>CM055968.1:30237500-32637500 GCA_029531755.1 Holothuria leucospilota
CAAGGGCTGTGTTGGAGGAGAGTAACGGGAACATCACTGTTAAAGGGCTACTCCCTCACATGCCTATGCACTCAATCCTCAACATGATATCATGAATGATAATACGTTTCGAGTCTTCTAACCCTAACCTTATTTCATGTCTCCTAAACCTAACCTCGAGACATGATATCATGCATGGTATACATGTCTCGAGACACGAATGTGACACATTAAAAAACAAAACGTGAGGTTTATGGTAAGAGACATGAAATAAGGTTAGGGGTAAAAGTCTCGATACTTATTATCATGCAAGATATCATGTTGAAGATTGGGTGTGGTGGCGTATGGCAGTCCTTCATGCATAAGTTTCAGGGTTGGGAAGTAACGAGTTACAAGTAACGCCGTTACTGTAACGAGTTACATTTTGTGTAACGGAACCCTGTAACGAGTTACATTTGCATTTCAGTAACGGAGCAAGTAACTAGTTACAATTCTGTGTAAAAGTAACTGTAACGGCGTTACATTTGGGTCCCGTTACTTTCCCGTTACAAATAGTCAAAATGACCACAAATTGCATTTTCTTTGAGCTAATAACAGAATAACAGGAAATTTTCAAATTGATGACACTTTGGTAGTAAAATGTAAAATTATTTTCGATATAGGCTATTTATCATTCATCGCTATTATCGACGTCGCCCTCACCGACATCAAATTTTATTCACGATTAGAATCAGAAGTTGATATTAGATGCACACGCTGCAGGCTTACAGGCCGGGCCACTTGATTGTCTATTGAACCAGGGAGTTGTCAAATAGCAACTCCCTGATTGAAATAAGTTTAAAATTGATCTGTATGTCAAAATACTTATTAGACAGATCAATGCTTATTATCCATGAGACCGATTTGTGCGATTATTTGAAAAATACTGAACGGTCCTCTAAGGCTCAGCTGACTTTATGTATTCTAAGTAAAGTCAGCTGGGCCTTGGTTTACTCATATTGTCCTTTAGAGGACACAGTGGAGACAGTGTACCGTGAGAAACGGGTTGGCCCATGGGCATTCAAATACCAGCTTACTTTGAAAGTTTAATCATTGCCTCTTGAGACGTTAGGGCTGGACCCGTGTTCACCCTATCCGAGTCGGAGCTAACTGCGATTCTAGATTCCCGAATCTTTCCGAGCATGGTACTACTCAGGATCCTCAAATTTCTGCCAGTTTTGATTCCAATGGCACCAATTCCGAGACCAGTCTTTTTGCCAATGTATATCATATCACACATACAGATGTTTTAATTCTATCGTACATGTCCACCATTAATTAACAAAGTCATCGTTTGTACTCACTTCCATAGCCTGGCCTCCTGAGTAATTTAGTTGATTGTATGTGACAATACCTTAGATCTGTACATTGTGCACAAATGGAACTTTAAACACTTTTAATGTAACTTTCATATTTGAGAACTCGGCTGGAATGAACTCCGAGTCCGAGTCCAGTTACATCACATTCCGTAAAAATTTCGATTCCGGAACCTTCTATCCCGGGCAAATTCCTAATCTAGAAAAACGCTCTTGAGACCGGCATTAAGCTAGTCGAATCCGGACTCTTGCGTTGGAGCCCAGTAAATCTATACGGTGCCAAGCGTTGGTAAACACCGTGCATCCATTTATGCATCTAATTTAACATGTATGGTATCTTTATGTGATGAATCAAACGTATGAATTTAGGCTATATCATATTCTTTTCAATGTCCGTAACTCCTTACACTGGAATAATAGTACGGTTAATATAAAAAAACAGCAGAATATTGAAATGGTCAATGGCGTTAAAAGTATCCTAACAAAGCTAATTGGAAAGAGAAGTGTCCGACTTAAAGCTTTACCTATTGTAAAGGGAAAGTGAATTATGTGCACATGATCTGCATGTATAAACTGCATAGTATCACCATTTCTATGCACTGTTTTATATCGACACAATGTGAAACTTGAAATTTATGGGGAAATATCACTTAGCCCAACCTTAGCGGTGAGTTTTTAAAATTTTACTGCTAACAAATGTATTCATCCTCTTATTATACCATATTTATGCTCTTGAGGGGTGAAGACTTTACTGCTGAAACAACGCTCTTCCCCTTTCCGGCATAGCCGCTAACCTCTCTAAATTAGCCGACTGTGTGATGGGAGTATAAAGATTTCAACCCTCAAAGAAGTACTTTGGTAACTGGAAAAGTTTTGGTTATAACCATATTCCTCTAACAAATAGTTTGCGTAAGCTCCGACACAGTATCATGATTCGCTGCTTCATGTTGAGCATTAGGAGCCTCTGCGACAATGCCCATTGAAGATCAGCTAGCTTCATTGACTTTCTTTGGGGAACACCTAAGGATAACCGGCACAAATGAGGTGTCGGTCGTCTCATGTGCCCCCGTCTTACTATCCAATTATGCCCCCCCCCCTCCATTTCAGGTACCGAGGTACCGTATATTCACCTTGAAGTAACGAGTTACTTTTGAAATGTAGCTAGTTACTTTTTAGTCAAAAGTAACTGTAACTAGTTACTTTTTCAACATTGTAACTAGTAACTGTAACGAGTTACAATTTTACGGAATTAACTGTAACTATAACGAGTTACTTTCAAAGCGTAACGGGAACAACCCTGATAAGTTTTGTCATTAGTTCTTGTAAACTGGGTGCAAAATGGGGTGCAAAATGTTGTTATCTTTGGCTAAACTTTGAATTGATGATATGCCTATTAAATAAATATTTTGAGGACTGGTGTAACTCTTTCGAGCCTTTGAGAATTTTTTTAAGTAAGGTTGCTTAGAAACAGCACCTCTGGCTAAGTCCTGAACTGATTAAAAGTTAAGAAATAAGACGCATTATTCAGTGGTTTTTCTTACTTTTTGTTTGGATACAACTTGCTCCGCCTCTCTCTATGAGAAATTCTGTTTATGTAAGGTCTTTAAAGGGGCTTATTGAGTTGATATCGATTATTTTGTGACGAGTTTGAAAGAAATCATTTCATGACAATGTTTCTAATCTCATTACTCAAATATCACTTCCTATAGTTACTGAAAATGTGAGAAATTGTACTTTTGTGAACAGGGGTTGCATATGGTTTATACCTCATGGTAAAAAGTGTCTGGCCACGAATTTGTAATAAATGATTTTAATCATTAATTGCCCCATCATACTCATTTCAGTATTGAGATTGATCGGGGAAATTGAAACAATTTCTCATTCGGTCTCATTCATTCTCATTCAGTCTATGAGAATTAAATGAGAATGAATGAGAAAATGTCTCAATTTCCCCAATCAATCTCATTGAACAATGAGAATTTTCTCCTGAGAATTGCCGCGGACAATTTTGGCTAAAAGTAACTTCAAATTCCCGGAACTGACTTGACCCCTTTCCAGGCCATTGCCAAGTTTAATGCAGGCAAAGCGTGTTCAAGCTGAAAAGAGCACCGCCGCCCCGCCGTCCATTAGAACAAGTCGGAGGGGGGGGGGGGGGAGGGTTCGCCCATGAAATTGTGAAAGCCCAGCAACTGGCAGTGAGATGTAATCATGTACCTTATTGCTAAGCAGAGCAGAAAGATGATACTTAAGACACTCATATCGAGATGTTGAGAAGGGGAACAGACTTATGGAAGCTAAACTTTGTTCGAAGAATTTCAACCAATCAGGACAGGAAATTGACCCTTTGTCCTATTCTTATACAGTCCATTACATAAGGTCATATATTCGATCAAATACGTGTATATCATTGACGTAGGAAGTTGCAGGACTGGGGAGAGTTGGGTATAAAATGAGGTGGCTAAAGTATGATTCCCCACTTTCATTGAATTAGAAAACCCTTAACTTGACAACTGCGTGAAATATATCAAACTTTTTTCAATAAAATATCCATCAATAAATGGTCTTCACAAACTGTTAAAAATATAGCAAAAAATTGCATCTAAGGACGCTTAAAAGGGTATCCCCTTTATAACCTTCCAGGACGTGGTCTAAAACTGTCAGTCTCCAAACATAAGAACAACTCCCTAGCTATGCCTGTAGTATATATTCATTTTAACAGTATGTGTAATCACATTCGATGCATATGTATGCGCCAATGCTACATCATATCCCTAGCTGTGCCCAATTCCTCTGTTCAATCAGGGAGTTGCTATAAATAGCAACTCCCTGGTTCAATTGTTTGTATTGAATGAGTAAACCATCATCCATTCGTATTATTATTGTCAATATTGTCTTAAGGAGTCTTAATGGCTTTTACACAAACATCTATTAATCTTTTCATCAAGGATTGAAGTGTTCGTCCTAGACTAGTGGTACCAGGAAGCGTAACTACCTCTGAAGTACAGAAAAACACCCATATGACGAAAAGGAGCCGCCCTTTCCTAACTTGCACGACGTGACTAAATATCTTTCACTTCAGTCTGCCATTCATCGAAACGGATATTGGTCAGGGTCTCATCAAAATCAACCCGATTTTACGGTCAATCGCAACATGTCTGAAAACATTACCGTATACCAAGGAGAGAAAACGTCGCTACGTTCACAACCACCCGGAGCGACGCATTCTTCAAAACTGCTGACCGTGGGTGAACTAAAACGGTATGACACACTACGGCAACTGGAAGGTGAACCGAGGGAAAATGAAACTGTGCTGTCAGAGTCAATGACCTCAGAGGACTTTGAACTCATTGAAACACTAGTCGGTGACAGAATGGAGCAATGGGGATCGCTAATGCTTTTGGATGGTTCTAACACAGGTAAGCGGCATATGGACAAGCAATATCAGCGTAATGGCATGTCTTTCACATTTCCCGCAGACGGCGTAGCTACCGCCGCCCTGCACTTCCGTCAGAGGTCAGTATGACTAATTTTGACCAAATGCTATAGTCATTAGACTCATTACTATTCTGCTATGATCGCCAAAAAGTCATTTCGTCATGCAGAGGACAAATCCCGTATAACCACGTTTACTGGCGCATGCGCTCAGAACCAAGCATTCGGTCGCACGTGTTTTCACCATTCTACAAGTTGGCACCTAATGCAATGACGGTTCCTAGCCAAACGTCCCTTAAAACTATAGTTCCAAGGCACAAGCCTTTGAGAGGGTCCTGTTAGCTGCCAGCTAACTTCCTATTACGGTCAGGCCCGTAGTCAAGTGGGGCCAAATTCTTTTTTTGCGCCCCCCCCCCCTCGAGAGTTTGAATCTTACTATTGACTTAATACATTTGTACACATTTGGTCCCCCTGAAAAAGTTTTCGCCCCCTGGAAAAATTCTGGTGCCCCTCCAGTACCTTGTCTGGCTGCGGGTCTGGTTACGGTATGTGGACCTGAAGTTGTATCCTCGCCCTCCAGTTAACAGCCTGCGTAACACGTAGACGAGGACTACACACTGCAGGGTGCTGATTTTTCTTATACCCTGACATCATATGTACATTTATGCTCCCTGTTGGTAATTTCCTGGTACTTTCAGTCACAGGCGGAAATCCCGAGACATAGGGGGATGTACCCCTCACACATTTTGGAGATGCTCCCATTGCCTTTCACATTTTTATACAGTAACCTTGCCTCAAGATCCAATCATCTCCTCCCCCCCCCCCCCCTCCACCTTTTTAACAAAAATCTCCGCCTCTGCTTTCAATCCTCTACGAATGTCTTTCACAATCCACAGAAGAACCCCATTGCCCTACCTACTCAGGTAAATGCGAAACGGAGCCTGATATATCGAACCAAAACCAAGAAGACCGCCAGCCTCGAAGAAGCAATCCTCGTGATGGACGGCAGGTGACTCGCGGATTACCAAGAACAGTGTGGCAGAGTGTGGACCAGTCAGTCCCACCTCGCAGACCTGATCTTCCAAACGCCAAAGACGTCGGTTGGACGTGTCCTTCGTGTACATTTGCTGAAAATCCTCCACTTATACCTGGCTGTCAAGTGTGCTTTCAGGACAGGCCTGCTGATTACAAAATACCCGATCGTGGAACGTACATTATGGACCAGACCGAGAAGGAATTTGAAGCACGAGTCAATGAAAGTGAAATAAAACTTTGTGAGGTAGGTTCATGCACAGCAAATGAATGATCTAAATGAAAGAATGTTCACATTTGTATCGGCCAAAGGAATGAAACAAAATTAAAGAATTTCAGCTGTGTTTTGTAAAGATGAAGTCTATGATATAATAGCAATGACGTAATACCTCCATGATTTAACCGGGTTACTTCTCGAATGCAAGGCAGTAGGCTACACTCAAAGCCAAGTCAACTTTACCTACCACCTACAAACTACCGTTGTTATGTGTCGAACCACTGTTTTTCTTGTATGATTAGCCTACACCCATTAACATTATTTTGTTGTAGATGTTTCAGACCGAGGAGTCAGAAATAAGAAACCAAAACAGAAAAGAACTTTTCGAGGCATCTGAGGTCAACCTCACAGTCAACCAGGCACCGTTTGAGTGTCCTATATGTTTGACCGATATAAAAGCAAACGAGGGTGTACGATTGCAAGAATGCTTACACGAAATATGCAGGTAAAGGGAAGATCACGATAACTTTATACTTTACACTACTTTTGCAAATCATGTCATGTGCATTCACTTTAGGGCTCTTTGTACACAGACATTGTATGCAGACATACTGAGTCTGGTCACGTGACACCCGAGTAAAGCTGTTTTATTCGGGGATGATTATCAACAAGCTAAGGGGGTTGTACTTACACGTAATGTCTATTCTTGAAAGATAACTAGGAAAGGAATGGTCACAGGCAGGGCGTTTTTTAATTTTTTTTTCCTTTTTTTTTGGGGGGGGGGGGGGGCATTTAACGAAAGGAACCATCAAAGCGGAGGGCCATCATCGGTTGGGGCGTAGTCTGCGACAAATTTTTTCAGAAAAATGCCTATCCAGATTGCCAGAAATGGAACTTCCCATGGCTTACAAGTAAATTAGGTTGTTATCTTCTATTATCATTATCATCATTTTGTGTTTTACATGACAAAAAGGGACCTACGAGGGGGGCAAATGAGCTGAGTGGGGGTCTGTGTATGGGACTGGGGGCCATGGCCCCCAGTATGTATGTTAAAAAGGCCCTGGTCACAGGTCACATAGAAAACATACAAGAAAGAGGGTGTTACATAATTATCCAGTAACTATTTATGCAAGGATTTTTTAACTCCAGTCTCCACGTCCCTGTAAGGCTGTTCCAAGCTTGTCTGTTAAAAAGTCCCGACCCTGTTTTTTTCTGTTGACTTTTACTTTTCAACCTGTTGCTTTGTACTTTGTCTAAGCCAGTCAAGAGTTTTTCGTTTATACTATTGCGGGACTGCCTGAGCCTTTCGTGTGGGTCACTACCTCACTTAAGAGTTAAAGTCACTCGCCTACAGTGGAAGATAGCCCACAGGACTTTTTAACGCTCCTGTTTTGACCTTGAACTGGTTAAAATACATGCTTGCAGGAAGTAAAACAGCAATAGTTCGCACATGAAATGGACAATATCGAATAGTGGCGCCAGCATGGATGAGGGGGTAGGGGTACGCCCCAATCGAATTTCGAAAATTTTCGATTTTTGTAATAAACCCAAAAGGGCATTTAAATTTACAGATTTCTGCAGAGGGTACTGTGAGATGTGTTTTCGACTAAGTGACCCATCACAAATCGTTAGCAAAATATCAAAATTTTTGTAAATCCTTCGCAAACTATCAAAAATGTGGCGCGCTCCGCGCGGGCTAATTTTCAGTTCTATATTTGCTTTAATACCATACCAAACGTCTTTATTCGAAGGTACGGGTAAGGGTTTCACAACAATTCAAATAATCCAAATCCAAATCCAAAACAATCCAAATTTCAAAATTTCGGCGCGCTTCTCGCGCAATTGCCAGGGCTTCCACTCCATGCCTGATAACCATTATTAGGACGATAATGCACGGAATTATTCTAGTGAGTAGAAAGAATTTTTTTCCGAAAACAAGAGGCACAAGTCCAACCTCAAGCTTGTGCCCGGTCAAGAGGCGATATTATGGGGGTAACATTTGTAGCGTGATGCACATGATTTGAAGTATTACTCATCACACAAGCTTTATTCAAAGGCCATTAAGTGCATTTACGGAGAGTAAGAATTATGAACCATGCTTATTAATCCTCTACCCTCTCGTTACACCTTTACTCCCCTCTCGGCCATTTCATATTGGAAGTTGTTCATATGGATTCGCGTTCAAAATCTCATTTGAATATCAGTTAAAATCCTATAATAACGTCCCCATTTTGTAATTACCCTGAGCTTCCAGGACACCATATGACGGTCTACCTACACTGGAGGGATGTCATATACCATAGCCAAAATATCATTTAATAATGGTAATTCCCTAACATTGTCATCAGTTCAAAGCTTTGCCAAGGATGGCACCATTTTACATCTAAGCCACCTTACATTGAAAAAAAAATTCTCAAGGGGGAGGACTTTCACCACCTCCTCTTAGACACACCACACCCTTCCCTTACATCCATAAAAATAAGAACATTTCACTTAATTATTAAAAATTTTCAGAATATGATCAGTTCTAAACTTCGCTAAGTACCATTTTGCATCCAAGCCACCTTAAAGGAACAAAACTTCCCCGCACCAGGTAAGAAAGGAAGGGTCCCTTGGTGCAAACTGCAAAGTATCGTAGATACGCACACTTACACCAAACTTTTACCCAAACTACCGAGGATGTGACTTGGGGCGTATGCCCATGGTCGATACCAGTATTATGTGTAACCTCAAACCCCAGTATATGGTATAAGATGCATGCGTGGGACCTATTGTCAGCATTTGTAATTTGCCATTTACCAAGCTGTAATGTAATATGGCTTTGTAAGGAGGACAGACACTCCCCGACTTTTTGATTCCTTGCCGAAATCAAAAGGAATCAATGCAGTCACGATGGCGTGTGTGTACGTATGTGTGTGTGTGTGTTTGCGACGCTTGGCTTGTAGACACGATATCTCAAGATAAGAATGATGTATACTTTTCATACGTGTTATAATTATGGATATATCATACAGAAAAGAAGAATCCTTTAGTTTTTGGTGGCGGTCAGAGGCCATTTCAGATCAACAGAGGTTAAAACCAAAAACCTTGTAAACACGATATCTCAAGGTAGAAAGCATGGATACATTCCATACTTAGCATATGGATGTATTACAGTCAGAAGATGGACCCTATTGTTTTTGGTAGAGGTCAAAGGTTATCTGAGGTCACGGTCGGTAAGATTTCAAAAACCTTGGGAATTGCTTGACTGGGTGGGTGAATGGGGGGTGGGATAATCGAAATTTGGAGGCACTGACCCGGAATCACCTCCGTGGCAATACAAGGGGAATGGATGATCCCTCTGTTTACTTGAGAATTTCATCCGTCTTTGTTTGGTCCGTTATTGGTTTCGTTGAAAGAGAAACATGCAGTGATGATGGCGTGTATATGTATGCTATGTATGCTATGTGTGTATGTGTTTGTGACGCTTAGCTCGTTAAAACGATATCTCAAAAAAGGAAATTCTGACAGTTCTCATACTTGGTATATGGATGCCTCATTTTGAGAGAAAGAACCCTATTGTATTTGGTGGAGGTCAACGGTCATCTGAGGTCACCAGAGATCAAACCCTGAAATTCTTTTTAACACGATATCTCAAGATAGAAGCATAGATAATCTCCACACTTAGCATGTTGATGCATTGTATCAAAAGGAATGACTTTATCTTTTTTTGTGTAGGTCAAATGTCAGCAGGGGTCTTGATGGGAGGTCAAACTCTGAAAACCGTGTTAACACGATATCTCCGGATAGGAAGCATGGATACTCTTTATACTTAGCATATATTATCTTATCATTTTGACGAGGGTCACTGCCAAGGTAATCTGAGGTCACCAGAGGTCAAACTCTGAGAGGCTTGTAAACAATTATTGTAAGACAAGAAGCATGTATACTATACATAGCCATGTAAATGCATAACACTGAGTGAAAGTCCCCCACTGTATTTGGTAGAGGTCAAAGGTCATCTGAGATCACTGAATGTCATCATCTAAAGAACTTGCATTACAGGATATTTTATGATTTGAAACTCAAAGAAACTTTTATACATGGTGTTTATTTACAATATTTACTACAAAAGTGTTGCTGTTGATGTTGAAATACTGTTTTTGATGTATTTGTGTTCAGTGAAAGGTCATTTCAGGTCACCAGAGATCAAAGTTTGAAAACCTTGTCAGCATTTTATTTCAAGGTAGATATGATAGCAACTTCTCATACATGGTGGGGTACTGGTCCAGAACATTAACACCGTAAAGTCTTTGTAGTTCTGGGTGAAGCTTAAGTCTACCTGAGTTCCTCGAAACCTAAATGGATTTTTGCATTCTGGTTTTTTGAAGCAATCTATCCCTCCAAAGGCTGAAAGGCTGACCGTTGAAAGTGGTGCCTTCTATATATAATAGGTTTAGACGATACCATACTACCTGCACGGATTAGAATAGTAACACCGTCTTGACCAGGCTTAGCATTTTAAGTATGCAGCATGTGTGGAATATAAAGTCTTCAAATTTTGATCTCATTTATTTCAGGAATTGTTGTGCACACCACATTAACCTCAGTAACGATCCGGAGATCATGTGTCCGTACATGGAAGGTGATAACGCTTGCCAACAAACCATTACCCACAGAGAAATTCGACAGGTACAGACTTAATTGATGGTCATCTACGATCCTGTATACCTGACCTGAAATCGAATTTAGTGAGAAAATTCTCTTTAAAACTTAGTTTCATCGTCAGATCGTGATCATTGGCGGACTGGCCTTTTTGGCGATACGGCGATCGGCGCCCGGGCCACTTGGGTTTAGGATAGTTTTTGGCTGCAGTTAATGACAGAAACCAGGGGCGTAGCTAGGATGAAATTTTTAGGGGGGCATAGGTATCAAATGGGGGGGGGGTCACGGCATTAATCGTTGTCCGTAATTCTTACACATTTTATTAGGACACACACAAGTTTTGGGGGCCTAGCAAACATCTGGGCGGGGGGGGGCAGGTCCGTAGCTACGCACCTGACAGAAACGCCCTTTACCTGGACCGAGCACGGCCGGTCAACTCACGTTTGTCTTTGCCGCTTCAAACACCCAGTTCGCACCTGATCGTGATGTTAAAAAGAAGGACCATGTTACCTATAGACGTGCATCCATAGTTGTACGGGAAGACATTTCACAAGGGGCGTAAAGCGGTTGCCTTGAAGTTTTCCTTGTTGGCAAACAGTTATGAAACCAATCTGCCTAGAACGGCAATTTTTTCCCCTTAAATCGACAGTTTCTGGTTAGGGAACTCCTACATACGCCTACGCACTGTACATTGTGGAAAATCCATCCATCCATTCAGTCCGATATGTCAGTTTGAAATTCATGTTTCTTATTCCTTTACTGACTGGAAGGGGTAAGGGGCATTTCCGTCGGGCGCAACTGTACAGAGCAGCCAAATTGTAATGCTATAAACGGTTTGAAGTATTTTCATATTGTTTCAATTTAGCAGGTCGGGACCCCACAAGTTCAGTTTACCCTTGGGCGATAATGTTTATTACGCCACTGTGCTAACTTTGAGAGACGACGCGTGATAATAACTTCTCATTCAGATGTATTTTTTAACTTTTGACGATTTCTGTAAAAAATAATGTCTTAATATGGTGGGAAAACGTCTTAATATGGTAAATATGGTTATGTCAAAAATTCTATAGAGTATTGAAACGGAAATGTCATTGAGAAGATCGAGTGTGCAATACGCAAGTGTATATGTCTGGGATCGTTTTTTCTCAAATTTTAATCTATCTTGCGTTAGGGGCCGGACTTGGGCGAGTCTATGGAAAGTCAGTGCTATCAGTCACTTAAGAGGATCTACACTGTAAAAAATGATTAACACTTTTTTGTAACAGATAATAAACGCGTCTAGGCGTTTACGTAACCGAAAATCAGTAAAATACATAATAAGGAAAATTAAACGTCTAAGAAGCCAACTTTAACACATTGACGCCACTTTAACGCCATCTCGTAAACACGTTTATGCGTTTATTTCATGATTACTGTAAACATCAAGATGTTTTTATTAAAAAAAACTTAACATATATATCAAACATATAAATGTGTTTGCGGAGTGCACTTTAATTGACGTCATTATCTTTATCATGTGTTAATATTCGTTCAGCAATTTACTGTGCTTATCCATTTTGTGTATTAAAGTTGACGCACAACCAAAATCACAAGATAGACATACTGTATACGGCAGATATATAGCTGAATAGCTTACAAACATTGGATTGACTAACGGCCGATTCATACCTCAGTATAGCAAGCGCTAGATGTGAAAGTTGAACACTGTTCAACTCTGGGCTATGTCCGTGATTGATTTAGAGGAGCAAGATATGATCGCCATATTTGGTTTCTATTGCTTTATAGCGAGTGAAAATTTGAGGGTATAGACCGGTGTTAAATCAGGTCAGACGCAAATGATCATTTAATTGATTATTCCTTATCCACGTCACGTGCTCTCTAAATCCAAAAGAGTGAAATTAGGGACGTATCTAAAACTGAGACTAAATATTCACTCTAAAAGAGTGCGAATGGCGCTTTTTAGATTGAAATATTTCAATCCAAATTTAGATTGGTCCCTAATTTCACTCTGAAACAGTGACTTTTCACTCTGAAAGTTTAAGAGAGTGGGTTCTTACAAACACGAGTGAAAAAATCGGGAATCTGGGACGCTCCACGCTGGGAATTTTGGTATTTAGAGGGAGATTTTTGCAACTGGAGCTCGGGAAATTTTCCTGTTTTGTATATGAAAACATGTAAGAAATTGTTCGAAAATATATTCGTGGGAAATAATCGTGTGTACAAACATGCGAATGGACTGAATGAGCAAAGTCGTACAAGTCTGAGGGTCGGCACATCCGGCATACCCCATGAGGAGAAAATTAATGATTCCATAGTCCAAAATGTTGTTTATCAAGGCAAAATTCATGTCATGATTGCTTGCCAATGAGGGAAAATTTCACAGCATACAAGGTCTTCCGTCTCGTAGTGAAATATCTTCGCATATATACGCCTGTACGAATGATAGCCAAGTACTGCATGACTATAGAAGGCTAGAAGTATTACTTGTTTAGTCTATCAGAAAAGTAATGTTTTTCTTGTCTTTTTCGCCGTTTTCAACACGTCTAGATTGTAGGAGAACTTAACTACGATAAATATGTCAAGAGGAGCTTAAAATCGGCGGAAGCTCAATCTAGGGATGCGTTCCACTGCTTGACTCCTAATTGCGAGGGCTTCTGTTTCTATCACAAGGACCGTACATTCTTCCAATGCCCTAGGTGCCTCTTTGTCAGCTGTTTCATCTGCAAAGTCATCCACGAGGGACAAACTTGTCGTGAATACAAAGATGACACAAAGAGAAAGGCCATCAATGAAGAGACAGCCAAGCAGACGGAAGAGGAACTGCAGGTGAGTGTTTAATTTGTGGCGATTAGATTAAACTTTATTTCTCCGTGAAGGAAATTCAAAAACTCGCACAGTCAATAAAAGACTAAAAAGTACAAGAACATAAAATAGCAGCAATAAAAAGGCAAGAGTACATACAACAGCAATAAAAGATTAAACACACAAATGCACTACCACCCAACAATATGAAGTTAAGAACCCTACCGGCTCCTAAGCTCTTGACTGTGTAAGGTGGACAAGTGATGATATATGATGTGTTCAAGTTTTAACCCGTTTAGTAGAAACGATATATCAGTACATGGTCGCACTTAGATGTAAAGGAGTTCAAAATAATTCACTAATTATGAGAAATATCAACCTACCTGACGATTTTTTGTCTTTACAATAAAAAAGTTAACGAACGTAACATTTATTAAACTAAGATTAAATACAAATCCACTCTTTGAATTGAAGTAATTATAACTGAACTTAAAGAAGCTGAGTAGCCGCCAAAGTAGAATAAATTCTCGGACCCGCCGACTTCGTTACGTCACATCCGGTAATGCTTCTTGGTTTATCGATTCGATCCGATACCGATACTTATCAAAGCCATGCATGCAGTGTGTCTGGTCTAACAGTACACTTGTTACTGTCGTTAACAGTACTAACGTTAGCCTAACTTAGGCTAGCGTTAGGGCCTAGGTCTACCACGAAAAACAAACTCATTGATCGAAAAACAAAAACAGTTCCAGTACCTGCAAAATCCACAATGTTGTTCATGAACCTCCTGTAGATGATGTGCGAAATAGGCGTGTGCCTTGTCACTAGTAACGCTAATATACTACATACGTACTTACGTTGTGAGTTGTGTACTACATGCCTGGGTAGATGCATCGATCAGAACTGATACAAGTGGAAACGATTCAAACTTGCCGTTGCCAGAAGAAAAAGTAACGAACTAGAAATTCAAAAAACAAATTGTAAAATATCTTGCAAGTGTAAAATCAAATAACCCAAGAAATAGTATAGGAACGTTATTGCAAAATTACTTTGCAAGATTATTTTAAATGAGAATATAAAACGCATCAGGATTAATATTTTTAAAATTAGCCCCGCACAGAGGGTAATCATCTCGTTTGGTATGATGTATTTATTTTGGAAGTACGCCACTACTCAGCTCCTTTAACAGTATACCAAAAGCTGAGAGGGGGTGTGACAGCCCTCTGCCGTGATGCGAAAAGGTAACCTTACAGTCACGTTATTCCGGCCATCCCCACCCTTATACCAGACAACTTCCCACCTTTACCAGACAAATTTCCGCGACGTTTCTCCTTAGAGAGCTTTCCACTCCGACAGTAATTTCGGAACTACATGGCATACGAAGTCCACGCGCGAATGTCTTTTGAAAGATACAAACGCTTCGTGCGACTGTTTTCTTTTCTTTCCACAAATAAGCAACATGTATATTCAACCTTTTCGACCCAGTAGTATGAGATTCACTTCAAAAAGAACTTGTCCTTCACACAAATTTTCTTTGAACTGCGTTTGATGTCGCAGGAACCAAGATTTTAAATTCGAAAATTGTGCTTACTAATACAAAATTCTAGTCTTGTATTGGTTAGTAACTGTGGCTGTACACTTTGTTCCCAGCGTGAATATTGTATACGTCTATTACCGACCTCCCTTATTAGCACTCACTGCCGTTAGGTTTTTAATATTGGGGATTTAAATCGCTTTTGGCATTTTCTTACGTATTTTTGATGTTTTGAGAAACAAATCTTCAAACTGAAAATTATTGGGGCGAAAGGCCCCAGCCCCTAGGTTCCGACTGCCCTGCCACTCGGAGAATTCTCACCCTGACCAAATCTTACACTAACCAGTATCAACCATGGAAATTAGACCTTAATTGACTACGCTAAGAAAAGCTTCGTCTCCGAATGTACTTAATGCTATGTTGGTGTTGTTAGCATCAGTGTTTCCGTGGTGATTCAGCATTGTGAATGAGTGTTTGCAGTACTGCAGTGAAGTAGTATAATAATGAAAATGGAATTCTTATTTTGCAGCGTCTTCTACGAGCGGGCAGGGCAATGAATTGCCCCCAGTGTGGAGTAGTCATACAGAAGAACGGGGGATGTCCAAACATGATTTGTTCTAAGTGCCAACAAGCCTTCCGCTGGACTGGGATCGACATGTAAACGGTTTTCGAGTGCATAATCTATACCAGCAGTTAGGAAGTGAACATCTTCATAACAGTTTGAACCTCACAGTGTAATTGTTTAAATTCATTCATTCAATTCATTCATTCATTCAGACATGTTTAAATTCCAAGACACATATTAAAATTCCGTCTGTTCTGTTTAATGTCACATTTTGCTAAACACAGACACCCTTGAAATTAATAAAGGGCCCATCAACATGTGCTTGGGTTTAACACTGGTCTCGAGAATGGTATCGAAGCTAGCATTTGTGGGTCTAGGTCTGAACACCCTGTCGTCAAGGTCTTTTGGGAATCTATTAATCTTATTATAATCATGAAAAAATGGCATTTGCATTTTTTTTACTTGTGAAAAAATGTTACAGGGTGGTCTCAGTGCAGAGTGTCCAATTTTCTACTACATTTTCTTCCCGTTGCTCATATTTTTTGAAGACCCTACATTGCACAATCATAAACAGCACTCCCCATAGGGATACGAAGGGGCACTTGCCCCCATGCACTTCATGAACTCCATTCATAAAAAACGTATAATGAGAGATCATAATTTTATTATGGAAGACATTTTTTCTATCTCACAAATGTATGTACATAAATATATTGATATTATATATATATATCTATTTATATGTATGTATATATGTATGTATGTGTATATTTATACCTATATGTATATGTATACCTCTCAATCCTGCCAAATGTTAACCATTCATGTTTTTCTACAAATCAGTCCAAATGTTAACATTTTTTGTATCAGTATTTTAGTCAGCAGTGTTAATAAAGATTTTTTAGAAAAAATCACGAAATGGAAAGATTAATGGATGAAGAATATCCACACCAAATTTTGTACATTAATACGGCATATCTGAAAAGTTATAAGCGTTCAAAGGATGGAAATATACTTCAGAAGGCTTATATACACGACAAATATTCGCAATATTTGCTTCAAAATATCCCCATGGTGACTTAATATTTCGGATCAAGTTTTGGCATAATAAAGGGGAATAGATGGTAACTTACACATTTAAGCCAACTGTTTACCACAATTACCCGTACATCTCATGTAACGTACATAAAAAGTATTGTTAACCTTTGAAATGTTAACTTATTGCAAGGAACATGTTGCTGAAAAATATCTATGCCAGGTTAACGGATGGACAGATTTGAAGATATATAAATATATAAATATATATATATATATATATATATATATATATATATATATATATATATATATATACGAGGCAAAAAAGACAACAGGGTGACGCCTTCATATCATCCAGTACAGGAGAAGTGAGTAATATATTTCGAGCTGCCTCGCTCTTCGCGGACGACAAAATGATAGAAGCTAAACTTAAGCTATTCTTAAGCTTAAGTCACATATAACAGGGTTAAATAGAGATTTATCGATTTTGAGTAACTACTCCTGGGTACAACAAGTGTAATTTCCATGTAATCCAATTGTAATCCCACTAGGCCTATTATCTACGAGTGTAATCTGCTTGTAATCCTTTTCGCTATTTAGTTATCCGTTTTCTACACTAGAACTTTTCAGGCTTGACTCAAGTTTAGCTTCTATCATTTTGTCGTCCGCAACTGACGAAGAGCGAGGCAGCTCGAAATATATTGCTTGTTTCTCCTATACTGGATGATATGAAGGCGTCACCCTGTTGTCTTTTTTTCCCCGTTTGTGGGATCCAGTACCCGTACTTCAATATGTATGTATGTATATATATATGTATATATATATATATATAATATACATATATTATATATATATATATATATATATATATATATATATATATATATATATATATATATATATATATATATATATATATATATATATATATATATATATATATATATATATATGGCCACTCGACCATTGGTAGAATGGATTCATATTGTGCAAGGCATCTTGACTTTGAGGTATTTTGTCCCCACCCACCTTCCCCCGCAGAATTTCGTACAGCAGCTATTGTGCACAGTGCCTGGTAATCAATGTAATTTAGTCATTGCTGGAATAAGGTTACCTACCGGTAGTAGTTCACTACCACCAACAGCTTTCAGAGAAGGGTTCAGGCTGTTTTAATCATCATCAAGTTTTGAAATTCATCCTTGGATTTGCTAAGGACTGTCAGTATTTACTCAGTATTCCAAAAACTTCAAGATTCTAATTGCATTCGTCTTTGGAAGTTTTAATGCGTAATCATAATTGCATGGATAAGCGACACTAACAATATAGATCATTGTTTATTTCCAATTATTGGTGATAGAGTAGTAGGCCTAACAACAGTTTTTAATAATTACTTCAATTTCTAATTTTTAATATGTAAATAAGGTCCCGGTCCCGGACTTGGTGGGTCTCGGTCTCGAACTTTGAGGTCACGATCTCAGATTCCTGCGCCTGGTCTCAGTTTTTTGAGCTTTCGTCTCGGTCTCGGTTGTGCTTGTCTCGACTACAAATCTGCCTATTAGAGGTTTAACCGCCACTCCATCATTATGAAGAATTAAAACTGATTGGCACACTGTTGTCGTGAGAAATTTTTCAGAAAGATCTCACGCCACAGGCGAAGGCTGCACAAAAGTGTCGCAAAGCATTCGTAATTACAACGTGGCGTGATTCCTCTTGTTACTTAATCATATGTTTCAGCTTCTGCAAAGTTGTCTTCACATGCAGCGTTGTGCCTGAGTCCACCTAACCCAATTCCGAGTCAATTTCGATTCCAGTGTCCCCAATTCCGGGCCAGTTTTGATTCCGGCTATTTGACAATGTAGCATAGCATATACAAATGGTGTTTATACCACTTGAAAAGGTCATTTCTAGTTTGGAGTCATTTTCATATTCTCTCCGGCCACCTTGTGATTTACTTGACTGTGCGTGACCATTTATGTATTCAAACTGTGCATCTCGCCAATTACAGTACGTTTCCTATTCGTGGACTCAGCTGTAGACGGCTTCGAGTCCGAGTCTAGCTGCAGCCTACTCCGGGCCAGTTCTGATTTTCGGTCCTCCCACTCCGGGCCAGTGCCGCGTCCAGTAAAAATCGGACTCGAGTACGAGTACGGGACTTGGGCGCAGCAGCCCTGCCGGTCAGCTGTATAACTTTTTCTTATGTCCTAACAACTGAAGCCCTTAATAGATAGCAAATGTAGTAAACGAGTAAAGATCAGATTGAAAATGAAGTTTTTTTTTGAGTAGTGGTGACTGGGTTGAGTAGTGGTGACTGGGTGAAGGTATAAGAGACGTCTTGCGAAAAAAAATATATATTTTGGAGTTGGAAGGTGAAAAGTAGCGTAACCTAAGGCAAAGTGCTATGTTTTCCCAAAACAGTTAACTTCTCATATTAACTTGGCATGTGAAGGGTTTTTAAATTCATTTTCAGACAAAATCATATGACAACCTTGACAAAAATTTGAGGGTCTACCACCCCCAGGTCCCATGGGAACAACACCTCTGGTAAAGATCTGTATGTAGGCACGAACACGAAAATGTATGATGTGGGCTAAAAGAGCCAGGATTTGTCTGAATGGGGTAGTTTTCTGACAAGGGCTAGGAGGGCTATAAACTTCTTCTTTTACCTCAATATTGCGAGTATGGTACGTGCAGCATGTTCACTTCAACGTTTGACCAATCAAGACCGAGTATCTGTATGGGTCATTCACTTTTGTTTGCATATTCGTTTTCTTTCTTGAAGATTCTCAGGTTGACGTTTGTGTATTGTATGAAACCGTGCAATCACCTGCAATGGATCGAACCTGTTTGTGTTATTCACAAAAATAAATAATACCGGTATCTATAAAAGCGCTAGTGTTTTGTCATGAAAAATTGCTATGCCAACAAATATATTGCCAAACTTGGCAAAAGACAAAGTCGTGTGTTGTTAGCGTAGTCATTTTTCAAATAGACCTTATGCATTGACGTCATTCCTATTTGAAAACAGCCCTGAAGGGAGGACATGATGCACTACTAGGTGTACAAAAGTGACAGGCACTTGGGTTTTTATGGGGGCCCTCGTGTGGCAAAGTGGTTTATTACAGCTGATCATGCATGATGTGCTTCAATGTATCTCACAAGTGCGTGGGTTCAATCCCTCTCGGGGTACGCGGGTTTTTCTCCGGGTACTTTCTCCTTTCCTCCTACTTGGCAAGGGCTTGTCATCAGAATCAGTTGCCCATCCGACGAAGTCGGTTACAAGCCGGACGGACGAGCCAGACAACTTTTTACAGTCTTCCCCCTGCCACCATGTACAATGTCCCACATTTATTTTGGAAAAGGTAATCCTATACGCTACGCACAATGTAGGTAGATAACTCGAGAATTGGAGGACTGTTAAAAGACAATATACACAACATGCAAAAAGTGTAGAAATCTGTTATCATTGCCAAAAAACCGGTAAACTTGTCTGGGCGACTAACATTCCACGGGGATTGCACTCTTTACCCTACCCACTATGGCTCACCAATGTGCCCCAAAGCCTTCCACAAAAGTTGTTGGAAAGCATATTTTTACACACTGGCTAGTTCATTAGGCAGTATGTGATCCAGTGTAATTCCTTCTCTTCCACAATTTTACCAAAATATGTTTGCAACAACATTTCCATTCAAATTTTCATGGGTTTTCTTTCATAGACTGCATTCGGATAGCTTCTTGTTGTTCCCGATGATGCAAGCTGTACTTGAGAAACATGTCGAACTAGGGAGTGTTTTTTGCCATTAAATATAGTATTTTTCAAAGCAGTGGTATCCTGTGGTTTTTTAATATATATATATATATATATATATATATATATATATATATACAGGTAGAAGTTGCTCTATTCCTGTGTGTTTATTTATATTTTCCTATATATATATATATATATATATATATATATTCGGGGATTTACTGGACGAGCAACTTTACTTGCTCAGTGCTGTAAGGAAAAGTTATGAGTTGACGACAAACTAATGTTACCCGGTTGGATAATTCTACGTTTTCGGTGCTTTTTCTGTCTCTTCAATTATCCCTGTCTATCTTTTCAATCTCTGTCTGACCAGTGAGTAGTCAGGGAAGGAGATTCAACGCTTAAATCCGCCAGACAATATGTGCTTGAAAATAATTTAATCCCTTTCCAGGTAAAAAAATTGATTGACAGGTCCCTTTATTCCCATTGTTAAACCATTTCTGACTTACACTTCTTAACGATTGTCTGCTCCTTTTAAACCCAGGTAATCCAGGAAGAATGGTCATTGTTAAGAGGTTACTTTGCAGTGCAGCCTTTCTGATGACAAGGTGTAAGCTGTAATAAAGATTTTAAGTTAAATGACTGCCAATAAACGTTTAACTAATGCGTTTAACTGCTATAAGTTCTTTGTCTTCCTATGACCTTGATGGGTCGTCTACTTGACACATTGTTCAAGCGTACAAAAATAATCACAATTTTCGCAACTTTACGCATTTGTATCAAGCATTGCCAACCAAGGAGGTTTTAAAAAGTTCGTGATTAAAGTTAACTGAAATGACTTTAACTGCGACGACAAACAACGAAAGCTTAATTTTGTTTTAATTTTTCCTTGACGACTGCCAATGTAATACCAATGGGTGAAATCATCATGATGAGCGTTTGAGATGTAGCAGACGACACAAACCATTGTCTTCAGTACTAAAATCTCTTTCTGTCTTAGAGAGGTTTCAAGAGTAAGACAATAGACAGCTTAATGTCAGCAACTACCATGTCTCAAAGGACATATAAATGTTGGATCTCGTTCCCTGACAACTCCCTGCATATGACCCGCTTCCTCCGTTTCCCTGTTTTTCTTAAATTCCTTGACTGAGTGATGTTCCCTCGCTTCATACGCTTATGCAAGGGAACATTCCCTCTAGACCCCACCTGAGATGCTAAGCACACGCCGTTGGGGAGCATGCTTTGCGATTCAGCTGTAACATCGCCGCCGTTGGATCAGGTTAAGATGGTACCTTCATATTGGGTTAGTTAGTTTTGGGTTAGTTAGTAATTTAACGACACACCAACACAACTGTGTTATATAGTGTCAAGCAAAGTATAAATACAGTGCAAGTCCTTCCCTTTAGCAGTTTAGTCGCCTCTTACGACAGGCGGGAAATACCGTGGGCATATTCTACAACCCCCAGCCCACAGGGGCCTTCATATTGGGAGGTATTCTGCCCCCCCGTGTGTGGTTTGCCATAATTAAACTACTTTTTATTTCTCGGGGATATTTTGCAACCCTACCATTATTAAACCAATAATCAGGTCGTTGGCTTTTTGATATTTCCAAAACGAATAAATGTTTAAAAGGCAATATCAGCAAAATATCATCAAAGTTTTTGATAATGCCATCAGAAATGTTTCCTTCCGGTATTATAATTTCATTAAATCTGCCATTCCTTATTATTGTCAAAGTCGTTCAGAAGAGTATACGTATTTGGCTTAACAGGAATGTGCAGGAAATGCTGTTTAGAGATATTTCTTTGAAGAAATCATTTGATCCTACGGCACTGATCAAATGGAGAGTAACGTTTCCAAATGAAACCCCTAACTGAAAATGTATCGTTAGGATAGTTTCTGTACAAGTAGGCACACTATTTACAATTCTTTTGTTTCTCTCGTAATATAGGGACATATTTTTTCCTTTTAAAGAAGGACAGTGTACTTCTCTCACAGTTTAGAGGCTAGAGCGTTACCAGGGTTGGGAAGTAACGAGTTACAAGTAACGGCGTTACTGTAACGAGTTACATTTTGTGTAACGGAACCCTGTAACGAGTTACATTTGCATTTCAGTAACGGAGCAAGTAACTAGTTACAATTCTGTGTAAAAGTAACTGTAACGGCGTTACATTTGGGTCCCGTTACTTTCCCGTTACAAATAGTTAAAATGACCACAAATTGCATTTTACTCAAACTAGTAACAGAAAATTTTCAAATTGATGACTCTTTGGTAAAATTATTTTCGATATATTTATCATTGATCTCAATTATGGACGTCGCCCTCACCAACATCTTTTCTAGCATGGTACGTACCCCTCAAGTTCCGGCCAGTTCTGATTCCAATGGCACCAGTTTCGAGTCATTTTGCCAATGTATAACATATCAAACTTACAGATGTTTTAATTCTATTGAACATGTCTACCATTATTAATGTCATCGTTTGTAATCACATCCATAGCCTGGCCTCCTTAGTAATTTAGTTGATCGTGTGTGACAATACTTTACATCTGTACATTGTGCACAAATTACAATGGAACTTTAAACACTTTTAATGTAACTTTCATATTTAGAAGTAATTACAATTATCAGATCTGGCAGGCTCTAGTGTCACCTGAAAACTTTTGTGGATTACTTTGGGCCACATGTAGTAATGCCAAGTGGGTATCATCCCATGTCTTGATGTCAGTTTCAGTCTGTCCATGTTAGCTCCTTGGTCAGTACCATTATTAGGCTGTGATGAGAACCAATGGCCCCTCACCTTAGCCATCATTAGGCTCTCATCCACCACTCTCCATTTAAAGCATGTAGATTGACCTTAGTACTGTTTAATGGATATTCATTCAGATCCAAATTTGAAAATGTATTATGTTGTGAGCACTCCATTTCCCCCCAAGATTTTGACTTCAAAGTTTGTGTACATGGGCTGGTACCATTAGCAAATATTGCACCACACAATTATTGACAATATTTCTGTTGCAGGAACTAGAATCTGAGAGAACCAAACTGATGGAAGATGTAACCAGTAACAAACGAAAGATGAAGGAGCTGGAAGATAATCTTTTGTACAAGCTCACAAGCACTCAGGTAAATCTCATATGAGGATCAACAATTATGATATTGGTATGAAAAAAATGAAACGAAGTGTATTAAAAAGTGCAGCATTTTTAACAATTGCAAAAATGTTAGTATTATTGTCATGCCGTAGTCTAGATGATCAGACCATAGTTATAACACAAGACCACAGATATGCAAATGCATTATAAATTATGTCCCATGATATTTGTGCAGCTTTTGTGGGAAATCCCTTATGAGTCTAAATTATATGTATGTTTTATCGCTGTAAATGACATTTAAGTCTTCAATGTGACTTTGAGTTTTGTTGCAACTTTAACATAAAACTGTTCCTTAATTTTTCGGACTGTTGCAATTTTTTTTTTTTTTTTGATGGCTTAACAGATGTTTTAATTTGAAATATTTTCTTGTTGGAACAGCTCTGTCTGTTGGCTACTGGCTTGTGTTCAGGTTCTTTGCTTATTCATTTTTGTTTTTTTACATTCATTTTGTTTACATGATTTCCTTTTCCAATGATTCTTGTTCAGCTGTTTTAGAAAATGAAAAGCATTAACAAAGTGAATAAAACTTTTTACACCAAGGTGTTGCTGTGACACTCAGCCAAATTCTAATTGTTTTTGTGTTTCACATCACCTAAATTAATGTTCAGAACAGATTTTGTTTCTGTGATGATTTGACAGACCTCCAGAACGGTATCATCCTGTCCTTCTAAGATATTGAGGAAGATGTGACAGATTGCCATCCTATTATGCCTTCAGGTATTGATCAAATGCTGATGTATTAACTTATCATAGACATCTACTCAAATTTAAAACGTATAATTGTCATCAAGATGGTGTTGTAATCCTTTTTACTGATTTTTTATTGAACTAAATGTTTCTCTCGAGTTACTAACGTTACTTTCTTTTTGAAGTTTCCATTTAGTATTTGTGAAAACATTTCTTCTGCATAGTTTGGTGGAACTTCTGAAATGGTGTTAAAATTTCTTATTTTAAGTGCAAAAGTTTTTTATGGTTTATTGAAATGTCATTTATTCAGTTCAGTTGCGTTTTCATTGAATACTTGGGCTAACCGTCGGAATTTTGTATAGTTCATTTTTTACTTAACACAACTATAGTGCCACCTTGAGCTGAGTGATAGAGCAAAGTTTGTCTGATGAAGAGTGAAAAAACTAAGGCTGGTTTTAATCAAGATTTTAATGCACGAAAATTTCAGTCGTCAGATTTTACACATCTTTGTGTTCTTGGTGTTCATTGTTGGTGTGTTTATGGTTTGTGCCTAATTCAGTCCTTGATCCTGTAGCTACAGTATATAGACCTTATGTTTAGTGGAGTAGGTCCACAAACCGACGCGAAGTGCTCCCTCATTTGGAGGAAAGTTGGCCTTATCACTGCAAGTTACACCAATAAATGCAGGCAGCTGATTTGGTCAACTAATCATATATTCGTGTACATCTATTACACATGTTTGCGAAATATGCTGCTCGAGCACAAGTGCTTCATTGTTTTCCTCCAAAATGACATCAGTGTGACATCAATGCACAAGTTATGATAGGAACAACATTTATTATGCTATTGGTTTGCCTTTGTCTGGTTGATTTAAGATCTTGCCCAGATTTCTAAGGTTCATAAATTTGAGTTTAAAAATGGTAAGGAGTAAATTTTTCTGTATGTGATGTGTCACTAGGGATCTTTGTAGAAGATGATTCACTGGATAGCAGTGTTGGCCACTACTGAAAGAGACTGCAGCAGAAGTGACTGAGAAACTTGTGGTAGCTGCTGATACAGAGATAAAGATCAATTATGCTAGAGAAGAATTCAGACCAGGTAAAGTTGCCTATAGATCTTAGGAGCAAAAAAAGATTCCCCTTCTCTTGGATAGATTTTGTGTACACATTTGATATCAGTACTGAAAGTATTCCTAGTTAATTACAGGTTGCAAATGCTTTGTAATAGGAAAATAAGTGAAGAAATTGTAGTCATAGCTCTTGTGGGCCTTTTTTCACAGGCTTCACCTGGTTCGAAAGAGCGCAGCAGAACTTTCCACATGACAATATTTCAGTCCAAATAACTAGGCTTTGTAGAAGTAGTATGGACCCTATCTGATACGAAATCTGTATGTGCTTTCTTTTTATGTAACCTAACCCATGAAAGTGTGACTGTTGTTGGTAGATATCAGGTGGATGGTGTGGTGCGGGTACTTAAATAGTACCATTAAATTGATTTACAGTGATTATCCAACAGTCCCTCGAATTCAGAAAGGTTGTTTGTGTTTTTTGTTAGTAATAGGTAATTGAAATATCCTATTCAATGAAGCTTTTTTATTTCTTCTCCCTTTCAAAATCCTTACTAAAGGTATATTTGTATTGTAACATCAAGACCTAACTCTGTTTCACCTATTACTGTAGACAGTATGTATCTTTTCTGTCTTCCCTTTAGTTGCTACAAGAGGCAGTATCCTGTACTTCCTAATCACAGAGATGAGTATGGTGAATGTCATGTATCAGACATCTCTGGTACAATTCTTGGGAATATTTGATATATCAATGTCAAGGTATGTGTAAAACACTCAAATATCTAACCTATTGTTTTACATCTTTGTTTTACATCCATGAACAAATCTTTAGTTGTGTTTATATTCCAAAAAATTATTCCCAATTTTGGTCAGTATTCAACTTTGCGGTACTTTGATTTTTCTCAGATAGGTGATGAAATTGAGAGTAGTGATACTCTTATTACAAAACTATCAGTGCCTCAGCAAAGACAGTGTATCAAACTTTAGAGGGGCAATTTAAATTTGAAAATATGAAGCTCTGTGAAAGATGTTAAAGGCAAACTGTGACACAAATATATTTTCAGAGACTGACTCCAAAATATGAAATTCAGTTGACAACATCTCATTTATTCGTATGTTCTTATCATTAGCAGTAGTGAGAGTGACCTTCTTTGAAGTTAACAAGAGTTTTAATGGTTAAGTCAGCTCTTGAGGGGTTAAAGTTACTTCATATGATGTTTACATTCTTAACTTTTCTTAGATCTGAAAGGTCCCCAACTTCCTTTCGCAGAGAATTGACAACATTAATTGAATACCTCACGTATGAAATCTTTACTACTCCTGCCGTGGACTGTATTAGAATCACAGTTTCGTTATTTACTCTGCTGATTGCTCTCAAGATTGAATCTTGAGGAGACAGTTATCAAACGCCAGGTTTTCAGATTACTTATCACAGGTCAGTAGTATGTTCGCTTCTCTTCATGGTAATTCTGCTATTTTTAGCTGTAATATCCGCAGAGCCATATGTTATTCTTGAAAAATGTTCAATACTGTATAGTAACTGTGTTTTCTCAACTGAACATGCTCAAAATGTCCCCCATTTTCTCTTATTGGGTGTTTTTAATATAATGTAACTCAAAATGCATACTCTATTATAGATTAATCCATTCAACCATAACAAGTAAAGCCCTCAAAAAGACACATTAATGGCAATATACAAACCATTTGCCTCACTAGTATACATTATTATTCCTAGGTAGTTGACGTATACTGGGTATTTAAAATTTGGTGATGGTAGTAGTTAGAGAAAGGGGGTGGGGGGGGGGAGGGGGGAGGGTGAATCCCACTGAGGGGAAGAGAATATCACACATTGTTTCCTGGGGGGGGGGAACCTGCAATAGCCACAGGGAGATGGTGAGACATGAGGTATAAATCATGCATGACTGTTCAAGTAACACTTTTCATCATACAGAATAAAGCTATCTTGTGGAAAGCTTACTTCTGCTATACCAGATTGCTTTCTGATGAAGCTTAGCAATTATGATAACTCTCACACTAAATAGAGAAGAAACCCTTTGAAGTGTTTAGGTTAGCACGAGATAGATTAAACAGTTGTTCAGCTTTACTGATGTCCTCTAAGGTGGGGCTGCCACTGACTTGAAAGCTTGGTCCTCCAAAGGGGACATGTACTGGAATGTAGTCACGTAGATGGCAGATACTGGATAACAGGAATTGGATGGGAATGAGAAACTCGTAAGGCACGAATCATGCCCCAGTTTACTGATATTCTGTCTCAGGTACAGTGAGCATTGCAATGGAACCTTGCATTTTATGGAAAGGGAAAAGTTATTTTATCTTCAGTGGTACTCAATGAGGGTTTTCAATATACCACACAAACTTGTAATTGCCATGTGAATTGCAGTTTTACATCATATACATTTAAAGGTTTTATGGAGAGTTTTGAGCAAGTAACTCTTTAGAACTATTTGTTCTGCACAGTATAATCATTATAATGTTTCGCATTATTATACATCCTGCACAGATTCAACGTAATGAAAAGAGTTGGAAACAGTGGTTTGATACTGAAGCACCTGAGGAAGAGATCATACCTGATGGTTACAACAGTGCTCTGGATACCTTCAAGAAACTCCTACTTATAAGGTATTTATCAGTATTGTAAAAACTCCCACTTCTCAAGAATGCTCGACAGAATGGCTATAGATCCAGAGAGAACTTAAGTATTTAAATTTTGCTTAGCAGTGTAGAGGTTAATTGATTTCTGTACTGTTAAATCATTGAATACCCATACAAAAACTGCTACACATTTTTGCAGAGCTTAGCAAATTGACCATCTTGCATAGCAAGTGCAGTGCAATACCAAATGAAAGATTCCTGGAGATGAGGAATGAGTTCAATTGCAGATTGTTCATGTAAACCAAGTTTGAAGGATTTGGAATTACATCAGTATTGGATAAACTTCACATATGACTGTAAAATTTGTGATAGAATTATAACTGCATGTATTTTGCCTTAAGATGTTGGTGTCCAGATCGTGCTATACCTCAAGCCAGGAAATATGTCAGTGCCTCAATGGGAGCAAGATATGCTGACCCAGTTATATTGGACCTGGAGAAAACTTGGGAAGAAAGCAATGTCAGAACTCCATTGATATGTTTCCTCTCTATGGGTAGTGATCCAACCAATCAGATTGAAGGGCTTGCAAAGAAACTTAAAGTTGGTATGTGTTTCAGGAAGAAAGACAAAAAAATTGTGTTTGTCAAATAATTGTACTAGAGATATTTTCACATATAATATGTTGCTTTTTTATTGTTTTTTTTTCTTTTATTTATTTATTTATTTATTTATTTATTTATTTATTTATTTATTTATTTATTTATTTATTTATTTATTTATTTATTTATTTATTTATTTATTTATTTATTTATTTATTTATTTATTTATTTATTTATTTATTTATTTATTTTTTTTTTTTTATTTTGAATTATTGGCTGTAACTGAAAATTGTTGTCCAGTACAATGGTTTCTATTCCCTGCCTAATGAAGTTGAAACCATAGTTTTTATACTAATGCATTGCTCATTGTCTCTGCCCCACCCACTGTCACTTTCACCTGAGATTGGCAAGAGTAAAAAATTAAAAATCATGTTGCATGAACAGGGCCTTGTCTATGATACTTCAGCTCCAAGACAGTTTAGCGATGGTACATTTTTTACAAATTTCTCTAATTCTCTTTTTTGTCTTCAGATTGTAGAGCCATTTCAATGGGACAAGGTCAAGAGGTCCATGCAAGAAGATTGATTTCTCAGTCCATGGCAGGGGTAAGATTAATTTATACTATGTGGATATTAGTTCATCACACTCAATTTGTTTTACGTACTATGCAACAGCTTCCTCAAAGTTAATAGGTCTTTATATCGACCTAGAATAAATATTTCCAAAATTTCTGTTTCTGCAATGTTGTAGCCTTGCTGCATGTGACAAGAAATGTTCATAGCTCAGATATAGTGTCATATTTATATCAAGGTCACGGGCGTCCGCAGAAAAAAATTCAGGGAGGGGCAAAAATTTTTTAGGCCGGAAAAAGCTCCTCGCAAGCATGGGATGGCGCGGAGCGCAAGAAAATTTTGGCCCCCAAAGCCTCCCACATCGCTGGAAATGGCACTTCTAAAGCCTATCTACTGCATATAAATAGGGGTAACACTGAGTGAACTGTGAAGAAATGTTGATGTTAATCTTTCTTTGTTTTTTCTTTCTTTATTTTTTCCTCGTTTTTTCAAATTTTTGATTTTCCAGGGGAGGGCAAGTGCCCCCCTTGCCCCTACCTGCGGACGCCCATGATCAAGGTCATGTCTTGGTGTGCCAAGGTACTTCATATTATAATAATGATGATGATGATGGTGGTGGTGGTGGTGGTGGTGATGGCTGTGGTGGTATAGTGCTTTGTCATTGAAGTATCAAAGATTTGTCACAAAATAATACCCCTGATCAACATTTACTCTTTTCAGTTTTAATCCATTGCAACTTTTTTGTAGAAGCCATCCCTGTGGTAGGTAGTCCACACTGAAAAAACAGAAAGATAATTTCTATCTAAAAATAGTACCATAAAATGTGACGTAAAATCTTCAAGCGAACGAAGCAAGAATCATGTAATTCGGTGCACTAACAGCTGAGATATGAATTTTTTTGTAATATAATTCTAATCAGTTCCAGCGACATTGGCCACCAGTATCACTGTACCTTGGAACAGAATGAAACAGGGTAACATACATGCAGCGCGTGGATACAGGGCAGCCATGTAAAACAGCCAGGTCCTGCAGAGCATCTAGTGGAACTGTTATTGGGATTGTAAAGGCAAATGCACAAGCTTCACACAATGCTAACAATGTAGTCTACTACGCCGTTGAAAAGCTGTTCTCACTCTTCATTCAGGACTCTCAGCCAATCGCAGCCGACGATACCAAAACGTCACACATACACACCCTCATTTTCGGAATGAGCTGGGTCGTTTTTAATAGATAGTGAAGTACTATAGCAGTTTTGAAAGATTGAACAGTATAGCTTCGTTTGAATGAAGTACTATGGTGCTTTCAACTTTACAAAATATCAAAAAAGAAATATGTGTCTGCCTTCATGACGGCGAAAAGCTGAAGCTAAACTAATGGTGTAGGTGCGTACAGAATGTGATTGTAAATCTTCTGAAAGCAAGGCTATAATAAATTGTTATTTTCGGGTTGAGCTGGGTTGTTAAATGCAGTAAATTCTATATCGATTGAAAGAAAATGAAATGAAGATTCTTAGGCGCGTTATCTTAATTTTCTTATGCGTCTCCTCGCAGTTTGTTGGGTCTGGATGCAAAAAACAAAGCATTGCGTCCACGCTTAAAGTCCGTCTTTTTTCTGCCGCCGTCCTTACTTTAAAGAGATCAGTTGGTCATAGTTGAATTCTAACTCAACTGCAAGACTGATGCCCATTGTGCTCTGTCTAAATCCGCTATCGTATGTGTGGGCAAATTACTTGCGTTGGAAGAAGGGCAAATAGTATGCGATTTTGATTATACTGTATTGTGCCGACGATAATTCGATACAGAATTTAGACCTCTGTAGTAGTTTAATTCATCGTTGATCATAAACTTCGGGTGGTGTTAAAATAGCCTACCCCCTATTTACTTTTTGTGAGTTGAAAATTGTGGGCCTTCTGCATCGCAAAATCACGGAAATGATCGGTCCCAACCTGTGCGGTGTAAACGTTACAAGCTTCACAGATCGACCTGCAGAAGGCTGTAGAAGCATCCCCTGCTTTTGTAGCTACGTAGACTGGCTGGCAACAAGCCTCGAATTTTCGGAAATTCTCTTGAAAAATGCAAATTTGTGAAAAGTATTCCCCTCATAACTTTTACATTATGGATGACACACTCGGTTGAACTTTAGCGTTAAATTATTGGCAATGAATAAATAACGTTTTGATTTCCTAGAAGCCTGCAATCATGTTGAAACCATTACGATGTTTGGCTAGCTGAAGCCATCAACTGCTCAAAGCCCTATCTTACGGTATGGTTTGTAAAGCCATCAAACATCGTTGAAAACGATTGTCGTTTCATTTTAGAAACGAATTAAAAAACAAAACCTAAATCACTGAAATTATTTCAGTGCTCCTTTTGGCACTTTGTGATAACATACTCAAATTCTTTCATTTCCAAAAACGATGAGACCGAGGCCCTGAAAATAAATGCTTCGATCTCAAAAGTAAGCCACAGTAATTGTTACCATACACTTTACACTATGGCAGGTACAAGGAAAATATATGATCGTCAGAAGAATCGAAAATAACCCCAAATCACCCAAGAATATTAAAACATGCACATGGTATGTTTAAAAGACCTTAAAAAACACTTCGCAATAAATTCGCAAGCTTTAGTTCAATGGTTCCCCCTAACTTGGCATCCTTCGGTAGGGTGTTGATACAGCACTTCACTGTGCTAGACATGTACACTAAAGGCCTAAGCCAGCTACATACAATGCAAAACAGTATTTGTAGAGCTACAATGCTAATAATTTCCACACATATTTCGTTTAAAAGTTTTAAAAAGGCTTCAGTTGTTCTTCAGCACATTATTGTGTATAAATGGGTTCATCTATAGACGGTATGGCATTTTTTCTTGCCAAATGTCCAACCTTAATAAAAAGTTTTTTTGCCATATATATTACTGTTACGTGGTGGACAGCACATCTACAAGTCAATCCAAGTTAACCCTGTATTGCTGAAGTAACCTAAAACTACTCTCAATCATTGATTTGTTCATGCCTGTGAGGAGTAAGATGTAATGGTCCACCTCTCCCCTTTTCCCCACCCCTCTCCCCACCCCTCATTCCGGCCCTCCCCAACCTATTTTGTATATAGCCGGTATTACAAGCACAGTCACAGAAAAAGTTAAAAAAAAAGGTTTCAGTTGTTCTTAAGCACATTATTGTATATAAAATGGTTAATATGTAGGTGGTATGGCAATTTTTCTTGTGCAATATTCATACATTAATAAAAGTTTATTGCCATATATATTACTGTTACGTGGTGACAAGCACATCTTCAAGTCAGTCCAGGTTAACCGTGTATTGCTGCAGGAACCTAAACAGCTCCCAATCATACATGTGTACATGACAGGGAAGGGGAAGATATCATGGGCTACCCCTGTCCCCCTTCTCTCTCACCCATTCCCCTCCCCCCTTTTGCATTTTTCATGTGCAATGCTCACACACTGATAAAACTTTTGTTCCCATATATATTACTGTTACGTGGTGACAAGGACATCTACAAGTCAGTCCAAGTTAACCCTGTATTGCTGCAGGAACATAAAACTACCTCCCAATCATACATGTGTACACGACAGGGAAGGAGAGAGATATCATGGGCCATCCCACCCCCCTTTCTGTCCTTCCCCTCCCCCCTTTTGCATTTTTCTTGTCCAATGCTCACACACTGATAAAACTTTTGTTCCCATATATATTACTGTTACGTGGTGACAAGCTCATCTTCAAGTCAGTCCAGGTTAACCGTGTATTGCTGCAGGAACCTAAAACAGCTCCCAATCATACATGTGTACATGACAGGGAAGGAGGAAGATATCATGGGCTACCCCTGTCCCCCTCTCTCCCATTCCCCTCCCCCCTTTTGCATTTTTCATGTGCAATGCTCACACACTGATAAAACTTTTGTTCCCATATATATTACTGTTACGTGGTGACAAGGACATCTACAAGTCAGTCCAAGTTAACCCTGTATTGCTGCAGGAACCTAAAACTACCCTCAATCATAGCTTTGTTCATGCCTGTGAGGAGTAAGATGTAATAGGCCACCCTCCCCTGTTCCCCACCCCCCACCCCACCCTCCCCCTCCCCACCCGTTTTGCATATAGCTTGTACTACATACACAGTCACAGCAAATGTAAAAAAAAAAAGTTTCAGTTGTTCTTCAGCACATTATTGTATATAAATTGGTTCATCTATAGACGGCATGGCATTTTTGTCCAGTGTTCTTAGACTACAGGAAATTCAATTCTACTGTATGTCGTAGCCTACACACACATTGTGTTGAGGTACCGCCTGTCCTTGTTTGGTAACTCGAAGGTATAAAAAAATATCAAGTTGGTACTTATTTCATAAAACAGTCGCAAGGCATGTGTAAAACAAGTTTACTAAGCCCACTGTCGTATTTTCGCAAATTTAATTTGAGCAACCTTACGGTGCAGAACGTTTTTCTTCAGCCCATTCCTGGAGCTTGTACACTAACCTAACGATTTTAAAATAACTGCGTCATCATGACTATTCGCACGTCGACTAGCCGCCGTGCAGACAAGATGCAGTGATTCCTTACTCGCATGGCGACCGCATATACGTACGCGTAAGATTGAGGGACACAGCATGTACAAATAGGTAGCGCTGCCCAAATGCATATCGCAAGCAGTGCAATAACATGGAGGTGAATGAAGAAAATAAAGCTGTTTTGTTTGGAGGGATTTGACAACAGAGGAAACATCAAATAGGCTAAGCATGTGCCTTTCAAACTTCCTCTTAAAAAATACAGAATAGAGTACCTTGACTTGCATCGGTCGGTACTTTGTGTCGGTCAATGCATACAAAACATATCGCACATAGGCTCAACTACGTACGTACGTACTACCATGCGTACTACCTACACCAAATACCACGTAGTCGTATGTAGTAAAGTATGGTAGCTAGTCGACGTGCGAATAAGCAATCAATGCATCTTGTCCACACGGCGGCTAGTCGACGTGCGAATAGGCCCCACCTTTTACATATGGAGCTATAACGCCTAGGCGAAGTCTTGTGAGCTGAGCAAACACATTCCGCCCCGCGAGCCTCATTTTTTCCCCACAAGGTTATGGGTAAATTTGATTTTCAGAATTTTTCAAAGTTAATTGTTTCAAAATCATGGTTAGGGTTATTACTTAGGATAGGGTTAAAAGGACAGGGTTATCTGGCCTGTTCTTTCATAATCCGGTGTCAGAATTACAAGCATAGGGTCGAAAAGCTGTCATGTTGGAATTAGGGGTGCAGCCTATTTCCAAGAAGCTCATTGGTCCATTGGCATAATTTGCCCATATCCTCGTGGGAAAAAAATTGCGCGCCCCACGAGGTAGTCTCGTATTTGTAAAACGGTCTAATCAAGCGGAGGGGCCTTGTCAGTTCTTACACTGCATATCAATCGTTATCGGGTTTGCTGTTCTCTGGTGCAAAGTGTCCCTGTATGTAGAAATGTCTTGACGTAAAAACCATAAGATTGTTTACCTCGGAGTTCATGTAGTTTGAACGCTATTTAGTGCATAGTGTGTGCAAAATAATGTTAGAAGTAATAAGAATTCTGTGAAGGTGACTCGCGATATATTGGGGTTTTTTTTTCTGTGCGAAGTTTGTGTACGTATGCAATATAGCTTACGTATCAACGCGACAAGACCCATCGTCTTTTTTTTCGTTTAGTTCTGTAATCAAGCACATGAAGTTTAACATCTGTATTCGCCACACTTTGCTGACAATCATGGGTAATTTTATCGACGATATTGCCAATGAAAGCAATTATCGATACCCTCAGCGATTTTAATCTGGACGCGTGTCCATCACACAATACTTGCACTACTGCCCTGAACGGTAAGAGGATTAAGACTCAAACTTGAAAGGAAATACGTCCACTCGCAGTTTTGAAGGAATTACCTGTGGGCAGAGAGCACAATAGCCTATTCACTGCGTCTCGAGTTGGGGATTTAATGCCGTCCTGGACAACTGCGAGGAGACGCATAAGAAAATTAAGATAAGGCGCCTTAATCTGTATGAATGAAAGTGTTTAATTCACAAAATGATTATTAAAAATGAAATTTACTGTGTACTTACATTGGAAAGCTCTCAAAATCCTGCCAAAGTAAGAGATTTGTGCTAATTAAGTGCTGCCAAGTAACTATGAATATGTAAATTGTTAGTATATATTACTTTTCTACAACATCTTAGTTTAAGGAACATTTAATTAAGCATTTTCGGAAGGACCTCCGTACTGCAGCATAGGTCAGATTTTAGCTGGTTGAGGAGAATACATGCGTGCGCTATGGCATTTTACACACTGTTTTCAGGCAACAAGAAGTCGTCGAAGGAGCTCGCAAAAATACCACATTTTTGGTAAGATAGCCTCACAACTGGACAAATTGGGCATAATATCTGATTATTTATGTTCATTTCGTGTATTTGAAGTGCATTTCGAATCCTCAATGAAAGGGTAAAGGTGAATTTTTGAAGTATTTCTGTGAACGAGATTGTTCGTGAGAGTATGTCGTCGCTCTGTTAATGTGTTTGTGGACAGGCTACCTGTGGGCAGCAGCAGCTATTTACTGTGCACAAGGATAAGTTACCTTACAGGTACCCATGAAACAAAGCTTGGTGGAGAGAGGCAATTGAGTTAATGCCAAAGGACACAATGCAATGAACCAGACATGCCTCAAACCTGTAACCTTTGGACCGCAAGTCTGATGGCTTAGCTAGTTGTACACTATGTTCATCAATGTCTCTTTGTCTGCTTGTGTATGTCCCTGCTATAAAGACATGATCTAGTTCAACAGTGGTGTCAAGGGGTGTAAATGCTTCATTTAGTCACCTTCCCCCTTCCCAACCCTTTATAGCCATTAGACTGATGAAAAAAGATCTATACATGTATGTAAATAGTGTAGTTGTGCCAAATTCTCCCTCCATTGTGACATCTAATTTTATATGTCGTTATAATTCGTCATCTTTCTTACTTAGGGTGGCTGGGTGCTGCTTCAAAACTGTCATCTTGGATTAGATTTCATGGATGAGCTACTAGAAACAGTCACTACACATGAACCAGTTCATGAGAACTTCAGAGTGTGGATCACAACAGAGGTTCATCCACAGTTCCCCATCAGCTTACTGCAGGTTAGAAGTGTAGTCAGAGTACTCAAATAATGTATGTTAGAGATGTCACATTTTGTGTAGGCAAGGTAAAATGTGTTTGATGCTTTTTTAAGCTTGTAACCTTTGTACCTGCAAACTCCTTGTCCAGTTAGTGTTAAATTCATCTCATTGTCGCTCAGTAGGAAGTTGTGTTACCTAAGTTACTTTAATATTTATGAGTCGGGAGGAAAATGCTAAAAAAAAATTGAAAAAACAACATATCTGATCGAAAGTACTTGCACCCAACTTTCTGTAAGCCTCTTTTCTTTAATCTTACTGTCTGTAAAGTGAAAGTGCCAAACACTGTCATATCATGATAAGGTTAAGTTCTCTTTCACATTTCAAAAGTAATTTTGACATCAGAAATGTGGATACACTAAACATCTCTTTTGATAAGTTGACTCTTTCAATCATTAGCTGGTGATAATTTTCCAAATTCTTCATCTTATTTATACCAGTGATAGTAATCTTAACCTTGCAAAGATTTTTCATAAGATGCTCTTTGTATTGTTCTTTTCAGTCTTCAATCAAATTTACCAATGAACCCCCTCAGGGTGTCAAGGCAGGCCTGAAGAGAACTTTTACTAGTGTTACTCAGGACCAACTGGATGTTAGTAATCTACATCAGTGGAAGCCTATGTTGTATGCTGTAGCCTTCCTTCACACTACTGTACAGGTAATGCAGTACCTAGGTCAAACATTTTCTTATCTTTGCTGTTTTTGATGGGTTGCAATTATACAGTGTTCAATTTAAAAATTTTTAGAGGAAGAATGAGACAAGACAAGACAACCCTCTTTTTCTGGGATCCTTGGTTGGCAAAAGTTTATATTGCCATGCACCAATGTGTTTCACAAGTGCATGGATTTGAATCCCATTGGAGGAAGGTGAGTATTCCTCCAGATACTCCAGCCTTCCTCCCACTTGGCTCAGCTTGCCATCAATTTAGTTAGTTAGATGAGATTTAATGACACACCAACACGAATGTGTTATATAGTGTCAACAAGTTTAAATACGTTTCAAGTCCTTCCCTTAAGTCGCCTCTTATGACAGGCGGGAAATACCGTGGGCATATTCTACAACCCCCAGCCCACAGGGGGAGCTTGCCATCAAAGTCTGTTGCCCAACTATTGAATTTTGATGTGTCCTGAACTGAAGCACCCTCAGATGGACCTGCTGTTAACTAACCATATTTGATTTTTTGCCTACTTTTCTACTGCAGACCATCAGATTTGGTACATCTTTCTGGTTACGATAGTGAAGATGTTAATAATATTAAGGGAGGTTTGATTGTAACATCCTGATGATAACTCCAGATGCCCTGTACATTTCATCATAACGTTAAACAGGTTATTATCTCTTTACACGTTAACAAATCTTACTACCTGTGAAACACATCTACAATCTATTCTCAGGAACGTCGAAAGTTTGGACCATTGGGATGGAATATTCCATATGAATTCAACCAGGCTGATCAGACTGCCAGTGTTCAGTTTATACAGAATCATCTTGATGACATTGATCCAAAGAAGGTAATTTCTGAAAGTAGTTTAACTAAACATGAGTTGGAACACTCTTGATGAATGTGTTCATACTCCTCAGACTGTAATTTTGATCCCCAGCAGATGGATGGATGAGATTCAGAGATTACATGGCTCAAGCATTTTACAAGCATTTTTGCTGCAAATTTTATTTAGTACATGGAATTATGCAAATAAGATTTTCGTAACATTGTTAATTCCTTTTGTCATTTGTAGGGGCAATAGCCTAGTACACTATCTCTTATCATTCTCTTCATTTTGTAACTTTTGACATCTACTTGAGATTAATCTCTCAGCATATGAAAATAAATTATTAATTTCACCTGTGTTGCAGGGTGTTTCTTGGAATACTGTGCGGTACATGTTGGGTGAGGTACAGTATGGAGGTCGTGTCACTGATGACTATGACAAGAGGCTACTGAATACATTTGCGAAGGTAACACAATGCTAACAGAGATCATCCTTAACCTTTGTGCATTAGCAATGCTTTTATGTAATATGATGTCAGAAAATATGTGTTCTAAATTTTTTGTTGGTACCCTTGCAAGACATTCTCCAGTTATTATTTTATTGTGAGTACAAATAAGTTATTGGGATACTTGCATTAGTTTACACACTCCAACTTCCTTTCAACCATCAGGTTTGGTTTGGAGATCACATGTTTGCTGATTCCTTCCACTTCTATGTTGGTTACAAGATCCCAAAGTGTAAAACTGTACAGGAGTACTTAGAGTACATTGAAACTCTACCACTCACTGATACTCCGGAAGTATTTGGCCTGCATTCTAATGCTGACATTGCGTAAGTTTCTTTTACTTTCAGTAACAAGATGCTAGGCCTATTATGTCAGAAAGAGCTATTACTGTCAGATATTGTCAAAGAGAAATCATTAATCCCTGAAAGGGGAATATGTTTAAATTTTAGGGAATTAAAGCTTCTTGGCTCATTTGTAGGATTTGTAATATGAACACATTTAAGAGTAAGGGAAAGAGTACTTTAAAGGGCATTGTCTTAATAGCATACACTTAAAGGCTGTCTAATCTCACCCCAGAGAATAAGTCTCCCTACTAAGTTTACTTTTAGCCCCTCCTCCAATAAAAACAAAAACACCTGTCTTGTACACCTCCAAGACAGAGGCACAGTACCTAGCCTGCACTGAGTTTAATTTGCTTGAGGCCATGTTTATATTGAAACACCACAGTGACTATGTGTGAGTTTAATTGGGTATGCAACTGACTGCACAAGTCATCGATGACCAACCAGAATGAAGATATATTGTTTGAATGAATGCCAATCAAAGTGCGGTCATCAATTGTATTTAGAACTCTATACTAATTCTAGATATATGTTTGGGCAGGGAGTTGTCTAGCAACTGCCTGGTTTGGGGAATGCCATATCCCCTTTAAAGGGCATATAAATTTAGCAATTGGACCTAACTTTATCATAAATTAAGAAAGTTTGTAAGATGACCAAATTTCAAAGCTTTAGCTGCAAGCCAATACTTTGTTAATTCGTCAATATTAAAACAAATCAAATTGACTGCCTGACAAATTTATTATGTTTGTTCGTCTTTTGACTACATTAAGTTCTTTTCAATGAATGACTTAGCCATGATTTTTTTCACTTGTTTGTTATTTAGTGTCCTCTAATTTTGTCAACAGATACCAGAATAACATGGCCAAAGAAGTGTTGGACACTATTATGAGTATCCAGCCTAAGGATACAGGAGGGGGTAGTGGAGAAACAAGGGAGAGTATTGTATATAGGTTAGCTGATGACATGCTGCAAAAACTACCTGCTGATTACAAGGCCCATGAGGTAAGATGAAAACAGTATTGATACACAGTAAGCTCAAAATTTAAGGCATTTTCTGTACACAAAGCTGAAACAATAAAAAAAAAAACACAGACTGTATCAAAATATGTATCATACTTTTTATAACCACATTGATTGACTAGGGTATTGTAGGAAGTAAAAGTATTCGAGGATAGAGAGGGTTGTGATGCCTTACATGGGAAATCTTTCTTAGGTGTTACAACCTCTTACCACAGTGGTCATTAAGAACAGCTGTTACAGCTGAGAAGCACAAACATTGTCTGACATGATTTAACATAATACATGTTTAATTATACTTTATGTCATGTCTGTCACAGGTGAAAGCAAGACTGAAGAAGATGGGTGCTCTTTCATCAATGAACATCTTTTTGAGACAAGAGATTGACAGAATGCAGCGAGTCATAAGCCTGGTGCGATCTACCCTTACTGACTTAAGACTGGCCATTGAAGGTACCATCATCATGAGTGAGGTATGTGTCTGCCAGACTCTTTCACTCCAAAAGTAGAATTCTAAAGATTTAAGGTAGATTTATTTTATAATTTTTATGTGCAGCCTTTTACATGCAAGAAACTTTATTTGAAAATTCCTTCCAAATTGTCATGGGTGTGTTTCTCATCTAAAACTGTGTTTGTAACTCTATTTTTAACTATGATGTTGGAGTGGGAACCTAGCTCACACATATCTTAATACTTTTCTTCACATTTGGTTGTAACGTACAGAATCTTCGTGATGCTCTTGACAACATGTTTGATGCTAGAGTTCCAGCTTTGTGGAGAAAAGTGTCATGGGAATCTTCTACACTTGGTTTCTGGTTCACTGAATTATTGGAGAGAAACAGTCAGTTTTACTCCTGGTGCTTTGAGGGGAGACCAAATGTTTTCTGGATGACAGGTTTCTTCAACCCACAGGGTGAGTTAAGTATATTTTATATTTGATGGAACTTAAGTTTAATATTGTATGAAGTACACTGATGACATCCATTATGTTAAACTTGAGTTAGTCTTCCTGCTTTCAAGCCCAAGACTATATACTAAAATTTCTCGTCATGTATAAATTTAACAGGTTGATTTATTCTCTCTTTGCAGGATTTTTAACTGCTATGAGACAGGAAGTCACCAGAGCTCACAAAGGATGGGCCTTAGATTCAGTCACACTTCACAATGATGTCACAAAATCTTTTAAAGAGGAAATCACAGCCCAGCCACAGGTAATTTATGTCTTTTTCAAAGTGCACTTCATAAAAGGTCATTCTGTGATGCTGAAACAATCTTTCTGTTACCGGGGACTGGAATTTTCTAATACTCTGCACAGGTTTTAATTATATCTTAATGTGCATGTTTCATCGTAGGCTTCTTACTGGTAAAATTGATGAACTATTAAAGATCAAGTATTACAGCTAAGCTAATCACCCAGTAATGGTTAAAAAGGCTCATATTTCCACTTTCTTGGTGGTTGAATATCCCCCCTCACAATAATCACACCGAAAATGGAAGAAAAGGCCAAATTTTCCCTTATATACCGAAAAGGGGTAGGATCTTTAACGATCAGTTCCGAAGAGCTACGAATTGCCGAACTACTTATGACATCATAAGTGGAGTTTTGGATGGTTGCTTCTCACGGACAGTACACAGCAGTACAATGCCACGGATTTCTTATTATTATAAGTCCATGTACAACACATTAAACAGTGTACTTTTTACGCGCTTGGAAACTGACACGAAAGGAACACAAAGCACAAAACAAAAACCGGGACCGCATTAAACGGAGTGACAGTAATCAGTTTTTAATATTGTTTTAACCCACTTGATGGCTTCAGAATCCCAAGTTTTTATATACAGGTTCTTTATATTTATGAGAACGTGATCAATACTCACTACTCAGTGTTCACAATAGGCAGAAAATAGCACAAACTGTCGTAAGAACTTAGAAGCCATAAAATATTGCTAGAGTTATTAGAGTGGCCAAATTACGACTTGCTTGAGTGTGGAAAACAAACAGTATAGCATAGCAAAATATCTCTACCAATCACAAGTTTGCTTTCAGACTTGTCACACACATTTTCACTAGTGTGTATTTCTTAAGAGTGTTCTGATTGGCCAAGTCAGGCTTTCAATGAATAGCATAGCTACTACGTAAGTACGCCACGCACATAGTACACCACCTAACTACATTTCGTATGTACTTACATAGGTATGCATGTACTCAGTACTCAAGATAGAGCTGAAACTGTGTTGTTATAACGTAAGGAAAAGTATCGAAGGATTTTGAACAGTTCGCGCCAGTGCTGGATATATTATTTGTTGGATATTAATGGGAAGTTACCTGCCGAGATTTGTACAAGCAAAGCAAGTACACAGGTGATTGTTAGGCGAAAGAGAATACTCTAGAAAAGGTAAGGTTATCTTCCAAGCAGTTCATGCTGAAAGGCATAACAGTAACGTTAGGCTTAGTGTTGTACAAATGGCACGACGTAGCCTATTCATTGTTAACATCGTTCCATCACACAGGAACGTTTGTATTTTACTGTTGGAACATACTTCGCTAAAATTGAGGATGCTAGGCGTTACTGGTGCAATCTTGCAGCTCATGTAGTGAGCATAGTAGATTCTTAACCCCAAAATGCAATGAGCCTATGCTCAAGGTGAAATTTTATGACTGTAACAAACGTGAAAAATGACCACTTCGTACAATTGCCCTAGCGGCAGTTGTCTTTACTCCTGGCCGGTGGTGGCGGCTGGCTGGCATATGTGCACCAGCATACGCTTGAAGACAGTATATGGTCGTGCGCGAGTGTAATTACTCCACTTATGATGTCACAGATTTTATTTCCGGCAAAGCACGACAAAGTGCGACAACGCTGCAAAATCCATGTTCACCCCAAAACCAGGAAAAATTAGCCAAAATTTTTATTTTGCTAAAATGATTGTGTCAGACGTCGTTTACTAGACCCATTAAACATTCTGAAGGCCTATCTTCAACCATGATACTTGGACTTTAAGCCCCATATGCATGCTTGATCTGTTTTTGTTGACCATGCTGTTCTTGCATTTTAGCTGTTATTTGTTGGTCAAATCTGATCATAATATTCACTGTCTGATATTTGTGTAATAGTAAGTTGCATATTTCCCATATATTTGCAGTATCATTTATTTATAGACTGGGCTGTGCATGTATTAACACAATCATTATCAAGTGAGTAGAGTAATAGGTATAATTATTTCACATTATAAACATTTTGTCTTCCTTGTGGAAGGCTAATGTTGTACCTTCTTGTGCTGACAGTTTACTGTATCCCTCCAGACTTGGCCAGTGGGACTTTTGAAAGAAAAGTAGTTAAATTTTCTAATGATTTTGTTTTCTCCTTGTACAGGAAGGAGTCTATGTACATGGCTTATTCCTCGATGGAGCTGGCTGGGATAAGAGAGGTTGTAAGCTGACAGAATCAACAGCTAAAGTCCTATTCACTCAGCTACCAGTGGTTCATATGTATGCCATCAATTCAACAGCACCAAAAGATCCAAGATTGTATCAGTGTCCCGTCTACAAGAAACCTCAGCGTACAGATCTCACATACATCACACCCATCTGGCTGAAGACAGTCCAAAGTCCTGAACACTGGATCCTCAGAGGGGTGGCACTTCTTTGTGATATAAAGTAAACACTTCAGTTGCCTTGGAGTGAATTTCTTTTCCATAGTTGTGGTTTTATCTTATGTTATTGTGTAGAAAATGTAGAGCAATCAAAAAAATTCACAAAAAATTCAATAACTTACGGGTGTGTTTATCTTTTGAGTTTAAATTACTTTTAAAGTCTTCATACTTGCCATTATTTGCCAATATTTGAATATCTCTTGAAAGCTTTCTTCATGATTACCACTGGGTGAAATGTCACTATGTTAATGGTTCTTCTATTTCCAAATGTTTACTAAAACAGCTTCTGTAGAAACATTTGTAGGTGTTGTGAATTACCAGAATTCTAATAATTATAAATGATGTTTGACAAAATAAACAAGAAATATGTATTGTGTCATTGACCTGAAAAGATACAAGTTAATACAAAACTAAAAGCATACATAAATGTGTGCAAGATGATTTCTGTAAATACTAATTCAAATTAGCTCAGAAAGTGACTTTTGTAATAGTCATATTTCTGGGGAGGAATACATGACTTCAGAAGTACAAGCTGTAGTGCCTCATTTGAATTCAATTCATATAATGTAGGTAGGCATTTATGATAAGTGTTTGCATTTTTGTGTAACTGTATCCAAGTTGATTAAGACAAGATGACATAGTATGCTAAAGTATATAAGTCTTCCACATAAAATTCTTTAAAAAAACAATTCAGGTTCCACCTTTGTAGATTTTTGATATAAATGCAGGGCTTTTGAGTTAAATTGCATGTTTTAATTGATGTCAGATTTTACTTCCAGTAATGTTGAAGGTCATACTCAATACAACTGAATTCTAATTTCCTCGCTGCTGAAAAGCACCTGTTCTATATTAATTGCTTAAAAAGAATACATATTTCATTTTGTTACATATATTCCAAGTTTATTCTTCTTTTGCAGTCATGGTCCTTGATGTAACATATGTGGCAGTGCATGAGACATGCAAACTTAAAGCATATCTGAGAGCATCAATATTTGAGCAATGGAACAGTCATACTAAATTGTAACATATAGTGAATGTGTTGAAAGCTTCTTGAAAAACACTCCATGTAGCTAAATTAAGTTACATTCAATGATCAGATCACAGGGTGTACATTTGCACTACAATTTAACGCACATTCGAACTTGGGCAGAAAGTGTGTGAGTGGGTCAGTTAATCAATGTTGGATTGGAAAAGGGTAACCAAATGAACCTGGCAGTGGAAATATATAGAGATATGTAAATAATACATCACTCATAATTTCTAAATTATTATTATAAATTATGAATGATTTTGTGGACTGATTCAAACTCAATAATTCAGCGAAGGGCAGAAGCTACTTTCATTTTGGTTGACTCCTTATTGATAGTCTACACTTCATTATGAAAGGTTAAACAGAGTGAACACCCAACCCTAAATGAGAAAATTTGTTGTTGAGCTGCACGTTGCTCACACATATTATCTATGTTTACTGCCAAAGGGTAATTCGTGGGAACCAGCTGTAATCTCACCAAGCAGTGTGTACCAGTGTGTGAGAACCTGCATTTTCAAAAATGGTTATGTTATTTTACTTTAACTTCAATGTGTATAGACACCCCCAGAGTCAGTGCTACAAGTAAGGGGAATGGGGAGCATTAGGACAAGTTTTTCCAAAGTTTTTCCCAAACACAAAATATACATCTGAAATGTTATTGCCCCAAATTGTGTCTATTTCCCCTTCCCCTTTTTCAGAAGGCTGGTGATGTTATTGGTCACAAGGGACTCCAGCCTCTGTGCTCTGCCTGTAATTACCTTGGATCAATCAAATTGTTTGAAAACAGCCTTGCCCAACAGGCAGACCAGAGTTGACTTGAGGTGAAATTACAGCCAGGACAACTTCATTCCTGAATCATGATAGGTAATCCAAACAGAAGATGTTTTGGAAACATGTTGCAAGTAGAGCTTCGGTATTTAGAATGGCGTTTTGAAAATGGTTGTTACAGTGAGCCACCCATATAGATGAAACATCTAAATTTTCTACAAGGTTAGCAGACAGAATAATCCCTTTCCCTAACTTTCTGTACCTCGGTTTGAAAGAATTTCTCTAAGGAAAAGATATTGAGAATATTGTGCCCATAAGTAATGGACTGTGTGCCCACAATTTCACCTGCCCCCCCCCCCCCTCCAGAAGTCTATGGATGGCAAGTTACCCATCTTTTCCACCCCCAGCTTCTACCCTGAGCCACATGAATGTCCTTTAGACTATACTATAGTAACCCTAAGGTAGTCGTTTAGGCAATAAATGGTCAAATCTAGTTAAGTTGAAAGAAGTCACACATATACAGCCACACCTTTTAATGATCAGGAAGGACTGTAAATTACTTAATACTTTGAAGAGGTTAAGCGCCGATAGCTGAACACAACTTTAAAAGGAGCTATGACATCCCCCAAATATATTTAGACATATCCCCATAGTGCTCAATCCAGTTGGTGACTGTACTTTGATTGGCATTCATTCAAACAATAATAGCAACACTCTTGTTTAGTAATGATGACTTGGACAGTCAGTTGTGTTCCTAATCAGGCTCACAGTCACAGTTAATTATTTCAATATTGGCACGGGTAATTTTTGAAACTCAGTGCAGGCTACTGTGGCTCTTTGTTGGAAGTGTACTAGGCAATTGTTTGTGTGTAAAATGGAGGAGGGGCTAGAAGGTAGGTTAGTTGGGAGAATTGTTACTGTCAGTGGTGAGCTTAGATGGCCTTCAAGAAAAAATTATTGATACAAAAAATAAAAACCAAAAATTAGTTTGTCCCCCTTTACCATCATTGCAAAACATTTTCGGAAACATCAGCTTGAATGGTTTGGTCATGAATTGTACGTCGCTATGCAGGTTAGCATTTTTGCACTGAACTGTTGCACGGATAATAGTCAAAAGTTTTGGCTATTTGGAAATTTATAGAGCCGTTGCCTAATGTTGTCACGATCCACATTTGCCCGACTGTTTCAAATATCATTGGTGTATACCCAGTGCCGGATCCAGAACCTAATTCTAGGGGGGGGGGGGGCAAAGCATGCGCAAGAAGTATGGATCTTTGGGGCTGATTTTAATTTTTCCCTTGCTCTGAAAATTCTAGGGGGGCAATTGCCCCCTTTGCCCCCCCCCCCCCCCCTTGGATCCGGCACTGATACCTGTGGCATTCATTAGCTCCATAGCGTTGGAATTCCAAAGAGTTTGCTTTTAGAATTTGGATACATTCAGAATTTAGGTAGACTCATCTTCATGCGATAGTGAAACAGGTGGCCTTCGTATTCCTCACTCCCACACCCCTCAAAAATGTCGTGGCAATGGTACATCAAATTGTCAATCACATGCAGTTTATCGTACCACGGGCAAATTAACATCAGTTATTCAGACTTGCCAACCTCAAAATGGCAAACCTTGAGGTTCTCGCAAGAAAACCTGGAAATCTCATCTCATACCTGGAGATTTAAACAAGTCTCATACGTTATTATGGAAAGTGTTACCTAAACTATTACGATTTTAGGTTTCTTTGTTCACCTTCTTAATAAAGCTAAGATGCCATCTACAAAGCAGACTGTTTGAAAATTGTGGAGGGTTTAGTTCTACATATATAGCAGGATTGTCACACTCTAAGTCACTTTTGTGACAATGACACATCTGTGATTCAATAACAACTTGACCAGCGATGGAAGGAAACTAATCTGGCTCAAAGTGATTTTCACCGTGAGATCTGGCATTTTCTTCGTGAGACGATGCCCGAAACCGTTAGACTCATGGTGAAACCGAGAGAGTTGGCAAGTCTGAGTTATTGTGCAGCAGTTTTTCAATTTAAATGCAAGTTCGTGTAGTGATGACATGGATACGATAACAAAACTTGGCTTCGATATGGCAACACGAACTTAGAAGGGAAACATTGGTGTTTTAACAAGCTCACAGCTGTATAGATTGTAAGTCTGGTAGGCAAACACTTAAGATAAGCAGTGATACGTTATGTAAATGTTAAAAGTAATAAATGAACCTCAGCAGGTATTGCGGCTTTCATTAGTCGGTAACGAATGACATCCATAACTGCTCCTGTTTTCTCGAAGTAACCTTGAAGGACATCCATTTAAGGTAAGACAACTCGTCAATGCAGTAGACTTTTTGTTTACTTAGCCATGAAAGTTTTTGCTGATTTTTTTTTCGGATTAATGATTGTTTATACAGGCTATGGTTGTTTTTCTGTTCCGCGGTTTTTCTCATATTTTTCAGAAGAACGCGTTCATAGCAGCTATGACATACCACGCACGATATTGACCTCGGCGATAGCACGTATAACCTATGCTAAAATTCTTGCAGTACAGTTAATTAGTTCTGCGTTTCCATGTTGTTTGAATGGATCGAAAACAAACTCCTTGATCCAATTGACAACCTCTCATAGGCATGAGAGGCAGGAGCTGCAGTCCTCTCCCATTTGGGTGGACTCGTTTGTTCGGCAAAATACGCTCATTTCGATCTTGCGATAAAAGGATCACTAAAATTTGGGGGAAATGCCCATCTTCCTTGTCTTCATATTGAAAGCAGTTCCGACCGCTTATGCACATGCTGTTACATTCAATTGTTGACATAATTATGTGTGTGAGGAATAACTAGTTTAAGCATCAGCTTAAGAAGGTGGTAGGCTATTTCTTCGATTGTCAATTTTATGAAGAACAACTTCGGGCGGCGGCTTGGTACCAGCAGATACAAATAAGTGATAAGATTTTTGTCAGATCTGAATACTGAAAGTTATGTGGGTAACAAAGGGACTGTCGAACAAATCTATGCGGCAGTGTCGCTCGAATTACAAATTCACGGGTGCAGTTGACTCCAGACTTTTCAAAGTGGGAGCACTGGGAAGGGGGCACAGAGCGGCGCTAGGGATGTTTTGATGATGTGAAGCCCTCCCCTGTAGACGTTGGGGCTCAAGAGTTCTGGTAGGGTCCAGGAGCAACGCTCCGGTGGAGGTCCAAAGGCGAATCCCCCGGAGGCATTGAGGTATTTACAAAATTGTGGCCATCAAAATGAAGTATTTGACCATCTTCAGATGGCATTGGATGTGCACTTAAAAAGCAGACCACCAAAAAAAAAAAAAAAAAAAAAAAAGGAGGTTAGCCTATATGAGCACTAACGACTTATTGATTCGGGAGAAGGAAGGGGTTGCAAGTGGGAACATGGGGTATGCACTGGGCTTCAGAACGATATCCATTCGTGCTGCCTAATAGAATTTAATGTGTAGACAACTACCAGGTATGCACTTGAGGGGTACCCTCACATAGTACAACATCGAAGGTGCATCTACGGCAGCGGATCCGCGCCTCGTCAGGAAAATAGGATGACATTGTATGTCATTAGGTTTTGGGTGCGGCCTTCAGATTATAATTATGACACACATATTTCCTCCATTTTCTTCAACAGTCAAAGAGAAAAAAGGTGGTTAGTGCCCGTTGAGAACACCCCCGATGCACACTAGCGTTATTCTGGTGTTATATATTGATGAAAATTTCGCGCAAGTGCTGATATTCCTCATTCACCATTTCATCTCCCCTGGTGAGGTGCTTGCCTCCACCTCGGCGAGGATCAGGAGAACATACTTCCCCTTGTAAAAGTTTGAGGCGCTGGTATTTGAAATAAACGGACATTAGCCTATGCGATGAAATTATTCAGATATGATTAATCCTTGTAATTAAGTTATTGGATGTGCGTTAAAAGTGGCAACAAAAATCGCAGTCTTAATAGTTTTCGAACATAAATTGGACTAAAACATACGAAAGCCCATTACTGTCATGCGCAAAAAATAATTCGTTCTTACGAATTAATAATTTGTTGCTACGAATTAATAATTCGTTCTTGCGAATTAATACTTTGTTGCTACGAATTAACAATTCGTTGCTACGAATTAATAATTCGTTGCTACGAATTAATTATTCGTTCTTACGAATTCAAACTTTCCCATATGAGTTTATGTGTGTATTTTTCACAAAGGCTTTCGCTCAACCCTAGGTTTGATTCGTAGTCCATGAGTCAGCACTAATTAAATCGAACATAAGTGTCAGCGTAACTCTTTGTGAAACGGGGCCACGTCTATTAAAATAGAAAATTTTCGAATTAAGAGTTTACAATATCTCGAATAAATTTAATGATGATAACTGACATATCTGTTTGACGTCTCTTCTTTTTTCGGTCATTATTTCCTTCGGGGCCGGATTGAATCGTCTCTCGGGCTGCCATTTAAGAACACTGGATTCAGGCTACGTGTATGGGAAGCTGAATGTGCAGTAATTCGAAAAACACGGTTTTTCACCGATAAACTCGGTTTTCGACCGAAAAACTCAGGTTATCGCGCAAAAAACTCAGTTTTTCAAGTAACTCGGTTTTTCGACCAAAAACACAGTTTATCGAGCGCAAAACAGAGTTTTTCGATAAACACATTTTATCGAGCGAAAAACTCAGTTTTTCGATAAACTCGGTTTTTCGACCGAAAAAACAGTTTTTCGATAAACACAGTTTATCGAGCGAAGAATGGGCTTTCGTAAATTATTAATTTGTAAGATCGAATTATTAATTTGTAAGATCGAATTATTAATTTGTGGCAACGAATGATTAATCCGTAAGAACGAATTATTAATTCGTAGCAACGAATTATTAATTGGTAAGAATGACTTATTAATTCGTAGCAACGAATTATTAATTCGTAAAAACGAATTATTAATTGAAATAATAGCAACGAATCATTAATTCGTAGCAACAAATTATTAACTTGTAAGATCGAATTATTAATTCGTAAGAACAAATTGTTAATTCGTAGCAACGAATTATTAATGAAAGTAATAGCGTAGCAACAAATTATTAATTTGTAAGATCGAATTATTAATTTGTAGCAACGAATTATTAATTCGTAAGAACGAATTACAAATATTTTTTCGCATGGCACTAATGGGCTTTCGTAAAAACATAACCGATAAGGGAACTGTTTAGAATTGAGAGGACTCACTGCTGCAGTGGTCCTATAGATGTCGACACGATCTCTGGAATATGTTTCCTAGTAAAAAAGTGCCTCAAAAGGCCACAAAAATAGATGTACGCGAAGGCCACAGCAAAAACGTTGCTTTGAGATTTTTTGTGCATTTTTAGCCTTATGACTGACTGATAAATTGACAGAGGGTCCTTGTGTCCTGAATTCACATATAAACGGTGTGTTTGTACAAAACTGTTTTATACCCCAAATCTTACTTGGGGGCACAAGGGCACAGTCAGGGTTTAGAGGGCACGTTCCCCTGCCCCCACCCGACATGGCGACGCCACTGCATCTCACACAAGTGATCCAATAGACTTCGAATTTCATCATAGTAACTATATACACTTAACGTTCCATCCATACAGTATTTTTCGAGCAGATCCCGCCCATTCTCGCCCTGTACATCTCATAGCAAAAATGATGTCACTTTTTCTTTTGACGTTGATTGCCTCTTTCACCATGGTGCTTGGTCAAGGTAAGCCTTCTAACGCAGTACAAATCATCATTAGTTTAAGAGGGCCTTAACTTTTAACAGTTTCAAAGTGAAATATCACACAGGCAAGCTCGTAACCAGACTTGGAGAGCGGGGGAGGGGGAAAACCTAGCTCAGGAGGGGTGCTAAGTATAACTTATTGCACAGGAACCTGGCTATGTTCGCAGAGCAGGGGGCAAACCAAGGAGCAGGGGGATGGCCCCCAAATGCCCCCTTGGTTACGGACTTGCATACAGGTTGAAAAATTCATTAACAGGTCCAATTTTCCATTTTCGCAGCTTATTATTCCCTTACAAAGCTATAAAATGTTTAAATTTATTGACTTTGTTTAAACAGGCAGATTGAATAATAGCTTTAAACTTTTCACATTATATGCTTTTGTTTCATTTCACGATGAACCTTCTGCCGTTGTGCGTGATGCTCCGCATAAGCAATGGAGTAAGGGAAAACAAACCAGTGAGCCACAACTGGAAAAAAGGTCGTGGCCGGCTCGGCTTGAACCAGTTGGTTGGAAACTGGGCCGTTAAACCTCATCTAACTAACTGACTAACTAACTAACTTCACGATGAAAATGCAAATACTTCCCTAAAGGCATGCTATTAAATGTCACGGTGGGCCAAAAGTGAGGGTCTGTTGTAGTCCGCATTCTGCTGACCTAGTATTTAGATCGCTTTGAGATGGACTTCCCATACAAGGTCAACAATATTTGCAAAGTTGGGCTGCTACCGTATCTCCATAAACTTTGACTGGTCTCACTCTTTCTCAAATACATATATACTCGTAGGAAATTGATCTCTGTGGATCATTAATATGTTTAAGCCCCTTTGTTACAACTGGTAATGTAGTAATTGAGCGATAATGTATTAACCGATAATGTAGTAAAAATTGACCTATTGTGTATCACTAACCGATAATGTGGTAAAACTTTAACCGTTAATGTAGTAACTTTTTTAACCAATAATGTATCAACCAAAAACCGATAATGTAGCAATTTTTTGTTAACCGATAATGTACAGATGTATCATCATATTAACAGATAATGTAATAATGTTACAGTGCTCGTTTAGAGTTGGTTAAATAATTTTGAGGAAGTGCTTTACAGTGTCTTCAAGATGTAAGGCTGTGCAAGCACTCCTCTTTAGCCGCCTGATACTACAGACGGGGAGTGCCGTGTACAAACTATGCCACCCCAACCTTCAGGGGTTGCTGTATGCCTGTTGGGGAGTACAGAAACATACATGTTGCCTGCTTGCGCATACGTTTATATACGATTCCCTTCTCGGTAAAGGTACAGTAAATCACTGGCTTCGTTTAAGAGACTGAGTTCAGAAGAAATGACCCACACGCCCACTTGACCACCGAAACAACTATACTGACTTATAGGAAGGTGATTGGTTATCAGGAATTAAACACCCCCTACCAGGGCAATTGCATTTGGTAATGTCACCGTTCTTACGCATCCACATACTAAGTATGAAATCTATCCAAGCTTCCTGCCTGGAGATATCGTGTTAACTAGGTTTTCATTTTTTGACCCCCGGTGACCCCAGATGACCTTTAACCTCCACCAAAAACAGTAGGGTTCTTCTCCTTAACATTGAGCATCTATGTACAAAGTTTGAGAACTGTCAGTTTCCCTTCTCGAGATATGTTAACGAGCAAAGTGTCACAAACGCACGCACCCATACACACCAATACATACCCCTCCCCCCCACACACGCCATCATGAATGTATAGGTTTCTCTTATCATCGAAACCAAAAACGATTTTTGGACAATATGACCTTTGGTCTTTATATCTGACCTATGACCTTTGGCCTTTATATCTGACCTATGACCTTTGGCCTCTACCAAACAGATACCTCTCACCAAGTATGAAGAAAATCGGTTGAACCAACACTAGTGGTTCCTGAAACCATTAAACGATGGACTTTTGACAAATCTGTTGGAAAACCTCTAACATCGGTTGCCATGACAACTACATATTTTGGTAGAACATGTCATCCCTATCACGTTTCATGCCAGTGCAATGTTTCCTCTTGGGAATTTAGCCAAAAACAGATATTCACCCAATTTGACTATTGACCTGTGACCTCTGACACTGGATCATTAACTTCCGGGATATGCGAGATACAATTTCCTACCTTGGGAAACCTTCCCACCAAGTCTGAAGAAAATCCGGCTCCCATCATGATCAAGTACTAGCAGTTTTCAAAATAAAAAAAGAATTGTACGTTTGACCTACTGTCTCACGACCGTTGACCTCTGTTGTCATGGCAAGAGCTGCCGACAGCCGACCCAGGCCCCGGTACAAAATTTCAATGCGGGCCCCCTCTCACCAAAGTAAGTGAGGTGTTCACGAGGAAATAATTCGATCTGATATAATATATTTTATGACCAATTTTTCCGAGCCCCCTCAAATTGCCCCGGGCCCCGGGACATTTGTGCCCCCTGTCCCCCTTGTCGGTAGTCTTGTTCAAGATTCTAGTTCATTTCCGTCCACCACATCTGGCTGTGAAGCATATGTACCAAAATTACTTGACTAGTACGCCCCCTAAATCTACTCTTGAACTCTCAGAACTAGTTCTGAGAGTTTAAGAGTAGACTTAGAGGGCGCACTGGTACATATGCTTCACAGCCAGATACGTAGTGGACGGAAATGAACTAGTCTTGAATAAGACTAACCTTGTCGGCGGCCCTGGCCATGGCAACCACATATTTTGGTAGAACTTGACAACCTTGTTACATGTGAGAAGTTCTGTGCCAGTGTCAGGTTTAATCCTGGAATTTTAGCCCAAAAAATGTTTTTGACATAATTTGGCCTTTGACCTCTGACCTTTACTTCCAGGGGTCTGCGAAACACAATTTCCTACCCAGGGGTGCCTCCCTTCCAAGTTTGAAGAGAATCAGTCCATCGCGCAAGGAGAAGTTCGTGGTAGAAATTTTCACTTAAATATGATACATTTTCTCTTCCTCTGTTGCCATGGCAACCACATATTTTGGTAGTTCTAGACATGTTCATTAATTCTGGCCTATGTGTGAAGTTTTATGTCAATGAATGGGTTGTTTCCTTGTAGAGATACAGTAAAAATTATTTTCACTAAATTTGACCTTTGACCTCTACTTCCTGTAGTGATTGATATACAATGTTTTACCTGGTGTACCTCCCCACTAAGTTTGTAGAAAACCTGCTTGACCGTTTAGGAGATATTTCCAAAACAAAATTGGACACTCAAACATGGTACACACACTGACACGTACACACACCACACACACACACGGACATGCTTTCACACTCCTCATAGTAGACTTCCAGTGACCCTTGGGTACCACCATGGGTTAGCCCCTTAATTAAAACTACTAACTTGCGGAAATTGACTGTTACCCAACCTTGGCAAGGGCTGCTATTTCGGCTGGCATTTCCGTTTACAGCTCAACTGTCAAAGCAACTACAGCATCTCATCATCCTCCTCTTTCACGGTGCAATGAAATATGATGTAGTATCAATAATACTGTAATACGACGCGTTATTACTAACAATGGACTTTCGGAATTGCAGTGGTGGTCCTTTCGCACAAATATCAACATTCTTAAGGATTAAATTCCCAACAGCATTGAACTTAATGGTTTGAAGTCTTTTCATAAGAGTCCAATCTGGCCAAGAGTAGTTACCTACGGCCAGGGTTTGGTCGACTTTTTCCTATTTCCAGAGCCCCTCGATTCTCTGGCAAAGAGCCAAGGCGCGAAACCAAACGTTACTCCCGAAGGAGTTCTGCTCCCAAGCGAGCTACGTCCCCGAAAGGACAATAAACTTAACTGACCAACCTCTCGACCCTCTGACCTCTACATCAATGGTCTGTCATGCGTGTTCCCATTCTCAACTGGCTGATAAAAGAGGGGTACTTCACATTATCTCAGCCAAAAGCCCGAGAAACGAAGCGCAACGAAGTGTGCCCATAAATGTTATTCATATATTGAAAAGGAGACATATCGGAATACTTTGTCCAAGAAACATGTGGTTTGGAGCGTTATTATTATTTTAGGGGGTCACAGTGATTTAAACTCTAATTCCCTTGGCTCCGAGCCTGCCACAAGCTAGGGCGGATCCAGAGGGGTTGCCGTGGGTGCACGTGCACCCCCCCCCCCAATTTCCAAGACTAAAATTTCCACGTACTAACTGTGGACCATGCCTTTAATTAATATTCTATCGCAGACATCTCACTGTAGCTCTCCTTGTCACGGTTTTGATATAGAAACTCGTACACCATATTAAGAGCACCCCCTATAAGTCCTTCAGATGGAAGACACTCTCACACAATGGGTAACTCTAGCTAGTGTACCCCCCCCCCCCCCAAAAAAAAAAAAAAAAAATAGATAAAAATCTTAAACAAAAAATCCTGGATCGGCCCCAGACAAGTGTAAGGTCAAGATGGACATGAACGTCAGCTTACTAACATCTACTTTAGCCACAATGAATCTTCTTTTCATTGATTTACAGACTGGATACTTGCCAGCAATGGCGACATACCCGAGTATGCGGTGGCTGGTGGCACGGACGACCGTCACAATGGTGACATACTTTATGTTTGCAAAGGACATATTGATGGAATAGTGGCGTCGGGAAAAGTAGGTAGTCACCTGAAAGACTGTCATCTTCCAAACCAAGGCGCCGAAGTCGAGGTAGATCCGTACTATGTATTAACCAATCCCCCATGGCAGGAATTTACATTGGACTGGACGTCTGGAACATACAAAAAGGGTGGCGTACCATCAAAAGCTGTGAATTTTTCACGACACCAATACGTAGGCCGTTATAATCGTAATGGCCATTACATACCCGGTAAGGTTGTTCCGGGAACTGACCGTTTTTACTACCCTTATGAAGGGAGTGAACATAGCGAGAAGAAGGGATATCAGGTCCTAGTGAAAAATGCACGTCCTATAGACCATTACGAATTGTACGAAGTTGAATATAACTTTACCGGAGCGTATCAGACCCTTTCAAATGACCTCATCATCATGGATTCACAATACGTTGTAAATAATAGTCCATACATAACATCAACAAGTTGCTCCCTGACAGTAACAGAAACAACGACAAGTGAGTGGTCGAAGACGCACAGGTTGGAAATGTATGCGGGCATAAAGATAGCTGTCAAGGCCGGTATACCATTTTATGCCTCCGCAAGGGGCAAGTGGCAAGTTTCGAAAACATCGACCTACGAATATACCTACGGTGAGAAACATACGACTACAGTAACTTCCACACACGAAGTAACGACCCTTCTACCACCTCACTCGAGAACACACGCCTGCACAATTGCGAGACAGGCCGAGGTACATGTTCCGTTCACAGCGACGGTTCGGATAATGTTCACCAATGGATATTACCTGGATATGGAAAACATATCTGGGGAGTACACAGATGTTCATCCGACGTCATTCGTGACGTACATTGACGACGCACCCCTTTTGGAGGGAGATGGTCAACATGGCAATGTCTCTTATCCCTTTGAATAATAGCGTACGGCTTCCATCGTAAATACAATCATACTCGCCTTAACATCATGGAAATTATCGTCAATTATGAAAGTTCGATTAACACGTCTTCATGTTGCATTTAGCTCGCCGTGCATACAGCCTACGTCTCGGGCCGGATTAAGCGAGTGCCCGTAGCATATGTAATAATTAAAGGGGCCCTACATTAAATTTAAAAAAAAAAACAACACACGAATATATTTAAACACATACATTTTTAACTTGCATAGTAACTATATTTTTTCATTTGCTAAAGAGATAGATGATTTGACAAACATGTCTATATAGTACTCCGGCCATAGCTAGGGTCATATGTTTGGGGAAAAGGGGTATGAACGTCCCAAACTCCGACCGGATAGATGTTTTTTTCCAACTGAATGGTGGCGATACAGCAGTGGGGATCCTTCCTTTGTCACTACATAAAGGTGCCGTCGTGGAGGAGGGCACCCCCTCCCCTATGAGAAAGTTTTGTTAATTTAAGGTTGCTTAGATGTAAAATGGAGCTATCTTTGGGATATTTTTGGAGCTGATGGCTAGAAAATGTCCATAATTAAGTGAATTCTAATTTTTCCGACTGGTTTGATTCTTTGTCCAAACGAGTGGCAGCCCGTAAATTGCACCTTCGTTTTTATGGGCCTTGCGTTTCTTTATACAGCAGTGGGGATCCTTCTTTTGTCACTACATAAAGGTTCCGTCCTGGGGGAGGGGCCTAAGGGGAGGGAGTGTCCCCCTACCCTTTGAGAATTTTTTTTTTTGTTAAGGTAAGGTTGCTTAGATGAAAAATGGTGCTATCTTTGGAATACTTTTGGAACTGATCATATATGGGTGGAAAATGTCCATAATTTAGTGAACGCTAAGATGTGGTTAGGTGAAAGCTAAGTATGTTGCCTAAGAGAAGAATACGTTGTCAACAAACCTCCTGAAGCCCCCCCCCCCCCTTTTTATCACTTTACTGCCTTCTAATCTGGCATCTAAGCATAGCATATACCTGTATAGGACCTACTGGAAGCTCTGGATCAATTATATAAAATGGGGGCTAATGACGACTAATGGATTATAACCTGACATCTAAATCATGATATAGAGTATGACGCCACAAGCACTTCTACACCATCTATCGCTATCTTTCACTAATTTTTGAACAGACAAATCCAGACCAAACAGCTTCCAGCAAATGAAGAATGGGGCGGGAGGGAGAGTATAATGGTTGCATCTAAAGGTGATATTAGACGTCTCAGACAGGGAGAGCAAAAGGGGCGTAGGACTAACAAGCGCGTTTCAGGAATGTACATCTAGTTTATGCTATAAGAAGTTCACTAGTCGTTTGTTGCTTATAATGTTTCAGAAGATGATACATCGTGGATTGTGAGGATTGCGCGTAGAAGCGCTGCGCGAAGTTTGGGAGGGGTAAGCCTACTCTAAGTCCCCGACAGATGCAATGGGTTTGCCGAACTCGAAATATAAGGCGCGACAAGAAAAAAGTTCGAGTTTATATTGAAAAAGATTTTCACATTTTGTGTTTCAATTAAGGAAAAAGTTGAAAAAGTTTTTGGGTTTTTTATTGAAAGAATATTGAACAAAACCATGAAATTTGTTGGGCGACTGCATGGTCGGGGCGTCGGGATTACATTTTTTATATTACCCCTACAACAGTGGCGGCGCCAGGGTTTTTTTCGCAATAAGGTGGGGGGGGGCATAAGCACGCTGGGTTTCGGACCGCAGCTGTTTAATTGTTTTAAGGGATGCAGAGGGTGCAGGCACTGAAGACCTTTCGAGCGAGCCTCACACCCCCACCCCCCCCCCCCCCCCCCCACCCGTGTGTCAGAACCTTGCATTTTTTGGCGTTTTTCTGATTTTCTTATACTTTACCTTTTCCTCAAAAAAACTTTTTTTTTCTAAAATACAATACGAACTTGTGAGAAGGGTTGTGTTTGTGTCTGTCAGTGGAAATCGGCCCCTCACTGAATGAGACGCTCAAACTATGCAACAGGAGGTCGGCGGAACGAAGAAATATTGGGGGGGGGGCTGAGTGCAAGCAAGACTATCTAAGGCGGAGCGCCACCATCCGTTTTGGCGCGGAGCGTAAGAGAAAGTTTTTGGCCTCCAAAACGCCTCCATATGGCCGAAATGGCACTTCCCGAGTGTTCTGAAAGCTGCATTGTACCCAGCTTGAAATATATGGATCATCTGTCTGGCAATTTTCTCATTAAGGAGTAAAACAAATAAGAATCTATTGAAAAATGGTAATGAACATATTCTAAGCGGAACGCCGACCATCGGTTGGCGCGGAGCGTTTCAAGAAAATTTTTGAACTTTCGCAAACCCTCCAGATGGACCGCAAGACGGCACTTCCCCGAGTGTTTCTAAACTGTATGTATTTATCCTTGAAATATGATCTCATGTCCTGCAAATTTCTTAATTAAATGAGAAATACATTAATCCTCATCAATGTGATTTTTTTTCGTGCTTATAGAAAAAGCCGAATCAACTGAGGAAGGGTTTATACGCAAAATTGAATTTTATAAAAGGTAGAAGGAAATCATAACTCTTATGAGATAAGCATTAAATTTTTAATTTAAATTAAAATTAAGTTAAATTAATTTAAAAGAGACTTTAAATCCGGATTTAGTTCCCTTCATAATCGTAAATGTGTATCAGTTACGTAATATGCATAGGAAGCTATTGAAAGTTTTTGGAAATTGCACCCTCCAAAGTCTGTAGGTCAAAACGATTGAAAAGGCCAGAGAAAAGGGAGAACTGCTGCAATCAATGTGAGAATGTGAAATCCACTCCAGCTTGCTTTGAGCTCACTTTGCTTTTGAAAATTAACAGTTAATCCATTTTTTTATATTGGAAAGAAACGCGCATAGAAAATGCATTTTTTAAAATGCATTTTTTTGGTCCTACAAAGAACTTCTGCCAAACTTTAGCCACATTGAAAGTTGTACCGACAGACTAAAAATTCAAAAACATATGTTGCAAAGCTTGAAATTAAATGCCACATAATGGTCCTAACTGCCATCTTTACATGGAATTCCTGAGGGCCTGAGATTTATAAAATGTTGGTGCTTATTTAATTTAAATATGTAGATGCCGCCATATAATTTGTAATGCATTCCTTGTAATACTCAAATTTACATTCTTTGTTTGATTTTTTCGAAAGCCTTTTGCACCTTGTGCCAAAATGAGACTCACTTTCCTCACTGTTATATAGGGTGACTTGACTAATACAAAACCTCGCCGTAACAACAGTAATTTTTGCAATGGTTATATAAACCTTTCAATATCAAAAGGAAACAAAAGCAAGTAATGTGGAGTTTTACACAGACAGATCATCACAAATTATTGCACAATCGACTACGGGGTGGCTTCTGTATTTCAAATAAAGTGAATAAAAGTTAAACTTTTCATATCTCAGCAACAGGGTGCGATGCGAAAAGATGAGAGTTGGATGAGTAAAATTCGTTGTCCCAAGTTCGAAAATATATGAATTCTATATAATTCTACACTTTGAGATCCACTTTAAACTCCTAAAATGAAACCTGCATATATGGGATAATAGACAAAACTGACTGAAATTTATTTTATTGCGTGAGTATTTATTTATGTAAATATTTGGACTTAAACCTTAAGAATGAGATTCACAGGCAGAGTATAAATAATTGGTTAGGATGGCGCTCACCAGGGAGGGAGAGGGAGGAGGGAGGGAGATACCGTACCATAACACATCGTCAGTGTCTTTAAGCGCCTGTCACCACCACTCACACAGCGATTGGCAGTAACGGAAGAGGGCCAACAAATGGCACTCCGTTTGATGTATCCGTTAGTATCGCGTTTTAGTATCCTCCTGTTCTCCTCCGTCGACTTCTTTTCATGACCGTGGATACGTCCGGTATGAACGGTGAGAAGAATTTTGAACAGTGCGCAAAACTTGACCGAGAACGTCGCACCGCAAAAAGGTTGCCCCTTACGTATCCGTTAAGCTTCCGTTTATATCATTGATCCTCGTTTGGCGTTTCTCATACTGGACCTTCTCCGTTAGTATCACGTTCGTCTCCGGTAGATTGCTATTTGCTAACCGGATCATTACCGGACAACAAACGGATGAAATGTAGAGGTACCGAATGTTCAGACGGACCTAACGCAATAAGTAACGGAATCGGTAAAGGAATAAGAACTGACAATGACCGGACAGGTAACGTACGTTTAAAAAACTGGAAAGAAAAAAAAAAAAAACGAAAAAAAACCCCCAAACAAAAAATGGCCCCCCAACGGAAACGTATAGGGAGACGGACCTGATAGACCGCAGATGCAGCGCATACTTACATCCTGTCACCCCATCCTCATACTACAGCTTAAACACACGTTTTATTGCTAAGTTTGTCTTTCTTGGAATTGTTTTGGGTGCGAACTGCATCCTTCCCCCTGCAGTCCGCCCCAGGGATGAGATGAGGATCGCAGTTTCTGAGGAGAGGTTAATGGGAGGGGGTGTGAAAAAATTTTTCGACTACCGTCGGAAAGCCTTAGCTGCAATCTGGTACAATTAATTTTTCATCTTTGGAATTCATGATATTTTTTCTTCGCGAACATCTTAGTTTTCTAGGTAAGTAATCCAAACGTTCTTTTACTTTTGTCCGACTAATATTTTTCCAATTTTGTTGTGGCACTTTTTGTCGCGACGATTCCAATAACAAACGGGCAAAGGATGCGGGCGGATTTGTTGCTGGCTATTGAGGGGGATGGGCGCAGACCTGGAAGTTGCCATCGAAGCGGAGCGCCATCATAGTTTGAGTGGCGAAGCGTACAAGAGATTTTCCGCCCTACAGACCCCCAGACTGGCAATGAAATGGCATCTTCTCGGGATCCTTGTGAAGGCAGTTTTTGAACCGACACGATACTTGTGATAACGTGAACGACTGACAGGCATGGAGCGTGTGAACGCGCGTTTGGGTGCGTTGGTAATGAGAAAGCGGAGCGCCAACTGGACCGGGTTTGGCACGGAGCCGGTTAAACCGTGTTTTAAATGTTTGCCAAAATGGCTTCTATATTTCGGCATTAAAAATGGTCCTTCTCAGACGGAAGAACATAAACTTTGGGACACCTTTGAGAACCGCTTAATAATTCATGATGTAACGTCATCATTAAAAGGTTATGTCCCGGGGAAAGAGCCATACGCCAGCAGTGTGTGTTGCGAACAGGTTCAGAATAATGTCACAACTACCTGGTTGATGTATGTTTGTCATAATTGCGGTCGTGTTGATGTCACGGTTACGTATCGTTGGCCCCGTATATGCGTGAAATCGGGGAGCAACTGCGAAACAAAGTATCTATTCCAATCATTTTTTTTAAAGGGATGCATTTAACCTCCTCTATATTTTGGTATGATAATTATGATTTAAAAGAATAGTGACTTTACACATTATATTCCGCCTTAGGACTTATTTTCTCATGCTCACTTTTGTTTTATAACAGGACACTAGGTAAGTTTACAGGCTAAGGCTACACGCAGGCTATCATTATACATAACGAACCTAAGTTACTACTAGGCGTGGTGGATATATAAAGCTTTTTTGCGACCAGAGGAGGGGAGAAGGAGGGTTTGAAACGTTGTTTTGGACGGCTGTCCTGAGGGAAAAAAGGGAAGGATGGAAATCTTTTGAAATTATTTGAGGGTCCCTTGGACTGCAGTTTGGTGGGACATCCATACTGCGGCAAATTTTTAAAGGAAAATTACTCTGCCAATTAATTTTGACATATTGTTACCGGGGGCACAAGCTAAATTTAGTGTAAGGTTTAACCAAGGCCATAATCAGTCCTAGACAGTGAGCGAAGAAACATGTGGAAGCATACTCTATCGTGTGTCACACCAAGTGAAAATATAGTGAAAATAATCACGCGTCGACATCTTTGTTCTAACGTGGAGTAATATATAGCACACTCGTCGGCCCACCACAATCAATGCACCCCCGGCTTTCAATCCTCAATGCGGGTTTTCAGAGTCCTGACGGTCTTCCCTGCGCACTGCCTTTCAAGCATGAGCGCTTTTTTGCACTACGCTGGCATAGTTTAGAGGTAAGGGCGGATCCAACCCAACCTATAAAGGGAGGGTAGGAGTGATTTAAATTGAACTTGACGTAATTGCCAAACTGCAAACGGAAGCAACTGCTTAGGGCCGGCGGCTTTCGTTTGGGGTTTGTACGAAGCCTGTCGTAAACTTGAAATACGCCGGCCGCCCTCCAAATAGCGGGCGGATTTAGGGGTTTTTCCGAAACCCCCTTCTTTCCTAGAAAAAATTAAAGTACAGATGAACACGAAATTCCACAAATAAATTAATTCTAGGCCCAGTGGCGTAGCTATTAAGAGGGGGTCAGGGGCGGTCGGCCGCTTCCACAGAGCCCACTAAGGCCTCTGTCGGAAATTTCTAGTTTCTGTCGAGAAATTTTAACACCTTAATTTAAAATTTTTAAACAACGGAAATTAGTAGCTAAAATTATATTGGGTAGGGGTTGTACTTTCCACACTTCTTATGTTTCTAAGCAGAATTACACATCGAAATGTGGTTTACTGTTCAAGGCCTGGCAGTGTTATTTAAGGCAATCTCGGAGATATTTTAATCATTTTTTTTCCGCGGGCCTACACAGCCAGATGATGGTGGCGCTACGCTTAGATATAAATCTTAACTTCAAGATAATAATCTGGTCAAAAATTTTTTGCTTTTGCCCCCCCCCCCCCCACAGGCACGACCAATTCTAGCTACGCCGACCTGATTCTATTTGTTTTCGTTTCGCTTGTAGTGTCAGCATGGACACTGCGGTAGTTAATATTTGTGTTGTGTTTGTACATTGCAAGGTGTGCAGGAATACTTCCAATGCCGTTGCTAGCATATTGTCGTTTTTTTACAGGAGCGCCGAACCCAGCTTGGGCCTGGAGCGGCCACCAATAACAAGAGAACTTATAGTAGATAGTAAATATTTATCATTTTATCAATACACACCGAACTTTGAATAGTTTGACAAGTACCTGACGGGAATGTTCTCTAGTCTCTTGCGTTCTCATGGGTGTTGGCTTGAGCGTATAGCCTTAGCCTAGCGATGATGAGGTGAAGTAGCCTGTTGCAACCAGTAGCGAATGTGGCCTTACGACGCTTAAGCCGGTAAATTCTCCAGATGGCCGTTCTGTTAAAAAGGTATTCTTCGATTGTTTGGTGGCTTTTGTGGTTCTCCAGAGAAATTGATCACAATTTCCTTCCATTAAAGGCCTCTAAAAATCAAAAATGCAGAGCATTCGGGGTGTGGGTGAGCTTCGCCTCACCATGTGTCCCTTGAGCGGACCCTGTACACTTGGCTCGCGCTATCGTGCTCGCTTGCCGCTTACGTGTCAGTCTAACCCAATCGCAACGCTCCCAGCCCACCTGTAAACTCGCCCCTTGGGAATCCTAGACATGGCGTAGCCAGGGGGGACAGGGGGGGGGGCGAGTTTGCCCCCTCTGGAAATCTTGGGGAAATTTTGAAAGTGAATATCTGGTGAAAAATTTGTGCGCATGATCTGGAAAATTTTATAATCTCAACAGTACACTTTACTTATTTAAAAGTATAATCCCATGCCCGTATGCAGCTTTTTCAGTGGGGAGGTTTCGATTTTGACGCTAAGCGAACAAAAAATTTTCGCGCGCTTGGAGCGCCGGTAATGACACCTTCTCAACTGGTATTTTGTGATTTCCAAAATCTTAAGACCTTTTTTTTGTTTTTTTTTTTTTCGTTTTTTAACACCTTTTAGGAGGCCTATTTTGTGTCCCCGACGAAATTGGAAGTTTTTTTCGGCCTTCAGGGCTGAACTCATATGTCCGGGGCGGACTCCAAGTCTGCTGGGGTTCGGACGAACCCCCCCCCCCTCCCTGATACGGGCCTGGGAGGGATGCACACTGGCACAACCGTCCTCATTAGGTTTTTCAGAGATGGAATGATGAACCATGCTTATAGTTGTATTAGTTATGTTTTACCATCTGTTTTATATACAGCATGGGGATATCTGGACGGGGTGCCCCCATCAGTCCGACACGTCTTCAGTCCGACAAAATTTTCAGTCCGACACGTTTTCCCCTTTTCATTCCGAAATGAAATACACGTTTCATTCCGAAAAACAAAATACACGGACGCCTAATGTCTCGAAAAAACGAGTTTTCATTCCGAAAATAAAATACCACTTCTTCATTCTTCCGCGAAAAAGCGGTTTTCATCCGACAGCGTTTTTCATTCCGAAAATAAATACCCACGTTTTCATTACAAAAACGAAGTTTTCAGTCAGACACGTTTTTTCATTCCGCATGAAAATACCACGTTGTCATTCCGAAAATAACAATACACGGTTTCATTCCGAAAAAAACGAGTTTTCATTCCGAAAATAAAATACACGTTTTCAATCCGAATGACGAGTTTTTCATTCCCCCCCCCCCAACTGAAGACGTGTCGGACTGATGGGTGCACCCCGTCATTTCCATGGAAACATTACGTTGCTTTGATACCCTCCCTTGCTGTACATTCAACCATGTCGTCTAGAGGCACGAAGGAAAATATGCTAAAATACCGCCTACATGTCCCTGGCACTTCCCATGTGCAAGAAACTCCAGTCAAACACCCACTCTTTTGCATGGAATAATTTTTAAACGTGATCTTGGTCATAACGTACTCTTGGATAAAAAAGGAATATACCCTGTGTAACAAATGAAAGGATCCAGTACATAAGCGAATTTTGGATCATAATACTTTCCAGAACAATGGTAACTTCTTTAGATGTATGTTCCAACTAAACAGTCTATTTTTCCCTGGACGTCTTTACATCCAACGGATGTCCAAAGTATGATTGGCCTTCTCGATTTCTGATTTATATTAAGTGAATCGAATTCAACGACAACCACTACCAGTCAACACAATATTTGAATTTTTCAGCGGGAGTACAAGCGAAAAGCTGGCGTCGCTTTCCCATTTTTTAAAACAGAGTTAGGCACTACTAGATGCGATTTCATTGCATATGGGAACCAAGATTAGAGCTGGACCTCCTCTTGAAGGACTCACTGACTCTATAAGGATTTTAAATGAGAGAGAATCGGGACGATAGAAGGAAAAATACGCTGTCAGCAAACTTATGATTATGGCATGTTAATTGCATTGTTGTAACTGAAAATAACCTTCAAAACATACCGGAGAAAATAAAAAATATATTACACAAAATGAAAAAATCCTCGAAAATCAAAGGGGGGGGGGGGTTTAAACCCCTAAAACCCCCTTGGATCCGCCCCTGTAGTCTATTTATGGACAGGGTGTTTGAAAAGAGACACTGTGTAATGGTCCTTTCTTGAAGTACCCCCTCAATTACTTTGGTGTTCTCCACTCCACATTATCGGTGGTAAAGAGAAATCGTACCTTGATTTCTCCTTCCCATATTTACCGAAGAAAGGGGGCATGTCAGATTTTACACCACCGCGATGTTCTCGGCTTCTGTAGTATAGACTGTATTATCTAGGGTGATATTATGAATGATTTCTGACAGAGCGCCGTTATATTATGCGAAGGTGGAACTACAGACAGACAGTCTGCTTCGCAATCGCATGGTTAGGCCTATGTTTGGGATGCTGGACAACCACATAGATTGCCAAATTACTTTTCTTAGGAGGGTAGTCTTTAGGTAGGCGCAGATTGATGCGTGGTATACCCGAAAGTTGTTTCTGGTTATGCCAGCTTGGCTACTATCTTTACTTAAGTTGACAACACCAAGTGGTTACCAAACAGTGAAACACAAACAACAGGTAGGCCTACTTTCAAAAGCCAGTGCATTTTCAGCAGACTTCATACTCATAGGTTGCATAGTCTCAAACTTCGCGACATATAAGTTAGGGCCTAGTGGAGTGTGTTGTTAGGCCTAAGTTAGGCCTAGGCCTACAATATGTGTACCAACTACCAATAGCGTGAAACCATAGAAATAAAAGTAATGTGTTCACCATGCAATATCATAATACAATTTGCGAGGTTATTTCGATGCTTTACGAAAGACTTGGTCTTTGTACTGAATATGGATGAGACTCGTACGTTTTTCCCTGGAGTTCAGAAGGATTAGGCTAGGGGGACATGCTTCACTTCAGGTGTACAAATTTCTCTTTGAAAGGAATCCTTTGTCATCTTGCAATTATTTAAAGGTTGGAAGTTATTCTCGGGTTCGAGGCCATTGTAAGAAGCTAGTTAAGTGTTTTGCTAGGCTTGACATGAGGAAGTTCAGCTTCTCTAGAGTTGTTAAGGAGTGGAATAGTCTGCCTGAGTGGGTAGTTAACTCCACATCTGTGCACTGACAAGTTCTTCCATAAATGTGGTCGAATCTAATTGAGGTGGGCTCATTTGGTGTTGGTTGGTTGTTTGTTTTCAGTTAACGTTGGACTTCAGGGCATCTTTGGGGCCTCCTCACAGGCGCCCCTTACGTTGTATAGTACACCATATAGGCCTACTATGTATTATATAGACGGAAAGGTATGTCACAAATCTCCTAGCTCGAACAAACAACTTAAGTTTCTGGCATAATTACTGCACTTTTCTTGCCAAATTCCATATTTCTCTAAGCTGAAAGTGGGACATAACTTTTGGGGACTGATCTGAAGGAGGTGGCCTAAGGGAGGGGCATCCCCCTCCCCTTTGCTAAAAGTTAGATTTTGGAACCTGCCTAGAAGCCAAATGGTGCAATATTTAAAGCTGATTTCACTAGTTTGTTTGCTGCTAGGCCTATATGGACAATTGCAGAAATGTAATTAATGCATTTGATAACCAGTGACCAGTGTAAATGTAAGGATACCAGTTTTGGGAAACTGTTGATGTATGCTGCCCTCTATTTTTGCAAGTTAGAAAGTTGTTTACTCTTTTGAGAACTGAGATCCTTCCGGACAGAGTGAAACTCGATACCATTTCCGGTCCTCTTTTCGAGATGCGGAAACCCCTGTGATGAGTTAGTCTTGGAGGAGCACCTGGCCAGTGCAGACGTCAACTCTTTGACTCCGGCGTTTTATCCGAAATTCGTCGTCATCCCTTCCATATTTAACTCCAATTCCCATTCTGAATTGTTAAGAGAAGTCAACTGGACTTTCCCTGTGTCTGAGAGCTGTATTATTTGTTGTAGTAAGCTGACAGGACCCGTGGCAAGTGGGTCAGGCAACATGTGGTTCCTGAACTTACACTGTTAATATTGTATTGTATACCTACGCCGCACGTGTGACTGTGCAAGTACGAGAGTCGGCGTGAGACCTTCCAAGTTTCCAGGCATGCAGTGTGGAACGACTCGACTGAGTGTTAATATGCAGCTTGCAGCTGGATGACTCCTGTACTCGAGAACTGAACGCTAGCGATAAACTGTTTTGTTTCTGCCAGATGATGTAGACTCTGCAGAGAAGTCAGAAGCTACTGTAAAGGTATACTTCTCGCGTCGCGTCCGCGATGGATCCATATAGGCTTAGATTAAGCGAAATGTATTCATATGTTGTTCAAACTGTATTCAGAAGCCCTTGAAGATGATATCGTAAAGTTGTATTTGTGCAAGTAATGTTGTAACGATGTACTGTGAAGAATAGGCTCCCTATGCGTTATGTTTAAGGCCTAGTGTTACTGTAGGCTTATGTTGTTTACTGAACCCTTGTAGTGCGTATTCTGTGTGATATGGCCATTGGTATGAATTACTGTATGATGGCTAGTCTTAGCCTGGTGAGATTATTGTTTAGTACTGTTAGTCAGTGTGACCTTGGTGCGTCGAAAGTTTAAAGTGACACTTCACCGGGTATTGTAATCTTAACTAAGTTAAAGGCTTTGTGTAAAGCAGACACAAAGCAGGGGTGTATTCACGGTTGGTTAAAGTAATGTAGACTATACAAAGTACTTTAAGTCTTTTTATCCTTTTTAGTAATTGGGTTTTAATAAACTGGGGGATGCAAATCATAGAAAGTTGTGTCATGTCATTGTTTTGATGTTCCCAATGTATGTTACTGTCAAGTTGGATTCTGAGTAAGAGCCAGATGTTACTGATGAAGTTAGTTAAGAGAGCCCTCGTTCTTCGTAGACAAACGTCACTTTGTGAGTAGCCTGAGATAGTTCTGTGTGTCAGTCTCAAACGAGAAGGTGTAATTACCGGCACAGTGTCTATGCGCCTGTATTTGGGTTTATATTGCCGTGGGTATAGACAAGGGATGGTAGGCAGACGTGCCGTGACTTAATGGTCGCCCCCTTAGGATCTATCATGTGAGAGGCAATTTTGTGTGTAAGGCACTCAGCTATGTTGCAAGTAGGAGTTGGCTTGGGTCCTCTCTGACGGTGGATTCAGTATGTCGCCCTCTTGATGCAAATTGTATTTGATGGCTTAATTGTTTCACAACTACTGGCCTGATACCCAGTAGGCTTGGCCAACGAACCCTCAGTTAAAAATGTAACATTGTAAAGGACGCCCCCAACGAAGGCCATCGGAATATCAGAATTAAAGGGTGGGCGTAACCTTACATAAATAAAAATGTGTGAAAAAAATAAGTGCTAAGTTGATTTGCACCACATTTACTCCACAGACCACAGTCTGTGAACTGTTCATAAAATTAATACTTGTTGGCATAACTGCATAATGATAAAAATAGTGAGCAGTACAATTTACAATCGCCACACTCATACATGTATACAGGCCTGCTATTGAATCAGATTACACAGTTAGCCGGTTCAGTCGGTACGTATGTAGCTAGAGCTACGCTGCTACAGCACAGGTCGGAAGTTCGGGCTATAGCCTAATCTTTGGAGCTAAAACAGTAATCAGTCATGAGGATTTTTACTTCGCACGCAAAAAACATACAGAATATAACAGCTATATTCATTTTCGAGAAAATCAGGACAATTTTGTCTTACTGACCAGGACACTCATCTTTCCTTTCAAAAATGGGACAGTCTCAATTAATCAAGATGGATGGTAACCATAGGCCAAAGCAACCCTGTAGATTATCCGCCAGTATTTCAAAGGGGATTTTCACACTATGAGGTCCGAAACCAGAAATTCTGCCACTGGTTTCAGGCAAACAAGATAGCCGCACTGTTGAAGAAAACTGGTTCCTCAGTAAGTCTTTTCTCGAGAGAACTGTGGAAAAAAAAACATTCCTTCCAAACTCTTGAGAACTAGGAAATCTCTTCCCTGGGTTACTGATAGTATCTGAAGCAGGGTTGTAGCTACGCTGGTCAGCGCTGGTCGGGAGAACTGGAACTCAGGCTTACCGACCGCCTCTCAAAGTAATTTGTCAGCTTACCAACCGGCACCCGATTTCCTGAAATTGGTGGTATATATATGGGAATAAAATGTATCTTTTCTTTGTACCATTAGTATATTCTGACTTCAGAGTGCAACATCTGTGGCCAAAATCCAATGTTGCATCAGTTTAACCGCTAACAAAGTTTCAACAACAAATATTTTCCACTCATATTAGGGCCAATTTCACGTTGATGCGTATTGGCAAATACCGTTTCAGCACAGACTTATAAGGCTAGACTAAGCACTCGTAGTGTGTGAGTGACCTAACATTCATTATCCTACACATAACGTGGTTTGTGAAAGCTGTGCAGCACTGATAAGCTACACTATTGACCAAAAGCCGCTCGCTCTGCGAGCATGACTCGGTGCTCTCATATCGGAATTTAGCCGGCACTCAAATTGGTCTAGCTACAACCCTGATCTGAAAGATGATAAAGAGAAGGAACAGACTCCATGCTCTGTATTAGAGGGCCAACGAAACCTATTTACAACAAATGGGTTGACCTGTGTGCTAATATCAAGAAGGAGGTGTATAATTTCCATGAAACTTACATTAATGTATGATAGATGATATTACTCATGATTCCAAACCCTTCTGGAGGTACATGAATGGCCAGAGGAAGGAAAAACATAGTATCTCCCCCTTACAGGTCTCTGGTAAAATTGCAAATAGTCATAAGGATAAGGCTGAAGCCTTTAATGCAGTCATGTCAGTATTGTTTTCACTAGAGACTCCTTTGATTCTCTTCCTCACCAGAGACCTACAGACCAGGCCTGTAGTAGAATGGCCAATATTTCTGTCTCCATGTTCGGGGTTATCGAAGATTGGGCCTCTGCCTTGGTTTTAAATTATTACCGATAACTCTGCTGCAGTTTAGTTTTGCATTGTAAGTTCAGTTTTGTGTGTTATGAACTTACAGTAGAGTAGCTACAGTAGACTATCCATTGCACCTGACTACTTTCACACAAACATGTTACAAGGCTAGGCTTAATATCTCTCACTGTAAACATTGTTATCTGTAGGCTAGCATTTAAATGCTTGTACAAGTAAACTGTGTAAAGCAAAAAGTATTGTACAGCAAAATACTGGAAAGTATTACAGAGGGCTTAATTCAAAAAGTTTACACATGCCTTAATATATAACTGTTTTATGAAAGGTCTGCGGCCAACTACTGTAGATAGTCAGTTTGATGATTGATCATGATACCCTAGGCATGAAGCTGTAGAACTAGCTTTCAATGTCTGTAGTTTGAACTACAGTAGAACTGACATGTGCAAGGACTTAAACACAAGGATCCTTTATCACAAATGTTTTGAAAACTACCAAAATTTTCTCATGAACTACTGTATCATATTTTTTGCACAGCCCACATGCTTTCAACTTCAGTGCCTGAATTATGACAACACTGTATCAGACATATTTAATTCACCAGTAGAGGTTAAACAATTAAGCTGCCTTGGGCACAGGAGCAGAACAGACCTGTGCACACCATGTTGTTAGAGTACAGTACAAAGCAGGCAATTTGCAATTTTCCCTTCTTTTGGGAAGACATTTTTTATGACAGTTGAAACTTACCTGATTACCACACATTCTTAATTCAAACTCATCTCCTTGCAAGACATACACTGTACTGTAGGTAAGAAAATGGAAAGGTTCTCAGTACAAAGCAAGCATGCAACTGTTGTCATGGGAAACAGTCAGAATGCAAAATCTTGGTGTGCTTTGTATACATTTTTACAGGTCATATCTGCATGACCTCTTTAAATGCAGGGTACCAAGAGGAGATCATGTAGCAACCTACTGTTGTGAGTTTCAGTAAGGTGACATTTTTAGTGTGATTTACAAGATTTAAAGTGTACCTTTTGTGTTAAACAAAGTTTTTCAAAACAATGTGTTTTAGCATACTTCACAGGCACCTAATATCCTAATATCTTGAGAACCACACATTGGATTTCAATGCAAATTTCACCATAATGCTTAGAAGTACAGTACCCCTCCAACACATCAACACTTGGTTTGAGCTTGGACCCTTCTTTTAACTTTAAAACATGTCTCATTCTATTTTGTACAGCTGTGTGTAGTACCTAAGTACTGTACAAGGTATATTTGCCCTGCTGTCCCAAACTATGTTAACACTTTTTACTACGGTTTCTGTAATTAGGAGCAACCATGACAACAGGTCCAGTAGCCAGTTACTGTATGGTTATGTAGAGTAGAGGAGCAAAGTGTACCAGTATGTTTGGAGGGATACAGGTACCTACAGCACAGTATATCACCATTAAAAGATTTTTAATTAACTGAAATTGCTGTGTGTACACAGTAAAAGATAGAGCATAAGAAAAATTTGGGGCTTAGGGAATTTAATACCGAAGAATGACATCAGTGACTGTGTTGTCCTGTATCAGAAAACAACATTCTGTAAAGACAGTTGGTCAAAGGTGAAAATATGTGACGAATTTGCTTTCTTTTCTTGTTTTACAGATTGAAGCAACATAGCATAATTTACTCTGACCACTGTTTTGGATTCAGACAAAAGTTTGAAATTTATTTCATCACAATGCATGCCCTGAACAAGATGAGTGCTCTGTTAATGGTACTTATATCTCTTTGTGTTTTCTCTTCTTTTGGTTTTTTTGTTTGCATTTTCTTTATTTGTTAGTCAAGAAATATTCAGTTATTTAGTTGTGTTACTATTTCAAAAATCACAAGTGAAAATATTGTAAAATAAAATAAGGAAATTACTGTACTGTACATGCAAATTTGTGATCAGAATAAGACAGGCCCCAATTTTAATACAGAAAACTCATAAATGAATTTTCAAAAAACTAGGCACCAAATTATATAAAAGCAGATTGAATTTTGTATTTACTGGTACACCCTGGTATTCTAATATTAGTACTGAATGGTACTTAAACTAGTACAACAATATTTTTGGGAGATCGTTAAATTTATGCAGAGTAACTCCTTGATTATGTACCTCATGTGAAATAGTCATAGTCTGTGACGTGTTAAAAAACTCAAGTAAGAAAATAGGTTTTTAAAATTTTATGTTTTCAACATGATTTTGAGGCAACTACTCCCTGTAAAGGATGGAAATTTATGTTGAAATGACACAATACTGTAGTAAAGTCAAATTCAGTTTTTCATAATTTTGTACTGCAACATGTGATATTGGTCCTGTGTGGAATGTGCAAATGACCATTCTGGACAATAGCGTAAAAGCAGTCTGGAATTTTTTTAATATATATTCCTAAAGTGAGAAATTATGCTACTTTCTTGCCATTTTTAAATGCATTGTAACCTTTCCTAATTTCTGCAAGAAACAAATGGCTGCTGTTTATGACATTTTAGTCAATTTCTATCAATTTCATATTATTATTATTATACCACATATTTTAAGTGCTCAATACAAAACAAGAAGTCTGCTCACAAGCACTTTACAAACAAAACAAGCAAAAAGAAAACAATTAAAAAGAATATAAATTAAATTTAAAGAACAAAAGAAAAATAAAAAGGAGCGAAAAAAGAAAGAACCCTAAAAATTACAGTAAATGAAATAAAACAAACGAGCCTAGCAGAAAAGCATTTTATATTTTTACATTTTTAAATGTACAGTATTTCTGGACAGCACATCAATGGTTAAGTGTATTGCTCTTGTATAACTAGCCATTGCTGCATGTCTGGGGCATTTCTCATTAGGAAGGAGTGATAGGCCTATGTAGGCAGGGCTTGAAATGAGCTTAAAAAAGGGGACAGCCAAAATGAGCAAATTTGCTATAGGTCTATGTTATTTATAGGACATTTCTGAGGCATCAGTAAGGACCCGATAGCCATGACTGTCGGTGCCATTGGTTATTTTGAGTCCTATTTAAGGAAAGAAGATTGGTTTTACTAACAGATCCATGCATAAATTCAGCAGCAAACTAACCTCAATTTGACTTTATGCTATGCTGTGCTTGTAGTTTGTATTGCGACATATCCTGGGTAGAAGGATTGCAGTAGATAGTAGGTACTGCAGTTTTCAGTTGCTAACAAAAATATAAAATGAAAAATATGTACTGTACAGCACCATGCAGTCAGTGCCTACATTAGCTGGTATATGTAGCATAGCAAAATGCTCCTCAAATGAGTGTGATTGCTATACAATTTCTGAAATGACTAGCAGTTTATGTACACAAAACCATGCATGATTCCATTTGGCCAAAACGACACCGGAAATTGCTATACAAAACTTTGACACTAATGCCGACTCTGCTTTCAGTACTAAATGTTTATGTAATTGTTTGTGGTATAATGCACCCATGCAGTTGTCTTGGAAAACTGTACTGTACAGTAGTTTTAGTCTCTGCAGAATAGCCAGCTTGTTTGCAACTTTAATATAAAATGTTTGCTGTTCATTCATTTAACACCCATGTTTCTTGTTCATTGTATGTAAATGTAGGGCTCATACAGGGCTTCAGAAATCTGGGAATTGAAGGATATGACTAATGAAATCCAGTATGACTGATCATGAAAGAATTCTTGTATTGTCTGCTCTTTGCAAACAGTCAGTCATGTGGTAAATTCATCATATTTTTTACTAAGATAGCAAACAGTTCAAAACAGAGTAAATTGGAGGTATTTAATTTTTATGTAAAAGAATGCCAGACATTCAAGAATGGATGAAAGAACTTGCTCTTATAGTTCTAAAAAGCCTGTACATGACACTGAATCTGAAACATGGCACAGGGTATTGTATGAACCCTGCAAATGACTTCCTCTGCATCAGTCACTTGTTCAGAAAAGAAGGAAATTGGGGTGTGGGGGGGGGGGGGGGTAGGGCTGTGAACGTTTAGCAAAATTACTAAACGTTTAATCGCAAAATTTTGCGATCATTTAGCGATGAATCGCAAGCACCTATGATCAACATAGAGACTTTAAACGTGCCCTTGAACATGATGAATATGTATAATGCATTAGTGACGTCCGGGGGACATAGTTTCCATGAACCTCAAACACGGATCCTCATAGAACTAGAAGCTCAGCTTTGATGCTGTATGTTTACATGTGTGTCATTTGTATAATTATGTATTCAACTTTTTCAAAAAGAGTTAAAGTGAACATCTAATTTTCTGTAATGACTGCAGATTGTTTTTTATTTCATACAGAAAAACGAGTTTTGCGATTAATCGCTGGTAGCATTGTACTAAACGTTTATTACACATGCGATTGTTTAGCGATTAATCGCTAAATGGTCACAGCCCTATGGGGGGGGTTGGGAGTTAGGGTGGGGATCTTCTCTCAGTGAGATGGGGGGTACCTGCCAAATTCTCTGCCTGCTTCATCCCATTAACATCATGTATCATTTGAATTAATTTTAATATTAGGCAATACTTCAGCCATCTTGCTGTCATCCAGCACTATTGCAAGGTTTAGTCAGGGGCCATGTAACTCTTGTAAAGTGCCTTGTTGCTAAGAGGCCTCCCAGGCCACTCACTAGGATTGGACTGTACCGAAGCTACTACTTGGGAATCAAGGAAACTGCCGAGGTAATTGTTAAGGATTAATATGCATGGACCCTAAGAAGCTCTTATGTCATTTTATGTTTTATCAGTATGGGTTTGCAACACAATATCAGGGAATCAATTCATCACAGCATCTGATCACATTTGCTAAACTGCTACAGTACATGTCTACAGTAGAACTGGTCAAATTGGTATTCAAATGCCGAAATGTAGACTTGTGTGCTTAATGTAAGCAATTTCACCATGTTATGGTGTGTACATGTACCACATAAAAATTTGATCACTCAGTAATTTCCTGCAAATACTGTATGTTTGATATGCTGAGAGCAAAAATAGTACAAATTAAAAAAAAATAATGTAAGAGGTGCAATTTTCTTTTACATAGGCAAAAATTTGCTTTGTAATGCTTAGTGGATCCATGACATTCCTTCGTTGCTTAATTATATTGAAAAAAATCGAGTTGGATAATTCAAATGCCAGTGTTGTAATGACTCGAGTCAAAGATGTGACTCGAGTCTGACTCGAGTCACGATTTCAGTGACTCGAGTCTGACTCGAGTCTCAAACTCATGCGACTCGACTCGACTCAAGTCACCACTTGCTAAAGACTCGACGTGACTCGAGTCGCCATAAAATAAAATTTCAAAGACTCGACATGACTCGAGTCACAGAAGTTAATGACTCGACTTGACTCGAGTCTTTGCCCACAATGACTCGAATTGACTCGAGTCTTCACATATGTGACTCGAGTCACACCCGAGAGTAATAAAACAGAAACTAAAGATCGTCATCGACGCAAACCAACGCTTTATCCAGCTCTGTATGCGTTCCTATATGTACATAGGGGATCCTAATATATATACGGCCCTGCTTAACATGTGTAGCGCCATCAGTTTTCACGGATAACTTGTAAAAATTCTTGAAGTTGAGTGCCCTGCGTGTACTTAGTTGTGCCTGTGTAAACAACATCAACTCTGTACTTGTATGTGGTATTTTGACTTTAACTTAGTAGCTAAAGGCGTGTTCATTTCCATGACCATGTAGGCCTATTCAGGTGGTAATATCTGTTATTGGTATCGAGGATTTAGATTAACGAAATTAGTTTGTTGACGTCAACACCTGTGGCTGTTGACGAACCACAGTTAGGCCTATTTATCACTTGTTTACATAACATTAGGGCCTTAGTGTCATGTAACTGGTAGCAATGGTGTTATGTTTGCAGCAAGATTATAATAGTGTATCATAGGCCTATGATAAGGTTATGTGCCGAAGCATACAGCATAGTTTGTGTTGTACATGTATGGCCCAAGACTCAATGAAGGCTTTATAGTGTAGTGTAGGAGTTAAGGTATTTGGTTATATTTGAGTGTTCTTGTATGACAAATACGTTATTATTAGGTGAATTATGTCACTGTTCAATATACTATGGTACTAACTTAGCACATAGGCCTAGGCTATGTGGATTCTTCACATTTAGGGTTGTGATGTCGAATCTCATTTGAAATTACAACTACAAGTGTGGACATCAGTCACCATCTTAACCTCCCCCCTTCCCCCGGCCCCCCAACAAAAGTGTGCAATCACTAGTAAAGCCTAAAGGACTGCTGAGAAGATCAGCTTATGACACCATGGGCTCGAGGTCACTTGACACAGAGATCAGGACTTCAGGTGACTTGGAGTGACTCAAAGAAAACACATTCTGACTGCAAGGTGACTCGAAGCTTCCCAAAGACTCGAAGTGACTCGACTCGGCTCGACATGACTCGACTCGACTAAAATTGCTAAAGACTCGACTTGACTCGAGACTCGACACTTTGTGACTCGAGGCGACTCAGAGCTTTCGAAAGACTCGAAGTGACTCGACTTGAGCTGAGGGGAGACTCGACATGACTCGACTCGACTAGAATTGCTAAAGACTCGACATGACTCGAGACTCGACACCTTGTGACTCGAGGTGACTTGTGACTCGACATCAAGTGACTCGATTACAACACTGTCAAATGCTGCAAGGAATTGTGGGATACTGTACATGGGGGATAAACAAACCATCAGTTCAGCACATAGGCTGTGACTGGAAATACATACTTTTTGTGATATTTTGATAAAAATTTTTATACCAAAATGCCAGCTTATATGCAGTCCAGAATATAGAACAGGGCTGAAATTTTACACTTGTCTTATCATCCGAGAGGAGTAAAAATTGCATTGGACAACTTTCTTTCTTTGAGCTCATCCGATTGACAAGTAAATTTTATGTGTAATTGAATAGTTCACAAAATCAGCAAGAAAGAATGTTTTAAAAATCCCCATGGTATTGAGACAATGCTGTTGACTTTCATTCATCATTGAAATATAAGAATAAATAAAAAAAAGCTTACTGGAAAGCATACAGAATTTAAATAAGCATTTATTCAATATGGCAGCAACATGAAATACGACTGATCATCTTTGTTTGTCACTCTCATGAGGACAACTAAAATATATTTCAGACAACAAAAATTTGGCTTCAGGGCTGTCCATTGAACAAACTGAAATTTTCTTGAAAATCAGTCCTGTAAAACCACATCTAAAAGCCTTCCTTACATTTGCAATGGATCTAAAAAGGCATGTTTTGACAATTTTATAAAATAAAACTCAAATTTTAGAACATGTGTAGTAGTTACATCTGTGTAATGTTTATCCCAACGATTTTGAGGGTGTGCACATGTGCAGTCAAATTATCGAACTCACTTATTGAAAGGATATTTCAAACTGGGTCCCAAAGTGTAAGTTCTTGTATATAGTATATATGCCTGTGAGTAGTAAGTATCGTAAAACTGCAGTACATGGCTGAAATGAATTGGTATTGCAAAACGGGTGGAGTTCAGTTATTTTGACCCTTTATATTCAAAAGGAGTTAGAGTTAGATGAGGTTCTACGGCTCAGTTTCTAACCATTGGTTTAAGTCGGGCCGGCCACAGCCTTTTTTCCAGTTGTGGCTCACTGGCTTGTTTTCCCTACTCCATTGCTTATGCTGAGCACCAAGCACAATGACAGTAGGTTCCATTTTTAAAGTCTTTGGTATGACCCGGCCAGGCATCGAACCCCAGACCTTCCGGCTGCAGTTCATTCCAAGTGTAAAATTCCTTCACATAGGGTTAATTTCTCTCTCTGTACTGCTGTATGAATTGTTTTGCCATGCATCAGCCTGCAATGTATAAAGCTTCTTGTGTTAAAGCATTGTACAAGTATTAATTTGTTTATCAGGGGTTATTGATGTATTGAGGCAGGCACTGGCATTCCCTTGTGAATTAATTAAAGAGTGAGGTCATGTGTTTTCACAGTAGTAGAAAACATATCCATATCATGTGGGCACAACTTAAATTGCTATTAAATTGCTAATTACAGTAGGAGCACTCAACTCCTGAAGTACTTTAGCCAAGGACTGCTCTGTCTTCTGGTGTCTCTATATTCTGACAAATCTATACATTGAGGTCAGTGCTAGGATAAACCTTAGGTTAGGGTTAGGGTGTTACGGTTTCATCTCAGTGTACCAACTTCTCTATGTTTCGACCATAGAAATAAAAGTAAGGGAGAATGACGTCAGCCGATCTGGACTGAAGCCATTGATTTGGCCAGTCTGTACGGCAACAGAGCACCTGCGCGTAATACAAATATCATGTCATTTCTTTTGCCCCAGGTATTAGCAAAGAAACTACAAGTTTTCAAGTTAGGAGTATAAAAAAAAAATACTTAAGGCATCATGACTTATTTCTGTTGTGAAAATTACTCCAAATCTTTTGAAAAATGCATGAAATAAGCTATAACTTCTGCAGCAGAATGCACATATGTACGGAGACACATCAATCAACAGGTCTTTTGCCGTACAACGAAAGCGCCCTAACAATTTTCGTGGCTTCACCGGTTAAACATGCATGGATGCATTGTGTTAGCGTTCTCCCTTACTGTTATTTCTATGGTTTCAACTCATATAACCCTAGCTGTACTCTCATCCTTACATCCCATGTAGGCTTGTCAGAATGTAGAGATGTTGGAACAAAGAGACATTGGAACAGAGAGGTGTAACCCTGTAGCCTCCAGTATCTGAAATATTGTGAAAAAGTGGTATAATGCATGACCCTTTTTGGTGACCCTGTCCATTATGGTCATAAAATCATACAGCTGTCATCTTATTTATACAGTACATACATCATCACTCAATGTGGACATTTTTTTTTATTATTTCGGCAAAATTGTGTTTGAATAAAATATTCTTGGTGCTGTGTAATCATGCTAAATTTAAGGCTGAGAAAGCTAATATGTAGCCTGTTGGTTACTACCCTATACCTACAGTACTGTATGTGTACAGTATCATCTCTGACTATTGAAGTGTGTGTGATTTCCATTTGTACACCAAGTTTGACATTAATGACAAATGAACTCTCGTATAACATTGCGGAGGCTGTTTCCTAGGCCTACCTTACAATTTATGGCTACTGTAAACTATAAAAGGGCCATACATGGATAGGATCATGCCATATTGTACTGTACATGGTTTGATTACATTTTACACAGGCAACAAATGTTAGTAAGAACAGGACTTTAAAGGGGCTGCTTTATCACCCCAAGCATATTTAGGAGCCCCTGTTATCTCTATTCACAGTAAATGAGTGTGCTTTGTTTTAATGAGTGTGCTTTCTTTGAAGTAGGTTAGGTTAGGTTAGATAAGGTTTAACGTCCCAGTTTCCAACCAGTTGGTTCAATAGCCTCACTCTGATGGGTCAATGATGGCTAGTATGTAGATCAGGGATGTAGCTAGCAAAGTTTGAGGGCCGGGTAATTGCCTGATCTGGGGAAAGCACCTCACCCCACCCCATGGCATCTACCCCATTTTTCAGCCATTAATTTTTCATTTTTCCCTCATTTTACTTTAAGGAGTAAATTTAGGGCTAGTTTTAGGTCTCGGTAGGCAGATTTGTGGTGGGCAGGGGGACGTGTGTTTGCCTGGAGTGCCGGGCGGGAAATTCGAGTGCTGGGTGTAGGGCCACCGATTTTCCGTGAAAAAAAGAGTCAAATTCCGTTACAGCAATTTCAAATTCCGTGAAAATCCGTGCAAGCAATTTGCCAAATCCGTGACTTTCTGTTTTGCATTGATTAGTGTGTTAGGCCAGTGCAGCCTAACCAGACTAAAATCCATTGACCAGCCTAACGTCTAGGCCGCTACACATATACGTAATGGAGAAAAAAAAGCCCAAACAACTTGACTTACGATTGTTTGAGTGTGGGTCCCTTCTTCTTCTTACATAGTAAAAGATCCGTATAAAATTATATCCAAATGATATGCAGGTACTAAATCCGATAATTATTCCACAATTGAAAGTGTAACTTGTCAGTTAGAACGTTATGATCGTTCGATCATGAACGTAACAACAGAGCAAAGCATGAAACTTGAGTAATGTCTGCAACAGTTTATTATGACGCACTCATGCATAGTATACCATACATACAGTACATGATACAGTATAAACAAGAATCAGCTACAGGCAACGGGATCGCGGGAAAACTTTGCAAGACTGAGCAACATTAGACCTACCGAAGGCTAGTAAATGCGCAACTCGCACCTGGTCCCACATACATTAAGCATCGGAGGGGGTGAATTTCAACAGTTTTCTATCAGATTGTAGTCTGCGAGAGCCATCCAGTGTTACATACAGATTTTTAAACTTTTTTTTTTCATTTTGCCCTCTTGATTGCAGACTTCTTTAGCATTCTGAGAGATTTTTGAAGTTCCGTGATTTTCCGTGAAAAAAGTAAAATTCCGCGATTCCGTGACAATTTCCGTGATCGCGGAAAATCGGTGGCCCTATGGGTGTCACCGCCCAGCGCTACCCACCGTAGCTACATCCCTGATGTAGATTAGTGCATATATGTGATGTAGAGTAGCCCATTGTATTGGCTGGTCAGATTACACTGCATATAAAGTTAATACACACAATTAATTGTTTAGTATACTCAGCAGACAAAAGTGTTGAGCAGTTTTAAACTCAGTACAAGCTACTGTTGCTTGTTAAGAGGGAGGGGACAGTAGAACCCTTCTTTTTAAAAAGAGACTAGAACTTACACGTACTATAGTTGGGAGAATTTTAACATTCATGATATGATAATTGGTCCTTTTTAAGGTCTTAGAATTAGATCTACAGTATATTATGCTTGCACCTCATATGTATGTCGCAACAAGCAACTCTTTTCCCCAACATTGCTAAGGGAATTGATAAGTAGCCTGTAGTGGATACATCATGCCAATTCTTTACTGAGCAATTGAATCGGGGGATTTCAAATCTTCAGGAAGAGGTTGCAGGGTTTAAGTGAAGCTTAGAATATATATTCTCTGGGTGTTAAACAACATGTCAAAATAACTTTAATCCCTTCATCAGTACATTCATTAATAGAGGAAATAATATAATTGTGTAGGTTGATAAATCTTAATTATTTTTGTGTTTTACCATCATAGTGAACTTCAGTGTCAAACTGGTTGCCTATATGTTAGGCTTGGCTGAGGTACAGTACTAATAGGGAAAATAAAAACATGTATAACACCCTGGTGGAAAAAGGAGGCACTGTGGCTCAAATTATTGTTTTATAGAACAATGTTGAGTACACTTGTGATGGTCATTGTTGCTGTCACATCTATCACAATTTCATATGGCCACCTTGCATATCACCCCAGTCTTTCAGTAATCTTATTCAGCTTTTATAATCAGCTTTTATTAATGGCAGTCGCTTTTCTTACTAACCTCTTGCACAGTCACTTTAAAGGCAGTATACACAATCATGGCAGGAAAAAAAGTTGGGAGATTGGAAAGCTTCTTCCCAGGAAATCAGACGCATAGCCGGGAGGGAGGCTGCAGCCGCTCCATGATCATATTTTTGGTATTTTTTTTATGATATTGGTAGTAACTCAAAATAAAAAAATGTTTAGATACCACTTACAAGGCCTGGGAAGTGCCATTTCCAGCGATGTGGGAGGTATTTTCGGTCAAATTTTCTTGTACGCTTTGTGCCAGCCTATGGTGTGCTACACTTAGATAGTTTGCCTACAGGATTCACCCCCCCCCCCCTTCCTTGGCAAATTTCTGGCTAAGCGCCTACAGGAAATTAGGGTATTTCAAAGGAAATTTTGGCAGTTGAAGGGAAATCAACATTTTTGGTACATGAAAGTACAGTACAGAAGGAATTGTGAAACATTTGACTTCTGTACTGTACTGTACTGGGAAGTGAACATTTTTCCAGCCATTGTGCATAAGCCAATACCCCCCCCCCCTCCTAAGAAGGATGTACACTCAATAACCCTATCCCCAGTCCCCTCCCTGTCCTTCCTCTCCCCCTCCATTTGTTCACCAGCCTTCACTTTTCTATGATTGTCGGTATTATGAGTTTGTAGAACTGTGGAAATAGTATATCATACAGTTCATTTAATTGCCAAAATATATGTAATCTGGAAAAATATGAGTTGCTTGAAAAGTGTTGTGGAACAAACAAGTGGCTTTGAACTCATGTATCCAGCACAGACACACACACACAGGCACACACACCCTAACATGTGCTGTATTGCCACTCACTACAGCCAAGTGCCAAATTCTAGGCCTAATGTTATTGCAGTTCATTGGAACAGTAACTTTTAATATAGTGGTGCACCCCTCACATCCATGTATAGACCTTATGCATGTGATGTCTCAGAGTAGAGAGTGTTCCCTCGTTTGGAGGCAAGGGGACATTATTGCAACTTACACCAACAAATGCAGACACGGATTTGTGAACCAATCAGATAAGCGTACAATTCTGCTACATGGGCACAAACAGTCGACATTGTGCGTGCAGTGTGCTTCATTGTTTTGCGTCCAAAAATGACGTCATGTGATGTCAGTGCGTAAGGTCTATTGTAGTTCCCATGTATGTACTGTAGATACCACATTTATATTGTATTGAAACAGCAGTAACTCAGTTGTGTTTAACCTTGATGGTGAACCATGAGCTCATATTGGTAGACATATACAGCATGACCAGAGCTGCTGTACAAGTAGACTTTTTGATTTGTGTCAGAGATTCATGTATAGGTACCACCTACCAGCATACAGTAAAATATGAAGGTACATGTGTGCATATTAAATACAGACTTTTTACACATTTGTACATGACCGTGTAGCCAATAATTATGTTTGAAATGCTGCATAATTATGTATTAAAGGGACCATGCCAGATCATCAGGTATTACTGTACTGTACCTAGGCAATCAGCCATTGTGTGCTTTCACCAACAGTAACAAGCAGAATCAAACCTGTTGCATTTTCTTCGAGTACCAAGATCTGAGCTATCTGACTTTGCCATGTACTTGAAAGGTTAGGATAAAAGGGCCCAGTTTTCATGAATTGACATAATGTTTACGACTAGAGCTCACTTCCTTACAGGCTGACAAAATAAATGATCTGCCGTAGTACATCACATATGTTACAGTGTCACAGTGTGCTTATGAAGAACTTCTAAAATTCTGTAATTATACAGTGATAATGAAGTCATTTCCTGAAGTATCTACTTGACCTCCAATACTTACTGTGTTTAGAAAATGGGGAGGGGGAGGGGTACAGGTGAGAAGGCAAAAGATATTTCAGTTCTGCACCATTACTCTACATAACCATGGTACTATGATATAAACAGAAGCATGCAACTACAGTACTTGTACCCTTTGGTGGAAAGATTTGTTCATGTTATGTCTTTGACAAATTGTGTTCCTTTTGCAGCCTTTAACAATACATGTCTTAATTTTGCATGTGTTCATATTGTCTTTTCGACACACATTGGTAGTTATAATGTGCTAACATTAAAAGTGCAGATCAGTAAGTGAGATGTACATTTGACAAGGCTACCATAATATACTCACAGCTTTACCTTTTTAGAAACAAAAAAAGCGAGTGACACCCAAAATTTTGATATGAAATATTACCTGAATAATTCATAAGTCCCATCATATAAATGTTTAATAACAAGTTTCATCTTTTTATCTGGTTTGCTTCTGCAGAAGGAAGCAGACTGTGTGGTTGATTTTCGCAGTGACACTGTCACCAAACCTATGCCAGAGATGAGACAAGCGATGTTTGAAGCAGAAGTTGGAGATGATGTCATGGAAGAAGACCCCACCATAAATAGTATGTAGTAGGGATAGAAGACTAATCCACTGTCTCATAGAGTAGTTGCTATAGTACTACAGCTTTGTAAGCATACGGCCGCCTTGAGCAAAGCACAAGCAGTTGATTGCATTAAGATTTTAAATCAGTATGATACTGTCGTAAAATTGCATCAGTATGGCACAGATAGTCATAACATGCTGCTAGAATTGAATAGGACATTTTTAGCCAATATTACCCGAGAAAAAGGCCTTTTCCCGGGTGAAGCTTATCTCTATAATTGCACCAGTTAATCCCTTTTACAAACAAACTTGCTCTATTGACCAAACAGCCTTTAAAGGGGTTCAAACCCCTTTAACTTTATTGATCTCAAGATACCTGAAGAGGAAGTTCTCTGATAGATTCTGGATTAAGAGTGGTCAACTAGAGATGGCTAAAACTTGCTGTTCATTTCTAGCATCATGAAGTCTCACAAATAAACTCTGGCAGTAGCTTTCCTTTCCAAAAGTATTAATCACAAATGTACAGTAGCATCATTTGAAAGTTTGGTTCGACAAATTATCACGAACTACAAAGTAGTGGATATCTATGGGAGCCTCGTGTTTTAGACTCAAGATATCCAGCTACCTAATTTTGAATAGCCTGTATCATTCTTAACCTACAAAGCATGGCTTTATTAAAAGATATAAAAACTTTCTGTGCTAAAAATGGAATAAGGACATTTAAATTAGTCTCATGGTTACATGTTTCCACCATTCAGGTTAGAACAAGAAATAAGTGGGGGAAGGAAGTAAAGGGTGCCATTAAGGCATTTGTATCTTGTAGCAAGTTTGATTGGCTTCTGAAATAAATGTGGAAACCTGTCCTGATTAAATCATTTACATATTTTCTTTTTCTGTTTTTGCACTAAACTGAGAATAGACCCTTTTCCAAATAGCAATTACAAAGGATTGTGGGATAGAATTTTGTACACATCCTTTTTGGCCACAGTAAAATGCCATTAACATTAACAACCCCTACCAAAAACTCTATCCCACAATCCTTTGCAGTTGCTATTTGGAGAAAGGTCTATTAATTTCATTTGTCATTTAGAGCTCCAAGAAAGAGTTGCAAAGATGTTTGGCAAGGAGGCTGCTTTGTTAGTACCATCAGGTACAATGGGAAATCTTATATGTGGTATGTCGTATCTTGTTAACATTCATTCTCTTTAGAGTAATTGCAGGTTGGGAAGGTAGCAGTAATAATGGTTTCACGTGTGATAAACTTCTGACAAATAATACAGTATGCACATGTGGGAGACCAATGGGGTCCTGCTTGCCTTTGTTAGAGCCTTTAACCTGTAATTAATATTGTGACAAGTGTTGGCATTAGTTTGCAGATTTATGCAGTTTAGGCAAAAATCCTGCCAAGAAAATATGTCATTACAGTACCTTCATCTTACTTGTTGGGCTAAATAATTTAGTTGTGCAAAGAGCATTGGATCTTCTTACAACTTGGTCACAACTACTATTAGAATCTTCTTATATAAACTACTGCACCATAGTTACTCTGCGTTTAAAAAATGGCAAATTTAAAATACTTCACTTAAATTTGAAACACGGTCTAGTGATAGTCATTTGTCATTAGAATCATGCAGGCAAACAGCAATTAAGATTTTGCCTGATGTGCTTTCCACTTTTCAAATACAGTGATGTGTCATTGTCAAGGAAGAGCAGAAGAAGTCATACTTGGAGATGAAAGTCACATCATCCTGTATGAACAAGGATCCATTGCCACGGTAAGTACAGAGTAGATACAGTAGATCCTACCGTACTGCTCACTGCACAAAATAAGGTTATGACTGGAAGAGTTCTGGGTACGACTTTCATGGATTCACACCATATATTATATGGATTCACATCACAAATGGCTTCCTGAAGTACCTCAAGCTTGTGAAGTCTTTTCCAATTTTACCAACATCATTTTTGCAGAATAGTTAATCATTATTTTGCCTATCCAAACAGTGACGGTCTCAATTTGTTTGACATTCTTGAATAAGAACTGTGTTTCACATAAATTCTTTCAGTTTTTCATAAAAAGATTTTTAAGCTGTAGTTGATAAACTCAACAATGCTATGAACTAACAAAGGATGGAAGTTTTAGCTCGGATGTAGCAACCTATGTCTCGATGAGATCTTCAGTTTTATTTTTGCTGTAGACTGGTGAGAAAATGTATCTATACATTGGAATGGGTCACATCAATTGTAGGAAATGAAAATATGGGTTCCCAGTGAAAATGTATTGGAAGCACTGAGAGAGATTTGCAGTTGTAGAAAAATGTTGCACATACTGACAGTGAGACATTAAATGATTCATAAAAGTTCAAGGAGATTTATGCACAATTATTGATCAAAGGTGGTTTCAGGACACCGTACAATGTGAAATATACTTCACAATGTGATGAGTAAGTGTAGAAGTATGTGATGAATGAACATGCACTATCACAAGAAAAAATATGTAAGAGCAAAGGATCAGTGGAAAATACACTCAACACACACTGCAACACAATGTTTACATACTACATGACTGGAAAACAGAAGATTGTTCATTCTAGAGGTACATAGTGTACCCTCCTCTCTGTGATCTCTGTGAAGCTTTTTAGTTGTTTTAGAAATATGTTAATAACCAGTTTTTGTGATTAAATGACTATTCCTGAATATCAGTGAGTGGTTGTAAGTCAATTGAAATGGAAGTTTGAGTCGCATGTTGTAAATGTTCTCCATCACAGGTTGGTGGTGTGCATACGAGACAAGTGAGGAATCTTCCAGATGGTCGTTTGGACCTAAAAGAGGTTGAATCTAAAATCAGGAAAAAAGATGACCACCATCCAACCACCAGAGTCATATGCATTGAGAATACCCATAACAACAAAGGGGGACGTGTTGTACCCCTCTCATTTATGAAAGAGGTAAGCTAGTGGTTAGCAGAAGTCTTCAAGTCTTTGAAGACCTTATGAGAGGAGTATCCTCATTATGCCCTGATAAATTTCGGCACAACCAGTGGTCCTAATGATGGATTTGGCCACTGGTTTTCACCACAAGGTCTGCCTGTACTCTCTGACCCTTCCCCTTTTCCTCCCTGCTCCCCCAACCTCCACCCCCTGCCCACCTTAGTTTGAGGTGTACACTGCTAGTACACTTTAGTTGGTACAATTTAAAGCCACAGAAGGCAGCATCCAGTGAAACTGTCGTTCACATAAACAGGGTTCTAGTCAGGCTATTTAAACTGCATGCTGCAACTGGTTTCTATATCACATTTTCACTTTGGACACAGGTTGAAAACTTAGCACCCAGTTTTGATGTCTAGCCCACAGAAAAGACTGCCAACCCTCTGATATAGTTATCCTATGGCAACAAGGGCAGTGCTGAAGGCAGTTAATCTGTGTCTTGGTTTGAATATATTCTTATATAATTATAATTGTCTTATGCTTTCATCTTCACAGGTCCGTGAGCTTGCTGATAAACACAAGCTGAAAGTTCATTTGGATGGTGCTAGAGTAATGAATGCTGCCCGTGCTTTGAACGTAGACCCAAAAGAAATTGGACAACTGGTTGATTCCATTTCCATGTGTTTATCAAAGGTGATTCTTTTAATCTATGCTGCTGCTATCTTTTATCAGTTCCAGACTTGCCCTGATGCTACGTATGTAGGCCAGAAGACCCAAGGGGAGGATAGAAACAGTGTGTCCGCTTGTACAACATCACACCATATTTTAATCTGATGTGGAGAAGTCAAAGTGTTGTTTAATTCTGTTCCCATGTACTTGTATTTTGAGGGCATCAGAAATACTTGTATTTGAGCTTCAAAATTATAGCAATTGCTTGTTTTCATCAATATCCCTTTGAATAAATACATTTTCACTGCAGCTGCCAAATACTGAAAGTGTTTGGGTGGGGAGTAAGTTCAACTGAACCAAGTGCAAGTCTGGTACATGGGTGTAGAGGGTTGTATTGGTGGTTGATAAAACAGCCTTGTTATGCTGAATTTTCACCATCCCCCACCTCAGTCATATCTTACCTAAGGTGAAACTAGTTTCACAACATTGCTTATATGTAGCATTATCAGCCAGCATCTAATTTTGTAAATTACCAGGCTGTCAGTTTCTATCATGTTTGGCAAAATTGACTACATGTCCTTCATGCAATTCACGTGTGCATGAAGCTTGCTTTTCACAATCTTTGAATTGATTTGAGTCTAGGGAAATGGTCTGAAAACAACAGGTTTGGCCCCTTTTTGGTCTCTGATAATTAGCAGGTGCCATGGTGGGTAGAAAGTGGAGAGGGCCAGCAGTATGGTCCTATTCTCTTTGCTGGGAGCAGCCATGTAGAATTTTCCTGTAGGCTGACCTAGTAGTTTCTGTTATGAGACATCAGTGTTCTGTTTCCTTATGATACTATGTTGTAACTCCCTTCCATGCATTAATTAAATTAGTACTGTGTGGTAGTTCATGTGGCCATGCCCTGATTGTAGGGACTAAAGAGTAATAACAAAATGAGTTGAGTTTGTATCTTTTATTTTGTATAATGTGTTTCTGAAATTATCATTGTTTCATGAAAATTCAAAACATTGATGTTGAAGGTTTTTCTCTCTTCATTAAAACATAACAGGGACTTGCAGCTCCAGTTGGTTCACTTGTAGTTGGCTCCCAAGATTTTATCACCAGGTATGTTGTCAGAACATAAGATAGAAGAAGAATAAGTTTCATTTAGTTATCCTTAGTACATGGTTACAAAGGGAGAATGAAATGCAAAATACTTTCATGTTTTAGAGAAAACTGAGTTTGAGACATGGATTGTATGTGGTAGCAGTGGTGCTCCAACTTAATGTTGGTATTATGATTGATAATTTATAATTACAATTCTTTGTCTCTTTATCACAATTTGCAGATGTCTTTCTTCAAGAAATCATTTGTTGTAGTCAGACATAATTTGCTCATCAAATGTGTTTCTGAGAATGTCTGTCAAACCCTTGTTTCTCTATCTGTACACTTCCACCTTAAAACCATCTGTTAGTAGCATGTTTAATGTACAAGACTTGGACTATTCCATCGATCATTTTACAGCTGATGTAAAAGAAACTCCTTCTTTGGAGGTTGAAGAGATTGTAAGTTCAGAAAGTTTTAAGTGATATGGTGAAAAGTAAGTCAGTGTCATTTGCCTGTAAAATGTAGCATATGTTTTGGAGGACTGCATGGTTTGTTTCTGAACTTGCAGAGCCAGGAGAATTCGCAAGGGATTAGGTGGAGGAATGAGGCAAGCTGGTGTACTTGCAGCATGTGGATTGGTGGCGCTAGACAAGTCAATACCAAGATTGCATGAAGACCATGAGAATGCTTACAAATTAGCAAGTGGTGAGACAGTTTTTCCCTTGGTGACAAATTTATCTTCATCAGTCAGATTGGGGCTGGGTGTAGTGTTGGTATACTGTAAAAACATGAAGACCTCTGGAAGTGCCTTTGCAAAAATGTTAAGTAGTTACAATTTATTGTGAGGCATGAGGCAATATTTCAATTAATAACTATTAGTGCAATTTTTATAGCCATACCATACAGTTTTAAGAATATGACATTATTAACCTCTGGTGAAACTCTGGTGAAAAAAGGAAATTCAAAATGCATGGAGTTATGTATTTGATTTTTCCTTTTGTGTGTGTGTGTGTGTGTAGGTGTTTTCCTTCAAAATGGTTTTATCTTATTTGTGACATTATTCTGCATTTATTTAGAATCTTATATGAAATCTCAGAATATGTGTCCCTTGTCTTTATGGCAACTTTTTTCTGTCCAATACTGTAGTTAAAAGGTGACAAACTGGCAAAAGGACAAAAAAGAGTAATCATGTTGTCAGGTGTAGTCTCTTATAGCTGAAAGTTACAAGAAACTGTTTCAAATTAACTGTCATTTAAACTAAAATAAAGTGATATAAATATGGAGTTTTCATTGTAAAAACATCAATACCAAGTCATCCACATGTATGGTGGTCATTATTTTATCACTTTAATGCTAGCTAGGTACCTGAGGGTACTGGTATGTTCAGGCATAGGGTATTTAACAAAAAAGCGAGAGGGGAAAGTGACAGTGACCCAGTTCTCACATGATATCATGTAGGATAATGTCATCTTCTTGAGACTTCTAACCCTAATCTTATTCCATTCCTCCTCGGCTCCTCCTATTAAACCTTGTGATATGATATCATGTAGGATATTGTCTTTTCAAGGCAAGAATGTAACATAATGCAAAACAAAATGTGAGGATATGGTGTTATCACATTCAAAGTTATAAATATGTATGTTAGAATTATGCATATTCATAACAAAAGATTGATGTGTAGACATATACACCAACAAAGTGTTCAAGGTTCAGATTAGCATGACAAACATCATCCTTTGATTGACAATAAATAGGAGAAACACTTAACCAGCTCCTTAACAAACATGCTTGTGTCATCAAAGGAGTTTTAGGAGTTTATTTATATATTTGTTTGTTTGTTGTTTTCTTGTTCTTTAATGAATCAACTGTATGATAAGATTGAACTTACTGTACCTTGGGGTGATATTTCGGTTTCTTTGACAATCTCTTCATTCTGTTTGTGTTCACTATACAGGGCTGAAGGAAATGGGCAGTTCCATCTTTACAGCAGATCCATCCATAACTGATTCCAACATGGTCAGGATACATGTGAAAGAAGGTTTGAATCTGATGGGCATCGTTAAGTCCCTAATGGCCTTCCATGAAGGAGAGAAAGATACCATTGGCTGTAAGGTACACATCAAGATCTTCCCAGTTGGACCAGCAGTACTGAGGGCTGTGACCCATTACCACATCTCATCAGATGATATCGACAAGAGCCTACAAAAGTTCAAGTTTGTATCTGATATGATTGAAAGTGGAAAACTTGATGTTAATTCTTTTAATTAAAAAGTCTGTTTTCCTTAAAAATAGGGAGGACTGGTAGGTGAATGGAAATCATGCTGCAACAAATTAAAAAGATGGTAACCTATATGATAATTTATTTTAAATTCAAAAAGCATGAAATTGAAAAAGAATATGAATATTTTAGCTTTTATATTTCTCACATTTTAGGTGAACAGGGACAGAAGCTCAAATTTTTGCAAATTTATTTTTAAGTTATCTTAAAGTTCTTCTGCCATCTTAGATGCTACTACTTTATGTTATGAATAAGCACAACTGAGGTGGCTTGATGGCTGATTTGCCTAGTGACTCATTTATGTGTAGTGATGGGATAGAAGAATTATGCGTAATTTGGGTTCAGAAAATTGAAAACATCCCATGCAGGTAAATGCTAGATGACTTCAAGACTTCTATTACTCCCCCATATGGTTCATGGCTCATCCTTTGACTTTAGAAGTACATAGCATCGTTGCCATAGGTACCACATTTTTTATCATTATTTTCATATTATGAGATAGGTCAGTGAAAACTGAACATTTTACTTTTCAAATGTGCCAAAAGTATTGAATTGCTCATGCTGCAGAATTAGCATGGAATGTTTTTTTTTTTTTTTGTGCTCAGGCCCGTAGCCAGACAAGGTGCTGAAGGGGGAGAAAAAGCTTCTGGGGGGGCGAAAAATTTTCCAGAGGGGGCGAAACATACTAAAATGCATTACGGCAATGCTAATTTTTGATCTTCTGGGGGGCGAAAATTTTTCCAAGGGGGGCTTCGCCCCCCTGGCCCCCCCTTGACTATGGGCCTGGTTGTGCTCAGTATTCTTAAAGTTCTTACTATCCCAGGAAGTTCAGTAAGTATATTTTACCTGCTGAGCATTTCTAACAGCTGCATTCAATCTAAGTTTATTTTGTCAGTAGTACAAAGATATGGCTTGCTCTTGGTATTTTACTGTATATTAATGCCTGGTAGCTCAATTTTTTACGAAAAAGAAAATGCTAAAACAGTGTACAGAAAAGGGATGATCCAATCAATACCGATATTTTGTCTGAAATTTTCAGAATGAAAATGGTTTTGAGAATGTGCAAAACACATAGCATTCAAGATGAATTAAATTATACCATGTATTACCTAAGGGATGATGCAACGAAAACTTACTCCTGTTCCTGAGACTATTAGTATTAATTAAGGGTATATGGCCATTTAGACAGAGGTACTTAGCTCTGTCGTGGAGGTTGAATCTGACCACAGCTCAGTGCAGCCTACTCAGTTATCACAGGTTGCAACAAGCCAACAATGAGCCATGAATGTCCAGTATGATTACCCACACTTTCAAGTCGAGTTGGTTGCCAAGCAGATAATACACAGCTAGTACAGCTGAGAGATCAAAATGGTGGCTTGAAAATTGGCTCCAACCTAATCTTTCCAATGTAAAGTGCTTTGGATGACAATCTATTAAACTGTGCTCTTATTCCTGTGTACATATTATATGAATATTATTAAACTTTTGTGCTGTATTAAGGTGATCGTATGTTAGTAAGCATTCTGAAAACTTTCATAATGACTTTTAGTCCTAAGACATATGAGAAACCCAGTGTGATCAAAAGTTACTTCAGTTCAGTATTTGTCCCTTGTCACTCCCATTACCTGTTTGTTGCTACACTATAGTGGTTGCTTTGGTTGGAGTCTCGGAAATGATGTCAATAGTAGTATTTAAAAGTGATTACATTACATGAGGTACAAGGGGAGACATGACAATTTTGCTTGTTTGCATCCCTTTCTCAGGTGGACCTTCCCTTCATTTCAAATTGACATGTGTTACTGTGAAAAGTACTTGTAAGTGATCCAACATATTAAATTTGTCACGTTCCTAAACATAGTTGTGGCCATTCGATGTGGAATCTTCCCTCACCTCAAATATTGATAATAGCTTATTACCCCCTTCTCCAGTTTCTGGTCATTATGCCAACATTGGACGTGACTACACATGTCTGCAAATTGTTGTAGAATTACAGAACAAAAAATAAAGAAATACAAAGAGAATACAGAGAAAGTTCTGTCAATTTCTGAAACTAATTGACAGCACTTTTGTTGTATTCTTGATGTATCTTTTTAGTTTTTGTTCTGTAATTCTACAGAAATTTTTAACAGTGTAGCTTTGGCAGTCATCATGTTAGAACCTTATCCACTGTATTCACGGAAAGACAAAAATGGGAGACAGAACTTATTACTGTATGCCAATTTGTAATCTCATATTTCTACAGTTTTATGCTTCTTCCAATATCTAGTTTACTGCCAGGTTTGAATTCAAAGACTACAAGTAATTCAGGTTGATGACATCTAGAATCTATTACATAAAGATAAAATGAAGTTTTCATTCTTTTTTTTTTTTTTAAATGTTTCTTATCAGTGTAAACTGTATGGTTCAGGGTTTTGTGGGTTTGGGTATTTTTCTTTATCATTCCTTTGCTTTGTGCATGAACACTAGTCTATAGAAGGACCTTCTGGTCAAATTGTTGGGCATTCTCCAGTCTGTTTGGTAAAATAGAAAACAGTTTACTGGTGGTTTCTAAGAAGTTAAGTAAATTGTTGTGGGTTTGTTTTTGCAGTTTTCACACAATATGTTATATGGTAATGAAGGTACACAATAGGCCTTGATGAAGACATACTGTCTATATTTGTGTACTTGGTTATTTCATTATGATCATGAATTTTTTTAATATTAACAGGCTTCATAATTTCCTGCCACAAAATGCATTATTCAAGTCCATCTGACAGATGATAGTTTTGTTTTTGCAAAGTTATGAGTTACTGTATTCAGCATGAATTTTTTTTTGCAGACTTGTACAGAAAGGTCCAAGGATTATTGCTTTGAAAGAGTTACATGTTGTGTGCATGAAAGAATGGTATAACATGTATGCATGGCATGTAATTGTGATTCAGGTACTGCAACACAACCCTTTATAAATAACTGGGTTTTGTTTGTAGTTGAAATGTGGAAATCAGCAAAGGGAGTATGTACCCAACAACTGGCAAAGCCGTGTCTGGTTTAGGTTTATACATTGATTGTCTGGTGAAGTACATGCTAATTGGAAGTTTTCTAAGCTAGGTTTGTAATTTTACATCAATGGCATTAAGGTTCTCAGGAATTTTTAGTGTGTAATGTTAGTGCTAAAAACTGATGACAAGCACTGCATGGTCACTAGGGAAGTTAAAGGTGTAGTCATATCCATGGATGAATACTCTTACAAGTTTTGTTGTATTCAGAATAATTTTGATGCTGTGGTGAACTGTTTGTTAGGAAGGAATTGTACTCAGGTAAAAGGTCTTGACTTCAAACAAAGTACAAATGCTGTAGGCTTTATTACACAGATACCTTTTGATTCCTTGCCGAAGGTGAAAAGAATCTATGCAATCACGCTGTAAGGAATCACTAAGCATTTGGGCTTCCTAGTTTTATTGGGAGCTGAGCTATTTTTGCCTGGCAGTAACATGCCTGGAATTGCCTGGTTTCCAAAATTCTGGCCATGGAATAGGTTTTTTTCCAAAACTCTGGGGGCTCATACACCAAGAGGGGAAACATTGGCATTCAAACCACCAAGTTTTCTATATTTTGTTCACCTTTTGCAGAAATTAATGATTGACGCTTTTTTTAATTTCTTTTGTTTTCCCAGTATTCTTCATTTTGATTGAAATTTCTGTAATTGTATTGCCGGAAATGTAATTTCAGTCTCCCATCTTCAGTCATAGCATTGAATATTACACTGATCCCATCAAACATTATATGCCATGCAACATTGATTTTCCCATCGGGTTACTAGGATAAGTCACTTTTCAGGCTTGAAGTCTGATCTAAAATTCTAATATCAGATTTGAAATTTCAAAGTGTTAATGATGTAATACATTTTTTTTTAACAAAAGTTCTGGATTTGTAGAAGTACTAGTGAAAAAAAGGAAACAGGTCAAGTTTAATTTTACCTGGTCTAAGGTAGGTGATTTTCATTATTGAATGTGATGAAAGCATTGGGCACAGACCTTTCAGTGAGTTTGTAAGACCTAACAGTGTGATTAACCAGATGTGACCTCATTAATTTCTATTCAAATTTTTATTTTGCAATACTGTGAGAAACTATGGTTACATTTTCCTCAGCAGTAGCATCTATCCAGAAAATGTTTATTTGTAAAGAATCTGTTATGAAACTCACTAGTGCCTTTCCATTCAGTTTATTGTCTCTGGAACTAGACGATTTATGCCCGTGGAATTCTTTGAAAAAGTTATACTTCTTTTGAATGATGGTATGTGGAAGCCATATATACAGTATTAGTATTATTATGTGTCCATCAATTGTAATAATCATTCCTCACTCAGGTGTTTTAGATGGAGGAAAGGTAATAGTTGTAAACCTATTTAAAACTTTCATTACATTTACACTGGGTTTTACAGTATTGAATTTAATATGCCAAATTGCCATACTAGTTATACCAATGCTCTAGTGATAAAATGCTCTAAATAAATCTTCCCATTTAAACTAGACAGTTGTGTTCTGGCAATTCATTTGTAACAGATCATTGTCAAAGGTCAAATGTAGCTGTACTCACAATGCACCCCAAATTCACTTTGATTTGGGACAACCACAGTTTTGCAAGTGGCAAGTGCACTTTGATTGAAATGGTAAAATTCAAAGGATGCAGTATATCAACCCATATTACACAGCATAGAGTGGTCAAATTAAATAGTACTGGCAGGGAGTTGTTATCCGAAGAAAGCTCGCCGAAACTTCCTTTGAAGTGAGGTTTGTGCATTCAAGGTCACCTAGTAATCATTTGATTATCTTGCTCTTAAAATTTCTATAAGTAGGAAGCTGGATTTAAGTATTAACACAAAGAGGTTTGTCGTCTGCTACTTCTGGCATAGAACTATGGCGATTTTGCTCATTACTGTAGCATTGCCAGCAATGCGCATATTGAAAAATAAGTATATTTTCTCTCTGGTGTTGCTTGGTGTCGCAAATGAAACCATGCAGGCTTGATTTTATGTAAAACTGTGAACATAGATTTATGCCCGGTTATTTCAGGAAACTTTTCGGAATGCAGTAAAAGAATTAAGCTTGTCTGTTTAGCTCAGTTGTGTATGGTCTCTTTAGATGGAGTAGGGGCATTTGTATTGATCTAGGTCTATTAAAAACACTGTCATTACTATGATGGCAGTATACAGACCTACACATCGAAGTATTTTCAGTTTAAGCCCCTTGTTAAAGTATTATTAGAGGTGCGCCGTGAATGATATGGCGAGGAAAAAGAAATCAATTTGAAAACATTAAATAAAGGGCCTAAGTCCGTATAAGCCTCATCATGAGCTAAAAGTTGGTAATCTTGTTACACCTAAATAGGCCTTTATTATTAGCATAAACTAAACTTCTCGTGCTACATCCATTCGGATAACAATTCCCTGGTACTGGTATGTCCTTGGGCAGAATATTGCCTGATTAATTAAAGGGCTTTGTCTGCACAAGGAGGGAGGCACATGACACACAGTTTGGGGGCAGGTCTACAAGTAAACCTTGTTGGGATGAGAAGACATGTATTTTACAAGTCAAACTTTGTAGATGAAAAGGAGTCAAGGGACAGGCACAGAAAAAAGCAAAAAGGGGCGGTGACGTACATGGCGTCTTACAGGTACTCCATTCTTCTGCAACTGTCTGACTTTTGTCCTGTTTTGTAGAGAATTTTTCTTCAAGTCTTTTCTCTAGAGTCTACTTAAGAGCCTGTAAATAGTGCAGTGAGATAGGTGATTGTGCCAAAAACTGGTACTGGATCCTTGAGCATTACACAGGAAGTCAGTACTTGTCCCTGTCATACCAAGAGACTTCACAAAAAGTTTTCTACATCCTGTTTAAATTGACAGCTGGAACAAGAAAGGAACATTACTACACATTTTAAATTGGTAGTAATTGTTTTAATATTATGACACCAGCTAGGTTGTAAAGATAGTGAGAGAGAAAGAAAACATGAAATTTTTCTTGTAATTTAATGATGTGTATTCTTATACAAGCATTCTCTGACTAAATATATAGTTTTGCATTCCAACTGATAATATATAGCATTTATTTTATACTTTTTGGACAAATCTTTAAAGCCTGCTACAGTACCAAAGCTTCAACACTAGCTTTTTATTCCCCAAACTTCTCAAGCACTATCAAATGCCCCTGCAACCTGGCACTCTAGGCTCATAAATGAGTCTAATATGTGATACTGGTAAAATACTTGAAATACTGAAAGTGTGCTCATCCCAGCATTTAGACCTCAGAAGGTGTTGAGGTAATCCAAAAGACTGTTCTGGCTATAGACCTTCTATTAGTTCTTAAAGTAAAATCCCTCTTATTGTAATATTATCCTACTCCTTGCTAAAAACAAAGTACGAAGGTAAAAGGGCTGACTAAAAGTTTCTGGTATAGCTTTACCAAAATCTGAACATGGACTGAATTTTCAGCTGCTGTACTTCACAACTACGGTATCCAATTTGTCTTTGTAAGTACACAATACTTACTGATGCATCAACTTATTTCAAAATCATTGGCTTTCTGTTTATACCAAGTATGACTACAGTACATACCAAATTCATCAATTATGGACAGGCAATGTCTTCAAAACCATAGCCATTAACAATCAATGGCAAATTCAATCATCCCAATTTGAAAAAGTACACCCCAAGTTGTTTCTAACCATGTGAAAATGTTTTTGTGACCTAATTATTAAATAAGCGAGTTGGGAAACTTTGATACGCAATGCATGCTGAGAAGGAAAGTGTACTATAACAGACACTGCATGTACAAGACAGATATTTTGTGTAAACATGCCCAATTTTCAAGTTTAATCTATGGTTCTCTAGACATCAATCAAGGGTCAAAGAGAATTTCCTTTGCAAGAAATAGTTCTTTTGAAGTTTCTTTCTAACCTTGATCGAAAAGGTTGGACAGTATGATGTTAAATTGTGCAAGACAAGGAAAGTTACTCAAAAACTTTGTATCTGCACGGAAATATCCATGTACTTGATCTGTGGCTTGGTACAACAAAATCCAATTTCCCAACTCGTCTATTGTTTCATGGTTAATCTTTGGTTTACAGTTATATGCGGTATAACTGTCCTAGTACATAAAAGATCTATTTGAGTGAAAAAGAGATTTGAAAGGAGTAGCTGCTTCTACATAGAGGTTGGGGCACCTACTCCTGTCCATTGATTAAGACAGCGACCATATCAAATACATTGAGGCAGCGAAGTACCAATTCCACTGTAAGCAAAACTTTAATCACTTGAATGACTCAGAAACCTGACCACAAACAGATCCCTTTTAATGGAAAGTCCAATGATTTACAACAGTCAATTGTACTATAACTTTCCTATTGAAATTGCAAAATTTTTCAACAGAATATGAAGTTACCATTATTCACATGAAAAAAGGTGCTTATTCAACTGGTTGTTCACAAATTTCTTTTATTCACAAGATTTTCCTGCCTGTTTTCTTACACGTCCTGGTTTGGCATTATCAAATGACTGTGACATTCTCCACTACCTGTTCTTATATTAAAAGTCACATAGTCAGAACTCCTGGATCACAATGCCACAACTTAATCAACTCAAAATTTTGTGGACTTGATAAACATTTGACTCCACTAGAGAAGTAATAAAAAGAAATCTGATTTACTATCAATGAGCAAAGGCAACAAATTGTAATTACTTAAAATACACAGCTGTTTGACAGCTAAAACAGTGAAATAAAGATATACATTTAAGTTATTAACATCTCAACTCATTCAAGTTAATAAGCACATGGACAAGACTTAAATTCTTCTAAGAATAAATAAATTTTTTGACTATATATTGTAAAATTTTTTAATTTATTCATTATCACTCATTGTAATATGTTTTCAATCTGCATGACACAGAGGAGCTGCCACTTGGACAGGAGATGCAACAGCACCACTGATTTATGCTAACCCAATCACATCCAGCTGTGGAAACATACCTAGTTGAATCTCAGTTTGTTGAGAGGAAGTATTTTGATGTCGAGTTGCCAACAACTAAAAAAGACGACTGTTTTCAGGGGCATAGCTAGGACGGAATTTTTAGGGTCCCTATAAAATTTGTAAGAATTAAGGAGAGTGATTTGTGCTGTGACCCCCCATTTGATACCAAGGCCCCCCTAGCTATGTACGCCCCTGCCCTGTTCCACATGCTTAAGTACTGCACAGTAAAGGCATGCTTGAACTCTATGTGAACATTTGAATGTGCATTCACTGTGTTCACCTTGCACTGGAAGCTGTCATTGTGACCATTTTGCATTCGGTGCTGTGGTGAATGTGCATTCACTGTGTTCACTTTGCATTGTGAGTTGTGCCATGCCATGGTTGCCACACACACTATTGTTGCTGGACAGCACACACTCCTTAATAGTACTCACAGAACACACACCTACCGTGATCTGGTACTTAGTCCCAGTCCAATTGTTTGTGCTTTTTGGATTTTGATGTTTTCAGTTTAAAACATGAATGTGCAAAAGGTCAACATAATACACAAGATGGACCTTTTTTAATTCCCCCTTTGTTCACTTTACAAGATTTTGGAACGATATTGCTTTGGATTTGCAGGAAATGTCTTCTGTGAAGAGCTTTTGTAAAAGACTATCTGAACATTATCTACTTATTAAGCTTTCCTCAGCATGGGTAAGGGTTTGATGTTAGATGAGGTTTTATGGCTCAGTTTCTAACCAATTGGTTTAAGTCGGGCCAGCCCCGGCCTTTTTTCCGGTTGTGGCTCACTGGCGTGGGTAAGGGGTGCACCCGCTTCACTGTGTGTTTCAAATCTCTGGTCTATACCCACTTGCCTAGTGACTTCATTGTCTGTACCAAATATGAAATAATAATAATGATAATGATGATGACGACGACCATGACGATAACAATAACAGACGAATGGAGCTATCCTCAGGGAGGATTATTGCCCACTTTTCACCCTTTCTAAATACTATATTAAAACATGTGGCTTCAAAATCAGCCTCTCTCTTTCATTGATGCCCTCCATCTATGTAGTACTCAGTGTACCTACATGCTAACATTTGATATATTAACTCTATTCTGACATATTTACCTTAAAACTTATGTACAAAATATGACTGGCTAACTTAAAACGAGTTTTTAAAACTAAAAGCACAAAATGCAGCATTAAATATTTGTCTAGGACACAACTGCATTTTATGCATGATCTGAAGTCTTCAATAGAACAAGTCATATTTTCTTTTGAGTCTGACATTTACCAGTGCTGTAGTCGAGACCAAAGGGTCCAAGACCGAGACCAGCCTCTCAACGGGCTTTACACACTGTTTGCATAGGGACTCGAGACCGGTCTCGGAGATGAGACCGACAATTTCCAGTCTCGAGACTGGTCTCGCTACAGCACTGACATTTACATTTGATTTTTGAAAATTTAAAGAAAAACACCATTTAGTGTAAACGTCCTTGCAACCATCTTCCACATTTTGTCACTCCCCTGAAACAAAATTACTGCCTAACATTTGTGTTCAACTACATTCGAATATAATTTCAAAGTCAGACATACTGCAGATGCTTATGTAAAGGGGAGATGACACAATTTTTGGATACTTCCAACATCCATGCTGTTGAGTATGCATACAGTCATAGGGCCTACATTAAGACCATACACAATCAGAATTTTTCTGTCCAGTACAAGGTCCTCTGTGAGTTGGAATACATACCAAGCATATTATGCTACCATACATTTTTCTGATGTTGCCATAAATTTTTCGAGGGCATGAATTCTGTTTTTTCCAGAAGCAATTTGAGACTTGGTACACAGATGGTTGGAGGTGTTGCACGGGGGAATGACCACAACAGGCATGTGGTATCAGCAGTCTTAAGTAGTGCAAAGCACTACCTTTTACATCTTCCCACTCCTTCCATCCCTCACCTCCTGACTGACTGCATAAAATGTTGAATGTTATAATGCCAAAGTTGGCAAACTTTATGTGAGGAAAGACTTTAATAATGCTCCATGTACAACCCCTTCCTGCCATCTCCCCTCATTATATGAAATCCACCTCAAAGTTACTGTTAAGTACTTTTTTTAAAATTCCCACATACAAAAAATTTGTTGAGCATATACAAGGATGCAATAGTTGCTGCAGTATGTATAGTCTACAAAACCCTGGTTGAACTGAATAAGATTTGAGCTATGACAGAAATTGAGCATTAAAACCTGTAATTCCAACATTCCAGAGTAAAAACTGGTGAAATTACAACTTAACTATGTACTCTGTGTTTCATTATAACACATAAAAATATTAACATATACATATTTATACTTTGTGGTGATAAAACATTCATAGAATAGTTTATTTACTGTATGTAGCCTCTCCTTAAATGTTAACTTAAGTTCCATTGCTGAGTCAATTAAGCACATAACACACATCACTATGTAATTCCTTGGGTGGGTCAACACCCAAGAAAACTGACCATACTGTTCAATCATCAATGATCCACTTGAATTTTGCAAAATCAACAATACATTTTGTAATCGTAATTCCACAACACTTTTATCAGACGATAAAAAAGCTTAAGCACTTTATTTTGAACTACGTATTTAAAGATTATTTTGCATAGTTTTTCCATGCTCTACTGCAAAAAACCAAAGAGACTAAAGAAGTGCCCCAGCATTAACTTTTTACAGTATAATACATACAGACATTTTGTTAAGGGAATTGCCCTTGCAGTGCTACACGGCAAAAATCTGACCTCTAGTTGTCAATGACGCATTGCCTTCACCTCTGTGTTACTTATGAGTCATCCTGTGGGCACACAGCATTGTGTTTCTGCCTAGTGGGTTAAGTGTGATATACCCGGCATGAGATCAATGTACCTTGTGAGATCAATGTACCTTGTGACATCAATATACCTCGTGAGATCAATGGGGCTAGAGAGGTGTATTAATTCAATGGGTTTACTTAAGGAATTATTTCATATAAAAGAGCTTAGAATTTAGCAGCAATTCAGTTGGTGGGCACACCATAGGCCAGTCATCCATTGTATGTATATATAAACTTGGCAGAAACTAGAACTTTAATAAACTTGAGAAATGTCAGAAAAGTCTGCTGGTATTCTTGATTCTGTCTCCATCATTTCGACCAGCTCGGCAAACGTTACGATATGCAAAAATCTCTTCTGCTAGGAACACTATCATCATCATGTAAGAATTCATCAATACACTTATGAAATTGCCATAAATGTTTTTATAATCAAAACACCTAGCACAATATTTTCCTTTCCTTCAATCTATCCCCTTTTGAGTTAAGTTCATGAGCCTCAGCAATTTTAATTTGACGTACCACTAGAAACATTTTCACAGCTCAATATGAACCTGATATTAATCAAATAATGACAAACATGACATATTTACAAGCCAAGGAAACAAAAACTAAACCTACAAGCTTAATTCAAAGGCAAGTACACTAATTGTTGCCATTTATTGTGTGCACAGGTACTTCATGGAGATCCACAAGTTGATGCTGATCAAAAGGTAAGGCATGAGGCTGTGTCGTAAAGTTCTCTATGAGTGGATCATCTGGCAAAGCCAACATGCCATCGGGTAGACCTGTTTTAAACAGAAGAAAAAAATGAGAAGTCAGTCATTTCAGATAAAGCACTTCTCATTGACAGACTGCAAAAGGCAAGCATATTTAACAGCAGCACAACTGTCTTCTGATGAAACAGTCATTTTTGTCTGAAAAACCTAGGTGCCCAAGAAAATTGTCCCACTATTTCTAGTAATACTGTACTTGTATGGACAAGTTATTGCCCTTTCTTGAACTCCAGGGCACTATAGTTAGTCCCCTAGTTCAAACTGTCAAAAGTAAATTATTAGTGTGATAATAGCATGCACTGACTGCATGGGCAAAATTTATGATCCAAAACTTTCATTGTGAGAAATACCTTCAGTCTGGTCCCTTTCAATATGATGAATATGTGGATCCTCCGGAATGGCATATTGGCCCAGAAGACCTATGTACAAAACAAAGAAAAATGTTAGGATCAGGTCCCCCACTTACTCTAGTAATACTGTACTTGTATGCACAAGTCATTGGCCTTTTTCGAACTCCAGGGCACTACAGTTAGCCCCCAAGTTCAACCTGTCAAAAGTAAATTATTGGTCTGATAACAGCATGCACTGACTGCATGGGCAAAATTTATGATCCAAAACTTTCATTGCGAGAAATACCTTCAATTTGGTCTCTTTCAATATGATGAATATGTGGATCCTCCGGAATGGCATGTCGGCCCAAAAGACCTATGTACAAAACAAAGGAAAATGTTAGGATTTGGTCTTCTTGCAATTTATAAAGAATCTCAAAGAAAAAGCTTCAGGCACTGGGAATGGTTGCATTCAAGGACAATCCGCCCCAACCCCCGAGCCCCATCCCCCAAACGTATCATGCAGTCATTTCCAATACAGACCCAAATGACAGAACCACACAACTCCTCTCCAAGCATGACTGAAGTGACATATGTTTTGTTTTCCTTTCATTTTTCAATGTTTTTTGACTTCGCAATGGTAAGGCCCATAAACTTCATAAAGGGATGGCTTGTTTGTCCAACTGGTACAGTATGTGAAGTTAACAAAGTCCGATGCCAGGATGTATTCAAACAGTAGTACCAATACATTCCATTTTTGTTGTATACAGTATACAGTAAGATTTGCGTAATTTTTCTCACAATGCTTTCACAAAGCTGCTCTTTAACATAGCAAACTAGAGCACCAATGGTGCTGAAGCTCATACCTTCAACCAATGAAGGGTCCCTGGCTTCTAGTCTTTGTTAGTACAAGCATCATATGACTTTTAATGACGTCAAATGGCTTACGACCCCAAATCTCACATACCCTGATGGTACCTTCCTGAATGTCACAAAAAATTTGTCATGCTATCTCTGCTTTGTAAGTTGTTTCACGAATACCATTTAAGAGAGCAAAAGCCCCTAGGGCCCATCTTTGGCCTTGGACCCCAAATTTCAAGTATCATTATGACAAACCATCAACATTGTACAAGAGAATCTGTAGCTGAAGATGCACTTTTGCACACTTCATAAAAGAGCCATAGGGTCCACATGGGCTTTTAGACCAAAATTCCACAAAACCAAAAACAGATCACTAGCCAAGCATCATTATAACAGACCATCAACTCTGTTAAACATTAACTGGAGAAAAAGTCAATTACTTGCAATACTACACAAAATGGACCCTATGGTCCATCTTGTGCCTTGGACCCCAACTTGTTAAACACCCTGAAGGTACCACTACCCGAATATAATTATGACAAACCATCAACATTGCACAAGAGAAAATTCCTGAACACCCCAAAGGGACCAACAACAGAGTAACATTATGGCAAAACATCAGCATTGTACAAGAGAATCTGTAGGAGGAGAAGCATTTTGTAGAATTTCATAAAATGGGCTAGCTAGCTAGATAGATAAGATAGATAAGATAGATAAGATAGATAGATAAGATAAGATAGATAAGATAAGATAGATAAGATAAGATAGATAAGATAAGATAAGATAGATAAGATAAGATAGATAAGATAAGATAAGATAGATAAGATAGATAAGATAAGATAAGATAGATAAGACAGATAAGATAAGATAAGATAAGATAAGATAAGATAAGATAAGATAAGATAAGATAAGATAGATAAGATAAGATAGATAAGATAAGATAAGATAAGACAGATAAGACAGATAAGACAGATAAGACAGATAAGACAGATAAGACAGATAAGACAGATAAGACAGATAAGACAGATAAGACAGATAAGACAGATAAGACAGATAAGACAGATAAGACAGATAAGACAGATAAGACAGATAGACAGATAGACAGATAGACAGATAGACAGATAGACAGATAGACAGATAGACAGATAGACAGATAGACAGATAGACAGATAGATAGATAGATAGAGTGACGCCGCGTGATCACAATAGCTCATACCAGCATGCACACCAGCATGCTGGTATGAGCTAAAAATTAATTTGGGGCAGGACTACTCTTTCCATAATGTGCATACAGTTTAAAGGGAATGAGCAGTTGCCTAAACTTAATACGAAACACCAGCTCATCTTAGGTATCTCCCAATGTTTCTCTTTACATGTGGCTGTGATTTCCTCTCCATCTACAGCTGTTAACTGTCTACAAATAACAATGACATTACAGAAAGTAGCTATACTGTATGACCCATTGCACCTCTTGAATGTCTGTGAATTTCATGATTACAGTCAGCAACTGGTTGCTTGCCACATCAAAAAGAGTGAAGGAAGATCATCTCACCGTCAGCTCTGTCTTCAAGTCGTCGTCTTCTGAGCACACGAATCTCCTTCAATACTGTCAACAAGGTACAAAGGCAATGGCAAAAAGATGAAGAAGATTTAATTATACATTTTGGAAATTTAACTGCAGTCTTAAACTTGCAGTGTTATGGTAGGAAAATTAAGCAAGAAGATTCTATATGAAATGTAAATACAGACCAGTGTTTTGAAGTTGCTGTACATGGTACATGCATCTTGTCCCTGAATGACTATAAAATTATGGTAAAGTAGGTTAAGTAAACTTTGTCATCCAAATAAACTTGAGGATTGTTTACAAATATTGTACCTCTACTGTACTGTACTTCAATGTATGGTCCTGTTCACATTTGATCCTCGATGCTGATCCCCCCAAGCTCAGTCAACTGGAAAAGTTTATGGCCAACCACAAGAGTATTCCCATTTGAACTCCTGCGCAAGATCTGATCGCCTCCTCCGGTTCAAGCAACAGGAAGTTGGGCCATTGAAATTATGTCTGCAAGTCATGTTTGCTCACACAAGGTTGTGTGGCACAGGATATGAGACTAAGGGCAAGCTGTGCTACAATACTATATTCTGTGGAAGTATGTCATTCATATGCTTTGATCTCTGATCACCTTGATCCCCCATTGCATTCCCACTTTTTTTTTGATCACCTGCACGTGGTCTGATCAGGCCTCCCTGAAGGGGGCTATCATGTTCTCCAGATTTGATGAGGCTAACAAGAGCATTCCCACTGGCAAACTGATCCCCTGCTCGGGGTCAGATTTAAGTGGGAACACACTCAAAGACTTTACTGCATTTGTGTTTAAAAACAAAGGCAATCTAAAATGATCTTGCTTAGTGCTGTACGTAAACGCTTGGTCAAAATCAAACATGCATGGTGACTTCATATAAATGTTACTAGTGTACTGTAGGGTTATGCTGCTTCTGCAAGCAGAGTAAATACACCTTCACTGAGTTGAAATAACTACAGGCAGGAACCTACGTAGTGTAGCTACTGCACAGTAGGTACAGCATTGAAAGAACTACAGTACATGTGCTATCAGTTCTGAAGTTAGAAACAGTAGGAACAGGCTATAACAACTTGATGACAAAGATGCTATGAGAAGGCTTGTGCAGAACCCATTTGCTTGTGGCTAGGTTCTTTCATCATATCTCTAAATTTTATACTATGATTATGGCTTGGATATTTGTATTTTCACACCTTCACTTTAATACATACTGCTACTCAAAAAATGTGTAAGCAGGATATACAATAAGTTCTAACAAATACTGCATACTGAACACACTTCCAATCCTACCCTTCCATACACCATCTCAACTGTACAACCATGCAGTACATTCTGCTTAACAGTAAGTTCCATGTCAGAATTCCACCCTTCACCTTCTTTTCAAACTATCATTACATGTGATGTCATGTTTCTCTGCCTATCATTTTAAGTTCACTAGGGGTCTCAATTTTTAGCTAAAAAGGGCATCAAATTCATAACCAGCTTGGGCTCTCAGTATTCCACTGTTCACCCTCCTTGTGTTAGTTTCATACCCGTGACAGTGTAAACTACTGTAGAAGTCATTTCTCACAGTGTGCTGCACACACAGTGTACAGTAATGCACTTACTGTGGAAATACAAAGTCTTTCATTTTTAATATTCCTTCAGTTGTGTTCCCCCCCCCCCCCCCCCCCAAAAAAAAAAAAAAAGTAATGGAAAACTGTTAAGCTGGTTTAATTCAAATAAATTTTGATGAAGGATATTTGATATGTTTTAACTGTACAGTAACTAGTCTATACAGTATCACCTGTATGGTCCTGACCACATGTATAAAAAATAACATGTACTGTACCTTCACACCACTGGTATAATAGGAACTACCTGCTATACATGCAGAGCTGTACACAGAGATCTGCCCCTATGGGGCAGCAGGAACATTACATTTACACCCAACACTCAGGAACAAAATCTGCACATAAAAACAGCTAATTTACACCTTGCACTGTTTGTCAGATGTCATTTCAGCTCAGCTCTGTACAATAGCATCAAATTTTGCAGATTCAAAAAAAAAAATTTAATTACACAAGTTTTTTTAATTTTAAATATCGAGAAATGAAAGCAACATTTTCAAGCCAGGGGATCAGCATCTTGCCTCCCTTTAGAACCTTCCCCACGGATGGTTTGAATTTCAGTTTACTACTCAGAATCAAACTGGCTGTTTCCACTATACACACCTGTACATATATTGGTACAGTTAAAGGAAAGTATTGCGTTTGTCTGGCTTTTTATTGTTGAATCTATCCTCGTTTACTTGCGATCGGGTCCCGTTCGATGAAAAAGAGGTACAGTAACTAAGAAAAACATTCTACCCTCCGAGTGCGAGTAATGAACCTTTCTCACACAACTACTAGATTTGTTCACCCAAACAATTATGCATGCAAAACCACACCTTCATCACCCGATTTGAAATCCACCAATCAAATCATTTCTATAACATTACATCAGACAATAACAGACGCCTTCTACAGCATGTTCAAAATGTTCGGAAAATACGAACTAAGTACAGTACGGTATATTACTGTAGTGGGAATTATTACTACATTATGTCTGTATTACTGAACCACGGAGTTTCTATTTGACAACCGAACAGAACTACCGTTACTGTATATTACAGTAGGTGGTCTTATCACCTCCCTGGTATACCATACACAAATTTTCAGTTATTCCGTAATTTGAATTGCAGCCCTTGGGCCTTAGCAGGTTTGATTTACTTTCGAAACAGCCGGATGTAAAAGAGACTGTTGGTACTTCGACAATGGTACAAAATGAAAACTTTACGAACCTATGATGCCAGTAGTTGCCACTAGTCCAAAACAAAAGAAATATGCAGTATGCGGGGCCTACAGGTCTTTCGCAAATAAATTAACACGTTTGTAGTGACTCTCCTGTAAAGACTAATAACGCACACTCATGGTGAACCAGGGAGATGACGCTGGTCTCCATGTGTGAGTTTTGAATTACAATAGCCTGTCCAGCACGGGGCGATGCAGAAACTGTGGTGGTAGTTGTTGTGAGTTGGGTCGTTTGAATTGGGTGCATATATGACCTGACATTGCCACTCTTCCTAAATGAATATGCAGCAGTACGAACATTGCAAAGTGTGGGTAAGACTTATTGTTCTATAATGAGCCTGTTAGATACAAAAATGGCTGCTTCTTTCTTTCCATATTTCGTGAGATCAGTGTTGATCTGCTGCAAGTTATTTGTGTTCCATGTTTGGAAAGGGTAAAAGACCACAATGGGATTAAATTAGAGTCACGTTGTGGTATTTTTCCAAACGCAATATTTCCCTTTAATTTATGGCAGGGTATTCAAGCTCTGCCAGGGTACAGTAGCTGCCTAGTGCAGCCTACTATGTAGTAAGGTGACCATATTTTGGGTGTTTAAATCAGGGACGCTACTAGACCAGGCCTTTCAGGCATGATGATCCCTCGTTTTTTGGTTAACGATAAAAATATTTTTATCGTTGGTGTGCAGTTGGCTACAGTACTATATGTGTGTGTGTGATCACAGCTGTAATAGAAAATCAGTGATGCTCTAGATTTTCGATCTCTGTGATTGCAGATACCTGTTATTTGTTAGCCTACGTACGTTGTCACATACTTGGGCGCTACGATATACAGTATATATCTCAACGATGTTGATGTAGTACTAGGCCTATAATACTAGCTAGCTGGCCAGATCCCGTCCTAAAGGTACACAGCTAGGCTACACAGTCGACAAAATATTATTTTTTACATTAGGCCTATAATTAATATCTTGGGAAATTTCAAGGACATTTGTTCAAATCGGGGACATATTCGGGGACACTTGTTCATTGGGGACGGAACACTGGATTCGGGGACTGTCCCCGAAAATCGGGGATGTCTGGTCACCTTACTAGATAGCACTATACTTCTTATAACAATGAAAAAACTTGTGTAGTACCCTTCTACATTCAAATGTAGATGGTAAATCCGTGTTTGTGATTTACTGTATATAACCTTGCTTACTGTACCTCACTACAGACTATATCAAGGCAACTAACCAATCACAGCATGCGACAGGCTACAGTACACTCCCCTATGCATCTAAAAACACTGAAATGCCTCACATGCAATGAAAATTACACAGGGATTTTTCTTGGTATTTGTATTACAATGAAAGAGGTCTTGACATTGCCATTAAATTTCCATTTCCTGCAGCTACCTCAAATCAAACTTTTCTAATTTCAGATGGTGAATTGATGATGGAACCTTCAAAAAATAGCAGTTAGGCCTACATATACAGTATTCTCAAAGTGATTTTCAGAAAGTGTAGAGAGAAAAACAACCTAGTAAACTTGTAAATCAGTACATTCATTTCAACAGAATTGCCTCATGAATGTAATTGTCACAAAGAATACTTATCACAACGCATCTCTCTATTTTCAGTGTTCACCAAGGAAAAAATGTGTACAAACATTTTACTTAACTTATCTCAAGCTTCAACTTTGTTGAAAGAACAAAATGGCCATTTACAGTTTTACACATACTGTAGTGTACAGAACAGAGGCACACTGTACCAAATAGTTGTGCACAGTGAAGGACCGTTTGTGTAACGCCAGAAGATCGTGCGTGTCCTTTTAAATAACAGACAGTGTCATTGGCTCAAAATGTGACAAAACAAGATACAACCGCACACACAGTTACACGTAGCTCATGTGCAATTATTGCAGTTAGGAAGTGTATCTTTATCATACACTTTATCAGTTGGTAAGTATTTTGACTTACGCAAGTACTATAAACAAATGTTTGTGAATCCCACCCCTGAGTAGGTGCTTAATGCTGTAGCACCTCTTCATGAAGTGCTCTGTGTTTTTGGCAATTCCACACAATAACCATTGCTTCAACAATTTACAGAAAAGAGACTTTAATTTATAAACTGAAAATTGTTACCTAGCTTCTGCATTACCTATGATTCTATGAAGAAGACTAATACCATGCAGAATATACCTTGAACAGCAAATATGTACTGCATATCACATATTCCTTCATCAGGAACTCAAAAGCTACATGATACACTGTATACATGTACGGCATATGAGCAAACAGAGTCACATCTGTGGGAAAGCCACCACCTGGCTTATGTACGGTACAACTACTTAAGTTTCCAAAACCGAATGGCTGCTATTTGTAAGCCAAATTTAGTATTTGTTTACAACAAAGCTGTCGGCCAGTTAATTTGAAGAGGATGGAGTGGCTTGCCTTCATTGAGCTCAGTTTGTTTATCCCATGTGTATCCCAAAATTTCATTTAGAATACAAATAATCATGCTCGCTTGTTATATCAAGGTTTGCGATAATGATGCAACTTTAGATGGACAAGAATCACAAGATTTTAGTAGGGGATGGATTCCATCACGTTAAGTTTAATGGCAAGAATTAAAGCATTTTAAATCCTGTAGTCAGAAAGATAACATTTGTTGAAAAATGCTGAAGCATACAATGTGTACAGTACAGGGTATACCATTATGCTAGCAAAGCTACATTACTTACAGTACATCTCAATACTCTGACTGTATTTTTGGCCGCTCTCCTTCAGCATTTCAGTACCTGTTTTATAGCACTTTGACCTTGGATGTGGATTATGTACCATACAAATATTGAATGGAAGTAACAGCATAAAGAAAAACAAAAATTGCACTCACTCTGAAAAAGCAAAATCAATAGCAGAAAACCACCTATCACAGCTCCCGCTTGATCAATGCTAAAAGTTGATGTCATCCTTGGTCAACAAGGGAGTTTTTGCGTACTTCAAAATGCCAAATAATGAACTTGTGCACCTCAAATGGCCGAGGAATATACTTGCATGAGGGTGATAAAGAAGACGGCTCAGATTCAGACTCCTCTTGACACATATCCATGAAAATCAGTACCAAAATAGGCAGAGATAAATGTGAAACCTGAAATATCAAAAATATAATTACTGTATGCAGTAAAACAAGATCCTCAAGGATGCTGTGGCTCAACTACAATTTCCCTCACACACACTTTTAAGTAACTGTTATGTAAGGATCCAAACCAAGGAGTCATGTACAATCAAAATCTAGCACCTTCAGTGCTATAGATGTACATGGTCACAGCAGTGGCATATCAGTTGCCCAGCTGGCAAAAACTTTTTTTAAAATTGTCAAATGGATGACAACTGACAAGGATCCTGAAATGCAAATTAGACTTTCCCATGCAAACAGAAATGGCCAATGTCTTTGGCTGTTTCAGATCTGTGCCAAAAATTCAACGTTTGCAAGGAATTTCTCATGCAAAGGGGAAGCTTTTGTACAAAACTTTTGTAAGGGAATGTATAAGTATACTGTGCAGTCTGATCATCCAGCTACCTATTCACATACACATACTGTTCGTTAGTACGTTAGTCATGAGCAGTGACTAATGATTACTGAGTGCAGGCCTACAGCATGTATATGTACACCTGCGGAGCGGACCGTCTCTTAAGTTCAGGTCAATGCAACGACACACACGTACAGAGGTATGGCAGTTCCAGTTGCTGAGGTGCTATGCAGGGTAGTACAAATTTGACTTGGTGCATCATGCATGAACAGTTCTAGCCTTAGGTACCTAGGCCTAGGCTACAGTATGACGCTATCCAGTTTTTGAATGCATGTCACTGTGAGAGTAACACGCATCACCAAACGTTGCTGCAGTGATTGTTGCTACCAACATGTATGCCTGTGTACAAACTTATCCATAGCATTTGACTAGGCCTATGCCACAATTGAAAAACACTGCATGCTCTACAGCAGGTGGTGCCCAACCTTTTTGACCCAACATCTCCTTTTCAAGTAGCCAACATACGGGTAGCTCCTCATTTGACAAATCCTATGTAACGTGCATTGTGACTGGCGTATTGCTAAGTCAAATTATTTCCACGCCAATCACAACGCACATTACCTGGATTTGTCAAATGAGGCGCTACACGTATCAATCTGCATAGCAAACGTACGTTCTTTTGATTTGCTTTACCTTGCGCTGCGTGTTTTCGCTTACAAGATGGCATAGGCCTAGATGGCTGCGCAGGTTATAATCATACGTCATCTGTCTGTGTAACCACCAACGTGCGGAGAGTCCATTTTTTTACGAATAATTCTGATTAGGCTAGAAGTGATTTTATGCCCGCAGTTGTGCCCATAGGGATGTTGAACTTGAATGTTCTTTCTCATGGAATGATGTGATTGAAAGAAATCAGAGAGGTTCACAGTGAGCGTAAGAGTGTAAAAATAGGCCAAGTTGTACGCTTCGTCCAGAAAATTGTCGTACCTTGTTAGTATATATGTATAGTGTATTATATATGTACATATACCTAAATCGGAATGCCTGTGCTAGGCCTAACTTAGGATGAATTTCGTGAAATTTCGGGAAATCGGCAAATTTGATGAAAAATCCCTTATCTAGAAATTTCGAGACAACATTTTCCTCTGTTCTTCGACTTTGTATTGAATTAACTTTGTATCTTGTTCATATTCGTGGGTAAAGGGCATGGTTTTACAGGGTGAAATCCTGGATCAGCCACTAAAATTGCATGAAGGAAGCGTTATTGAAAATTTCAGGAAATATCGAGCCGATTTCAGGAAATTTTGGAGTTCATTTCAGGAAAAATGAATTTAGAATGTGGAAGCACTCCTTGAGCTTACAACGAAAAATAAGGCTGCGCATACCATAAATAGTTTGTACAAAATATTCTTGCTTGACCTTCTGACAACAGCAGTAAGCCGATCTGTGGGCGTCATTAAATAAAAAATCATTTAACAAAAGCGAATACCATGACTTCATAAAAGATAAACGAGTTAACTCGATGAAAGAGCTCTGCGGATAAATTCCTAAAAAACGCGATGAAATGTGATTAAGGCCTTAGTTACCAGATCACCATTGAGCTGTAAAGCCTGGAGTGACATTTCAATTATAATAATCCCTAGCTGCTTCTTAGTAAGCACGCAACACGACGTATATACCTGCCGCTGAAAAGCGATTTGACTTCATTGCATTGGTTTGAGTGAGTTGTTCTGTATTCCTCTCTCGTTTTAGTTCAATGGTGAGAACAGAGAGCTTTATATGACAACAGCAATGTGACGGAATTGTACAAGTGAGTGCGGTATGATGAACGTAGCGGCTACAACGTGTAGTTTATAGAGTTGATCACAACACGATCCGAGTGTACAGAACATTTGGCAATGATGTATGCGTAGGCTATGTGTATTAAAACAGGTTGAGCGGTCAAAGGCCGCTCCTTCCAACTATGGTTTACTATTACAGATTGCACGTACTAGAGGATTTATATGGGGCTCGGGATTTGGAGGGAAGTGAGTGGCGTAAGCTGGTTTCATCTAAGAAGTTTGAGATAATGCAAGGTTGCACCGGTGTTCCAAAAAATCTGTAAAGCCTATAAGGATAGATCACTTGGCCAGAACGCGTGAACCCTGGGAAACGCACTAATTAACATAACATAACAGGTTAAAGGGCAAAGGAGGGCTAAGGCCCCATAAGATGCCCTGAAGTCCTATAAAAAGAAATTAATCCCACCATCGGCTGTAGGGCTGTGATCGTTTAGCAAAATTACTAAATGCTTAATCGCAAAATTTTGCGATTGTTTAGCGATTAATCGCAAGTACCTATGATCAACATAGAGACTTTAAAGACAGACAGTCATCACCCCAAAGTATATTTTTAGTGTATGTATATCAAAATTCTCAGTTGGTGACTGCTCTTTGATTGACATCAAAGTTTGAAAACTTGAAAGATGCAGAGTAGCTCACATTCCACACAAGGCAGAGAGAGTACTTTTATTACATTTTATAGCCTTGTATGCTCACCAGGACATGGCCTTAAGCAATAAAACAGGTTTATTCTTGCACAAGGAAGAGCCTCATACAGTTATGGGAGGAGCTAAAAGATGCATAGTTGGGAGAATTGAAACTGTCTGGGATCATGAAAATTCCACTTTAAACTTGCTCTTGAACATGATGAATATGAAAAATGCGTTAGTGACGTCCGGGGATCATAGTTTCTATGAACCTCAAACAGGGATCCTCATAGAAGCTCAACTTTGATGTTGTATGTTTATGTGTGTGCCATTTGTATCTATGTATTTCACTTTTTTCCAAAAAAATTAAAGTGAAGATCTTATTTTCTGTAATGACTGCAGATCGTCTTTTATTTCGTACGGGAAAACAGGTTGTCAGGTGCATCCTTTTCTGGTGTCTGTACTTCCAAGAAGCAAAGATCCGAGACCCTCAAAATAGTTACAGTGAATTGTCAGAGTGTGAAGGGTAAAGTACGGGAACTTGCAAATCTGATCCAAACTACGGACCCGGATATTATTTTGGCTACAGAGTCTTGGCTAAACAGTTCCATTTCAAATGGGGAAATATTCCCTGATAACTATGAAGTCATTAGAAAGGACCGTATAACTAACACCACTGGAGGCGGTGTTTTCATTGCTTATAAGAATACCCTAGTTCTCACTCATCGCCCTGACTTTGATTCTGATTGCGAGGTACTTTGGGCTCAGCTCCAAATGAAAAGCAGTAGGTCTTTGTTCATTGGGTGCTTTTATAGACCGCCCAAGGACAACGACTACAGCCTTGATCAATTTAATAACTCTCTGAACATGGTTGTCAGCAAAACCAATACTTCAAATATCTTTGTATCTGGTGATTTTAACTTAGGTGACATTGATTGGAACTCAAATGCCGTCAAGGTGAATGCCTACAAGAGTGGCTTATGCCAAAAGCTCATTAACATCAGCAATGACTATAGTCTGAGTCAAATGGTGTCTGACCCAACGCATAGAACAGAGGACACCGAAAACATCTTAGATCTTGTTTTCACTACGAACCCAACTATAATTGACGATTTAATCCACATGCCAGGGCTTGGTGTATGTAGCCATGACGCTCTATTGTCGCTATTGAGTTATCAACCACAAAAGACTAAAACTCCCCCACGTAGAATCTACATGTATAAAAAGCTCAATATGGAACCATTGCTTGCTGATGCAGAGAACTTTAAAAATAAGTTTCTCTCTTCTAATATTATTACCAAAGGGGTTAATGTAAGTTGGATCTTTTTTCGTGATGAAATTAAGAAATTGATGGCTACCCATATACCAACTAAATTGGTGAAACCAAGTAGGGACTTACCCTGGATGTCAAGGATATTGAAGCGCCAAATAAGATTAAAAAGCAGATGGTTTAAGAAAACTAAGCAATCGAAAAGCCCTAGAGTATGGTCTAGGTACAAACATCTGCAAAAGCAAACCCAGCAAATGATGAGGAAAGCCTATCGTGATTATATGAATGATGTTTTGACGCCGAGTATGGAAGATAATCCTAAAATATTCTGGAGGTTTGTCAAGTCACTCAAACGGGACAGTGGGGGGATTGGAGCTCTTAGAGATCAAGGGCAACTGATATCTGATAGTAAGGGTAAGGCGGACTTACTGAATAATTACTTTCGATCAGTGTTTACAATCGAGCAAACTCATGATATACCTAACAAAGGGACCTCCCCGTTTCCCCTAATGAGTAAATTCAAAGTCACTAATGAAGGTGTACTTAAGCTACTGAACGATCTCAACCCTGCTAAAGCAGCAGGCCCCGACGGCCTTCCCTCTCGTATCTTGAAGCTGCTAGCCAATCAGATTGCTCCAGTCCTGACTGAGATCTTTAACTGTTCCCTCCAAAGCGGAGAGTTACCAGAGGACTGGAAAAAGGCTAACATTACCCCAATTTTTAAGAAAGGAGAGAAAGTTGATCCCAAAAATTACCGTCCGGTATCCTTAACCAGCATATGTTGTAAGATTCTAGAGCATATTGTCCACAGTCAAGTGATGCACCATTTGGACAACCACCAAATCTTGTCTGACTATCAGCATGGTTTTAGAAAACGAAGATCTTGTGATACTCAACTAGTCCTAACTGTTGACGACCTGGCCAGTGCCCTAGATAAACGTAAACAAGTAGATGTTGTCATCCTTGATTTTAGCAAGGCATTCGATACGGTCCCCCACTCTAGATTAATCAACAAATTATACTATTACGGTATAAACAAAGAACTTGTTGGTTGGATTAAAGCCTTTCTGTGTGGGAGAGAACAGAAAGTTGTTCTTGAAGGCCAGTCTTCTTCTTTTCTCCCTGTGGACTCTGGTGTACCCCAGGGTACTGTTTTAGGGCCCCTATTATTTCTATTATATATCAACGACCTACCTGACAACCTTAAGTCAACCACTCGGCTATTTGCGGATGATTGTCTCTTGTATAAGACTATCTCAACCACCAAGGATTCTGAGGATCTGCAGAAAGATCTTGATACCTTAAATGCTTGGCAAAACAAGTGGCAAATGCGTTTCAACTCTAGTAAGTGTTATGTTATGCACATCTCATCAGGTAGATCCACCACCCATTTTAATTACAAACTGGGCGGTCAGACTTTGCAAACAGTTCATTCTTATCCTTACCTTGGTATTCATCTCCAAGATAATTTGAAATGGGACACCCAGGTTGCTCATGCAACTACAAAAGCTAGTAGGGTCCTTGGCCTCATAAAGAGGAACCTTTCCAACTGCACCGAGCAGCTCAAAGCCACTGCCTATACCAGCTTAGTCAGGCCCCATTTAGAGTATGCTACACCTGCTTGGGACCCTCACCTTCAAAAGCATTGTAGCCAGTTGGAAAGGGTGCAACGTAATGCTGCAAGGTTCGTCACACATAACTATAGTAAAACGGAAGGAACGGTCACCAAGCTCCTCCATGATCTCCACTGGACGTCCTTGCAGAACAGGAGGTCTGCCTTCAGATTAACCCTATTGTATAAAATTAATCAGAACCTTATTGACATACCTAAAGAAAACTTCCTAAAACCAGTGACACTGCAGGGCCTTCGGAGAATGAACACGCAAAACTTCCAACAACCTGCGTGTCGTATTAATGCTTACAAATACTCCTTTTTCCCAAGAACTATAAAGGAGTGGAATATGTTACCTGAAGGGACTGTCAATGCAAGTAGTATAAATTCGTTCAAGCATAATTTACATTTTGATTAAGTCATATCCCCTCCCCGCACACCTCTGGCTCATATGCTCTACCTTTTTTTTAGAGCCCTGCCAGTACACGAGAAGAAGAAGAAGAAGGTTTTGCGATTAATCGCTGGTAGCTTTGTACTAAACGTTTATTACACATGCGATCGTTAAGCGATTAATCGCTAAACGGTCACAGCCCTAATCGGCTGCGTCGTTTCCTCCTAATTTCAGGACAGAATTCACAGGCATTCCTGTCTCATAGCTAATCTGGATACCTCCCCATTCAGTGCCATGCCATCCACCTCTTCCCAGTTGTTAATATATAGTATAACTGAGTATAGGCCTATCCAGGGATGTTTTAAGATTATTTTTGGAGCGGTTAAGTAAAGTGTTAAGTATAGTGTCTGGTTATTAGCAGGTCAGACGGAGGCGATATGGGGGAGAGGCGTGGATAAGGGGCATATGCAGGTCAATGGTTTGGTTGAATATGAACTTAATGACCTTCAAAAACAAATATTTTTGCAAACCTTTCTGAAGGTAGTGAAAAATATTTGATGAAATAAACGCCGTATCAAACCCACATTAAAACTGGCCTACTCCAGACTGCAAGGACTTGTCTAACATGCACTACAATTCTGCGTATTTGCAAGCAAATGCAGTTCTAGTTCCAGTTGGGGTTTGAATACTGCCTACTTTACCCTAGCGTAGTAGCTATGTTAGCCTAACCTACGTACGTAGGCCTAAGGCTTCGACTTCCACCACCATGACATTGACAATTGACATGCAGCATTGTTGATCAACTCACTTGTACTAAAATGAAAATCTGCTTTGACCACGAGTTTCTTCCAGCCGCAGCTTTGACGGATACTCAAATCACAGGTAATGGCTCAGTATGACCAACCCAAGTCAGGTGTAGGCGAGGCTATTATATAGGCTATAGTATTCACAGTCCAACGTTAATGCAGAGAAAACCTTGCGAAAGAAGACGAAGCAAAACAACCGTCTCGCCACACGTGTGGGTTTTTGTTGATATTGATACTCAACGTGTTTTGGTTGTCTTTATATTACGTTTACAAGTTACAGCCACCGGCGCACTCACACGTGTACGTATACGCAAGAACGAAAATAATGTGAATCGGACGATTTTACTATACTGTACGTACCTGGCGTAATGCCAAGTACAGTATCTCAGAAGTGCCTGAATAGTGACTTGGGATCCGTTTGTTTTCAGGTAAGGTTGTATGGACTTCAGGGCATCTTATGGGGCCTCATTTGCCCTTTAACCTGTTATATGTTATGTTAAGCTTGATAATATTCAAATATCGGCTCGTTTCATCACAGTCTAGCGGCGAATTTGAAAAAGAGCTCTAAAAATTGACTTACCCATGAGCGTCACCAGACATTTTTAAAGGGGGGTCGTATTTTGTGAGGAGAGGGAAATTATTACAGCCAGGGTGAGTGGCAGCTCCCTGTTACAGCGTTAGCGGCAATGCTTGCGCGTAGCACAAGCACTACGGCGTGGGGTCCAGGGGTCGAAGCCCCCGGAAGCTCTGAGGAGTTAGATAATTTCAAATGCCTATAATGCGATGAAATTATCGTCAATATTGCTAGTTTGATAATTCCAAAAATATGACTTCATATAAGAGCAAAACGTGAACCCATGGATGGGGATCGAAGAAAAAGCTTTTAAGTCTTATAATGACAATGGCACCAGAACGTTTTTCTTTTAAAGTTAGGCGCCTATCATTGGAACCATGGGCTTGATCAAGGGAACCAACTGGTAGGATCCACAGGCAAACGATTCCCTGGACAAAACCCTCGAAAGCTCGTGGAATATAAGGGAATATTCAAGATTAAGGAGGTAAAATAGCCAACCTCAAATAACAAATCACAGAAAAGTTTTAAGCAATTGAGCTCTGCAATGCAAAGAAATTTAAGAAAATCGTTCAAATCTGCAATGAATATAGCGTCTCTAAATTGCTTAAGTTATCAGGCTCTATTGAACAGAAGAGTAAGTTTGTGCACAATGTGATTTTCCCAATTTACTTTGTTTTTTACTTTCAACCTTTCTCCTTTAAGACCTGGAAAATACTGTACATGTCATTTATTCCGTTAAAATAGGTAATTTGGGGGACTCGATCTGTAATTGCAGCGAAATTAACCATTCAACATATGAACAGAAATTTATACTTTGCAATGGCAGAAGAAACCTATTTCGATTTTTGATACATCCTTTAAACGTTTCTGTAAAACAAAGCTCAAAGGGGGGTCGTTTGCACACCCCGACACCCCCCCCCCCCCTTGGTGACGCCTATGATTAATACCCGGCACCGATTTGTAAAATATAGCGACCATGCTAAAACTATTGTTTATAATGTAACTTTAAATTTTAGGTTGGTTGTCACTTTTTAAAAGTTCCCGAACATGCAAATTTTCAAGGTCAAAGGTCAAAAAGGTCAATTTTTCAAAATTTTACTATTTTTGACACACTCTAATATGACGAGACTTTTAAATGCTGTGAGTCAAAATGAACAATTTATACAGTCCTAAAGTGCTCAAAAAGTAAAGAAAATAAAAGAATTATAAACTGTTTATAGGGTGTTTTCGTAGCCTTAACAAAGAAATTTGAATAACGGACTTAGACACGTTGAACAGTCTGTTTTCAACACCTTTCAATTTCATTTCTGGACCATTAGTGAAGAGTAAGAAGAAAAACGTCCAGAACAGTGGTTTCGCCAGGTGAGGGTAGGGGGCCATGGCCCCCCATCGGTCAAGGCTACCCCTTCTTGGGGAAATTTTCCGGTTTCGGGGAGCTACTATGTATACGATAAAATATGTAGTCCCTGACAACGGGCAGTCGCCCCAACGATTTACTTAAGTTTGGTCTAAGTTTGGGCAAATTCTTCAATAAAACCCCCAGATTTTCCAATTTTCTTCGTAAAAGCCCAATATTTCTCAAATTTTCCGTGGTAAAAGCCCACCTTTTTCAATTTTTTCCATTAAGAGTCCGAAATTTTCGCCGAGCTTGTAAACACGATATCTCAAGATAGCAATGACCGAGACTTTTCATATTTGGTATATAGATTTGCCATGTTGAGAGAAAGAACCCTATTGTTTTTGGTGGCGGTCAAAGGTCATTTGGGGTCACCGGAGGTTAATCTGCAAAAACCTCGTAAACGGCTTGTAAACACGATATCTCAAGATAGCAAAGGCCGACACTTTTCATATTTGGTATACAGATTTTGCATGTCAAGAGGAAGAACTCTATTGTTTTTGGTAGAGGTCAAGGTCATCTGAGGTCACCAGAGGTTAATCTGCAAAAACCTCGTAAATGGCTTGTAAACACAATATCTCAAGTTAGCAATGTCTGACACTTTTCATATTTTGTATACAGATTTGTCATGTCGAGCGGAAGACCCCTATTGTTTTTGGTGGAGGTCAAAGGTCATTTGAGGCCACTGCAGGTTAAAAACCGAAAAGGCTCGTAATCACGATATCTCAAGACAGGAATGACCGACACTTTTCATATTTGGAATATAGATTCATCATGTTAAGAGGAAGAACCCTATTGTTTTTGGTGAAGGTCAGAGGTCATTTGAGGTCACCATAGGTAAAAGGCCGAAAAGCTCGTAATCACTATATCTGAAGATAGGAATGACCAACACTTTTCATATTTGGTATATAGATATATCATATTGAGAGAAAGAACCCTATTGTTTTTGGTAGAGGTCAAATGTCATTTGAGGTCACCAGAGTGCAAAGACCGAAAACCTTGAAATTGGGATATGTCAAGATAGGAATGGCGGATATAGATTTGTCATGTTGAAAGAAAGAACGCTATTGTTTTTGGTAGCGGTCAAAGGTCATTTGAGGTCACCAGAGGTTGAACTACAGAAACCTTGTAAATGGCTTGTAATCACGATATCTCAAGATAGCCACTTTTCATATTTGGTATATAAATTTGCCATGTTGAGAAGAAGAACCCTATCAATTTTGGTGGAGGTCAAGGTCATCTGGGGTTACCAGATGAATTCCCAAGAATTCCCAAGATTGTCATCTGGGATCACTGGGGTCAAAAGCAACATTCCCCAAGAATTTGAAAGATTATTAATGGGTTTCCAGGGGTCAGAAAGCAAAATTTCCCAAGAATTCTCAAGATTGTCATCCGGGGTCACTAAATGTCAAAAAGCAGTTTCCCAAGAATTCCCAAGATCATCATAAGGGGTCATCAGAGGTCAAAAAGCAAAATATCCCAAGTATTCCCAAGATTGTCCTCTGGGGTCAACAGAGGTCAGAAAGCAAAATTTCCCAAGAATTCCCAAGATTGCTATCTGGGGTTATCAGAGGTCAAAAAGCAAAATTTCCCAAGAATTCCCAAGAATTCCCAAGATCATACTGAGGTCACCAAGGGTCAAAAAGCAGAATTTCCCAAGAATTTCTAAGATTGTTATATGGGGTCACCAGAGGTCAAAAAGCAAAACTTCCCAAGAATTCCCAAGATAGTCATCAGGGGTCACCAGAGGTCAAAAAGCAAAATTCCCCAAGAATTTTCAAGATTGCAATCTGGGGTTACCAGAGGTCAAAAAGCAAAATTTCCCAAGAATTCCCAAGATCATACTGAGGTCACCAAGGGTCAAAAAGCAGAATTTCCCAAGAATTTCCAAGATTGTTATATGGGGTCACCAGAGGTCAAAAAGCAAAATTCCCCAAGAATTTTCAAGATCTAAGATCCATTGGAGTTGAATTCCTTTCAAGACACTTTCGTTTTTCTTTTTTGTTATATTTGGTGGGGTTCAAAGTTCATGTGAGGTCACGAGAGGTCAAATTATTAAAATATCGTGAAATGATGTAGTCAAGAAAGATAAATTTGAGGGATAAACCTCAGTACAACAAAGCATCCCCATTCGGCAAGGAATCACTAAGACACTAAGCCCTTAGGCTTTCTGGTTAAATACATTACGGTGTTTCTGTCATTGCAATAACTATTTGCCAACATGAACCAGATCAGCGAAAAGGGGTATGTTGTAGCAATATCCCATGCAAAAAAGTAGATATTTGTTTAAATGTTTTCGGACGTGATGGTAAATTTTATCAAGGCTGAAAGCGTCTTTGCTCGGGATGGCATACAGCCAATACATTTTACCGCTACAAACTGACAAAGTACGCTTTTGCTTTGTTTCAACACACATTGTTCTGCTATCTTTTCATGAGAGGAAATTGGAACTTAGTCGCAATGGAATTTGGTCAGCCGTAGTTTGGAAAAAAATCCTATTTCTCTGGCACATTTTGTGAAAATCCGGCCATTGGTCGGATTATTACAGTTTGTCGGGCAAACGGCTTAGCCTTCTCCCCCCCCCCCCCCCCCCCCAGAAAGTGTCCCTTACACCCATCGTAATTGTTACATGAATTTAATTTATTTTGTTTGCTGGTAGATAAACCTTAATAATTTGTGGTTACAGAGCAATATAATTAAATGTTGTTTCCCTGTATTTAAAAGCCAGTGAATGATTCTTGCACCGATCTATGTTGTCTTCAAGTCTGGACATGGAAATGGCACATATCCATAACAAGACTTGATTTTACTTGCAAAAAGAAAATCCTTTAAATAAAATAATATAATTCGCAGTTCTCAAAACATGATTATGTTGAGATGAATTCAATGAAGCATAGAGGGGCTGTTAATACGGTACAAATTCATATATGATCTAGTTTTCATTTTGGTAAAGTTATAAAGACAGTGTTAAGTAATCACAATTAGGGATTGCGTGTTTAATCCCAGCCACATCTAGCATCGTGAGGCGGATATTTAGAAAACCGGTTCCTTTCTAAGGACTGATATTATGCTTTTTGTCTAGCACAATATACGTTTTTGTCGACAAATGATTGTAGGTAAGAAGCATTCAGCAAACTCGAGGGTTTTTGCCACCAATTATTCTTTTAGCCTGGCAACAAGCACATAAATTGGTTGGTTAAATCACGGGTCAACCAGATTCAGATATAGCCTGAAAGCAACCATGGGTTGACCAGTTGATCAATCGGGAGAATGGGTACTCTGTTCGAAAATACAGGTCCATAACTTAAGAGCAGTGGAGGGACCCACAAACGTTAACGCCTGGGAGAAATTGTAGGAACAAAAATTACCTTTGCCTTTTATGTTTACACATTTCGTGCCTTGAAAATGATTTTCTATCTTACAGTCTGGGAACTTTCTCGCCCTCTTCAGCACGTTGTCTGGCGAAGGGCCTGGATAAAACTGGCTGTAAGAGGGTTTGGTGATTTGATTTTTTTAAGCAGTTTCAATTGACAGGATCCTCAAAATGCTCTTGTTTTATAAAAGGCAAAGAATGTGTTAATTGTTTACCGCTTTGACCCATTTAGGACAAGATTTCAGTGACACATTTTGAAGGTGGAGCATTGTATTTTATTACTCTCACATCTGATATGGGATTCGCAATTTTTATAATGAAAAAATTCAGCTGTTCATCACTACTTTTCCTACTTCCAAAGTGCATTCCGGCGTTTGTAATGACCATTCTGATTTTTTCGCCTTCAGAAGCACAACATGAAAACTACCAGATGTATATTTTCCAACGCCATGCTTTAACAAAATTATGGCCAGAAACCTCGTCTATATGAGAAAATCTTAATTTGTTACCACAAATGATAACTTAAAAACACTGAAGCGAAACACCATTGCCACAATTTTTCGTTAACCTTTCCAGATATGGTTTATAAATTTGACTAGTCTGCACATAGCTGACGGGGTTTTTTGTTTAGCCTTTCGCTACGGTTACCCAGTGTGGCAGAAGTTAAAGAGAGCCGCTATGCAGGCAAACATTCGACAGATCAATTTTATCCAAGAAGAGCATTATATTGCAATGTAGAACTTATTACGATCCATAGGCGTAGGAAGCTTTTCGCGACGGGGGGGGGGGGGGGCTGAACCTTGTTTCGGATCGCCGTCCTGGAGGAGGGGTCTAAAGGGAGGGGATTTCCCCTCCCCTGTGAAACATTTTTGGGTATTTAAGGGACCTCAGATGCAATTTGGTGCAACATATTGGACAAACTTTAAGGAAAATTACTGCAAATTTTTGACATTTATTACAGGAGAGACAAATAAGGGTTTTTTGCCCTTGGATCTTGGAGGCGGAAGCATACTTCAGCCTCCTCACATTTTTGACTGGGGACCCCCAGTCCCCCCGCTTCCTACGCCTATGTAACGGTCTTAACTTGTCTTTATTGAGAGACGCTTTATCTCCACGTGGTAAAACATGCATAAGATGCATTAAAATATCATATCGTGTAAATTTGTAATGGGGAAAACTTAAAAAAAAAATAATGAAAATATTCAATGAAAGCATAGTAAATATTGAAAATTAAGGGTTTTATGCATTGATTGGAGTTCAGGGATGTTTATTGTAAATTTATTCAAAATATTTACCACTCTAGACTCAAGGTAAAGCCTCCCCTGAAGGTGAAGTACACATGTATAGTACCAATATTGTTGAAGTTTGGGTGAAAATAGACATGTATATTCGGGTTCCTTGCCAGGGCCGTAGCTAGGGTCATATGTTTGGGGGGGGGGGTGTGGAGGTCCCACACATTCAGTTTTTCAACTGAATGGTGGCGCGTAAATTGCACCATTTTTTATGCGCCCTGCGTTTACATACAGTAGTGGGGATCCTTCCTTTGTCACTACATAAAGGTGCCGTCGTGGGGAGGGATCTAAGGGGAGGGGTTGACCCCTCCCCTTTGAGAAATTTTTGTTAATTTAAGGTTGCTTAGATGCAAAATGGAGCTATCTATGGGATATTTTTGGAGCTGATCATATATGGCTAGAAAATGTCCATAATTAAATGAATTCTAATTTTTCCGACTGGTTTGATTCTTTTTCCAAATGAGTGGCGGCCCTTAAATTGCATTTTCGTTTTTATGGGCGTTACTTTTGTATGATACAGCAGTGGGGATCCTTCCTTTGTCACTTCATTAAGGTGCCGTCCTGGGGGAGGGGCTGAGGGGGGGGGACACCCCTCCCCTTTGAGAAATTTTTGTTAAGGTAAGGTTGCTTAGTGATGCAAAATGGTGCTATCTTGGGATACTTTTGGAACTGATCATATATGACTGGAAAATGTCCATAATTTAGTGAATACTAAGATTTGGTTAGGTGAAAGTAGAAAGTATGTTGTCTAAGAGAAGAATACGTTGTCAACAAACCTCCTGAAGCCCCCCCCCCCTTTTGACTCCGTAAATGCCTTCTAGTCTGGCATCTAATGCTAGCATATACCTGTACAGGCCTCCTTGAAGCTCTGGATCAATTATATAAAAGGGGGCAATGACATAATGCTTACTACCTGGCATCTAAATAATAATATAGAGTATGACGCCAAGCACTTTACATCTATCGTATTTTTACTAATTTTGAACGAAAATCCAGACGAACAGCTTCCAGCAATGGGGAATGGGAGGGAGGGAGATGGGTGGGAGGGAGAGTTTAGGTGCAGAAAAATGATACTAGACCTCCCAAACAGGTATAGCAAAAGGGGTTTAGGACTAACAAGCGTGTTTTCAGAATGTACACCTACTTTATGCTATAAAAGTTCACTGGTACGTTGTGCTTATAATGTTCATAAGTGGTACAACGGGGATTGTGAGGATTCCGCGCGAAGCGCGCCGGAATTTGGGGTATAAGCCTACTTCAATGCCAAAATGAAAAAGATGGACGCAGGCTCAGCCAGTGGTGGAGCTTTGATTTGCCGACATGGGGGGAAGCGTCCTGACTGGGGGACAGCTACTCTAAGTCCCGACAGATGCGATGGGTTGCCGAACTCTAAATATAAGGCGCGCGAAGCGCGCCGAAAAATTTTGAGGTTATATTGAATTTTCATTAAGGAAAGTTGAAAGAGTTTGGGCTTTTATTGAAGAATCTGGACAAAACCAAGAAATTTGTTCGGGTGACTGCATGGTCGTCGTCGGGGATTATATTCTTCATCTTACCCATTAAGGATCTCCTACGAAACTGAAAGATCTTTTTCTTACAAAATATGTTTGCCACGATGGCGAGGCTGAAGAAAGAATCTCCCAAAAGTTAGGAGAAAGAGAAAAGAACTTCACAACGATGCATTTTTGTGTTTCTCTAAAATCACGCCTACACGAAAGAGCAACATTTGTGGAAACGTTGAAATCCAATATGTTTGAAACGAGGGCGTTACCACTAGATAGAACTATAGATGACTGGCGCGTGTAGTGCCCGAAATTTTTTTTAAAGTTATAGAAAGAATCGTTAAAGAACTTCCTGCTACGGGCCTGATAAATAGAAGTTTAGAATATTCTCTGAGTATATCTATGTCTTCACCAACATTAGTCTATATAAAATTTTGCGCAATTTTGTGGGGCTTGGAAAAAATTTGGGGAGGGGGGGGGGCTGAAGCGCTCTAGCTCCCATACAACTGTGTCTTGTACAATTACCTTAATATTGTTCATGAGATTGATTGTAAATCGTGACGCATACGCACGAAGCGCTCCCAAATTTTCATTAAATAAGATTTTCATAATAAAACCTGCATTCAGAATCTGGATCGAGATACTTTCAATTGCCCAACAAACCAGCATGCCACTCAAAAAGCCAGTCTTTTACCTGGTAATTTGTTAACATGCTTTCAACTTCTGCTGTTGTGCTTCTCCGAAAGTTGCTGTCGCAAAGTATTGATAATAAGAATAACACTGAGGTAAGGTCTGAAGCGCTCGGAGCGCGCGAAAATTTTGAGAGTTTGAGAAGAGTTTGTGAAAAAAGGACAGCTTCGATTTGATTTTACGTGAGGAAAATAACGTTTGGTAATATTCTCACTTGGTCTAGTTGGAAAATATATACAAAGTTGACATAGGCTCAGTCGGAATAATGTGCTAGACTGGGATATCAGAAATTCCAACTGGCATTTCAGATTTTCAGACTATCGTCGCTCTGACGAACTTTGAGGGGTGGTGAGACACCCCCACACCCCCCGGTCGCGACGGCCCTGTTCTGTGCGACTATCGGCGGCCTGATTGTGACAGTGAGAGTTGTCGGAATGGAGGGAAACAGTTATTGGTTCCCACGAATTAAGACATAAAGGTTAGTAAGGCAGGATTTTCTTGTATTCCCTTAAATTATCACGGTAATCAATAGTGTACTTTGTCGTAGAGCCGATCAAACCGCATACACATATGTACTGTACTTGGCCTTTGCATAGGCAGGTATTGGGAGACTGTGCATTGCATGACAGTACTGCGAAAGTTGAGCTATGCGATATATATATATATATATATATATATATATATATATATATATATATATATATATATATATATATATATATATATATATATATATATATTTATATATATATATTTATATATATACATATATATATATATATATATATATATATATATATATATATATATATATATATATATATATATATATATATATATATATATAATCATATATAGTAGGTCGAAATATGGTAGATCGAACTGTGAATAAGTAGGTCCGTCGAAAGTTGTGTAAACTGTTTCGAACATTTAAGTTAAATCAATCCCAAGTACTGGCATAGCCTTTATGAACAAGGGAAAGAACAGCTCGGCACTACGAAGCCGTGATAGCTTAGTGGTTAGAGCGGTCGTCTTGTGAACGACAGGCGCTGGGTTCAAGTCCCGCTTATGGCTTAATTTTCTCTCTGATTTATTTCTTCTGTTCTTTCCCTTGTTCATAAAGGCTACTTGGGATTGGTTTAAGTTTCATGATCGAAATATATATATATATATATATATATATATATATATATATATATATATATATATATATATATATATATATATATATATATATATATATATATATATATATATATATATATATATATATATATATATATATATATATATATATATATGCACTAAATAAGTGGGGTGGGGCTGTGAGATATATCAAGACAGGCGTTTGTATATCAAGTGTACAGTAAGTAGGCTTACTGTGCCAAAATATGTCACGGTAATTCTATCAAACTCCAGTTTAACCTTCCCCTCCCATACTCGACTTCCGTCGCCCTATACAGCCACTCTATTGCCTCCTCAGCCCATTGCCACCCTCCTCGCATTCTTTCTTTGGCCGACCGGCAAATATGCCCAAAGGAAACTTAGTTCTCTAGCCAAGGGTGGCGCCAGCGGGGAGAGGGCAGGGAGGCCATGGCCCCCGTCGGGGAAAGCTGGTCTCCCGTCGGGGGAAATTTTCCAATTTCGTCGGGGAGCTTTAATCCGTAGGCCTATGATAACATATGTAATCTCAGTGACCTTCAGTCACCCCGACGATCTGCTTGATTTTGCTCATACGAAAGGCATTTTCTTCAATAAATACCCCAAATTTTCCAATTTTCCTTAAAAAGCCTAAATTTTCTTCCATATAAATCCACATTTTTCAAAATTTCTTCAATAAAACTCAAATTTTCAATTTTTTTGTAAAAAAGCCAAATATTTTTCGGCGCGCTTTTCGCGCCGATTCCTTTTGTTAACTCATCGCCTTTGTCGGGGCTTTGGGTTGCTGCCCCCCGTCGGGGAGCTTGGCCCCTGTTGGGCAAATTCTGGCGCTACCCATGTCTCTAGCCCCCCACCATTCACGGACAGATTGTTGAATACGCCGGCCACCGATCCTTTGAAATGTCATTTATGCTAAATTCTGGTACCACTAAGAAAAGTTAAAACTGTTATCTTACAAGTATAATATATCAAAATAAGTATAAAATGTAATTACTTGAACAATGAGGGAGAAACCTTTTTGTTTTTGGTTCAGTCGTTTTACTGAATAATATTTTTGTTGGACTAATATTCTATAGAGAAAGGGCAGATTTCTGAAACACAAGATCGCAAAAGAATGTTTCAATGAAACCGCACACAATCCGAGCGGTGCAATTTCCTGCATGCAACCCTCTTACGTTCATAGCAAGATTCGTGGTATTTTTATTGTTCGGTCATATCCTTCCTGCTTGGGAATCCTAAAAGAGGGGCCAAATTATTTCTGTAAAAGATGCGGGTTCCCTCTCCCCACCAAACCCATGTACAGAATAGTATAAGTGCCACGGCATCACAAAGAAATAACCTAACAATTTAGGAAAAATTTTTACTTTGATCACATAGCATACAGACATACTTCTCTTGAAAATGCAACAAATGTTTGCTTTTCTGCTTGGCTATTTCACTGGAATGGAGAGAAATTTTGCTAATGGTCGAGTTTACACACGCTGTGACCTAAAATAATTTGGAACTGATGACTTATTCCAACTCTGCAGTGAAGCACAATTTTGCTAAATGTTACATTGATGGGTTACAATATCTTATGATTGCCATAATTATTTACAAGTTGTTTAATTACTGTTTGAAACTCTTCTAGAAAGCAAAGTCTGCTCAATTTTTAACTTATGAGTAAATGTATATGTAACTCTCATGCAACCCCTGTTATCATCCATACTTCCTACCTACAAGCCTCTTGCTTCTCCAAGCAGGCGCGGATCCATGTGGGGGGGGGGCACCCGGCGTACGCCCCTTTTTTCTATGACCAACGATTTTTTTTTGCAAAAATGAACAAATAGATATGGAAAATATGCTTCCCAGATGCTGGGATATCGCATCTAAGCGCATCTAGAATTCAAATTTTCTTGGGGGAGGACCCCCAAACCCCCCGCCGTGGCTTCGCGCCTTCGGTGATCGCTCGTCGGCCTTCGGGCGACGGTGTGTGCGTCCCCCTTTCTCAAAACCCTGGATCCGCGCCTGTTCAAGTCTCTCGATTCTCCAAAACGATTGACCTTAGTCGACCTTCGGCTAATACAAAATAAAAAATGGTCAACTTGTAATTTCTGTGGTCTGATAAGGGTGCATCCTTCCAGTGCCATTTCAAAGATGATTACACGTGCTTCGTTCTCATGCCCACAATTTTGGAAATACACCCGTGCTTCAAGAGGCTTCATCCTCTGGTCCTACAACAGGACGTTGCCAGTGGACCTGAACAGTGGCTCTACGACGGACCACAGGCTGGACTTTACACAAGTTTAGGAGAAGGGCTTCGGAATTCCCTACAAAAACTTCATTAGCCCTCACGACTGAACTAGGTCAGTAGGTAGGGCCTACATCAAGTCTGTATATTGTGCAAAATACACTGAAAAGGTCTGTCATGCTTCACGGTGTGACTTCATACAAATATGAGGTCTTTATAGGCCAAATTTTGACACGGTTTTGCCTGTAGGGGTTGTGGAGCCCATGATTAATGACTGGAGAAAGCCCCTAATACAGAAACATCTAAGACGAAGAGAAAGAAAGGTGCCAGAGGGAAGAGAGCTAGGCTACCCGACCTGCCCCATGCCGCTGCGGCTAGTGCAGGGACCACGCCCTTCGCTTACTTGGACGGCAGCTTCGGCACCGGAGAACTGGCGAAGACTACCTCCTACCCCTCGGATTCTTCGAAGTTTCCAAGGGATCTAAGGTGACATGGAAAGTTGATCTTCGGCCCGGATGCTTTGGAAGCATCTCCTCGACCTTTTTTTCTTTTGGTTGCCTTTGATCAGTTGATGTTTCAACCTTTTTTTTGTTTGTTGCCTTTGATGTTTGCTTGTTTTTTATTTTTTATCCTTTCTTTCTTTCTTTCCTTTATTCTTTCTTTCTTTCTTTCTTTCTTTCTTTCTTTCTTTTTTTCTTTCTTTCTTTCTTTCTTTCTTTCTTTCTTTATTATTTATTTATTTATTTATTTATTTATTTATTTATTTATTTATTTATTTATTTATTTATTTATTTCGGTCGTGATTTTTTGGCCCAGGTTTTTTTTTTGTTATTATTTTGCCCATCTGGAATTGCTTTGCTATGAGCCACTGTATTGGTCAACCGTGTTTGCCTCAGTAGAATAATTTCTTTCGCCCGCAAACCTCTACATTCTACAAGCACTCCATTCTGCGTAGACCATGTATTCATCACTATGGCTGTTAAAAGCTTCTGTATTGGTTTTTTTTTTTTCTCCACTGTTCGTTCGCTGACCTCTCCTTTCATCGTATGACAGTCACAGACGGCGTCAAAACAGCAATTACTTCCACCAAACGGTAGATCATGCGCAGTCTAACTCACTCGTAAACAGAGTTCATTCACACAAATTGCTCGACCTCGGTACGTACAGTACTGATTGTGATTAATACACCAAGGGGTAGAACGCTGACAATCCTCTTCAAATACCAACCGTGTACTGTTCTGTGGAATAATTTATCGGGGAATCAATTATCTTGCCAACGCCACGGGTTGTTTTGCTGCGGTATTGTTCTATTTTTATGGACCTCTACGTACGTAAGTAGCTTTTATTAAGACCTACGTTATACGCATATTGCATTGGGTAGTGCCGATAGCGCAATTTTTTTCCCACGAGGTTATGGGCAAATCATGCCAATGGACCAATCAGCTTCATGGAAATAGGCCACACCTCTAATTCCAAAATGACGGCTTTTGAACCATTTTTTGTAATTCTGACGCCAGATTATGAAAGGACAGGCCAGATAACCCCAGTCCACGTAACCCTAACCTTAGAAATAACCTCAACCATGATTCAGAAACAAATTTCAAAAAATTTTGAAAATCAGATTTGCCCATAACCTCGTGGGAAAAAAAAATAGCCGTGCCGATAGGCATATTTAGTAAGTCAAGCATTTACTTCTTGAATATCCTTATGTCACGCACAGCTCAAACAGGTATTTCACTGATTTAGAGAATAAAATCCTAATCACTGTGGTATTGTGCTAGACCTTCGCTTCTTCTACTGTGTGCATGCCCATTTTGTGGGTTAAGTAGGCCTATTCATTTACAAGCATGCTACTGTATATGCAACATTGCGTCATAGAGGAAAACTCCGCTGATTGCACAACATCGGTGCAATAAGCCAGTTCAGAGTTGTAACTGCGCATGTCAGGTCATAGGTACAGTTGAGTAAACATTGTTCGCAGCCATAGAGCAGGATGTTCGCAGCAGGCTAGCAGTTCGGCGGCATTCGACATTCGGCATATGCCGTGGTAAATGAAGCCTTGAAGCAAATTGACTTGACTTCAGCAAAAACATATTGCCGAAGCGATAAAATGTGGGACACAGGGGCTTACCGGAATGAAAATTTAAGTTACACTTTTAATTTTTTAGAGAAAATCTCGATTTTAAAACTTTTGTTATGATCGCTATTTACGTACCGCAACTCACTCAGTCTGTAGTGCTGGGTCCGCATAAGTAAGCCTTTTCTCTAACCGTACGCAATTGAAGAAAATCGGTTGCAAAAATTAATTATGCCAATACTCGAAAAGAAGCCTGTCAGTCCCCTCCCTACAACCCTCAGATATCTTACAAATGTGACATCTCAAGATAGTCTTAATCAACCAATTGTTTGTTATTTTACACAAGAAACAAACTGTTTATAAAAGTTATAGAATCGTAAAACTACCAAGACACAAGCAATGTGATCATAATACAAACTCAATGGGTACTTCAATGCAAGAATACACACAAAATTTGTATTGACCGGTTTTCGAGTTGTGATTGGCTGGTTAGCTACACCCCGTTCCGCGAAACATGTTTCAGTCGGTCGGTTCTTTGAGTCTGTCATTGCACAGGGGTAATTAGGGGGGGGGGGTAGGGACAGGGGGCCCGGGCCCCCCTTCCAAAAAATTTTGGAAGTTTTTTTCAACTTCATAAAGCAAAGGACAAGGCCCTATTCCAATGAAATAGGCCTATGAGATGTGTCAGAGTGAAACTCAAACTTGTTCATTATTTTCTACCTCAGAAAATAAGTGTTATGTTAATAACTCTGCTACTGACTTTCAGCTGATAACATTTTGGCTTAAATTGGCCCCAGTAACTTTCTCTGGGCATTGGAAGGAGTTACTCGTGAGGGCTGTATTAATGGATTGCTAACTTCAGTCTATTACCGGCCAGGCCCACAGCATTGGGAACACTGCTTTTACTTTCAAGGGAATTTCAGAATTCTTTAATATTTAGACGAATATTTTCGACAACACTAGGCTTTTAATTATAGCTTGCTGCAATATTACCCTGTAGTGTCTTATTTAAGCCTTGTAATTTATTTTAATGAAATGCACTGTGAATTTAGGGTGAAATTTAAAATTCATTAAATTATGAACATTTCCAGCGATATATGATCAGTTCAAAAATATGCTAAAAACATCACCATTTTACATCTAAGCAATCTTAAATTAACAAAAATTTCTCAAAGGGGAGGGGACACCCCTCCCCATAGACCCCTCCCCAGAAAAGCATCTTTCACCAAACCAAAAATTAAAATTCACTGAATTGTGAACACTTTCCAGCCATATAAGATCAGTTCAAAAAATGCACCACAGGCATCACCATTTTACATCTGAGCAACCTTAAATTAACAAAAATTTCACCCCCTCCCCTTAGACCCCTCCCCAGAACGGCGATTACTAATCACATGCTTTATCCCTATCAAAATACCCTTGCACTGCCCCCCTGGGGCACCCCCTCTCCTTAGACCCCTCCCCCAGATCGGGCTTTATACAAACCACTATGACCTGCCCCCCTCCCCCCTTTGCCAAATCCTGGATCCGCCACTGTTGCATGCTAAAATGCAATTAAGATTTCTCTCTACATTACATTCTCTGCGTACGTCAGGTATCACCATGCTACAAGTAAAAGTTTGAATACTCGTATGTGAAGTATATGGCTGCTGGTCGAGTTGTGAATAGGCTAAGCGATCATTGTACCTTGTCTGCACAGTGGCTCAGTCGACGTGCGAATAGGCCGGCCCGCCTCATTTTTTTTACCACGAGGTAATGGGCAAATTTGATTTTCAAAATTTTTCAAATTTGTCTCAAAATCATGGGTTGGGGATATTTTAGAGTTAGGCCCTACGCAGATTGGGGTTATTTGGCCTGTTCATTCATAATCCGGTGTCAGAATTACAAGAAAAGGGTCAAAAAGCTGCCATTTTGGAATTAGAGGTGTGGCCTATTTCCAAGAAGCTGATTGGTCTATTGGCACTATTTGCCCATAACCTCGTGGGAAAAAATTGCGCGGCCGGCCCCACCTTCACTCGTGATACCGCAAAATTTTCGGAGTTTAAGATTATTGCTAATATTCGTTAACCGTGCCAAGGTACAACGTATTTCTGCCGAAGTAAATCCGTTTTACTTCGGCAATTTTTGTCGTAGCCAAGTTCTTATTCGCGAGGTCTGCTGGCCCTGTCAGTAGGGCCCCTGGATTGATTTCACTTTTTAGGAAAAGTTATCTTCGACCAAGGTAAAATGAAGGAAAGTTAGGAAAAGGGCAAATAATCCATGCTGACATGAAATAACAGATAAGGCTGCTCGTCCCCCAAAGATATCTAACAGTAGGAGTACCCCAGTTCTAAAAACATGGTGACTGTATTATTGTGTGTTATTTACTACGTGCTTGAAATGGACACGGTGACATGCAATTTGATTGACACCCATCAAAACAATAGCACCACTCTGGCTGGTCAATGAAGACTGTACAGGCAGCTATATTCCCAAATTAAAGCTATCACACAAAGTTTTGTGAGCAAGTGAAACTCAGTGCAGGCTGTACAGTGGCTCTAGCTTGGAGGTGTACTAGATTTATGTAGACAGGTGTGTTTGTTTAAATGGTGGGGGCTGGACCTTAACTTAGAAGGAAATTTTTGTGTGGGGTGATGTAGAGCCATTTAAATTGTGTAGTTAGAAGTATTTTGTAGTATTTTTGATTCTTTGCCTAAGGCAAAAGGAATCTATGCAATCAAGCGGGAAATTGTGCGTGTGTGTACTGTGTATGTGTGTAAATTTGTGACGCTCGGCTTGTAAACACGATATCTCAAGATCGCAATAATGGGTAATTTTCATACTTGGGATATAGAATCATCATATTGAGAGGAAGATCCCTAATGTTTTGGGGAGGTCAAAGGTCATATGAGGTCACCAGAGGTCAAAACCGAAAATCTTGTAATCACTATATCTCTAGGTAGGGAAAATGGATGCTTTTCATACTCAGCATGTGGATGCGTTTTAGTCAAAAGATGAACCCTATTGATTTTGGTAAAGGTCAATGGTTATCTTAGGTCACCGGAGGTGAAAACACGAAATTCTTAAAAACTGCTTGTAAACACGATATCTCAAGATAGCAGTGATGGACAATCTTGAAACTTGGTATATAACTTTGTCATATTGAAAGGAAGAACTCTTGTTTTCAGTGGAGGTCAGAGGTCATCAGAGGTAAAAAAAAACCCCGAAAACCTTGAAAAAAACACGATATTTCAAGAGAGGGATGATGGATCCTTTTCATACTTGGTATAAAGATGTGTTACTTTAAGAGAAAGGGAACCCTGTGGATTTGCTGGAGGTCAAACGTCATATAAGGTCATCAGAGGTGAAACTACGAAAACCTTGTAGACTTAATAGACGTACAGTGGGCGGTACCTCCAAGTTGGGTCCGGCGTTTCGTGACTGACGAAAAGTTAGGCCTGAATTTTTCTACCATTCCAAAGATAAAATTATAGAGAACAACATTTATTTTTCACAAGTAACTGCTATAGTAATAATACTCATGCAAATTACCTAATTATGAACACGTAAAAAGGATGCTGTAACTAAAGCTAGATTAGAGGTACCTTACACTGAACAGGTTCTTTGGTGGCGTAGTGGATTAGAGCTCGGTTTCTTACGCAGACGGTCCGGGTACGGGGAACCCCTTCTAAGACATTTCTTTTTTCATTTTTTTGTTATTCACTTTTTGGCGGGGTTCAAAGGCCATATGAGGTCGCTATGAGGTAGCTATATCCAGAACTGTGGGTGTTATGCTGTATTTATTTACTTTTCATTCGATTTCCTAAACTTATTCAAGTTTTGTAAATAGTGTAAATATGTTGATGATTAGAAATATAGTTTCCCTTCAAAAAAAAGTCATATGAAATCACCAGAGGTCAAATTGTGAAAACGTCGTAAAAATTGATAAAGTCAAGAAAAATAAATTTGAGGGATGAACCCTCAGTGCAACAAATCACCCCCTCTCAACAAGAAATCACTAAGCCTATGCATGGGCTTTCTGGTTTATTCCTTCCAATTTGCTCCTGGAGCCTTTGTGGGTTGGTGCACGCCTGTAGACCGTATGACTTCCGCCTTGACGTAACGCGACGTCATTTAGGAGGGTGAACAATGAAGCACACTGAACTCATGACGTAGCCTTCGCACGCGTGCGTATTAGACTACGCGCTTATAGTATAGCTACACAAATCAGACCGTCTGCGTTTGTTGGTGTAGGTTGCTATAATACTCTCACGTCCTGGGTATGACGTTAAACTGCATCCACGTAGGGTGAGGAGGTCGTGTGTGAAGAGTAGTTAGTTCCCGACTATCGCCTATAAAATGCGCACATAAGACCGTTATTACTCATCTTACGACTGGCGAGTTGTCGGTGCCACAAAACCGAGTAAGCCTTTCCATGGTTGAGCCCCCCCCCCCCCCTGTTGGCTGGGGGTTGTAGAATATGCCCACGGCATTTCCCGCCTGTCGTAAGAGGCGACTAAAGGGAAGGACTTGCACCGTATTTAAACTTTGCCTGACACTATATAACACATTTGTGTTGGTGTGTCGTTAAATTTTATCTAACTAGCTATGATACTCGCTCGCCTCTAGTAGAGGGCGCACTTACTGTTATATAAAAAAAATCCCCTTACTTGGGATTTCTCTGATAACGTTCAGGCCTAACTCTTTCTATGGCCCAATATATAGCCGTGTAACCAAGACTGCGATTTTTTTCATTCCCGATTTTTTTCTTCCATTCCAGAAATCTGGTTAGGCTACACGTTACTGACAATGTTGTGCAACAGCGTGGGACGAGATGCGCAATCCAAAAAAGCCATCATATTGAATGTAGGCTACCTTGGAATGATTCCTGCAAAAATGTTCTGAAAGTCATCTTTCGTTTGTAAAAGCTAAATCAAACGTGACTAGCGTGACACACCTTACGATGCGTCTGCGACATTTCATATATGCTACGCTCGCTCTTTCTAGGTGCAGCTTTTTTAAATGACAAGCACCCTTGAGTCTTTGACTCACCAATTTGAAAGATCATTTCCTCTCAACATTTAAGAATACGCCCCTTGACCTCAGCTGCGCCTCTGTTTAACCACGTTTTAGTAGTTGAGGAGAACAGATCTAGTCTTTCCGCACACGCTGGCAACTAATGCATGATAAATCCAGAATTGCAGTAACGCCATCTGTTTCGGAGTGCGGTTTTCTGCAAAATTCTCAGTTTCGGATGCAATTTTTCTCATGTACCATCAACGCACACATGATAAATGTTGGGATGATAATGGTAACTCACGCATCGTAGACGCAGGTTTGAAGAGACAAATTTGTGTTTTAAGAGTTGCAATGTCCTGCGACCTAGAGCTTTGGAAATCCAAGTTTCTGACCTTGGCCTCAACCATGGTGGGGCTAAGGTAGCATTGGCCCAAGAAGACATTGTAAAAAGTGCATGCAAACTGCCCTATTGTAGAGACCCTCACTCTTTGAACTTACTCATAGATCCCACTGATTCCCATATGGACTTCGCTCTCACGAATGAGCTCCCTCTCTCTTTGCCTTGGCACTCGACTTCAGCCTTGTCCATTGAACAACACCGTATTCTATTTAACATAATATACAATGGTGTGAACAATATAGCAACAACATTTAGCAGCCTGGTAAAATGTGAACAACTAAAGTAGTTGTAGAATGTATTAGTTTTGGATACGGTTAAGAATTTAAATGCGAGTATTCTTTTAAAATACAGATGCTTTATCATATAAATAAAAGGATACACTCAAAAAACTGAGGTGCTGAAATGGTATAGCACCTAACGGGTGCTGATGTTGAATCAGCACCTGAAGTGCTGTTTTAACCAAGATGACGGAAAAACAAAATAGTAGTTTCACTTTCAGGGGAAAATGGGTGAGCGTCAACTTTCGTCGGTTTCTCGTGAACCACACGTTTACGTGGCAGTAACACCAGGGAGTTGTCAAATGAACTCTTTAGAAACGTATAGACCGAGCTCATAAAATAAATATATGATTTTGTGGGCAAAATTGCATTTTCGTCTCTTTCACAGAAGTTAGAACTATGCTTGAAGAAGGTTTGGCAGGAATCATCCATTTGTCTATCATCTTTGGCATTCTATATAATTTCATATCAGGTATGTACTTGCGTGATCATAATTTGTTTAACAGCTGATTTCAGCCAGAATTGGCATAAATGTCTGAGCCTACTGATATCCGACTAATTTAAGGTGGGGCCTCATTGGGTGGCGTGAATGCTGAGACACAGTATGATAAACTTATCAACTGGACTTATTTGAATTAGTAAACAGACTTTTCAGAGTAAAAAAATGGAAAATAATGTCTATAAGCATTACATACACTAGAGGTAGGCTTGCTTGTAGCAGGATGCGTTCAAATAGTAGAGAGTACACCTGATTAAAGTGTCACGTTAATGCCATTGCATAATTAGCGTTTCATCACTGTTTGTCGAATTCTGATAGATTCTGCGCCCTGTGTGTCAGGTCTTGTGTTATTTGCTCATTTCTGGTATTCTGAACATAGTTACAACTGGCAGACTAATCTAAAATGACCTTTTCCCTATTTGTCACGGCAGACACCCCCCCCCCCCCTAAGAAAAATATCCAGTAGGGCGTAGGCCTACGTTAAATAAATTTGAAAGAACTGAAATACTCTGCAGAGGAAAGAGTGTTTTGTCATGTTGTCAAAGGATAAGGTAAATTGCTGAGTGTTGCATATCATTATGACAGGATTATGGTCGGGTGTTGCTGCAGCACTCGTTGCACCAAGACGTAAGATTTGTTACTGATGAATGACGTTCTTTACCTGTCAGGCAGGCTGAATAACCAACTCACCAGATCTGGTCCAGGCAGACAGCTGCGTAGCAAAACTTCCCTCGGGGCCCATGGACAAGAGACAGCGAGTGGCCCCAAACCAATGGTATCACTAACCCATTTTCCTTAGACCCCTCCAATCTCGGGGAAGTAAACGGGGGTAAGAGCGAGGCATTGCACGCACCAGATCCGAGTTCAATTCCCAATTCCATTCTTGCCTGGTTCTTCAAAAGCAGTTCTGCAGTTGTTGATAGCTTTGTGGTTCCTTTTGTATGTAATTTTAAGCAACTGGCGCGGATTTAAGAGGGGCGTATCCTGAGCGCGCTCCCGTTCAGAGCCAAAATTATAGTTGGTCAAGGGGCCACATTATATTCCTTGATTTCGAAACTACCTAACACCCTATTCTAAGGCACCCGTTCCTAATTTACTGGATCCGCCCCGAGCAGGGAGTTGTCAGGGCCCTGACAACTCCCAGCCCCGAGCAATAGCCTTCGAATGGAAATCGAGATGTGTTTCGGGAGTTCTATAGATGTAAGCGACAGGTACATAATCCATTTGCTCTCTTCGCCGGTTTTGTTTCGGTATGGATACGTCGAAATAGGTGGCGCTATTCCGGTAATTACGTAGGCTCTAAGGCTACGTGTATGGAATCGTATTTCAGATCCCTATATCTTAATCATTTAGGAAGGCAAACTACTCCCAAATAGACCATTTTTTTACATTGCGCAAAAGAAAGTAATCCATTTCACTACGCGAACTCCATTGCTTGAGCGTATGAATTAAAGGCGGAAGAATCCTGTATTCCGTTAAGTCGCCATTGACGATGTTTTACCAGGATCACTCAGCTTCCAAATGTTCAGGTGCGAACAGAATAATAACTCGAAGAAATTTAAGGAATTTACAGCAATAGAGCAAAGAAATATGAGAATCTTTGCAAACTTTCGCACTGCTCATATATTTTACAAAATCAATCACAATTAGACGTCGAACGTGGCTTGTTTGGACGAAAGAGTCATGATTGGGCTCCCTTATGGGCCGGACAAGCAGACTTAGAAAATGGCTTCCTAGGATGTAGTGGCTTACTTGTATTTTTATAGGTCTACCTTTATAGCACGTACTGTGTAACGCACCATTGACATAAATAATTAACTAGACACATCAGACAAACGCACGCTTGTTCATGACCTGCATAGACCAAAGTATGTACGGATCTACTTTCGAGACGAGTTGTTCGTTTTGAATTTTGGTTGACCATAATCCTTCATTTTCAAATCTCAAAGTTTTTCGTATTCTCATTGTCGCCCCTCGACTTAAACTGAAGGATTTTAAATGCTCAAATGACTTCTTGAAACGTACGAACGGTGGGAATCTATAAAAACAAATTACGATACCAAAATAATGCATCGAAGAGACTGTCTGATACATTGAAAAAAAATATTCGATTTGCAGCTCCGAGCATGCGGGATAGTCTGAATATTTTTAAATTGACCCAATCTCAAGTGGGAATTTTAAATGATGATCAATCGTTACGAAGTGATTCTCTGTCACGTCCGAATATAGACGAAATTTTTTTTTTCAGCACTTTGAGAAAGGTATTACCAGCTATTAGTGTCACTGGACAGCTGGAGTTGCAGAAGGCGAGTCGAGTAGCGCTAATTCCAGCAGGAGCAGGCCGGCCGGGAAGTTGGCAGCGGAAAGCCTGTTTGATTTAGCAACGAAGTATTTAGACGCGGGCGATTTTCGTCGGGAAACTTGAAACTTACTAGGCTATATGCTTAATTTTGAGATAATAAATCGGCATGCCGACGTTCTAGTTTATTAAATTGCCAGAAGTTACGACTTTGAGATTTGGAGGAAAAAATGGGGACCTTCCTGCCGCCGTCAATGTAAAATGAATGAATTCACGTCCATCGTTAAAACAACACAGCGGTATATGTAAGTAGCCTACTGGGGCACTAGCACTTAGATCATTGGGGTATGTACGGTGGATCGGCAATACAGCAAGGGTAAGGAACCTCAGGCATGTTGGTTCGTTTAGCCTCCGGCCCGCGAGACCACTAATTCGTCTGGCCCGCGAAGCTACTGATAAAAGTAAATTCAATTCACTTGAATAATAATATCTTTAATAATAATCTTTAAGTCCTCGGTACCCACTGTTTTATCATGCTTAGCTACCTGCACTTTCAGGCAGGCGCGGTTCTAGATCGAGACTTTTGGGGGGGCTTAGGGGGGACTTGAAAGGGAAGAATCATAAAATTTTCTCTCAAATATGTAAATCGGTCACGCGCACGCTGAAACCAATGATAATAAAAACAGTACCATAACCAGGGACGGCGCAAGGTTATTTTGATAGGGGACATGGGTTGAGTGATCGCCGTCGTGGGGGAGGGGTCTAAGGGGAGGGGAGTCCCCTTCCTCTGAGAAATTTTTGCTAATTTAAGGTTGCTAAGATGCAAAATGGTGCGTTCTTTGGGTAATTTTTTGACTATATGACTGGAAAATGTTCATAACTTTGTGAATTCTAATTTTTGGTTGGGGGAAAGGGGGCCTTCTTAGGGGAGAGGTCTAAGGGGAAGGGTGTTCCCCTCCCTTTGAGAAATTTTTGCTAATTTAAGGTTGCTAAGATGCAAAATGGTGCGTTCTTTGCGTAATTTTTGACTATATGACTGGAAAATGTTCATAACTTTGTGAATTCTAATTTTTGGTTGGGGGAAAGAGGGCCTTCTTAGGGGAGAGATCTAAGGGGAAGGGTGTTCCCCTCCCTTTGAGAAATTTTTGCTAATTTAGGGATGCTAACATGCAAAATGGTGGGGTCTTAGGGTTATTTTTTGACTGATATATATGGCTGGAAAATGTTCATAATTTTGTGAATTCTAATTTTTGGTTGGGGAAAGAGGGCGGTCCTAGGAGAGAGGTCTAAAGGGAGGGGTGTTTCCCTCTCCTGTGAGAAATTTTGGTTACTTTAAGGTTGCTAAGATGCAAAATGGTGCGGTCTTCGGGACAGTTTTGACTGATATATGGCTGGCAAATGTTCATAACTTCGTGAATTCTAATTTTGGTTGGGTAAAAGAGGGCTGTTCTAGGGGATAGGTCTAAGGGGAGGGGTCCCCCTTCCCTTTGAGAAATTTTGGTTACTTGAAGGTTGCTTAGATGCAAAAATGGTGTTGTCTTTGGGATATTTTTGGACCCGATCATATGAGTTCAAAACATTCTTAATATTTTTGGTTAGGTGAAAGAGGAGCCTTTTTTGTCTAGAGGTTTGTTGATACATACCCTTAGACAAAAAGGGTATGTATCAACAAACCTCCTGAAGTCCCCTTTTGGACACATTACTGCCCTCTAGTCGGGAAAAGTCTTACGCAAAAATACGTGCGTGGAGTCCACAGAAATATTCTCGAACTATTAAGAAAATTTGCCTTCATTTGTGCATTATAAAATCGTGTCTAAAGGCTGGTAGAAACCGGAATATGGCCTCTTGGAAGCCCTGAATTAACTATATGGATCAGATATAGGCCTACCCCGCCCTCCTCTTTTCTTCTCTTTCACGTCTTCTTTTCCTACTCTTTTTCTCTTTTCCTGCAAATTACAGGGGGGATAGGCCTCCCTTCCCCCTGAATGGCACCGCCCCTGACCATGATATAGATGTAACGTATATACAGGCATATATTTTTTTTTATTTTATTAGGAAGAATGTAGCAAACGTTACTGAGAGATACGAGCAACTGGACCTGTTCACATTAATGGGTATAACGATTCGGTCTGTAAGTTTGACTTAAAAGGGCTAGTATAGCTTGACGAGATCAGCGACAAAATGACTCGTTTTGAACTTCCAACAGATGATTAATCCTTTAACTTGATTTACATGTACGTACATACTATCATAGATGTTACTTATCTGACCCAGCTTCCATTGTATGAAATCGTGAACCTAATATGTGATTTCGAGACACAGACGACAGTTTCCCTTGACAAACTAATTCCACTGGACCAAGATGTGCACAAGTGTATTGGACAATTTTGCTTTTCTCAGCACACGCAAATATAGCATAACACAACCTCTGAAAATTTTTGGGGGGGGGGGGCTTGAGCGAACTTTGGGGGGCTTAAGCCCCCAAAGCCCCCCCGTAAAACCGCGCCTGCTTTCAGGACATTTTACGTAAAATAACTCCATAAGTTCATGAACTCTACTGTCATGAGCTTGCTTATAAAAATTGAAATGTCTCTGACGCGCGGTTAATTAATATGCCTTATGTTCCATCTCCTTTCTCCCGATTGAAAAACAACTCCCACACCTCTTTCTCGGAGAGGCTACGTCGGATTTGCCATGCAAATTCAAATTTCTAGTTTATTGAAGAGATTATATGTTTTGTGAATCATAGGTCTTTGTACTTTATTTAACAATAATCGTAGATTTTTGTTGGGAACTTGGGACAAGATAACGGATTGTAATTTCGAGTCTGTGGGTGGTTAGACGGTAGGCAGAGCTACGAGTTTTTGAGGATTTTTTGCGCATTTGGTTGGGGGTCCCCTGAACCCTGGGGTCCCTGGGCATTGTCCACCCTGTCCACCTGCTTGCTACGCGCCTGCAGGCAGACCCATTCCCCTGCTAGTACGCTATCACAACTATTGTTCAACAACTTTGGCAAATCTACCCTTACAAATTGCCTATGCTTATCTCCCAGCTTAATAATTCTCCCTGTCTGGTAAATAACTGTATATCTTTTATTGAAAATAGTTTGAACATTTTGTAAGATACAGAATCAAACATATGTCTATAGCATTTTTATTAGCTGCAAACTAGGCCTATATATTATGCCCCCCCCCCCCTCCATTTCAAAATGGGGAGACATGTCCTACGGTTCTCCTCCTGTTGAAGCCCATGCCAACAGATTCATTAACCTTGAAATGTATTAAATATCAGATGTTAATTATTAATGAGTTGCATAATGACTTGTTGAGCTTTTGGAAGATAGAAACGCAGGTTTACCCAACTAAAATACGTCCTTTGTTGAGTTAACAGGGTTATGATGAAAATTAGCGATGGCAATCTTTTCATGTCATGCACGGTCAAAAGGTCTGTAATAGCTCTTCAATCAGAAAAAAAAATATATCAAAAAGAATACAAAAATTGTGCTGCCAAGTTTAAATTCCCTGCCGAAAGCAAATCTAGTCTATTCTCTACAATCACGGTGACGTTTAAATGTTTGTGTGTGTGCACGTGGGTGTGTGGGTGTTTGTGACGCTTAGATTCTTAACACGATATTTCCCAGACAGGAATGACGGATATTTTCTCACTTAGTATATGGATTTACCATATTTAAAAAGAGGACCCTATTGTTTTATGGTGGTCAGAGGTCATATGAAGTCACCCTAAACAAGATTTCCAAAGCAGGAAACATGGATACCTTTTATACTTGGCATGTGGATGCGTTAGTCATGAGATGGACCCTGTTGTTTTGGTAGAGGTCAAAGGCTGTATCTGAGGTCAATATACGAACGATGGAAATTTTTCATACCTGGTGTAAGGATTTATAAAATAAAGGGTAAAACGCTGTTTTAATAGAGTGCAGAGATCATGAGAGGTCACTACAGGTCAAACGGTTAAAACCTCGTAAATATGGTATCCCATGATGAGGCAGATATTGGCTCTTGATTACACTCTGTTGACGTCATTCATGTAACTACCTCTTGCTCTTACTATTCCAAACTTCCCTGATGGCTTCTCATTAATAATCTTGTAACAATATTGGGGTTGTAATTCCTTTTGGGAGTAGTTTCAGTCTTGTGTCAATTCAGGGTTGTGATTCCTATTGGGAATTGTTTCAGATTTTTCCTGCAGTGGGAGTTAGCAAGCTTGCATGATTTTTCTTAAGAAGCACTTGCTGATCAGACCGTCAATTTAAAGCACCGGTACTATAAGGTACTGTATAGTGAGGACACCTAAATTGACGCGTACCCGAAATTGATGGACCTACTGTACACAAGTCGCTCGCTCCCAAACCAAGTTAACATAAATAGAACATGTAATCAGAATTACGTATCCTACAATTTGAAGTCAATTTCAAGCATTTTGAAATCAATTTAATGTCATTTTGGAAGGTTTTTACAGAACTCTCATTCCTTGCAATAAAAGTGAAATTCATAGTTGAAAAGGGAACGCCGTCAAAACAGCTCAAATTACTGTTTGATGTTTGGGACCATTTGCTACATCTGCGTTTGTTGTATTTTAGTTTTTGCTGCGATGTATGGTGCATACCCCAGGCTACGATATCACTAAAATGTATTTTAAACTCTTTCAAACTTTGCTTCTTTCTTAGATCACTTAAGTTCTTGAGGTAACGCTTCAAGAAAGAAATTTCCCGTGTTTACAGCTTGACTGAATGGTGATGTGTTTTGCCATTTTTAGAAGAAAAAAGAGCCTAAATCTGTTTATGCTGATATTTTGTAGTTTCATGTCAATTTCATTGTATCTGTGGCTTCCATCACGCAAACTTTTATTTGCCTGTATCTGATCTTATGTGCAAAGCTGAATTCTTTTCCGTTGCTCTCACAATTTTATGTTAAGCAAAAAAAAAGAAAAAAATTGCCTTCCTATATCTTTATTGAGATACTGTAAACCAAAAGTTCATTGGAAGAACCTTACATGAAAACACATCATAAGTCAGTTGATACCTGCAGAGACCAAAATACAGGAAGTGTTAATATTAAGGGTCCGAACAAGGTTTCACAACTTGCTAAAACAGAAATCCATGGGTTGAACTTTGGCTAATTTTGTGTTGTTTTTCACATGTAATAATAAATTCCACAGAAAAATATTGTTTGCGTAATACAGCACAACCAAAACAGCATCCAGGTGGGTATTTAATGATTTTCCTAAAGAAAATATCAGCAATCAAATCCTAAAGTGTGTCAATTTCGAGCCCCAGTGCCCAATTGGATAAAAGTTTCAGAGGCAAAATATCACTAACCCGTTTAGCTTCATGGTTCTAAATTATTTGACAGCACTTTTTGTATTCTTAAATGTGTTTATGTGTAAACTTTTCTTAGCAAGTAAAGCGAAGTCTTGTTAGTAGTATTGTACTGTGAGTTATGAAGAAATGGACCTTCGCACTTGTTCCAACGTGAGAATACTCTTGAATTAGTTACTGCCATTCCATGTGTTCAAAGGTCACATTCCAAGTTCTAAACCGATTTCTAAATGCTTTTTCTCGGTCTAAGAAAGGGTAAAGTGTCATGCTTTTCGTTAAATTGCCTGCTTTACATTTTTTCTGTTTTAGATCTCACTTTCAGATGAAACAAAATCAGTGTTGGACTTTTACTAAGTTCTACCGCCAGCTTTCGTGATTATTTTTTTTCTCTTAACTTCTTTCCTTTTTGTGAAAGTAACGTCCGTCACTCCGTCTTTCCCGATTTTTCCCCGTTTCTATTTTGTTTCCGTACCACAGTATTTTCTTCTCAGATCGAAGGGACCTGAAATTTTGATGCCACTTGCACTGTCCGCTAGAGACCAGACCGTACATTAGTTATTACAATTCATGTTTCGTTTGTGTTACTGTATCTACGATCTTGAAATGCATGATCGCCTTCATGTTAATTCCTACCCAGATACTGCCAGACTCACCAGGATACGCACACGTCTTGGAGGCATAGTTTGTGAATGTAACAGTCTCAAAAGCTTTCAAACGTTTGTTTGGCTATTGTGTACCTCCGTAAGTGCTATGGTTATATTTTTTCTAATTTTCGTTTTATTTAAGAGTCATGAAAATCACATTCCCATTTCAAAATAGCCATCCTGTATGTCGATATATATATAGATATATATATATATATATATATATATATATATATATATATATATATATATATATATATATATATATATATATATATATATATATATATGTATATATATATATAACATTTTAACTAGTAGCTGTCAGCAGCCTGTGTTTATAGCTTCAAACTGAATTTCTGGTGAAGCCATTGGCGTACGAGTAGGGGTGGGGATAAAGCCTCATCTCTATTCGGGCTGCAAATTTTTGGAAAAACGGGCAGTACTTACAAGAAATGCAGGCTTTGTTCGGGCGTAACCGGCCTAGCTCCCGAGAAAAGTATCCTCATGCCATTGGATATCCTCTAGTTAATTCAGATGTAATTGACCCGTTTGACGAACTAGTATGCCTATGTTGTTAGCTGCGTACTAAATCAAAAGTAAAAGTTTGAAGACGTAGCTTTACAAATATGCTAACTTGTAAAAGTTGCGGAAGAATTGATTGTGCCGTAGTTAAAAGAATGACATTTAAAGAGGCTAAGCTACTATTACCATGTCATGATCACAAAGGAAGCGAGACTATATTATTTGCGCATGCATACCGAACCGACGGTATTTAACCTCTCAGGTGTGGAAGGGATATATGGCTTGTAGCCTACTTAGAGGAGCGTTTGCTTGAATATATCCCATGGAGGGTTTTATTTCAACTAAATCTTCGACAACTGCACGGGGAATAAAATTGGGGTAGGAGGCATTGCCCCGGACGTCCCATGTACTTAATGCCCGACGCACGATTATGTCATACGCTTTTCAGATATATATATACGGGAGTGAAATTTAGGAAATGCATCTCATCATGACTCATTATCAGCATTAAACATTTGAATTGAGTGTTAAAGTTTTGCTGCAAGGTCACCTGGAAAGAGCACTTAATATCATCTGGAAAAGGGGAGGGTGGTTGCATTGTGTATATGAAGACGTTCTTCTCACTTGGAAATAGTTAAAAACTTGTTAACAATGGGTCAGTATAGTGTTTGATATGCGTCTGATAATGACATCAACCCAGTCATCAGATCCATGAAAACGGCAGTAGAAGGACAAAAGCAATTGGACAAACTTAGATTGATAGTCAATTAAGTATACTGAGAAGCCTTCGTTAATACCTAAGCAGTGTTGTAGTCGAGGCCACAGGTCCAGATCCCGAGGCCGAGGCATATTTTGCGCCGAAGGACATAGGGGTGTCCGAAATATACGCTGTTTCGTTACCGTATCTGTGCTCTAATATTATGCTCTAATTTTGTCACCTTTGTGATGATTCTTTCTGTCTGTCTATCTATACATATACATATATGTAGGCCATGTATATATATATATATATATATATATATATATATATATATATATATATATATATATATATATATATATATATATATGTGACAGCTGGCCTCGTTGAGGCCTCGAAAGACTTCGGCTAAAAATCTGATGCCATAGGTAAAAGGCGGGGCATCACCCCCACGTACCCACCTTATCCCCTCAAGGCCTGGTCTTGAGACCTCAAACAGTGGCGTAGCTAGCGGGGGGGGGGGCAGGGGGCGGTCGCCCCCACAAGGCCTCTGTCGGAAATTTCTAGTCTCTGTCGGAACTAAATAAAAACAAGTCATTTGAAACACTTACAACACTTCTTATGCATTTAAGCAGAATTACACACCGATATGTCAACGTGAAAATCAAAAGTCGGTCTCAAAACTGCCCGAAAAGCAAAATAAAAAAAAGGGGTCCCCAGAATATCGAACAACTATCAAGATAATAATCTGTCGGAATGTTTTTGCTTTGCCCCCCACAAAAAACTCTAGCTACGCCACTGACCTCAAACACTGTACTGTACCTAAGCCACGAAAATGCATTCGTCAGCGTTAGCGGTCTTACAAATTGGACGTTCGTGCTTGTATTCACAATATGTGAATTTTTCTTAGTGAGGGAGGTACTCACGCAAAGAATCGGCATGAAAGGTGCAGTTTTTATTTCAAAATATGAGGCATATGATTATCACTGTGTGCGCATACCATAAATGAGTGTTTGGAATATTTCTTTTTATAGTCTTAAGCTGATACATGTGATTTACCTCTTTTTTCATACAGCCGTGGCAAAAATGCAGAAAATATCTTCAGAGATCTCTCGTGACATCCTATGGTAAGAGAGTACTTTGCTTGTTGTGATGGTAGAAACAGGCCACTGTTTCATGTCGATTAATTTCCTATACTCCCAAATTCTAAGAGCGATGAGGCAAAATCAGATTGTCATATTTGGCATGTAGATGTGTTTTCGTCTGAAAATGAATCATATTGCTTTAAGTAGAGGTCAAAGTTTATCGAGGTCACCGGAGGTGAAAGAACAGAATTAGTGAAAGTTGCTTGTAAACATGATATCTCTAGATAGCAATGATAAACACTTTTCCTACTTTGTATATAAACGAAGTTTGGGGAATTTTTTTGGCTAATTTTCGTCAAAGAGCTACAGTGGGCCCTGAAGAGTAGTCCCCGACAGTCGCCCATCGGTTAAACAGTTAAGTCTGTTTTTGCTCTCAAAGGGGCAGATTCTTCAACACGACCCTAGAAACTTTTGGCGTGCTTCTCGTGCTGTAGACGGATAGAGTTTCTTATTTTTGGTTACTTGTTGAAGGTGTAAGGCAGTGGTTCCCAACCTTTTTGGTTTCGATAAAAAGAGAAACCAATGCATTCATGATGGCGTGCGTGCGTGTGCGTGTGTGGTTGTATAGGTGTGTTTGTGACACTGCTCATTCACAAGATATTTCAACTGAGAAGAGAAACTCTGACAGTTCTCAAACTTGGTACATAGATGCCCCATATTAACAGAAAGAACCCTATTGTTTTTCGTAAAAGTCAAAGGTCATCTGGGGTCACCGGCGTCAAACTCTGAAAACTTTTTTAACACGATATCTCAAGGTACGAAGCTTGGGTGAATTTCATACTTGTTGTGTGAATGCCCTATGGTTACAAAAAGAACCCTTTTGGTGGAGATCAAAGGTCATCTGGGGTCTAACTCTGAAAACCTTGTTAATACAATATCTCGAGGCAGGAAGCTTGGAAAGATTTCATACTATGAGGATGCATTATAGTGAAAAGAAGAACCTGTTGTTTTTGGTGGATGTCAAAGGTCATCTGGAGTCACCTGGTAACACTCTGTAAACCTTGTTAATACGATACCTCGAGTTAGGAAGCTTGGATAGATTTCATACTTATTATGTGGATGCCCTATGTGATAGAAAGAACCCTGTTGTTTTTGGTAGAGGTCAATGGTCATCAGGGGTCACTGGGGTCAAACTCTGAAAACCTTGTTAACACGATAGCTCTAGGTAGGAAGCTTGGATAGGTTTCATAATTGGTATGTGGGTGCCTAATGGTGATAGGAAAAAGCTTTTTGTTTTTGATGGAGGCTAAAGGTTCCTGAGGAATTAAAAAGAGTGGTCGACTCTCCAAAACTCAGTGAGGTGACTGAAGAGATGATATGTCAGGATATACGAGATAACAATAATGTATCGTAGAACTGTCAAAATTACCATGTTATGGTACATAAAATAGGAAATCAGGAAACCAGGGATGGGTCTGGTTTAAGTGGTATAGAGTGACCTTATTTGGTAGTAAGCCATGCAGTAGTTGGTATGCTATTGCTAGACGCGTTTCGACCGTGGAAGATAAGTACCAGGTCTCATCACTAGCGGTAGGGTACGCAAAGGCCGCGATAAATTGCCAACGAGTTGTCACGTAGAAATTTGGTGAATCAATGGCGAAATTTGTATTCTCGTATTTTTCGATAAGCTGGTGCATAGCTAACGATAGAGAAAAACAAACAAGTTGTATGATAGCAACCATACCCCTTCCCCCACAGCAGTACTTCAAATGGAATGACCTAAGAGTATTACGATTCAGTGCTTCCTTTATTGTATTGTATGTCGAGTTTGTGCCAGTTACGGTTAGAAATATCCAGTGGCGTAGGAACCGGGGGGGGGGCAAGGGGGCCATGGCCCTCAATATGATTTGTGGGGGCCAGTCATTTGGCCCCGAACATCGCGACAGTTTACAGTTTCGTTTTACCCGTTTTTGCTCGCAAGAGGACAATTTCTCTAATAAGAACGCAAAAATTTCGGCGCGCTACGCGCGTAGAAGAGCTACTCTACTCTCTTCAAAAGTTCCATTCTACATCGCTAGATAGCTCAAGTCCTTTCCACCTTACCAAGTAAGATGTAGAAAAGTACACAGTTTGTGTAGAGGTCGCAAATTTCATCCCATATCGCAAAGCCTAGTAACTGTTCTCTTGTGTGTGCCAAGCGGTACGGTCAGTTGGTGAGGGACTCACGGAGCAATATTTGGCTATTTCATCGAATAGGTAAGGTAGTTTCGATACTATGCATGTTATCTCCTATAGGCTACGGTCTAGAACCCCTACAGATTTTGTTTCTTTTTTTGTTCTTAGTGTTTACATATGTTTTTTGTGAAAGGTAACCAAGCTTAGGTCATCGGACGTCAAACTCTGAAAACTTTGTTAACACAGTATCTCTAGATAGGAAGCATGGAAAGTAGTCATACTTTGTATGTTGATATATCATATCGAAAGAAAGATCCCTACCAATTTTGGTGGAGGTCAAAGGTTATGTGAGGTCAATAGAGGTCAAAGCCTGAAAACATAGTTAACACGATATCTGAAGTTAGGAAGCATGGATAAATTCCATACTTAGCATGTATAGATACATTGCATCAAGAAAAAGTATCGTGTAGTTTTTGGTGGAGGCCAAAGGTCACCAGGGGTCATGGAAGGTTAAACTCCGCAAAAACCTTGTTAACACGATATCTCCAGATAGGGAAGCATGAAAACAAGTCAAACTTGGTTCGGAGATGTATTATAATCAAAGAAAGATCTCTAGTGGTTTTGATAGAGGTCAAAGGTCATGTGAGGTCACCAGAGGTCAAAGTTTGAAAACTTTGCTAACACGATATCTCAAGATAGGAAGCATGGATAATCACCATGCTTAGCATGTGGATGCATTTCAGTAAGAGAAAGGATTGTATCATTTCTGGTGGAGGTCATAGGTCATCAGGGGTCATCGGAGGTAATAATGTACTCTTAAAACCTTGTTAACAGGTTATCTTCAGAGAGGAAGCATGGATATTCTTTATACTTAGCATGTAGATGCATTGCATCAAGAGAAAGGACCCTATCAATTTTGGTGGAGGTCAAGTGTCATGTGGGGTCATCAGACGTCAAACTCTGAAACCTTGTCACAACGATACTTTACAGTATCTCAAGGTTGGAAGCATGGATAGTCTCCTGACTTTGCATGTAGATGCATTACTGTATATAACTTAGAGAAAGTGTCGTATCATTTTTGGGAGGTTTAAAGGTCATCTGAGGTAACCAGAGGTCAAACTCTGAAAAGCTTGTAAGCAATTATTTTAAGAAAGGAAGCATATATACTTCCCATACCTAGCCTTGTAAATGCATAACATAGAGTGAAAGTGCCATCCTGCGTTTGGTAGAGATCAAAGGTCATCTGAGGTCACAGAATGTCAGCAGCTAAAGAATTTTCATTACAGGACACTTTTATCATTTGAAACTCAAAGAAACTTTTATACATGTTGTTTATTTACCATATTTATCACAAACATTCTGTTGTTGATCTTTTGTGTTCAGTGAAAGTTCATTTCTGTTTACCAGAGATCAGAGTCTGAAAATCTTGTCAGCATTATGGGGTCGGTCGGTCATCCGGGTCTTTCCGTTACCCTAGCAACTTTGGAGTGAAAACAAAACTGACCACAGTATGACCATATGGGAACACTACGCGCTACTCTGCTGGAGTGTAAACAATCCTTGGACTACACTACGTACCGAATACGCGCAATACAGTTTTCACTCCAACACATTGTTGACATGGGGGAAGTGACGTGTCTCCGACCGACCCCATATTTCAAGGTAGATATCATATAGCAACTAATTCTCATACATAGTGGGGATACATTGGTCTAGATCATTAACATTGTAAAGCCTTTGTAATTCTGGATGAAGCTTAAGTCTACTGAAATGAGTTCATCGAAACCTCAATGTATTTTTGCATTCTGGTTTCATATTTTGTTATTCACTTTTGGGGGACTTCAAAGGTCATATGAGGTCAGCAGAGGGCAAGTTGTAAAACATCTTAAAAATGATATAGGCAAGTAGTATCAATTTGAGGGATGAACCTCAGTGCAACAATTTACCCCATTCAGCAAGGAATCACTAAGCCTTTGGGCTTTCTGGTTATTTTTAGGTGCCAGTGAGTGAGGGGGGGGGGGTTGACCCTCCCCTCGTATCCGCCTCTGGTACAGTACGTCGTAGAATACTACAGGTGTTCATTGTACAATGCGCTTCAACCAAATACCTTTCAAAGAAGTTTGTGGTTGTGGAAGCTATCAGTTCCCTTTACCGGAAAGTAAAGTTTGTATTGATTTCCACACAGGCATTGCTGGACGACTGGTGATTTATTTCATCTTTATGTCACATCTGGTTTCTTATACTTTTGCTGCCTCCTTGGGAGAAAATGGTTGTAACGAAAACTGCAACCTAAGTGTGGATCATTTCTGCAAACTTGTGTTCAACACATATACTTGCATGAAATGTAAAATGGTATGTGCCAATGAAGACAGCCAAAGTGACAGAGATGTATGCAATGAAAATTGTCAAGGTCAGTCCCTGAAGCTTTCAAATCATTGAGTCAATGTAATGTAAATAAACTAGCCAAGAGGGCGAATCGGTGGTGGCGACAGTCGAATATGATAAAAATTGGCCTTTGATTTGAGGCTTAGCAAAGTTCTTTTATTTTGGATATATGGCACATAAAGTGAGGGAGCAGTGGCTTAACTCCTATGCGCTCTGAGGGGGTGAACCCACGGGCACCCGGACTAGAGGGGCACCCGGCGGGTCTGGTACCCACGATGATACTTTGTTTGCAATGGAAGTTTGGTGTATTTTGTGGTAAAGGCTCATCATTATTATAATTACAGTATATTTTAGCAACTAATTACCCAACTTTCGAACTATAAGCTTATACGAACATGAACATCATTCTCCCAGTAAATATGAAGGACCTGTCATCTTTAACATGATTAGTTATTTACAACATAAATAAAAAAAAATTGATTGGAAGATAAGTATCATTTGTAAGTGCACGTGGCTTTCAAAACTTAATTCGCTCTGTTGCATCATGCGCATATATCATTTTGTCAGGGGGCACCCGACACATTCTTGCCCCGGGCACCCTGAACCAAAGTTACGCCACGTGAGAGAACATGTTAAAGGTAGTGTGATGCAGTAGATATCATGCAAGGAAATATAATTATTAATGAACATATTGGATGTGTGCATTGCTAATTTAAAGCGTGGACTTTACCCCCTCTTGCAAAATGGGCACAGCAGAAAGTGAAACTATCTGCTGTGTCCATATGAAAAGTTAACCACCTCTCTCGAAAGCATAACGTGTCTGCAAGACATTTAAAATGAAGCGCATATTTATCTTTTCCAAAAACTTTTTACAGAGCCTTCATATATTTTGTATTATAGTTCCTTCTTATGACAAATTTGTGAATGGTAGCCTACGCAAATTAACTTATAATAACTCGTAATATTCTACGAACAAATGCTTGAAATAGAAGGTTTTCATTACCACCAATCACGATATTGTAAAGTTGTCTAAAGCTTTGACATATGATGTCACTTTATGTCACTATTTTAGCTTTGACATATGATGTCACTATTTTGTGACTACATTCTTGTAAACATAGCTGAAGCTTTCAAAGCTCAGTTACTGATGATGCATGGCTGCAAAGAGACTTTTTACGGATTTAATTAGTTTTTTCTCTACAACAGATTCACAGTACTTTCCAAAGCTACCCGCAACAACTCTTTCAACGAATATAGCACCAACACCAAACTTGAACTCCTCAACACTTAAACCCTCGGCAACTTCAAGTTGGACGGAAGCTTCTGTCCAAGTGACTTCATTAACTGTTGGACCTACATTTAAGGACAGTGCCTTTAGTTTTACCGACCAGGGAGAAAATTATTTCTATACTATAGCCTTTCTCGCTATTCTGTCCCTATGCTTCTTTGTTTGGCTATGGTGTCACTGTGGTAAGTAAACTCAGGGAGTTGGTGTAAGACAATAGCAACTCCCTGGTAAACTATAGTACTATGGGGGAACTGTAATAGTTCTCTGGTACAATTATACCATAACCTAATGCAGTCTGCCAGGGTGAACGATTACAGTAAATTATACACAAAACTTGCAGTCTTTTGCAATAAAAGATTGCACATAATCAATGCAGAGATTATCATTATCTTGTACAATTACCCAAGAGTGTAATTGCTCAGACATTAAATGTGAGTGCAAATTTACTGTGGAGTTCCTTCATTACTCATATTTTCTGTGAGTCTGATCTTACAAAGTTCATACGAGTGTCCATATTACCAGGGAGGTGTTAGGAAAGAGACCCAACATTCTAAGACACTTTGAAGCAATGTTTGTTTCCGATGGTAATCTTGCCTTTGTCTTCAAAATGTCTATGAACATGACCAGGATCAACTAGAATTTAGTGACCTATTGTTACAATGGCAGTGAATAGATCTACTCCTTAAATTAACCAGCTACCTTTTCGTTGCCAGTCGTCACACAAACATATGAAATTTCACACTTTTGTCGTCACTGGTCGAAAAAATATCATTTCTGTTAACTTCATTGAAGACTTTTCACACAGCTAAGTGACGAGGAATTGACTAAAATTGGGGAAAATGATGTAGGCTTGAACAGTGCTTGAAGCAGACGAAGCATCAAATTTGTAGAAACACAAAGGAAGTACATTAGTTAAACTTTCAATGACAGTCGTTTCGCTAAAAATCTTCATTGAAGCTTGTCCCCCGTCGGTAACAAACCTCACATCAAAGCATGTTTTAACAAAGCAATTGTTTCAGGATTACTTCGGTGTGAAAGGGTCAGATCATCTTTAAGAAGGGGTAAGTCAACAAGTCTAACAATAGGAACAAAGAGACCTGTCAATCAAAGTATGATAACTAAATGGGATTAAATCATTTTCAAGTACTTAAACAAGTTAATATTCCAAACGGGTAAGCAAGAAAATCTTTTAGACTGTAATCTGTCAACTTATTGATGTAAATGCTGTTTATGAGCTTTATATATTAAGGCGGCAGTGTAAGTACTTGCCCCTTATAAGTTATAAGCGGAACAATTGAACAAATATTTATTCATGTTACATATGGTTAGGATAATTTGCTGAGTGACATGATGTCATACGCGTCATAACATCTTTTAGACTGTCCTATGACTGTATCTTTGCCGGGGTTTGACTCAATTTAGAAAATCAACGGGAAAGAAAACAGTTTAAGGTCGTGTTACAATATTGTTCAGCTAGTGCTTATTTAAACTACATGTATGGCCACTTGAAGTTTTTGCAAAGTTAGTATCACTATCCTTTTGAATGTTACAAACCCACCAAGTTTGCATCTTCTCTTTTAACTGCACTCAGTTTTAAACTTTGTGGTGAACTAGCCATTGAATGTAGCAGAGATGTGGACTTGCAATGTCTCAATATAAGGAAAATATTGCCAAAGGAATTCATACCCTATACATAATAAACACTGAAATATTTTTGAGCGAATATCGTACATTTACAAAACACTTCTGCACCAATCTCAGCATCTATTTTTTGATTCCTTGCCGAAGGCGAAAGGAATCGATGGGATAAGGCTGGCGAGTGTATGTATGTGTGTTTATGATGCTTGGCTTGTAAACACGATATCTCAAGATAACAATGATGGATATTTCTTATACTTGGTATGTAAGATTATCATATTAAGAGAAAGAACCCTAATGTTTTGGTGGAGGTCAAAGGTCATGTGAGGTCACCGAAGGTCATAAGCCTTAAACCTTGTAAACACGATATTTCTAGTTATGAAGCATGGAGAGAGAGAGAGAGAGAACTAAGGGTTTGGTTTAGGTCGAAGGTCATATGAGGCCATCGGAGGTGAAACAACGAAAACCTTGTACTAACTAAATAGACAGTGAGCAATACCTCCAAGTTGGCTCCAGCGTTTTGTGATCAACGAAAAGTTAGGGCTAATTTATTGTACCATTCCAACAATCAAAGTATAGAGAACAATATCTTTTCTCACAATCATAACTCTTACACTAACAATTCTAATTTTAATTACCTAATTATGAACACGTGTAAAGAATGCTGTTACTATATATAGCGTTTGTAAAAATACCATACGTATAACGAGCTCGTTGGTGACCTATTTGAAAGTGCCCCGGTTTCTCACATAGTCAGCCCGGGTTCAAATCCTTCCAGACACTTTTTTCATTTCATTGGTATTCAATTTTCGGTGCGGTCCAAGGTCATGTGAGGTCAGTTGAGGTCAAAATGTGAAAACGTAAAAAAATTGAAAGATAAACCTCAGTGCAACAAAACTTTTCCCTTTCGATAAGGAATCACTAAGCCTTTGGGCATTCTGCTTTTACCAAGGTTTCACAAGGACTTCTAGGTGTTTACTTTTTGTATCTTGCAGCTTCTTCACGTAGGCGTTGCAAAATCTCATCAGACAGCAAAGGTAATCATACTTCAGGGCTGCCGGAACCGAGGGGATCGCTGGGGGTAACATCTCCCACCCCACTAATTTTCAGTTTAAAGTTTTTTTTCCAAACATTAATATTGGCTTTGCCTGAGCACGACCGAAGATATTTGTTTAAAAAATATTCAAATCCAAGAGGCTAGAAGGTTTCATCCTCCACTAATCTAAGTGAACTTTCGACAGCTCTGGCATCTTGATAATTGCCAAAGTTTGTTAGAAGTTAGTCAGGTTGTTCAGTATACCCACTAAAAAACATCTAGTCAATTGGGGCACGAACCGAAATCTTGTCAAATGTTTGACATGATTTGTTTCAAAATTGACTAGAAATGGTTCAAAAATGAAATTATTCGTTTCATTTATGAGCCGAATCTACTCGAAGATTTGACAAGATTCCGGTTCGTGCCCCGATTGATTAGATTCTATTCAATTTTGACTAGGACATTTTTAGAGTATACATTATGAGCATGTGTCCTTTTTGATGAACTCTTGTATGTCTGTCTCCAAGGCTGAAATATCTTGGCGATGTCTAAATTTGAAATTAGTATCTCAACCTTAAAAACTATAGGGTTACCAATGTTTCAGCTTGTCATGCATCTAGGCACTTTTAGTTGGGGTGTGATCTTGTTATACTACGAGGGACTTAAGGCCTCATTTCGTTCGTATTCACGTCAAAATGAATTTAACAATTGAAGTAGTAGTGCATTTAAAAAGGGGGCTTGCATTTAATTCAAGTGTTAAAAGTTTTAAGACGTGAAGCAGTAGACATACACAGATTAATATAAAATTTAATAAACAATATTTAAATTAATTAATTCACAGATAAATCAGGTATCCTTTGTATAACATTAACATTTTTATAATAGTTTGATAAGTGACAACAAATGGCATGTCCAGGTTGCTAGTCACACATAGCGGTTCACGAGATCCAACACTCTCAAAATCCACCTCAGGTGTTTTGAGGTTCTAAGCATGTAATAAATTCTTCAAAGAAAAATGTTTTAAAGTAGTGATTTAAAGGAGCTTATTGAGTTTGTTCATGAATTTTGTGATTTTTGTCACACCTGTTGAAGTTTACTCATATCTTGATGGTAAGTGGTCAGACTAAGAGATTATGAACATCTAACACACAACTGAAAGAGCTATGATAGGGTAATTAATGATTAAAATCCTTTATTACAAATTCGTGACCAGACTCTTTTTACCATTAGGTATTAATTATATGCAACCCCTGTTCAAATATAACCAATGAGTGAAGCTTATACCAACATGATTGACAGGCTCTCAAATCCTCTCACAAACAACTGTTGTGGTCAAGGCTTCAGTTTTAAATACATGTGGTATTTTCCAGAGAGGCTGGCCTATCAAGGACTTGAACGAGCATCACAAACTATGAGCTCTTAAGCCCATAAAAAGCTACACTTTTTCAGCAGAAAGTGATAAATGGCTAATTAGGCTAATTAGAAGAATTGTCATGCAATAATACCCTCCAAATTCATCACAAAATATTAATATCAACTCAATGAGTCTGACTCACGATTGTGACGGTACGAACAGTGCGAGCATTGCTTGCTAGTAGTGATCTTTCTATCTTTCAAATTGAATTTATTGCAAAATATCCACATTCAGTATTAGGATACCATGTTAGGGTTAAGTAGAGCATTTAAGGTTTCTTATTTTAGGGTGTTGTCCCATGTACTGAGAGACAAGACTAGAGACATCTACACGAGGCATTGGATGTGTGCGTAGTGAGTGCATTAGTATTAACAGGTTAACGATATGTGTTCCTTCAAACACGGTAGTAGAATGCCAGTAACTCGTATACCCCAATGAGATATAACTCTTATACCCCAGTGAGATACTCGGCTCGCCATAGGGGCACAGGGAGGGGACAAAATGAATACTATCTGCAGAAGAACAACAACGAACTACCAATAGAATAATTGAAAGTAACAATTTAATTATCATTTGTTTCAGTTCTCACATATTCAACTTCTAATATTTCTTGTTTCTCTTTTTCATCAACAGATATACCAATGAAAGAGATTAAGATTCAAAACGAAGGTAATTTTATAGTTACTGTCTTTATTTAAACTCCTAATCTGTATAAAGACCATGCAGTCACCGTCGATTAGAACTAAATGTTCCTTTCCGTAAAAGTTTGTACATTACCTTCAAATACTAGATACTGCATGTGTGGAAGTATATCAGGGGTAATCCATTTTTCATCATTTTTGCAAAAGTACAAAACGCAACCTTTCTTCGTAACCACTACTTTTTTGGTGTTATCCTTACAATAAGTAAAGTTAGTTTATGGCCTTGCGTGTGACTGGTCAAGGGTCATGAAGATATTGTGGTCTTGGAATAGACCTTACGTATTGATGTCACGCGACGTCATTTTGGCGGCTAAACAATGAGGCACATTGCACGCACTACGTAGGGTTTACACGCGCGTCACTTACACGCGTATCCGACCGGTGCACAAATTAGCTATCTGCATTTGTTGGTGTAAGTTGCAATTATACGCGCTTGCCTCCGACGTGACGTTGGTTCTGTCTCCCTATCTCAGCTCTGAAGGGACAGTATACATTGCCACATGAAATCATTATGTTTGTCAAGGAAACGTTGTTGAAGTGTTTAAAGGCACCATGACCGAATTCTACTCCTGCATGTACCGTAACTGGTATAAAATGGTAATGCGAGTAGGAAAAAACTGAAGTAAAATCACAGTTTTTCCAATTACTTCATCGCGAGCACTTACACGCAAATTTCCGATCAATGCAGGGGCCGCGGGGGGGGGGGGGCTACATGGGGTTTAGCCCAAGCTCTTTTTCTACCGTGGGCATTTTGGGCCGCCTAAAGCTGGGATAATAGGCTTTTATTTTCTTGAACTCATTGGGCCGCTTCGACGATTACCCCCCCCCCCCCAATTCAAAATTGGTTCCGCGGTCCCTGCAATGTCAGCGCAGCATATATCATATTGCCTGATCAAAACATTGCCTTTGAATATTTTGAAATATCTTTTCCCTTAATTTAGTGCTAGTGGATTTAATATTAAAAACACTTCAGCAGATGTAAAATGTCTTGTCTCTCTTCAAAGCAAAGTTTGTAACTGGAGTTTAGATTGGACTTCCATATCATTTCATATCATAATAAGAGTTTATGGAGTTTCAGCTGCACTTTTCACCCATCGTGGACGAGAGTGGGTACGAATTATCTTATTTTTTCAAATATATACATCTTCGTGATCAATTGTTTTTTACCTTGAGTTTAACTTGAAGTGCCACCTTCTCCATGAAGGATCATTTCCATCCAGTTCTCACATATTCAACTTCTAATATTTCTTGTTTCTCTTTTTCATCAACAGATATACCAATGAAAGAGATTAAGGTTCAAAACGAAGGTAATTATATAGTTACTGTCTTTATTTAAACTCCATCCAGTTGAGGCTGGCTACTAGATGATAGACCATACACTGTCCCAGTCCAATTGTTGTGGCAAATAAGTAATTTTTCGTGTTTTCCAGGAAACACTGCCTACCAGACTAGTAGACCACGGACAGAAAATGTCGCAGTGCCACCTTCTGATGAAACACAGCAAGGTAAAGTGTCTTTAGTACTAATTAATTTCATGATTTTTACCACCGACTTATGATATCCTGCATATAGGTATAGATTATTTAAATTGTCGAAATGTATTTTAATGCACACGTGGCACAGGGTGGCAAATCACTAAGTTGGACACGTTAATTGAAGAGCTTAATGGAAAATTTCAAACTTTAAACGTGGATCACAGAGGTTGAGGTTACTGGGGATCGCAAGGAGAGTTAAGTTTCGTACCGAGCTCCCAGTGACTCCATCCACAGCTTTTTTGTGAGTTGGTGCAATTCGCAAGATGTATGGTGAACTTCAGATGTGCAAGAAATATAGGCCTACATAAATCAGGAGTAGTTATGAGTTCGTGAGATTTCTAGATATTTTTTCTTTGAAATCGGCCTTAAGGGAATTTTGATTTTGACCAGAATTACAGGGTTTGAATCTATACTGTAAGTTAGATCTTGAACAGGAATAATTAAAGGAATTTTCCAGTGATAATTTCAGAGGATCTCAAATGCAAGAGAATAATTCTCCATCAGATGCCCTTCAACCCACACCCATAGCTTGTTCATAGCTCAAAATTTGACCTGTTTAAAGACTTCCAGTTGATTCATGGTTACAATATGTTGTGTAATACAGGCAGACAGTTGCCGCCAAAATCTTTTTTCTAAAATTGAAGTGTTTAATTTGACCTTGAAACTTGAAAACAGTGTGAAATATCACATTCAGTGTAGATAGAGCTTAAAATTTTATGGAAGAAAAGGTGCAACTCTAAAAGTGTCTCCATACTTCATTTACATGTGTCAAGATTGTAAAGAAATACAAATGGTCTGCAGTTGGTATGGACATATGACATCAAAGATTTTCCCATTAAGCAATGCACTGCTGTTAGTTAAATGTGTTATTTAAAAATTCATAACATGTTAACGCAACATGCTATCGAGATGGGATTTACACCAAAAGAGAGAGAAAATGTTCTCATTCTATGAAACTCTCGTATTTTGTTATCGGAATATCCCTTTAGGACATCAAAGTTCAGTTGAGATCACTATTAACATAGTGGTAAATTCTTAAAATTCTCCTGCTACGAACTATATTATGCTTGCGTCATATCGATTTTCATGATTCCAACTATAAGTAAGCATTACGGGCGCAAGAAAGGACCACAGCAAACATCAGCCTCACTATGCCTTTCAATACAGGCTAAGTCACAGTGGCGTAGCCAGGTTTTTTGTCAGGGGGGCAAGATCACCAAGATTTCCCCCAATTAGTGATCTGCTTCCTAATAATCAGTGTTCTCCGCAGGTCCAAATTTTGTCCGGGTGCTTTCCTCTGACCTGGCTGATGTGACTGATCGCCGTCCAGGGGGAGGGGTCTAAGGGTTCCCCCTCCCCTTTGGAAAATTTTTGCTCATATAAGGTGGGCTAAATGCAAAATGGTGCCACATTTAGTGCTAAATGTAAACTGAACTTACATCACCAAGAATTCCTATTTTTTTAGGAAGCTTTTTTATCTTGCTTGTCTTCAGGTCTTGGTGAATTTTTCTTGAGTCCTACTGGTAGATCAGAATCACAATGGGTGAAGTACAGTAATTAAGTGAACCCTGTTACACCTTTCCCTTCATCATTTCACCACATTCACCACAATCAGTCCAAATTTTACGAGAACCTGCCCTTGTAGCAGAGTATAGCACTTGACCACTGACCCATTCTAACAAACTGCATATACCACAATGCTGCTGCTTTAGTTATCAAGAAACATTGGAAGTATACAGTAAAAGGACAGAGTCCCTTGTCAGAGGTCCAGAGATCCCATGCTGTATAAAACAGATAGTAAAACATAACTAGTACAACTATAAGCATGGTGTCATCATTCCATCTCTGAAAACTTTAATGAGGACTGGTTGTGCCAGTGTGGCGTATACTTTTAAATAAGTAAAGTGTACTGGTTGAGAAATTTGAAATTTTACCAGATCATGCGCAAATAGTACAACTATAAGCATGGTGTCATCATTCCATCTCTAAAAACCTTAATGAGGACTGGTTGTGCCAGTGTGGCGTATACTTTTCAATAAGTAAAGTGTACTGGTTGAGAAATTTGAAATTTTACCAGATCATGCGCAAATTTCACCATATATTTACTTTCAAAATTTCCCCCAAGATTTTTCCACAGGGGGCAACTCGCCCCCCTGTCCCCCCTGGCTACGCCACTGCTAAGTCAGACATACCAAACAAGTAGAGTGCACGGAATCTCTATCTAATGGACAAATTTTTCAATACATTTTTCTCATCTACCATGCGGGAAACTCCCCAAGCGGAAAGAAGCGTCCATTAGGACCGATGGAGAGGTCCATTGAAAGTACTTCCTTCTTTTTGGATCCATTACTGTCCAAGTAATATAATCATTTGAAAATGTTGCCGTTCCTGGTTTCTGTTTAGTGCGGTCAAAGTGATATTCATTAACTAATGATCATAAAAGACATGCAGTAATGTAAATATAGCTGATTAGATATTTTTTATTGGATTTTAACACGTATGCAACTAGTAGAATTTTGTTCCAGTGCCAAACTTTGTAATTTTCAGTAAGGTACACTCTGAGAGTATTTCTTGACAATAAATACACTTAGGGTACACCGTGAAGCTCAGGCGTATGATATTTTTGTTGGTGAATTATACCAAATGAAAGATATAATAAATTAATGTAGTGCAGAGGGCAAATATCTTACATCTGACCCTATAAGACTGCTTTAAAGTAAAAGTAACGTCTAGAATTACGATGTATATTTTAGAGGTTGGAAATAAATCTCAGTCATCCAACTTTCATCTTCATAGCTTATTTCATTGCTTACATATTTAATTTCATTGCGTACATATATTGCTGAAATTTATTTACTTGACACTGAAATTCAATATTTTGTATCTCAGCACACAAATGTCCTGAGAAGATGGAAAGTGGACATTTAGTTTTATTTTTCAAGTTTTGTAACATATTTTGAAATATTACACTCAAGATATACTTTAATATGTATAATTTTTGTAATGCTTGGTTCTTTCAGAAGTTCCAAGTTCTTTGCTTACGAAAAACAGAGCTTTCACGAAAGGAACAGCAACACTGGAAATGTTTCCCAATCCATTGTTTCCACCTGAAGGTAAGGTACTCCCATAGTAACGATACATCTTCCACTTGCATGGGGAATGATGGTGTATTACCAGATTATTCTAGTGGTAACTTGTTTGTGACACTTGTTATGTCTCAAAAGTTCCTATATACAAAGAAGTCAGTAATTATAGACCTGCACTGACGTAACCCGACGTCATTTTGGCAGCTAAATAATGAAACATATGCCAGGCGTGACATAGAATTGGCACGCGCGCGTAGTAGACTTACCCGATTATCCAAACAGCATGGTGACGGCATTTGTTGACCAGTTGCAAGGAAACGCGCTTGTCTCCACCGGGGAAGGGGGTGTGGGGTGTGAGGCACTTTCTGTTCTGTGACGTCATATGCATAAGGTCTATTGGAGAAGATCCACATTCCATCTGGTATTATAAGCCTGTCAGTGCATATATCAGAACGTGTCCTGCCAGATTAATAAATTGCCATACATAAAATCATGAGCGCTAACAGCTTCTTAAAAGTGGGGGACATGACCTCTTGGCGAAAATAATTGAAGTGCAAATCGGGAAATGGATGTCAGAAGATTTGAGGTATTTTCCTGCCATTTTAATCAATTAAATCACTGTTTCCAGCATTTTGGAGCTTGATTTTTATTGAATTAGCTGGTTTGTGAGCTATGAAATCAAACTACACGTACCCGCTATTTTTCTTCGGGTTCTAGGAAAAAGTCAGGGGAACGATATGATATTCCTTCCATTTTCAAAAGTGAGGGAACATGTCCCCCCACCTGTTTACAACCATGGCATAAAATGACTGCCAAGGTAAGATAATTCAGTGCGTGTTGAACCCTTTGATCGAGTTTGAAATAGGTGTACCGCAGGAGAAGAATAGAAATGGATGCAACAGACAGATAGCCATCAATATTGTAAGAAATTTTGCATCTCATGGAAACTTTAACTTACCTAGGTTTCAGAGACTTTTGAACAGAGGTTGTAGTAACATTTTTATGATCACTGGAAAGTTGAAACTAAGGCTATCTCTTCATTTTACGAATCATTTTGTGTTTGCTTCTTCATTTTCGCAGATGAAGACCCATCAAAGTCTGAAATGGCACTTCCAGATGATGCTTCGAAAATTCTTCCGGCCAAATGCCCGGAAGAAAAATAACATACGTTCCGCTTTAAGTATGTTAGTATCCTTATATATATTTAAATTTGTGAGTTGTATTAGGTTTGATAGTAGGGTGCTTTGTTGCATGTTAATTTTTGTAACAGAACTCAGACACACAACTCCGTAACAGACACTCTTCACCCCAAGTACATTTTGGTGGGGGGGGGGGGACCAAATTTCTGACTTGGTGACTGCTCTTTGATTTACATCAGAGTCAGCAAAATTCAAAAGATTCAGAGAAGCTCACATTAAACAGTATGCAGCAGAGAGTGTTCTGATTACTCATGGGGGTCTTGTATGCTCACAAGGTAATGGCCTTAAGTAATAAACTAGGTTCGAGTCTACACAAGGAGGAGCTTAAGACAGTTTCGGAGGATCTAGAAGTAACCTATTTTTGAAAATTTGATCTGTCTGGGATGCAGGGGCGTAGCTAGGATGAAATTTTTAGGGGGGCCTAGGTAACAAATGGGGGGCCGGCACCGCCGAGGGTCTGGCTTGTCAAGACTAGCTAAGCGGAGCGCCACCATCGGTTGGCGCGGAGCGTGCAAGAGAATTTTGGCTTTACAAACCCTCCAGATGGCCGGAAACGGCACTTCCCACGTGTTTTAAGCTGAGTGTACCCAGCCTTGACATTCGAATCTCATGTCTGCCATTTCTCAAATAATGGGAAAAAATCAATCCATGAAAAATAGTAATACACAAGGCCGCACATACACTTTTTTGCTAGGGGGGGGGGGGGCAAAAAGTGGACATAACTGATCTGTGGCCTGGGGGAGGGGACTAAAGGGAACAGGTGTCTCCCTCCCCCCTGGCGAAAATTTGTAATTTCAGGAGAACGTATAGATAGCAAATGGTGCAATATTTGAAGGATTTCAGCTTTAAAAGGAAAACGAAAAGTAGTTGTGACTAAGTGCGACAAAAGTCATTTTTGAGAGCGTGGTGGATATGATGTGAAGCATGACCTCAGCCATTGAACTCCGTTGTGGGAGAGGGTTTAAGGGAGGGGAGGGAGTGTTATTGGTTATAAAACGTTTTTATGACTAAACTGGCACGGATTAAAAACGTTTTGTGTTAACTGAGAAATTATTTAAGCCATTGATGATTGAAGCTACCTATAGCAACAACAGGAACATTGTAGCTATGCATAATCGCGTTTAGCGTGAAAATTTTAGAAAAGTAGGGTAGAAATACATCCTAAAAGAGCTGTAAATGATTGTTGATGTGTACAGATATGGGCATGGAAATATTGATCTGCCTATTTGAAATTGTTTAAGTTCTATCATTACGATCACAGCTATTTCTCATATTTTTACTGCGTTTTCTCTGTATATTCTCAAAGTTGGAAACAGTGCACTTTGAAAATTTCTGGGGGCAATTCCCCCTGCCCCCGCTGTGTACGGCCGTGGATATCATGAGCTGAGATAATACAAAAATCATACTGAATTATGCATCCCTTTTCATTTATTTTGCCTGCAATTCTCTCCCAATTCACCTTCTAGTATATTTCTTTTACATTTGGCCATCACCCTATCCATTAATTGTCATTGGCAAGGAGAGACACGACATACTAGTTAAGGATAGGAGAATCATTCGAACGCAGTACCTTACCGTACAGCATATTTTGTGTATGATACCGTATAGGAATGGTCGTGTAAGAATGGTCTTCAGTGTATGATTGCCATGTTTTCAGTAAATCAACCAGCCATCCGAAAGGCAGAAAGGGTCTAAACCTGACAATGTCACATCCGAATTTGTCGTCGGGACGTTCGTTTCATCGTCCAAGTGAATTATATGCGTATTAAACGACAGTGCAGATTATATACCTAATTTAGTGAGAGTAGGCATTTTAAAGTTATAAGTTGATTTCATACGTGCGCAAAATGTGTTTTTCACACATTTACTTTTCTTAATTCTTACACATTTTATTTATTTATTTATTGAAGGAAATACTTCAACAAAGTTTATTTCCGTTCAAACATTTATTTTTTCTTAATTCTTACACATTTTATTAGGACACAAAAAATCTGGGGGCCTGACGAATATCTGCCCTTATCTACATGCAAATTGGACTCCTCTAAATTATGAAACAAGTACAGTTCACAGTACTTAGTAGAAGTTACTTCTTGACTGTACTTAAGCGGTTGAGTTTTTCTGTCGATACTTTTTTTTTTTGGCTTGTAAATACTTTTTTCAATGACTTGTTTCGTGACAGTGAAGTGGTGACTAATCAGTTATTTCATAGGCTTTCACACAAAGAAACATTGTATTTTATATCTACATTCCTTATTGTAAACTAATTAATCGGGTAACAAACAATGCTTGTAAATTAACAGCTGGAACATAAATTCATTTATCATTCAACTGCCTCAAGTCTTGTGCAGTATTACATATGTAAATTGGTATTATTTTTGGTATTTGCAAGCTTTTGGAACAAATGGATAGAATCTATTTTAACCTTTAATAATTCAAGAATGAAAGTTCTTTTATATAATTTAGCTTTATGTTTCAGTTGTAAATGTTGTACCAAAATGTTTTATGTGTTGTTTATTAATATTATAATATACAATTCAATCTTCTGTAAATATTACCCTTCCTGAGATTAATCCTGCTTTTTAGTGTAACTAAGTTATAAGTTTGCACAATTCGGTGGACTTGTATGTGACTCATGTTTTCTAAGGACGAAGGCTGACCTTGCCCACCTGTTAAAGGTGTGCTAAAACGATCGCATAACATATATGGTCATGAAGGGGCATTGGTGAAGTTTATGGAATAAGAAAGTGTTTGATGATACGTGAACAGGGTAAATTCAGAAAATTAATGTAAAACATTCTCTCGGGATTATTGAACATAGATAATGAATATCTCAAAGACGATTGTGTGACATGAGAGGAAGTGACGTTAGAGGACATTTTATGTACAACCACAAGCTATTCCAAGAATTGTAGTTTGATAATCACTAGCTGACGTTGACAATAAAACGACGAATAAGTGTAAAAGCTGTAACTTGTAGAAAGTATCTCGTGGGGCAGAGGTACCATTGTAAATACATCAATGCAGGCTTTTTTTCCCTTTGTATTGTTTCTACTTTGAAAAGTGTACCACATCATAATATGCGGCACGTAAAAATGATAAAATGTTCGCTGCATTGAGCTTTCTCAAGATTCTAAATTTTATTTAACTGAGTAAAGACAATGAAGATGTCATTAGTGTATATACAACTCTGAGTCTGAAATAGAACATGACAGCTAGCATATTAATCCTATTTCAAGTTTTATATGACGAGTCTGTAGGACGGTGCACAGAGATGGAGAGGATTAAGATGACGACTTGTAAGCTCACGATCTCCCTTGAGCTAAGGAGGGAGGGGTGGGGAACGGGTGAAACCTTGAGAAAAATTGTCGCTATAGAAAACTAAAAAAAATCCATTGTCTCAATTTAGTTTCGCTTATCTTTCCGACAAAGAAATATTTTTGCCCCCTACTGGAAGCTGTCCCCTCCCACCACTACCACCACCACCTTCAGCACCTTGTGTGGCTGGGCTCTCAGCGAACGCCACCTTTCCATGTGCGAAGTATTTCTTGCGCGAAAAATACAGGTTATGGAAGCAGTGGAAATATCAGCCATCCACAATTCCAACTTGAAACGCTCAAAAATTTGTACACGGTCGACGTTTCCCACCCTAGAGATATTACTGATTTCCCGCCAAAGTAAGCCCGCAAAAACAGGTGTTACGGCCAGGCTTTGGTGATGGGAGTGGGGCACCCAGAGAAATCCTAAGCTTTAGCTGAAAGGTTAAGGAGCGTGTCAATGCAAAGACGCGCGTTAAACCGTGCGCTGCTGGAGGGTCACGTGCCGCGCGGGAATGTAGTTGTATGGGAGCTGTAATATTTTTATTCACCCAGATTCTGCGTATGCGTACGGAGGGTTGTTTTTCCTTGGCGTACGTGGGCACGTTGTGGATGCTATTGCAAATGAATGCTGGTCAGTCCTGACGGCAGAACTAGAGTCAAGTAGTTGGGGATTTTACAAAAGCGTTCTCTCTACTAGCTTCCGACTTTACTTACCTGAAGCATATGAAGAAATACGCGGCCCAAACAGTTTGTTCACAAAACTGCAGAGACGATACAGCAAAATTTGCTTTTGTTACTCAGTTACTGTACATAAAAATGGTGAGGATGAAGGTCAAAAGGGGAGGTTTATCAATCACTATGACCTACTAACGAGGTTACTTACGGTACATCCGCATGAGGTAGGCCGGGTCCCCTTCCCGCGCACAAAATGGTCTATGACTGCGCGAAAATTTCCTTCATTTGCACAAACTTAAATAGGCCTATAAAGAACTTTTGTAACGGTCTATGGGACACATGATAAAATCAGGACTCAGCTTTACAATATTGTGTTACAGTTTGAGGGCATGTTCTGCATCTTGCAATAAAGATGAAAGCTGTTTGCCTATTCAAAGCAGTGGCGTATAGATACGGGGGGAGAAGCTTGGGGCAACCCCTATAAAACTGGATGGAAAATTATTTTGCCAAAATAAACTAAAGTAACTGGTTAGTAGGTGTGGAAAGGTTTCTGAATTTACAAGAAGGATATGTTTTTGTTTGAGGAAGTTTCTCGAGGGCCCTCGCATTGATAGGTATTTTCCCTGGTAAAGTGAAAAACATTCTTTGCCGGTTTTTATATTAGCTTTGATAATGCAAATGTCTGACTGAGTGACCATTTCCTCTAATTATGCAAGTGCTCAACCCCATGGCTTTGTTAACATTCTGAAGCCGAAACTATTGGCCATGTTCAGTTATAACGCTAATAACTTTAAGTAATTTGTTTGACATTTTCTTATGCTGAGTTTATACACCAACACCCCCGGAAAAATCTGCATAGGCTAAATGCCTATCCCTCGAAAAAGGCCTAACTACACAACTACACCAATGTACCGACAGCCTTTGATTTGCTTAACAAAATATTTCTTGTTACAGTTCAGGACCGAATCCAGGGTGCATTATGACATGAAACGGCCAAAAAATAACTCTCCAAGTATCATAATCGCGAGACAATTCGCCGCTAGTTTAACTTGAAAGTTGACTTTGTGGTCGCCCTGGCAGCACGCGGTCTCCCCGCTGAGCGTGGGTTAGTTTCCATGAACGCTCACTTGAAAACAACGCGTTACTCATTCAGGAGAATGTACATAGTCGGTTACGCCAGCACCTCTGTGGGTGTATAAGACTAATACTTGAACCATACAATTACATTCCCGCGGCACGTGACCCTCCAGTGCGCTGCATTTTGTTACTGTGGGACGCGCCTTCCAGCTAAAGCTTAGGATTTCTCTGAGAGCACCACAGATGACGTCATAATTAAACCCCCATGTCTGCGTAAATTGTACTTTTGTATGCGTGCCTGCGATTTTATACAGCGGTGAGGGATCCTTCCTTTGTCACTACATAAAGGCACCGTCCTGGGGGAGGGTCTAAGGGGAGGGGTGTCCCCTCCCCTTTAAGAAATTTTTGTTAATTTAAGCTTACTTAGATGCAAAATGAAGCTATCTTTGGGATATTTTTGGAACTGATCATATATGGCTGGAAAATGTCCATAGTTTTGTGAATTGTAATTTAGGTGAAAGAGGAGAGTATATTGTCTAATAGAAGGGTATGTCCTCAACAAACCTCCTGAAGCCCCTCTTTTGGCTACGTTACTGCCTTCTATTCTGGGAAAGTTTTTACGCAAAAATACGTGCGTGGAGCCCACAGAAACATTCTTGGATTATTACGAAACTTTTCCTTTGCTTCAGTGTGCATTATAAAAGGGTTTCTAAGGCTGACAAACACCGGTATAGGGCCTCCTGAGAGCTCTGGATTAATAATATAAAATGGGGCATTGACTTGATGCGTATTACCCGACATGCATATGATACTATAGAGTATGACGCCGAACACTTCACAATCATCGTAATAGGAAGGCAATTTGCTTCTCAAAAGTAGACTTCTTTTTTTGGTTACAAATTTGGTTACAAATTTTCTCTTAAGTACCCTTATAATTTTCTCATTTTTCATGCAAAGTATTTCATTTTTCAACAAAAACTTATTGGAAAGATTACGTCGGTAAACGATTTTATGCACAAATTTAAGTTTTATTCGCAAGTTGAAAAAGATTTGCATAAAGTCAAGTCCAGTCAGCCTATTTCTCTCGAAACCCTGCAAAATGCTTTTCGCAATAACGAGTTTTTATTTGGTTGACCATGTTCAATGAATGATAACGTTTACTGTACTAAATTTTGTTGTTCGGATTTTGTTTTATAACGCAGTGTGTTACAAATGTACTTATTCCTACATTATTCTAATAAATTGTTTCGTATTACGTTTGTCTTTGAAAGTGTAAAATTAGAGAATTTTAATGAAAATGCTTTGCAATGATTGCTTCTTGTTGAATGCCTTATCGTATTGCGATCACAGGTTTCTTTCATGTAGAAATCAGGTGACCCTTTCCAGACCACGTATAGTTACAAACTGCATTCAACTACAGTTAGTTGTCAGTTCGTTTCATGAAAACGATTATTTTTTGGTTTTGACGGTAAGAGAAACCTGTGCATTCATGATGGCGTGTGTGTGTATGTATGTGTGTATGTGTGTGTGAATGTATGTATGTGTGTTTGTGACACTTTGCTCGTTAACACGATATCTCAAGAACAAAAACTGCAGCAGTTCTCAAACTTGGTACATAGATGCCCCATATTGAGAGAAAGAACCCTATTATTTTTGGTGGGGATCAAAGGTCACCTGGGGTCACCGGGGGTCAAACCCTGAAAACCTTGTTAACACAATATCTTGAGGTAGGAAGCTTGGATGAATTTCATGCTTAGTATGTAGATGCATTATGGTAAGAGAAAGAACCCTATCATTTTTGGTGGAGGTCAAAGGTCATCTGGGGTCACCAGGGGTCAAACTCTGAAAGCCTTGTTAACACGATATCTCGAGGTAGGAAGCTTGGATAAATTTCATACTTTGTATGTAGATGTTTTATAGTAGGAGGAAGAACCGTATCGTTTTTGGTGGGGTTCAGAGGTCGTCTGGGGTCATCGGGGGTCAAACCCTGAAAACCTTGTTTAACACAATATCTCAAGTTAGGAAGCTTGGATAAATTTTATACGTAGTATGTAGATGCCTTATTTTAAGAGGAAGAATGCTATCATTTTTTGTGGAGGTCAAAGGTCATTTAAGGTTACTGGGGGTCAAACTCTGAAAATCTTGTTAACACAATATCTCCAGTTGGGAAGCTTTGATAGATTTCATACTTAGTATGTAGATGCGTTACGGTGAGAAGATGAACCCTCGGTGGAGCTCAAAGGTCATCTGGGGTCACCAGAGGTCAAGAAGCAAAAATTCCCAAGAATTCCCATGGTATGGGACATCATGGCATTATTTGGAATAGAACATATATCATCGAAACCTCAATGCATTTTTGCATTCTGGTTTAAATATGTATATAATATGTAAATATGTATATAATATGTAAATATGTATATAATATGTAAATATGTATATAATATGTAAATATGTATATAATATGTAAATATGTATATAATATGTAAATATGTATATAATATGTAAATATGTATATAATATTAGATATCAAATGAACAGTTTTCTTAATAATGGCCTGTTTCTCTGTTGAACTTCCTGCAACTATCATTTACTGATGAAATTACACGTGTGTATGTTGAGAAATTTGTGATAATTGAGAAATTATCATTGTACATACACTATTTGAAACTTAATAAATGGTGGCAGAAAAATTATTATTATTGTTGTTGTTGTTCGTCGTCGTCGTCGTCACCGCCGCCGTCGTCATTTTTTATTATAGAACATTTTAATATTAATATTGGCAGCCATTTTGCTACTTCCACTATCTTCCACCATCAGGAATTTTCAGATTATGGAACCAATGTCTCGTTATGTGAAGAAATATGAAGCCAAACTGAGTCACGTGTGTGGTTGTTCGGCGCAAAACTTACACCGAACAATTTATACCCAACTTTAAGCAAATATTATGCTAATCAGCATTTAATCGCCCCATGAACAGGTAAAGCGAAAGGCTGAAAGCAGTGGCGCTACCAAGAAGGGGGGCATGAGGGCATTTTCCACAGTCATGGCTTTTCCCCCACTTTCTCCCAGTCCTCCCCAATACAAGGTCAGTCGCGCTTATGAGTTATTGGTCTGTGCTAATCATGTTCTATTACAAAATGTTCTGAAACTATCGAAACTTTCTCGAATATTTCCCAAACTATTCGAGCGCATACCGGGCCACTTCAGTGCTGTGCTAATTATTATCATATGGAACCTTCTCAAGCTTATTCGAATTAATCATCGGTGAGGGTCTTACAATAAAACTGATTGCTCGTGTGCATAGGACAGTAGGAGTGATTATGAAGGAGCACTGTATAACAGGAATGCAAAACAGGGGAATTCTGCGGGAAGAAACATTTTGTGAAAACTGAAAGCTTTTTACGAATTACCAGGCAGAAGACTCGCCTTCTGATTGGCAGATACATTTGTTAAGGAATCGAAAGTGTCTCGGTGTAGTCTGCATGCAACGTTTGTGATGAAAATGATTTAAAATGCAAGACTACGGTGCGCTCCACGTGCATTCGTCACGGTTTGCACTCCATATCTCATAACCACATATTAGGGCAATAATGCACAGAACAATTCTAGAACACTTTTCCGAAAAGTAGGAGTACACCCCAACCTCTGTAGGGACTTCGCATATGAAGGGGATCTTAGAGCAATCTAATATCACGAGTAACCAATACGGTATCATTTGTATCCTATGATGTTAAAGATTCGAAGTATGTTTTTGTCTTTATATATTTTTGAAACATTTAATGGCATTGCACTTCAGTTCGTTCTCACTCATTTTCGATAGATGTTGAATGTTAGTACACTTACTAAGAAAAAAAGCATTCTTAAACATGCTTGTTAGTCCTCCAACCCTAATTTGGTTATTCCTGCTACCCTCCCTCGACTGCATTTCCCTTTGCACGTGGATTGGCTGAATTCTCATTGCTTGTTAGTATCACCATTTTGTTTTTACCGCACAGCTTCCAGGAAGCCCTATGCTGGTCTGTACCAGCCTTGGAGGGGTTGCCATGTCACACTTACAGGTAGCCAAAATATCGGCACTAAATAATAAGAATTTCTTTGTATGTAATAAGCTCAAAGATTTGCCAAAGATAGTAACATTCTGCATCTAAGCCACCTTACATAAACAAAAAGTTTTTAACGGAGAAGTTGTTTCTCCCCCCTAAGACAACACACCCTTCTCTTGTACCCAAACGAAAAATAAGAATTCACAGATTAAATTATGAGAATTTTTCAACATATGGTCTTTTTGAAAATTCGCCAAAGATGACACTGTTTTGCATCCAAGTCATCTTAAATGAGCAAAAGTTCAAAGGACCCGCCCCGTGTGCAAACTATCACAGGTGTAGTATATGCATGCACATTTCACACTTACGTCATAGCTTTGTTTGAGGTGAGATTACGAAATCATCTTCTGTGGTGCCCCTCCCCAATCACCATCTCGTATCAGTGCGACTGACAAAGGTATATGCAACTTGCAGGTACATTAGGCACGCACAAAATTTTGCCCACTCAATTTTTTGTTTGCCTATCTCTTGCCCCCCTCCCCACTTTTGAAATCCTGGTGCCGCTATAGCGGCATATTGAACCCGCTAAAAATGTTAGATTTCCGACCCCACCCCCAAAAAATTGGACTTTCGTGGAGTAGGATTATATGTCACTTTCTAACGCCCGAGGCTATCTCCATCGCCGAGCCAATTAATTATCTCTTTCCATCAAACTGTATCACATGTCATGATCTGGACAATGGCAACGCCCAGCCTTGAGGCAATTGATGTAATAGAGAAGGGGAAAGAGGTTTTTAGTAGTTTTAAGGAGACCAATACCTCATGGGAAGAAGTGCCTTCTTTGGAAATGCTGTCTCCTCTACAGTACTTCCACTTTTGAACGTCATTATACTTTCTGACAAATTACAATTCCTACCAAAGACCAGATGCATCAAGTTCAGGTAATCAGTGGTGTGGTGGTCTTCAATAACAAATCAATTACACTGGCAGACTAGCTAGTTAGTTACGTTAGCTAGCTAGCTAGTTACGTTAGCACACCGAGGGTCGTGTGTCACCTTCCCCCGCAACCCTTGTTCGGTATCACTCACTGGGTGGTACAAGAACAATAGTAGCCATTGTTTATGTGCTGTTTGTAGTAAAATTCTTTCTTTAATTATCAGTCAACGGAATTTTACCTTCAACTACATAACATGAAAATTACTAGAGAATGTACGTAATAGAAACTACTTATTGTTTCCGTGTTCTTGTTCGACTGGGCACTACAAGTGGGCATGTGTGATACACTAAAATGGGGGGGGGGGGGTTACCTTCTCCCTCTGCTAGTTTTACATGCTACATGTTGTATAGAATCTCGATCAATGGTCAGCGCCTTTTTGGTCTATGCTGGCCATCACAACTCTGCAAAACGACCCTAAATACTATTTTAATGCAATGAACGCTTGGCTGTGTAAACTTCTATGGTCTACACTGTCTTTGATTCCATGAATCCATTGCGATGAACAAATGGCAAAATGAATCATGGTGAACGTAAACGTCTTTTATTCGTTTGTCCAAAGTTTTACAAGATTATTATGAAATTTGTTTAGTTTTCCAAAATTTATGAGGTGAATAATAACTCCCAAACCTATGTCTAGCGGCATTCCATGAAAAAAAGGCTAAAAAATCGAAACATTGTATACTGAACCCAAAGCTCTCAAAATGACCCCTGAAAAGTCGGTCCTTGTCTCACCGGACCACATTTCCAGCGTCTACCCTGAAAAATAGGTCTGGGGAGGCGATGATGATTCTTAGCAAGTTAAGAATATTTGTCCCCAGGACACAGATTACTGTTATAATTCTATGCGGACGTAAAATTCAGTCTCCCCGGACAGTTCTTCCTGTGGAGGGGGGGGGGGGAACAATGTTTCTTCAAAAATATTGTTCGTGGGACATTATTTCCTGGAAAACATTGTCCGGCCAGACACATTTTCCAGAGGAGACATGATTTCCTTTTAAACGCCACTGCTAAAAAGACACATTGATACCTTAGCCAAAAGACTGAGAAGAGATCACCCATTGGCAAATAGGGAGAAGGCCAATATATAGCTGAACATTTATGGAGTTTAATTCGTCATGTTTGCCTCACTTGAGCTGACAGCGACAATAAGTGATATGGCCAAATTTTGGGGGCAACTAGAAATCTAGACCGGAATGAAACTAGCAGGCAAAACCATACGGCAAAACAGAGCATACAATTGTTCTAAAAACAAGGTCACATGACTGCACGAGGTGCGTGTGTGCGTTGCAAAGCAAAATTCGGTATCCTGGAAAGATGAAGTATCCAAAGGAAAGATTACTCGTGGTTATCATGAATTATCGTGAATAATGTAGTTACGTGGGCGATTCATAACTGTGATAGCTGTCTCTAATGAGACACAACCATAACGTAACGTTTATATCGCACCACTGAACTTTTTTGAGAATCTATGAAGATTATAGACAGACGTCCAATATAAACAAAGCAGGAGAGTTCTCATCCAACAGTAATGCAAATAACACTTTCCGACCTTTGTTACATATTACCTGAAAACAAAGGCAAGAAATATGACGATTTCCTTCATCCCGTTAAACCATGGGAAAAATTTTGTGTCAAACACTTACGGGTATCAAGAGGTTGATTGGAGTCTCAGCAACACATTGAATTAAGAAATTTTCCCAAATCATCAAATTAAATATTCAGCAGGCAGATTCTAACAAAGAGCCTTACAGAAAGTTGCCTATAAACCATTAGAAATGATACTTAAACGGCTGTAAAGCAGTTTCAAGACACCTTTCTTTGTCCATCCCGTTAAACAATCAGAAAAATGTGCCATATATCTGCAGGTACCATGAGATGGATATGAATCTTAACAATACCGTGAACTGAAAATTTTCCCAAATCATAAAATTAAATATTCAGCAGGCAAACGTTTGTAAAAGGACCCCATCCAATAAATTAGCGTTAACTGTACGTACGGCCGTGCGAGCAGTTTGAAGACATCTTACTTTCTCCATCCCCTTAAGCCATCAGAAAAGTTTTTGTCAAATATTCTCAGGTACCACCTGGTAGATTAAAATCTCAGCAACCCATTGAATTAAGAAATGTTTCCAAATCATATCAAATTAAATATTTAGCAGGCTGACTTTTTTAAAGTGCTACCATATAAAGTAATCAGTAAATCAGTTAGTATAGGAACGGCCGTAAGGACAGTTTCAACACACAATTACTTTTCCATCTCGTGACACCATCATGGGAAGTTTGCTTTTGGTGTTGTTTCATCCGGTAGATCCTAATTTCGTCCCATTTGGAAAATTTTTGAATATTTGAAGGTCCTTAAATGCAATTCGGTGTAACATATTGGGCAAATTTTAAGGAATATACTGCAAATGTTTGATATTTTTACTGATAAAACAAATAAGGGGTTTTCGTCCTTGGATTTTGGAATAGGATAGCTAGTAATGGTCACGTATACTTCAAAGGGAAGGGAGTTTCACTCCCCAGCCCCGCATTCACCCCATCTTGTTACCATCAGCGAAACTATAAAAAGATCAAAATATACTGAGAATTTTTAGGTAGATGCTGCAAAGTGTTCAAGGCTTTGCAGGAGACACTGAGACAACAACGTTTTCCTTAAGCAATTAACATAAACATAAAACTTTTCAAAGGGAAAAGGTGTTACCTCTACCTTAAGACCCAGTCCTGATATAAGAAATGTTCACGAAATTATGGAAATTTTTCAACTTATAATCAGTTTTGCCAAATATGACACCATTTTGCATCTAAGCCGCTCTACATGAACAATATCCCATAAGATCCTTCCCACATGACGGTACTTCCTGCACGAGGAAAAAAGGAAGGATCCGCGTGGTGCCAAATATCCTAAGTATACGCCACTCTTCTTACTGCTTACTTTCAAGTCAAAACTCTGACGCAGGCAACAACCCTATAAAGGAAAAAATCAAATAGCATCAGTATCGTTATAGTGTGTTTTCAATTCGTTGGGGGAGAATCACCAGTTGACATGTTTTGACAGGGAAAATGAAAATAGACTATATCTAGTCACAACTGGTGAAACCCATTTATTAGGATAACGGAAAAATGAGATCATTGAAAGAGGTGAAACCCCTTAAAGTAATACCACCATTCCGCATGTACACATCATCTGGATTAAAAAATATCAAAGGGAACACCTTCAGTTTAACCCCTCCCTCATGCCCCAGATATACAAATGCACCATCATTAGTAGATCAACATTCCCCAACCCATAGTCTCTACCAAGTTTATATAAGCCTTAAGACTAGATACCGTTTAATACTACCTTCTCTCTGCAAAGGAGTATCATTTTTACCTCATGCACTTTTTGTGAAAACAAACATTTCTAAAGTGTGCGATCTTACAACAAAGGATGTTTACATGCAGCTTATAAGGCAACGAAATGCAATTTTTTGCAATCTCGGAGGAATTTTGGGCATAAATCTTCTTGGTGAGTTTTGCGACGACTGTTGGTAGCACTTCATCTTTCGTATATTAGCCCTTCGATGTCCCCTCCCATCTTGTAAATCTTCCAGATCAATATCTTCCCAATAACATTTAGAACAAAAGCAATACAAAAACAGTTTTGTATCTTAATATTCGAATTTATCATGGCGAATTTAAACAAAAGTTTCCTGACTAGCAGAGCGTCCCAAGGATCGATGAGTGGGGGTGCTGGACATTATTTCCGACAAATAAGGGTTACATTACAAAAATGACAAAATATTCGTGTCAAAAAGGTCAACTCATATCCCTCGTTTGAAGGTACTCTTTGCAAAAGAAAAAAAAATACACAGTGGCAATCTTGAATATAAAGGCCCTTAATATTCAAGACTGCCATTGATTTTTTTTTTATTTTTGGGGTGCAGAAGAGAAGCAAAAAACAACAACAAAGAAAAAAAAAGGAAAAAAGAACAACATAAAACGAACAACAACAACAAAAAAACAAAACAAAAAAAAAAAAAAAAACAACAAAACAAAAAGCCTATCCCTGCCTATCAGAAAACAGAGTTTAACGTTTGGCAATGTCAATTTTACCTCCTCGTACCCGTTTCCATAGACCCTTTTCCAAATAGCAATTACAAAGGATTGTGGGATTGGATTTTGGTGTGCGTCGTTTTTGGCCACAGTAGAATGCCATTGAGAAAAACGCCCCACTTCAAAAGTGTATCCCACAATCCTTTGTGACTGCTATATGGAAAGGGTCTATTTGTCTGCTACTACAGCAAAGTCGACTTCACATGAAAGGTCTAGCTCCGAGGTAGAACTTCTATATAGACCCTTTTCCAAATAGCAACTACAAAGGATTATGGGATAGCATTTTTTGGTCCACAGTAAAATGCCATTGACGAAAACGACACACACCAAAACTCGATCCCACAATCCTTTGTAATTGCTATTTGGAAAAGGGTCTATGGTATAAGATCTTCTTCAACGTGGGGCACAGTAATATATCTTCTTCAACGTGGGGCACAGTAATATAGTTGCCTTCCTTACAGTAGCGTAGACAGGATTTCTCTCACGGGGGACCATGCAGTGTGTTCTATGATCGCCGGCCTGGGGAAGAGATCTCAGGGGAGGGAGTGTCCCCCTCCCGTGTGATTTTTTTTTTGAAAATTAGGTGTCCTCATGCAATCTGGTGCTACATATGCTACCTTTTGAAGTAAAATTTGCATTCAGAAAGTTACATATTTTATCGAAAAAAAAAATCGGCATCAGTGAGGGGGACCCTAAATACGCCACTACCTCCTTAGGGCCCATTTCAGTAATGCCCCTCTCTAGGGGACCAGCTCTGGAACATTCACACAATTGTGGGCACCAGAATAAAAAAATTAACTGTCCATAAATTACATTAAATACGCACTAAACAAATTAAAAATATGTCTGTCTTTTCAAAATAGTGTAATTTGGACTAACCGCCCGTTTATTTCTTTAAGATCCAGTGGGATTGATGGTAAGAAGGGTGAAATATTAAAGTTTCTGTGAAGTTTTTCAATAATTTTACTTTGCTCGATGTAAAATGATGAAAGGGCAACAAGAGTAGAAGATTAATGCGCACGAAGCGCGCCAAAAATAACACTTTTACGGACATTTTGGGTGTTTGCCTTCATTTTACATAGCAATTACGTATGCACGAATAGCACTGAACACTCCCTAAGTAGACCTTAAAATTGCAGCTGGCCCTTAAGTTTCATTATAGCCAGGACCTAACGACTAATTTTCTAGTACCTCTAGTCGAAATAACTAGCGCATCAATGATGCTGTAGCTCAGCTGCCACGCCCCGCACATTTTGCCCTTCTAGTAGACTGACTTAAAATCAAAGTACTATACGATCGCAACAGCAGTTCATAGTGTTTTTAAATGTGTGGAACATCATATTCATAGGAATTTTGAGGATCGAGATGGCGGCGTTTAAAACAAGATAAGGGCTTACCATCTGACACTTCATTCAACTTAAATGTTTTTTTCCGTAACGGTAGGATATAAGGCGAAACGTTGCCTAAAATATCTTCAGTTTCCAACATTTTTGTGTAATGAGTGCTTGAATACTTGAATACATTTGCTACAACATCCACGTGTATGGTTGAACACATAACTTAATTTTGTGCCAAATATTCCAAGCTATGAAGGGGGAGATTACAATGCCAGTAACGTATTGCGGTCAATTAACGTTTTCCAAAAGAAGAAGCAGTTTCAAGACATGTTAATTTGTCCGTCCCCATAAAACATCAGAATAATTTTGTGTCAAAATATTCTAAGGTATCTTGAGGAAGTTATGAATCAAAACAACACATTGATTCAAAAAAAAAAAAATTCTCAAACCATCCAATTAAAAATTCAACTGGCAAATTTTTCTGAAGCGTCCCCAACAAGTAACCAGAAAATTTTTAAAACATAAAAAAGTATTTGTTTAACACATCCACCCGGTCCCTGTCCAGCTCCAGACAATGATCAATTACAACCGTTCTTCGTCCACAACACAATGAGAGCTTGGTGTCAGTATCATACACTCAAACACAAGCTCTCTATGGTAATCTGAAATTAAAATCAAAACAACCCTCCGCCGTTCATCCTCTGCCTGCGTGCACAGTAAATTCGTCGGACGATGACCCCCTAGGGAGTTATCAGCACTGGCTATGCGGTACAGTTTGTGTGTGTAACGGTGCACAGTAAACTGACTACAGTGTTATGTAAGTCTAACTATAACCCTCTTGCACTGAGCAGTGGCAGTACCATTTCCCTTGTACACGTTAGTACAGGAAATTGTCCATTGAACTCGTTGCTATGGGAATAAATAATACCATACATACATAAAGCGAAAAGAAAAGAAAACCGAAACAAACTATAAAATAGAATTACTTCGTGATTTCCACACATGCCATAGAAAAATTAAAACGATGTAAAAAGTTACTTTTCAGCGTTCGTAAATCTTTCCAACAGTCGATTTTTTCTTAAATTGAGCTTTCCCAAAATTGACTATATTAATAACACCTAATCAATAGTGTTAGGACGTAAAACTTATCGTGAACTATTACAGGCAAATTGATATAATAGAGCAGATATCTGGACTGCCTGCAGCAATCAAAACACAATCTCCATTGTATTTCACACACGAAAACATAACGAATGCAAATATGCCGAGAAGGCTACGCACTTGGTGAAGCTAATGACAAACTAAGACAGGAAACAGTGGTTGTTCATTATGTTGCCCACATTTGAAAACAGTATGAATAGTCAGGGTAACCCTGACAAGGGCGTGCTTCTTTATGGTCTTCAAAGATATTACAAGCATAGATTCCAAACTCCTATAGACCTTATGCACTGACATCACACTGATGTCATTTTGGGTGCAAACAATGAAGCACACGTGCACGAACGGCTTGGATTTCGCCCCACGTGTAGTAGACTTACGTGCGTATACGATTGGTTGACGAATCAGCTGTCTGAATTTATTGGTGTAACTTGCAATGATACGCGCTTTTCCGCCATCTTCCTCCAAAAGAGGGAGCACTTTCTTCATTGTGACATCATATGCATAAGTTCTATACCTACACTGCTACGCTCAGTGACTCCTCATGGAGACGCAAATATCGGGGAGGAAGTGTAACTTTGACATGCGCGCCGTTCTTATTCGGTGATCTGCGTACAAAAAGATGAACGCGTTACCGAAACGCCATTGTTAAAAAAGGTTGACCACGTGCGCTTTGACCAGGGGCGTCGCCAGAGCATTTATCATGGGGGGGGGGGGCTGTGCCGTATTTGCCGACTGAGAAGGAATAAATGCCGACTGAAAGTGTTGATAAGAGATGCAGTTAGAGCTGAGAACCGTTAGTCCAACCTATAGTGGTCCAGCAGGGGTGGCGCCAGGATTTTCCTAAGGGTGGGGGGAGCAACGACCCGAAGCCTCGACAGCTCCGATGCCTTCGAGGGGTTGGTGAGGGGAGATTTGAAGAAAACGTGTACTCTACCATGCCGTTGAGAACCATATATTGCATAAAATTTTGCTTATACTAGAGGAAAATAGTTCCGCCCGATTAAAGGTTTTTCCCGAAACCCAAACTGTGAAACTGCAAAGCGCGAGAACCGCCCGAAATTTTTGGGTAAGCTTACACTAAAAAGAATCTGTACTTATTTAAAGCTTGTATAGGTCAACCAGTAGCTTACCCAGGATTTATCTCAAGGGGGGCATGCAATGTGTTCTGTGATCGCCGGCCTGGGCAGGGGTGTAAGGGGAGGGGTGAGTCCCCCTCCCCTTTGAAAATTTTTGAAAAATAAGGTGTCTTTACATGCAAGCTGTTGCCACATATGCCACCTTTGGAAGTAAAATTTGTGTCAAAACATTTACGTTTTTAGGACCTGAAAAAATTGGCATTCGTGAGGGCCCAATGGCTTCCCCCTGTGTACGCCACTGAGGTCAACTGTCCAGGCAGATGGACCCTATCGGGCACAAATTACATTGTACTTCCCTCTTCGAGTCACTAGCCGTACCGAAAGACAGACTCAAGAGAACATAAACTTAGTTTAGCGAAATGAAATGAGATTCCCGGCATTTACATAAAACGATAAATTCTACTTAAGTAACTTGAAAAGATGGAAAGGGTTTCTTCTATATTTTACCTATCAGTAACGAAACTGAAGAAGAGTGGGCAATGCATACCGAAAATTTGGGGTTTTATCGCAGAAATAAACCTTTTGAAAGCTTAAATAGGTAAACCGACCATGGGTGGCGACAGAATTTTCCCGACATGGGGCTGGGCGTTGCCAGCGACCCCAAGTTCCGACAGCATGTCGAGGGGGTGAGAAAGGGATATGAAGGAGCCTAACTATCCCATGCCATTGCAGAGTAAAGTATATTTAGCATTATATCACTTAATGTGTCAAGAGCCGAGTTACGCACTGACACTGTTCTTTTGAGTCTGAATCGTGAAATTGCAAAGGGGGCGAAATTTTTTGGTAGGCTGATACAAAAAGCATGTTATCATTAAGAACAAAAAGAAAAACATAAAAACTGTAAGGGATAGACTGTATAGGGGACAACATACATTGTGTCGAAAACACCTGGACTACCCGATGAAATAGCTTAACTTTGCTCCTTGAGTCGCTCACCAACTGACCGTACCGCATGACACACACTAGAGTTATGTGGAGCTATGTGGAATGGAACTACTGTTTTTGTTTGTCAGAAGTGTAACCGCCTATTTAAAGGAACTTGAAGGACTTCTGGCTGCTGCTGACAGCTCAAACGGGTGGGTTTCAGTACAGAAAGGTAGAAAGCCTGTTGAAATTGCAGAGGGGTGTCCAGCTGTTGAGACGTCAAATTCTTTTGCGGGATTATCAGTGGAGGATATTGTTCAGGAGGTTGTAGAGGAATCAAAGGAAGGGGACTTTGGTATTTCTGGTGGTCTGTGGGAGGGTGAAAAGGCTAAGGGTAAGGTTCTGTTTGTCGGGGACTCCATTACTTGGTATACTGATAGGGAATTTTGTAAGAAGGACCAAAGGAATAGGGTAAGGATTTGTCTCCCTGGTGTTAGAATTGAGGACATCTCGGCCAGAGTTAGCAAAATTGTTGGGGACAAGGAAGTTGTAGCTGTGCAAGTGGGCACTAATAATCTCAGTCGGGACAATCAAATTTCACTTAGGTCAAAGTATAAGGAACTGATTTGTAGGCTGAAGTCGACACGTACGAAAGGGGTTGTTTGTGGTATTCTCCCCGGTTTGACAGGAAGGTCTCTTGGGGCAAAATTTTGGGATTTAATAAGTGGTTGAAAAACGAGTGTGCGCATGAGGGTTTTCTCTTTGTTGATACCTGGGCTGGTTTTGTAAATAGGAGGGATCTTTTTGCTAAAGATGGGTTGCACTTGTCGAGCATAGGGACTAACGAGTTGGGTAGGCTGGTTTCTCGGGCTGTTGATTCTCAGGTGTCAAACTAGAGTCAGGGGTGAGGTCAGCCAAGAATGGGGGGGGGGTTCTGAGTTTTGTTGTGCTCAGAGTGATTGTGTTAGTAACAAGGGGAAGCATGTAAATATGGCTGTTTGTGGAATGAAGGTCATGTTTGCCAATGTTCGCAGCCTTTTCAATAAGTTCAGTGAGTTCCTTGCTCATATTTCCATAGACAATCCAGACATAGTTGGGGTTACCGAAACTTGGCTCCATAGTGATATCAGCAACTCTGAAATTCAGGTTCCTGGGTACAAAATTTTCAGGCAAGATAGGGCTGATACTGCCTGTGGTAGAGGTGGAGGGGTTTTACTGTATGTTAAGGATAGCATAAATTGTGTTGATGTCACCAACAAGTTTTCTTCTGGATTTTCTAACTGCTTGTGGTGTGAAATTAGTTTTGTCAATGAGTCTTGCACTCCTTTAGTTGTTGGTATTATTTATCGTTCACCAAATTCTTGTGCTGATAATAATCAGAGTTTGTTCGAAAGTTTTAGGAAAGTCTCTTCAAAAAGGGCTGTTGTGTATGGGGATTTCAACTTTCCTGATATTGATTGGCATTCATGTACTAGTGGGTCACATGGGAGGGATTTTCTTGAGGCAGTGTCTGATGGTTTCTTTACCCAGCATGTTCTGTTTCCCACTCGTGAGGATAATTGTCTGGATTTGGTGCTAAGTACTGATGAAAACATGGTAAGAAATGTAGCTAGTGGTGGTAAGATAGGATCTAGTGACCATGACCTCATTAGCTTTGAGTTACTTTGTTTCAGCAAGCTTCAAGGTAGTGACGAAACTGTTTAGATTTCAGCAAGGCTAACTTTACTCATGCTAAAGAGCTTCTTACCATAGATTGGGTTGCACGTTTGTCTCACTTAGGCCCTGCTGAAGCATGGAGTGTTTTTCGTAATATAGTTACTGACACTACAAAGTTGTGTATCCCACTCAAGAAAGCTGTGGTTAAAAGTAGGCCAATCTGGATGTCTAGAGAGGTACTTAGAGCAGCCAGGAAGAAACGTAAGTGTTGGCGTCGTTATAGGGTCAGTAAGAATTCTGATGACTTTGCAGTCTACAAGAAGCAGGAACTTTTAGTTAAAAATTTGGTTATTGACACTAAAGCTAAGTTTGAAAAGCAGTTGGCCAAGGAGGTTAAGGTAAATCCAAAATCTTTTCATGCCTATGTCAGGTCTAAGCAGAAGATTAAGGAGGGTGTTGGGCCTCTCCAGGGTAATCAAGGCACACTAGTTACTGATCATCAGGATATGGCTTATTTTCTTCAATGATATTGATAGCTCTCTCACATCTAGTATTAGTAAGTTTGCTGATGATACTAAGCTCTATAGGAAGGTTTTTGATAAGGATGATGCCTCATTACTGCAAAAAGACTTGGATAGGTTATTTTCATGGTCTCAGACTTGGCAAATGTCTTTTAATGCAGATAAATGCAAAGTCCTTCACTTTGGTCCTAAAAATTTCAGCTATGTTTATAACATGAATGGTAGTATTCTGAGTGAAGTGTCTTTTGAGAAGGATCTGGGTCGTAGTTGTTACAGGTGATTTAAAGCCATCTAGACAGTGTGCAGCTGCTGCTGCTAGGGCTAATAGGGTGCTTGGATTGATCAAGAGGAATTTCAGTAGTTTTAGTAAAGAAATTGTACTAAATCTGTATAAGCAGTTGGTAAGACCCCACCTCGACTATGCAGCCCAGGCTTGGAGTCCCTTCTATGAAAAGGACAAGTTTCTTTTAGAGCAAGTTCAGAGGAGAGCCACTCGCCTTATACCCGAGGTGAGACACCTACCTTATCATGTCAGACTTAAGCATCTTGGGCTTACCACCCAGGAGTTGAGAAGGATTCGGGGGGACATGCTACAGGTGTACAAATTTCTCTCTGAAAGGAATCCTTTGTCATCTTGCACTTATTTAAAGGTTCAATGTGATTCTCGGGTTCGAGGCCATTGTAAGAAGCTAGTTAAGTGTTTTGCAAGGCTCGACATTAGGAAGTTCAGCTTTTCTCATAGAGTTGTTGACGAGTGGAATAGTCTGCCTGAGTGGGTAGTTAACTCTACATCTGTGCACTGCTTTAAGGTTAACATTGACAAGTTCTTCCATAACTGTGGTAGGATCTAATTTGTGCTGGGCTCGTTTGGTGTTGGTTGGTTGTTTGTTTTCAGTTAAGCTTGTATGGACTTCAGGGCATCTTAAGGGGCCTTAGCCCTCCTTTGCCCTTTAACCTGTTATGTTATGTTATGTTATGTTATGTTATGTTATGAAACTGGAGTGAAATTACATCTCGCGTAGTGCGTCGAAAATTTTGGGTTCTGATTACAGAAATTGTCCTTTTTCTTTCACTTTCTTTTCTCTTTTTTCCCCTCATGTTTCCTTCATTTTGCCGACTGGTGCAGAATTTACCCACCCAATGCCAGAAACTTCATGAACGATGAACCCCTTAAGTATACAATGATACTGAAAAGCCCTATGTAGCTTTTTAGTCGACAGAGAATGTTTTAAGTTTCAAAAAGTGTTGCTTACGGGCTTTGAAAATATTGTAATAAACGTCGTCTACGAATGCATTCCAGTCTACTATCTTCCGTCTGCACCAGCCCCCTTTTCTTGCCCTGCTTTGTCCCTCCCTCCCCTGTTCTTTTCTCTGTTCCCTCGGTCTTTCCCTCTCCCTCTTCTCTTTCTCCTCTTTCTTCTTCCGTCTAACGTTCTTTCCTTTGCATTTCCCTCTTTCCTTCACACCCCCACAACCCCCTCTAGCATCGGCCCTGGCTTTGACAGCGCGTTTCTTACGCGCAAAATACCTTTCTCTGTGCATTTATCTAAATTATGTGACGCTCACTACCGCTCGCTTAGAAAAGAACGCGCTAATTGCTTTCCCGTTAAATGCATGTAAGAAGTCGGCGCACATTTTTAACTGCGTTTTTAGATAAGACCCTGGTAACTGACCTATTTATAGATTGCGGACTCCAAAACAGTCATTGTGCTTTCACGACAGAGTGTTTGCCATGCCACAGGGAAGAAACATACTTTTCTCTGTGAATGGAATAGCCTATATCGAAGAGTGATGATTTCTTAGATTTAAGATTGTTACAAAGTAACATGTAGAAACACTTGTTTTCAAAATGACTTAACACAGTGATCAGCACCCCCCCCCCCCCCGCTCCAATATCCCCGTCCCCGATATTTTGGTCTCCATGAGGAGTCAGTGCGCCATTTTAAGTTTTGAATCTATGCTTATAATATCTTTGGTGGTCTTTTCAAGTCCTACTCGAGGGCCGTGCCGAAAAGATCAAAAGAAGCACTCCCCACTATCCACTACAGTAGGAACCGCTGTTGCGATCGCATAGTACTTTGACTTCTAAGTTTGTCTACTACTACCCCCAGATCGAAATAAAAATCACATGACTTTGTAGCACAGTATTTCCATTTTCAGACAAATTGTTTTCTGCTTGAGAACTTTTTTTGATATCTTAAGGTCTCAAGTGAGATTTTAAAGAATATAAGTCATAATTCATTGTATTTAATGCTTAATATTCAATATATAGTTTTGAATTTTAAAAATAAAAGGAATTTTGAAGTTTATTAAGGAAACTAGGTTTTAATATTTGGAAGCCAAATGCATTCTACATATTTACTCAAGTTTTAATGATGGCCGCCGAGACCTACAACTGTCTGAGTTGAATATAAACTGCAGATACCAACTTTCAAACGTTAAGATTAGTCGGCCTGTAGCTGTGCATGTGACAGGTAAGTCAGGGAAGTGTTCGACTAGAGTGTTTAGACTGAGGTTTACATGTGTTAACCAGATTCGATGTGTCGGTCAGACCACAGGTGTTTTTTCGCGTTACACGTAGCCTATGCATACACTGCAGTACATTATGTGTAGCGTACAACTGTACAGCCTAGGCTAGGCCCGTAGGCCTAGCCTATGACTATGTATAATGTTGGTCGAACCAGCACTGCCAGCAGCGTAAGGCCCTTTGTAGAGGGTCAAGTTGTAAACTTGTAGCTCCATGATCAATTTAGTTACAGAGAAATTGTAGTCTCGACGATGCCGGCATCACAGGCGCCCCTTAACATTGTATAGTATATCATATACTATGTAGTATATAGACGGAAAGGTATGCCACAAATCTCCTAGCTCGAACAAACAACTTACCTTTCTGGCACAATTACTGCACTTTTCTCGCCGAATTTGTCTGAACTTAACTGTTTTACAGTCTTCAACTGCCACAAATGCTCATAGTAAATGCAAGCCCTTCCACTTTTCAAAGGTTTTCAAATTTTATGAAATTTAATGTTCAAAAATTGTTCATATTGATGCTAATATATATCTGCAAGATTTGCAATAATAAAAACTGAACCATAATTAAACAAATTTTGGAAGAAATTTAGAAAGTTAAGAGAACTTTAGAGAATATTTCAGGAGTATTTTATTATATAGTGTGGAAGTGCTGAATGCTCTCTATCAGCAGCTACCATCCTCTGACTGTTACTCCATCGAAATTTCATCCATCAGACAATGCCAAGTGAAATTATTCGGGAAAAAGGGCTGCCTTAAGGTACCTTATGATCAAAAGTCTCGACACAGACAAATTTGGCGAGAAAAGTGCAGTAATTGTGCCAGAAACGTAAGTTGTTTGTTCGAGCTAGGAGATCTTGTGACATACCTTTCCGTCTATATATACTACATAGTATATGGTATACTATACAATGTTAAGGGGCGCCTGTGGCTGCTGATAGAGAGCATTCAGCACTTCCACATTATATAATAAAATACTCCTAAAATATTCTCTAAAGTTCTCTTAACTTTCTAAATTTCTTCCAAAATTTGTTTAATTATGGTTCAGGTTTTATTATTGCAAATCTTGCAGATATATATTAGCATCAATATGAACAATTTTTGAACATTAAATTTCATAAAATTTGGAAACCTTTTGAAAAGTGGAAGGGCTAGCATTTTCTACAAGCACTTGTGACAGTTGAACGGTAACTGTTTTACAGTCTTCAACTGCCACAAATGCTCACAGTTTGCAAGCCCTTCCACTTTTCAAAGGTTTTCAAATTTTATGAATTTCTGTGTTCAAAAATCTTGCATATTAATGCTAATATGTATCTGTAAGATTTGTAATAATCAAGTCAAAACATAATTGACAAATTTTGAAAGAAATTCAGAAAGTTAAGAGAACTTTAGAGAATATTTTAGGAGTATTTTATTATATAATGTGGAAGTGCTGAATGCTCTCTATCAGCAGCTACCATCCTCTGACTGTTACTCCATCGAAATTTCATCCATCAGACAATGCCAAGTGAAATTATTCGGGAAAAAGGGCTGCCTTGAGGTACCTTATGATCAAAAGTCTCGACACAGACAAATTTGGCGAGAAAAGTGCAGTAATTGTGCCAGAAACGTAAGTTGTTTGTTCGAGCTAGGAGATTTGTGACATACCTTTCCGTCTATATATACTACATAGTATATGGTATACTATACAATGTTAAGGGGCGCCTGTGGCCGGCATAGGCCCTAATGTTAGGCTTATCTTAAAAATGATAGGCCTAGGAAATGTATAGACATGACCTAATAAGGCCACTTTCGAATGTCGTGCATCGATACAGTCAACAAAGCGCGTCAAAACTGCTGTCACAATCAATGCGTCAATTTTTGATGCAGCACGCGCATATAGCAAACTCCCTTGCTAATGCGCGTGAACCTGTTTTTCAAGCACTTGTACGCTAAAATATGCAGCTCAAATTGAACGCACAAACTGCCTACACTAAACCTTTACATACAGCTCTGTACAAAAATTGTAAACAGCGCCCTCTGGACTTATTAGGTTACTTCTGATTTTAGGCTTGAGCTGGAAATGCTGAACTTGTCGTAATGGTATCTCTTGAAAGCCAGACTGCATAATTTGTCAGTTGCGTGGAAGAAGTTCCGCGCGCATTTTCAATTTACATACTGATTTTACCACGAATTTGGCGCGCAATAATTCAGTTTGGTGTGCGGGGCGCAGAGCAGAACTCCATCCCGGCATAGCGGTGGCGAAACGGTTACAGTACCTCGGTCTGTCGGCGTACTGTGCAATGCAAACTAACCTTATCCAATACACACACGGCAGCCATGCAATTTTGTGTTGTAATGTGCCTCCACTTAATTCGTACTGAGTACCACACAAAATATGATTATTTCCTGCCAAATAGGAAAAAATGTATATAAATTTTGGCAGTAGTATGATATGTATAAGTGTAGCGTACGTAAGTACAGTATACGTACATATAGTATGTAGTATACATAAATATATAATACATATGCGTATATGTATACGTACACATATAGTTAAATGTATTGTGTGTATTCAGTTTGTAGTGGCATTGGCGCACAATTTTGGAACTTTACAATTACATTCCGTGCGCAATTAACAAACTATGTAATCTGGCTTGAAAGGAAAAATCTGTGGTAAAGATTTATAGCTCTCAAATAAGGTCAAGTCTGCCAAAACTTTTTCAGGTACAAACAGATTCACATTCTTTTGTCTTGTTTTCTAAAAACGAAAACTTTCTTAGAGTTACCTTATTAGGTTGTGCCATCGTACATAGACTAGGCTATGAAATAAATTATAGTGCTAGTCTGCAGTCTGCTGTTAGTATTTGGGTCACTTTGGGAGTTGTACTACGGGTAACTGGTCGTTTCGCCCAATTACCAGTTAGCCATGTATGTGCATGCGTCGGGGTAGTAGGACGTAATTTTTTTTACTGTGTCTCTTAGTTGTTTTTAGCTCCTGTTTTTTAGCCTTCTGTTACTTCTTTAGGCGGATTGCTGTTTTAATCGTGCGTTTTAGCTGTTTTTTTGATGTGGATTCTGCTTTGTGGTTTCTATTTTCCTGTTTTTACGGATTGCGTTTTGTACTCTCTGGTGTTTTATTATTACGTTAGGTTGTGTGTTTTTATGTATGTTGGAGGCCTGGCCTATCCTTGCCCAGCATCATGTGGAGGAGCCTCATTTTTATTTTCTTTTTTATGAGTTGTAGCCTTCCCTCTCGATGGCATTCCGGCAATTGTCATACCACTCACCCCTGGATGTCCCTTTTCAGACCGTACATCGTATTTCCAAGGTCGGTCAGTATGCTCTTTTTCATTTTTAATCACATGGGAGTTATGACGTATTCTAGTGGACCTGGTACTTGTGGGTCTAGGCCTAGGCCTATTTATCGAACTAGCATTAGGCCTAATTTGAGTTCTAAATCCTACCTCATATTTAATTACCGATTTTACTCCTACTCATCTAAATTAACCTTCCTGTGCATACTTTTAGTCTTAGGGGGGGATATTGAGCTAAACCCTGGCCCAGGCTCTTACTGTGGCCAATGCAACAAATTGGTTAAAAATTGGGACAAAGCTGTTGAATGCGATGGATGTGAAAATTGGGTTCATGCACGGTGTGCTAACATTGATAGCAATGAATATAAAGAATTGCAGCTCTCAACCTCTGATGACAAATGGTACTGCCCCAGTTGTTCATCGCCCTGTGGTATTTGTGACCAAAGGGTTTTGGGCAGTGATCCTGTCATTGAATGTGACTCCTGCAAAAACTGGATTCACAATAGGTGCTCGCAGGTCTCTGACCTTGATTATCAAAACATCCAGGCTACAAACTGTGTCTGGATTTGTCCTGTCTGTAATGAAAAAAATTTGGGTACTGCTCTCTCTACACTCTTGCCCCCTCGGGCTAACAGTAATCCTCACACTGGCATAAGACTTGTTAATAGATTCAATTCCCTTGATCCTGAACACGAAAAGGATCTTAGTGCCTCACGTGTGGATGCAGGCACATCATTGAAATCAAATCAAACAGCTATCAAAAAAGAGATCTCCCTTGTTTCTATAAACATCAATGGTATTCGCGGTAAAAAAATTGATCTTCAGGCCTTCCTTAGTGTGACTCATCCTGATATTATAGCTCTCCAGGAGACTAAAGTCGATGACTCCATTACTTCAAGTGAACTGGTTCCTTCCAGTCTGGATTATACCATTTTCAGAAATGACCGTACTCTTAGGGGTGGAGGCACTATGTTGCTGGTGAAAAACAACCTATCCCCCACGAACGTTAGTATCCTCACAAATGGATCGGAGTCAATTTGGGCTAAGTTTTCTGTCAATGGTATTACACATTATGTTGCCTCATGGTACAGGGACCCTGATGCTACTTCTGAACATATCCTTTTGTTCAGGGAGCAATTAAGTAAAATCATGGCCAATCACAGAACTAGTAAGCAGCCACGGTTTCATGTCTTAGGGGACTTTAACTTCGGTAAAATTGATTGGACCACTAGGCTTCATAAAGATAATGGAGTGTGTCTTAGTAATAGTTCTGGAAAGTTGCTCCTGGATATCTTAAATGACTTTGCAGCTGAGCAACTTGTAAGTTTCCCTACCAGAGGCACAAATACCCTTGACTTAGTTATATCAAACTCGCCAAATCAGTTCACTGAAATTTCCCCCTTAGATCAGTTTAGTGATCGTGTGGCTTTATTCTGTAGACTGAGGTGTCTCTTTCCGATCAAAAGGAAACCTCGTAGGCTTATCTGGCAATTCTCTAAGGGTGACTATGGTGCTAAGAGAAACGATACCCGGAGTTTCACATTGGGGTACTTCAATGGGGGGCAGAATAACCGTACTGTGGACGAAAACTGGCAGTTGATTAAGTCCTTTCTCGAAAGAACTGTTAAGAAGAATGTTCCCACCAAAAGAACTGGAGCTAAAACATCTCTCCCGTGGGTTACCGATAGCATTCGTAAGCTGATTAGAAGAAGGGACAGGCTGCATGCTATCTTCAAAAAAACTAACAATACCAAGATGCATGACAAATGAGCTGAATTGCGGTCTAGAATCAAAAGGGAGGTCCATATCTCCCATACAAATTATGTTAATGGTATGATTGGTGATATAAAACATGACACTAAACCTTTCTGGAGGTACATAAATGGCCAAAAAAAGGATAAACATGGCATCCCCCCTCTCAAGACGAATAGCAAATTAGCTATTACTGATCTGGATAAGGCCTGTGCTTTCAATGCTCAGTTCACAAGTGTATTTACCAAGACTTTGTTTAGTGTTATCCCTTTCTGCAGACCAGCTTGTAGCAGAATGGCTGATAATACCATATCTACTCATGGAGTTGAAAAACTGTTAAAGGGCTTGAATAAAAACAAAGCCGTTGGACCTGATAACATTCATCCTTGGGTCCTTAGTGAAATTGCCTCTGCCTTTGCTCCTGTGTTAAGTCACTTGTATCAGCAATCCCTTACAAGCGGAAGGATACCGGCTGATTGGAAGATGGCAAACGTCTGCCCTGTTTACAAAAAAAAATGACAGTTCTCTCCTTAGTAATTACCGGCCTGTTTCGCTCACTTGTATTTGCTGTAAATTGTTAGAGCATAGTATAAGTTCCAACTTGATGGACTTCTTTGAGGCAAACAATACACTTTCAACAAAGCAGCATGCTTTCAGAAAGTCGCATAGTTGTGATACCCAACTAGTATCAGTCGTCGAAGACTGGGCTTCGGCCCTGGACTCACAAAAGCAGGTTGATGTCTTCATCTTGGACTTTGAAAAGGCCTTTGACACTGTGCCTCATGAACTGCTAAAAACCAAACTGTTTAGCCTTGGTGTTTCCAAACAGGTTCTTCGGTGGGTCGACGACTTTCTCTCTGATCGTAAGCAAGCTGTTGTAGTTAATGGTACTCGGTCCCCTTTTGATGATGTTGTCTCTGGTGTTCCTCAAGGATCTGTCCTAGGACCCATTCTTTTCCTTGTTCATATTAATGATATTGTAAATGCTGCCTCCTCTAATATTAGACTTTTTGCTGATGACTGTGTCTGTTACCGGGTCATAGAGAATGTTAATGATTGTTGTTTGCTCCAGAAAGACATACATAATCTAGGTCTTTGGGCCAAGACTTGGGGCATGAGATTCCAGCCCTCTAAGTGCAACATCATTACTTTCGCTAGAAAAAAAAATCCGGTCAACTTCGATTATGTCTTGAATGATGTGAAGTTAGTTAAGGTTGACTCGATAAAGTACCTAGGTGTCACGATTTCTAACGACTTAAACTGGGATAAGCACATTCAGTCTATCTGCAATAAGGGTAATAAGATTTTGGGCATACTTTATAGAAATTTATCATTTTGCTCTCGCGATGTGAAGTTAGCTGCCTACAAGGGTCTCCTTCGGCCTGGTTTGGAGTATGCTTGTTGCGTATGGGACCCACATCAGTCTTATTTACAAGATAAGCTAGAGAGCATCCAGAGGAGATCGGCTCGTTTTGTAAGCTCCGAATTTTCTCGCGAGCCAGGGTCGATGACATCTATTTTGAAGGACCTTGATCTCCCCACGCTAGCCGATCGTCGCAAGCAAAACAGACTTATTCTCTTCTCAAAAGGTTTTTTTGGTAAGGCTAATATTCCCATGGACAAACTCAGTCATCCAACTTGGAAAACTCGTGGGATGCACAACCTCCATTTTTGTCAACTCTACTCTCGGTCTAATTGTTGTAAATATAGTTTTCTTCCTAGTACTCTGAAAGATTGGAATAACCTTCCTGCTGCTTTGATTGATGGTTTAGATAGTCATAGAGATCCTGTTCAATATATTACCAATTTTATTAGGGCAAATTAGGGCACCCCTGACGCATGTGCGGTGTAGTAATGTCCTTTGGATGTGTCACCGTGATCCCAAAGAAGAAGAAGAAGAGCCCCCAACCAGTTTGCTTAGGTTGCTTAATATCTCTTCTGAAGTCAGACTTTTTGCCGATGATTGTGTTATTTATAGACAGATAAAGAATAACCTTGACCAGGTTCAACTCCAAAAGGATTTAAACACCCTTTCTGAGTGGCAAAATAAGTGGCAAATGCACTTTAACACCAAAAAGTGTTTTTCTATGAGGATCATTCACTCAGGGAAACCCAAGCTTTTTAATTATACTCTAGACAAAGATATCCTTGAGTCCACTGCCTCTCATACTTACCTAGGTGTTGACATTTCAAACAATCTTACCTGGAATAGACATATTAACCATATCACTTCGTCTGCAAATAGGTCTCTGGCGTTTATCAGAAGGAATCTATACTCCTGTCCCAGGAGTGTTAAAGCTAATGCCTACCTTACTCTTGTCAGGCCTTTATTGGAGTATTCATCTTCCATTTGGGAACCCTACACCGTTTCCCTATCCGATAAGGTTGAGCAAATTCAATGTAGGGCTGCTAGGTTTGTCTGTAATGACTATTCCCCCCATAGTAGCATGACTGAAATGTTAAAAGATCTAGGGTGGGATAGCCTTAAAGTCAGGCGTACTGTCAACAGGCTAGCAATTTTTCACAAAGCCAGATTGGGTCTCCTAGCCTTGCCAATGAACAACCTTCAACCGGTCCGGCGGCCTTCTAGGCATCATCATTCAAATAGCTTTTTACATATACCAACCAATAAGGACTGCTACAAATACAGTTTCTTTCCTTGGACCGTCAGGGACTGGAACCTTCTCCCCCAGAACATAACAGATCTCGAGGACCCCAAGCAGTTCAAGAGCGCAGCCTTGAGGATTCTCAGACGGGACGACTAACTTCATGCGCACACCCAACCCTGCACGTTTGACTCCACCGGGAGTGTTGTGCAGTATTTATCCAGATCCAGGTCGTTTCTCCCCCTTGCCAGTTCGCCCCAGAGTGGAAGTCGTTTTGCCCCAAAGTACCTAGGCCTACCAGTTTGCCCGTGGATTTACTATCGCTAGGCCTAGCCTAGTTGTTGTAAACACATTTTCAAGTGCATTTGATATTGTTTTTGTATTATATTTTTTACGACAGCAGAGCAACAAAATCAAAATGGCATGAGTTGTGGAAACGAAAGTGATGAAAGGACTCACTTGAACTGTAATAAATAGCGTTCTGTAGAGAAAATATGAAAGCAGACTGAAAAGAAATTGGTATCTCAAAAAAAAGACTGCAAAGAAAAAAACTTAAGATGCCAGTAATAAAAGAGAAGAAGGAAAATGTGACTTCAAAAAGAGAATTGCTGCACAGGAAAATGTGAATGCAAAACCAAAAAAAAAAAACGGTATTTCGACACAAAAATATATAAATAAGCGCCGTGCACAAGACACACTTCTAGAAATAACTAGAGAATTGAAACACATGCTTTTAGTGCTAGTAGTGTTTCTACCAAATGTGCATGTACAGAAGCCTACGATGTAGTCCTCTCTGTACGATTCGATCATTGCTGTAAATGCGAAGTGTACTGACATCATAGAGCAGGATTATAAGTTCTTATAATACTACTCTATGACTGACATTTACATCGTGTAAACTACAGCAGAGCTTTGTGTAGTTAGTTAGTTAGATGAGGTTTAACATCCCAGTTCCCAGAGCTTTGTGTAATACATGGCCTCATATCTGCACACTTGTACATCAGTTATCGTACAGTGTGAAATGCTGAGAGTTGGATTTTATTTAATACCATGCACAGACATAGAGTGTACAGAGACTGGCAGTGTGCCTTGCGTCACTGATGTCCCACGTAACATCTACTGTACTACTGATCATGTTGGGCTAGTGTATGCTTGTCCCTAGCCTAGCCTTATGTTTAAAACTGAAATTGAATTATGAACCAGAACACTCCCATCATCTACGCATGCTGATATCTGTGATCTGTTTACAATACACATGCACTCGTTTAGAGTCAAGTCTAATCACGTAACTAGGTGCATGCGGGTGCAGTTAATTAGGCATAAATGTATACATGGGAATGGTGGTAGAACCATACTGTTGCAGTGATATAGTTTTTTATTCAGATTTTGGGGGAAAATATCTCACAGAACAAAGTTGGGAACTGGAAAGTGCTGCATTTTGTGAGTAAATTTGCACAATGAAAATATTGGAAAAATGGTTATTTCATTACTGATTGTTGGGGTGAAAAAACTGTGCGTCAGTTTGAACCCAGAGGTTTTATGTCTGTGCGTCAAAATCAAAAGTTGTGCGTCATTGACCCAGGTGACCAGGTCAGTGAAAACCCTGACTTGTCTTAGTGCATGCAACAGCAAAATAACATTGTTCATGCAAACTATTCTGTGATTTTTTGTCCGTCCAAGAGTTACAATTTAGCACCTGTAAGTTTCACAAGTACAGTACTGATCTGAAAATGGGTTGCTTTTTATTTTCATACTTTTTATGTGATCTGTTTGCAAAGTGTGAATGGAAATGTAACAGGGCAGGCATATTTATAAATTATCGTAAAGTCAGACACTGTTAATTCAGGTTTTATGTATTATAATGTAGCATTGGCTTAGCCTAGGGCGACACTAGTGTGTTAGGCTTAACATTGGACTTGTTTGTACACTCGTGCAACAAATCACGTATAGGCCTATAGGCTAACTTAACGTTAGTAACATTGGTATTTGCAGTGTGATGCAGTTGGAAGATGGAATACTTGACTTTATTGTACAGTTGTACGTACTTACTAACTAGTAATTCGTACCGTTATGACTTTAACGATGCAATAACGTTAATATATTATTATGACGCAGACAGTTAGCTATGATTATGAGCGCGCGGTACTCTAGTAAATTTACAGTTCCTAATGAAACGATGTATTATGGTGTGCTGTGCGTCCAGACGGCCGCTGTACTATTGTATGTACAGTGCATGCGCCCCTTGCCGAGATGCTTGTGGTTTTGACGTCACAGTCGTTCCGGGAATCCCCTTATGTCTTAGTTCAAACAAGGAGCGCGTAGAATTACACTGTTTTCTGCGCGGTGTAAAGCTGTTAGTTTCAAAGTAAGATTCATTGATTAATTGAGGTAGATCGAGAGGGGGTGGAAGGTTTAGCGAGGGTTGGTGCGGTTGCAACTGCAGAAAGTAAGTGTAATGTTATAATTCACTGGCCAGATTAGGTAGTAGTAAACAAATAAGATTAAAGCACAATTTAAACATTATATCACTTGGATTATTTTGTGTCTCTTTCATTGAGTCTCTCAGCCACACGACCTAGAATTCAATCCTGGAGAAAGATCTTCATATCGCTCCAGGAGAAACAAGTTGCCCATTTGAAAAACGCGCGGCCGACCCCTTTTACAACTGAAACCAAGTCTAGAAGACTAAAAAAAAAAATTATATAAGCCCAAGTGTCCATGCAAGAAATATTATTGGATAAAGCTTGCATTAAACAGTTTCTTGAAGTAACTTAGTAAATACCAGTGTCCTACACCTTCACACCTGATGCAAATTTATTAACTGTTATGAAAAATAATTGGAAATTTCAAACATTCATGGCATGATACATATTCTAAATTTTGTCCGTCCATAAGTTACAATAGCAACACCTTCTTTGTCCAAAAGTTACAATAGAAGCATTGTGCCTAAAAAAAAATCAAAAGTCAAAGTTATCTTGAAGGATGTAGATATTTCTACTGGACATCTTAAAGATTATCACCAGCAAAATAGTTCTGAAAAAGCAAATTTTCTAAATTTTGGTGACTTGTGGGAGTATTTGGACCCCATTACTGTGAAACATGCCATTTGCAAAATTGGACTACCTCATCTTTGAAAATTTTGACTGGTCTTGATCTTTCTCAAATTCACATACCCTTAGCCTTAGGCAATTGATGTCTACACATCATTAATATGTTTAAGACCCTTCATTCTAAGAATACTTGCACTTAGCCTTGTGTCTAAAACATGACCACAAATTTTGATTTATACAAGTGATCTGTTTTGTTCTTTTAACATTATATCAAGCTGCTAAATTTTGTTAATAGGAATAGGACATTCACACTGTTGTACTTGTATGCTAAATAGCACACATTCCTATTCACGTACATCTATGTCCATAGCTGTGGCTACATCTGCTGTATACTTGCACAAAAGCACATGTACAGTAGCAACAATCACTGCAGTAACGCATGCAGATGCATGTTAGTCTCACAGGGGAAACAAATTTGAATGTGAATAAGCCTAGGCCTAGATCAGGAAACGTGTACAGTACGTGAGAACTAGGCTTAGGTTCCCTAGGCTAGGCATCCCATACTGGTTACTCTGGGTACCTTATCTTTAGAGAACTTTGACTGGGTCCATGTTTGCAAAGTCACAAGTACAGTACTCCTCAATCATTGATGCCTTTGAATCCTTTACTGTATATGTCCAAGATTCCATCATTTTAATTTAGAATACTTGCATAGTTGCATTTAGCGTTACTCTCAGTGGGGCTTATCTGATGAGGGTTGACTCTATTAAGTATTTGGGGGTGACCATCACCAAATATTTTAACTGGGGTAAACATATTTAGTCTGTTTGTGGCAAAGGAAACAAGATTCATGGCTTATTGTGCAGGAACCTTTCATTTTGTTCCAAAGAAGTCAAGTTGGCTGCCTACAAAGGTTTGCGTAGGCCTTGTTGGAGCATGCTTGTTCTGTTTGGGACCCAAATCAGACTTCACTTCAAGAAATATTGGAGGGAGTACCAAGAAGATCTGCTAGATTTATAGCCAGTGAGCAGTACTCCAATGAAGTTGGCTCAATGACTGCTCTCTTGAAAGATCGTGGTCTAAGTTCTAGCGTTTAACCGATTATACCATAATCGGTAATCACCGATTACCGATTATTTAATTAAACAATCGAGCAGATGGCCAATTACTGATCACCGATTATTAACATATATAGGAAGGTCATGTTTTCTCGCCATCAGTTGAACATTTCTAGCTATGTACACACACCATAATAACACATCCTTCACATTGCAGTTGAACAATTAGGAACAGTTCCTTACGTTCCACGAATGGAATATTAATTTTGTTTTGAAGGATTTCCTCTCGAAACACTGGGATAAAACTTAACCATAAATACACACTTTCCTATGATGTCACAGGCCTTACGTTAGCAAAAGAGTCTGTAGGTTTAGATAAGGCCCTGTCTAGTTCCATCCACCGATCATGTCAGGAGATTGCATGTAAAGGTTCTGTACTGGTTTGTAGTAGTGCTATATAGTAGCCTAGCCACCCCAGTTATAGGCAAAAATACCTTACTACCTTAGCACTTCAGGGCCACTAGACATTCCACTCAGTTTACTTCATTTACTCCTTTAATGGTTCCGTAATGATATGGATTTTTTGTAGAACATCTTACCCAACACTTTTGTCTTATGTAAAAGATTCTCCAAATGAAAGATAAAACTAATTTCTGAGTAATTCCCGTAATCGAAAAACTGTTGCCATCCCAGCATGAATTTAAACATGGGCCTGTTTCCCTTTGTTCATCAGTTAGGAGCATGGAAATACTGGGATAAAAATCAATGACCAACATGCTACGTAAAAGTGCAGCAATGCACTAGCCTTGCATTATGTATTACACGCTACTCTGTGTACTTTCATAGGTGAACTTCAACATCGCAAGAACTTTTTTTGAGTTCACATACTTGTATTCTGTTATTCCTTGTAGGGCAGTTGCATGTGCACATGTGTCTGTCATACATAATTAGAAACTTAACGAAAGGAATGTGGGAAGTGGCATAATTTATGCAGGATAATGAGCCTGAGGTTCCAAAGTTGTAGTTGCTACAGTACATGCACCAAATGTGTACAGATGATGTGGTTAGCCCTGAAACTTTAAAAACGTAGCGCGAAGTCATTTCTTCCTGTAGTACAATTTGTATGCAGATGAGCGGCATGGTCTGTGGCATGCACACCTTGTAGGTAATACTGTGTGCCCTTTGAAGCACCTGAACTGTGCTGCACTAGAAGTTACGGCAACAATTACTACTCTACAGTATGATCGCTATCATTTGGAGACATTTAAATCTTGCAAGTTTTGTGATTATCAGTGCTGATATTTTGGGTGGGAACTTAAAGAAATGTGTGTTAAGGGGAATTCTAAAGTTTTGTTGCAGAAACTTTGAAGTGTATTTTAGCCCTGTTTCCATTTTCAAATAATCAGTGGTTTTAATCGATTGCATGACAAAATTTTACCGATGCCAATTGTTAAGCGATTGTGTGATAATCGAACCTGTGTGGATTACCTAACAGATGATTGGTCGAACGCTACTAAGTACTTTGTGTGACCGCCATAGGCGTTGTAGGCTCTTAATCTTTGCTAAAGGTATTTACGGTCAAGCTAACATCCCTTTGTCTGATCTAAACCTACACGTATTACTCATAATATGCATGCTTTGCACTATACCCCCCCCCCCCTGCTAGGACTAATTGCTGTAAATACAGTTTTGTTCCCAATACAATTCAGGACTGGAATAACCTCCCTGACAGTCTTATTGAAGGGGCTATTAGTCACCTTAAAGTGGACCTAAAGTCTAAAAATTCAAAAATATATATTTTAGAAGTTACAAAATTAATCTTATTGGTCCAACTCTCATTGTCATAGCTTATTCCATTGCTGAGATATTAAATGTTAAAATTTATTCACTTAAATCCAAACAGTTCATTGCGCAATAATTTTTGACATTCTTGTTGTACAACTCACATTAAATGCTTTGTTTTCTTTTAAAATTAAAAATGTTTATATGACCTTGACCGCTTCCTGTTTTCTTGCATGACATGCTGCACAGAGAGGGCTTATATAGTCAAGACACCCCAAAGCAGTAAGAACGCAATCACATTTTGGCACAAGGTGCGGTGGCGTTCAGAAAAACAAAGAAATACAAAAGATTGTAATTTGAGTAGTACAACAATGACATCACAAATTATTGCGCAATCTACCTTTTTAAATCGAGTGAATAAACTTCAACAATTTATATCTCAGCTTAAGAAAGTCCTGTGAAGATGGGAGTTGGACCATTGGAATTCAGTTTTCATGCTCTGTAATATATATTTTTGAATTTTTAGACTTTAGGTACACTTTAAGCTTGTGGATTTTTTTGGCCAATTCACAGAGGGCCTGACTGACCACATGGCATGCATGAGGTGTAGTAATGGCCTTCTGGATGTCGCACCATTTATTAAAGAAGAAGAGGAAGAGTGTCTTAAACATATCCAAATGCAATAATTTTATAAGTGATGCTGTTTTGTTTTTTAACACTCTAAAAAGCTGCTAAATCTTGTTGCTAAGACAATTACATCCTATGATTAAGTTCATACACATGCATACGTGTATGTAGCAACAATCACTGTACATACAGTAGCAATGCATCCTGAAGTATCTTTCTCTCACAGATAGAGTAACATGCAGGCAAAAATTGGATACTTCATAGCCTAGGCCTAACATTAGTTCAGAGAACAAAGTGTTTGTGAGAAATAGGCCTAGGTACCCTAGGGTGGCACCAGCAAGGGAGGTTGTGCCATGGCCCCCCTACAGGGAAGATTAGTGCCCCCTTGGGGAAATTTATCAATTTCGCTGGGGAGCTGTAGTCTGTATGATAAAATATGAAGGCCTAGGCTAGGCCCTAACTTAATCCTGACAATTATCAGTCACCCTGACAACTTGCTTGATTTTGCTCTCAGTAAAAGAAGAATTTTTAGTTAAATAAAACCCAAAAGTTTCCAATTTTCTGTGATAAAAACCCAAATCTAAATTTTCTTTAATAAAATTTCAGATTGTTTAGTAAATACTCCATATTTTTAAAATTTTGTTAAGTAGAAGCCAAAACATTTGGAACAAAGAGATGTCAGGACACATCTTTGTGTGCATGTGTATTTTTCAAGTGAAATTTGATTCACTGTGAAAGGTAAAGATTGAAGAAACATCTTTTGGTGGAGTTGGCTGTGAGAAAGGGACACCTCAGTATTTTAGTATGTAAAAGTGGAAATGGACTGATTCATGAAATGTCTCTCTTGATTGGAATTGTAGTCACTGTGAGAACTGGAAGATTCTTGAACCTCATTTTGAGAATGATGTTTCTAGTACAGTATCTACTGAATGGAATACCTGTACTAACAACAGTATTTCTAAGGTGGAGTCAGACTGATGGTGAAGTGAGTGAGCATTTCCTAAAAAGGACATGAAAGTGTCTTTATCCATGTCAGGTCACCAGCATTGTGTACACATATGGTGCATGCCAGTCCTACCCATGAGGCTAAGCATCAGTGCCATCATAAATGATGGTTAACTTTACTGCTAATGGAAGACTTCAATATGGTCCTCTATGAATATTACTGATGAGCACCACTTATATTTTGAGATACCCTCAGCTTTTTTCCACATAGTAATATTGGACATGAAAGGCATGAATTTAGTTGTTACTGAATTTTAGCTCAAACCAGCTATACCTGTTTGACCTATTGCATCAGTCACTGTAGACCAATCTATCATGCCTGTCAGTTAATTACTCAACGGGCTCTCAAAGTTTCCAAACATTCATTTTTCTAAGGGTTTGATCAAACTTGGATACTACAGTATGATCGTGTATGTGTGTGTGTGTGTGGGGTGGGTGGGGGGTGGGAAACACCTGTGACTACCAGGAAGTTGAGGTCAAAGGTCATGTAGGGGTCAATACAGGCTATTATGTGTGAAAATCTTAGAAATGTACAGTATCTCCTCTCACACAGATTTGGGATACAAGATCATTTGAGGCCATTAGAGGTTAAATAACTGAAATCTCAAATGAGTATGTTCAATGGTCTCAAATGCTCCTTTGAGGCTGAATATTGGTGAAACTTGGACAAGATGATCATCGAATGTTGGCCTAGTTTGACCAATGGAAAATCCAGGTCAAAGGTCATTCGAGGTCACCATAGTATGTCAAGTGTTACTAAATGCTCATTTGTGAGTGGATTTTGGTGAAACTTGGAGGTATTGATTGTTTCATTTTGGACTAGTTTGGCCAATAGAAAGTCAAGGTCAAAGGTCATTTAAGGTTATCAGTGGTGTAATATTAAAAATCTTGTGAACAGTATGTTTTTGAGTCAGGAGGCTTTTTATACTTTTCATATGGTGCATGTGTGTGCACTGTTGTTAATAGAATAACCATTTTGGTTCAGTTTATCATAATGGAAATTAAAGGTACAGGTCTGAAGTCAGCCGAAGTCATTATGTGGGAACATTTATACATTGTGATCACCTTAAAGCTCACAGATAGTGAGTGTATGTTAGGCCACAGAATGAGGCAGATGTCATCAACTTTTAGAAAACATGCTGGATATTTCTTTGTGAAATTTTGTCAATGTGGCAAAATGGAATATTTTTCAGGCACTTTTCATTTAAATATTTTGAATGATATATGACATTTTCATGCTATTTTGGGGCATATTTAAATCTGGATTGTATTTCTTAGCACACAACACACAACTTGCCTTAATCACAGACTATTCCAAACTAGTCACTGTTTGTCGACATAGTGAGTCATATTTCTGTCACCATGCTCAAGGGAGGTAACTTGTATTTATTATGGTACATTAAGCAAACACTTTGTTTTGTGTTTGGTTAATTGCTGAATAATCTTTTCAACTCTTTAGAAATAGTATAAAGTTCATGCAATAATACATACCAAAATGCCACTAAAGGTAATTGCTGTACCTTCCTAGAACAAATACTGGCTTGGATAAAAATTGGACAAGTTTGAGTTTCTGCACCATTGGTGCTTTAGTGTAGCTCATACCAGGCAGGACTTGAGCAAATATTGTGGGTATTATGGAGTCTGATGTTTGCCTGTCTGTCTGTCTGTCTGTCTGTCTGTCTGTCTGTCTGTCTGTCTGTCTTCCACAGTTGCATAAAAACTGCATAAAAAATTAATACCTCATACAGTGTTTAATAAATTTTTCTGAAAGTTGCTCATAACCATCTTAGGGTGAGTGGCCTTCAGATGGGTGTCAAAAATATAGGTGAAATCTCTTCTAAGGGTCATTTCTTGCCATGGTTTTTCTAAATTCTATAAACAATCCCTCCTCCTAGATGCATTACCAAATTATCATCAAAGTTGCTCAGAAGCCTGGCATGTGTAGACTGAAAATTACATTCCCAATTTCAGATTGGAGGCTGTCTTGGAGCCTTTAAAACTGCTTTTATGCTCATATTTTTGGTCAGTCTTGAGAGAGGCAGGCCTTGATACCCCAGCCCCTACACAGCAGTTGAAGTTTAGGCCACTGTCCATGAGGTCTGAGGTCACAAAAACTGGTCTTGAGGCCATACAAGGCCCTCTTGAAGCACTGGTACTAAATGTATGAATTTCAGCAAGGTTATTATAAAACTGCCTGTGAATATTATAGTATGTTGCAGAATTGTAGCAGGCAGCAAATGTTTTGCAGCAAATTTGCATTCTGATGTTGGAATTTAGGCTGGAAGTAAACAAAGGCCACAGAGGCCATGGCCTTCATATTATTGACAATGGACTTGGTATTCTACAAAATTGCATGTTTCAAGGGCACCTTTAATAGCATTTGTGCCCTTCCCTACAAGTAACAACCAAACATACTGTACACCAGACAACACAAACTCCTTTCTTTAACCTTCACATAAATATACCCTTAAATCTACAGTGTGAAAATGGCCTTGCCCTCATGATGTCTTAAATCCAGCCTTATGAGACTGGTTGAAACTACAGAGGCACACAGTGTGAATGAAATTTTAATGATTGTGGTTTTATACATAATTGTAGTTCTCCAAGTCCATGCTAGAAAGTAAGGAGTGATGGCAGCCTACTGAAGGGCAACTTTAGTTTATATCTACTGAATGACATCATTATATACTACTGTATATTTGTGGCTTTGAACTTTGAACCAGAAAAGATCAGAAGAACTTATGTTGTCTGTTTTGGTGTTATTTGCAACAAGCTAACTGGCCCTCATAAAGGATACACAGCTCAGTGGTATTAGAGAACAGAGAACTTTTTGCAATTTCCTAGTCAATGTATATGCACACTATGCACATTTCAAAATCTTTTATAATTGTTACTGTAAAGCATGAACAATGCATACTGTAACTGAACAATGAATGTTTCAGACTTCAAAAGCTAGTCTGTTCCTTCAGGTTTATATCATGTTCGTCATCTTAACATCATGTCCACATTCCACAGTCTGTGAAAACACCAGTGATGAAATTGTGTGTTTCATATATAGGACGACAGCCACACCACGTAGAACCGACTGAATTTTACCAAATTTTTTGCTTAAAAAGAAGGATTGATTTTAAATTTTCATCATTGAATGAGACATGACATTGTGTACTAACCTTGTTTTTTTTTTCTGTTTTTATTTCCTTTGCAGGCAGTGGCTGCGGAAGTGTGTTACTACTGTTCAGGTGACATGCATGCATACCAAAGAATTACGGAGATACACCTGTATATACAGTACTGTAACAGTACACATGACATACAGTTTAAAAGTGTGTATATTCAACTCAGAGACTGAATGGTGCACATGAAAAACTTGTGTATTGTACAGTAGAAGGAAAGGGCAATCAAGAAATCTAGGGAAGACAGTTAAAGTGTCAAGTACAATCTTTTAAAACTCCCAAACTATTTATTTCCAGTTTGGTGACTGTTAGTCTTTAGTCAGCTGGTCTTGTGAGTCTTGACCTATAACAACTTGTTGAATATTCGATGTTGATTTTCGTTAACTTGCTCTAAACCGCTTTTAAATTTCTGCCTAAAAGTCTTATCAATCTCAGTTATCAGGTGTTATAAAGAAGATGAGAGATTTGGGTAAATAGAGGGTTGAAAGTTCACTGCCATTTGATAGAAAGAACTTGTGGTGTATACACATAAGTATGTATCTATTACCCAAGGCATTATGCTTTTTGTGTAGTGCTTACTTTAGCTTTACTTATGATGGTATTATCAGCCACATGGCCCATGATTGAATATGTCATTTTGAGGCATTACATCATATCCTGACTTAAGCATATGATCCACTGTTGTCATATCTACACTGTAGCCTAGTAAAGTAGCAACAGGAGAGTGTCTTCAGTAAGGGTACAGACTCTTGCTCCAAGTGTTTGCCTGCAGTGGAAGATAGCCTGGAGGAGTTTTCAGAAAAAGTGCTGAGCCGTGGTACTGTGTACAGTACTTTCTCAGTTGTGGAATAATCAGGTACCGGTATCGGTTAATATGAATATGAAAGTGCAAGTATGGATTCTTATTCCTGACTCACCTGGGAACAATTCCCCATAAGGAAGCTATATTCCAACATTGGGGAAAAATTTGTTTGCAAAGGGATTAGCTGTCAAATTGAATGTCCTGGAGTATTATGTTTAAGAATTTACAATAGATTCATGGTTAGAACATTGGTGTTCAGACTCACAGGATTGTGATTTGCTTCATGTACCATCTTACAGTGTAAGTGAGAGTGAAAATTGTATGTACAGTACCATGGACAGTGATATCCTGGAAGAAAGCCTTTGATATGGATAAATAGTATGGCATGTGGCAATGCATTCCAAATCTGTTAATTCTCCCTTGACAGCCATCAGCAGAGATTTCTGTGAGGACCTGAGCAAATCTGCTCAACATTTGAAGCATATTTGATCTTTCTTGAACAAAATTATTGGAAAATCGTGCAAACGTGGTCGTTTCTCCGAAATATTCTGAACTGTGTTGTCAACATGGGTCGATCAGGATCACAGCTTCTCCTCCTTTTGTGGAAGAATTTTGTTTTGCAAAAGCGTAAAGTTCTTGTAACATGCTTCGAGCTCGGTCTGCCAGTTTTATTTGCCGGCCTCCTGATGATTATTCGAGCCAAGGCAGGTTTTACAAAGTATCCCAACCCAACTTACTATGATAGCTACTCTATTGAACATTTGCCCTTCAATTTAACATATCTGCACAGTGGATTACCAACGATATGGCGTATGGCATATGCCCCCAATAATTCTGAGGTCCAGGATATAATTGGATATATGGAGAAAAATTTGCAGAAGCATGATGGGATATGGAACTGGGTCAGTGTCAGCCAATGTGAGTATTGAGATAATGCATCTAGATTTAGATTCAGTAAATAATGCAGTTTTGTGTGAATAGAAAGAAAGAAAATCAATATTGGATAATCGTGTTTATTTGGGATACTAGTACTTGAAACAGCAAAATGTGTTGGACAACATGTCAGGACCATCAGAACAGTAGACAGGTGGGGGCTGGAGGTTATGTTTCATCAGTAATTTTCAGTTTGAAGGTCTCTTTTGTCTGAAAATGCTAAAATTTTCTTTGAAAATGACAAATGACTGGAGTTGAATGGTGTCTTTTGGAAAGGGTGGGGGTTATCCCACAAACACTGCAAGTGGTAAAAGTCCATATTGATTCCAGTTTGAAATTTCATAGTAAACACAAATTATCCCTCTTATGCATTAAACAGTTTACATATATAGGAATGTTGTGAGAAAATTCAGTTTATGGTCACTGTGCCATGTCCATGTTATCTTATACACCCGAGTACCATGTAGGGACTGTCCCTTCTGATTTTTTATACATCGTTTCTCATTTTAGACCACCTTTGGTTCTTTGAAATTTTGTTAGAAATTGAATCATGATTCCCCTCAGCATATATTCCTTTCTATAAGATGGTTAGTGTACAGTACAAAGTTAAATCCCTGCTGTGCTATATACAGGAGTGGCGCCAGGATTTGCCCGAGGGGGCCAGCACCCCGAAGCCTCGATGAGGGCGATAAAGTACCGAGATGATGTTGGAAGCAAAATATTGGCACACAAAGGGTGCTGAAGAATTTTGGGCTCTTATTGGGGAAAATTTGAAAAAAGTTGGGCTTTTACCATGGAAAATTTGAAAAAACTTGGGGTTTTATTGAAGAATTTGCCCTAATTTAGACCTAAATTAAGTAAATTGTCGGGGCAACTGCCCATTGTCGGGGACTACATATTTTATCTTATACATAACAGCTCTCTGATGAAACCGGGAAATTCCCCCGGTGAGGGCCAGTCTTCCCTGACGGGGGGCCATTGCCCCTGCCCCTGGGCACCTGGTGCCACCACTGGCTGTATATTTGCCCATCCAAGGCTGTTTACTCCATTTTTGGTTCCTTGCGTTAGCAAAAGGAACCTATGTAGTCAGCTTGGCGTGTGTGTGTGTGTATGTGTGTGTGTGTGCGTGTGTGTGTGTGTGTGTGTGACACTTGCTTCGGTACGCTGTAACTCAACAAGGGAAAGTTGGACTAAACCGAAACTTGGTATATGGATCTGTCATAGTAAGAAGGTGTGCCCTATTGTTTTTGGTGGAGGTCAAAGGTCATGTGGGGTCACCAGGGGTCAAAGACCGAAAACCTTGTTTGCACGATATCTCAAGGTAGGAAGCTTGGATAAATTTCATACTTGGTATGTAGATGCATTATGGTGAGAAGATGAATGCTGTAGGTTTTGGTGGAGGTCAAAGGTCATCTGGGGTCACCAGCAGTCAAATACTGAAAACTTGTTGTTAAAACAATATCTCAAGGTAGGAAGCTTGGATAGATTTCATACTTGGTATGTGGATGACTTATGGTGAGAAGATGAATCCTTTAATTTTTGGTGGAGGTCAAAGGTCATTTGGGGTCACTGAGAGTCAAATACTGAAAACCTTGTTAATGCAATATCTCAAGGAAAAAATCTTGGATAGATTTCATACTTAGTACATAGATACACCATAGTGAGAAGCTGTGCCATACAGTTTTGGGTGGAGGTCAAAGGTCATCTGGGGTCACCGAGGGTCAAAAACTGATAACCTTGTTGTTAGCACAATATCTCAAGGTAGGAAGCTTGGATAAATTTCATACTTAGTGGATGCCTTATGGTGGGGAAAAATATTTTGGTGGAGACCAAAGGTCATCTGGGGTCACTGGAGGTCAAACTTTGCAAACCTTTTCAACTCTATATCTCAGTGTAGGAAGCTTGAATAGATCTTTGCTTTGAGGTGTTGCATTAAATCTAGCAGAAAACCCATATGAGTTTTGTTGGATGTCAGAGTTGAAATCACCAGATGCCAAAAAGCAAATTCCCAAGAATTCCTCAAGTCAAAAATATAAGCACAAAACTGTATCATTCCCGCACATTAAGATCACATTCACCCAATGACTGAAAGATGTGGGGCATCTTTCAGAGATGCCAAGTATCTCAATTTTAATTGAAATTATAGTATTACGATTTTAATCCATAATTCTGCCATTATGAAAACGTGCATCAAATACTGCTTTTTAATATTGCAGAAGATTCTCTGCCCACAAAGCAGAGGACTGTTGTGAAAGTTCACTAGACAGACAACATTTGTCCTTAGATTAGGACATGTGAGCTTGCAGGAATTGGAAATTGGAATTGGTTAATTAAAATGCTACTATGGGTTGTTAGTTTTATAAAGAGAACCAAGTTACTGATCATTTGGATCAGATACCACTGAGCGTGCATGAATTGTGATTGCTTAATTGAATAAAACAAATTGTAACTGTATCCTGTCTGTTTTGATATCCCCTGAAGTGGCCTGTAGGCTGTATTTCTTCAGAACAATTTATTTATGCTTGAATGTGTTAACACAAGATGTGCATTGTCTACAGAGCAGATTTTGTGAATCAACAGAAATACTGGTTCATTCAGTATAGTAGTTGGCTCAGTTTCATTACATTCAGCAAGGAACCACAGTGCCCATTGGGCTCTTGTTTTGATAAAGATTAAACTGTTCATCAGAGGGTTTTATAAGTACAGTAGACTCTAGGGCTCACCCTGGGCAGAACTACCATCCTGAGAACAGACTATTTCCAGGGAGATATCAAACGTACAGTCAAGCTTTAAGTCTGCTTTATGTTTTGTTGGTCAAACTGTAGAATGGAAATCAGCGGTGGAATTTTTATGGTTTTGCTATAAGAATGGTTTTATTACTTACAGGGTATAAGTTCCTAATAACTATTCTTTATTAAAATCCCTTTTCCATGTTTGGTATTGTTCTTGTGTTTTTGAAACTGTTTTGTAGCTGGAACCCAAAATTTGCACACAGACAGAAAACCTGTGTTGCATGTTTAGGCAACATTGATGACAGCGGAATCTCATAAACACACACAGTATGAATGCACAATGCATGTTTTGTCTTTTGTTTTTCTTTTACGCAGCAAAAGGATTTGAAACAGAAGAGGAAATGCTTTCATACTTGGCAAAAGAGACGATAAAAAACACTACCTTTCTTGGTGGAATAACATTTGACATGAATGTGTCCGATCCTCACAGAGATCCAACAAAATACAAGTATAGCATACGTTTGAGTTCAAGTCCAAGGAATGCACCATACACAATTGCTGATTTTAGTCAATCAGAAAGTGTATGGAAGACTGACAAGTTATTCACGCCCCTTCTCATTAGCATTCCACGTTATGTTGATGTGCCTTGGGGAGGAACACCAAGTAAGTGCTCTGCTTCTTTTGCAAAGTTTGATTTTAAGCACAAACCAGCTCAAAGAGCTAATGTGATCTTATCTGATCCAGTCTTGTCCAGTCAGGTTTGGTTTAGTTCAATCTGATCTTGAATCCCAAATCGGAATCCTGAATGGAAATTGAATCCAATTGACTGAAATCAGACTTGCATAAATGCTCATTCGCTTATGGATTCTGATGAAATTGGACCTAATGATAGTTGGGTGAGGAGCAAATTTTGACCATCATAAGTTGAGGTCAAAGGTCATTAGTGAATACAGGATATCTGGGAATATCTTAAAAATGCATCACCTTCCTCACAGAGCATGTTGTTATATTTCTGAAAGTTGGTTACTGTATACCTGTATGAAGTGTTCCTTTCATGCTTCTTTCAGGGTCACACTGGTGTTAGATTCAAGGTCATTAGCTTTTAAAAAGTGAAATATCTTTGATTTGTTATTTCTTTGTAGCTGTCAGATGATATCCAAACTTAAAACTGTGAAAGTCATGTGTAGTTGTGTAGTTAATCAGTGGTTATATGACTTCAAAATCGTTAACTTAGAATAACTTCATACCAGTAGTTAAGATTCTACCCAAACTTTTTACATTTATTAATCATATGGTTTCAAAGAATCATAGATCTTTGAAGGTCACCAAGAGCTTTTCATGTCAAATTTGCAAAGATGGTTTGACTAAAATTTGGCAGGTGTAAGAAGTCATTTCGAGGTTACAGGTGTCATTTGAGATCAAATTTGCTAAGATTTTTTGATATACATAAAACTCAGTGGATGTAGTCAACATTTGGTACCCAAAATTTTGAAAGTTTTATGGAAGTAATCCAAGGTCATTCAAATTCCAAAGATGCATAGATGTATCATTCAGTAGGTACTGTACCAGAGATCTTGATGGTTATGATGTGTGAGTAGTAGCCACCATTGGAACTTTTCAAAATTTCAAAGGTCACTCTAGTTCCATTTAGCTAGGAATGGTAGTTTCTTGTACATGACTGGATGTTCCCCAAAATGAAGCATCCTATATTCAAGTAAGCCTTCAGATTTGATTGCAGGGTTATTTTCATGGATCACAGAATAGTTCATCCCAGATGCCACACATACTGGACATTTAAAGATAAATTGACACACTAGAAAAAAGTGTTGGCTTGGAATCTGATTTGAAAATTTTGAGCTTCAGCACCTTAATGCTATACAGTGTATTTTTTTGGCTTTTTGAGAATAATGTCAGAATATGTAAGGATCTAAATTTGATCTGCAATAATTTAGTGTACAGGAATGTTGCCCAACTAATATGAGGATTTGTGAGCACCTCAAGGCTCAAGATATTTGAAATATTCTTGTTACTTTTTCCATCTCATGGACTGTGAGTACAGACCCATAACCAGGCTATTGAGTGGGGAAGGTGGCTTAAACATTGAAATAGAACTCCAGGGAATTTGTGACATATGAATTAATTTATGGAAATGAACGCTTCCTTGGCCAGGGGTGGGGTATTATCCAAAGGGGGGGGGGTTACATCGATGTTTTTGAATATTTAATCAAGTGTGCTCAGATGCTAATGGGTACAGCTTTTTGTAAATGTTGAAGTAAATTTATGTCCAAGATTTACCCTGTATTCCCCCCCCCCCCTCTAGTTCCCACCCCTGACTGTCTGATGGTTATGGGCATGGAGCATACCTTATCCAAGTGTCATATCTCCTGCCTCAAGTATGGCTTAAACTGCACTGATGTGATGCATTATTGAAGATACTGTACTTTGGAGGCAAAGTGCTGTGTGAATGGGCTTGACAAGGTGCAGTTAATGGTTTCAAATAAGTTAGAAACAAACACATTACAATGTCACACCTACCATAGATGCTTTGTACAGTTATTGATCTGATATACTGTACTATGAAGACACTACATGCATTGTCACTCTGAGAAGGTTTGCGATGTGATGTTTGTTGTTCTCCAGTTTGCAGGCTGCCTTGCTTTATCCAGTTTCAACCACATACTGTACTGCAAAGTAATGATTGAAAGACTTATTGTATCAGCTTAAAACAATTTCAGGTAGCAAGTTTACATCCAAGGAACCTAATCTGTTAACCTAATTTGTGCCTTTTATCTATACTAGCAAATAAAAACAAAGGCTTATCAGTCTATCGAGAGTTAAAATTATCCTCTGGCATGCAAAGTAGCCATAATAGTAGAGTTTCCCTATAGGGCATTTAATAATTGTCCAAGCTTCCTTACATAAGCTTATGCACTTATTTTCCTCAATTGTATCCAATCCTTAATTATGTTTTTGTAACAGAGGGATTGCATATTACAGTTAAAGGCAAGGAGAAATACCTTGCATAAGTTTCACAGATTATTAACAACCATGAAATTGCACATTAATGCAGAAAATGCATCACTTGCATTACAGCAACATCTAAGTTATGTAAATTCAGACTGTGGTGGCTACTTGTGCCCTTCAGTTGTGACTTTGAAAGGTCTGCATTTGTTTGTCTTTGCCTAAAGATTACTCGCTAGATGCCCTTTAGTCCTGCTTTAATACTGATGCTCGTGTTTGTTTTTTTCCTCCCCTACAGATTACATGCAGGAGGGTTTCCTACCCCTCCAACATGCCTTGGATAAAGCTATCATGCAGTACCACAATGTCTCTGTAGAGGACATGAAAGTGGAGATGAGGAGGTACCCTTACCCTCCTTACACAGATGATCTTTTCCTCATTGCCATACAGACTCAGTTACCCCTCCTCCTCCTTCTCTCTATGGTCTATCCAGTTCTGAACATAACAAGAAGCCTGGTGTATGAGAAAGAGAAAAGATTGAAGGTATGGTGATTGTATTTACACATGGGGGATGTACCTTTGATGGTGGTAGTCACATTAGGGGAAGGGTTGAGGATATGAAAACAAGTGTGGAATAAGGGCAGGACATGGTCCCCTTCAAGTAAATGTATTGTTTAGGTGGTGGAAACCTTTTCCCCCTTCCCCCTTGTCCCGTAGTCTAGTTTTGTTGATGGAAGGGCTTGATCTTGGTTCACTTTGTTCATATTTTTTACCAGATGCATGTGAACCATACATGGATAACTGGTATTGATACATACAGCATGCTCAATTGGATATGGTGCTCGATGATAAGAGAAGCCTATGCATCTGTGATGATGTGTGTATATGTGTGTGCATGCATGAGTGTGTGTGTATGTTTGGTATGCTTAGCTGATTTACATGATATCTCATGAGGGGAAACTCAGTCTTCATAATTGATAAGTGGACACCCAATTTGAGGGGGAAAACCCTACTGATTTTGATGGAAGTCAGAGGTCATCTGAGGTCACTGGAGGTTAAAGCCTGAAAACCAGTTTAACACGATATCTCAAGATAGGAAGCATTGATGTACTTTGTACTAATAGTATCTGGATGCTACATGTAAGAGGATGAATCTTATTGTTTTAAGTGGAGCTCAAAGGTCATCTGGGGTCACTGGGAGTCAAACTCTGAAAACCTAGTTAAATATGATATCTCAAGGTAAGAAGCTTGGATGGATTTCACACCTACTGTAGTATGTAGATGCCACATGGTAAGAGGACAAACCTCTACTACTGTCTTGGTGGAGGTCAAAGGTCATCAGGGGTCATGTGGGCTCAAATTCTGAAAACCTTATGAACATGATATCTCAAGGTAAGAAACTTGGATAGATTTCATTTTTCGTATGCTGATGTGGCATGGTGAGAAGACTAGTTCTTCGTGGAGGTTAAAAGTCATTTTGGGTCACTGGGGGTCAAACTCCGAAAACTTCGTTAACAGGACATCTCAAGGAAGGGAGCATGGATACGTTGCATGCTTACAGTACCATGTTAATTAGAATAACTTTGGTTTTGGTCGAGGTGAAAGGTCATCTGGGCTTACCAGGGGTTATATTCAGACTGTCAGACAACCATAATAACACAGTATCTCAAGCTTGTGTTACGGTTTGGTATAACACACAAACCTGTAACAGCAAAAAAATGCAGAAGAATGAGATGTAGAGTCTGAACGGCTTATTATTATTTTACCCCCTTTTCTCAAATCTTATAAACTCTACTAGGCCTGTGATTACAACATTTACTCTGTATGCTTACCTCTAGTCTTGGCTGGCGGTGGCACTCACAGTCTCACCATTGTAAAGTTAGGTTTCTCGTAGTCATAGGTCCGATTGACGTTAGTTTAATGAAGCAATTCAGTTTCTAAATTCTATGGTGAATGTTTGTTGAGGCCCTACAGGAATTCTCAGTTGAGTAGATTGTCTCTATGCTAGGTTCTTTTACAAGGTCTGGCAAGTTGGTGTATAGTACGAATGCAGGAACAGCTTGGTAAGATCTCTCTGTGAATATGTCTGGCTCTGGGTGAATTGAATCTAGCTCTCTGTAGGCTCAGCGTCTCTCAGCTATATGTTCTCTCTGGTGAAAAACTATCTCAGGTGAATACAACGTCTGGCTTTGTGTAAATCTATCTCCCAGAATCTTTAGTATGCAGGGCTCGAAAATAGACTGGAGCTCTGGAGCAAAAGCTTCAGAGACTGCCGCGACTGCTTCAGAAAAACGAAAAAGTGGGTGTCTGTGTGGAGCTAAAAATAGTGCAAGGTGCATGAGGCAAGCAATTTCAAAATCACAGAAATATTCCCTGCACAGAAGTGTCCAGTTACAACAAAAAAGTGTCCTGAAATCTTGCAATATGTACTGTGAAAAACAATAATGAATAAAGTTTGTGTTGATGGCCCAACCGTCTGTGCACGCATTGATAGGAAGCAGTGCGACATCAAATTACACTAGCATGTATTAATGTGTATCTTTAAGCTGTGACCAACATGTAAATCCTTAGTCCGAGAGCATGCATGCCATCATAGTACTGGGCATCGCATTTAGCACACTACACGTATTGCATACCAATGCACAGACTTACACAACACGAGAATCTTTCCTTCTTGAGTGCCTACAAAAGTTATGCGTGTTCTCTAACTTGCTCTTAAGCATGCAGGGTCTTATTGACAGGGTGGCATCTTCTTTGCATGTCAAAACTTGAAAAAATATTTACAAATTTTCCACTATATATCACTGTTAGGAGAAGCTACTACAAACAGGTCATTAGTCTCCATTTCCAAGTTGATGCAAACCCAATGGAGTTGGAACCTTGCACCATCTCAATCAAAGATGAGTCCATAGCCATAGGGCAGGGGATAGAATTTATGAACACCTACCTCCCCCCCTTCTCCACATTCAAGATGCCAATGAGGGCAGTCCAAAGCTGCCGTATAAATGTACCCAGCCCCACCCCTCCGTCCCCTTCCAAGTTTTTCTGAGATGGAATGACCACACCATGCTTATAGTACTACCTAGTGTTTCACCAAGAAATACCCTGTCTTATTTTCCTGTCTCTTATATTTTGAATTTCTTTTACTAAATGCACAAGTAATAGGATTGGAGAATGTTATATGCAGAGAACAGTGGTTTCTTTGAAAAATTAGAAACATCCAAACAATGGTAAAACAGCTCCAGAAAAGCTTCAAAATGAAGGTTGTTAGAAGCTGTTTTCAGCTCCAGAGAGGAAACGCTTATTTTCAAGCCCTGGTATGACTGTTAGCTTTTATAAGATCAGTGAAATCGTTCTCGCATTTTCTTTCTTCCAGAAAATTCTAAAGTACTGTAGCTCATTTGATAAATTAGGGTATGATGTAATCAGTCCTTTTGTAATCATTCTTGTTATCTGTGCAAATTTCCAAAAGTTGGACAAAGGCTTTATAGTAGTTGGTAGACATCTGAAGAAAGTTACAGAGGCCTTTTCGTATTTTCTCATGTTTGAGTGATTTGTTGAAATCCTTTGAATACCGTTAGTGTCTCATAACAGTAGAAATCGTGTATAGATTTCATATCTGATATGTGTATGCTTCATGTTAAGAAGAATTAAGGACCCAGTAATTTTTGATGGAGGCCAAAGGTCAAACTCTGAAAATTGTTAACACATTATCTCAATTCAGGGAACAGATAGTTGTCATACTTTACATGTTGATGCATTATATCCAGTGGGAAAATCCTACTGGTTTTGTTGAAGGTCAAGGTCATCAGAGGTCACCAGAATTCAAAAATCAAAATTTCCTTAGAATTCCCAAGGTCAGGTATGAACAGACAACTATTTTTCCAACACATGATCACACTCAACCAGTGACTGAAAGAAATGGGACACCTTGGCTTTATTTGGGATTACACACGTACATATTAATCATCGAAACCACTGTGCATTTTTGCATTCTGGTTTTAAATGCACATCATGCAATGTCCAACACTAATTAATGCCCCTGTGGTTATAGGAAGGATTTGAAGGATGCAGTACCTTAAGGCACACAGAGGAAAAGAGAACATAACTGAAGCAAAGTAAATTGCATTCTTTCTGAGAGGGGAAATTAGTTTCTTTGATTGACATCAGAATAAAAGAGTACCAGCATTTGCTAGCTTGGCTAAAGGGATTCCCAGTTTAGCTTCGAGTGAGTTGGCCTCTTCTAGTACTTACTCTTGCAAATAGAGTGTATCTTACAATAAACCCCCAAAGTCTAGTAGATCATGGAAATGTGACCCTCAGTAGGTGTAACTCAACTAGATACCTCAAAAAGTTTTCAAACACATGGTTACTTGTTCTGTACATCTTATATTCTTTAGGTATTTGTTTGAAAGCATAAACAAACAGGGTTTCTGTTTTTATTTTGGAGAGAGGTAGGTAGTCCTTAGATCGGATGCTATCAAAATTTTCGTCTATGTATTCAAAATGTAACCATCAAAAACTTCATGTTTTATGTCTATGTAGGGGCAGGGTCCACAATAGCCAGTATTGCATTGCAGTTTGCGATGCAATTGAAGCACAGTAGCGATACAAAAGATTTAATGCCTCACAAATTTGCGACACAAACCTGCAAATCGATTGAAGTTATTTGTACAGGTACAGGCATTCTGACATCCACACAACGATTTTACTTGACTTTGTTTCACACCTAATTTTTAAATTTCAATTCCAGCCTAAATACTATCATTAAAATGAATCAATTCCCTGTATGAGTTCTTAATAATTCAATAATTCCAGAGCCGTCAATTTCCGTTTAATCACCTGAGCGTTAAACGGCACTAATAAACGTTGTTTACCGTTAAACGATGTCCACATTCGGTATCAACAGTGTAATGCATTTTAATACTGGCTCTATTCACCATACTCAACAATGTTCGCAATACACACAAGCTTTTTAAACATGTACGTCGAGATTTGGCGATCATTTCACCGATTTTGATTTTGTTAACCCAAAATTATCAATGCACAAAACTGAATGTCGAATTCGTAGTCATCAGTAGTAGGTTTGGTGTAGGGCCGAAATGTACGCAAACACTGATGCCTTTGGCCATGCCTGTGTTCTGTACAAACGTTCAAGTGAAACGCCCGATGAAAGCACAGTAAAGTCAGTGCATGTGTAGGTCCGTAATTGTAGGCAAACACCCATACATTAGACTACCCACCTGCACTGTTGAGTTGACTTACATCGCAAGAACATTAGGCATGTTACAGGGAGCCTACAGTATTTTTCTATCGCTGCTTTTACTGCTTAATTTCCAGTTGTTACCTCACAGTTTGCGGTAGTAGCCATGGGTGCTTTTCATGTAAAACACATATTAATTTGTGTGATATAAAAGTGTGCCTTGTATTTACGCAATTATGAATGTGACCCCATGAGTTGTGCAAGAAAGATTGTCACACTTGATTTTGTATTAGATCGTTCCTCAAATTGATTTTCGCACAGCATCAAACAGATATTTACTAGGAATATGTAGTGCGTGCATGCATTACGTACTGCTGTATGAAACTATACATGTGTGAGCCTACACTTTCTGCTTATGGATATAAGTAATACATGGTAGGATAGTGTGAAATAGCCAAGTAACTGCATTGAAAATTGAGGGCATAAAGTATTTCTGTTTTACCGTTTGTTTTCTGAGAGACTTGGGCTACGATTATGGTCTAAAAGTAAACTGAGAAAGTGTGAATCAATTTTATAGCCCTATTACGTAGTAATAAGCAGATTTGGGCTTCTGCTACAAATGGGATATTAAAGGCATTTTATTTTGTTTCAGGGGGAATTAGCAGGTGAGAATCACAGAGTTATATGCTATCTAAGAGTCAATTTTCGAAGCCACATTTGGTTGTTTAACTGGCAAATAAACATCAAATCAATGAAAAGATATCAAAGCAAAACAAGGGATAAAAAAATTCTAACCTTCCCTCATAATTTTGAAGCGGGTTATTCATTTATTCATTCGGTTGAATTTGGCACTGTGTAAACAGCCGATCATTCATTTAACCATTTAAAAGTTCAAAAAAGGTTGCATCAAATTACAAGAATATGTTTACTGAAATCAACATGTATTTTTTTAAACTGACATGGATTACTTTTTTGCCAACAACAAATCTGCTGTGCAAAATTTGTAAATTGCTATACAAAATAAAAAATGCAAAGCAGTTTTGCTATGCAAAACAAAATCCTTAAGGTGAACCCTGGTAGGGGGAGGGGTAAATTTTGAGGTAGCTACCCCTAGGTTCACAAAAACCCTGAGTAATAATGAAAGATGTGAATATGGCAATTAGCTGATGCAGGTTCCATTTCTTTCATCTATGTTTAATGCACCTGCAATTAAATCTTACATGTCCTAGGCATCCTCATTCATGCAAAAGTGACTGCTACTGTAACAAAAGGATTGGAAAACTCAAATGTGTGATGTCTAGCAAATTATGGACACCTCAGTAGTAGCACCCCTGTTTTGTTGGAACAAAATATGATTGTAATACTGTAAACATAATAACTTGTATCTAAATGGGCAAATCTGGTGTAAGGCTGTATTTTGCTAGACTTCAGTCTTTATCATGTGTGCATTCAAAATGTGGCTCTACTGTATGTTTTGTTCATATTCAACATGTAGTGCTTATTGAATGATATTGGTATATATTTAAAAGCTCCCATATGTGCCCCAAACAGCACATTAATTTGCGACTCAAGTGATCGGCAGAAGAAAGGAAATTTTTTCAAATGTACAGATGTGCTTATCAAGACGTAGCAGACGATGTGAACTGTTGTATTTAGTTAATGGCACCATGTAAACTTGTTGCATCTGGAAGAAAGCTGCAAAAGAGATTATTGCCAGCAACTCACAAGGTACAAAGGAAGAGGTGCAGTTACGATGCTTATCAAAGCTGCATCTTCTTCATCGGTTTCAAGGATCTGCTTTTATTGCTGCAGTTCCCACTCCTAAAATTTGTTAGTGTCATATTGGAAGCATTGGAGTTGATTTCAAAATAAAAGTTACAACATTTTTTGTGTAATTCATTCTTTATGGTATTAATGTTCTGCCCTACAATTGTGAACTAGTTCTTTAGTCTTCTTTTCTTCGTGAGCCTCAAACCACTCTCAGATTGTTCTCTTCATTGTAATGGCACTCTGGAAATTTTAAACTTCACCATTGTGTTATGACAGGGGTTGAGTTAAAGACACTTCTAGGCTTTAACAACATCACATTGAATTATAGTAAGTTGTATATCTATTGTGTACACAGTATACTGTTGAATACAAACAATAACACAGAACTTATCCTTGAAACCCAGCTTCAGTTGCTATCAGAAACATGGGCTGAAGGTTGAGTGTGACTGTGAATGATGATGGAAAAAAATTGTTTTTACAAACCAAGGAAAAGATAAATATATACCATGGTAAATGTGAAAAATGTGTGAAAATTGTAGAATATCTTTTTCAAGAGCTGGGTCTGTCTTTGGATGAAAGCATGCTTGACAAGCCGGAGTGGAAAATGCTGACTGTATAGTTTTCCATAGGTTGTTTCAGTTTCTGTCTTCCATTGTTAGAAAAATTATATCTCTCCTGAAGTAGCTCTTGTGTTGCATAGTACTGTAGTTTTCATTTAGGGTGCCATTTGCCTGGATCCACCATGTGGGCCCATCATGAGAATATCTTTCAAAACTTTGGTGTATGCCCACAATGTCCACACAATTCCCACTTGTGGTAAGGGGTTTGTTATTTTTGCATTCTGGCAGCCACCTGACCTCATTTCAGTAGAACCTGTCTCCCCTTAATTTTTCCCTCACACGTCTCTTGCATGGTGTCTGACAACAAATATTACATATCACAATAAAGCTTCAAGGTAGCTGAAATAAGGATAAACATTAATTGAAAAAACATTATTAATCTGAATAATAATAATGCACTATCCTGATTGTGGTTACAACCATCCTGCTGTAGCTATGTAACAGAAAGTCACTTGCATTGCAAACTGTTTGTGACTATTTTGATGTCTGAAAAAGTGTTATCAAAATAAAAACTACTGTACCTTTTGAACTTTGAATCTATGATCTGCTTTGCTACATAAAATTATAGCTTCCTTTTATGTTTTATCAGAGACTAAAGGTTATTTGCATATGTATTCATTATACAGTGATATGGTTAGAGTTGAACAAACTTTCATCTCACTTCTCCTATGCCTGTTTGCATTAAAAACAAGGAAATGTTATTTTATGTTGGCAGCATTGCCACTTGCCAGTTATATGTGTACACTGTACCTATTCAGTAATAGTGGTAACTGAGATACTCTAAGTCGCCACAATTGCTTGAGTTTTAGTTTTTCGGAAGTACAAAAAGCTGAGTTTGCGGTTTCCTTGTTTCCTTCTGGAAGCAAAGCTGAATCCAGTATGATACTGTACTATACTGTAGCTACTGTTTTGTGTACTTCTAGTAGTCTTTTTTTTTTGAAACAAACACGTAATGAAACTTTAACATGAAAAAATGACATGTACTGTAGGATGTGCAGAGTTGTGACAAATAGCTCAGTGTAGCAAGAGTTGTTTGTATGCATGTACATGCATAGTTGTGCATAGAAATAAAAATTAAAATCTCTCATGTGGAGTTTGCTGCAATTTAGGTGGGAGACAAAGGGACGGGGCTCTGTAGAATACTTGTGTAGAATTGTGGACAGACTATGGTCAAGAGAATGTAAATACCTGTAATAGACGAAACTGCTAACTGTTTGGAAAATAGCATTAGTGTGATAATTTCCATTGAATAGATAGTCTGATCTCTGTGTACATGAGAGGAAAGTGTCCTTAGCTCAATTGGAAAAGGTTAATCACTAAAGCAGGCAAAAGGATATCTTGACAGCCACATTAGTTGTTGTGTTCAGCCTCATGGAAGAATGCTTTTGCACTGCTTCCATTGTGCTGGTCACTTGACATTTCCTGAGTGGCTTCATGGGTGAATGAACACTTACATTACTCTACTGAACTTGACTTTATTCAAGGTACCCACTGTATGCCTGCTATGGCAGGGAGCAAATTTTAAAAGTAGCTAAGGGCTTTTTCACAGCATGTAAAAATTTGTTTTTAAAACCGGTTTGTGAAGATGGACACTGCTCTGCATTCATATATTACTTTTGTAACTTCAAAAATTTGAATTTGACTGAGGCATTGTGGGATTGTGGTTGGTACCCGAAGAGGAAGAGCAAGAAGTATCTCAATACGAGACTGGATGAATTGAATACTGTACAATGTATACTTCCTTGAGTGCTTACTTCATACTGATTAGAGGTCCAACCAATCTGCAACCATTCTGTAGCTTTAGAGTTGATGCGATGCCTAACAGGCAAGGATTAAGTTAGAGGTCTGTGCATCCTACATTTGGACATCCTATCGTTGGAGCAAAAGAGCCTCCAAAACCCTCCTTCTCTTCCCCCCTCCAAACAGTAAAATATGATAAGCATTACAGTTTGCTTCATTAAAGAAACCCTATCTACTGTAGCTGATGATTAAACGTGACTGGTCTTCACTTTTTAGTGGGAAGTGTTCCGAAAAAATTGAACTGCTTTAAACAATTGTATCATGCAAAGTAGAATGTTCAAATTAAACTTCTGTTGTCTGAAACAAATTTTGGTGTGCTGCATGTGGTCAGTATTTAAATATGCACCAAGTTATGCAAAATCATTATCAGTGAGACTTCTTTCCACCTAAATAATTACCAGTCACCTTTAGAATGTCTTGAAATAAAACACCTGGGGTACTCTCATAATGTCCCCTTTTTGGCAGTGTGATGAGTACTGTACAAGAGCAATAACCCCCTATCAGGTTCATTGGTGTGTGTGTGTGTTAGCCAAATGAACCACATATTTGCATCTAAGAAGGAGCAGGAGTGTGAAGTTTTCAACTAAGAGGGAAGGGACACTTGCTCCCAACTTGTTATACACTCACCAGTTGAAGGACCCACCCCACTACTGTACTCCCCCCCCCCCCTCCCCCGCATGGTTTGTCATTGTCCACAACATCCTTGACAGAACATTTACAATGACGTAACCCTCAGTCACTTGTGCTACTGACAACATAATGTTAAATGACACACCCCTCAGTTACAAGACTAATACACAATTTGCAACTCTGAGGAAGATTTGGGTCACTAAATTGAGTTGATGAAAAGGAAACATGACAGTTGGCATCCCCATACAAAGTGTAACAATTAACCCACAATAATCCACCCATTGGTCACTATAGTGATAGACAATTGTGACTGGTAATGTGACTTGCCTCTCAGTCACTCTGGTGGCTGACAATATTGGCTCAGTGACAGACATGCATCACACTGTCGTTAGTCAATTACCTGCATTTGACTGACCCTGCCCGGGGGCAGTGGGCTGTGTCGTTCAGTTGATAAATGCATTATACCCATTCCTATGGCCACATATGGACTTTGTAGTCTAATGTCTTGGCAAAAACTCAGCTGCTGTAACAACCCTTTCTTTATGTTTAGATGTCACTAGCTTGACATGTAAAAAAAAGGTGGTCATAATGTGGTGAAAGTATTATTAAGGAGGCATTACAACTTGTCCTTAGAATAATGTATATCATAGACTAAACTGTTTACTGCAATATGGAAAAGTGTGAAACAATAAAAAAGGAAATGTAAAAGAAAAATCACAAAAATAGCATTTTTACATAAATTAAAAATGTCAAGACAAAAATCATAAGTAGTAATTCAAATAAAATGTTTCTTGACATTGTTTTGTTTCATGTCCATGATAAAATAAAGACAAGTAGAATACAGAATTGAGTAAAAAAGGTAAAGAAAAAGAAAACAGCACTCAACCTTTTAGATCACAGAACACAGAAAAGATTGCTGAATATTACTTTTAAGTAAACAATAAACTTGTCACTCAAGTGTTCCATAAAGGATGTTGCAATTTGCTTTTTAGTAATATTTAATTTTTCATTTACTCAACAGGAATCAATGAAGATGATGGGTCTGCACAACTGGCTCCATTGGCTGGCCTGGTTCATCCGATACTGGACCCAGCTGACACTATCAGTTTTAATGATGACCTTCCTTTTTTGCATTGATGTTGGAGAAAATGGAGCAGTTCTGAGACACAGTGACCCGATCCTAATCTTCATCTTTTTAGAACTTTATGCAGTAGCCTCCATGTCTTTAGCATTTCTTTTGTCAACATTCTTTAAAAAAGGTAAGAGACTATTTGCATTGCTCCTATGAACCATGAAAAGTTAACCTTTGTTTGCAACTTTTTAGGAAGCATAGTTTAACCTTTGTTTAGTCTTGAAAAACTCTTGCTTTTTATACCCTTAGAAAAATATAACCTTTGTTTTTTAGTCTTTGATAATACTTGACCTTTGAGAAAACCTTACCTTTGAAGACCTTTGAGAAAATTTAATGTCTCAAGTGTTTTTTAATATACAGGAAAACCCTTGTTTATCCAAACCCTGTTTATCCAAACTGGCCTCGCAATTTACCAATAGGAATTAAATTTCTATGGATTTACCAGACTGTTTTTTGACACAATAAAGGTAGTATCCAACACCTTTTCATGGCATTGCAAGGCAATTGAAACTTAACGGTAATTTCAGCAGAAATATGCTAATTTTTCTGGACGATTTAAAGGTCACAGTAAGATGTGATGACTAAAACAGCACACATCTGGGCATAGACAAGAGTTTGTAACTTCTTTGTCAAACTTTGAGAAAATCATACACGTTTGCTTTGAAATGTTTTGCTGGGAGCCATGAGTTCGTATAAGATCGATATCCCACATATGATATACTTTTAATAGGATAGCATAAGACCTAGTTTCACTAAATCTGAAAAGAAGGTATAGTAGTTGGCATGGTATGTACAAATAAGTACAGTAAACCTTACAAATATATTGCAAATGGCTGTTTGAGAGTCTTCTACCATTTGTCTCCAATATTTTTGGAAACTTAGGCAGAACTTATACTCTAGATACCTTTCAAGATCGTCAAAGCCTCTGTTCATCACATGCACACATTTAGTGTGTGTGACTTTGTTCAGGAGACTGTAGGCTGGAATTTTGGGAATAAAATCTCTGGGTCTTAGAAGTCTCTAATATTGTTTGTCATATCACTGGTCACAAAAAGTTATACTATTTTTTGACAACTTTTTTCTGTAATTTTTCTAGCCGTTTCAAAATTATTTGGGAATTGTTTTGGCACTCTTTCCTAGAGACCCAGTGTACCGTACTATAAAGGCAAAACTTGAAGCACCATTTACCCAAATTTTGTTGTCATCCAAACTTCCTGCTTTCCGGACGTTTTCATATAAACAGGGTTTTACTGTAAGGACTGATTGAAGTTGGTGCACCAGAATGGAATCACAGTTGTGTGGGGGTAATGGTCTGTCATGGTCTTGAGAAAAGTCTCAGTTTTGGTGATAGTCCTTGTTGGTCTGGTCTGGATTTCAGCTACAGTAAAAGAAATCTTTGCATTGCCTTGCTATTATTGGTGTGAGTTTTCTGTATTCTGTTGAACCTAGTGCCATTTCACTGGAGGCTCTACAGCAAATTGTGAGCCCCGCTGGAAAAACTTAAAAGTATCCGTCATTCCAATTGCATCTCTATTTAATGTCCTGTTGTACTGACAATATTAAAGGTCTTTTTGCTTACTAACTTGTCATTTGCAGCTAATTCATCAACTGCTGGCTCTGGAGTGATATGGTTTCTTACATATTCCCCCTTCTTTTTCATCTTCCCGAGATATGCCAACCTCTCACGCGCTGCCAAAATGATAACTTGCCTCCTATCAAATGATGCTATGGCATTTGGTACTTACCTCATCAGCATGTATGAAGGCACAGGTAAGTAAGCTACAGAGACAAAGAAGTTTTTATCTCATTCCTGGCTTCACAGTTTGAACTGATTGGTGGAGAGACTGTGTGGCCAACTACGCAGTGTTAGTAATCAGTCATAGGTTTGCAACCAGAGTGTGACAGAAAAAAAAACTTTTTTCTTGTAGTGCTGAGTGCAGCAGTTTTGTTTTTCACTTTTGATTGTATTTACAATACCAGCTGCTTTAACATGTAGGAAAAGGTGATTAGTACATAATTTCTGAGAACAGGCTTCTGCCAGGTTTGAAGTTTTACATTTAAAAGTTTGTGTGTGTTTTTGGGGGTGGGGGAGGGGGAGTTGGTTAACATCTTTAAGAGAAAGTTCCTCTCTTCTTGGAAGAATCAAGATAATTGACAAAGAACAAATATCCACTAGGTTTAAAGAATGTGACCGCTTCTTCAAGCTTCCTCTATGTAGGTGGGCCATTCATTTTAAGACAATAGATGCCCTGCACAGCAAGTGATGCTATTGCTTTATGTGGTAGTCTGCTTGAATATCATGTAATATGGCAGGCACTGCATGCAGGCTCATCAAATACATGAGAAGTTTTTGTCACCACAAATTGTGCCGTTCTCGATTTTGAGTCACCTGATCATTACTACCTCTAACATGGCCTCTTTTGGGATTTTGTATCCCACAAGTGGTCACATTTGGGGAATTCAAATTAGTTTCTGTAACTGAGGTTAAACTGAAAAGATTAACTGGAAATTTAAAATAAATAAGACTTGGAGATCGACTTTTTACTGAATTGAGAACAACCTCTGCGTAAAGATGTAGACCCAATAACACTTCGAAGGCCAAAATTTAGTAACTTTAACCAAAAAGTTATCTTTCCCTGCATATAAAAGAACCTATCTTCACAAACACCTGTCCCCTTCTGAAAGGTTTACCATTAAAGCTGTCAGTCCAAAAATCCTCAGCATTTGTACTCTTTAGGCAGGACACATCACAATGTGGCTTTAAGGGCTTATTATATATGATAGCTGTCCTGCCTGTGATTGAACTTTTCTGCCTAACCTTTTTTACAATCAACGGTCTCTTAGGAGGGTTACTGGCACAAGAATAAGCAGTTGTCTCTGGCCATTTTTCAGCCTACACTGTTCTATTGCAACATTCGTGTAACTTTGGTATTTGCTTGTATACAACATGTTTTCATTTTTGACAAATAGTTAGCGTCATTACACTAAGCCAGTTATGAGGAATATCAAATTTTACAAGGACACTTCAGTAAAGGACAGGGAAAAGCAGCCCCATAGGTCAGGGGGGTAGGAGAGGACCCCCAGAAATGTTTTTGCTCCTCGCCCTCCTAGAAAATCTAAAGTTATCATTGACTTTATGCATGTTAGTATGGTTCACCCCCTAAAATAACCCCCTTTTGGTAGCTACTCCTTCCCCCCTTCAATACATTGTTTAGATCAGGTGACACAACTCGGGAGAGCGAAGATGGGGGTGGGGGGTGGGGGGGGGGGGGCGAAAATTGTGGGCAAAGGCTATGGAAGTGGACGCGCACCGTAATCAGGTTGGCGTGTGTGGTGAGAGTACCAGAAAATTTTTGGAAAAAAAATACCCCCTGGATCACCGCGAAAATTGCCCATCCCAGGCACCTCAGCAAGTAAGCTCTGCGAAATGGTTATTTGGAGACTTCTTGCAAGTTTTTTGCTATACAAAAGTCTGAAAAAAATTTGTACATTTTCTGATGGTGAGTTTGTAATGTTCTACTAAAAAGTGCAATGCTCCCCCGGCCCCTCTGTTTGAAAACTATAGCTTAAATACATTAATCGTTTTCATCTGATTAAAACAAAATACTGAAGACCAAACCTCGGGGGCTCAAGCCCCTTGTGTCTCCCCCTTGTGTGAGCCACTTGGTTCTAGGATACAGGTCTCGGTAAAGAAATTAAAGAGTTATTAAACAATGGGTGTTTTCTTTTAACAAACAGGAAATAGAATTGTCCTCAGTTTTTACTGAAAGTATTAAATAGAAAGAGATGGATAGCTAGTATAGGATGGGTTAGTAGAGGATGGGTGCATGCAAGTAGAAGAACGAAAACAAAGAAACATCTACTTCATGTATTATTTAATCAGAAGCCTGTGGCTGGGGGGGGGGGGGGGGTCTTCTTGTGGTACCCACACTTTAGCAACTGCCCCCTGAATGCTCCCAGCATTATACCCCACCTCACATTATTTTTACTGAATTTGTAAGCCTTGCAATTCCTTAGCAGCCCATACTAGTGACAGCGAAAGTGATAACTGTAGGAATAATCAAATACTGGGCCAATTTTTTGTAAGGTATAGTGGGGGGGTGAAATGTTTAAACATACCAAAAAACATCGATACTACAACTTTGCTTCTGTCAATGATCGAAGTGTTCACTTCCGGTCAGCCTGAGAAGCCCTAGTTTTTGAGGGAGATTATCTACCCTCACGATTAACAAATGTCACTCAACCACCTGTTTGAAGGTTTGCAACTTTTGCTGTTGTGAGAATCATGTTTTCACGGATAATTTTTTTAATTTCTAATTTAGAAGGAAGAGATAATTAAACATACAGAAATGATTTTGTTTGTGTTTATCTGAAGATAAAAATAAAACAAAAACAACACTTTTACAGTTTAGAAATGTTTAAGAAATTTCTGCCAAAAACATCACAATATTGTCATTCTGATTTTTCTATCCGCCGTTAAGAATTCCCGCCCCAATGTGGAACTTTTTCAACCCAATTTTCCCTTCGGCCTTCCTTCGCAATTCTTAGGTCGTAGTAGAGGTTTTGACCTTAAACCGCTATATATGACCCTCCCCCTGCTATCGGGGATTTGCCCTGTACAGTAGCCTAAATGGTAACTTTTGTGTATTTAGTAGATTATGCATATAACTACATTATAAATATACCCGTTGGAGTGCTAGTTGAAAGCACCTTATTGTTTTTTTACGTACTGTCTTAAATGCCTGCCATTGTTTTGTATACCCATGTGTGTGACATGAACTTTAAGCCTTTAATTTATGGAATATTGCCTTCATAACTATTGCCGTCAGAGCACTATTTGAAACTCTTTTGTCCGTTTTGCACTCCACTTTTAGACACGACGCTAGTTTTAAGGACACCTTAAACCTGGCAGGTGAGAGTGGAACAGAGGCATAGCTAGCTGGGGAGGGGGAGACTGCGTGTAATTTTGACCCCAAGTTAAAATTATTATGACCAAAAGTTAAAGTTCTTCTGCTCTGCACCAAGGACTAACGAAAAGTTATACAGCAAGGCAAAAATAGGCTACAGCCAGACGTGGTCGAGGCCTATGCGATCCCCCTGAAGATGAAATCCTCCAATTCTAGTAGAAATTTATGCAGGCCCTACTTTTTTTTGTAGGGTTTACTTATAGTTAGTTAGTTAGTTAGATGAGTTTTAACTGTCGTCCCAGTTTTTTTTTTCCAACCTAATTTTTTTGTTTGTTTTTTTTTTTTCAGGTTGTTTTGTTTTTTGAGACGACGACGGCCACTTTTTTTCCAGTTTGTGGCTCACTGGCTTGTCTTTTGCTACTCCATGCTTATGCTGAGCCACCAAGCACAAAGTGCTAACAGTTAGGCTTCCATTTTTAAAGTCTTTGGTATGAACCTCGGCCAGGATTTGAACTCTAGACCTTCCGGCCTGCAAGTCGGATGCTCTAACCAACTTGGCCACTGCATAGGGTTAAAAGGATGTCAAGGGCAAGGATATGGGGTGCGGGAGGAAAATGAAGTCCTACTTAGATTATGGAACAAAGCTGAAAGGAAGCAAAAGCCCAATTTTAGCCCCCACCGACAATGGGGTTCTGATTTTGACACTTCAGTTGTACCCTAGGCCTACTAACGCTTCCTACGTGATATTGGAACTAATCAGGCTCGTGCGTTCTTTGGGAAAAGGGGACAAGGCTCGTGCCCCCCCTCGCAGACCACAAAAAAAAAAAAGTTTTAAAGGAGAAAAAGGAAGAGAAAAACTAAAGAAAAAGAAAGGTAGAAAGAAAAAGACAAAACTTATGCAAACTTCTATTAGCACAACCCTCCTATTCCACAAGAGACTAAGCCGTCATAGAATCTTCAGGTCATCTGCTAGAACGATTATTAGTGAAATTCAAATGTTTTTGACTCAGTTCTTTTTATTTGCTGAATGGCCTGAGAAGAAAGCTACTAGAAGAGAAAATTTTGCTGAACAGCAATTCATTACACATCAAAGGCGGGCAAAGCAACATAGTGCCCAACGCCTTTGATTAACAGCAAGTTTGAAAAGTCAGTAAATGGATAACACTATTGAAAGTGCATGGCGAATAAAAGTTTTTCTAGTACTACGAGGAAAGTGTTTGACCAACGTACTACACGTGAACACACTCTAACCAAACAATTGTCTAGTGTTTTAACAGTGAATTAAGGTACTAGCCATTCTGAAAAACAAACAACATTTTGTCAGTGTCCCCAATACCGAGTATCCCTTAATCACCAGTCACGGAGCCAAACTCAACCAATTTGGGGGGCACATCGTGTTAGAGTTGGAGCTTTCGACCAGCCTAGGGGGAGCATCTCCCCTTTGAAAGTTTTGTCTATTTAAGGACACTAGATGAAAAAGGTGCAAGATTATTTTCCATTTTGGTTCCTTGCGATTAGCAAAAGGAACCTATTTTGCATGTCAGCTTGGCGAATGTGTGTGTGTGTATGTGGTGTGTGTGCGTGTGTGTGTGTGTGTGTGTGTGACACTTGCTTCGGTACGCTGTAACTCAAATAAGGGACGGTTGGATGGAAGTTGGCATTTGGCAACGTTAGGTTTGCCATGGTGAGAAAGGCTGGTGGCCCTATTGTTTTTGGTGGAGGTCAAAAGGTGATTTGGGGTCGCCAGGGGTCAAAACACCGAAAACCTTTTAATCACGATATCTCAATGTAGGAAGCGTTGGATAGATTTCCTATGTCCAGTATGTGGATTTGCATTTTATGGCCAAGAAGAGAAGAAAATGGCGTCATTTTTGGTGGAGGTTCAAAGGTCATCTGGGGTGACTGGAGATCTAACACTGGAAACCTCTTAAACAAGATATATCTCAACTTGTCGTAGGAAGCTTGTATTAGAATTTCATACTAGGTATGTAGATGCTTTGTGGTGCAAAGACAAATCGTGTATGTTTGGTGAATGGTTCAAAGGTCATTTGGGATCACCAGGGGTCAAACACGAAAAACCTTTTAAGCTATGATATCTTCATGTAGGAAAGCTTGGATAGATTCATACTTGGTATTGTAGATGACTTTTGGTTTGCAAGGATGAAGCCTGTATAGTATGTTTGGTTGGAGGTCCATAGGTCATTTGAAGTCACCAGACACCTTTTTGACTAATTTTGTGCCACCCCTCCTACTGTATTTTAAACCCAGTCTCACAAAAATCAGCTTTACCTCATACAGTACACTGCACTCCCTTTTTAAAACTGTCTGTGTACAAGGAGGGTCAATACCTCATGTGAGGTGTTGTTTAGGTTAGTTTTACAGCGGAGGGCCCTGTCTAAATGGGTTCCATTGTGTGTACATGCATGCACTGTATAAGTCAACTGTTGTGAGAGCAACTGTCAACTTCCCTGCTTCAAAGAATGGCGTAAGTAAGGACTCATGGTCAAGAGGCATCAAAGTTCATCACTTCAGTATACACAACACAAAATGTTCTTCTGAGCAGTATTTGAAACAATTTGTGTAGGTGGGTATGGCCCCGAGAAAAGGACAGAGGAGTGATCATGTTACTAGCCTACGTAGCGCCTCTGTGGCTGCCCGCCCATTTTGTAGGCTGTCACGACCCTCCAGTTTGTTTTTTTCGCAGCGATGAGCTGAACGAAAAACTTCGTCCGCTCCGCGGCCCGGTATCATGTTACTTGGCTTGTTGTGTGTGTTGGGAATGGGTTATACTGAAACATTTCCAAACAACAAGTTATTAATTGTAGACGTGTGCTAGTCACAATCATCACACTCAAAAGCCTACACACACACTTACTCAAAATAAAATGTTTTATTGAAAGCTACCCCCCCAGCAAGTGCATCAAAGCATCATTTCACATGTTAGTGGGTTTGAGCTTGTGCACAGTCCGTGCTCAAGTTTGGGGTCGCCAATCGTTCAAACACAGAACTTTTTAAAACACCACATCTCAAGTTAGCAAGCTTGTATAGATTCCATATTTAGTGTGTGGATGCATTATGGCAAGACAAGAGCAGTAGTGAGTAGTCATTTTTAGAGGAGGTCGTCTGGGGTGACCCGGAGGTCAAGACACTGAAAACCTCTCAACAAGATAGCCTGAAGGCTAGCAAGCTTGAATGGATTCATACTTCACATGGTTTTATTGCATTATTCCAGCTGAAAAACCAGGAGGTTTGTCGAATGTATATAGGGCGTTTACCATAGTAACAGTTAAACTTAAAACTAGCAAAAATTTTGTTTGTATTGTGTATCGTAAAATGCCCAGTTTTTCATTACATGCAGCAAGAGGAACCACCAGTGCCCATTAGGGCCACTCTTGTTCCGTCATTATATTTGTATTCCACAAAAAGGGTGGGTCTTGTAATAAATTTTTCCTCCTCAGTTGCAAGACCTTTTATTGAAAATTTGGGGGGCACATGATCCCTGTACCCCCATGCCCCCCCCGTGGCTACGTGCCTGCTAATCAATGTCTAAAGTGATTCAAGTTCTACAAGCCATTAATGAATATTTGTGATTCCCCACATCTAAAGAAGAGAGAGAAGTTGAGCAGTTGCCTTTTTGTCTGTCTGGAATGAAATGTTATATTTAATCACACTTCTGAAAGTTTTAACTGACACAACATCATGCCCATTATGTTGCATTCAGTAAATATACATTGAAAGCCCTGCTATCTACTTTGAAGCGCTTTTGACAATATTTTGATCTTGATTAGACAAATAGTTGAAACAATCGAGGGTATGCAGGAATTATCCCACGATACATTTGGGGAAAATAAACCGACACTATAGCAGTTACAAGATACAATTATGCCCCTACTGTACAGGGATGACAAAATCTGACAGGCATTCCTATTTCCACTTGAGTGGTTCTGTGTAAAACATAAATAATCCTATGGCGACATAGTATCAACTAAATGCAAAAAAGAAGTTAAAACTTTAACAATAAAAGAAAATATTAATTTCTCTTTTTCTTCTCTTAAGATGCGCAAGTTCTTCTCTCAATTCCTTAAAAATACGTTTTTCAAATGATGATCTGGAAAAATAACAAGGCAAGTAAAACTGTAAATTGGCAGGTAAATAGTGCCAAGGGTGAAAAATTTTTTAACACTATGTACATAGTTACACTATGGAACAAGAGGGTACTAGAATTTTATAAATAAGGTCACATTATTTTTGAGTTCAAATAATATTACCTGCTTTGGAAAGTCCCAGAGGAAAAACACAGTTTGTCAGAATAGTCTAGCTACTACTAGGCCTCTAGACCCACAAAAAGGTCAGATCAGTTTCACCGTTCTATGTATTCTCCCACACCTGTTTCTAAGATCACTGGTTTTTTGTCAATACAAAGCTAATTTCAATTAAAAAAAAAAAACCTGTCATTTCTTTCTTCTTAACAGGTTTTAATGGTTGAAATTTCAGTTTTTATATACAGAAACTAGACATAACAAATAGCTATGTGAAAATGAAAATAAAAAATTTTAAACGTGGTTGGCAAACTGTTCGCCCAATATAAGTTGTGAGTTACAGGGTCAGAGGTGAGTTTGTCAACTGTCTTCGGGGAGACTTGCACTAACTCCCATCTGTGCCAAAGCGGTAATAAAAAGTGGTTGTGACGTAACGACCTCATCGGTTTAAACCGATCAGGTTGGGCAGTTTTTTGTGGTTCAAAAACTTGGCATGAGCTTGGAGAGATGCTTTCGTTAGACTGTTGTACAGCATTTTCAATTCAGGATAATGCATTGTAGGTAAGCTCCTCAGAGTTATCTAACAGCCTGTTGATTGTGGCTGTCAAGGGTTTCATCACATCTGTCACATTTAAATCATGTACCCCAAAATTTTTTGTTTGATTAAAAATAGAATTTTTTTGTACAATTGGAAAAGCCTCCAAACTATTTCTAAGCCCCATTTTTTTATTTTCATTTTATAGGTGCTGGTGTCAGTTTTGAAAATTTTGCCTCTCCTGTTTCTGATGATGATAATATCAGCATGTTGGATATTTACATCATGCTCATTGTGGATGCCTTCATCTATCTCATGCTCACCATCTACATAGAGGCAGTCTTCCCTGGAGAATTTGGCATCCCCAGGCCTTGGTATTTCCCATTCACAGTAAGGAAGTTTTGTCTAAACTGAGCATTGCTCTTTAAGAGTGTTGTTGGGGAACATTGAAGTTTGGGGGGATTTTTCAGGACATGATGACTCTTCCCTTTAGGGAGAGCTAATGATCATATTTATTGGTTTCGATGATAAGAGAAACCTATGCAGTCATGATGGCGTGTGTATGTATGTGTGTATGTGCGTGTGTGTGTGTGTGTGTGTTTGTGACACTTTGCTCGTTAACACGATATCTCAAGAAGGGAAGCTCTGACAGTTTTCAAAGTGGGTACATAGATGCCCCATATTGAGAGGAAGAACCCTATTGTTTTTGGTAGGGGTCAAAGGTCACCTGGGGTCACCGGGGGTCAAACTCTGAAAACCTTGTTAACACAATATCTCAAGGTAGGAAGCTTGATGATTTCTATACTTTGTATGTAGATGCGTTATGGTAAGAGGAAGAACCCTATCATTTTTGGTGGAGGTGAAAGGTCATCTGGGGGTCACCGGGGGTCAAACCATGAAAACTTCGTTAACACGATATATTAAGAAGGGAAGCTCTGATGGTTCTCAAAACTTGGTACATAGATGCCCCATAATGAGAGGAAGAAACCTATTGTTTTTGGTGGGGGGTCAAAGGTCACCGGGGGTCAAACTCTGAAAACCTTGTTAACAAATATCTTGAGGTTATGGAAGCTTGGATGAATTTAATTTAATATTTTGTATGTAGATGCGTTATGGTGAGAGGAAGAAAACCCTATCATTTTTGGTGGAGGTGAAAGGTAAATCTGGGGGTCACCGGGGGTCAAACCTGAAAACTCCGTTAAACAAGATATCTCAAGAAGGGAAGCTCTAATGGTTCTCAAACTTGGTACATAGAGGCCCCATATCCATATTGAGAGGAAAGAACCCTATTGTTTTTGGTAGGGGTTCAAAAGGTCACCTGGGGTCACCGGGGGTCAAACTCTGAAAACCTTATTAACACAATATCTCGAGGTAGGAAGCTTGGATGAATTTCATACTTTGTATGTAGATGCGTTATGGTAAGAGAAAGAACCCTATCATTTTTGGTGGAGGTGAAAGGTCATGTGGGGGCACCGGGGGTCAAACCCTGAAAACTTCGTTAGCACGATATCTCAAGAAGGGAAGCTCTGACAGTTCTCAAACTTGGTACATAGATGCACAAACCCATATTAAGAGGAAGAACCCTATTGTTTTTTGGTGGGGGTCAAAGGTCACCGGGGAGGTCAAACCCTGAAAACCTTGGTTAACATGGATGTCTCGATGTAGAGAAAGCTTGGATAAATTTCATACTTTGTATGTAGTAGCATTATAGTAAGAGGAAGAATCCTATCATTTTTGGTGGGGTTCAAAGTCATCTGGGGTCACTGGGGGTCAAACCTTCAAAACCTTTGTTAACACAATTTTATCTCGATGTAGGAAGCTTGGATAAATTTGATACATTTGTATGTAGCTGCCTTATAGTAAGAGCAAGAACTCATCATTGGAGGTCCAAAAGGTCATTGGGGTTTCACTGGGGTTAAGCTCGAAAAATCCCTCCTTGTTAACATGATATCTCCACGTACGAAGCTTGGATAGATTTCATACAACATGGTAAATTGAATGTGTTATAGTCAGAAGATGTACCCCCACTGTTTTTGGTGGAGTTCAAACGTCATCTACTGTAGGGTGGCCGAGAGGGTCAAAAAAACACATAAACCTTGTCTAACACAATATCTCACGGGGAGGAAAGCTTGGATAGATTTTATACGTAGTAAGTATGTGGATTGGACCCATTGTGGTGAGAATAGAAACTCAATCTTTTTTGGTGGAGGTCAAAGGTCATCTTTGGGGTCAACGTGGACCAAAACAACTGAAAAGCTTGGTAACACGTATCTCCAGGTAGGAAGCTTTGGGATAGATTTCATACTTACAGGTACTATGTGGATTGTGAGGTTGGGAAAAGATGGAACCTATTGTTTTTGGTGAAGGACAAAGGAATCTGGTGTCACCAGAGGTAAAAAAAGCAAAATATCAAAAGAGTTTTTTTATAAGGGTTCAGCAGAGGTCAAAAAGCAAAATTTTCCAAGATTTCCCAAGATCGTCATCTGGGGTCACCAGAGGTCAAACTGCAAATTTCCCAAGAATTCCCAAAATTAAATAGGAACACAAAACTGTATTTTTCCAACATGTTAAGATAGCATTTGACCATTGACTGAAAGATATTGGACATCATGGCATTATTTGGAATAGAACATATATCATCGAAACCTCAATGCATTTTTGCATTCTGGTTTTTTCATGATGTTCTTGTCAAAGTGCATTTGTGTTAAAGATTGAAGCCTCCTCCTGAAATGTAATTTTGGAAAATTGAAAGTTAAACATCCTGAACAATGTAAAATACAATAACTGATCACAAACCTTTTAATGGAGGGGGAGGGGGAGGGGGGAGCAGCATTTCATCTATTCATGACAAAAAGCCTTTAAACCTTCAATGTGTACGTTTTATTTTCTTTAGTCCTGATGGGAGGAGCATGGGGCTGGTATAAGAAACTGTTTCTTGACATTGTCATCTAGATTTTAACTAAGAATGGATATAAGCCAGTGTTCTTCATTTGCTTAATCAGAAATCGTATTGGTGTGGTCAGAAAGTTACTGTTGAGGTGGATGACTCCTCTGAAACAACACCATTGTTGTCACCGACTGCGAGCTCTAACCCAGAATTCATGGAAGATGACCCTGTTGGTATACAACCTGGTATCCAGATTAACCATTTAAGAAAGGTGAGTTGTTAGCTGTGTCGACAGATGGTTACAGAAATTGTAAAAGGGTGGTGATGATGTGCTAGGGGGTGGAGGTGCTAAAAAAGCATTCACATGGCTACTTCCAAGTTCCCTCTTAGCATCACAAAAGTGTGCCTTCCCTTGAAGATGAATCCTTCAATTGCTAGGCCAGGTGGCTTTGTATGCTAAGTAAGAAGTTAGCAAGTTCCAACATTCTCTTTAGTGCTTCATAACTGTGCTCTCTCTAATGACGCCACACAGATTACCTGCTGCAGAGTGATAACTGGTCAATGCCTGCCTATGAAATGTGCTATTCATACATGCATGCTGTGCTTTTGTGCTTTGGTCTTTACTGCTAGGTTTACAAAGCAGAGTGACCCAGTATCATTGTTAAAATTGTTTGTCAGAGTCTTAACCAGCAAAATGGAACAATTTTCAGCTAATTTTACTGAGTCAAATTTGCCAGGCCGATCTCCCATAATGATCATTAACAATTTGAAATATAAGGATGTATGGGTTGATGCTAGATTTAAATAGTAGTGACCTTTGGCCAGAATGTAAACATAGTTTTACTTTTCTTTAATCTTTCTTTTAAAACTTTTGCCTTGTTTTATTACTCACCTAGAGCGATTTGTCCACTGTCACTTAAAAATTTTGTCATAGTTTCAGCTGTGCTGAAATTTCTCACTTTAAAATATGGCACACCTCTACCTCTGGTCATTTTCATCATAGGTATATAAAGGAGACAAAGTGGCTGTGAAGGACATATCAATAAACATGTATGAGGGACAAATCACAGCCCTCCTCGGTCACAATGGGGCTGGCAAGACAACTACACTCTCCATCTTGACAGGCCTGTTTCCACCAACCAGTGGTACTGCCATCATTAATGGCCATGACATTAGAACAGATATAGATGGGGTCCACACTGAGCTGGGCTTGTGCCCTCAGCATGATGTCCTCTATGATAACCTTACTGTCCATGAACATTTGTACTTCTTCGCCAAGGTAGGTCACAGTATTGAAGAATTTCTGTACCTCAGGAACTTTTGTCTTTTTCAAGTTATCTCTGAACTGAGAATATTTATTTATGGTGAGTAAATATTGCTTGTTCAAGTACTGAAGGGAGCCTTTTAATTATACTAAGACTTCTTTCCTCTGCCTTTTATAAGTTGTTCAAATATGAGTGAATGGCAGATTTATTCCATCATGTACTATAAAATCATAGAATTGTTGGAACTTTTGTGATGGCTGTACACCAGTGACAGAACAGCTGATTGCATGTTTATAACAGTAGTCTCATGTTTCGTCATTGTGCACAAAAGTTACGTCTTTCAGGTATAGTCTTATTTCTTCCCTATTAAAGCATGAAAAGATGCTCTATTGTTCCAGCAACACATTATTGAGAGTAGCATTGCTGTAATTTATCTTGCTTTCTTGGATTAGGATGACTGTATATGCCTAAGTTAAAGGTAAAGTTGTGAAGAACCTAAAATGTGAGTGCACTCTATGACATTCTGACATCAGGAACCACTACATACTATTGTTGATAGTATGCATGCTAACAATTTGCCCACTATTGTAATGTTGCTTGTACTGCAGAAGCAAATCCTGGAAAGTGCCTCTGTTAGTGCAGTTTTGTTAACATTTGTTTACAAAAACTGTGATGTGAACAGGGGTGGATGTTGAATTTTTTCCCAAGGTGCTGTCTTTAGATTTTCACTACTAAAAATGCCCCTGTCCAAAAATTCAAGGGTTATGGTTGTAATTTTTTAAGGGCAATTTTGCACACTTCAGTTTTGCACCCCACTTAATTCTAGTGCTTGGTGTGAGCACTTTGCATTAACTGTAGTAAGTATGATTGAGTGTGAGTGTTCTGTGACATATTGTACCATGGTGTATGTTTCATCTCAAAAAATAGATGGTGGTCACTAATACCAATACCTCTTATGTCATTGATGGGGAACTCGTGGTCAACCACTTTATTTGTGACTTGTTTGCTAAAATGCAAAAGAGAAGTTAAAGAGAGACTAAAACTCTGAGGATGTTTGAATAGAGATGTAGAGTAGACTTCATTTGTGACTTGTTTGGTAAATTGCAAAAGGGAAGATACAGAGAGACTGAAACTCTGAGGACATTTGAATAGATCTGTAGAGGTGCTATATATTGGTAAAGGCCTACTAGTGACATGTTTGTATGAGTGACTGCCCTTTATTGACCTTTGAACTTGCCCCCTAACTGGTAATGTTGCCATCCCTCATGTAATCTCATATAAATTTTCTGATACTGATTTTTTAGAGTCAGCCGGTCATCCAGGTCTTTTCATTACCTTTGCTATGTTAGAGTAAAAACAAGAAATAACTGGAGGTTCATATGCAGTCGGTGGGGAAAGTGTGCAGGCCTCCTTACCAATAAATGGAAATTCATTTCACACTTTACAGTTGGAGTGTAAATGATCGCTGGACTTTGCTACGTGCACAATATGTGCTGTAAATCGTTTTCACTCCCAATGCATTGCTGTGATATATGTTCAGTATGTAGACCTTGGACAAATAATAAATGTGCGTAACTTGATATTTGCGTCTCCAGCTCAAAGGATGTCCTAAGTCTAAAGTCCAGCGGGAGATAGACTACTATATCAAGGCACTCCAGCTGGAAGATAAACGACATGTTGTCATCAAAGCTCTGTCGGGCGGCATGAAGAGGAAACTGTCAGTGGGGATTGCTCTGATAGCTGACTCAAAGGTAATAGATAGAGGTTTATAGAATTGTGCTACAAAATGTTGAAAAATAATCAAATATAGCAGATGAATAGAGGTGGTAGCTGGGTTAGGATGACTAGTGAAATGTATGTCATTGTATTTTTATGTAAATTGGTGGTGTAAGGAGAGCCAATCAAGTTGCTACTCTAATGTGAAGATGTGTAGCAATTTTGTTTTTACAAATATCCCCAGGATTTTCAAATATTTTTTGCAGAAGAATTAGAGGGCCTCAAGCCAGCTATGTAAAATTTAAGTACTTAATTATTCCTTGGTGTCTTGGAAAATAAGCAGTTTATGGGCATTAAGAGGTGGACTTTTGAACAGTTTGGAATTTAGCTTACCATCAAAACAAAGAGCAGCAAAGAGAAGTAATATGAGAAGACTTGAGACATAAAGAAGTTAACTAATATAGTTGGCAACAATGGTGGCATGACTATGCAGAGCATGTTCACATAAAGTCAGATTCATTTCAAAACACAGAGGGCATGTAGATGTCTTTCTGAGGAATGGGTTTATTACAAGTGCTTAAAGAACTTTCTGAGGATGGGGAAATACTAATATCTGTCTTTTGTGTTTGTTTTAACTTTTTGAGGCACTGCAAGTGTATTGTACCTGCATTCAAGAGGCACATGTTAAGGCCTTGAAAATTTTCAATTCAGGCCATGAAGGGCAGTTGTTTTATGAAACTCAGTAACCCCCAATGTGGAGGAAACCTGTGGCTGATAAATTACAACTTCATGTTGCATGGCTGATCAACTCAGCAATTAGATCAAATTTGGCTTTTGAAGGCCATTTCGTATAGGAAAATGATGGACTGCTCGTGGATGAAAAGCCCACCTTACTTTGACCCGGCTGTTACTTTGACCCGGCTGGGGTTTGAACCCCAAACTTCAGGGTTGCTAAGCTTCATTTCTTCAGATGTGTCCACATGGCTGTAGCACATGCACATATGTGTTTCTGCTTTCTTTAATCTCTTATCCGCAACATTTATTTTTTGTTTAGATCATAATGTTAGACGAGCCAACCTCAGGGATGGATCCATCGGCTCGCAGATTTACATGGGATATTTTACAACAACATCGGAAGGGAAGGACGATACTCTTAACAACTCACTTCATGGATGAAGCTGACCTTCTTGGGGACCGCATCGCAATCATGGCAGATGGTGTTCTCCAGTGTGTGGGCTCATCTCTCTTCCTTAAGAAAAAATATGGTGAGAAAAACAAGTCATTTTGAGAAAAGGGTATTTACTGCTGCCTGCTTCCTCTGTATGAATTAGACTAGACTCCCCTATTTGTGAAACAGGAGGGTAAAGTAGGATTAGATTCAAGGTATCTGTAAGTGAGGAAATTTTCAGTGAAAGGTTTAAGATTATACCAGGGAAGAGAAATGATGACCTTTGTGTATAGGTCTTTATTTCTGTCAGGCTCTGAGACCAGATAGTATGGATTTCACATTTATTTGCAAATGATATCCCTGGTACTACATGATTGGAAATAGTGCCATCATCTGCAGACGTATTTATGCAGACAGGGCACTTGGAAAGCCAGCTTACTCCTCCTTTCCCCTCCCTTCTCACAAAAAGTACAGTTAATTCCAGTTGTATTACTTCAAGCTGCTGTATTTATGTAGACCAGACAATTATGGTGACATGTTCATCTGGTGGGGTTATCAGTGTTAATGAAAGGAACCTTGGTTCATTATTGAATTTGTTAGTTTAAAACCAAGGTTGTTTTTTTCATTGATCTGTCGAAGGTTGGTACCAATGTTCTCTCAGTTGCTAACAGTTTTGTCGTCAAGTTCACTGGATATTTTGTGTTGTCTTTGTCTCCAGGTGTGGGATACCACATGAGCATTGCCAAAGCTCCTCATTGCTCAGTTAATGAGATCAAAGCCCTTGTTACTGAGCATGTTCCAAACTCCTGCTTGGAGAACAATGTTGGAGCAGAACTTTCCTTTGTATTGCCACAAGAGGATGTCAGCAGATTTGAGGCATTATTCCTTGAGATGGAACAGAAAAAGGAAGAACTTGGTATTAACAGCTATGGAGCTTCTGTTACTACTATGGAAGAAGTCTTTATCAAGTACGTTCAAGGGAAATTATTTTGGCTTTGAAGTACAGAAATATCATGATACTAAGTTTTATGGTAATGGGATTGGGAAAGAACCTGGGGCTGTACTCACAAAGAAAACTTGTGTACAAAAACTTGTGTAAGTCTGACTTGCGCAACGTGTCTTTCTAGGTTGTTATTGCCGCAGCTATATTTTACGTAACTTTACAGAAGCTTCAGAGTTTTTGAAAGTACAGAAAAGCCATAGTAACACATGTAGAGCCACCAAATGTACCAAACAGTTGTGCAGGGCATAGGTCCACGCGTGTAACCACAGAAAAATGTGCGCGTCGTTGTTTCCATGAAGAGTCAATGTGATTGGCTAAAGATGTGACAGAACAAGGTGCAACCCCACCCTTGATTGGTTCATTTACATTTATTGCAGTTACGCTTTGTATCTTTACAAGTGTGTAAGTTCTTTTCTTGAATACCACTTACAAAAGTTCTTCCACAGTGCGTAAGTATTTTGAGTTACACAAATGTTAGTGAATCTAGCCCCTGATGTCATGTTAGTTGGCTTCTAGTTGCACCTCACAGCTCAGAGTTGCTTTCTTGTATGTGAAATAAGCGAATTCATTGCGAAACTGTCAACTGCACAAATATAAAATTAGGATAAGTCAGATTTAGAACATGCACTGTGCATTAGCTCTTGAAGTATGGATGCCCCATATTCTGTCCATGGTTCATGGTGTAATTGTTTCTTAAGTGTCAGTGTCAGGGATGTGTCTGTGCTAATTGTTGATCTTCTTGAGAGTGGAAATAGCCTTTTTGTGTTAGATTGAAAACTGGATTCGATGAACAAAGAATCTATGCATTGGTGGTAGCATGTATACGTATGTTTATATGTTTGCATGGGATGCACATCAGTAGATCCCATGCATATGATGTCACAGAACAGAAAGTGCACCCTTGATGGAGGCAAGGGCGAATCATTGCAACTTAAAGACAGACAGTCATCACCCCAAAGTATATTTTTAGTGTAGGGGTGTGAAAATTCTCAGTTGGTGACTGCTCTTTGATTGACATCAAAGTTTGAAAATTTGAAAGATGCAGAGTAGCTCACATTCCACACAAGGCAGAGAGAGTGCTTTTGTTGGTTTCGATGATAAGAGAAACCTATGCATTCATGATGGCGTGTGTGTGTATGTATGTGTGTGTGTGCATGTGTGGGTGTGTATGTGTGTGTGTGTATGTGTTTGTGACACTTTGCTCGTTAACACGATATCTCAAGAAGGGAAACTCTGACAGTTCTCAAACTTGGTACATAGATGCCCCATATTGAGAAGAAGAACCCTATTGTTTTTGGTGGGGGTCAAAGGTCACCTGGGGTCACCGGGGGTCAAACTCTGAAAACCTTGTTAACACAATATCTTGAGGTAGGAAGGTTGGATGAATTTCATAATTTGTATGTAGATGCGTTATGGTATGAGGAAGAACCCTATCATTTTTGGTGGAGGTGAAAGGTCATCTGGGGTCACCGGGGGTCAAACCCTGAAAACTTCGTTAACACGATATATCAAGAAGGGAAACTGTGACAGTTCTCAAACTTGGTACATGGATGCCCCATATTAAGAGGAAGAACCCTATTGTTTTTGGTGGGGGTCAAAGGTCACCTGGGGTCACCGGGGTCAAACTCTGAAAACCTTGTTAACACAATATCTTGAGGTAGGAAGCTTGGATGAATTTCATATTTTGTATGTAGATGTGTTATGGTATGAGGAAGAACCCTATCATTTTTGATGGAGGTGAAAGGTCATCTGGGGTCACCGGGGGTCAAACCCTGAAAAGTTCGTTAACACGATATCTCAAGAAGGGAAACTCTGACAGTTCTCAAACTTGGTACATAGATGCCCCATATTAAGAGGAAGAACCCTATTGTTTTTGGTTGGGGTCAAAGGTCACCTGGGGTCACCGGGGGTCAAACTCTGAAAACCTTGTTAACACAATATCTTGAGGTAGGAAGCTTGGATGAATTTCATACTTTGTATGTAGATGCATTATGGTATGAGGAAGAACCCTATCATTTTTGGTGGAGGTGAAAGGTCATCTGGGGTCACCGGGGGTCAAACCCTGAAAACTTTGTTAACATGATATCTCAAGAAGGGAAGCTCTGACAGTTCTCAAACTTGGTACATAGATGCCCCATACTAAGAGGAAGAACCCTATTGTTTTTGGTGGGGATTGAAGGTCACCTGGGGTCACCGGGGTTCAAACTTTGAAAACCTTGTTAACACAATATCTCGAGGTAGGAAGCCTGGATGAATTTCATACTTTGTATATAGATGCGTTATGGTAAGAGGAAGAACCGTATCATTTTTGGTGGAGGTGAAAGGTCATCTGGGGTCACCGGGGGTCAAACCCTGAAAATCTTGTTAACACAATAACTTGAGTTACAAAGCTTGGATGAATTTCTTACTTTTTATGTAGATGCATTATGGTAAGAGGAAGAAGCCTCTCATTTTTGGTGGAGGTCAAAGGTCATTTGAAGTCACCTGGGGTCAAACCCTGAAAACCTTGTTAACCTGATATCTCCAGGTAGGAAGCTTGGATAAATTTAATACTTTGTATGTGGATGCCTTATACTTGGAGAAAGAAGCCTATTATTTTTGGCGGGGTTCAAAGGTCATCTGGGGTCACCGGGGGTGAAACCCTGAAAACCTGGTTAACACTATATCTCAAACTAGGAAGCTTGAATAAGTTTCATACTTTGTATGTAGATGCGTTATAGTAAGAGGAAGAATCTTATCATTTTTGGTGGAGGTCAAAGTTCATTTGGGGTCACTGGGGATTAAACTCTGAAAATCTTGTTAACACAATATCTCCAGGTAGGAAGCTTGGATAGATTCCATACTTAGTATGTAGATGCGTTATAGTGAGAAGATGAATCCTCTTGTTTTTGGTGGAGGTCAGAGGTCATCTTGGGTCACCAGAGATCAATGTCTGAAAACCTTTTCAAGATGATATCTCCAGGTAGGAAGCTTGAATAGATTTCATACAGTACATGGTAAATTGATGTGTTATAGTGAGAAGATGTACCCCATTGTTTTCGGTGGAGTTCAAAGGTGATCTAGGGTCACCAGGGGTCAAACACTTAAAACCTTGTTAACACAATATCTTAAGGGAGAAAGCTTGGATAGATTTTATACTTAGTATGTGGATGTGTTATGGTGAAAAGATGGACCCTATTGTTTTTGGTGGAGGTCAAAGGTCATTTGGGGTCACCAGAGGTCAAAAAGCAAAATTTCCCAAGAATTCCCAAGAATATCACATGGGTTCACCAGAGGTCAAAGAGCAAATTTCCCAAGAATTCCCAAGACTAAATAGGAATACAAAACTGTATTTTTCCAACATGTTAAGATACGTTTGGCCATTGACTGAAAGATATGGGATATCATGGCTTTATTTGGAATAGAACATACAGTACATATCATCGAAACCTCAATGCATTTTTGCATTCTGGTTACATTTTATAGCCTTGTATGCTCACCAGGACATGGCCTTAAGCAATAAAACAGGTTTATTCCTGCACAAGGAGTAGCTTCATACAGTTATGGGAGGAGCTAGAAGTTGCATAGTTGGGAGAATTGGAACTGTCTGGGATGATGAAAATTCCCCTTTAAACGAACAAATTCAGACAGCTGATTTGTGTACCAGTGGGATATGCGCGTAGTCTTCTACTTGCTCATGGGAAGTCGATGTTGTGTTACAGTGTGCCCATTGTTTTGCCTCCAAAATGATGTAGCATAACATCAGTGCATAGGGTTATTGTGGAATATGTATATGCCTCAAAGTTGACACCAACTTTGGGTCACATGATGTAGGTTAACTTACTCAAGTCGATTCCGCTGCTCTAGAAATGCATGTCCAGAGGTATACATAATGTAACACTGAGGCAATTGTGTGCATGCCAACTAGTCCTGGAATACGACTGGAAAAAAGGCCGTGGTTGTCTCGACTTGAACCAATTGGTTGGAAACTGGGATGTTAAACCTCATCTAACTAACTGACCTACATGGGCCTTTTTGTTGTTGTGAAAAAAAGGATGCTATCAACATGCTATACAGAAAATCTGTGTACATAATGTGAATGGACATTCACTACTAGTAATAACTACACCTATTCTGTGTTCTAAAGATAACCTTGCTATCATGAATATGAAACAGTCACTGCTTACTGATGCACCATTCACAGTGCGGTCACATGTGCTGCCCTTAGAATAGACAGGACCACACCTAAAGGTTGCTTTGGTTTCTTACTCCCTTACTATGGGGAAGCAATTAGGGTATTTGTTTCCCGAGTGCACAGTAGTGCGTGTCATGTATTCAAGATAAATAATAAATATGCAGAGAAATGAATTTTGCGCATGTACCACACGCACGGACATCAAGCTGTTCTAGTAATTGCATTTGACGTAATGCATTCTTAGTTTTGTAAGCAGATCACCGAATAGAAGGATGCGCATGTCAAATTGACACTTCTGCCATTATATTTGCCTCTCCATGAGAAGTCTCTTACCATAACAATGCAGGTATTTAATACCTAATAATAGGAGTATAATACCTATGCCTGTAATATCTTAAGTAACAGTAACAAATATCGACTCAAACCACTAATGAACATTATACAGTACATATGGAAAAAGATTCTACTCCTTTGACCTTTTTAATTTCTACTGGGTTCTGTGAGACATAATTTCCTACAATGGGACACCTCTTCACCAAGTTGGAAGAAAATGGGTCCAGATGACTTGTAGCAGTGTTTGACCTAGAAAATGACATTTGATCTGTCATGTGACCTTTGACTCAGTTGCCATGGCAACATCATTTTGTTAGAACCTGAGATACTTATTATTTTGTGAAGTTTCATTTTCAGTGCAATGTTTTTATCTTAGAATTTTAGCCAAAAAATGACTTTGACACAAATTGACCTGTTACCTTTGACCTTTACTTCTTGGGGTCTGCGAGACACAATTTTCCACCCTGGGGTACCTTCCACCAAGTTTGAAGAAAACTGGTCCAGCCCATAAGGAGTTCATGGCACAAATTTTCGTTTAAAAATATACCTTTTTCCTTCCATCAAGTGATGTTTGACCTCTGTTGCCATGGCAATCACATATTTTGGTAGTTCTAGACATATTCATTATATGTTGGAAGTTTCGTCTCAGTGGGATGTTTCCTTTTCGAAATACAGTGAAAAAGGTGATTTTCACCAAGTGTGACCATTGATCTTTACTTCTGGTAGTGAACAAGGGTTTCACCTAGGATACCTTGCCATTAAATTTGAAGAAAATCAGCTACTTTGTTTAGGAGATATTAACAAAACAAAATCCGGCACACATTGACAAAGATACACCCACACAGACACACCCCACACACATACGGACACATTTGACCCCTCCCTCAGTCTTGAACTTTCTTTCACTTTGGGGTACCCCATCCTGGTAACAAACCCTGAGACTAGTAACTTGTGAAAATTAACCATTACAATGGCAGTGGTTGCTATTTCAGCCAGCATATCTGTGTATAGCTCAACTGTCAAAGTGACTACAATATCTCATCCTCACGGAGCGATTAGATAATTATCGGTATTTCTGTATTATTTTTCCAGAGTTGGTGATGGTAGTACTCCTGCAGCAGACCCGACTGCATCTTATGGGTCATCGACAGAGAGTAAAGCCATGGAGAAGGAACAAACTAGACTTGTAAATGGGAGCTCCTCTCCGAGACTGGAAGATGTTGAGGAGCAAGCAGGTATGTGTAGTTTTGTTGTGAAAATTAGACAGATCTGAATTTTTCAATTTCTGAAAGGATGAAAACTGAAATTTTATTCAAGACTGTTTGCATTGTTGGATAAAGTTAATTGTATGCATTTTGCATGAAAACAATCTCTACATGACCATATAAAAGGTTTGGTTTTTGATTCCTGAGTTATTTGACTTTCACAGTCCTTGGAAAAAAGTCTTTGTGATCTTAACTGAACATGTGGAATTGTTAACTTGGTTTACTTGGTTCTAATAATATGTCAGTCAGTAGTAATTTTATGGCCAAAAACTGTACTTTCCGTTACAAATTGCCAATTCCTTACCCTCCACTTTCTTTTAATAAAAGAAACTTTTTGTGGTTCGTAAGAATTTAGAAATTTACCTGCATTTTACTTTTCTCTCTTGATGTTTGGATCTCTTTTAAAAGATCATTTGTACGAGGAAAGTCCCATCAGAAATACAGGAGTGAGGCTCTTTTGGCAACAGTATAGTGCCCTCTTTGTCAAACGGTACCTTCATTCACTACGCAATTGGTTGCTGGCAATCTTTCAACTCCTGATCCCAATCCAGTGCACTCTGGTATCCCTCCTAGCTGCTAAGATGTACCCTACAGTATCCAATTCTCCACCCTTGGCTATGAATATTTCTATTTATGGAGAAACAGATGTTCCATTTCAAGTAAATATTAGTTTAAATATTTTTAATCATTCTTATGTAAGAATTGAATTTTGGGGCAGTTTTGTGTATTTGTACTGAAGAGAGGGATGGATTGGGTTATGGTTAGAGCATCTGCCTTTCAGTTGGGAGACTGTGGTTCAAACCCACATTGGGTTATGCCAAAGATGTTAAAAATGCAACCTATTGTTTAATTGCTTGATGACCAGCATAAGAGATTGAAATAGGATAAATAAATACTTGTGAAAGTTTTACAGGTATTGCTGCAATGGCTGCACTGGTTAGTACAGCTCAAAGGGGTAGGAGAAATATGGGAATGAAATAGATTAGTATGGAAGTTTGCCAGCCACTTTGGATACTATTACTGACAAAAAATTATAGAACAGAACTGAATATTTGAAGACCTGCAAAATGTGACTTTAAACTACAAAGCAAGTGACAACAACTTCCAACTTTTTTCACGGATTATGAGAATTGTATCAAAAATGGGAATTTTGATTTCAAAGATTCTTCAGCCATCACTTTTGTTTTTTTGGGTGTCATTGAAGTTATATTTGTCATTATTATTATTATTATTAAGTAAATCACCTGTCCATTTAATTTGTTCAAATGAAGTCAAGTGTTTCTTACATTGGACCAGCTGTATGTTCTTGCCAAGTGAGTTGACTAGTAGCTGATGCTTGTCATAGCATTTTGTTTTGGGTGGATGGATTTGTGTGCCATTGTAAATGTAATCTTTGCTGGGTAAGTGTGTTGTATTTGCATTTGTTTATGTAGTTTTACTGCATTTGGGGGGAAATGTGTGTAGGTACATGTTGAGGGGGATGCCGGACAGAGTGTGAACGCTTCTGTTAGTCAAGTATATCAGTACTTCAGTACTATCAAAGTTAAATGTTTTGTTTTGATTTATTGAAGGTGATGTGTAATGGTTTTAAGTAAACTACTGCATCTTTTTTGGTTCAATGCTGTTTGCAATACAGAACACCATAAAAAGTATTTGAAGGGGATTTTGAATATTGCTAATTATTCTTGGAAAATGTTTGAAGTAATATTTCAGTTAAGGTTTGTGGTCACAGAGTGATAAGTTTCTGCATTCCGTATGCAATTATATCTGTGTTTGCTTTCTCTGCAGTTTTCAAGTGGAAGTGACTCCTACAGTGAGATTGCCAAAATCTTTGCCAATCAGTTTACCGGTTCACGTATATCAACAGAATTTGTTAATGACAGCTACCCTGGTCTTTCAATGGTGGACTTCCTTATTGCTAGAAATGAAAATACCACAGTCACTTTTAACTTTGATAATCTCATTTCAGCCACCTTTAACCATCTACCTAAATCCTCTGATGGTATACTTGGCACAGCCTACTTCAATAATCAGCCATATCACACAGCTCCCTCATCCCTGAATGCAATTGACAATGCCTTTTTGAAATATCATCTGAATGAAAGTTTCTCCATCAGTACGATAAACCATCCTCTTCCTAGGACTATCCAGGAGCAGACCAGTGACCAAGTGAACAAAGGAGTTCAGACTGGATTTGCGATTTCCTATAACATGCTGTTTGGGATGTCTTTCCTGGCTGCCAGTTTTGTTGTTTTCCTCATAAAGGAGAACACAACCAAATCAAAGCATCTTCAGTTTATCAGTGGAGTCCGATCATCTAACTTCTGGTTGTCCTCATACTCATGGGATCTACTGAACTATGCCTTACCATGTATAATTGCTTGCATCCTCTTTGCTTTATTTAATGTGGAAGCCTTTACAAATGATGGTCGGTTTTTCCTGACGTTTATGCTTTTGTTTCTCCATGGCTGGGCTGTCATTCCTCTGATGTACTTGGCTTCATTTCTCTTCACGGTGCCTTCTACTGGCTTTGTTACCATGACGATGTTCAATGTATTGTTTGGATCTACAACATTCCTAGCGGTGGAGGTACTTCTCATTCCAGAATTAAACTTAGTCAATGTGGGACAGATTTTGGACTGGGTGTTTGCGTTTTCACCTTCATACTTGCTGGGCAAAGCATTGGCTGATTTCTATAACAACTATGAGATTCTTTCTGTGTGCAGTATATCTGATCTTGCCATGGCATATTGCAAATCAAATAAAGGTAAGAAATAATCCTACATAACTTTTGGGAAGTAATACATGTGCTGAAGTAGACCTTAAAATGTGGAGTAGGGAGAGGGAAACATAGGGAAGGAGGGAAGAAGAGGGAGGGAACTTACCTTTCTAGTTTACAGACTTCACTGTAATGTAAGTACCAGGTTTTGATACTTAGCATGGCATTAATCTTCTCAAAATGCATTTTCATGCCTTCTTACACCAAAGTTTTATCCATCAGTGCAGGACTTGTTATTTTGCAGATGTAGCTTGTAAATAAAGAAGACAAAATATGTGACTCACATAGACTTAGCAAGCAGTGTGACTTGTTTGATTGTTTCTGAATACCATAATAAGCATGATGACCATAATGTAAACTTATATAACTGGTACTGAAGATGAATATAATAAGTCACTCATTCTTTCTTAGAGCTGGACCAGTTATCTTTTTTCAACAATAGTCATATCAGTCAATATTCCTCCGTCATATTTGTCCTGTCGCATACTTGCCAACCGTTTTGTTTCAAGCGGAACTCTTCCCAGTTATGAGCTTTAAAACCTATAAAAATCAGAACGTTCTGTTTTTCTAACTTTTAGTATTAAAATGTAAATGATCAGAAAAATCGTGAAGCAACAGCTTGGCAAAAATAAAGTCAATCTTTGCATACACCTAAGTGATTTCAACATATATTGTGAACATTTAGAGAGGAAAAGAGGAGTTTGGCCCCCTTGGCCCCACCCGTTGAGGTTAGTGCCTGTGCGCTCACTGTGCACAGTGGGTCACATGGTACATATGTTCCGTTTTCTGAGATGACAATGTTGGCAAGTATGCTATTGTAAAATGATCCAGAAATGCTGATAACACTCATCTATATATATATTCTAGCTACTCAACCTATACTCCATTTGCAAACATGCATTATTTTCTTATGTCTGCTGTGAGTCCTAATATTTTACCTGTCACAAATGAAATGACACTTTAATAATGGTAGTGCAACGTACACTTGGTGTTAGTTCATTATAGCCTGTATGTGAACAGTGAGCTAATTTGTAAAATATCTGTATGGTTATAGTATTGGCCGCTGATATTGAGAAGTGGAAAATCAGATATCGATAAAATCAGTTATTGGTAACATTGGTACAACACTTGCCTTTCTTACACTTATTGCCTTCTTGGACTCTCGTTGTTTGTGGGCTTGAGTTTTGAACTTAACAATTGTACTTCTCATGGTGTGTGATGCTATCTAAAATTTACTTTGCACTTGTACTAAAGTTAAAATAAAGTTTGTACACAGACTTGTATTCACAGCATTACTCACACAATAGGTGACTGTAAGATCCCTTTTCTGGTTCCAATCTATTAGCACTACTGCCACTACCATTTGCCAGTAGTAACCATGGTGATATGTAATACAGTATGTAATTTGATGGCATTGTGCTTGTTTTTGGCTCGCTAAATCCATAAAATGGACTGACGAGTTACTGACCCATAGCAGTGTGTTTAATTTACTTTTGAATTTCTCAACAGATTTGAAATTCCAGGAAAATTATCTTGCATGGGAATACCCTGGTATCGGTAGATCAGTGATATTCCTCACAGTAGAGGGATTTTTGTACTTTGGCATCGTAGTTTTGGTAGAGATGGGAGTCTTTCGTCGCATTCAGTACTTGCTTAAAGGAAGAAGACGTAAACCAGAATCCCAGTTTGGTCCAACTCCTGTACATGAAGAGGTTTGTTGTAGACCATATTCAATTGGTCTGTCGTTAATTAAATTCTGTAATGCAGTGGTTTTCACTGGTTTTGACCCTGTCCCCTGTATTGCCTGATGTATCATTTTCATGTCCCCCCTCCCTACTCTTTATTTAAAATAGTGTTTTGTTTTATTCCCCTCAGCCTTCCCATGTCCACCCTAGCAAATGGTAACATGGCCCTGCATAAAAGAACATTACCCTCCCCTCCCCCTCCTTAGTTGAACCCCTGATGTAATGTATGTTGCAACAGAAATTATTGCAGTCATTCCTTTACGGCAGTGACAATTGCTTGAAATCATGTTTCTTGTTGTTTTTTCTTCATTTTCTCATTCTGCTATTGTAGGAGGATGAAGATGTAAAAAATGAAAGACAACAAATTGAACGAACTCCAATGGAGACATTGACAGAGTCTTACGTTCTTGTCTTAAGGAACCTACGTAAAGTTTACCCTGGGAAAGGGGGTAGGCTTCCCCTTGTAGCTGTAGAGGGTTCATCTCTGGGTGTACCATCCAAGGAGTGTTTTGGTCTGCTTGGCGTGAACGGGGCAGGTAAAACAACAACGTTTAAAATGTTGACCGGAGATGAAGCTGTCAGTGATGGTAATGCCTATGTAGAAGGGTACAACATCAAGAATAACTTAAGAAAGGTACTATTGTAGTTAAATTGTAAAATTACCTTTTGTTCTTCTTTTTTGTGTATCCACAAAATATTTTATGTGTGGTTTTGCAAATTGCTGTCAGCTGCCCTTCACCTACATGTAAGCCATGTGCACATGTAAGCTATATGCATCTTTGTATCCAGCTTGTCTCTTAAACTGTTAGGTTGTTCTCTATTGTTATACATGTTTTATCTTACTGTTATAGTGTTTTATCTTTATTACAAATTTTCATAAACATTTATACTGGAATAAAGATTGAATTGAATTAAAGTTCTTCAAGGCAGTTCTCACTTTCATTATTGCAAAACTCTCTGTGGCCTTCTTGTTTAGTATCTTTTGTCCCTTTGTGGTCATAACTCCATTTGAGAGTAGTGTCTGGTTTGGTGGCTAGAGTGTATACCTTGTTATTAAAAGGCCTCAGAATCAAATTTGGTTAAATTATGTGGAAAATTTTTTAGAAGTAAATGCAAGGTTGTTAATTGACATTTATGGGGTACATGATGTGTAACTGACTTGATGTTAATATCTATACAGGTGCAGCAAAGAATTGGATACTGCCCTCAATTTGATGGTCTGGTAGACCAGATGACTGGAAGGGAAACCTTGTTCATGTATGCCCGTTTGCGAGGCGTCCCTGAAAAGAGGATTGCTGACAAAGTGAACTGTCTCTTGAGAGTTTTCAACATGGTGGAACATGCAGACAAGCAAGCCAAAGCTTACAGGTTGGTGACTTCACTTAGTGTTGATGACAGGTTGTAATACCATACAGGCCAGATGCTAGCAGCTTAGGTTTTAAGAGTGACATTTCAATGGGTATTTGCATTGATCCATCAAAACCGTGTGTAATTGAAATCACATCACTAATATACTGGAGTGTCCACCCGGCCCCCACCCCTTCCCTTTCATGGCTACAGACTGGGTTCCATGTGGTTTGCCTTAAATACTTGTAAGTATGGTGAAACACTAATCTCAAGCTTGCTTGAAGTGTCATGGCAGGGTCACGTGTAATTGGAATGATTAGAAGAAAAGCAAGATTGATACAAAGTGAGCTTTTTGAAAATGATGGTTGTGTGTACCTCTTATAACAATAGAATATGGTTACATATTCTATTGTCATAGAATATGTAGCAATGGGGGAGGGGGCTACCATTGAAGAGAAATGTGAATTTCATGGAGAGACAAATTGCTAATTAGTACACTTCCTTCCTGATGTTGACTTTTCAGCTCAGACCAAATACCAATTTTTGTTACTCCTTACATAAATTTAAGCTTAAAACGTTGAAAAGCTTACAAAGTGTTAATATTTGCATAATCTTCTTGAAAGCTTTGTACTGTTTTAGGTCATTCAGGGTTCCCGCGGTCATGGAAAACCTGGAAAAGTCATGAAAATTTGAAAAATCATTTCAATGCCTGGAAAAGTTTTGAAATTCGGGGAAATTGTCTGAAGTCCTGGAAAAGTCATGGAAATTTTCACCAAATGACATATTTCCATTCTTACTCGTTATATCGAAATGTTTTCTCACTGGTAATATCAAAATTTATTCTCTTCACCTCAAATTTAATACTGCCTGCTTGCCGAAAATTGCCGAAAAAGGTCATGGAAATTCTTTATTTGGTCCTGGGAAAGTCATGGAAAAGTCATGAAAATTGATTCTCCAAAAAGTGCAGGAACCCTGGTCATTGCTGGAGCTGTATAATAGTCACATGGAGGCAAAGTCATTCGAAATGTATATACTGATTGGTAGTGAAAATAAGATTCAAAGGAAGGGAAAATAAAAACTTGTTTTCTCTTTTTGCATCTCCCCATAAATTAGTGGTGGTAACAAGAGAAAACTTAGCACAGCAGTGGCCTTGATTGGTGACCCACCTATGGTCCTACTTGATGAGCCAACAACTGGAATGGACCCAGTTACAAGGAGACTCTTGTGGAAAGCATTGTGTGAGATGAGAGATGCAGGTCGGTCAATAGTACTTACATCACACAGGTTGGTATCTTTATCATTATTTATAAAGGAGGAAAAACATACCTGCATAAACCAGCATTAGCATAAGACAAAGTGGGATCTCTAGCTTTTGAAATGTTTTGTGTGGGAAATTTCTAAGTTGTGCAGGATTGCTTTCATTGAGAATGTTTCTGTTGTTTAACTGGCTGGTTAAATCAGCAAAAAAAGTTTGTAGCAATTTAAAAACTTTTTTCTTTTGAAATCTTGACCAGTATGGAGGAATGTGAGGCCCTCTGCACCCGACTAGCCATTATGGTGAATGGATCCATTAAGTGTCTTGGTAGTACACAACATCTGAAAAGTCGATTTGGGCAAGGTTACACACTCCTTATCAAAGCATCACCAGACCCACGAGGCCTTCCAAGAGACATGCAACCAATCAAAGACTTCATCACACAAAAGTTTTCTGGTATGTAATAACATTATTTTGTTTACTTCAAATCTCAGGAGACCTACAAAATGTGTAATTTGACTTAATCATTTCAATTGCATAGAGGGTATTTAAATTTTGACATTTTAAAATAATGCTGTGAAAAGAAATGCTGGATAATCCATTTTCAAATTCATGTTGCTTTTCTTTGTCTTCACACCTTAACAGGAGGATTAGTTGTTGAGATTATTTTGTCCCCATCCTAAATGTTTCTTGTATCAGTGTTATAAAGAAGTAAAGTAGTCACCTAAGCTGCTCTCTTTGAGAAGCTGTTTTACTTTTTAAATGTAATTTTTTAAATTCAGTCTGAGAAACTTTTAATAAGAACTAACACAGTTTAATTTGAAACCTCTTATACTTGCCTCACAGGCTTCAATAAATCCCCTGTCCAGGGGACCCCCCCCCCAAAAAAAAATCACCTGCTGGGCAAGTACTACATGCTTAACAACACAGTTTATTTACAAACCTCTAATACTTGTCTCACAGGCTTCAGTAAACCCCTTGTCCATGGGAAGGCTCCCCCCCCCAAAAAAAAAAAAAATTACCAGCTGGGCAAGTACTCCATGCTTAAATTTTGAAATACAAATTATGTAAAACATGTGTATACATTTGCAACCTCAAAATCCACAAGGGGGTGTAACCAAATCCTTTAATAGTTCGAATATCACTCAGAAGTTAAACATGTCAAAGTCACAAGTACATAAGGGTCTGACAACCCCTATGTCACAAGTATATCTAACATTAACACTGACTTTATAGCTATGGTTGATTGGGCCTGGCCATAAAGATATAAAACCTGTATATGGAGGCATTTTGATAGTATCCCTTGCAGCCATACCGTGCACTTAGTCACTGTGGGTCTGTGACCTTCACAGTACTTAAATATGAGTTGCATGCTACAGTGGAGACAACAACGGGTAATGCATATGAAAGTCTTTATTGAACACAAAGCTGGTAATGTTCATGATTTAAACATAACAAAAATTACTCTTTTAGAGTGGATAAGATTTTAACTGATTTGATGCAAAAAGAAGACCAATACAAGGGTAGATCCAGGATTTTTCAAAAGGGAGGGGGGGGGGGGAGGGGTGGGTAACTCCATGAGGGTAAAGTTCAAACCTATGTACGAAACCTCGGTGGGGGTTGGGGATCTGGGGAAAAATGTGACATTAGATACTGTTTAATGGTATTTCCTAGCATCTGGCCATCAAAACAGGTATAAATAAGTATGTAGTACAGCTTTGGGAATGTTAAAAAAAGTAACTGCTGAAGAAAAAAAGGGGCGGGGAAGGGGGTGGAGTTGGAAAAGCCCCCATCAGGATCCATGCCTGGAATAGGCATAGCCTTTGTAGAGTTTTGTGATGTAGGCAATGAGGCAGATTCAACCTGGACAGTAGATATTCGTGCAGGAAGTGGATTTGGAGAACTGCTAGTGTGACAGACAAGTAATAAGAAAGAATTTGTGGAAGCCTGTTACTTCCAGACTTAATATTAACACTGCTAAAATGCAGTACATTGGCAACCACATCACGCAGATAAAAAGGCTGTCTGTGATTGTGCTATGACATTGTTAAAACAGTTTGAAGGGCAAGTGACAAACAGAAATGAGGATTTCTTTTTACTCTACATTCAGTGCCCTTTTTGTTTTTAAAATGTTGTTCATTATGGAATAATTCATGTCTGGGCATTGTGCAGTCTGGGTGCTGCATGCAGCTCTTCATCACACTTCCTGCAGCTTGTGTACAAAACAAATTTTTATATATGCCCCTGCAGAACCTTGTACTATACTTACAGACTTAAATATACTACACATGTTGATGATATTGAAGGTATAAAATGATATTAATTCAGCATTATTTTGGTTCATATTGATGAGTGATGAACAGGTACCTGCAGATTGGTATAAAATTTCAATGTTGTTCAACTTCACGCCCACTCCAGAAACAGTTCATAGATCATATATCATTTAAGGTAGGTAACAAATGTGGAAGCAAAAATCATAAGAAGACAAAGCTGTCTAAGATGGTAAAGTGTTTTGTATAATTTGGAATGACCAAATGACCATGACTAAATGATAAAGTGATAGAAAATGCAACTCCTGGATTAAACTGTTGAGTTGCACTTACTTCAGCCCACGGTATTCCCCACCTGTTGTAAGAGGAGACTGAAGAGGAGGACTTGAACGGTATTAGAACTTGAAAGACACAATATAGCACGCATGTGTTGTGTGTCATTAAACTTTACCAACCTACCTGCCTACTTCAGATATTAGGTCAAGCATAATACTGCGTCAGCGTGTCTTGATACATAGCTTCTGAATCTTTAGAATTCTAGTAAACATTTAAGGACATAGTGTGTACTTTTGTGGAGAAGTAAACAATCTGTGCCATTTGCATTGTTTATTTTTGTATCAGCTTGGATTTGATGGCACCATCCAAATCTCTTTCCTCTTTCAGGAAGTCACCTGAAGGATGAGCACCAAGGTATGGTCCACTATCATATCACAGATACCACAATATCATGGGCCACGATATTTGGAACCTTAGAGCGGGCCAAGCTCCAGTATGGTATTGAAGATTACTCTGTTAGTCAAACCAGTCTGGAGCAAGTATTCCTCAGTTTTGCCAGGATGCAAAGGGAAGAAGATGCCCCAGTACTATAGCACCACCAATGTGTTACGTACCTTTAGATAAAGTTATTCCTGTATTTAAGTATGAGAAACATCTGGAAGTAAATAGTAGTGTTGTAACGATTACTGGTATCCACCATTGGTTTTGGCTGATATTTCCAGTTTTCATCCTGTATCGGTATCAGCAAAATTTACCTTAAATGTCGATATTACATAGCCGATATGTATTGTCCCATATGTCATGAAAATGGTACACTATTTGAGTATTTATGAGTGCAAGATCTAATACATTACCTCATCAAGATGAAAGGACACGTAATCTTGGTGGCCCATAACCTGTGGTAATAGTTGCAGAATGCTTATTTCCCAGATATTGGTACCAGGTCCGTATCGGCCAATATTGAGAACTGAAATATTGGGATCGGTAAAATGGACTTCTTGCAGTACTGGTACAACACTAGTAAATAGTGCCCTCTGTAGGTGACAATGCTCCATTCCAGTTGATAAGTCAACATTTTAGCAGGTCAAGTTTCTATTTTTTTTTCTTTCATTGATTTTTTATCTTTCAGATAAATAGAGATATTGAATGAGTGTATTTTGATAGAGGAGCCATATACAAATATTTAAAATATTTATGTGTATTCAATTGTAAAAGAAAAATTCGAAATTATTAAGTCAATATTTAGCTCATAATTAAGACAAAAATTTTAAAAGAAAAGTAGCATTAAAAGAACAAAAAAAAATCAGTAAAAAGGACTAAGAAGATTATGTATTATGGGTAGTCAAATGTGCATTAAAGATATTTTTTTAGTGATTTTGAGGAATTGCCAGTGGATTGTTTCTCATGATGATGATTGTTTCATGTAATGAAATTTGTCAGGTGTCTTTTTAGTGTGTGAGTTGTGAATTATAGCGAATGACCAAATTATGTACAAACACCTTTAGTTAATAGTAGCATTGCAGACTTGGCAGCTGACAGGTTGTTTCTTAGGATAATCTTATGTTGTTTTAGTCAGGTGCTCCAGAGGGGAAATTTCAATGATTTTCATAGTTGGCATGTGGATACTGCATATTAAGCAAATAATCCCTGTTGATTTTGGTGGAGGTCAAAGGTCATCTGGGATTACTTGAGGTCAAATAGTGAAAAGCTTGAAAACTGCTGGTAAGCACAGTATCTCAAGGTGGGCATGCTTAAGGGATCTCATACTTTGCTTGTAGATACTGCATGTTGAGAAGGTGATCCCTATTATTTTTGGTGTATGTCAAAGGTCATCTAAGGGTCACCAGAGCTCAAACTGTAAAAACATTTAATCTCGAGATGGGTAAGCTCAAGGGATCTCATACTTGATATGTGGATACCCCATATTTAGTAGATGATCCCTATCCTTTTTGGTGGTCAAAGGTCACCTACGGTCACTAGAATTTTAAATGTAGGAAATCTTGTTCATGTAATATCTCCAAAAATCTAAATGTATATGAACCATAAGCTTTCCTTTTAATTACTCCATATCAAGCATATGGTCTACAATATTTGGTGAAGGTCAAAAGTCATTTGGGGTCACTAGAGGTCAAACTGTAGAAACCATGAGGATTACTTGTATACATGGTATCTCAAGAAGGGTAACTTGATGGATCTCATACTTACCATGTGGATACCTGGTATTGCTTAGATGATCTCTGTTGTTTTTGGCCAAGGTCAAAGGTCACAGGAGCTCAGCAGAGGTCAAAACTGTGAAAACTTTGCTAACGCAATATATCAAGAAGGGAAACTTCAATTAATCTCATATGTAGTTTATGAGTGTCCCGAATTAAATAGAGATAACCTGAAGGTTTTGGTGAAGATCGAAGGTCATTTTGGGTCACTAGAGGTCAAAAAGTGGAAAGCGTGAAAACTTCTTGTAAACCCAGTATCTCAAGATAGATGTAAGAGTGAGGGACCTCATTTTTCTGCCTGCAGATGTTCATATTGAGTAGATAATCACTGTTGTTTTTGTGGAGTTTAAGGTCATTTGAGGTCACTGTAGGTCAAGCTGCAAAAATCTTTTTTATGTGATATCAGATGTCTCAAAAAACAATATGTGTTGGATCTCATACTTTGCAGGAAGGTACTCCACAGTGAGCATGTGGTCTTTGCAATATTTGTTGGAGGTCAAAAGGCATTAGAGGTCATTAAAATTCTCACTGGAAACCATGTTAACTTGATATCTCAAGGAAGAAATCCTATATAAATCTCACCTTTGGCATCTTGGCTCCCACACATAGTAGAATTACAGAATCTCTCTATCTTCTGAGAAAATCAAAGTTCAAAGACCAAAACATAAAAATCTTGTAAACATGATATGTCAAATTTGAAACATTTGGATTTTACACGTGACGAGTTATGGCAAAAATTAGCAAGAATGCCCATGGTCTTTTAACTTTGCATATGCCTGCCTATTAAACTTTGAGCACAGTAACTTCATCATCATGATATTGTGTCAGTGGGAAACCATTGTACTAACACTATATCCAAGAGGCAAGGAATCAAAAGCCTTTTTGCCTTTCTGGTTGTTCCGTACATCTTGTGTGCATGAGAATATACAAGGGGATTTTAAGAATGCAAGAGGAGTGCTGAAGTAAGCAATGTGCCAAATTAGTTGAGAAAATGGACGCTTGGAGAATCCAGTGAATATAATGTATGTGTTGTGTCTTTCAAGCTTTTCTTTTTTAAGCACAGAGGGAACAAATGTCGAGGGGAAGAGAGGGTTTGTAACTTAGCAATGTCTTTAAGTTAAAAACTTTGATATTAAAAGAAAGAAAGATGTTTGTCAAAATTAATTGTTATGAGTTTCTAGTATAATAAATTGTGGAGAGAAGATTCAAGAAGTCTTGCGGGGGGAGGGGGGGGGGCTACTAGGGGTACTATTCCAAGTTCTGTTGTTTAATTTATTACTAGAATGGTCAAGTAGCAGAATATTTTACAATAACAGTCACTATACCAAGTTGTTAGCAAACTTAAAGTGTATGTAACATTTTATGGTTGGGTAAAAGCTATGCAATATTTGCTCCAAATAGTGACATGTTTCTGTCATAGGACAAAGAATTTTCTTATTTCTTAATTTTAGGTAAGCTGTTGTTTTAATGGTGTAATAATTTTAAATGGTTGATGAACCGCAACAAAACATTCTGCAGATGTTTACTAGGCAGTTTTAATGTGTTCAAAAAAAAAAAAAAACTATTTTGTACTTGATCATGAATAGATATGACAATTAGATAATTTGGATTCATTGCCCAGGGTATCCTTGTGTGCATCAAGTAATTTAGTTTTTTATTCTTTTATCAGTGGGACAATGTGAGTCATTTTGAAGTCTTTCTTTTACGTCACATGTCCATCAGGGAGACATCGTTCACTTGTTTGTAGAGAATACCTGGTTTTGGTGATTAAGACTTCATGCTGAACTATCATCAGGACTTCTGTGTTTTGTCATAAGCTCCCATTTTGAAATATGATGAACTCTCTAACCTATCAGAAAATTTGAAGTTTTTGGCAATTTGAAGTGTCCTCATGGGTTACCATATTTTTTATTATTTGGACTAACTAGATGCGGATTGGCAAATGCAGCATTTAGCAAGACTTTTTTTATTCCATTAAGGATGTGGCTAAAGGCTGGATGACACCCATTTGTCAGAAGGGGGCATTTATGTCGTGAGATCTGAAGGCAGTTGTTTACCTTTCTCAATGTTCTATTGTGATGAAAGTTTAAGATTGTAAATAGTATTCTTTACAGTGATACATACAAGTGGCTCTTGTATTTATGGACAGTCCCATTGAATAAGGTGGAGAGAAAAAAAGTAAAAGAAGTAAAAGAGTTACTTCTCTAGTTGTGAGCTATGTCACCTTAAAGAATCAAAAAAAGGGAAGTGTGACTGTCTATTCAGTCATTATGCCGTATATGAGGGTGGTTTTACACTTAGATGGTGATCTGATCAACTTTGCAGGGGCAGATCCTGTGCTTGAGATCAAGGTTGTAGATTAAAATTAGATCAGATCCACATCTGATCCTATCAAGGTTGATGTGATCTTATCAAGGGTGGAAGGATCTTATCCTGAGCGCAAGATCAAAGCTGGTAGTGTAACTGCTGTTTGATCATTGGTGACTTGAGATCTATAGCTCTTCTGATTTGTTGTCTTTGCACTGGAAAACTTTTTTAAACAATAGCCAGACGAAGCGGACATACTCCAGGGATGTCAAACTACTGGATAAGTGTATATGCACCAAGATTAAAGAATGTTATAGTTTGCATGTAATATGATCTCTTGGTTTTAACAGTGTAAAAACACCCTTTGGTGTGTCATGTGTGACAGTGTTCTATGAAAAGAACAGAAACTTTCCATGACCTTGGCTTAAAGACAATGGGCACCTGGTGTGTAGTAAGTGGTAAAATGGTAAATGCTTTGAAGGTATATGTCATCAGGTGTTCAAACTCCATGGTCAAAGCTAAAACAGTAAGTTTTGTATATCAGCCAAAAAGAGTGTACCACACTGAATAAATGTTTGTCAAACAATATGAACAATTGTTATAACTTATTTATTAACTTTTCCATGAATTGTAATTCTCTTTTCACCTCTCAGAAATGTATTTGGATGAAACCTGGGATTTTCTTTGAATCTTTGGAGTTTCTGTAAATCAGGGCAAAAGTACATTTCTGGCAGGAGACAGTTTAAATTGGCAACAGCTGTCTTGCCCCAAGTGTAGTATTGTTTTGCAGATTGCAGGGCAGTTTGATTGTTGAAGACCCCCTGGCACCAAACAAAGAAAAATTGTTCAGCAAAATGTCCCTATAACCAATGAGGGACCCACTGAATGTGAAGTGCCCATCCCCAGTTATTAATATCCCTCTGAAAGACAAAAGTCTAAGATCGAATAAAGTTGTATTCAAGCTATAGATTTCACTTTTAGGGGGTCGGTGGCCTTAAACATACTTTTGAATGTTAGTAAAGAGACCACAGGTTTGTAAAGATGTAGCAAATATACAATTGAGGTCCAGGGATTGAGCAGACATAATTTTGAGGGATATGATACCATCATGTCCATGCATTTTGCTGCAATACACATTTCTTTGTACTATTTCTGGTAGAGGAGGTAGGGGGGAGCCTTCCCATGGACAGGGGGAAACTATAACACGTTGTATAATCAGGAAACTAACCAATGCAATCACCTTTGACTCTGTCTTTTACCCAACAGAAGATTTTTGCAAAGCTTCTTTGTCACATTGACTTTTACATTCAAACATGCACAGGCATCAAAACTACCTTTTGGTTTGCAGACAAGTTAGTGTGTCAGTGTGTATGTGTGTTTGTGATGCTTACTGTAATTGCGATATCTCAAGGTAGGAATGACCGACACTTTTTGGTTTCGATGATAAGAGAAACCTATGCAACTGTGCTGGCGTGTGTATGTGTGTATGTGTGTGTGTATGTGTGTGTGTATGTGTGTTTGTGACACTTGCTCGTTAACACGATATCTCAAGAAGGGAAACTCTGACACTTCTCAAACTTGGTACATAGGTGCCCCATATTAAGAGGAAGAACCCTATTGTTTTTGGTGGGGGTCAAAGGTCATCTGGGGTCACCAGGGGTCAAACTCTGAAAACCTTGTTAACACAATATCTCAAGGTAGAAAACTTGGACGAATTTCATACTTAGTAGGTAGATGCGTTATGGAAAGAGGAAGGAGCCTTTTGATTTTGGTGGAGGTCAAAGGTCATTTGGGGTCACCAGGGGTCAAACTCTGAAAACCTTGTTAACACGATATCTCCATGTAGATAGCTTGGATAAATTTCATACGTAGTATGTAGATGTATTATAGAAAGAGGAAGAACCCTATCGATTTTAGTTCAGGTCAAAGGTCATTTGGGGTCATCGGGGGTCAAACACTGAAAACCTTGTTAACACGATATCTCGATGTAGGAAGCTTGGATAAATTTCATACATAGTATGTAGATGCCTTATGGTAAGGCAGAGAATTCTGTTTCTTTTGGTGGAGGTCAAAAGTCATCTGGGGTCACCAGGGGTCAAATGCTGAAAACCTTGTTAACACTATATCTCGATGTAGGAAGCTCGGATAAAATTCATACTTAGTATGTAGATGTGTTATATTAAGGGGAAGTACTTTATCGATTTTAGTGGAGGTCAAAGGTCATTTGGGGTCATCGGGGGTCAAACTCTGAAAAACTTGTTAACACAATATCTCAAGGTAGAAAGCTTGGATGAATGTCATACTTAGTATGTCGATGCATTATGGGAAGAGGAAGAACCCTATTGTTTTTGGTGGAGGTCAAAGGTCATCTGAGGTCACTGGGGGTCGAACACTGAAAACCTTGTTAGCACAATATCTCAAGGTAGAAAGCTTGGATGAATTTCATACTTAGTATGTAGATTCGTTATGGGAAGAGGAAGAAACCTGTTGTTTTTGGTGGAGGTCAAAGGTCATTTGGGGTCACTGGGGTCAAACTGAAGACCTTGTTAACATACTATCTTGATGCAGGAAGCATAGATAAATTTTGTGTATAGTATATAGATGAGTTATGGAAAGACAAAGAATGCTATTGTTTTTGGTGGAGGTCAAAGGTCATCTGGAGTCACCGGGGGTTACACTCTGAAAACCCTGGTAACATGATATCTTGACATAGGAAGTTGGATGAATTTCATACTTAGTATGCAGATGCCTACTGGTGAGAGGAAGAACCCTATCACTTTTGGTGGAGGTCAAAGGTCATTTGGGGTCATCAGGGGTCTGGCCTTAAAAAGTTTGCAGTCACTTCATACTACTGTAATTCCATGATACTGTAGGTGTGTATGAATCATCGAAACCACAATGCATTTTTGCATTCTGGTTATATTTGTTATATAGATTTTTCATGTTGAGAGGAAGAACCATATTCTTTTTGGTGGAGGTCAAAGGTCATTTGAGGTCACCAGAGGTAAAAACCGGGGAAAGGAATGGGGAAAGGAATGTACCGCCTGAGCAGATTCACATGCGGTCGGGGTGGTAGCCTAGGTTTTCTGGCTTGTCAGTGTTTATATTCATATTAAATTGTAATGGAAAGAAGCAATTTTCTTAATTTATCTCGGTTTATCTGGAATCGGGGTGGGCGATTGTAACACATTTCATGATGTACCGACGGTTAACTACAAAGTTTACTCTATTTTTCGCGAATAGAAACATTAAATGATAGTTGAAACTACAATCTGGTTAAAGTTAAAATTTTGTGGAATCATTTTGTTTAGTAAACATGACATTGACAGTGTACTTAAAGATTATACTGAATTGAAACGGTTATAACCATTTTTCTACAGTAAAAGGCTTTATTTACTGAGAGATTTTTTTTTTTTTGTAGATTTGGCCTTTTGACCATCGACACTCCTTTAAATAGTGTGTAGGTCAATGGTTTACCCTGTTGAGGTCAATGGTAAACCGTGGCGCTATTTTGATACGATGAGAACTAGTAACGTAGTGACAATGAGTCCTACGTTCAACTTTGAATACATTTAGGTAAAATTAGGTCCACATGCAGGTCTCTCTCGCTGCTCGGTCTCTCGAATGTTTAGTGCAATTTTTGGTTTCGATGATAAGAGAAACCTATGCATTCACGATGTCATGTGTGTATTTATTTGTGTGCGTGTGTGTGTGTGTTTGTGACACTTCTCGTTAACACGATATCTCAAGAAGAGAAAGTCTGACAGTTCTCAAACTTGGTACATAGATGCCCCATACTGAGAGTGGTGGTGTGGGTCAAAGGTCACCTGGGGTCAAAATCTGAAAACCTTGTTAACAGGGTATCTCAACGTAGGAAGCTTGGATGAATTTCATACTTAGACTGTAAATGCGTTATGGTAAGAGGAAGAATGTTATTGTTTTTGGTGGGGGTCAAAGGTCACCTGGAATCACTGGGGGTCAAAGCCTGAAACTCTTGTAAATGAGATAATTCGAGGTAGGAAGCTTGGATGAATTTCATTATTAGTATTTAGATGCATTATGGTAAGAGAAAGAACCTTATTGTTTTTGGTGCGGTTCAAAGGTCACCTGGGGTCACGGGGGTCATATTCTGAAAACCTTGTTAACAGGATATCTCAAGGTAGAAAGCTTGGATAAATTTCATACTTTGTATGTGGTTGCCTCATAGTTAGAGCAAAAGTATATCATTTTTGGTGGAGGTCAAAGGTCATTTGGGGTCACTGGGTGTCAAAATCTGAAAACCTTATTAACACGATATCTCGAGGTAGGAAGCTTGGATAAATTTCATACTTTGTATGCAGATGCCTTAAAGTGAAAGGAAGAATCCTATTATTTTTGGTAGAGGTCAAAGGTCATTTGGGGTCACTGGAGGTCAAAGTCTGAAAACCTTGTTAACACAATATCTCGGGGGAAGGAAGCTTGGGTAATTTCATACTTTGTATGTAGATCCTTTATTGAAAGAAAAAGAAACCTGTCGTTTTTGGTGGTCATCTGGGGTCACCAGGGGTCAAAGCCTGAAAACCTTGTTAACATGATATCTCAAGGTAGAAGGCTTGAATTAATTTCATACTTTGTATGAAGATGCATTGGAGTGAAAGAAAAAACCCTGTTAATTTTTAATATTCCAGACTTAAATTTCCTGACTTAACATTTTCCAGAAGGGTATGCTTCGTAAGTATGACTTACGCACGATTTTATGCGTAAGTAGTCTTTGTGAATCCGGCCCTAGGATTCTGAAAGCATAATTTACCTTTAGGATTTACCCAAACTGTAACCAGAAAGCAAAATGGCTTACTGATTCCTTGCCATATGGATATATTGTAACAAAGATGAATCACCTACATGACAACTATGAGATCCCTTGCAGTTATCGTACTTGAGATATCATGTTGATAAGGTTTTGAGCTTTTGAAGTCTTGTGACCCAAAATGACCTTCTAGTCTAGCGGCGAATTTGAAAAAGAGCTCTAAAAATTGACTTACCCGGTACCGATTTGTAAAATATAGCGACTATGCTAAAACTATTGTTTATAATGTAACTTTAAATTTTAGGTTGGTTGTCACTTTTTAAAAGTTCCCGAACATGCAAATTTTCAAGGTCAAAGGTCAAAAAGGTCAATTTTTCAAAATTTTGGTATTTTTAACACACTTTAATATGACGAGGCTTATAAAATGCTGTGAGTCAAAATGAACAATTTATACAGTCCTAAAGTGCTCAAAATGTATGGAATATAAAAGAATTGTAAACTGTTTATAGGGTGTTTTCTTAGCATTAACAAAGAAATTTGAATAAGGCATTAGACACATTGAACAGTTTGTTTTCAACACCTTTCAATTTCAATTCTGGACCACTGGTGAAGAGTAAGAAGAAAAACGTCCAGGACAGTGGTGGCGCCAGGTGGGGGGGGGGGCAGGGGGCCATATGGCCCCTCGTCGGGGAAGGCTGCCCCCCGTCGGGGAAATTTCCGGTTTCGGGAAGCTACTATGTATACGATAAAATATGTAGTCCCTGACAACGGGCAGTCGCTCCAACGATTTACTTAATTTTGGTCTAAATTTGGGCAAATTCTTCAATAAAATCCCCAGATTTTCCAATTTTCTTCGTAAAAACCCATTTTTTCAAATTTTCCGTGGTAAAAGCCCGACTTTTTCAATTTTTTCCATTAAGAGTTTGAAATTTTCGGCGCTCTTCGCGCTCCAAAATTTTACTTCAAACATCGTTTCGGCACTACATCGCCCTCACCAAGGCTTCGGGTTGCTGGCCCCTCGTCGGGGAGCTTGGTCCCCTGTCGGGCAAATCCTGGCACCACCCCTGGTCCAGATACAATCCCACGCGTTCTGTAAACTGTGGACGAGTGATGTTTAAAATACAACCTTTGAATGTTTGTTTAGTTTTCGAAGTTTTCGAACATAGTTTTAAGGTCAAGAGTCATTAAAGGTCGCACCTTTTAAAAACTTGATCTGCATTTTACGTTTTTCCCCATAAAGACCCTTCCCAAAATCATGTGACTTCAAACAACATTTATTCAGATGTTTTAAAGCAACTTTGTCAGGGGTGAGGCCAGGTGGGGTGAGGAGGCCATGGCCCCTTCGAGAAAGGTTGAAGCCCTCGTCGGGAAAATTTTCTAATTTTTTTTTAGGGAGAATGAGTGTGTGCGATGAAGTTTTTAATCTCCGACAGCGACTGGTCGTCCCAACTGTTTAGTTGAGTAACGGTACTCTCAAAGAGGGCTACTTTTCAAAATAAATTGCAAACCTAACCTTTTGCATTTACTTCATTAAAAAACCAAATTTTTAAATTAATTTACTTCAATAAAAACACAAATTATTGAAATTTCTCCACTAAAAGCCTCAAATTTGTGCCGCCCCAATAGCGCCGAAATGTTTATTCACCATACTTCCATGCAGTAATCCGTCGCTTTTGTCCTGGTTTTGGACCATGGCTTCCGCCCCTACCAATGTTGAGAACTTGCAATCCTTAAAATTAAGTGGGATATAATGAAAATATTTATAGGCCTACCATGAAATGTAGGTTATTTTCGTAGCTGTATCAGAGAAATTTGAATTTTTGTTTCGGTTGTCAGGATGTGTGGAACCATTGCATTGATTACATTAAATGTGCGAAATCACATAGCCTAACTAAATTAATTGACTTAATTATTTATTAAATACATTACGGCGTTTCTGTCATTGCAATAACTATTTGCCAACATGAACCAGATCAGCTTAAAGGGGTATGTTGTAGCAATATCCCATGCAAAAAAGTAGATATTTGTTTAAATGTTTTCGGACGTGATGGTAAATTTTAGTAAGGCAGAAAGCGTCTTTGCTCGTGATGGCATACAACTAATACACTTTACCGCTACAAACTGACAAAGTACGCTTTTGCTTTGTTTCAACACACATTCTCCTGCTATCTTTTTATGAGAGGGAGTTGGAACATAGTCGCAATGGAACATGTTCAGCCGGAGTTTGGAAAAAAAATCCTATTTCTCTGGCACATTTTGTGAAAATCCGGCCATTGGTCGGATTATTACAGTTTGTCGGGCAAACGGCTTAGCCTCCTCCTCCCCCTAGAAAGTGTCCCTTACACCTGTCGTGATTGTTACATGAATTTAATTCATTTTCTTTACTGGTAAATAAACCTTTAATAATTTGTGGTTACAGAGCAATATAATTATGAGTTGTTTCCCTGTATTGGAAAGCCAGTGAATGATTCTTGCACCGATCTATGTTGTTTTCAAGTCTGGACATGGAAATGGCACATATCCATAACAAGACTTGATTTTACTTGCAAAAAGAAAATCCTTTAAATAAAACAATTCGCAGTTCTCAAAAAATGATTATGTTGAGATGAATTCAATGAAGCTTGTAGGGGGGCTGTTAATACGGTACAAATTCATATATGATCTAGCTTTCATTTTGGTAAAGTTATAAAGACAGTGTTTAGTAATCACAATTAGGGATTACGTGTTTAATTCCAGCCACATCTGGCATCGTGAGGCGGATATTTAGAAAACAGGTTCCTTTCTAAGGACTGATCATGCTTTTGTCTAGCACAATATACGTTTTTGTCGACAAATGATTGGAGGTAAGAAGCATTCAGCAAACTCGAGGGTTTTTGCCACCATATTATTCTTTTAGCCTGGCAACAAGCACATAAATTGGTTGGTTAAATCACGGGTCAACCAGATTCAGATATAGCCTGAATTCAACCATGTGTTGACCACTCTGTTGGAAAATACAGGTCCATAACTTAAAAGCAGTGGAAGGACCCACAAAAATTAAAGCCTGGGAGAAATTGTAGGAACAAAAATTACCTTTGCCTTTTATGTTAACACATTTCGTGCCTTGAAAATGATTTTCCCTCTTACAGTCTGGGAACTTTCTCGCCCTCTTCAGCACGTTGTCTGGCTATGGGTATGGATGAAACTGGCTGTAAGAGGGTTTGGTGATTTGAATTTTCTTATGCAGATTAATGAGGCAGTTTCAATTGATAGGATACTCAAAATGCTTCTTTTTTATGAAAAGCCAAGAATTTGTTAATTGTTTACTGCTTTGACCCATATAGGACAAGATTTTAGTGACACATTTTGAAGGTGGAGCATTGTATTTTATTACTCTCACATCTGATATGGGATTCGCAATTTTTATAATGAAAAAATTTAGCTGTTCATCACTACTTTTCCTACTTACAAAGTACATTCCGGCGTTTGTAATGACCATTCTGATTTTTCGCCTTTAGAAGCACAACATGAAAACTGCCAGATGTATATTTTCCAACGCCATATAGTCTACTCTCTAAATGTAAACGAGTGAATATCACTCTTCGACGATTGCCTACAGTGACCACTCTCTGTTTCGAGTGGAATTCCACTCTGCCCGGAGTGGTAATTCACTCATTTGGAGTGAATTACCACTCCCAGCAGAGTGAAATTTTCACTTGAAGAAAGAGTGGTCACTGTAGGCAACCGTCGAAGAGTGAAATTCACTCTTTTACATTTAGAGAGTAAGGGCTTTAATAAAAGTATATTCAGAAACCTCGTCTATATGAGAAAGTCTTAATTTGTTACCACAAATGATAACTTGAAAACACTAAAAGCGAAAGACCGTTGCCATATTTTTTCGTTAAACTTTCCAGATATGGTTTATAAATTTGACTAGTCTGCACATAGCTGACGGGGTTTTTTGTTTAGCCTTTCGCTACGGTTACCCAGTGTGTCAGAAGTGAAAGAGAACCGCTATGCAGGCAAACATTCGACAGATCAATTTTATTCAAGAAGAGCATTACATTGCAATGTAGAACTTATAACGATACATAGGCGTAGGAAGCTTTTCGCGACTGGGGGGGCAAGGGCGGATCCAGAGGGGGCGGGGGGCGATCGCCCCCCTTAGGCCGACCGAAAAAAATTTAAAAAATGTAATGCCAAAAAAAAAAAAAAAAATACTACAAAATCAGATCTAACTTACACATTTTGTGGTATATTTCCGGCATATAGGGTATAGTGAGGCCCAAGTTTTTTACAATTTTGAAGATTCTTAAATAAGACTCACAGTCATGGTAAACATGCTATCAACTCACAGAGCCTCGAAGCTGAGTCCAGGGGTCGTGGAAAGGGAAATTCCCCGTGACCAGTCGCCCAGGGTCTTGATTTTGCTCTTACACACAGACACCCATCACCCTAACATTTCTGGTTCTGAGAAAGCAAAATTCTCAGTTGGTAAATGCGCTCTTTGATTGACATCAAAGGCAAAAGATGCAGAGCAGCTCAAATTACCCAGCATGCACAGAGAGTGTTCTGATTACATTTGGCCTTCAGGACATAATCTTAAGCAATAAAACTAGGTTTGTGTCTGCTCAAGAGGAAGGGTTCATGACAGTTTTTGGAGTTGCTAGGAGTACCTTAGTTGGGGAAATTGGAACTGTCTTGGGATGATAAGAAAGGGAGCGGATTCTTCTATAGAAACCCAAATGTTCTAAAATTTCTCAGTAAGAACCAATTATTTCAATTTTTCTTCAACAAAACCCACATTTTTCGGCGCGCTTCGCGCTTCCCAAATTTTGAGTTCCGCATCGATCATTCCTTTGGGCATTCCGTTGCTTCTGGCCGGGGTTTTGGGTTGCAGAACCCGTTTGGCATATCCTTTTACCACCCCTTGTTGAGTCTGTATGCAGGTATTACCATCGTAAATCATTTTCCTGCAAGATTTTGGCGCTTCGCGTTCATTTATCACAATCGAAGTTGTATCACCAATGAACATCATAAGCCCCACAATTTCAGTGAATTATTCTAGCCAACGCTTGGTGAAGGCTCGCAGGGTGAAGGCTCGTAGTTAGATGTCGAACATCAAGGGGATTTCATGTGGCATTCTAATACCTTGAATAACATTCGTATCGAGATGGGTATATGGCTTGAAACTAAATTGACTAGTACCAGAAATTCACTCAAAAATTTACTCTTTCTCTTCATGCAAAATTTCGTTCAAAGTGAAATACAATAACGACCATCTCAGTTGTGAACTGTGAAGAGCTTGGTGTGTTCTGCCTTTCAAATTCCTGCTGAAGCTCCATACTAGTGTTCCCATTTTGTTAATTTCTCGGACATTCGGGGAATTTCACTTCGGATCCTATCCAAAATTATGCTGGACCACACCAAGCCTGCCATATGACAGTTATGACAGTACCTGCTTTCGTCCCCTCAATGTTCGCAAAGTACTCAAGTCATCACTTGCTCTTGCGGAGCTGAAGAACTATCATCGTAATCATGATCATAGCCGTATTCCCTTCACTGGTGGTGACCTTCCACGTCTCTGCATTGCAAAAGGAGGCAAAATTCCCACCAGAGGAGCGAAATTTTCGCGCGCTTCGCGCGCATGTGCTCACTTTAAGCTATCTTTGGTAGGCTCAAAGTATGACCCCCTGTGGTTTCCGCAAACTATTATCATATGACTTCACCACTGACTACAAACGTATAATCTTCTTTAGTTCCCCGTATACGGTGCCAGTGCCCCCTATCAGAATTATGGGATACGGGCCCGACTAACAAGAGCTGCAGATAGGCCTAGCTGGCTGACTTGAGACGAAAGGGGGGTCTTTAAGGTAAATTACTTAATTTAGATCCAAAAATATGCCAACCTGTCTCCATGAGAGATTGATTCTACAGAGCACGTTCAAAGAATTTACTGATAGTCCTTGAATTATTATCTCAAAAATCGTAAGTCAGAGCTCGCTTTAGGGGTGTTAATACAAATTTTATAACCTTTTGAAGGCTTTATTTTGACAAAATTGATCTCCTTTGTCAAATTAGTTGTACGTTTCATTTTTGCACTACACTGGCATTTTTCATATGATTTTGTAAATAACTTTTGTATAAATTCGAGTAACATCCTCCTCTTTAGTTGGGTTGTTCATAATCGTAAAACTCTGTCCATTGACTGGAAAGGACTCTCACTGCCTTGCAAAGAGCCTCCCGGATCATTAAAAGGTAAAACTGAAGGGATTGCTGCTCATTTCTTCTCGACTCTTGGGGCATTTTAAACTAATTTTCTTTGTTCAAATTGTCTTATATCGCAAGAGCTTCCGGGGGCTTCGCCCCCTGGACCCCCACCGGGGCTCCGCCCCTGGACCCCGCCAGGGGCCCTAACGCGGGCCCCTGGACCCCACGCGATTATACTCGCGCTTCGCGCTCGTGGTGCACCTTCGGTGCACTTCGTCCGCCCCCACTTACAGCAATTTCTGGATCCGCCCTGGGGGGGGGGGCTATATCTTGTTTCGGATCGCCGTCCTGGGGAGGAGTCTAAGGGGGGGGGGGTTCGTCCCCCTCCCTGTGGAACATTTTTGGGTATTTAAGGGGCTTCAGATGCAATTTGGTGCAAAATTTTGGACAAACTTTAAGGAAATTTACTTCAAATTTTTGACATTTTTTACAGAAGAGACAAATAAGGGGTTTTTGCCCTTGGATCTTGGGGGGCGGAAGCATACTTCAGCCCCCCTCACATTTTTGACTGGGGCCCCCAGTCCCCCCGCTTCCTACGCCTATTTAACGATCTTACCTTGTCTTTATTGAGAGACGCTTTATCTCCATGTGGTAAAACATGCATAAGATGCATTGAAACATCATATCGTGTAAATTTGTAATGGGGAAAACTAAAAAAAAAAATAATGAAAATATTCAATGAAACCATAGTAAATATTGATAATTAAGGGTTTTATGCATTGACTGGAGTTTAGGGATGTTTATTGTAAATTTATTCGAAATATTTACCACACTAGTCTCAAGGTAAAGCCTCCCCTGAAGGTGAAGTACACATGTATAGTGCCAAGATTGTTGAAATTAGGTGAAATTAGGTGAAAATAGACTCGTGACCTTTGACCCTCCTAATTACCATGTTCGGGTAAATTTAAAATGTGACAACCAACAGAAAATGAAAGCTGACATCCTAAGGAACATTTTAAGGGTAGGTGTCAACTTTTACAAAGTTGTACCGGGGGGGGGGGGTCGAAAATTTTCAGACTTCGCCGCTAGACTATTCTACCTGCACTTAAAACAATAGGGATCACATATCCTTTATGGTGATCTACATGCTAAATATGAGCAGCATTTGAGAGTTTTATCTGTTTTGTATTAGGTGCACTACTGCTTCAACTTAGACCCCAAATGACCTTTGACCTCCACCAAAAATAATAAGGGTCATCTACTCAATATGGGTAATACACATAAGTATGGGATCCCTCACAGTTACCCTTCTTGAGATATACTGTTTAAAAGCTTTTGACCTTTTGACTATTGGTGACCCCAAATGACCTTTGACCTCCACCAAAAATAAAAAGGATCATCTACTCAATATGGGTAATACACAAGGTAAGTATGAGATCCCACACAGTTACCTTTCTTGAGATAGACTGTTACCAAGGTTTTGACCTTTTGACCACTGGTGACCCCTTTTGACCTCCACCAAAACCAATAAGGATCATCTAATCAATATGGTCAATCCCCATGGTACGTATGCGACCCCTAATAATTACCCTTTTTGAGATATAATGTTTACAATGTTTTGACCTTTTGACCACTGGTGACCCCAAATGACCTTTGACTTCCACCAAAAACAATAGGAATCATCTAATTAATATGGGCAATACATATGCTAAGTATTAGATCCCTCACATTTATCCTTCGTGAGATATCATGTTTAAAAGCAATTTCCAGGGTATTTACCATTCAACCTCTTGTGACCCCAAATGACCTTTGACCTCCACGAAAAACTATAGGGATCATCTACTTAATATGACCAACCCACACAGCAAGTATGAGCTCAGTCACAGTTACCCTTCTTGAGATATTGCGTTCAGAAGCAAAGCGTCACATACTCACACATACACACACACACACACATACACACACCACCATCGCATAGATTCCTTGTCTGCCTTTGGCAAGCTAGGAATCATAAAAATGAAACAAATGTATGTCATGCTGAAAAGATTTACACAGGGTTTCATGCTGAAAGGGAAATAATGATCACAAGGCTACTACTGTCCATACTCAACTGCCTTTAAACAAACAGGAAGGGATCATGTACAAGTCCCTTTACCAAAGAGCTTCCCTCTCACACACTGCACACACAGGCATTGACTCTCTTAACTCTCTGAAATCATAGAAGCCATCCATCGACAGCCTTCCTGTGAAGTAATAATGAGAGTTTACAAACAATTTAGTGCTTCCTGACATGGCAGCCGAACTTGGAAAACTTATTACGCATGTTGAGTTAGTTCTTTTTATATGTGAACTTGATTTTAGTACAGAAACTAGAGTGATCTCTACAGGTAATTGATACCTTGGCTCTATATTCCATTGGAGACCAATTCAGGATATATGAGGAAAACATTGTTTACACTGATTGTACTCTCGATGCCTACATTCACACTTGATATCATCTGCACGGTAAGAGCTTCATGCACAAGCTGTAATGGAATGTTTAAACAGAAAATATGCAAAAAGAAAAAATGAAAAAAAAAAAAAAACTACGAACTTGTAATGCCACTCGAAAAACATTACAAAGTAGCCTTCAACAGATCATGGAGCTGCTGCTGCGAGGGAGTACTTCCATGGATAAAATACCATTTTTGTAATGTCCTGTGAAGAGAGCTCACTGTGTGAGAGGTGAACTGTAGGGTGAACCAGGGAGATGGCACAAATAAGTCTGAAATAAGCAGATTTAAGCATGGAAAAAGTCATATCGAGTATGGATTTCCATTTCCAGACTTAATATGACTAAAACCATGCTTCACCAAGACTCTTCAACCAGACTTAATCCTGACTTATTGTGACACCTGACTTAAACTGGTTTGAAACCCGACTTAAAACTTGGCTAGCCAGACTTAAAACCTGACTAGTTCAACTCAGAAAAAACTCTTGAGATGAGTACACAGTGAAGGTATAGGAGAATTTGGACTTAACAATATTTTTTTTTAAACTCAGGTTATTGAAGTAGTAAACAAAGTGTAAATCTGTTTTGAAGGTTTGGCTTTGTTTGCCATTTTTTAATGAAAGCCCCATGTGTTATGTTGAAGATGTTATTGGAAGCAGCCAATGAATGCCATTGGAAGCAGCCAGTGAGAGTGATAAGTATAGTCAACCAGTTAGAGGCAGTTTGGAACTGCATGTTGGTTTGGACACACCACACTGTAACAAGCTGCCCTACAGGGAAGAACACTGTGGGACTGAACAGGTAAGTGTTTTAATCACAATATCTATCAGTTTAAGTCTTAATGCCTAGGAGTAATCTTTTTGGCTCTCTTAATCCCTAGGAGTAATTTTTTGGCTGTTTTGAATGCACAAATATGATAGGAAGGATATCACTCCAGTGGTGGAATGTGAGCCAGGACTCTGAAACTTACAACAGTAGCTGTAAATATTGCTAGTGGTACAATAAAAAACTTAAAAGCATGTTTTCAAACACTGTTTATTAAGTTTATTAGTTTTGTAGACCATAGGATGGCACAGCAAGCAGATGGCCTGGTTATAATATTTAAATAGAGCAGATCAATCTCTAGTTTGAATAAGAATGAAAACTGTGATACACTAGTGTTCTATTAAGGTAGCAATTAAAGTACAGCGCAGCATATGCAGGGCCTTCAAGATTTTCTGACACATTTGAAAATGATGATCAAGTTGCACAGAAATTGGTGGAAATGAAGTGGTATTAGAAAAGGGGTGAGTAGCTGCAGCTTATTAAGGAGGAAGCAACTTTCTTCTTCCTTCTTGAATATGTGCAATTAGTTTGGTATTTTAGCAACATTGCTACAGGGAGATGTCCTTTAATGTAGATTCTACAATTAGCATATGTAATTAACGTCTACAATTTGAATGCAAATGAAAACTTCCTTTTGATTTGAATTTTAAAGAAGTAGCTTTGGCCTTGCAATATTTTCCACGATCACTTGTTATACAGAAGCAATTTTCGGGCAGGAAGGAGTGCAAGGGGGTGGGCGGGGGGCTAAACTCCTCAGGGATAAAAGGTAGCTAACTGCTTTCTCTTTTTCTTCACAGGTGGACACCAGAGCTTCCAGAAACTCCTGGGGAAGGAGGAGGGGTTTAGATGTGAGGTCAATATTAGGCAAAAATTAGAGGATATTATTTCTGTGAAGTTTCCTGCCTGCAAGGAAGCACCATGGTCTGCCACAGCCTTCTTCAAGCATGGCCATCCAGCCTGAATTAATTCTGCTTGAAGCATAGAAGACCTGACTTAGGTGGACCTACACAACTTAAGCATGGACAGCATAACTTAATAATAAGTCAGGTGACCTGACTTAATCTACCTCAAGCATGGCCAACCTGACTTAACCTGCCTCGAGCATGGCTAACCTGACTAAATTGGTTTAAGCATGATCAACCTGACTTAATACAGTAAATCAGGTTGACCTGACTTAATCTTTCCTCAAGCATGGACAACACCCTTATCTCTGGCTTAATTGAATCCCATTTAAGTCAGGTTTCCAAAATATTGCGAGCAGATTTAAGCAGGATTAAGTCCTCCCTCGTTCCAATTTTGGTACTTAATTCTGCTTAAATATTCCAGACTTAAATTTCCTGGCATAAAATTTTCCAGAAGGGATATTTGGAATAAAACATGTATCATCGAAACCTCAATGCATTTTTGCATTCTGGTTACTTGTAACCATTTGAGTATCCCCCCCCCCGAAAAAAAATTTGCACCTGGAAGCTATCTCGTCCCCTTCAGTACATTGTCTGGCTAGGGGCCTTTCGATAATTGTGATGCCGAAGGAAAAGTCATATGCAAACCGTGCATACATGAGTTATTTTGTTCACTGCTCTGCCATTGTAAGACGGCCGAGGACACAAGCCTGTATGATATTAAAAAGTTACACTTCTTATCAGGGGCGGCGCCAGGGTTTTTCGGGGGGGGGGGGGCCAAACCATGCTGGGTCGGACCCAGCTTTATTGTTTGGGGGTGCAGGCATTGAAGACTTCCGAGCCTCACCCTACCCCTACACCCCCCCCCCGTGTCAGAACCTGCATTTTTGACGTTTTCATTTTCTTGGACTTTATTTTTCTCTCTCAAAAAACTTTTTTTTCTAAAATAAATACGAACTGTGAGAAGGGTTGTTTGTCTGTCAGTGAAAATCGGCCCCTCACTGAATGAGACGCTTCAACTATGCAGCAGGCGCGGCGGAACGAAAAAATATTGTGGGGGGGGGGGGGGCTGAGTGCAGTAAGACTATCTAAGCGGAGCGCCACCATCAGTTGGCGCGGAGCGTACAAGAAAATTTTTGGCTTCATAAACCCTCCAGATAGCCGGAAATGGCACTTCCCGAGTGTTCTAAGCTGCATGTACCCAGCCTTGAAATATGGATCATATGTCTGCAATTTCTCAATTAAGGAGAAAAAAATAAATCTATGAAAAATGGTAACAGTAATACATATTTCCAAGCGGAGCGCCACCATCAGTTGGCGCGGAGCGTTCAAGAAAATTTTTGACTTTGCAAACCCTCCAGATGGCCGGAAACGGCACAGCCTCCCGAGTGTTCTAAACTGTATGTATTCATCCTTGAAATATAGATCTCATGTCTGCAGTTTCTTAATTAATGAGAAAAAATTAATCCTCATTATGTGATTTTTTTTCTTGCTTATAGAAAGGCCGAATCACTGAGGAAGGGGTATACGCAAACTTGAATTTTATAAAAGGGAGAGGAATCATAACTCTTATGAGATAACATTAAAGTTTTACCTATAGTTTTTCGAGTTTTTGAACCAATGATGTAACTAAATTTTGCAAGCTAAAGTAAACTTTACGCATACAGGAGTGACGTCATTTCCTCACATTAATAGACTGATTTATGTATATCGTTAAATTTAAATCCGATTTAGTGTCCTTCATAATCGTATGGTATCATTACGTAATATGCATAGGAGATATTGAAATTTTGCAAATTGCACCGTTAAGGGTCTGTAAGTCAAAACGATTGAAAGGCACAGAAAAGGGAGAACTGCTCATCAATGTGAGAATATGAAATCACTCCAGCTTGCTTTGAGTTCACTTTGCTTTGAAAATACAGTTAAATCAACTTTTTATATTGAAAGAAACGTGCATAGAAAATGCATTTTTTGTTCTACAAAGAACTGCCAAATTTTAGCTAAATTTAAAGTGTACCTAAAGGCTAAAAATTCAAACACATATGTTACAAAGCTTGAACAATGAATCCAAATGGTCTAACTGCCACCTTTACAGGAATTCCTGAGCTGAGATATATGAAATGTTGGTGCTTATCCAATTTAAAATGGTAGATGGCGCAATAATTTGTAATGTCATTCTTGTACTACTCAAATTACATTCTTTGTTTTCTTTATTTTTTCGAAAGCCTCTGCACCTTGTGCCAAAATGTGATCACTTTCTCACTGTTATAGGGTGACTTGACTATACAAAACCTCTCCGTACAACAGTAATTTTTGCAAGGTTATATAAACATTTCAATTTCAAAAGGAAACAAAAGCAAGTAATGTGAGTTTTACAAGAAGATCATCACAAATTATTGCGCAATCGACTATTTCAAATAAAGTGAATAAATTTTAACTTTTGATATCTCAGCAACAGGGTGAGCTATGAAAATGAGAGTTAGATGAGTGAAATTCGTTTCCAACGTCTAAAATATATATTCTTATAATTCTACACTTTAGGTCCACTTTAAACTCTTATAATGAAACGTGCATGTGTGGGATAAGAGACAAAACTGATTGAAATTTGTTTAATTGCAGTGTTATTTATGTAAAATTTGGACTTAAACCTTAAGAATGAATTCACAGGCAGAGGTATAAATAATTGGTTGGGATGGCGTCATCAGGGAGGGAGAGGGAGGAGGGAGGGAGATACCGTACCATAACACACGTCAGTCTTTAAGCGCCTATCACACCTCACCGGATTGCAATAACAAAGAGGAAACGAAGACCCAAAATGGCACTCCGTTGATGTACGTTAGTATCCGTTTAGTCTCCTGTTCTCCTCCGCCGACTTCGTTTCATGACCGGGAACGTCCGGTATGAACGGCGAGAGATTTTGAACATGCACAAAACTTGGACCGAACGTCGACCGAAAAAGGTCCCCCTTAAGTATTCGTTACTTATCCGTTAAGATTCCTTTCTATCATTTTCTCGTGCGTTTCTCATACTGGACTTCTCCGTTAGTATCCGTTCGTCTCCGGTGATTGCTATTTGCTCACCGGATCATTATCGGACAACAAACGGATGAAACGTAGAAGTACAGTAGCTGTACCGAATGTTCGACGGACACTAACGCATAAGTAACGGAAGCGTAAAGGAATAGAACTGACAATGAACGGATAGGTAACGTACGTTCAACTGAAGAAACGAAAAACACAGGCAAAGAAAGGTATAGGGGACGGACACAAACCGAAGATGCAGCGTACTTGCATCCTGTCCCCTCCTCATACTATAGCTTAACAAACGTTTTTGCCGTTTTTTCTTGAATTTTTTCGGTGCGACTGATTCCTTCCCCCTGCATCCGCCCCAGGCATGAGATGAGTGATCGCAGTTCTGAGGGAGGGGTTAAGGGGAGGGGGAAAAGATTTTTTGACTACCGGGAAGCCTTAGACGCAATCTGGTACAATATTTTGCATCTTTTGAAGTCATATTTTTTCTCGAGAAATCTAGTTTCTAGGTAAGTAATCCAACGTTCTTTACTTTTGGCCGACTACAGTTTCCAATTTTGTTGCACTTATTGTCGACGATTACATAACAAACGGGCAAGGGCGGCGATTTGTGTTGGCTATTGGGGGAGGGGCGGAGAATGGAAGTTGCCATCGAAGCGGAGCGCCATCATAGTTTGGTGCGAAACCTACAAGAGAATTTTCGCCCCACAGACCCCCCAGACTGCATAAAATGGCACTTCTCGGGATCTTGGAGGCAGTTTTGAACCGTACAATACATGATACGTGACGACTGACAGCCATGAGCGTGTGAACGGCGTCTGGTTGCGTTGGTATAGAAGCGGAGCGCCATATTAACGGTTGGCACGGAGCGTACCGTTTAAAATGTTGCCAAAATGGCTTCTATATCGCAATTCAATGGTCCTTCTCAGACCTTTCAAATTGCACTGAAGCCATCGTGATATGTGGCATGATTTCTATTGGATGACGCGGACTGCGCCGATAAAATTTTTGCCAAAACAGCTCCCAGATCGCAAGAAATGGCCCTTCCCAGATCTTTCAAATTGCACTGAAGCTGAAGACATCTAGATGTGTATACACGCCTGATATATATTTTCCCACTTTCACGGAACTGTTACTCTTCCTCTGGTATAACCTTCCCTGCGTACCAAATTAACCATTTTGTGGTTGTTGTGACATGATTGAACAATGTACACGGAAGTGAAAATCCTACCCCCCCCTCCTCCCCTGGTTGGATACGATACTGCACTACAGACATGTCACTGCATGTGTAGGGCAAGTGTACAACTAGAGCTGGTAGGTCCATGCGTACTGGATTTACACACTAAAATATGATGTAGGCCTACTTCTCGGTGAGCCACGGTCGTGAAGGTAGCCATGGAATTCGTAATAGATACCACATTCGAGCGTAGTCCAAGAATTTACAGAATATTGATAAATACGTCGGTCAAATGCGGATTTGAATTAACTTTTAATCACTCAAATCAGTCAGTTTAGTGTTGAATACTATGTTTTGCTTATTTTCAAATAGACAGCAATTTTCACAGAATCTCGCCAGGAGATATACTGTATTTTGGCCCCCCTATTGTTTACGCTACTAGGTATTAACCCTTAAAAAAAAAAAAAAAACTCAGAGAGAAATTCAGTCATGGGTCTTCTGGGATGTAGAAGAGGCCTAAGTGTAAGCTTTGAGGTGGATGAAGATAGGCTATATAGCATATGATGAATAGGTGTATACTTCGAACATTCCAAATATTTGCACGAAGGACTATACAGCAGTATGCAGTATTGTAGTATGGGGCGGATGTACAATGAGTTAGACCGAGAAGACAACGCGCGCGAAGCGCGCAAAATTTTCGAGGATTTACACCGAAAATGTCCTATATGGATAATGTATCACAATATTTTATTCCATGATACTGTTACACCTCACCCCATCCCCCACAAAAATTATGTGTCTTAAAACGTTATTTAGACGATTTTATTTTTGGGGTCAAAAACCATTGGGGGGGGGGAATGCCTGCCCTGCCCCACCCCCCCTGTGGCGCCGCCCCTGCTTCTTATCCTTGGTATTTTATTAAAACCGGGATTTTTGCTTTGACATTAAACTCCTGACAACATGTCCACATGGGGCCCGTATGAGCAAACATCTGGGCCCCTGATGATGCGGCCCTTGTGAGACCACATGGGAGGACCTTTCCACATGAGCTCCATGAAGATTGGGCCATGGTGCCCATGTGGGTCCAACATGGGAGAACTTAGCCAATGAAAATGTACCAAAGGCCCACATGGGCACCTTGGCCACATTTTTATAGAGCCCATGCTCATATAGACCCATCATGCCTAAAAATATCCCATGTGGGCTCATGTGGGCATGTTGACTGGGGCAATTGCTTATATACAATGTGAATACTGTGCTGTTTTTCATAGATATACTCTGTTCAAGAAAGGCAACTTTTTCACGAATTATCGTGCATTGCCTTTAACCGTGAAATACTCACTACACCTTTGTACAGGCCTCAGACAATCCTTTACAAAAATGATGGGACAAAACACGCAAAACAAGCAACAATGAGATCACAATACCCCTGCCGTCATCCCCATTCCCCTGTTCAATGTTGCGGCAGTCCAACGTGTTTTGAGACTTCATTGATACGGGGAGCGGGGTTTGTCCCATGTACTTTTGTCGAGGATTGTAGACCTGACAAAAACTTGAACATTAGGCCTAAGTGAATTATAATGGCCGCCTTAATACTATGTGAAAGGGAGGGATTGAAAAAAGAAAACATGTTTTATAACAAATACTTGGGGAGGAGGAATGAGAAAACAGTTTTCTGCCAGGTGGGGGAAATCTAAAAGAAAAGGTTGAAAATCCATGACTTAGATCGTGTTGAGGCACAGTCTTTTGGCGCTACCTACTTCAAAGCAGCGGTGGTGCCAGGATTTGTCCGAGAGGGGCTAAGCTCTCCGACGGAAGGACCAGCAACCCAAAGCCCAGACAAAGGCGATGGGAAAGGACGAGAGACACAGAATTTCGGCTCCGGAAGCGCGCCGAAAAACATCTTGCTTCTTCTGACAAAAATTTGAAAATTTGGGAGTTGTATTGAATTAAGAAATTTTGAAAGATTTGGGAGTTGTATTGAAGAAATTTTGAAAAATTTGGATTTTTATGGAGGAAAGTTTGAGAAATTTGGGTCTTTTTTAAGGAAAATTTGGGGTCTTTATTGAAGAATTGGCCCTTCCTATGAGCAAAATCAAGCAGATCGTCGAGGCGGCTGGAGGTAATTGGGATCACGTATTTTATCATACGGACTTAATTAGGCTCCCCGACGAAACTGGAAAATTTCCCCGTCGGGGGCCAGTCTTTCCCGACGGGGTGGGCCCCGCTGGCGCCATCCTTGCGTCAAAGCGCCCCTAAACTCCATTGTCGTCCCTCCTGACCGAATTCCCTAGCTCCGCCGCTGCCCTCATCCCTTCTCACCGTCGATCCCTCTGCATCTTATTGAAGACATCGAGCGGCAGTTAGTCCGAATTACGCTATTTTGAAAAGATACTAGACAGACTACGATTTAAAGGCAGTAGGCAGTCACCCCAATCAAAGTGAGTGTATCTTGGCACTCTAGTTCATGATTGGCCAATTTTGATCATGTGACAATATTTTTGTTGGTGAATTGTAAAATTCAAGGAGAATTTCCCCTTGCTTTACCTATTGTTTGTAATAATTATGTTCGAAACATCTTCAGAGGTGCACAGTAATGCAATAAGAGGAGATTTGCAAGAGTTTGCTGATTTTTCAAAGAAAATTTTGGGGCGACTGCCTATTGCCTTTAATGTTCTGTTTAGATGCGTATTTAATGCAATTTTTAGACAGTTAAATGCTTTATTCTAGTACTCAATTGTGTAAATGCTCAAGGTTTTACGGGGGCTTTGCCCTGGAGTCCCCACAGAGGGACATTCCTGAAATGGGCCCAAAGACGCGCAACTGAGCCCCACGTCAAAGACGATCTTATACTCCTACAATGGAAGTAGGCCTACTACCTTAACGAAATCGACCTTGCTGTTGGAGCAGACGCATGAAACAAGTGCACCGATGCCAAACTCAGTGACTGCGCCCAAAGTTAAGCTGAGTTTTCCGGTAGGTTTTTTGTATTTCTACCCGGCCCTTTTTGGCTTATCTTGTCCTCCCGTCAGGTCCACCTAACCCAATTCCGGGCATGTTCCGATCCCAGTAGCCACCATTCCGGGTCAATTTCGAGTCCAGCCTACCTTCCCATTCCCAGCCAATTCCGACTCCAGGTTCCCTGATTCCGGGACAATTCCGATTCCGCCCATTTGACAGTGTAGCATCTCATATAAATGCCTTTTGCACTATTTTGTAAACACTGAATTAAAACGGGCTTTTTTAAGGAGTCAATTTCGTACAGTCTGGCTCACCCTGTTATTTATTTAGTTACGTAGCCTCTGTGGCTACGTGTACGGAATCGTATTTCAGATCCGCACATCTTAATCATTTAGGAAGGCAAACTACTCCCAATTAGACCAATTTTTTTACATTGCGCAAAAGAAAGTAATCCATTTCACTACGCGAACTCCATTGAGCGTATGAATTAAAGGCGGAAGAATCCTGTATTCCGTTAAGTCGCCATTGACGATGTTTTACCAGGATCACTCAGCTTCCAAATGTTCAGGTGCGAACAGAATATAACTCGAAGAAATTTAAGGAATTTACAGCAATAGAGCAAAGAAATATGAGAATCTTTGCAAACTTTCGCACTGCTAATATATTTTACAAAAGTAATCACAATTAGACGTCGAACGTGGCTTGTTTGGACGAAAGATTCATGATTGGGCTCCCTTATGGGCCGGACAACGAGACTTAGAAAATGGCTTCCTAGGATGTAGGGTTCACTTACTATCAAGATTGTACTTTCATAGATCTACCTTAATAGCACATTCTGCATACCATACCATACCATTGAGATGTATTAATGACTAGACCTACCGAACAAATGCACGTTTGTTAATGGCTTGCGTAGCCCATAAACCAGCTGTGGTGGCTGTGGCCAGAGCAGTGTCCGTATTTTGGATATGGTTGATCATTGCTACTGCAGATTTATTCGCAAAAGTAATGAGGTCTACTTTCTGAAATTTTCATTACGTAGCCTGTAAGGCTACGTGTACGTACGGAATCGTATTTCCATCATTTGGGAAGGCTAACTACAACCCAAGTAGACATTTTTTTTACATTGCGCAAAAAAAGTAAACCTTATAATACGGAAACTCTATGAAGCGGACGAATTCAGAGCGGAAGAACATTGTATTTTGTCTCGTCGCCACTGATGTATTTTCACCAAGATTACGCAGCTTCTAAATGTTCAGGTGCAAACAGAATAAAACTCGCAAATATTTTGGAAATTTACAGCAATAGGGCAAATAAATCTGAAAATTTCTGCAACGTTTTTCCACTGATCCTATCTTTCACAAAAATTATCACAATTAGATGTTGAACATGGCTTGTTGGGAGAAGAGACTCGTGATTTTGGCCGCATGAACTGGCCAACTGAGTTATAAAAATGTCGTCGTAAGATGTAGTGGCTTACTTGTATTTTTATAGGTCTACCTTTATAACACGTACTGTGTAACGCACCATTGACATATATAATTAACTAGACACATCAGACAAACGCACGCTTGTTCATGACCTGCATAGACCAAAGTATGTACGGATCTACTTTCGAGACGAGTTGTTCGTTTTGAATTTTGGTTGACCATAATCCTTCATTTTCAAATCTCAAAGTTTTCTCATTGTCGCCCCTCGACTTAAACTGAAGGATTTTAAATGCTCAAATGACTTCTTGAAACGTACGAACGGTGGGAATCTATAAAAACAAATTACGATACCAAAATAATGCATCGAAGAGACTGTCTGATATATTGAAAAAAAAAAATATTCGATTCGCAGCTCCGCGCATGCGGGATAGTCTGAATATTTTTAAATTGACCCAATCTCAAGTGGGAATTTTAAATGATGACCAATCGTTAAGAAGTGATTCTCTGTCACGTCCGTGTAAGTAGCCTACTGGGGCACTAGCCCTTAGATCTTTAGGGTATGTACGGTGGCTCAGTACAGCAAGGGTGAGGAACCTCCGGCATGTGGGTTCGTTTATAGCCTCCGGCCCGCGAGACCACTAATTCATCTGGCCCGCGAAGCAACTGATAAAAGTAAATTCAATTCACTTGAATAATAATATCTTTAATAATAATCTTTAAGTCCTCGGTACCCACTGTTTTATCGGGCTTAGCTACCTGCATTTTCAGGACAGTTTACGTAAAATAACTCCATAAGTTCATGAACTCTACTGTCATGAGCTAGCTTGCTTATAAAAATTAAAATGTCTCTGGCGGGCGGTTAATTAATATGCCTTATGTTCCATCTCCTTTCTCCCGATTGAAAAACAACTCCCACACCTCTTTCTCGGAGAGGCTACGTCGGCTTTGCCATGCAAATTCAAATTTCTAGTTGTCTGTATGTGACCATTCACTTGTTAAAACTGTGCACCAATAACAATGTAGCCAAACATTTATGGAACTCATTTTGTGGACTTGGCTGGAATTGGCTCCGAGTCCGAGTCCAGCTGCAGCCCACTCGGGGCCAATTCCGAGTCCGGCACAAAACGGACTCGAGTCCAGGATCGGGTTCGAGTCTGGACTCGACTTTCAGTCCTGCCTCCCATTATACGTAAAATTTCCCTTCTGTACTTTTTGCAAAGGTCTCAGTTCCTATTGAAAACGAAGGTTATGAGTTAACAGTTGTTGACACAGATATTTTGTCGTGAATGCAACCTTTTTTGTCGGGAAAAGGTCAAGTATCCCCCAGTAATCGATTCGTGGGGACGTCCCTGACCTGTTCAGTAGATTTTTATGGTCATGGTTTGTGTTAAAGTTGATAGTGTATATACATTGAAACCTTCAATTGACATGGTTCTAATTGGGCTTAAAAATTACGTGTATAGGCTATGTAACACATGTAATTGCCCGCTTGGCGGACGTGTATTTATGTTGGCTGCACTCCAATATACCAGTACCAACGTCCGCGAACTTTCGTAAGACTTTACCCAGTCAAAAAACGTGGTGGGCGGAAGAATGCTTCCGCCCCCTTCAATCCAAGTACGAAAACCCCTTATTTGTTTCCTGTGTAAAACTGTCTATAAAATTTGCAGTAATTTTCCTTAACTTAAAATTTGCCCAACATGTTGCACCAAATTGCATGTAAGGTTCCGCAAATGATTCGAAATTTTCCCAAAGGGGAGGTACACCCCTCCCTGTGTACCCCCTTAGACGTGTCTTCCTCCTTAGACTCCTCCTCCAGGACGACGGTCCGCAACAATGTTCGGTCCCCCACTCTCAAACAGCTTCCTGTACGCCTATGGAACAAACACCAATATTTTGAAAGAACAAAAAAAAAAAAAGAAAACCGAAAACTTTCATCAAACAGCAACATATTTACAAATTTATACAACTAAAATAGAACGTAACCGATACAAAAACTGAATTACACAAAAACTGGGGTGAGCTTGGCCCTGAACAATTTTAGGAAGGCATTTCAACAATGTGTACACTATGAAAGCTCGAATTTTGGAGTCAAGGGGCTAGTATTTTCCTGTTTGATTTAAAGATAATGTAAATTAGGTCCAGTTAATGACAAGAAAATTTTAAAATATGCATAGTGTATTTTCTTGTGAATTACTTGAAAAGACCCACGAATTTGAATACTCCTGCATTTCGGACAATAAAGTACATTGGTTCTGTATAAAACAATTCCTTGTGACTAAATCAATAATCAAAACATTAAAACTGAATTAAAGTGACGCTAAATTGCTGAAATTAGAAATTGCAAAATTTATATGATTAAAATTAAAGAAACGTTTGAGATAGTATTGGAAGCACAGTCAACTCAATAAACAGGAAAACAGAGTTGATGACAGGCGCGGATCTAGGTGGGGGGCCACCCGGCGCACGCCCCCCTTTTTTATCGATGACCAACGATTTTTTGATCAACGATTTTTATATATATATGGGAAATATGATGCTTCCCAGATGCTGGGAAATCACATCTAAGCCCCCCCCCCTTTCTCAAAATCCTGGATCCGCGCCTGGATGACATGTTTCTTTTTTCGAAGGAAAAACTGTATTTCCGTTCATAAACACATACACTATTTACAATTATTAAAAGCTAAATGAAATAAATGAAAATTTGAAACATATAATAACATTCCTAATTTTGATGGGCATGCTGATTTACTTCGATTTTGTTTTATTTTTAAACGAAAACCAGTCTGGATAGGACCAGACTAGAAAAGCTTTTAGCTTCATCTGTGTCCGTTTTTTTTCTTTTGAACATCAATTATTTGTCTGCTCTTCATTCTGTATAAACATTTGTATGTATTACAATTGAAAAAGTAAGCGAAACGAAACTCATTGTTGTATGTGCTTTTCGAAAAAAGGAAAAAACTATTTTCTTTCATGGAATTTGATGCAAAAATCATAAAACGCAATATCTGAAATATTTTAATATTTACAAAAATTACAATATCCTAAGCACCCTATATAACAAGAGAAAACTTCAAGTAAATTACAGAGTAAAGATTACCTTTTCATTGTTAGCCTACATTTACGAAGGAATTCCCTTTTAGGCAGACCTTGTGAAACCTTTTACGTGAAAAACGACATCAATCCAGGGAGATGTTAATAACACCTCCCTGATCGATCAGCCAACAGCCGTCCTCTAATTTCTTTTACCAGGGAGGTGTTATTAGCTTGAATAACACCTCCCTGCTTTTACCTTATGATGAGCGCATAGCACGAACAGGCATTACTGGTGCCTTGAAATACCATCATATAACCCCCATACTAACGGATTTGCACTGGTTACCTATTTCTTATGGTGTAAAATACAAGATTGTTTTAATTGTTTATAAGGCTTTAAATGGTCTAGCCCCTGAATACATAAATGACTTGGTTATTCTCTACAAACCCGTCCGTACCCTTCTCTCGGCTGGTGACAACCTACTTCAGGCCCCCATAACAAGAACTAACGCTGGTGACCGTGCCTTCTTGGGTGCGGCTCCATCACTGTGGAATAGACTCAAGGGTGGCGCCAGCGGGGGGGCCAGGGGGGCCATGGCCCCCCCCCCGTCGGGGAAGGCTGGCCCCCCGTCGGGGAAATTTTTCGGTTTTGTCGGGGAGCTGTTATGTATACGATAAAATATTTAGTCCCCGACAACGCCCAATCGCCCCGAGGATTTACTTAATTTTGGCCAAATTAGGGCAAATTCTTCAATAAAAATCCCAAATTTTCCAATTTGCTTCTTCAAAGCCCCATTTTTTCAAATGTTCCATGGAAAATGCAGGCAATTTTTTCAAATTTTCCAAAATATTCCTTCAAACATCGTTTCGGCACTTTATTTCCTTCGCTGAGACTTTCGGTTGCTGGCACCCCCCCCCCGTCGGGGAGCTTGGCCCCCCTGTCGGGGAAATCCTGGTGCCACCGCTGAATAGACTCCCAGATATTAGGCATGCCCACAATTTAGAAGTCTTTCTTGTTTCGTGAGGCCTTTTCTTTGTAAAGCGCTGCCGAACATATTTATTATGATGGCAGCACTATATTAAGTCATTTATTTATTATTATTATTATTATTATTATTATTATTATTATTATTATTATTATTATTATTATTATTATTATTATTATATTATTATTATTATTATTATTGGTTCTTATCCAGTCCGATGGCAAATTGACAGAAAAGTAAGAACAGAAAAATGGAGCAAAAGAACGACCGCGAAGGGACTCGAACCCCCAATCTTCCGATCCGAAGTCGGATGCCTTATCCATTAGGCTACGCGGCCAACCTGGCAATAAGGTGGCTGATTTATTATATATTGAGTAATGCATATTTTGGATTGTTTCCAGTGTGTAATTTTGCTCTTTCGATGTGAATCGAGGCTTGGTACATAATATGGCACATGACACATTACGTTTCCTTGTGAGAATTGGTGGTAGGCCTATCTTGTTCCAGAATTGAAGTTGCCTGCTTAAATCTGGTAGGCTAGTAACCTTAGTATTTTAACAGATGACAAAAACGTTAGGCCTAGAAGCGTTTATCTGCTGCAAAATTTCCGGGAAGTGGAAAACGGCGGAACGTGCTGCAGACAAGATTCACATTCGTGTAAGTTAACCGGGCTAAGGGAAAAAAAGCTAGCAGTCCTAACGTTAACATTAGGCTACAGCTGCAGGTAGTAATACGTAGTAATGAAATGGAAACACGGCAGGGGTGTTTGTCCGAGATCTTGCCGGTTTGCATATGATCTAGGGCCAAGGCCTAGGCCTAAGAGGACAAGATCCCACGGCGGAGTAAGCGATAATATCGCTGCAGGCTACTCTTATGTAAGGCCAAGTAAAAAAAAAAGGGAAAAACAGTTGATCATCCAGACTTTCTATGCCCTAAAAAAAAGGAGCATGCGGGGTGTTTTTATTTTTTATTTTTTATTTTAGGCCTAGCCTAATTCAAAATGGCCTCCTGTTTCTGTGAAAAGTTGCTGTTGTAGCTCCATAAATAATGCTTCTCTCATAGAGTTGTTAACCAGAGGAATAGTCTGCCTGAGTGGGTATTTAACTCCACATCTGTGCACTGCTTTAAGGCTAACATTGACAAGTTCTCCCATAACTGTGGTCTTATTGGACCGGGCTCGTTTGGTGTTGGTTGTTTGTATTCGGTTAAGGTTGTATGGACTTCAGGGTATCTTATGGGGCCATAGCCCTCCTTTGCCCTTTAACCTGTTAGCCTATGTTAATTGTTATGTTATGTTAATGCACAGAGACAATACACATCCTACATACCAGTATGGAAAGTAGGCCTATGGCAATTGCACACCCGAGATTTTTTCTAGGTTTTATTGCACACTTGAAAATTCACATTGCACACCTGATTTTTAAGCCGACGGCGATTGCCTCATATAACCCTAGGTATATGTTATATTGACTTGGCCTACTGTAGGCCTATATAGGGATTTCATGTGACGTCAAGTGCATTGGATTCCCAGGCACTGAAGGGCAAATCACACACGCACTAAGCGAATTTACAACTCACGTGCACCGCATAACCATAGATACTACTGTGACACAATGGATGCTTGCCCTTCAAAACATAGAAGACGCGTAATCCTGCCCTTCAAAATTGCGTCTAGTTGGTTAAAGTTAGCCTACTTGACTGAAATCCCTCTATTGGATGATCACAAGTTGTGACCATGATGTGCTGATGACTTGATTGAATGATGCATGCAGTGTCTGCCTGGTGTGAGGCACATTTGGAACTGATGATCCGGTATCGATCCCATGTAATAATATTGCTCCCAAGTGTTTATTTCACACTTGACTTTTCATGTGAACACTTGAAGTGTGCATTTGACACCTTGTTGCACACTGCACACTTCAATTTTCTTTTCGTGCACACCCGAGATCTCGGCAAAAAGTGCCATACTTTCCAATGTGGCCTGCATAGGCCCTACACAATATAATGATCACTTGTAGACAATAAAAATGATTTGTGTCCTTCAGTTTACAGAACGTGATATTATTCCGTACGGTAACTTGTCATTTTCAAATTTCCTATAAAAAATATAAAACTACAAGATGTAATTTTCAGAAATAAAAAATGAAAACAAAATTGATTTGGCGGCAAAAAAGGATGCGGGCAGGGACGATTAACTGTTTTTTTTTTCTTGGCCTAATGTCTTGAGCAAGGCTACTGTAGGCTAACTCTAGGCAAAGCTGTTGAGTGTAACTTGGAAGTCCACTAGGCTACAGACCGTAGACTGAAGGGATCTTGTCTCAGAATCAGATCTTCCTGGTTTGTAGGAACTGGCCTCAACCAGGGCTCGAAATAGGAATACCATAGGGCCTAATAAGGCAAGGCCAAATCTGCGCTTTTCTGACAAAAGGAAGTATGCCTTAGCCCAGCCACATTTTCCGCTCTTTCGAGTTAGTCCTACAGTAGGCTTAGGCTACAATCCTCGACAAAAGTACATGGGACACCCAGCTCCCCGTATCAGTGTTGAAGTCTCAGAACACGTTCGTCGGCTGCAACATTGAACAGGGGAGCGGGGATGCAGACAAGGGGAAGATGATCTCACGCTTGCTTGTTTTGCTTGTTTTGTCCCATCATTTTTGTCGAGGATTGTCCGAGGCCTGTAGAAAGGTATAGGATGTATTTCGCGGCTAAAGTCAATGTATGATATTTCGTGAAAAAATTGGTCTATTTTGTTCAAAGTATGTCTGTGAATAAAAGTTTAAGGTTCACATTGAAAAGAAACCCTTGTCCCTGATAACATGCCTACATGGACCCACATGGGTCCACATGGTCCACATGGGCTCACATGCGATATATGTGTGCATTATAGGCTTTACATGGGTATGGACTCCACGAAAATTTGACCAAGGGGCCCAAATGAGCCTTTGGTAAATTTTCAATGGGTAAGTTCTCCCAAGTTGTAGCCTCATGGGCACCGTAGCCTAATTTTCATGAAGCCCACGAGGAGATATCCTCCCAAGTGGTATCCACAAGGGCATCATCAGGGACCGAGATGTTTGCCCATACGGGCCCTATGTGGGCATGTTGTCAGGAGTCGAATGGCAAAATAAGGGGCCTTTTCATAACTCGCCGTTGGATACCGCAACGGCGAGCCGACTTACTGCCGAAGTCATGAATATTCTGAATGACATCACAGGGCACTCTACGAAGTGTTCCGAAAATTAATTGGTAGCCAACGGACGGCCCTTTGTCCACGAGCACAATAGGTAGCCTGCGCTGAATAGAACGGCTTATCGTGCATTGAATGGGTATTCCTAGCCTATGTATATTGTTCAGTAATAAACGTTGGGGAGTTGAATGCGGTCATGCGAAGCAAGTTTCGCTTTTGTGCAGAGAATGGTATGAACACACTTCAAGTAGACTCACTTGTTTCAGCTTCTCTTTTACAGCTGCGAAATTATTAATTCCACTCCTCTTCTGATATTTTTCACCCCAGAAATACAGTAAATGTTACATGAAATATCCAAGGGCAATTTCGAAAAGATCAAATTGCTTGTGGATAGCGTAATTGTTTTGACATGGGATCGCGGCCTATACCTAACACGATACAACGCTCGTGTATAGTGCTTGGTTTGTGCGGGGGATGTATTCACCACACGTAAACAACTTTGAGCCTATCATATTCCGTTCAGTACGACAGGCCGACTGGCCTGGTGTTCCTCGCGCTTTTCGACGAAGCAAAGAGAAACAGACTTAGGGGAAGAAGTTAACCAGCTGCGGTTTCAGCTTTGACTTTTAGTTTTACACAAATTTCTCAACATCAAATCAATTCTAAATGTACACAACCGAACAGCGTGCCATGCATTTGATTGGTAACGGAAGAACATACAATTGCGATTAACTTCTGAAAATCACTGTCATTAAAAACGAAAACATCGGACATTTGCTAAAAGACATCTCGAGCATTCGAAAATGTTTCGGAAATTTTTTCGTGCGTTCAAAAATGCATGAATCTTGTGATAAACAACGGAAGAACATCCACAACTGCTGTGTACTTACGAAACTCTCCGCCATTAAAAGAAAATATCTGACATTTGTTGAAAATCACCTCGGATGTCTCGACACATTTTATGTTTTCCTACCTTCCCGATATGTTTTTGATGGTTTCAAAAATTCATGAATCTTTTGATAAATAACGGGAAAATATATACAACTGCTATTTACTTCTGAAAATCTCCGTCGTTAAAAGAGAACCTCGGACATTTGTTAAAAATCATCTCGGACATTCCAGAATGTTTCGGATTTCTTTTGCACGTTCCGAAATATTTTTTGCACGTTTCAAAAATTCATGAATCTTTTGATAAATAACGGAAGAACATATACAACTGCTATTTACTTCTGAAAATCTCCGTCATTAAGGGAATGTATCGGACATTTCTTTTAAATCATCTCGGACGTCTCGAAAGCATTTTAAGTTCCGTTACAGAAGGGGATTAGCAAAGGGCGCAAGTCTTTCCGAACGTGCGGAAGTATATTTGTCAAACGTGTAAAAAAGACCCGTCACGGAGCATGTTTTTAACGGAACTTTCTTTAACCTTCAGAAAACTTTGCGCACCCTTCAAAAAAAAAAAGTATCAATTGCGTGACCCTTTGAAATTACTTTCGAACGTTTAAAAAAAGTTCCGTTATGGAGCATGTTTTTAAGGGAACTTTTATTTGAAACCTTCAAAAAAATTTACGCACCCTTCAAAAAAAAATATCAATTGCGTGACCCTTTGAATTTTTTTCGAACGTTTAAAAAAAGTTCCGTTATAGAAGGGGATTAGCAAAGGGCGCAAGTCTTTCCGAATGTGCGGAAGTATATTAACCAAAGGTTTAAAAAAGTTCCGTTACGGAGCATGTTTTTAACGGAACTTTTTATTAACCTTCAAAAAAGCTTTACGTACCCTTCAAAAAAAATAAATAAATAAAAATAAAAATATCAATTGCGCGACCCTTTGAAATTTTTTCCGAACGTTTAAAAAAAGTTCCGTTACGGAGCATATTTTTAACGGAACTTTTTTTTAAACCTTCAAAAAATTTTCGTACCCTTCAAAAAAAAATATCAATTGCGTCACCCTTTGAATTTTTTTCGAACGTTTAGAAAAGTTCCGTTACAGAAGGGGATTAGCAAAGGGCGCAAGACTTTCCGAACGTGCGGAAGTATTAGTCAAACGTTTAAAAAAGTCCCGTTACGGAGCATGTTTGTAACGTAACTTTTTTTAACCTTCAAAAAGCTTTACGCCCCCTTCAAAAAAAAAAAATAAATAAAAATATCAATTGCGTGATCTTTTGAAATGCCTTTCGAACGTTTAAAAAAGTTCCGTTACGGAGCATGTTTTAACGGAATTTTTTTTTTTAACCAAAAAAATTTACGCACCCTTCAAAAAAAAAAATATCAATTGCGTGACCCTTTGAATTTTTTTCGAACGTTTAAAAAAAGTTCCGTTACAGAAGGGGATTAGCAAAGGGCGCAAGTCTTTCCGAACGTGCGGAAGTATTTGTCAAACGTTTAAAAAAGTTCCGTTACGGAGCATGTTTGAAGGGAAATGTTTTTTTTTAACCTTCAAAAAAGCTTTACGCACCTTTCAAAAGAAAATAAAAATATCAATTTCGTGACCCTTTGAAATTTCTTTCGAACGTTTAAAAAAAGTTCCGTTATGGAGCATGTTTTTAAGGGAACTTTTATTTGAAACCTTCAAAAAAATTTACGCACCCTTCAAAAAAAAATATCAATTGCGTCACCCTTTGAATTTTTTGCGAACGTTTAAAAAAAGTTCCATTACAGAAGGGGATTAGCACAGGGCGCAAGTCTTTCCGAATGTGCGGAAGTATTAACCAAACGTTTAAAAAAGTTCCGTTACGGAGCATGTTTATGACGGAACTTTTTTTTTAACCTTCAAAAAATTTTTCGCACCCTTCAAAAAAAAAATACCCAATTGCGTGACCCTTTGAAATTTTTTCCAACGTTTAAAAAAAAAACCGTATGTTTTTAACGGAACTTTTTTTTAAAAGTTCAAAAAAAATTTCGCACCCTTCAAAAAAAAATATCAATTGCGTGACCCTTTGTAAATTTTTTTCTGACGTTTATAAAAAAAAAAAAGTTCCGTTACGGGAAGGGATTAGCAAAGGGCGCAAGAGTATTTCCGAACGTGCGGAAAGAAATGTGCAACTGAAGATACGAAAATTTTTCGAAAGTAAATGTCGGCCCTCCGTTTTTTTTTCTATATATACCGGTATAAAAGACTCATGAAGTGTTAGGCTGATTTAATTTTCAAACGGTAACGCAATTGATGAAATTTTTTTCTTTTAAGGTGTGAAAACTTTTTCAAAGGTTAAAAAAAAGTTCCGTTTGCAACTCTTTTTAACGGAACTTTGTTTAACGTTCCCGGAAGAATTCTAGCATCTTAAAAAAATGTCAATTCATGACCCTTTGAATTTTTTCGAACATTTAAAAAAAAAGTTCCGTTCCGGGAAGGGATTAGCAAAGGGCGCAAGAGTACTTCCGAACGTACTGAAACATTTTTCAAATGATATAAAAAAAAAAGTTCCGTTACGTAACTTTTTTTAAATGGAACTTTTTTTAACGTTCGAAAAATTCTCGCACCTTCCCGAAAAAAATTAATTGCGTGATCCTTTACATTTTTTTCGAACGCTTTGAAAAACAAAAGTTCCGTTACGGAACTTTTCGCGTGACCCTTTGAAATTTTTTTCGAACATTTAAGAAAAAAGTTCCGTTCCGGGAAGGGACTAGCAAAGGGCGCAAGAGAACTTCCGAACGTGCGGAAACATTTTTCAAATGACTGAATGATATAAAAAAAAGTTCCGTTAGGTAACTTTTTTTTAACGTTCGAAAAATTCTCGCACCTTCCCGAAAAAAAAATAATTGCGTGATCCTTTACATTTTTTTCGAACGCTTTGAAAAACAAAAGTTCCGTTACGGAACTTTTCGCGTGACCCTTTGAAATCTTTTTCGAACATTTAAAAAAAAGTTCCGTTCCGGGAAGGGACTAGCAAAGGGCGCAAGAGTACTTCCGAACGTGCGGAAACATTTTTCAAATGACTGAATGATATAAAAAAAAGTTCCGTTACGTAACTTTTTTTTAACGTTCCAAAATTTCTCGCACCTTCCCGAAAAAAAAAATAATTACGTGATCCTTTACATTTTTTTCGAACGCTTTGAAAAACAAAAGTTCCGTTACGGAACTTTTCGCGTGACCCTTTGAAATTTTTTTCGAACATTTAAAAAAAAGTTTCGTTCCGGGAAGGGACTAGCAAAGGGCGCAAGAGTACTTCCGAACGTGCGGAAATATTTTTCAAATGATATAAAACGAAAGTTCCGTTACGTAACTTTTTTTAAATGGAACTTTTTTTAACGTTCGAAAAATTCTCGCACCTTCTCGAAAAAAATTAATTGCGAGATCCTCTACATTTTTTTCGAACGCTTTGAAAAACAACAGTTCCGTTACGGAACTTTTCGCGTGACCCTTTGAAATTTTTTTCGAACATTTAAAAAAAAGTTCCATTCCGGGAAGGGACTAGGAAAAGGGCGCAAGAGTACTTCCAAACGTGCGGAAATATTTTTCATAAGATTTAAAAAAAAGTTCCGTTACGAAACCTCTTTTTAACGGGACTTTTTTCTAAAGGTTCGAAAAACTTTTTCAACCTCCAGAAAAAAAAAAATTATCAATTGCGTTATTTTTTTAGAACGCTTAAAAAAAGTTCCGTTACGGAAGGGGATTAGCAAAGGGCGCAAGAGTCTTTCCGAACGTGCGGAAGTATTTGTCAAACTTTTAAAAAGGTTCCGTTACGGAGCATTTTTTAAATGGAACTTTTTTAACCTTCCAAAAAATTAACGAACCCTCAAAAAAAAAAATAAAAATAAAAAAAAATAAATTAAAATATCAATTGCCTGACCCTTTGAATTTTTTTTTTCGGACGTTTACAAAAAGTTCCGTTACGGGAAGGGATTAGCAAAGAGCGCAAGAGTATTTCCGAACGTGCGGGAATATTCATTCATTATTGCAAAGAGAAACTCGAAAGTAGATGACGGCCCTTCCTTTTTCTTCCTTTGCATAGCCTATGACCAGAAACTCATGAAGTTGCATGGTTCCTGATATAATTTTTCTTTTTCACAGGTCACGCAGTTGACCTTTTTTTTTAAAACATTGGAAAGTTTTTCGAACGGTTGAAAAAAAAAATTGTTCCGTTACATGAAGGATTTGCCAACGCGCAAAAAATTCCCACAGGGTGCGGAAATATTTTCGACGGAAGGTACGAAAGAATGTAGAACGTTCCAGATATTTTCTTTACAAACTTACGAAATTTATTCAAAATTGCAAACAGATTTCCGAAAGTAAATGGTGGCCCTCCCTTTTTCTTTTTTGTTTATAAAAGATTCATGAAGTTTTAGGCTGATGTTATTTTCAGAGTCACACAATCGATAAATTTTTAGTGTTTGTTTTTTGAAAGTGCGACATTTGTTTCAACGTTTGGAAGAAAATCGTTCCTTTACGGGAAGGATTTGGAAACGCGCAAGAATATTTCCGAACTGCGGAAGTATTTTCGACAGAATAAGGTACACATGCATTTTGAACGTTCTTGTTAGTGATGCAGTTTGCTGCTCAGGCCGCACAGTCCACACAAACTAACGCGGCTATCGTAAATAGCGTTAACAACGAAATTGCCGTACCGTTTTCGATAATGTGGAAAAGCCGATGTAGTCGCGAACCATGTTCTTCTTACGCAATTAACGATGGAACCGTTACTTGAAATGAAGATTGCAGGTGCGGAAAGGCATAACTCTAGTAACGGTTCACTTTTGGTAACGAAAGTTTCGATAACTGCGTCACCACAGGTTCATGCTAACGCAGCTAACGATAGCAAGCGGAATTTTCTAAAGATTAAGTAACTAACGTCAATTTTATTCTGAGCTGTACTGTATTCTTGAAAACGGCACAACAGCACAATATGTCGCCGTAATAAGGCCGAAGCCACAAATTATTTCAACCTGCAACGACGCACATGAACGTTCAGATACACTGTAGTAGCCTATGTTAAAAGACAGCATTTGATATTGTATTATTGTAAGCACATACAGTATATACACATGCTACTAGGCTAGGCCGAAACCGAGACGCGTGAAAGAAGTAAACGGGACCAGTTTGCCTCCGAAGGTTGCATTTTACTTTATTATTCGTCATTTATCATTTACTTAAGGCAAAATTAATCACGGGATTTTTAGGGAAAATGGAAATGAAAAGTTAGAGTAACTTTTTCTGTTGCAATTTCATCGTAAGGTCTGGTCCAGGGTGTATGAATTGCCGTAGGCCGAGACCGGTCAATGTGTACATAAAGGCTTACCAGAAGACTATCGCAAAAGCTTTATTTACTTCTTGCTCACATCGACTGCTTTTTATTGATCGTTTCTGCTACCAGCAAAACTGCTCTCTTTGTTACTCTAAATCGGATTAAGTACTGGTTGAGCACTGTGGTGGAATATTCGGAAGGGCTCGTGAACAAGCACTCTGGCCTGCTCTGATAATGAGACACGCCTGAGTGCACACCTGCCGAGCACTACCGTGACATACCGCAGTGGCGAGTTTTGAAAAGACCCCTAATAAACTTGTATCCTCGGGCATCGTGCGATGTCAGAACAGTGAACAGAATAACTCGAGTATGCATGATTAATATATGACTTTTTCTGCGGTCCGTATAGCCAGACAAGGAACTGAAGAAGTCGAGATATATATCGTCCAAAAGGCGAAATACTATGGGGGGGAGGGGGAGGGGGTGGCAAATATAGGCAAGTGGTTGGTACTGAAAGGCGATATAGCTTGCAGCTAGGGGTGAAATATTTTTCGGATGGGGGGTGGTAAATAGTCAAATAGTTACTGGTAAAAATTGCACTGAACATTCGCAGGACCAAACAGCGAGGAAACCCTGCTTGTTTGCCTAAGTTTGTTAAAATTTATTAGTTGAACTTATTGTCGCTACTTTAGTAGTTGTCATCGTATCAAAATAGCGCCACGGTTTACCATTGACCTCACCACGGTTTACCGTTGACCTACACACTATTTCAATGTACGTGGATGGTCAACCGTGCAATCCACCAAAAAATCCGTATATATGTAAAGCCTTTTATTGAAGAAAAATGGTTAACCGTTACAAATCAGGGCAATTCGTAAGTACATTGTCATGTTTTCTAGATGAAATGATTCCACAGAATTTTAATTTTAACCAAATTGTAGTTTCAATGATTATTCAATGTTTATTTTCCCGAAAAATAGAAATCTTTGTGGTTGACCGTTTGGTATACCGTGAAATATATTACATTCGCCTCCCCCTCACTCCCCCTTCCCCACGCATCAAGAAAAATAAAATGCAAAAGCCTCTTTGGTTTCTTCCCATTACAATCTGTTACCATTCAATATAAATAAAAACACCGTCCAGCCAAAAATCCACCGCCCCTACCCCATATGAATCTGCGGTGTATAAGTACATTCCTTTCCCCGAACTCAAATCCCGAAAATTCACATAAAACTCTGTGCTAAGTACTATATGGTTCCTTTTCATGACAATTTAATATCAATATGATATACTGACAAGCCAGGTTAATAGTCAGAAAACTGCAATTTTTAATCCTTTACCTTAACTTGAAAAATAAAACGGCAATTTCCTCTTTTTCAAACACCGTAAAACCAAATTTGGTAATTCCTATACCTTTGTACAGGCTTCAGACAATCCTCGACGACAAAAGTACATGGGACACCCAGCTCCCCGTATCAGTGTTGAAGTCTCAGAACACGTTCGTCGGCTGCAACATTGAACAGGGGAGCGGGGATGCAGACAAGGGGAAGATGATCTCACGCTTGCTTGTTTTGCTTGTTTTGTCCCATCATTTTTGTCGAGGATTGTAGGCTAGGCTAGTATGAACCAAAATGCATTAGCATGCTACTACCTCTAAATGGTTTTGATATTCATTTTTTCTTACAGAATAATGTGAAGAATTCCCAAACTTGCAGTACATTAGCTGGAACCATCTCTTCTTTTGTAGTCTAACCACATTTTGCTTCATCACTTGTTGGTGTGTAGGTCATTCATGGCAACCAATGTGAATTTTGCTGTTCTTCTAGTTGTTTTAGCAGCTTACCAGATACAGGTTTGTGTGATTTCTAGACTATTGTTATATGCATGGGGGGAGGGGGTAGGCAGGGGATGGGTAGGAGTAGGGGTGGAGAGGAGGGAAGAGGAAACTGGCCGTTTCCAAGTTTGCACTTTTGAATGATTGTTGACAGATGGACAAAGTTATGGAATGTATAAAGTACAGGTGCAAATAAAATTGAATGTATTTTAAATGGCCTGCTTCCATTTGCATAGATTTGTGAATAAAATTGCATGTACCCGATAAGCTTCAAATGTTTTCATTGGAAGGCTTCTTGAAATAAAATCATAACTGAGGTGTGAAACTTTTCCCAAATGGTTGAGGGGGTGGGGTGAGGTGAATTCTAAAGAGGGGCAACTACTGTACAGTACTACACTTGATGCTGTACTCATCATTTATCAAACCAGTTTTATAAGAAATGGGCTCAGGAAATTATAATGATATTTAATGCACTTATGTAGCTATCAAGAACAATGGAGCTGCTTACAGCAGGGCTTGAAATAAGCTTGAAAAAGGGCACAGCCAAAATGTGCAAATTGGCTGTCGGTCTATCTTATTTCATAGGACATTGACTGAGGGGCACAATGGCCATCAGTAAGGGCCTGACAGCCATGGCTGTTGGTGCTGCCTGTTATTTGGAGCCCTGTTACAGGGACTGTATAGTATATCAAGTCTGTCTCAGATTGTAAAAATTGCCATGTCCTAAAAATAAAAGAGAAGCAACAACTTTTTTTTGACAAGTTGACCCATGTCCAGAAGATTTTTTTTTGTATATGTGCAATTATTATGTGCCTTACTGTACAGCATGTTAGAGGAAAGTGCAGTTTCCACCAGTGCTGTCAGTGATTGATTAGTGATTAATCCCCAGTTAAGCCCCCATGAACTAATCGTTTACTGAAAGACCAGTTTCCATTATTAAATCACGTTTAAAATTTGCTATGTCAAACACGATTGATAGTCGCACTGCTTCAGTACATCAATTTGCACCTCAATACAACTACAATACACACAGGTGACAGTATCAACAAACACTCTGGTGTGAAGAAACGATATAAGTGAACAATTACAGCATGATCAGGGGCATATCCAGGGATTTTCAACAGAGGGGGCACAAGGTTTGATTGATCGTTGTCCTGGGGTAGGGGTATAAGAGGAGGGAAATTTTTGCTTTTGGAAGAGGGCTGAGATGGAAAATGGTGCTATATTTGACACATTTTAAAGCATTTTCTTTTTTTGCCTCAACTTTTTTCAGGCATGACGGCCAATAGGGGAGGCGTACTCCTGTTACGCCCCCGCCTGGATCCGCCACTGCTGATAATCAACTAGTAAGATGTACCATACAAAAGATTGCAAGTCAAGTAGGCCGTAAACAAAAATACATGGCCATAAAAACCAACATAATTACTGTTATGCCACATGATTCATCAATAGTTGCATACATGATAAGTACACCTGCATTGGAGGCTAGATACTGTAAACTAACAAAATACAGAGGAATACACAGTTACTGTACTAGAACTTTTCACAGTAAAATTTTCCCTGCTCAAGCAAAATGTGTGCAGGTGCAAAAGTTGACTCTCTGACCTGACTAAAATTGTCCTTCATTTATAAAATGGGGTAGGTTTCTTCAACTTAGAAAACCCGGTTGGAGATTAAAAAAAACACGGAAATCCACTTGTAAATATATGTAATCATAGGAGCTCCTGTATGAGCAACTACATTCGGATCCCATGCATAGGGCCATGAATTTTCCACAATAGCAAAAAAAACACGGAAAAAAACGGAATTTACTTTTCTGCAAGGAATTTCATGGAATTAAGCAAAAATGATCAGGCTCAAAATACGTGTAAATTTTTGGCAAAAAACTGAGTTACTTTGCTTCAAAACCATTTCAAATGAATGCCTGTATATACCAAAGACATACACAGTTATTTTGTATTTAAAATGGTGACAAATTCACCCTAAAATTATGAAAACCCCTTGAAATTACGATCGGAAAACAAGTAAGACACTTACAAAAACCGGCAAAATTTTGCCGGTGTAAGCTCCAGTTTGCCTATAGATGCTATAGTGTGATAAGCTAGGTCGCTTGTGTTACAAGTGCCTTCAGGATCATAACCAGACAAGTTTAGGACTTGTTTTCAACATAACTACTCCAAAATCTGAAAATCACGGAAAGGGGTTATGCTTGAAATGGAATTTTGTGGAATTTAGAAAGTTAAAAACTGAATTTTGTGATTTGTGAGTGGAAAAGCAGTGGCCCTACGTGCATAGCCTACAGTGTGTCATAATGTGTCATCCATGTAAGTTAGCAAAAAAAAAAAAAACACGTGCAGCGTAGGCCATAGTACAATACACAGTACATAACACAGGATTGTTTGTGCATGCAACTGCAGTCACCAGTTAATCACAAAAATATGTGATTAACCAATTTATCATTATTGCAAATTCACAGCCCTAGTGCAATGTCCTTGTCATTATACACTAGTTTGATGATTTCCACAGCACTGGTGTACATAAAACCACTGGTCTACAACGCATTACTACTTGCACTTTACTATTCATTGTGCGCCATAGCTTACACCGACATTGTATGTTGAGCTCTGTTGCAGAAACCAAGATGAGTAGGCCTAGGTTCGTAAAATTTCATTGTCACTATCACACAGAAACATTCTATGTGTGTAGATAATTTTTCAGAAGACTTGAAAGAAATGGAGGGAGATTGAATTACATCATTGCTGTACTTTAGCGCATGGTTGTGGTAAAGATTGCTGCGAAAAATGTCAGGGCCTAGAATGAGTTAGGTAGACAATGGAACTCTGCAAGTATGGGCGAGCCCACAACCCAGTACGTGAGAGTTTGTATCTATGGCATGTACAGTATTACTGCAGTGCATGGCAGAAAATTGGTGCTATGGTTCAAGTTCGTACTGAGTCTGACTTATTTACTTTTGATGTTAACGATGGTTGTATTTGTAGTACTATCATTAATACAAGTATGAACAACAAACGGTAAAATCAGGTTGTACCAAAAGTGTGTCGACATAATCCTAAATTATTTGTGTTCTACAGACTTCCAAATTGGCAGTTCACGATTAAAACTGGGGGCTTCATTGTTACGGCATTAGTAATATTAGCCTAGACCACTAAACAAACAGTACATGCAATGATTGCACAATTCTGGGGATGCCCCATACGGGGATGCAAGTGCAATTAATCGCCCATTAATCACGAAAATATGCAATTAAATGATGAACTCATGATCACAAATTGACAGCCGTAGTTTCCACAGCTCTAATATTTAAGTGCAGGTTTGATATCAGATCTTTAATTCCTGCTGTTTTGTACATTTAAGGAATCTCTCCAAATGAATTTTGTATCAATTTCAACCTAAATTAGGAAGCAGAGATCCTACTGTTTCTGTCAAGTGTAATTCTGAAGTACAGTATGACTGTATACACAGCCTGTATCCAATATCAGTAAGTGCTCCTCTGTCATGTGACACAGCCATACATCTTGTTAGCTAGGAGTTAGAGTTAGATGAGGTTTTATGGCTCAGTTTCTAACCAACTGGTTTAAGTCGGGCTGGCCACAGCCTTTTTCCAGTTGTGGCTCACTGGCTTGATTTCACTCCTCCATTGCTTATGCTGAGCACCAAGCACAATGGCAGTAGGTTCCATTTTTAAAGTCCTTGGTATGACCCGGCCAGGAGTTGAACCTCAGACCTTCCAGCTGCAAGTGGGATGCTCTAACCACTTGACCATGCAGTCTGTACTTTGTTAGCTAGGAGAAAGGGATGTCTCAGTTTTCCACATTTTAACACAATATGGCATTCATGTACAACTTGACAAAATTTCCAGATTTATGACTGATTTGCTGATTTACAGTGTATTTATATGTATAAATGTACCCTGTATATAATCTTCTGAATTTATCATTGTTGTAATATTACATGACAAACTAAGGGTTTCATGGATAAGAGGGTAACTTGTTTTTGTAGTGACTTGTTCATTTTTACAAGGCTGCATGTTTACTTTGAGTGCAGTAGATAAAACCAGTGACTGTTTTCAGGGTTCTGTTCATGTTCACATTGTGTATATAACATATGCACAGATGTATTGTCACACAATGGCATGTTGGAGGTTGCCCGCTCAGCGGACTTGTACTACTCCTGCACCTATATTGGCTGCACTCATAATACATTACCAACGTCTGCAAACTTTGGTAAGAATTCTTTGTGAAACTGTGTAAAAACTGTACGAAATTAACAATTCATATACAGTATACGATCACAACAAACACACATTATAAATATTCAACTAAAAGTCAAGTAAAGCAAGTCTGATTAACATACTCTTACAGGCGACCAACGTCAATGGAGTTTTAGTGTGTGATTTCTCCCGCTGCAAGCTCAAACAGTGAAGTCCCATTGACTTACTGTGTAAAAGTGAACATTACAGCTGAAGCTTTGTCGTGCAATATGAATATTCATATATTGAAACCAATCAAGAGTCGAGGGGTAACATCAAATTTGGCTCATGAATATACAGCGAAATTGCATGATCTCTGGCATTGTTCGCAGGTGCTAGAGTAAGGTGACCAGACGTCCCCGATTTTCGGGGACAGTCCCCGAATCCAGTGTTCCGTCCCCGGTAAACAAGCGTCCCCGAAAATGTCCCCGATTTGAACAAATGTCCTTGAAATTTGAAATTTTCCAAAATATTAATTATAATGTTGTAAAAATACTTTGTCGATTGTAAATCCTGTGTACCTTTCAGACGGGAGCTGAACGGCCGGCTAGCTGGTGTTATAGGCCTAGTATTACATCAACATCGTTGAGATAATATCTCAGTGCCTAAGCACAATGTACGTAGACTAACAAATAACAGGTGTCTGCAATCACAGTGATCGAAAGTCAAGAGCATCACTGAGTTTCTATTACTGCTAGCTGTGATCAAACACATTTACTCTAGCCAAATGCACACGAACGATCTATATTTTCCGTACGCGGTGCCTAGTCTAATAGCGTCCCCGATTTAAACCCCCAAAATATGGTCACCTTATGCTAGAGTATGTATGTCAAATAGGAGTACATATTTAACACCTGCTATGAAGGTAATTTTGGAGGGTAAACTATGAAGCACACTGTATGCAGAATGTGGACATCGCATGCACGTTAAATAGACTTGCGCACATATCTGACTGATACACAGATCATCTGTCAGCATTTGTTGGTGTATTAAGTTGCAATGGTGCACACTTGTTCCAACAGGGGTCACACTGTTCTGTGATGTCATAAGGATAGGGATAAGGTCTATTGGTACAGAAGACCAGAGTTAACATTCTTGTACATCTGGATGACATGGACACCATTGTTTAATGTTTGGACTTGTGAAAGAAACAGCTTGGCATTTGGGTCTGACAAGAAAATCTCGGACATGCTAGAATGTCTGTCCAGTGTCCACACTACAGTACCTTTCTCAGCATTGTGACTATTCAAACCAGAATAAAAAATATTGCTAGACTACAAAAAGATAGCAGTTGTCAGTCTCTCCTGCAGATTACTGTTCAGATTTGCTATTTTTGTCATTTTTTAATTCAAAATGTGCACATGCATTCTTGATTTTGTGTGTTTTTATGCAGAAATATGTAAATTGATTTGCACCCTTTAACACTGCCTTACTGTGTATAGGACCCCAAAGATCCACTGTTCAGGGACTCAGAAGGTTCCAGTACCAAAATTTTGGGCCCTTTCAATTAGGAGGTAATCACTTAAGGTACTGTACCATGGGGCTGACCCTTGATTTGTGAAATTGACATTACTTGTATCTACAGGATGCCCTGAAGCAATCAGGGGTTCATGAAAGATTCAACAATTACATTAGTGTGATGTCATGAATATGCTTAAGTGGTATCAGAAACATGTTAAGTTACGTATACTGTAGGAGATAACTACTGTATTTATCATTAGGTGGTTTAATGGGTGACCACTGTATACTGTAGTCCTACAGGCTACAGTATAGCCTTGGTCCTACAGTCACTGAAAATGACTACCCATTTATACTGTACATAGTCTTGCAGTCCATTGGTCATTCAGTGAAATACTGTAGCTTATTGGTACTACAGCCCACTGGCACCTGATGCCCATAATAGTCCAACTACATATTACGTTCATAGTGTACACATTCCATTGACTGATGTACAGTACCACTGTTCTCTACAGAACAGTAGCAAAAATGGGCTGTATTGTAGAACCAGTGGGCTGTATAAGCACAATGGTGAATGGACTTTCGTAGATGTACCTAAATAATTAACAGTACAGTGACTTGAGAGACATCTTTGAGAAAAGTAAGTCTTGGCTAGACTATTTTCATGTTGGCCATGCCGTTCAGACAAGTTGGTGAACATTGAAAGTACTGTATGCCATAAGCTGATTAACACATTTTGGGGAGTACATGTCAAACTTGTAGGCGTACTCACCGTTTTTACAATTGCTTGTACTCGTACAGCCTGTACTCATAAGAATGGTTTTGTACCCATACTATTACAGTACTCACAGAATTTAGAAGTTATGCATTGGGGTACAGTAAATACAAAATGTTGTACCGTACTTGTTCTCATGAAATGGACATGTACAGTACTCATACACACAACCGGAGACACCCCACTTGTACTCATGACAATGTACTCACAGAACAAGCCTGGCACGTTACTACAGTACCGTACTACTGTACGCGTGGCTCTTCTCCCAAATGTCTCATACTGTGTGACAGTCGTAGCCAGCTGATAGAGTTACTAGTTAGAAGCTGTGGGTACTCTCTAGTGTTTGTTGTGATTTTTTTTTTCAAGCTGTTTTCAACATTATTTTACCCTCCAGATCACTGAACATTATGTTCATGCGTTCATGTTAAATAAGAACAGAACTTTTTGTTATAAAACAGTCCCATGCCAACACTGTATCTCTATATACTGTACTGTAAAAGAAAAACAGTGCTAATACCGTATGATTATGAAACAACACATATGATATTGATGTTCTTGATAATATTGACTGAACTTTTTCCTATATTATGCACTTCTCCGAAGTACTGTAATTCAATGTAGCATTGTGTCTGGTGTACTGTACCTGACCTGGACATTCTCCAGGTGTTGTACAGTATGCCGGGTTTCTTAGAAAGCATTGGGTAGGAAGTTCATTGTTTCATGCTGAGTGCATGAACAAAGACAATTCAAAGGTGAATAGTACAGTATGTACGGTGGCTTCAGTGCTGATCCAACTAGCACTGTACAGTAGTTCTAGTACAGCAAAGTACTGTACTGAATGGTACCAGTCCAGGTGAAGGGATAGTACAATAGAGTCATTAATGCTTCACCCAAAAGTAATAATGTAATTGACTATTACTGAATCTTAGCATGTGACCAGGGGTTTGTGTGATTGTTCTGAATACCACAATCCACATTTCTAGTCAAGCCATGAATGTAGTGCATTTCAGTATGTTTAGATTCCTAGAAATCAGCAGGCAGTTTAAGCTGTTGTTTTATGCAGTAGATGACTACAGCTCTGAACCAGGACAACAGCTGGTGTAGCAAATTGGTGTATCTCTTTCTACTGATCCTAAACACTGGGACTGGAGGTAGGGGTAGGGGAACTGGAGGGAGGGGTAGGGGAACTGGATGGAGTAGAGACTGAAGAGGTTGCAGGAATGCATGAACTATGTCAATCCAGGAATCTAGCCATGTTATACACTAAATCCATGTGTACATTGCAGTACAGTATGTACTGTACATACTGTATGCTGAGTTTCCTACAGTACTGTATGAATCAGCAGCATGCAGGAAGTTACAGTGTAAATGTTTTTTGTTGAGCATGAATGCAAAGCTTCAAGTTAATACCTTACTGCAATGCTGAACAAGGACAATTGGGCGTTAACAGGTTATACAGGACTTGAGTACAGATTTATAACCTTTAACCTAGTAATTTTAAATTATATTACTTTCTGTTGATCTTCAGCCTCAAAGGTTCACGCAGATGCCTTTATACTTGATGCTGCATTATGGCTACAAGATTTAGGGTTTTAGCCAGCCTATTGATTCCAGAAGGTATTTTGGACATAAAGATATTTTGCACACAGTCCGGACTGAATATTCAGCACCCAGTTGGGATTTTTAGCTCACAGTGATAAAGAACTTACCCTTAAAACTAAGATCAGTCAGCAGGGGTACAAACAAGTAGAGGTACAGGAAGGAGGTCATGGCCTTCAGTAGTGCTGAGCCGATAACGGTGATGTCAGAACTTGCCGATAACTGATAAGTCAAACTTAATATTGGCCGATACCTATAACAAAGTAAAACATAATCATGAAAGTCGAGCTATGTTTGCTACGGTAGGCCTGTGAGGCCATGTGCTGACATTGCCAATGGAATGTACAAACGATAGCTCGCACTTAAAATCAACGTCAAGTTAGTGACAGGCATATCAGTATAAGCCGCCATTCTATCTACCAAATACCTGCTGAGTTTCTACTTCACTTCAACTACCCCGTAGCTAAGCTTAACAGATTGTTAAAATCCTGCCAAAACAATACAACTGCCACCAGTACAACTTACAGACAAATCCTTGAAAAATGAAACAAATGCTGTTGGATCATTGTGTATAATTCTGTAATTCCCAAGGCAGCGCGAAATATGACAGCACACTGTACTGTTTAATCTACATGCTTACGTATGTGATTCTTATTGTAAAAAAAAAAACAACGTAGGGCCTATTCTGCAGTGCATTAAAAATGACATTGGCCTTGTGCTGTGTATATAAAGTGCACCAAGGCCCTTCACTGTACAGTACCATATGCTGTATGTACAGTAGTTCAAGTGTGGGCATGCCTTTGCAGTAAAAATTCTTGCATATAATTAGTTACCACAAGCATCGCACATTATGTGGCAGTTTGTGAAGCCACGTGCCACTATGCACGTTCCACAAATAAATTACACCTACAAAAGATCATGCGATGCCAGAGTTTGAAAAGTGATCATGGCTTTTCCTCTGGCATCATTTGTTAATGTTTAGGTAAAGGCCTAGCCAAGGGTTTCACTTTAGAAAAGAAGGGAAAAAATGGATTGTTACAGGTTAAAATTTTGTACTCTGAGACTTTCATAAAATTGGCAACAATGCGAGGGGACTTTAGAATATCGGTTGCCATTATTTGCGGAAACTGCTGATTTTGCCGATACCGATATCTAAACGATAACGTCATTATCGGCCGATACCGATAACACCAACCTATAATGGGCTCAACACTAGCCTTCAGGCCCCTTTTCTTTGTTTTAATGCATCTCAGAAATACTGTAAGTTAGCACATTACTTGGAAGGTGGTATTGGCCATTTGTATTATTTGGTGTCACTTCCAAGTTTTGGTCATCATACAATGTTCTTCTTGATTGACCTTGGTGCCATGAGAAATTTCTGCCAGTTGGAGTCTTTTTGGCCTTGCCTTTTCCAGTTCTTACTTTGGGCCCGAGTTAGTGTAACACAGTACCTGTGGTTGTATAGGATATAAACACTAAAGGCTGTTTGACATGTTGGTTACAGTACCTAATAAACATGTACTGTTCCAGGCTGAACTGGAATCATGTGGCAAAAAGGACTGAATTTGAACTTCCTGTTTGAAATGGTAAGGTGATGATAGATTATCTGTGTTTCAGGTGATGCCAGCACATTGTGAATTGCCTTGTGCAGGGCACAACTCCTGCAGTAAATTGTGTTATTAAAAGGGCATGTGGGCTCAGTAGGATCCATACTGTTTTGATACAATGAACACTTGATGCCAAATTGACCAATAATAGATTGGGCACACAAAGCATTAATGTTGGTGAAACTCGCCTATTACGAGCAAATTGGGATTAACAGCATTAACAAACTTTATTATTTTGCTTCTTTTCTAGATCCTTCAAGGCAGTACACAGTGTGGTAATTACCATGAGAAGCCATGTCCAAGCGGGTAAGCTGTTTAGCTTGTAAAGAAAGTTAGTTAGTTAGTTAGTTAGATGGGATTTAACGACACACCAACGCAAATGTGTTATATAGTGTCAACTAGACAAAAACATTACAGTTCAAATACGGTTTCAAATATGGTTCAAGTTAAAGTTTGGTTTCAAATACGGTTAAAATCTGTTTAAATCCTCCCCTTTAGTCGCCTCTTACAACAGGCGGGGAATACTGTGGGCATATTCTACAGCCCACAGGGGGTTGTAAAGAAGAGCAGCATGTCATCAGTAGTTGTGTATGCAACAGATATGGATGCAGGTTTGCTGGAAAGGGTAAACATCCCTTTCTCATACTGTATCTCCCTCTCTTTATATTTTAACCCCAAACCTCTCCAACCCATCTCATGATAGGATAGTTTTAGTTACACCTACAGTAAGGTACTGCATAAGTGAAACATACTGGCAATCCCAAACATCAAATCAGTGCAGTACGCCTAATTTTTTTTCCCACAAGGTTATGGGCAAATTTGATTTTCAGAATTTTTCAAATTTGTTTCAAAATCATGGTTAGGTTTATATTTAGGGTTAGGGTTACATAGCCAAAGGTTATTTGGCCTGTTCTTTCATAATCCGGTGTCAGAATTACAATAAAGGGGTCGGAAAGCCGTCATTTTGGAACCAGGGGTGTGGCCTATTTCCATATACATCCATATGAATATTGATGAACAGGGGACTTAAAATGAAAATGCTATCATTAATCCCCATTCTTCCAAAATTGGTATTGTTATGCACTTTTTGTTTCTAGTGTATTTCTTTCTTATACTGTACCTCCACTCAGACTATACAGGCACAGATCCAAGGGGAGGGGGCTTTTCCAGCCTCCGCCACCCCCTTTTTCACCACATCAACAATAACAAATATGCGAAAATTAGCATAATGTTGATCCAGGAGAATATTATTCAGGGGGGCTTTCAGCCCCCCTTTTCGAAATGTCTGGATCCGTGTTTGCTGTATGTAGCCATTGAAATTGGACAGCCTATTTTTAGCAAGATCCCATACCTTTAAAACTATACATGCCCCTTTTAAACAGTCATATGCATCTCCACACATACAGAACTAAAGGACAACTGTTCCAGTGCTTTTACATGAACACACATTTAATAAGAGGAAGTGGTTTCTCACCTTAATACTTTTGCCCACGGATTTTGCAGCTGCTCTTTTATATCATACTACACTACAGGAAGTTGGTAAGGCCCTCTGCAGAAACCACAGAAGTGTTTTCACATAAATGAAATAATACTGTGAGCACTGTACAGTGAAAACTTTTTAACTGTTGTTTTGGGCTAGTCGGCCTTCAGAGGATACAGTAAGTCTATTAACATGCCCATAGTACATAGACCTACACTTAAGCACTGTACTAATACCTTCAAGTGCAGTACATAGCATGTAGTACTTGAAAGGGAAGGTAAGATATGTCGTGAAAGGGGAGATGAATTTCAGGTGGTCATATGATCTCTCACAAGTCAGATCTGTGTTATGAATCAAGATGGAGGTACTAAGCAGTCTTTGCATAGCATGCATGCCCCCTTTGTATGGGGATTCCCAAGCTTGGATAAATTTCATACTTAGTGTGCAGATGCATTATGGTGAGACTAAGAACCCTGTTGTTTTTGGTGGGGGTAAAAGGTCATCTGGGGTCACCAGGGGTCAAACTCTGAAAACCAAGATTGTCATCTGGGGTCACCAAAGGTCAAAATGCAAAATTTCCCAAGAATTCACAATTTTATCAAATATGAACACAAAACTATTTTTCCAACCAGTTAAGATAGCATTTGACCAGTGACTGAAAGAAGTGGGACAACATGGCATTATTTGGAATAAATAATATAGAAACCTCAACGCATTTTTGCATTCTGGTTTTCCAAAGTTGAAAAACTTTGGAAAAACCAGAAGTCAATAGCTTTGACTTCATGTTGTAGAGCATACTCCAGAATAGACCTTATGCATATGACATCACAGACCAGAAAGTGCACCCTCCAATGCAGGCAAGAGTGTACAGTATCATTGCAACCTACACAAATAAATGCAGACAGCTGATTTGTGTACTAGTGGAATATGTGTGCTTGCAAAGTCTATGTCATACATACGTTGTGTTTCATTGTTTACCCTCTAAAATGAGGTCACATGACATCAATGCACAGCCTCTGGGTAAGGTCTTTTCTGAGTGGCATGTATGGATGTGTAAGTTATATAGGGAAAAAATGGTCTGTTAGTATTTCATTGTTACACTCCGATCCTGTTTGCTGTAGTTTTTTTGTGGCTAATTCTCCCACCATATTTACAGTGTTTGTTTTATGTGTGAGTTGTGGCATGGGGAGGGGGGGGGGGAAGATGGAGATTGTGAGGAAAAGGCAGTTTATAAGTTTCTAAATTGAGATGTACAAATTTCTAATGTAAAGATTTGTAGATGTAGTGACTCATGGAATGTGCAAGTTTTCATTTACTTTCACTTTTGCAATTGTCTTTTCAGATGTTGGTACAAGGATATTAGTCAAGTATGTAAACAATGCTATGAGTGCACAGTACTGGGATTGAAGGATGGACACCCAGAAGAGTGTCGGGATAATCCTTTTCCTTCCTACTGCCAACATGATCCAGATGGAAAGAACATTGCCACATCAATACCAAAAGTGCATTGTGAGTATCAATTAACCTGATTTATGATATGGCTGTGGTTTTTTTAACTTATACCAATTGGGTTAATGGGGGTTCTAGGCATTACACAATCTTCCAGCAAGATGTTCTCTTATGTTTTGCAGTCTGAATTTATACTATCAAACTTGCTTAAGCTCCCATAGCTTAACCGGACCAGTATTGTGCGTCTAAGTATATACCTGATGTGATATACTAGCAAATTGTTGACGGAAAATATGGCCGAAATTCAAAGGTCAATTTTTAATTACCCATACTGAACACTACAAATGCTACTTCCTCCTGGTTTTTGGTACCAACATTAGTTGGCGCAGTGTCAACATGCTGACAAGTATCAAAGTTTATGAGCATTCATGGCTGAGTCAGGGTGTTGAAGTAAAGTCACCGTTTCGGACATAACATTTTCCGTCAACATTTGTGGCTGTAGATCTGAAGCTTGCACAGCTTACACAAAACAAAGTATTGGAAGTCATTGACTATAGTAGAACAGCAGTGACTGGCAGTATGTATAATAAGTGCATTTGAATGATTCAAATCCAGTACTTAAAAAATTATGAAAAATTGAAAAAAAATGTAAGTTTTCCGTCAACACTTTTGTTACATCCGAAACATTCTTATTTGGTTGATATGACCAATGCAACAAAATAAATTTGATGTTTATTAACAATATTTAAATTGACATATAACTACAAACCTTATTTTCATTGTAAGTCAACTTACCCAAATTGTTTCCCCATCTCACCGTCAACAAAAGAAGAATTCCGTCAACACATGTTACATCCGAAACCATTGTCACGTCCGAAACAAATATTTGAATGAATGTTCCCAGAATTTTTAGTGAATGTACTCTAGTAGGGTAAAAGAGTTCTTATCCATTTCTGTCTTTGGAAAGTCATGCTCTACAGCTGATTATTCACTCTATTTTGCGATCTTTTTTACAATATGGGTGGAAACTTGTTTCGGACGTAACAGTCCGGGTGTTGACGGAAATTCCAACATTTTATGTTTGCTGTTTCATATTATTTTAAGGAATTTGTCAATGCTTTGTTATCTGATAATATTAGTAGTTATATTATGTGAATTCATTGTAACCACCCTGGTAGGAAATGGTTTCCAAACATGAGGTGCACCTGTTTGGTCAAAAATGGGAATGATTGCTCTAATTCCAATGATTTGGTGTAAACTTTTAAAAAATAGGACAAATGTGTCTTATGAGACCTTAACAAAGTCACTTTTTGTTCTCTCCACAAACTTGAATCAGAGTCTTTGCAGTTGTTAAACTCTACATGCCTTACATGTACCAAAACCTTAGTACCATAATGTATGCCCTCCTTTGTTTGTTTCGGACGTAACACAAAATGTTGACAATTGTCACTGTGTGCTAGAATCTAAGTGAACGTTATTGAATATAGGAATAATTTGGGCTTGAAATGAGAACTGTGGACTTGGTGACAATTTGTAAGGGGGATAGTCCACAAGATGTGAATAATATGGATGATAAGGGTTCTATTAGAATAGAGATCGTGAACTGTGGAACAATAAGGTTTATGATGACCAGTGAAGTTGGTGATGACCATAATGAAATACTCATGTCCATGAATGCCGATCCTTGGTGAAAATGTAACCCTTCCATGATTTTGATGCCTAGACATTAAAACAGCAGAATATAAGTGTATATTTGTGTGCTGGGAGGGTGGGGGGTGGGGGGGGGGTGAATAATGAAATACATATGAGATCGTAGGCATATTTATGGGTTCAAAATCAAGTAAAGTCAGTTTACTGGACCAAATTACTTCATGTGCATGTGGGTGAGGTGAAAGAGGATTTCATAGGGGACGGATCCATGACCATTATACATGCCACCTCACCCATTACCTCTGCAATGAAGATGGCAATGAGCTACTGTAGTGCTACAACTGTGTATGTCTTGGTTCAGAATTGATTCTCTTTATGCCAGTTTTTCATTCAGTAATGAGATGATATTGCTCACAATGAGTAGTGGGCTGTGGTACTGTACATATGTAGGCTATGTTACTGTGTGTTACTGTATACCATGAATGCTACACAAGTTGGTAAAGATTTTCCTTCATACATGTACAGCAGTGCACTACAGTATGCACATGATAAAACTGGATACAACTGAATTGCCACATGAACCCTATTCACCTGAACCTGAAAGAGCAAACCCTTCAAAAAGTTACTATTCAGTAGATGATTGGTTGTTAGTTGAAAAGGTCTACTACTATTTAAGATATTATTTTTGCCATGTACTGGACATGCATGGAACATCTGCAGTCTAAGAGGATTGCCCATGAAGTATAATAAAATTGTGGGTTGGATGGTATGATCATGGATAGGGTCCAGTCTGTTACTGAAATTTTGACAGGAATTCCTACTGTAGCCTACACCTTCATACATTGAATAGAGGTACAGTATATATTGACATCTTTCCCCAGACTACTGTAGGAAACTACATTACAGACAGCTGAAATGGCTGGGATAAGTCTACCCTAGTTTTATGGGCATAACTTGCTCATTGCCATTTCAGCACATTGCAGATTAGCAGTTACAAACTTTACTATAAATTTACTTCTAAGATTTCTTGTTTACTAAATTATATGGTAAATATACAAAACTGCAAGAAAAAATTGAGTTTTTAATGAATGGAGACCATGCAGGCCAGTTAGGCAGCCGCAAGGCCAATTTGTGAGCTTTGCGTAAAATGACACAGTACATATTTTGCTCATTATTGTGATTGTACAGTATCCTTTTACTCTTCAGCCTGTACTTAAGCTGAAGCCTTTGGGGCCATCTTTAAAATATATCTCGAGATTTCATTTTAATATACTACTCATTATTTTTTTCTAAGAATGATTTTCATTCTGCACAAGTTGCTACAGCCAGTACCACATGCTGCATCCTTAGAAGCAGAGTTGTAATGAAAATTGAAATAGCAGGTTTAAAGCAGAACCTTTGATAAAGTAAGATCACTTAAATGAAATTGGTTCTTGAATTATACTCAAAACAAATAATAAAGAAAACAACCTTCAAAATAAAAATAAAAAAGAATGCAAAATTAACACTAGCTAGTGTACATGAACTTCTCTGGAATATTACATGAACTCAAGTTGAAATCTTACATTCACCAAACTATGTTGAGTTGATACGGTATATACAGTGACTTCAAAAATACTAAACTGTATGGCACTCTGGAACATGCGTCAATTAGTGTCATGATGTTCAACAATTACTTTGTGCACAAAACAGTTGTCAGAGAGTTGTGTGTAGTTTAGTGAGCAAGTATGTACCATTTTGCTCTACTGTATGATTCCATGGGAGCTGGTCTAATTAAAACATATTACCTGTAGGCTTAGTCGCTTTACACAACACTGAAAAGTCAGGCTCTGGTCTACTGCATTGCAAAACATATAATTGGGCATGATCCTTAGGTACTGTATGCTGTCTGCCCCTAGAGTACAACTATGGCCCTACTTCACTACAGAAAGTGCAAAAAGGCATTTTGAGTGGTGGTAAAATTTGTCTTGACAGATTCATATAATTTCTATAACCAATACCAGTTTGCTATGAAAAATGAAAAGGCTGCAGGGATTTTTTAGAGGGGGGGGGGGGGCAGCTAATTGAGCATAAAGAATTAGAATAAAGAATAAAGTTTTGACAGTCTTTACCTGGACCTTGTACCACATTGACTCTGGAAAAATCTGTACAATTTTGCAAGTTGGTTGACTTTCTTCAGGATATTATTTTGCTCTAATGACAATTACAGCATTTTAAAAAAGAAATTGTTGACAAAGTGTTACGTCCGAAACAAGCATGATCAGACACCATTATGTTGTTAAAACTGAATCAACAAGCTATAGTTTGTTCAGGATTTAAGAAGAACTGGGCAAGATTTTTCCCAATAAAATCTTTCGATACAGACACAGTTTACACAATATAAACTGATGTGTGTAAGTCTTCGGGAACTACAACTAGTGTTACAGCAGCATAGAACATGAATCTTAATATTACATTAATTTGAAACTTTGTAAATTTGTGCTTAATTTCTTAGTATAACTGTAAAACTGTGTTGATTTTCTTTCAACAGGAATGTTAACTCACCTTATAGATATTAAATATGGCAGAACTTTTGAACTAAGTCAAATTGTTGACACCTTGCTACGTCCGAAACAAAATTACTGTAGTGTTAGGTGAAAAATTCTAGACTTTAAAAGCTGTTCCAACTTTAAGTGTTCTGTTATATGGAGGACTCTTACATAATTACACAGTGAGAAAATAATCAACATAAACTGATTCCTGTGGTTTTAATGAAAACTTCTTGATGCAGAATTTCTAAAATCAAGACAGTTTAAGCTTATTTTTGCTGTAAAATGTTTCTTGTCACTATTATCAGTGAAAAAGATCACTTGAATTATTTGACAAACTGTTAACCATTACATCAATGAATTGAAAGATGTTTCTGATTAGCTTTTGGCTGTGGTTTTTTTAACTTATACCAATTGGCTTAATGGGGGTTCTAGGCATTACACAATCCACCAGCAAGATCTTCTCTTATGTTTTGCAGTTTGAATTTATACTATCAAACTTGCTTAAGCTCCCATAGCTTAACCGGACCAGTACTGTGCGTCTAAGTATATACCTGATGTGATATACTAGCAAATTGTTGACGGAAAATATGGCCGAAATTCAAAGGTCAATTTTTAATAACCCGTACTGAACACTACAAATGCTACTTCCTCCTGGTTTTTGGTACCAACATTAGTTGGCGCAGTGTCAACATGCTGACAAGTATCAAAGTTTATGAGCATTCATGGCTGAGTCAGGGTGTTGAAGTAAAGTCACCGTTTCGGACGTAACATTTTCCGTCAACATTTGTAGCTATAGATCTGAAGCCTGAACAGCTTACACAAAACAAAGTATTGGAAGTCATTGACCATAGTAGAACAGCAGTGACTGTCAGTATGTATAATAAGTGCAATTGAATTATTTAAATCCAGTACTTAAAAAATTATGAAAAATTGAAAAAAAATCTAAATTTTCCGTCAACACTTTTGTTACGTCCGAAACATTCTTATTTGGTTAATACGACCAATGTAACAAAATAAATTTGATGTTTATTAACAACTTTTAAATTAACATAACTACAAACCTTATTTTCATAGTAAGTCAACTTACCCAAATTGTTTCCCCATCTCACCGTTAACAAAAGAAGAATTCCGTCAACACATGTTACGTCCGAAACCATTGTTACGTCTGAAACAAATATTTGAATGAATGTTCCAGGAATTTTTAGTGAAGATACCCTAGTAGGGTAAAAGAGTTCTTATCCATTTCTATCTTTGGAAAGTCATGCTCTACAGTTAATCATTCACTCCATTTTGTGATCTTTTGTACAATATGGGTGGAAACTTGTTTCGGACGTAACAGCTCCGGGTGTTGACGGAAATTCCAACATTTTATGTTTGCTGTTTCATATTATTAAAAGGAATTCATCATTGCTTTGTTATCTGATAATATTAGTAGGTATATTATGTGAATACAATGTACAAATGTGCCAAGAAGTAACTACTTGACATTCTGCGCGAAATAATCTTTTAAGCCTCTTTGGCCGCGCAGACAAGTTTGCACGGGATTACCCGCAGACATTCTATTGTCCATTCCTGGCAACTGACATCGATACCCCTGTGGTTTTCACGTAACAAAAGAAGGCTTATAGGCGTGAGTGGAGAGTTCCTTTTCAAAGTTTTTTCTTGTACACAATGCCCAAAACAAACAGTCCCAGACATCAGTGTATTCGTATCTTTATTAAACTGAAAAGAGTTCCGAGTTTGCTTCAGAACGGTCACCAAAACAAACGTTAAGAGAATAAGAACTCACACGAGTGAAAGACATTACGATGCAACACTTGTTGTGTACACAGCAGTTTTACTAAAGCATGCGGTAACGAGAATGTCAAGTGTGATGTCATGCTGTAGCGATTTGTAACGTGTTTGATTTCAGTGGGCGTAGCGAGACGTCACACTTAATGTTTTCTGTTTATGTCTGTCCGATCCGGGAATTTTTCATAGTGCAACGAGAGCACATGGTACATGGTACAATTTGAGAACAGGCCAACATGAAAACGTTTTCATTCAAGGAAGAGTGGTAACATTTAACTGTGGCACATCCCGGATTTTCCAACTTCGGGCACCAGGGCAAGTACGGCCACATGACAAACCCCCCCCCCCCCAAAAAAAAAAAACAAAATAAGAAAAGTGCGACGTATTCCCTCCGATTCATTATACTTTACTTATGATGTCGTCTGTTGTTTTTTTTTCTTCATTTTAACGAGCGCTCCAGTAAATAATCTGCGAAAATCTTGCAAAGAATTTGACTGGCATGCAATGATTTGCTGAAGTTACTGTACAACATCCATGGACTTGAAAGCAACACCTCGTTTCCACCGGAAAATGGTGGGAATGGCACTTGTGTGGCCAATATACTTAGACTTGACAATATGTTTCTGATTGAGATTTCTTACCGTAGAGACTACGGAGGTGATCCAGCGGTTTTCGGAACTCTTGTAATCCAAATAAATTCCGTAGAAATTTTGTATAAATCCAAGTACAAATTCCCAATGGAACTCTCCGCCCTAGAACGTGTGCTGGGACTGTGGGAATTATGACAATTTTCAATGCTAGATGCGACTCGGGCCGCAGTAACAACCATGGCCCCGTAGTATGTTTACCAAAGATAACAGCAAACCGAAGCATGTCTCAAGAACAGTAAAAGTTTAAAGACTGTTCAAAAACAAAAATCAATTTGCCTGCAGTATATATCTTTCAAATTTTTGTCGGCCTCGGTTTCATTTTTATTAAAACTACGCATGCACCGTCCCGACACGCTGTTACTAACAGGGCTTTGAGTTCAATCCAGTTTGGGTGAATACATTGTGAACTCCCCATAAGAATGCACAGGCCCTGCCGTTTGCTAGTAACTTTTTATGTATATGTACCGCGCAGTTGTGTATTAGCTGCAGTATGGGCTGTTGGCCCTTCCACGTGTAGTAATTGTGAAACGTTGTTGTGTGCGATGATGACCATAATTTCACGAAAGATGGAAAATTCCTGCATAATACACCCCGAAATGCACAATTTTCATTGGCTTTTGGACAGTGACCTTTTACGTACGAAGGTGAATGGTCCGCCCTACACACACGATCTGCGTGACCTGACTGTGATGCTTTGTAATGCAGTACTTCCACTTTGTCCATCTAAATCAAGAAATCCTGAAGCAATTCTGTCAGTGACGAGTTAAATGCTAAAAGAAACGTTTAGGTACTAACAATATGAATGTTGCGAAGTAAACTACACAAGTATTCTGGAAGGTTAAAAATCTAAAAAGCCAAATTACCAAACTTTACGGCAAGTTGGATGGACCATGTATGGAGTTACCGCGGTAGTATCTGCATGGTTGTACGGTCAAAGCAAGGAAAAATGAGTTTGGCTTGTGGAAGTGCTTCACTCCAAAACATGTTGGTTCATGCCGCGGCCCCTTGCACGTAGACTTAGTTCTTCGTGAATGGGCGCGGCTACAGTAAAATTCCCAGGTACCGTCCTCGCACACAGATTTGGTATGTGAAATCATAATACTTCCCCTGCAACGTCAACATTACGGGGATCTTCAGTGGCTCGCTATAGCTCGAAAGTTTGAACTACGTGTACTGTTTTCTGTATCATTTCTGTACAGTTTTTACTTCTGGACCATGATTTACTTAGAAGTTTCACAAACTAGCAAAACAACCGACTTGGCTTACGGTTGGCCTACTTAGAAAAAAAAAAAATTGCGAAATTTAATTTAGAAGAATAGGCCGGTGTGTGCAGGCTTTGGAGGGCTGCATACTGTGTTCAAAGGCGAGACTGCTGGGGGAAAGGGATTAAAGGGATCGCAGAAAAGAAGGGGTTGGTAGGAGTGGGGAGCTAAAGAATCAGTTCAAGGGAAAATGCAGTCACGGTCACCCCACTTTTGCTTAGTGTACCCAGGTATCCTATTTCATGAATGGCTGTTAAAAACCATGTAACAATATTTTCTCACTGAATTTTGAAAATCACGCAAATTACGTAACTCATCGGTTTACCGTACATTGATGCAATATTTACATTCTGAAACATCCTGAAAGATACCTGAAAGGAAATTTTATGAGGGTAGTTTTGAGATTTAGCTGCTGTTTCAAAATAAGTTTGGACAATTGTACCGCAATTTTCATCTTTCTTCCATGGATTATTACACTGGATTAATATACTGGATTACATACGTCGATTTCTGGATTCGCTGATTTCTTCAATGTTTCATAAAATGGTAAGCTCTAATTTTAACTTTGTTGGTGTTAAAGGCAAGGTGCAGCAACTTCCCGACATTGCTCAGCCTAAAGACTTAACGCATCTTTGCGATGTTTTTGTCCTTCTTGATTTGCTCTTTCTTTTGAAAGAAAACCTCAAGGCAAAACCCAGGTGTCTGAGCCCGGTGGGGGGGGGGGATGCACCCTCTCCCAGAACTGGAAAAAACCTAACAGCTTAGGCCGATGTAAGAAAACTCGTACAAATTGTCATGGGGAGAAAGATTTCTTTCTAGCAAGCACGGCTTACCCCCCCCCCTGCCCGTCGTCCGCGAAAAAGACAAGGAAGCTTTTATTACTGGTAAGACCCTACCGCATTCGGGGACAACAGGATGGGGAAACTCAAGCACTGCCTTTCGTTGGGGATGGGCAGTTCATTGCAAGATACCAAGGCCTATTTACTTTTATTAAGAAGTGCTTTTGCAAAGACGTGAATGTGAGAAGGGAAGAATCGTTGTGTCATTTATTTTTCCTGTTGCTAATATGCTTGTTTTGAAACTTGTATAGGACTACGTGTCAAGTCGAACCTTCTTTTTACCTTTGCCCCGCCTAGTTCATGCGAACTTTATGGGCAGGTTGGGAATGAAAGATGATTGAGAGTTGTGCGGAGGATGGAATTTTGATGAATTTGCGTTGATTTTGGGTGGGGTTAATTTGGTGCACAGGGTCGTGGAGACGGGGGCGGGAAGAGGAGAGGAAGACTTGAGAACATTTGAGCCAATTTTCGTGAATGCAGTGAGAGTGGGGAGATTTGTGGGTGTGTTGTGAGGGACGTAAATAAGGAGACAGCCCAGGCCTACGCTCGGAAGCTTTTCGCGGCCCAGGCTGCCGTGAGAAGGGTGTGTGGATGATGGGTGTGCGAGTTAGGTGTGTGGTGTAGGTGTGCAGGCAACCAGGACCTAGGCCCTAAGGCTTTTCGCGGTCCAGGTTGCTGGGTGGTGTATGATTAGTATGTTACGTTGCACCTGGGGAGGTGTAGAGTAGAGGAAGTGAGTATTCTAACAATTGTTGGTATCTACTTGCTACAGATAATTTGTGAATCGATTTCTCTGTCTTTTCCACCCAATTTTCATTAAGAGGAGTCGATACTTCTCACACCACAATCACAGAGGTGGCGCCAGGATTTGCCCGACAGGGGGACCAAGCTGTGGCTTTGTGTCCAGTGTGCATCGTAACAAAAAATAATGTAAAAGTTTTTTACTTCAACTTCTGTACTGTAAAGTACCTAAACCATCTGTTCAAATTTCTCGTTAACTGCTTTCTAGCTACTCTTATGAAAAATGCAGTATCTACTGTACACAGTTTCTTCGTGATCATGACAGTAAAAATCTTTCTGATGCATCTCTTGGGCCGAGATTTCACCCGTACAGTACCGGTAACTATGTACGGTACGATACGGCACACACTGCATGTCGTTACCACATACGGTACGTATACAAGAACGTTCGTTCGTAGCCTGGATATTCCCGACGATATGTTGTGCCGAAGCAGTGCACGTGACTGTGGCACGCTCCACTTTAGCAAAATGGGGTATACTAAAAAAAAGGAGGATAATATTTTGCTCTTTTTTTCATATGTTTGGAAACTTTGTACGCAAAAAAATTTGCAAATAGTTTGAATATCAATGAAAAATTATGAGCAACATAAAGATAGGTACCATTTTAATATTTAAGGGAGTAACAGGATAGAAGTAACAGGAAAGAAATTTTTTTCCTGTGCACACGGCGCAAGGTATCCCTTGAAAGAATGTGCACAATGCTACAGCTGGCGAAGTGAATTTTGTTTCCCAAAAAGTATCTCCACTAAGAATACGAAGTTTTAGCGATTGATTTGATACAAGAGAATGTTATTTTGGTTAAAACATTTGCATAGCTTATCCATACATAACTATATTGCCAAAATTTACTTCTTTAGATAATGGAAGCATGTCATCTTAATTTAAGTGCAAACACTATTGAAATTTGTTTTATTAACGATGTGCATTACATTTGTATGATACAGTATATGCAATCTACTGAATGCATGAGTCTTTCAACCTTTTAAAAAGTGGGTTAGATGTTGTTGGCAGATGGTTTAATGTACAGTGTACTAATAACCCTACAGTACGTTACTAGTTTGAATGTATCTATTTGTGGCCGTAGAGACACCTTCATACATGTTCTCCCTTTGAATGAGAAGGCTGTATTTCCATTGAATTTAGTCTGGGTGCAGTATCGATTATTCTATTGTCCCTTCTTTTGTAGCTCGAAAGTGCTACCTATCTTTTAACAATACATACTCTCCTGCGATGGTCGCAGTGAATTTGTGGATCGTGGGCGCGATCAGGTAGTTACTTTTTGGCACATCTGTAACCACCCTAGTAGGAAATGGTTTCCAAACATGAGGTGCACCTGTTTGGTCAAAAATGGGAATGATTGCTCTAATTCCAATGATTTGGTGTAAACTTTTAAAAAATAGGACAAATGTATCTTTTGAGACCTTAACAGAGTCACTTTTTGTTCTCTCCACAAACATGAAACAGATTCTTTGCAGTTGTTAAACTCTACATGTCTTACATGTACCAAAAACTTAGTATCATATTGTATGCCCTCCTTTGTTTGTTTCGGACGTAACACAAAATGTTGACAGTTGTCACTGTGTGCTAGAATCTACAGTAAGTGAACATTATTGAATACAGGAATAATTTGTTCTTGAAATGAGAACTGTGGTCTTGGTGACAATTTGTAAGGATGATAGTCCACAAGATGTGAATTATATGGATGATGAGGGTTCTATTAGAATAGAGATCATGAACTGTGAAACAGTAAGGTTTATGATGACCAGTGAAGTTGTTGATGACCATGATGAAATACTCGCGTCCATGAATGCCGATCCTTGGTGAAAATGTAACCCTTCCATGATTTTGATGCCAAGACATTAAAACAGCAGAATATAAGTGTATATTTGTGTACTGGGAGGGTGTGTGTGGGGGGGGGGGGTGAATAATGAAATACATATGAGATCATAGGCAAATTTATGGGTTCAAAATCAAGTAAAGTCAGTTTACTGGACCAAATTACTTCATGTGCATGTGGGTGAGGTGGAAGAGGATTTCATAGGGGAAGGATCCATGACCATATACATGCCACCTCACCCATTACCTCTGCAATGAAGATGGCAGTGAGCTACTGTAGTGCTGCAACTGTATAAGTCTTGGTTCAGAACTGATTCTCTTTATGCCAGTTTTTCATTCAGTAACGAAATGATAATATTGTTATGTTAGTGTGTGTTACTGTATACCATAAATGCTACACAATCTGGTGAAGATTTTCCTTCATACATGTACAGCAGTGCACTATGCACATGATGGAACTGGATACAACTGAATTGCCACATGAACCCTATTCACCTGAACCTGAAAGAGCAAACCCTGTTCAGTAGATGATTGGTTGTTAGTTGAAAAGGTCTACTAAATAGAATTGAAGATCTATATTATTTTTGCCATGTACTGGACATGCATGGAACATCTGCAGTCTAAGAGGATTGCCCATGAAGTAGAATAACATTGTGGGATGGACGGTATGATCATGGATAGGGTCCAGTCTGTTACAGTAACTGAAATTTTTACAGGAATTCCTACTGTAGCCAACATCTTGGTACATTGAATAGAGGTACAGTACAGTATACAGTATACTGACATCTTTCCCCAGACTACTGTTAGGAAACCACATTACAGACAGCTGAAATGGCTGGGATAAGTCTACCCTAGTTTTATGGGCATAACTTGCTCGTTGCATTTTCATCACATTGCAGATTAGCAGTTACGAGCAATTACTATAAATTTACTTCTAAGATTTCTTGTTTACTAAATTATATGGTACAGTAAATATACAAAACACTGCAAGAAAAAATTGGAGACCATGCAGGCCAGTTACAGTAGGTAGCCACAAGGCCAATTTGTGACCTTTGCCTAAAATGATACAGCACAGTACATATTTTGCTCGTTATTGTGACTGTACAGTACCCTTATACTCTTCAGCCTGTACTTAAGGCGAAGCCTTTGGGGCCATCTTTAAAATATTTCTCGAGATTTCATTTTAATATACTAATATACTATTTTTCTAAGAATGATTTTCACTCTGCACAAGTTGCTACAGCCAGTACTGTACCACATGCTGCATCCTTAGAAGTAGAGTTGTAATGAAAATTGAAACAGCAGGTTTAAAGTGCTCAGAACCTTTGATAAAATAAGATCACTTAAATGAAATTGGTTCTTGAATTATACTCAAAACAAATAATAAAGGAAACAACCTACAAAATAAAAATAAAAAAAGAATACAAAATTAATATTAGCTAGTGTACATGAACTTCTCTGGAATATTACATGAACTCAAGTTGAAATCTTACATTCACCAAACTATGCGGAGTTGATACCTAAAATTCTTCAAAAATGCTGAGCTGTATGGCACTCTGGAACATGTGTCAATTAGTTTCATGATGTTCAACAATTACTTTGTGCACAAAACAGTTGTCAGAGAGTTGTTTGTATTTAGTGATCAAATACTGTATGTACCATTTTGCTACACTGTATGATTCCATGGGAGCTGGTCTAATTAAAGCATGTTACTTGTAGGCTTAGTCGCTTTACACAACACTGAAAAGTCAGGCTCTGGTCTACTGCATTGCAAAACATACTGTTTTGTATAATTGGGCATGATCCTCAGGTACTGTATGCTCTCTGCCCCTAGAGTACAACTATGGCCCTACTTCAATACAGTAAATGCAAAAAGGCATTTTGAATGGTGGTAAAGTTTATGTCTTGACAGATTCATGTAATTTGTATAACCAGTACAAGTCTGCTATTCAAAAATGAAAAGGCTGCAGGGATTTTTAGAGGGGGGGGGGGGGGGGGGACAGCTAATTGAGCATAAAGAATTAGAATAAAGAATAAAGTTTTGACAGTCTTTACCTGGACCTTGCACCACATTGACTCTGGAACAATCTGTACAATTTTTCAAATTGGTGGACTTTCTTAAGGATATATTATTTTGCTCTAATGACAATTACAGCATTTTAAAAAAGAAATTGTTGACAAAGTGTTACGTCCGAAACAAGTATGATCAGACACCATTATGTTGGCTCATTAAGCTGTTAAAACTGAATCAACCAGCTACAGTTTGTTCAGGATTTTAGAAGAACTGGGCAAGATTTTTCCCAATAAAATCTTTCGATAAAGACAGTTTAAACAATATAAACTGATGTGTGTAAGTCTTCGGGAACTACAACTAGTGTTACAGCAGTATGGAACATTGGTTAATATTACATTAATTTGAAATTTTGTAACTTTGTGCTTAATTTCATAGTATAACTGTAAAATTGTGTTGATTTTCTTTCAACAGGAATGTTAACTCACCTTATAGACATTAAATATGGCAGAATTTTTGAATTAAGTCAAATTGTTGACATCTTGTTACGTCCGAAACAAAATTAGTGCTAGGTGAAAAATTCTAGACTTTAAAAGCTGTTCCAACTTTTTGTGTTCTGTTATATGGAGGACTCCTACATAATTACACAGTGAGAAAATAATCAACGTAAACTGATTCCTGTGGTTTTAATGAAAACTGCTTGATGCAGAATTTCAAAAATCAAGACAGTTTAAGCTTATTTTTGCTGTAGAATGTTTCTTGTCACCATTATCAGTGAAAAAGATCACTTGCATTATTTGCCAAACTGTTAACCATTACATCAATGAATTGAAAGATGTTTCTGATTAGCTTTTACTAAAGCAGGCAAGCCTCACTTAATACAGGTTTTTGCAGTATGAATGGGTATTTAGTAGCAAACCAGTATTTATGACAGAAAAATAGAAATGATTTAAGCTATGAACTTCTAGGTTTCTTAAAATTTAGTGTTTCTACTATTTAGTAGCAAACCAGTATTTATGACAGAAAAATAGAAATGATTTAAGCTATGAACTTCTAGGTTTCTTAAAATTTAGTGTTTCTACTTTCCAAAAATAAAACTTTTGAGATGACAGTTGGATTTTTAAATTTTAACCCAAATCAGGAAGAATTGGTATAAGTTAAAAAACCAGTGCCATATGTGTTTCATAGAATGGGAATGGAGACATGTTTGGCTTAAAAATCCAACTGGTGGGGGTATGGTGGACACTTTATTATTTCCAAAAATATTTTTCAGCAAATTGCTTCTTAAGGGATACAATAATTGATGTGATCATGAAATTGACTTCTGAGCTTAAATGATACAGTAATATTATCAATTCATTCTCTTTTTTTCTGAGAAAAATAGTCCTTAGGTGTCAGTTCTAATAAGGTCAAATAAACAGGTTGTCAGTTCCACCAAGGAGGTAAAATTTGATGACAGCTGAGTGAGGCTAGGGATACAGAGTTAAGAGATCAACACAAGATGGGCACACTGCAATGTGAACTGTTAATAGTGTGCTGTTACTTCAATTCTTGAGAAAGCTAGCACAGCATTTTAAGGAGAAGCAATCCCTCCCTTGATTTGCAGAAAACCACCAGTAGAGACTAATATTCTACCTTATTTTCTGAAAAAGCTAGTCGCAACAGTACTAACCAAAATTTTCAGGAATTTCCGAATCATTTTTGCACACACATGATGTAATAGCCTTTTTCTTGTTTTCAAAAATGAGGGGGCATTAAATGTGACGTAAAAGAGCCACATAGTAAGTAACGTGATGTCTCATCATTGCACGACCGTGTGTTTGGTCTAGCGGTAGAGCATCCGCCTCTCACACGGAAGGCCCAGGTTCGATTCCCAGGTGGAGTCATACCAAAGACTCTTAAAATGGAACCTACTGCCATTGTGCATGATGCTCCGCATAAGCAATGGAGTAGGGAAAACAAGCCAGTGAGCCACAACTGGAAAAAGGTCGTGGCCAGCTCGACTTGAACCAATAGGTTGGAAACTGGGCCGTAAAACTCTATTTAACTAACTAACTAACTAACTCATCATTGCACATTGAATGCACAGTAATACATGAACTAAAGGAAGTACAGAAACAGGTTTTGAGGTTCCTCAGTGAAATTAAAAACTGTGTGTGCCCTATCCTAGCCTTGACATTAGGCCTACGAAGAGTAGATCACATTGCCAACAGCTTTGACAATTTCAAACCATTTTTAGGGGTCACATTACTCACTGGAACATGTTGCTACAGTAAGCCTATACTGCCCTAGTAACTGTAATCCACTGACGTTTTCACTGCGTGCACTCAGTCCCCTTTTCTTTGCCTTAAGAACTGAACAAAACAGGAGTTTAAAAGAAATATTCCGCAAATACATTTAGGCACATTCGTCAGAAATAACTGTTGCCCAAGACACTGTTAGCTCACTCCCCACTTGTGAAGAAAACAGAAGAAACCACAGTTTCCCTCTTAGTTGTAGACTGGTACTGGTACAAGTGCTAAGCCACCTTCACAACAGATCCTGCCCATCGTTTCTTTGTCTCGATGTCTTAATTCAGCCTTTGCATGTTCAGGCTACAAAGGATACAGAGGAGTTATTAGTCTGTTTGCATTCATGCTTTTTTTTTTTTGCAAATAACCAGGTGCAGTGTTTGAAGTTTGACTGTGTGAGGTAAAGAATACAACGTCCTGCTACTTTGAGTTCTAACGTTACCGTGTATTGTGAACTAGTTTTATGCTTTACTATACAGTCTGTGTGCAGTCTGTGTGCTGTATATGTGTATATACTGTATTGTAGTGTACGGTGAAAGATGGTGGTGTTGCCAAAGTCAAAGTCACTCAGTCTTTTCCTTCTGCTCTTGTGAAAACCTTGCAGAGGAACTTTTTTTTGCTGAAAATCCAAAAAGCGAAAGTACTTAAAAAATATTTTCAGAGGCAAGGAAACTAAGCTTTTTGGCCTTTGTTTCACTTAAATGAGACTGATGAAAATATATGGTCATGTTTGAAATTTTATATCCTATTACAAGTAGTGAACAGAATTGGTCATGAATTGTATAGTTATTTGGAACTGTCTGGTTGGAAATCATTTGGGAAGGAGAGGGAGATTTGCCAAGGTTGACAATTGTTCAGGTGGGAATTTTCCAGCCTAGGCAAATCATCTGGAGGAGTAATCCAGGGAAAAATTGTCTGGGTTTGAGCACTTACAGGAGTTAAGAAAGTTGAAACCTGTGTTCCTCTACGTTTCTGTATACATAAAATGGGTCTGCATCTGCTGTAAACTGGTAAGGGCACCTTTTTGGAAAAGTAAATCCAGAATTTTCAAGTATGAAACATGTTCCAAGTTGGACCATAAGAGGACTTTACTCTGCTTAAATCAGCTTGAATCGTGTCTACTAAAAAGCTGATCAAAACATGCTTCTAGCTACTGTAGGTTTAGTCAGGTACTGTAGACCATGCTTTAAGTAGGAATTAGTCTGCAGGGTCTACTGTGAAGACACAAAGAAGTTAAGGAGAAAAGATGAAAAAATGATTACTCACCTTTGATATGATTTGTGTTCTAGATGTGTATTGTTCATGTTATCATGTAGGGCAGAGGGTACCTTAATATTTTCTAAACTTGCTTCATGTGCTAATTTTGGCACATAGCCTTAGGCAAACACTGTAGGGTGCAGAGGAGGTCGTATTACCCCATCCCCACCTTAGTATGACCAGCATATGAGCTATGGACCAAGGAGGACATTTGTGTGTAGATGATTGTTTTTGTTGCTCTATTATTTACACTTACAGAATTTTAGAGTAACTTTTCATACTTAACAGAGGGTACAATTAGGCCGTTGAATTGCCTTCTGTAGCTTGGAGTCTACTCTAGACCTACTATAATGGTGCATAAGGCCAATATCACAGGATAATTTCATAATTTTCTAGTCCAGAAAATCAGTTCTTTAATACTTTTAGCTGAATAAGATCCTTCCTTTTGAGAATTCTGTGTAGTGATATGAGAATGGTGTGGTAGGTAAAAACGAGTGGGGAAAAAATAGCTAGTTTTTTTTTCTTGCCCCACTTGTATGCTTATCGGTGGGGTACAAAGTAACAAGATGGTTCTGACAGATGTGAAACTGCAGAGAATAGTTGCACTTTTGTAGCATGAAGACACACTCTAGATACACACATATCTTGTAACTGTAGGCTTACCATTGTATAAGGGTTCCTTGGAATAAAAAAGTTTTGGATGGAAGGGGCAAACTTCAAAATTGCATGTTTTTGCAATTTATTAGTTTCAAATTACAATGCTCCTTTGAGACAGCAAGCACAAGTCAACAGATTATGTCATAATAGAGACATGTGGTTAATAAAAAATACATGATACAGTTTATTTTACTTTGATTTCTCTTAGCCTGTGGGGGGGGGGGGGAGGTGTGTGTTTTTTTCCCTCAACTCTCCCCCCTTTTTTTCCCACTTAACTATACCCTACTGTACATTACATTTTTGATTACCTGCCTGATTAAACTCCAAATTGCTAAATGATGTTTGTGGTGGCATGATATGCTGTAAGGTGTTTAAAACATGCCTGTGATATCTCCACTTCTAAATAGATTTCCCATTTCTACTAGAGCTGCTCTTTTTCATGTCCATTTTCTTTTTCTTGCATTGTATACAGTATGACAAAGGAATGAAGTTTTCTATTTTGTGATATTGCATAGCATAGATTTGAACAAGTGTGAAAATAAGATATCAGATTTGCTTATTTGCAATGTATGCCTATGAGACATAAAAATAATCTACAGTATTAAGATTCCTGTTGGTTAGGAAAGTCATGGAGAAGTCATGACAATACGTCTCTCTTTTCCAGGCCTTGAAAAGTTACGGAATTTTGAAAAGAATGTGCAACTTCTTCAAATTGCATGAACAATAAATAATTTTATCCCTGAATTTTGTACCCACTGAATAGAGTACAGTCATGGATTTTGTATAATTTGGTTACAAAGAGGTCATGAAAATGTCATGGCATTCTATTGTCTTTAAAGTTCAGAAACCCTGTATAGCCTCAGGGACTGTAAACTGAGCCTCTACAGTGACATTAATTTATCCAGTTGGTTGTCATTGGATCCCTCACATTATTAAAATAATTTTGTAAGATGTCATTTCCTTTTTTTGATTCTTTGACAGTGCCAGATAATAGGCAAGGGAACTTTAGTCAACACGGAGACAGATGGAGAGTATTTTTCTTCACAGAATATGCAGAGGAAAATCCAATGGTGAGTGTTGATAAAAGAATAGAGAGAAAAGATCAGTGCCATTTGAATATCTGTGCTTCTTCAGGATAGGGATAGGGTTGATGAGTGATCTTATTTCTTACCCTCTTGTGAAGCTTTCCTTACATTGTATCATATCTTGGTGTTTGCTGTATGAGTACAAAGGATATGTTAAACTTTCCAATGTAACTTTAACAGATGCATCATATTTTGGTGGGGTATTGAGTTGGCTAGATTTTCTTGGTTCCTATTGCATAGGCCTATAGTATATGTAGCTGAATCAGGATTACCTTGAAAAGTTCTAGAAGTTCTGAAATGAGAGTCATATCTGGGAAATAGAGTAGAGATCTTGCAATCATGTGCCCTTATGTGAATACAGCTGTACATGTTTAGGGATTAACTAAGCTTGAGAAGATCTCATTCTGTCATGCTAGTTTAGTGACTCAGCAAACAGAGTCAGCAATCTTGAGTGGTAGAAGGGTTTGTGTTCACCAGACAAAGTGAAACAAAGCTCATGACAAAAAGTTTTGCTAGTTCTCCTTTTTATAACTTTGCTCATCTCTCCTTCTCTCTCTTTTCTCAAATCCTTCTACAAGTTGTGTTTGTATCTTACACCAATTTCACAATCAACCGTTCTCTCTGAATAAGTCAGCAACTGCCTCTCTCTGTACAAAATTATTTCTAACTCTCTTCAATACTTGATAATTAACATCACAAAACAGAAGGGTTGGACACACAACAGGATGGCACTTCAAACAGTTGCTCATTACACAACGTAGCAGGTGAACATTTATTTCCAAGGGCTGGGCATACAGTAGGATGGCTTTCTAAACACTGGCCAGTTTCATAACTTAGCTGACTAAAATTTCCAGACTGTTTGCACAGAATTAAGAATTTGTCAAGAGATCCTAATTTATCAGTTAATGCCATTTCGAATTGTGATTCTTCACATGGGACAGCTTAATATATTGAGTAATTGCAGCCAAAACAAGGGGTGCTTGTGTGTCCTTTTTGTTCTCAGAAAAGTTGAGCTAAGTACCAGTTGACCAGGGTTCGCATATGGCAGTAGGATTGCACAATTCCAGCACTTTTCTCAATAATCTTGCAGGTTTTAAAATCGTGTGCAGGAATATCCCTTTTCCATTTGAAAAACATGTTGGGAAAAGGTTGACTTGTTGCAACTTACCCAAATGCCCCCCCCCCCCCCATGTAAACCAAATCCCCCCAAAATATTTTGGAAGGGGAAGTTTCCCCCCTAAATTCTGAGACATAGTGGCAGTACCACAATTGGCTCACCTGGCCCACCACATTTTCAAATTAAATCTTACATTATATTCATAATCATGATTTGTACATGAACAAAATATTTCTGTGGTACTATCTCAAGTTTTCATCTTTAAATAGCCTCTTTAGTTTATCAAAGTTTTGTGATTTAAGGATGGTTAACCCTCTGACAGGTGTAAGCCCTTGGACACCAAGCCTTCCTGATTTTATTTCGTTGGTGATGACCCTCATTTCGTTTAACTTGGTGGCAAAACTCTGCTTCTCAGGGTGGTCAATTAGAGATGTTGATCAAGGGACCAAAATTTTTATTTCAGGATACTGTGTCCCATACTTTTAATTTACATGACTATTTACTTAGTTTAGTTTATTTCATCCTCTTTAAGGACATGAGACCCCTTCTGGGGTATTAGAGAGTTACAAACAAAAATGCGTTCATGCAATTACAAAGCAACAAAATAGAAAGTAAGGTAAATTACACAGACACACACAAAACTTAAAGTGCTTTAAGAGTTTAACTACAGAAATAAATGAAAAACAAATGCACTGAAACTAGACTGCATGCTACTGGGTACATCACCAGCTTCATTCAAACTGTTTCATTATAAAAGACAAATTTAGCTGACTTAGAGAGTTGATTACTATTTACAACATTAAGAAACTGCTGAAATTTCCAAACACTGGACCTGACATAATACAGGCAATAGGGTTTAGCATACAAAGGTCTTTGTGATGAGAAATAAGGGCAATTCATAACCAAGTGAATTCATCAGCAATATCCCCAGAATTACTGTAAAGATAGAACACAAGATAGGATTTAATAAATCGGTGTTACTTTCAACAGCAGTCAGAATTTTGGTGTTACTACATCAAAACCTACTGCCTTTGTGCTTGGTGCTCAGCATAAGCCTTGGAGTAGCGAAAACAAGCCAATGAGCCACAACTGGAAAAAAGGCCGTGGTCATCTCGACTTGAACCAATTGGTTGGAAACTGGGACGTTAAACCTCATCTAACTAACTAACTACATCAAAATTGCAAAGATTAACTCGGTCATAGTACTTCAGTTTTGCTAGTTAATGTTCAAATTTCTCATTCACCTTGATGATACATTGTTATGCAGAATGTTTTTCACCTTTGTATTAGTCCACTTTGAGTGAATTTCAGTGGACAAGTGCAGTTTAAGTGTAAGCTTAAACATCAAACCTGACAGTTTAGAATTCTTTTACCCTCAGAAACTCTTATCCAAAAGTTCAACATTCTTTTCTCCATTACGCAGGACGGGGGAGAACTTTCACTTTTCCCGTAAACCATACAACTAGATGCAACTTTTTTAATCTTTAAAATAATCTTCAGGAATTTCCAATGGAAAACCTCAGTGTGATCTAAATTGGAAAATCCTTCACAGCCATACAACAAAACTGGAAGAATTCTCTTTTCGAAGAGATCACACTGAATATCAATGGGTAATGACAACTTTCTAGCTTTGGCTATCAAAGCAGATATAGCATTTCTGGTCTGCTCTACTTCTTTCTCGAGTGCTTTGTTGAATGAACCATTAAAATTTAAGGTTGTACCCAAATAAACATAATCATAAATGACCTGAAGCTTTGCATTGCCAAAAGTAAAGGAATGGGGTTTTCATAATTTGCCTGTCAAGAAAATGACCACCATGGTCTTGGCAGTGTTTACAGTCAAGTGCCACACATATTGCAGCAGTCATGAACAGCATTTATGGCTAATTTGCAGATCATTCAGAGAATGAGCCATACATAGCAACTGTATCATCAACATACAACAAAACTTACATTTTTACAAATTATTTAGTATCAGCATCACTCAAAACTGATATGAATTCAGAATTGACAAAGGAAAGACCACTGTATTATTTTACTGACAAAAAATTCAAAGTCATTTAGGAAAACAGCAAATAATAAAGAGGATAAAGGGTGATCGAGGGACTAAAATTTTTAGTTTTAGGTACAATGTTGAAATTTGTTTCATAGTTTTAATAGACATGACTACCTACTGGGATAAAGAAAATACTTGATGATGTCCAAATGTCTTGGAATGTACCATTTTATGTATGGGGTTTTAAAAGACATGTCATGGATGGACATTTCTAACAGATCAAACTCATTTAAAATAATTATTTAGTCATGAACTATTGTAAGTTTTGTGTGTGATTATATTTATAGGGAGAACTTTATGCCATAATCCTACCAAATTAAAAGAAAAATCTTGGAATGTTATTATCATTTCATGTGGTTGCTTATGTTTGATGCAACATTGTCCGTTCATGAGACAAAATCAGTAGGAAAATTTTTTCTTATTCCAATGGTAACTATTTAAAAAAACCTACTGACATATCAGTACTTAATATGTCCTCCACTGTGTAGCCATTAGACAAATATAAAGCAGTACAGTGTATGCTGTATTTATAATAGAAAGTCTGTCATGGACAGACAAAATCAAAAGTAAACTAATTTTAACACCCCTACTACTACATGGAAGATCCAAAATGGGGAAATGGGTATTTGCAGAGCAATGGGCCTCTCTATTCACATTTAACCCCTGTACTGAGAATAGTGTGAAAACTCCAATGGCGACAAGAAATATATCCATGCATGACAAAAAATTTGTTCGTCCTTGACAAAAATGTGTCCGTTCATACTGTAGATAGAAATGTGTCCATCCATTACAAATCATGCTGTTTGTAAGTCCTCAACCTCAACCTAAGAAGGAATGGAATGTGTCTTTTGTATGGCATCGTGTAGCTGATAGGTTGCTTCTAGCTGGTAACATTGGAATCTTATCAAACCAAGCTGATCCCTGGGTTGACATTTTTTGTCCGTCCATGCCTAAAAATACTTTTTTATTTTGCTCATCAGACAGACAGGAAAGATTGCTTGAATATAACACATATCTGCTAAACAAGTAAATCAATACAGCATTTATTTCTACATTAAATTATTTGTGAACCTACTGTACATTAGTTTAGATGGAAATCTGATGAGAATACCAAAAAGTGAAACACCGTAAATTTGTCTTGTCGGTCCATTACACAGATCTTTTGTTGATTCCGTTTTTGGTAACACACCATGGCAACCAACTTTTGAAAGAAACTGGTAAAGTTGATGATACTCTCAAAAACAAAACCCATAACTTCAGTGCAAATATCATCACATGATTTTTGTAGCCCTTTTCTCTATCAAAATACAGAAAAGTCGGTCGCTGACAAACCGATCAGCCTCTACTGTAAGCTGTGGTACTGTACATGTACAGTAGATAAGAGGTCTGCAACTATTACTAAATGTTGACCCTAATGTCATGTTTCTTGTCAAGGTTAGGGTTATTCAGTACCATACCGTGCGGATGAGCAGTTACAAGCAATTTAAGTCAACTCCGCACAAGTTGCAATTGCCAATTTTGCAAGGAACCTATGCCTGATGTTACAGTATTTAGATCATCTGAAACTGAAAGTGCTGTATCAATGTCACCACCAATTTATACTTCCCACGATCCTCTCACAATAACCAAAACAACTTTTGGGGTTAAATAAATGGTTTGTCCATGAACCTCTCTCATTGGGAAAAATTTCCATTGCAATAAAACAGCAACATTGGAAGTTAATGTGTTGTCTGTCCTTAAAGCCATTTTTGGTTTCATTTATGAAGGAAGGAAACTGTTAGTGCAGTGATAGTTACAATTTATTTGCACTTAGTGTGTGTGTGGGTGTGGTGTGTGTCTGTGTGTGGGTGTGTTAGTGTGTGTGAGTACTGGTGTTGCCTTTGAAACAGTAAAAATTAACAAAGGAAAGTTCAGTGAATCTGAAAGTTAGTAAATGCTTGTCTCTAAGTAGAATTTTAAATGCTATACTGTAGCTTTACAGCTCAAGTCAGACAGTACAGTTGACCTTAAGAATGATCTGCTGTATAGCCAGGTCAAACTAGTGAATTCTTATATTAAAAGTAATGACATCAGTATGAGCCAACAAGTTGTCCCCAAAACAGTTGAATTTAGTACAAACTCTTTTTGGATGTCCCTTTCTATAGCTAATCATATGTTAATCTGTACCACATTAGACTAGATCATATGACTGCTGGCTTTGCATGGTCAAGTGGTTAGAGCATTCGACTTGCAGCCAGAAGGTCTGAGGTTCGACTCCTGTCTGAGTCATACCGAAGACTTTAAAAATGGAACCTACTGCTATTGTGCTTGGTGTTCAGCATAAGCAGTGGAGTAGGGAAAACAAGCCAGTGAGCCACAACTGGAAAAAAGGCCGTGGCCGGCCCGACTTAAACCAATTGGTTAGAATCTGAGCCGTAAAACCACACCTAACTCTAACTTTATCATTTAAAACTAATATTTGTACTTACTCCTTGTGGCATTTTGCTGTGTTTATTGTCATCCTTATTTCTCATACAGATGACATACTCAAGGGTTGGAAAAGTTTGCCGCCATGAATGGTCCAAGAACTCCACTGAGTGGGTAACTTTCCATAAAGCTCGGCTATTTTGTGCTTCAGAAGATGATGTGGAGTATAACTACTTGGGTAATTATACATCTTTATGGGAAGGAATGTTTTGTCTTTTTTCTCCAGGAAGGAAAAACACAAGTTTGTTATCCTTAGGTGTTATCAAAACTATCAAGTGAGTGCTTTAAGTAATGCTAAAGCTCAAATGCTCTATGTCTAATGTGGAAAAGTACAATAGTTTATTTATAGCAAATGCCAGAATTAGTGTATGCTGATATGAGCTGTTGTGATTGTATTACATCTGTCTCTCTGTCTGTCAACAATGTTTCAGAGTTAACCTACATGAGCCCTTTTTGAGGCTTGGCCACAGTATTCCTAAAGCACTGGCACTTATAGTGCCTACAGGAATTTAAGGTCAAAGGTCATTGAGGGCTTGGTGGCATCCTTTGAAAAAACACCCAATTCTTCTTCACCCTCAGAAATAGCTGGGGGTGAAACTTGGTCATAGCTATCTTCCACAGTGACTGGACAGCTCCCCGCATTACAATTTTCATCGGACAATTCCCATCCTGGTCAACCCCCCACCCTTCGGACAGTTCACACTCACAACAATTCAGCTCAGACTACTTCCCCCATCAGAAAATTCAGAATTGTTCCGGAGGAATTGTCCTGGGAGAATTGTCCCGGGGGAATTGTCCTGGGAGAATTGTCCCGGGGGAATTTTTCCGGGCTGGGAATTGTCTCTGGGAAGTTGTCCAAGTACAAATTGTCTGAGGGGAATTGTCCAGGAACTGTCTTCATCACCCTCTGGTAAGAGCTGCTGCACTTCTAGGTGTTCTTGTTTCTGGTCATTTTCCCTATCTGTCCATCTGATGCCCATTTAATACCTATCGTTAAGTATTGTCAGTATGTCCATGAAACATTGATTGTGACTTCAATATCGAAACTCACGAGCACATTTGACTCACACTACTTTGTTTGAAATGAACCAGGAAACAGGCATCCTGGAGGAAGTTCTTGTTTGTGGTGATTGTAAATTGTACTCTTCTGAACATGTAGTGCAGTAATTTTGCAGAATGCAAGTGCCTTGTAATATGTTACTTGAAGTGTTATAACCCGACTTGTGGCAAAGGATGTGAGCATACATGTTCTGTACTTAAAAACCAAGGAACCTGATAAATCTGATGGGTGAATGTTACCCTGTGCAGTTAAATGCATTATGAACTTTTCATGTGAAGAACAAAGTATGTCTTCAGAAATTACTTCATTGTATTTCACGTAAGCCAAAAATAATGTGTTAATGACATGTCATATAATTGTGTAGTACTTCAGCCCCATTTTGCTATATTGAAGTTTATGTTTGTGTATGTAAGGAGTAAGCTGTGATTTAAAAACTTGGAAGGAAGGAGTCATCATTAAGTTATTTCTTTTCAGAACACATAATCAGTGTTACCATGACGATCAATTCTAAGAGCACTTCATACTACTATGGTGTGTTTACAAAATCAAGGTACAGTAAGCCAAAACCCTTAAATATTTTCTTAGTTCAGATTCCCAGAATACATGTTGTTATAGGTCAGTATCTTAAGGGCAGATACTCATCACCCAAAATACAGTTTTGGTTTGGGACAACCAAAATTCGTAATTGGTTACTGGACTATGATTAAATATCAAAGTGGAAAAATTCGTAAGATGCAATATAGCCCCTCCTACTTCAACATTACATAGTGGTGTCCTCAGCAGGCTATGGCCTTCAGCAATTAAACTGTCTGCACCAGGAGGTACTTGAGACAGTATGGAGGAAGGGCTGGAAGAAAAGTTGGTTGGGAGAATTGTAACTGTCTGGGATGAGGAAATGTGCCCTTTAAAAATAGGCAGAATTTATCTTTAAGTTTTGTTGCAGTTTGGCAGTTAGTGATTATCTCCTTAATTAGAAACTTACAGTAGGTAGACACACCCTAGTGTACTCATTTGCGATGGTTCTCACTTGAATGATCTATAGAAAGGCCTCAGTCCAGGGCTGCATGTATTAGATGCGAAATTATCTTTGGTGAATTCGGGTGTGATGTTCAGGGAGATTCTTGCTGAAGGGATAACTAAGAACAGTTGTTAGCAACTTGTTAAGAAACCATTTGCAAACCACCACCCCTTTGTCGTAGTGGTCCAATTGGAACGGAAATTAAAAGAACATGAGACAGGAAATTTGGTGGATTTAAGCAGCATCTAAGAAAGTGTCGTCATGAGAAGTGTTATACTTCCAAGGTTTTTAAGTGCTTACACCACCTCTTATAGTCTACATGGATGCCATTGTCTAGAAAGAGTGAAGCAGAAGTTAATGGCCAAGTTATATACAAGTCATAACTAGAGTCAGTATGTTACAAATGGCCTGTCTTGGAGAAAGTTTAGAAATCACCCTCTCCCCCCTCCCCCACCCTTCCATTGAAATAACACAGTGACTCAGGACTTGATCCAGGAAACTGAAATAGCTGAGCTGTTACGGAGGTAACCTGAATGGACCACATAAGGGAGTTATCTTGCTATGATTGTGTAAATGATACATAATGCAGTTACATTGCTTTCTTATAAGTTATGTCAAAAAGGTCATACTGTGGGAGGTACTATAAAAAAGTGATGACTGCTCTACAATTTGGGGCATTTACTGTATCCAGTGATAGTTACTGTAGGCTTTCAGTTTGCTAGTCAAAAATTTTTTAGACCCATTCCATGTGAGTCATGTTTCTAATTCCAGTGACAAGGTGAGAATGTACACACATTCAATGTGACCAATCGGTAAAAGTCAGTCGGTGTCACTGTTGGTGTGCCTACTATGTATCGAGTATGCATACTGCTACACATGTAGATTTTTAGTGTGCAAATCACATGCATACTCCCCACAAGTGCCTTCAATGGTGTGTTGTAAGCAAAACATGACATCACATGAAATGGTTCTGTTAAGATGTTGGCTTAATGCAATCCGTGTTCACAATTCCTATGGTTTCATCACTGCTGTCACTGTTATCATCATTACATTTACAATTTGCTTATAAAGTTACTGAAGCATATCTGGTAGCTATTTTCTTTAACCATGCAACTTGTTTTACTAACAGAGCTAACAACAAAGAAAGTGCCCTCTGTACTTTTACCACCAAAAGTGTCATGCAGTCCATGAGGGGGGAGATTTCCGATCCACTTTCAGACAGAAGTGGTACTGGTCATACTTTTCCTATGCAAGACAAATATTTACCAGAAGATTTTACACCAGGACAGGTAAGTGTTCTTGCTAAGCCAAGGCTGTTATCAATTCTTTGTTCATGTAGTGGACAAGAAAGGAATTCAGTGTTAGATACTTACAATTCATACTGGTAATTTTGCTTTATCAACTGTAAGACTCTGCTAGTTTATTTTGCGCACATTCACACACTTCAAATTACTAAGTCTCTTTCTTTTCTATATAGAGTACAGAGTTTATTGCCTATTACTCTGTTTCAGTCAGCATTTATGAAAATTACTTTTGAGATAATATTTTCTTTAAATCTTATTTGCTGTAGTTTTGAAGTTTCTAGAAGGGCCTCTCCTTCTAAATGTCTTGCTGAATTATCAGATTTGCTCAGTGTGATTGCCATGGGAGGATTACAAACAGTATTCCCAATTTTAGATCAAAGATCATCATAGAGCCTTCTTGACTGGTATTTTTTTAGGCTCATCCACATTTGTGAGTTGTTCCATCAGTAAGTTGCAATCCTTCCTGTGTACCATCTCTAAACAACTAATAAATGAAAGGTCACCTTTGTGAGTTTGTTTGGATTTACAGACCTTCCACCGAACCTGTGGAAACCAAAACACCCATATTGAAATTTTTGGACCCATATTCTTAGAAATAGTGCATATCACCCATAAAAACCCATATTTGGAGAATTTGAGTAACTGTGCCCCTGCACTTCCTTAAAATCCTCACCAAAGTTTATTATACAAAGCCCATATATTTATAAGCTAAGTCAAACAGATTTTCTTTGAGTCTCAAAGTGTTACTTTATAGAAATACAGGAGGTACTGTAGCCTAGGAAGTGCTATGAAAATTATGAGGAAGTCTATAGGATTTTTCCTGAAAAATATGGTCAAAGTACATGAATATCCCACATTAGCTACCCTAATTGAATAATCATTTTCAGTCCTACTTCAGAGTATGGGAATGAGCCACATACTGTGCTTTTAGTGTATCAACAGTACTGTTCATTAACTGTAGATAAGTGATAGAAAAGGGGTATACATTATCATAAGTGGAGGCCACTTGGTACATGTAGTGGGAGTAGTGTTTGCAAGGGTAACCCTGTACCAGGGTACCTGCCCGATGGTTCTGTTACCCGGTTCCAAATTTCCTACCCGGTTCTGAAAAAAATGTTGCATGCGAAAAAATAATCCTGTATTTTTCATTTCCCAGAAGACTGAACCATTTATTTACTTATTTGTTGAAAAAAGCACCATGAAAAGAGATTTAAATCACAGCTATAAATTTATTTCAGAGTTTTTCTAAAGAGTCTTTGTCATGCAGCGGCATTATTTCTCCTGATGTCGCTTTAATTGCGATCCCAGTCCGTGATTTCTACAAAACTGATCTAGGTTAGGCATAAGTCCAAATTCCACGGTTGCGTGCATTGCCTACATATGTAGTGAATAATGCTCGGTATATAAACTGAGCTTATGTAGGGCCCATACCCCAAACATGCAAAACGTATGTTGATGTATGTGAAAAGCATCACAAGGTCATCATTAATACGTAGTAGCTTGTTCATAAGATTTTGATCAGCGATTGGCCTGTGAAAACGAAATAGGCTAGAGTCGACCCTCATGTGTGATACAAAAACGGGAATAGCAACTTCACGGAATTTTGAATCAGTCAATTTAGCATTCAAAACTTTTGTTTAAAAGTCAGAATTTTTAATTAAGCCCCACCCCCACCCACCCCCAAAAATATGTGCTCAAATTAATCTTAAATCCTCTCCCGTCTTTGCGAGTGTGTCACATTAATTACAGTCACCTCAGGATGTAGGGGCTACTTTGTTCGAAAAGGTTGACAGCCTAACAAGAGTCACAATAGCCTAAAGTAGGCCTAGGCTTTACCTCGCACTTCGTTAATACCTCGAGTGTAACAGAAAGAATAAAACATACCTCTGTTTACGGTTAAATGTGCCACTAAATCCAAGTCATCCCTTCACCATGTGTTAAGAACTAAGATAAGACTATTGACACTGTAAATATTCACGAAAAGTTGCAGACGGAACCATGCTATTGCATTTAGTGGGCACCAGAATGGCGCTTGCAGGAAGCAAGTTTCTGATAGATTGAAGGGTGCCTGGTTGTCGGTTATCTAGCTAGCTACGTATACCATTAGTATATATGGGTGAGCATTAATAAGCGCTGTTAACAGTGCAAGCACCGGTAGAATGTACAGAGCTTGTAATTGAAAGTTTCACAACATGTGGCACACTGTGGCACACAAGGATGCGTGAACATTGTTTGTTTACATAATTACGTCATTTGTTTACATGGTATACGGACATGAAAGAGAATAACCTAGCTGCGTTGAGGCCTCTGATTGGTTAAAATTTTTTTGTCTTAAATGTCTAAACAGCTTGAGTTTAGCTTGCTGTCAGCGTCAGACAGCGTCTCAAAATTCAATCTGAGAAACATGGGACCATGTAAAGTACTCATTCTTCTTAATTGGTTATTTTTTATATGGTTTCTTTGATTGGTAGTTTTCGATTTGAAACAATACGACACAATTTTGACCATGGTGGACAATTTCACCCACTCGTGGACTTGAGAATTTTAAACAGCTTAACTTGGCAGCTCCGCTACTTTTGTACAGGGTTTCCATGCAGTCAGTAAATTGGGAAAAGTCTGGAAAATGAAACAGAGGGTTTTCCAGGCCTGGAAAGTCCTTGAAATTGATTAAGAGGCCTGGAAATTTCCTTCATCAAGTTTGTTCTCTATTTTTCTAGGGCTAAATATATTGCAGTGGCCAAGGAATTAAGTGAATGAAGGCTGATCATGGTTAGAGATGGTAAAAGATGTAGGTAGCAAAAATATAGTATTTCAGTCAAAACATTTTAAATTTGGAAATATCCTATTCCCAAAAGTAAGACCAAGCATCTTCTTTTCTGTTGATGTCCTTTCTCTAAAAGTAAAAATTATGGCACATGTTAATGTTACATATCCGCACAATTGATCGAGTCGATCCTCTGGTGAGCACAAAGCACCGCACACAAATCAGTGACAACCTATACCTGCGTATTTACCAGTGTTGGCGTCAGAGTTTCTGTTAATCCGCTGTGACGCGATTTTGACTCAATGACTTCGATTTGGCGCACTGATGTTCATGGCAAAAATACAAAAATAGGGTTTCATTTACTTCTTAAAGTTGATGCAGTGTGAATGCATGGCTTTGGAATTTTAAGTGAGTCAAGTTTTTTCATATTAGGTATATTGATCCAATGGCTAATTTCTTAGAGGAAACACTGGTAGGCTTAAGGTACGTGATTGTGCTTTTCCTGCACCTGGCTCCCGAATCCTGCAAATTTTAAATTTCCATGGGGAAATTCGCGCATCTGTTTGCTTGCCAATGCCTCCATGGTTTTGTAACTTTCTTACTTAGGCTGGGCATAATTTACTGCTAAACCTCGAAAACTACAACACCAAATTACTCTTTTTAGACATGAAAGTGTAGGCTAATTTAGACCTAACATTAGGTATAAAATTATAGATTAGGCCGTAAATTCTGTTAATTTCACTTTGCATATATCATGATCACGCGCTAGCTCTGCTGCACGTAGAGCAACTTAGTACGAAGCCATACTAACCAAAACTGTAACTGTAACTGTAACTATGTAATGTACTAGGCAGAAGTCATCCCAGCAATTCTTGGATTACAAGTGGGACGCTTATACCAATAGTCCATCATGCTGTCATACAAAGGGCAGATGGGGTCACCCTTATCTGAACTAAAAGCTTCCCTGTCCTACTTCATATATATGGATCTTTTCAGTCATGGGACAATACTCTTTTGTCTCTGAATTGTTGAATTCTTGCAAGATTACACCTTGTTTTATTTCTAATATGCTCTGAAACATCATTAAAGATACCTGCAAGAAAAATGAGTGAAATATTTTCTAGATTTTTCACAGTATTATCAGAGCAATTGCTTATTTTATCCCCTTTAAGAAAACCCTAACCTGTAGTGGATGCTTAGTTGTACCCTCAGCCTTAAACACCTTCCTTTTTCTGTATTCATTCTTGCAATTGTACCGTTGCACTCACAGTCATACGTATAGACCCATTTCCAATGTTCAGTGTTATCCAGCCTTGACAGAGGCACACATGGAAAGCTTGTATAGTTTTAAACCCTTCACCTATAGATCTTTTCCCAAATAGCAAGTAAAAAGGATTATGGGATAGTTTTGATGTGCATTGTTTTTGTCAATGGCATTTTACTGTGGCTAAAAATGATGCATACCACTCTATCCCATGATCTTTTGTAGTTGCTATTCGGATGCTATTTGGAAAATGGTTTATGCATTTTAGTAGTGCATATGCACTATATATGTTGTACGTGCACTAGCGACACATCGTCCTGTCTTTGATACGTCACTGTCATACTTGTTCACCTTGCTTATTGTCCAACATGGCGGCTATTATGCATTACCATAAAAAATGAAACAGTTGAAATATGTCTGTCTCTAATGGAGAGATTTTATCAGTGTTCATAATATGTATAGAATTTAATACTTATATTTTTTTCAGTGCAATGGTGCGGATTTGACTGATTGGCAGATTACTTTCATGAGGACACACTCTCTTAAGTTTAACCCAGTGGAAAGGGAAAATTTTCTGTACAATGCATCCAGTCATTTTACAAGACTTTTGTCAGACACTCAAGATACCCTTGGTGGAGAATCATATGTGGTCCTCTTCATTGGAACAGGTACTGTATTTTAATTGTGTGTTATAGGGTGGGGTGTGGGCAAGCAGAGGGACGGGGAGAGGAAGAGGAAGGAGTGTGAGGTTTGTGAGGTGGGAGGTTAAAGAGGGGCTGTTTAAAGTAAGTTTGATGTATAGCTTTTTTTTTTGACATCACTCATTATGATTACTTCTGTTTGTTGTGCATTTTGACTGTCTGGCCTTCACTGTGTGACAGTTAGATCTATCTTCTAGCTGTGTACATGAGTTGTGACTTGTAGTAAATCAGTCGCACATGCCCATAGCCTGGGTGAAAACCTCTCTGGGACATTGAAAAGAATAAATTGAAAAGTCGTTCTTCCATTTTTAAAGCAACAACACCATTTATAATGTTCATGTGTCATATTGGAAAGTATGCTAACAGAGTGGATAGTTTTTCTTTTTTCAGTCAGGCTTTCATATAATTTCTTCTAATGTTATTTCTTCTGGTGCTGTAGGGCTTGGGTCTTGCACACTTTATTTGTCACATATGCCTGTCAAATTAATATTGTGACCTTTAGAATCTTTTAAGACCAACTTTCTTAGGTAAATAGGGATCAGGTGGAAATGTGAGGTGAAACATGCAAACATTAAATTCATTTTTGTTCACAAATGTTTTGTTAACAGTTGAATAATCTATTCCTTTGTTTAACCCTCTTTTTAAAGGTGATGGGAGATTGCTTAAACTTGTCCAGCTAAAAAATGGAGGAGTTAATGTATTAGAAGAGATTTTACTAACACCAGTAGCTGATGTGATCACTGAATTGGAGATGATACAAACTGATGAGGGAAAGATGGTGAGGGTGCTATCTGCTACCTCTGATGATCCTTTTACTGTACCTGTTCAAAGATGTGTAAACATGTCAGCATGGTATGTGTAAAAAAATAACTTTTCAGTTAAAAGTTTTGACTGGTTTGCTTCCATTTGCCTATCGATGAATAATTTGTGCAACATTTAACATTTGAAGACTTTAAACATTAATGCAACAAGGAAGGAACAATACAAGACTTACATCACAGGGTTCCCAGTCATTAAGGAAATCAAAACCTGTAAAATAAATTTCCACTTTTCCTCAAGAAAATCAGGAAATTTGATTGGACTAAAAAAGATTGGGTATTTTGGCTGTCCACTGGATAAATAGCTGTGGGGGTTCTAAAACTTACCAAACTGGTGATTGGTTGGAATAATTATCCTGGAATTTTGAAAATTATTCAAGGTAACCGTGGTGAGAAATCAGCAAATTTTGTTGGCAAATTATAATTGAAATATTTGCAGATTTTGTGTCATTACTATGTATGTAAAGCTTAAATTAAGAATTCAAAGGGACTTGTACCAGTGGCAGTAAATCCCTTGCCAGAGAAAGAATTCAGATTGCTTGGATGCTGAATTTTGGGATGTTTAATGAGGTAAGTGCTAATATTTGTAGGGTTTGTAGGAGAGGAAGAAAGAGCTCCCGAGAAATCTGTGTTTCTCATTAAATCTCTTGTTTGCATTGCAGTGCCTGTACCCAAGATCCGTATTGTGTGTGGAATTTGGATGACAATCTTTGTGAAGAATTAAGTGATAATCTGAGGTAAGTGTTGATTGGTTGAGTTACTGATGGGTGACAGTTTCTGTTCATACTTTAACTTAACAATTCAATTTAAAATGATCAACTTCTCTTTACAAATAAATAGTGAAGCTGACACAAAAATGAGCCCTTTCTGTTGATGTGAAACTGAGGGTGTTACTTTGTTTATTGTGAGAAGTAAATGACCATTAAAAGCCTTATAAAGGACAAGAAAGGGGGGATTGGCAATACAATGTATTTGAAATAAGAATGGTATTTGCATAAATTTTGTAAGTAGCCAGTAACCCTTTGCAAATCCTTACTGAAGATGCAGTATTTAGTACTTCTTGTATTAAGTGAAAACCTGCCTAGAGACAAAGCAACACATGGTCCACAGGCCATTCAGTGATTTGACAAATGATAGTGGTCCACAAAAATGTTTAGGCTGTGTGTAGGTTTGATAACTATTGACGAGGCTGAAAAGAAAAGGAAAAATAAAGGTGTTGTGTTCCACTGCTCTGGTGTATTAGTGTAGTGAGACTATGCTTCAACAGCAAGTTATATCACATTTCCCCATAACACTTCGGGCAGTATAGATGTAGTATCTTGTCTAAGGACAACTCCAACACAATGAACCATAAATGGAACCAGCTTACCACAGAGGTCCTAAATCCAATACATGCTCTTCCACCATGCCTTCTCATAAAACAGAAAACATGAATTCAGCAGAGGTAGTAACCTTTGATGCTAGGGTTAGCTTTCTAAATTATTTGACAATACGTTTATGACAGCTTACTTGTAACCAGCTTGGTTTGACAAGTCATTCATTTTATTTTCGTCCATACAATGACGAATAACAAGTGATGAAGTTGACCTTGACTGTAGCCATGTGTATTTTGTACGTATGTTCCATGCAGTAGGGAAAATGAGGAAAGTCTGGAATTTTTAAGTGGTCTTGAAGGTCCTTGAAGTTTGAAATTGCCATATGATCTGTTAAACTAAAAACTTTAGACATTACTTGAGATCATTTTACTACATGTTTCCTCAGTGTGTAAACTGGTAAGTACAAGTGAAATTTTTTATTCTTTATCAGTGTTTACCACTAGCTGTTCTGTTAGGGTGCTGCACCCAGACAAAATTTGCAGAGGGTGCTCAACACCCGGACAAAAAATGTACCACCCGGACAGAAATTACCAATTCAAAACCTTAAAGCAGAGCAAACTGCAATAATTTCAGTGTGAACATTGAGTAATGATAGTCAGAAATGTATTTAGTCATCAAAGAAGGTCATAATTCAATTTATCACCTATTTTAGCAAAAATTTTTCAAAGAGAGCACCCCCTCTCTTTATAGGCAGCGATCACTATTAACCTTTAACCTTCGGAGCACGTGGACAAAAATTAGATCAGTGGAGAACACTGCTTTATTGTTTTGAAATTGGCTGTCTTGATTTTGAAATTCATGAAAAATCTCGAAAATCACTATTACAGAGGTGTGGGAACTCTGACACAATTTTATCGGTCATTACAATGAAACGTCCAACTTAAATTTCTCAAATGGTCTACTTCACAATAGAAAAAGTTGCAAAGTTTCAAATGAAGTCTTCTTCCAGGAGTGGTACATTATATCTGAAAAATGTACATAGCATAGTTTCTGTGGAGTCCATGACAGTCACTAGATGGAGACAGTGGAAAGTCTAGCAAGATTTAACTAGACCGTAATTTTGTAAATTCCTTGGTACATCTTCTAATTGCCATTTGTTGTTCAATAATTGAAGTACAAGCCTGTGTGCATATTAGCAATCCTGCCCATTATTTCTATCGGATGAGTCAGCATTGCATTCTTAAGTATCTCATTCATAGTCAAAGTCTGTTTGCAAGGCTTGCAAAGTATTTCTTTTTCTTTCTTTATCAGTAGTGATCGGTTTAACCAGTCTGTTGAAGAAAAGCATACATGTTCAAGTAAGTACTGCATTTGTAAAATTTGTCAAGCCAGAAAGTCATAAAGGATGTTTCAAATGTCGTTAAAACTCAAATTCGCTGAAGGTCACTTTAGAGTAAAAGATTTTTGACTTCCATTTAAGAGAAATATTCCTATCTTTGAACTAATAAATTGCAAGGATAAATTCCAGTGATTTTGCAGATGAGGATGAGGAACAGAGAGAGAAAGAATAAGATTTGATGTACATCCACTCAAAGATGCTCATGAGGAATGATTTGTACAATGGTCTGCTATTACAAAGGTACAGTGGCAGTGTAAACAGAGGTACAAGTGAAAGTATGCTTCACCTGCTCATGCTAATCTTGCACACCATTCCCAACATTGGTTTCAAATGTGTCAAGAAGAGTGGAATTGGATGCAAAATCCTCAGTGGTTGAGGCACTACACTGTTGCCTCCTAGAACCCCCCCCCCCCCCCATCACCTACATCTTCCTTGAATGGGAGTGTCTGCTCTGCTTAATGGTCACACAATCAATACTGAAGGAAAGAATGTGAAACTAGAATATTATTGAACAAAAGCATACATTTCTTTGTGTACTTTAAATATTTAGTTTAGTTAATATGTTTTACTTTTATTTTTTACAATAAGGAAATAAAACACATCCAGCCCTGTTAATAACCAGTTACAGACTACCTCCAACTACAATGAAACCAGCCACTACCAAGGGACAGGAAATAACTGACAAGGTGCTGCCTGCACCTCAGGATGACACATCTATCTCATCACAACAAGATCAAGGTAATTATCACCTGGTTGAATAAAAACCCAGCTTCTCAAATGTTTTTAATTCCATGGATCTCCTGAAATCTTGGGTTAAGTCCCCACACAAAGATGGTATAACCAGTAACCTCAGGCCACCATGATTTGGGCTGAGGTCAAGGAAGTTTGGATTTTCTTTGCTCATAAATGTTTGGAAATGGCTTTCTGAGACTTGCTGTGACTGTGCTTGGCAGTGCATAGGAAATATAGAATATTGCAGTCCAATTACTTCATTCCTTTTTATTTTTGTATGATGTCCACAGTTTTACGAATATTGCTGTATATATTTTGCACTGAGAAAGGACTGATCTGAACTTATGGACTGCTTTGGCCATGTCAAACTTTTTACAGTTCCAGTCAACTGGGAACATTGTACAAAAATAGAAAGTAATGAAGTAATTAGACTGCAGTATTCTATATTTTCTCTACATTGTCAAACAGTCACAGCAAGTCTCAGAGTGTCATTTCCAAACATTTATGAGCAAAGAAAACTGGAAAATTTCATAAGTCTCCAATAGATCAATTGATCTCAGATTGAAAAATTTTGACCTAGGAAAGGAAACCAGCCGTACCATCCATTTTTGATTCCTTGATGTAGTCAGAGGAATCAATGCGATGGTGAGGTCTTGTGTGTGTGTGTGCGTGCGTGTGTGTATATTTATGCATGTGACACTTTGCTTGTAAAGACCATATCTCAAGTGGGGTAACCTCAAGGGATCTCTTACTTGACATGTGGATTCCCCTTATTGAGTAGATGATCCCTGGTGTTTTGTGAAGGTCAAAGGTCATTTTGGGTCACCATAGGTCAAATGGTTAATACCTTGGAAATTGCGTGTAAACACTATCTCAAGATGAGGAACTTGGAAGAATCTCATGCGTGGCATGTGAATGAGAAGATGATCCCTATCAGATGATTCCTATTGGTTGTGGTAGAGGTCAAAGGTCATTTGGATTCAACAGGGGTCAGAGGGTGAAATTTTGTAAGCACTATATCTCAAGCAGGGAAACTTTGACGAATCTCATATTTGACATGTGGATGGCCATATTAAGTTAATGATCCTCTCATTTTGGTGGAGGTCAGTCATCATTTGGGGTCACCAGAGGTTAAAAGGTTAAAACCTTGTAAACATGATATCTCAAGCTGGGAAACTTGGATAAATCTCATACTTGACATGTGAATCGCCCATATTGATAACATGAGTCCTCTTTTTTGGTTTAGCCCCCTGTGGGCTGGGGGTTGTAGAATATGCCCACGGTATTTCCCGCCTGTCGTAAGAGGCGACTAAAGGGAAGGACTTGAACTGTATTTAAACTTTGCTTGACACTATGTAACACATTTGTGTTGGTGTGTCGTTAAATTTCATCTAACTAACTAAAAAATCTTTTTTGGTTCAGGTGAAAGCTCATTTAAGGTTACTGGAGGTCAGAAAGTTTAAACTATGTTACCACTGTAAACACTGTATCTCAAGCAGTGAAACTTTGATGAATGGCATGGTCCATATTAAGTGGAGGTCAAAGGTTATTTGCTGTCATTGCAGGTCAAAAGGTTATTAATATGGCATTAGTGTTTGATCCATGCTCATGGATCCTAGACATTCTTTGCTAAAATTGTAAAGACAGTAATTTATGGAACACTGTCACTTTGAAAACACAGTACTAGACTTACAGTACTTGTAGCAAAGAATTTGGTTTTCTAGTTTTGTCTGACATGGACCAGTTAGATACCATAACATACATATGCTGGGAACATTAGCAGATGAAAGATGTAATCGGTTGTAAATTAAGAGTGGGCTTTGTTAGGAAGTATGTTTAAGAAGCTTGATTGATTTAAGGAAAATATTGTGGTTATATTACACGAACATGGCATAGACAGAAGATGTCTTTTGTCATTATTTAAACCATTCAATATCACCTGTAAACTCTAGTAATAATTTGACATCCCAAAAATATACGTTATAATAGTTATAAATGTTTAATCATCATTTGAAAATTTGAAAGATTGGGTGAACAGACTATTTTTGAGCTGCAAAGCAGTGAATGGCTTCCTATGATGGCCTTTTGTCTTGAAAGTAGAGTTGTCCAACTAACTCATTTTGACATGTCTGTCATTTTGTATATAAATCATAATTTTAAAAATATGAAAATTTGTACATCATCAGCACAAAATCTTTATGTAAAAACTGCTTGCAATAGAGGGATTTCACCCACGTCACGTGATCGTGCGTCTCTTTGGTCTTGAAGGGCAAGATCGCGCGTGTCTTTGGTTTTGACGGGCACGTGTCCATTGTGTCACAGTAGTATCTATGGTTATGCTGTGCACGCGTGTTGTAAATACACTTACTGTGTGTGTGTTTCGCCCTGCAGTGCCTGGGAATCCTACGCATGTGACGTCACATGAAATCCCTCTATAGGGTGTTGGCTTTCTGTAAATCAGTGTTTAAAGAGTAATGTTCCCTGGTTTTAGGTTATATCAGATGTGTTGCAAATTACAAATGACACGTTGTCTTCTCTGTATGATTTTTTGCGCATTTAAATTTTGTTGTATTCAAACTTTACCATTGGTTTTAGACCCCCAAAACGGCATTTTGCTTTCTTAAACCTCGCCACATCAAGCTTGGTATAATGATGTGTAAAATTGCCTTGATACAGCTCGAAGGACTCGCATATTTTACTTCAGTGCACGTTGTTCCTGTTTCCCCTAACTGCATGTGAAGAATACAGCTAGATCAGCTAAATAATCTCACCTTACCATACTTACATGGACAAGAAAACGTATGATTAACAAAACCGGTGTGATTGCAGGGTAAATTCTGAGCAATGGCAGCTGCACAGTAAATAGGGTGAGGCATGAATGAAAGCAGTAGGGCATTAGAGCAGACGGGGGGGGGGGGGGTAAAGATTGCAGGGCATTAATATTTACATATAAGAGGAGTGGCATCCATTATATTGAGGGAATGGCAACAGTGAAAAGGGTGCTTGAATAATGTAGTGATGCATGATATCAGTCATGTTGACTTGCTGTAATATATGTTTGAAAATGTAATTTTTTTGTATCTCTTCAGGTGTTGCTCAGATGTGGGTCATATATATTGTTATCCTGTTAGGTGTGGGTGCTCTTGTAACCATAGGCATTGTGAGTTACAAAAAATACAAGCAGAGGAGGTACCATACAGTGTGTTGTAAGTTCATTTTGACATTTTGTTGACAAGTTATAACTCTGCTGAATGTTTTTCATGTTCTCACTTTATGGAGGCTGAAAGTGTTAATCAAGGCACTCAGTGGTAGCCATCCATGTCTAGAAGGATGTCTTAACTGATTTTTGCCCATGGAACAGAATTCAAAACAAAAAAAGGGCATCAGAATGTAGCAAGAAATCTAGTTCAAATTGATCTAAGATACGTTTAGCTATTGAGTCATATATTCAAACATATCTGGTATTGTGCCCATATTTATACCGTCTGCAAAGGTTTTTGTACAAAATCTGTAGGCTGAAGTGTTGATAATCTTTAAACTAATGATACCATACCAGTATGTTTCATCAAAGTTTGTACATTATTGCATGTCAATGATGCCCAGCTCTCTGTAGCTTAGATAGGCTGGTAGGTTAATCAAGCATGTCAAGCACCTCACACCTGTATCAGTACTTTATGCCCTCAACTGAAGGCTACTGACTGTTGTTGCATATACCTGTGTTGTTAGACCATCTTGAAGGAACCATACTGGTGCACCTAGAGGGTCAGTGGACAGTTTTCCCCCTATTGCAGATATATACCCATATCCCTCAATCACATTTTGTTTATGTGGCCATGTTTTAGGCACACACTCAGACCTTGTATGTATTTTGCATGCTACTTCGAGATTGTGTACACAGTTGTGGCGACCTCTACCTGACTTTAACTGATTGGTAACTTTGTGTTGCATGCACATATGGACCTTGCTTATTCTCCGTTATTGGGGGGGGGGGGGGCTGTTTTTGCTTTGCCATTAGAAACTTGATGCAGGTAAAGTGTATGTGTAGTTTGTATGATAGGCTATTGTAACAACAGATTGTGTCTGGAAGATACCAATATTACACTTATAAGTGTTATTCAGAGAGCAAATATACTGATCTCTGTTTTGTTGTAGTGCTTTGTAACTCCCACACAAAAATTCTGGTTAACAGTTTCATTTTGATAGAACACAGGTGTGAATGCAACATTAATAGCATTCCCTACAATCTAGATAATTCAATTTTATGTTGGTTATGACTATTGCAGAAATGTTTTGAACTGTGGGACCAATGATGTTCTTCTCATTAGCATTAAAGGTACTCCTGAGGTGATGAGCACCCTTTTTGGATATGCTGGACAGTATCTAGCTGTGATACTGTAACAGTGATCTAATTAAGGCCAAAGTTAATGGCAGTTGTCTGTCAGTCTGTCCGTCTGTCTGTCAGTCTCTCAGTCAGTCTGTCTGTCTGTCAATATTTGGTTATAAGACTGCTGGTTGCATTCCCACCAGGACGTCAACTAAACAAATTACTCAACAGAAACACTGTCAAATTAACCTACAGTTGTATGTCAAGTATCAAGAGTATTATTTCTGTGCACAACCGATCCAAAGCAAACAAAAGTGAACCTACACGTATCGACATGGAACAAACACTCTGCAATTGCCAAAGCAATAGACAGTGCCCATTCGACAAAAAGTGTCTAACAGATGGTATCGTTTATCAAGCCACTGTAACTAGGCAGGATAATTGAAGGTGGAAACCTACATAGGTCATACAGAAAACAGTTTCAAATCATGCTACACAGGACATGTATCCATTTTAAGGACCAAATAAGAAGGAATGCTACAGCCTTGAGCAAATATGTCTGGAAGTTGAATGGAAAAAAATGTACCATACTCAAAAAAGTGGAAAATTGTAAGCAAAGCAAAGCCATACTCAACATCAAGCAAATTATGTAATCTATGTACAGAGGAAAAGTACTTTATAATTCATAGATGTTAAAATGTTTTCACTCAATAAAAGAAACAAGCTCATAAGTGCATGCTGCCATAGAAAAAAAGATCTGTTGAGTAGCTACAAGTAATCAGACTAATACGTTCAAACCTATCAGCCTTCTTCACACTGTGATTTATCCCTTGGAGCTTTCCTGGCTATAGCTACTGACCAGTTGGGTGTAACAAACCAAGGATTTAATTCTATTGATCAACCCTATGGTGTTTACTATTGAAGAGTGGACTTAAGGGACTGATCATTAACTCAGTCATCGTTTCTCTTTCGTCGTCGAGTGGTCTTTTCCAGCTGCTATGCACCAATGTGTTTCACATGTGCGTGGGTTCAAACCCCGCTCAGTGTACGAGGGTTTTTCTCTGGGTACTCTGGCCTTCTGCCACTTGGCAGGCTTGCCACTAAATCAGCTGCCCAGCCGACAAAGTCGGTTGCACACCGGACTGAAGCACCCTTGGGCGGAAACAGTTAACTAGCCAACTTTGCTTTGCTACTCTTTCAGTCAGTCATTATAAATTAGCACAATCCTATCTGCACCCACAATGATTTGGTATGAGTATATAGTTCATTGTGCATAAAGCTTCTGATGAGTGAGGACTTGTACAGCCCTTATGAAACAGGGTTGTAAAGCAAATATGTAGTTTCAAGTTTCTTGCATTTGTATATATATTTCTATTATTTGGGATTTAGGCGAAATATATATATGAAAAAACCGGACTGTTGGGCGAAACCAACCATTGGGCGAAAAAATCATTTGAATAATGGTCTATTGCATATTTTGGTGCTTGGCTTAATTACTTTATGTGATTTGACTGACCCCCATTGGTTGTTGCCACTATTTATGGACTAAATGTTTGTTTGGGATTTTCACTTTTGTGACCCACATTGAACTCCAGCAGCTCAGACGACCTTGGTTCTGTCATTCTCAATCTTTTTCGCAGGTGTTAGCACGGGGGAAGAGTTAAAGATTAGGACCACTAGGACAAGTATCACATTAGAGCCCTTGGTGGACATGCCTGACATTTCAGAATTGCGGGTGATTGATTCAGGTTTGAGGCCTAGGGTAGTAAAGACTTTTCTGGGAAGGATAAAGCTGAAATTTGAAAACCTGACCCCTAGCACCCGATACATTATTGGGAAAGATGAAAGACGTACATGGGAGGCTACTACGAAGGGTAAGTTGGTGCTTGAATTCTATGTGCATTCTGACTTCAAGTTGACTCATGTTTCTTTCCAAATTTTCATGTAATGACAAGATTGGATCAGCAACTGACTGTTTAATTTTGCGCTAACTCATACAAAGATGTTTTTGACGTTTGTTTCTAAAAGCTAGTGGTATTCATTGCAGTCATTTTCTTTGCAATCCCTTTTGAGCCAGTAGTGAAAGGACAAATTTGAATCTATGGTGTGATTGATTCCTGACTCATTCTGTTGCTGCTGACCAATATGACATTGTCTGGCTAATAAATATCACACTAAACCTTCCTTGTCATTCATTGCTATTATTTTACCACCTGTTCACAGGACCCAGGTTAGAAGTTCTGGATGTCACCAAAAACTCCATCTCAGTAAAGATTTCAGATTGGAATGATGATTTGTGTGGTACAATTAAGCTGACCAGCCAAGAATGGTCACGAGAGAAACCTTTGATCAGGGCACCTTTTGAAAAAATCCTTATTGATGGGCTGCTTCCAAATATTGAGTACACTGTTACCTTAGAGATCACGTATGGTTCACCAAACAATACTTCACGTATACCGTATAAACCAGTCAGGACCAAGGGTAAGCATGTGGTTGGATATTTTTTTTTTGGTTTTGGTGAAATTGAATCTGTGCAGTCATGATTGTGTCTTATGGGTGAAAGGCATTTACACTGAAGTGTGTTTTTGATACTTGAGCATATCATGTAAAGGTAGGCATCAAGGACAATTCTCACAATTGGTAGATAGCCCATATCAAGCACAAGAGGCATATGTTTTTGTGGACTCTAGTAAAGGTTATCTGTTACCTTCACTAGAAGTCAATTTGTGGAAATCTTTTGATCATAGCATTTCAAGATATCAAATTTTGATGTATATCATACTTGGTAGTTCAGATGCCCCATATTGAGCCTTTTCATATGACATCATAATACTCCATGGTGCCATGTTGGAGTACATGTAACTTCGTAATACACCACACTCGACGCGCTTGCTCAATGAATGTGTACAAACCGCGTATACCACAGGGCACACTGTGCGGCGCGTTCAGCATACCACTGCACAAAACCATGTGTTCTTGGCATGAGTGTCCTCCAGCATGGCGAACCTGTGACGTAATTGCAAAGCCTCTATTGAGTGGAAGAGCATTAGTATTGCTTACCTGCTAAAGATAGCAGTTTAGCCATAACATTGAAGTTGTCAGGTGTGCATGAGGTACGTGTGTGGGTGCATGTGTGTGTGTGTGTGTGTTTGAGGCTACCATAGTTTGTACACTAGCCAACTTACAGAAAGACACAATAGGTGGGTACCTTGCTTGCTAGGTATGTTGGCCAGTTCTCTGTGTATTCCATGTGTTTCTTTCGTTTCAAAGTATTAGTGGGTGGGGCATAGTCTTGAATTCCAACATGGTCATATTGTCCAAGTGGTAGGTCAATGATTTGTAAAACACCCTTTTTTCACTTTCAGAGGAAACATTTCAAATCGAAAGTGATGGTGATGCTCACATACTACGGTGGAACGATCTACCACACCAGATTTCAGAATTACACATAGCTACATGCTGCCATCTGTCAGATGATATTAAAGTGGATGTCACAGAAAGATCTGTTGTGATGAAAAATTTGAGTCAAGTGGAAGATCTGACAATTGAAGTGAAAGGAATGCTGCAGTCCTCAGAATATGTGATGGCTACTCTTTGCTATGATGCAAGACCATCAGGTGTGATGCCTTTTTTTCTCAGCTTTGATGGGAGAGGTATTTGCTGTGAGAGTCATTATAAAATTTCTGTAACTCTGGGTTTCATTGATAGTTTACCTTCCCCATAGTTTTGCTTGTATTTGGTTAGGCAGAATATGCCATGAAAGTTAAGATACTGGGTGGTGAAGGTTGGAAGTAAAGGGCCCAGTTCATCAGAAAATCATTGAAAACCAGGGAGTTTCTTTTTTCTAGTACCGAAAAATCAAGGAATATCAAAAAAACTTTAATTCTTAAACTCTCCTTTCAGTGTTAGGCCTTGATGTTACATGTTGGACTTGGGTAAAAAGATACTGAGATAGTTTAAATGGCAAAATCTTGAAATTTTGGAACACGTTAATTGCTGTTTAAGCTGATTCCTCTTAAAAAACATTTGGGTAATGTGAACCTGAAATTAGCCTGCTCATTCGAGGGAGTATGCTGGTAAGAAAATGTTTTTGGTTTCGATGATAAGAGAAACCTATGCATTCATGATGGCGTGTGTGTGTATGTATGTGTGTGTGCGTGTGTGGGTGTGTATGTGTGTGTGTGTGTGTGTATGTGTGTGTGTGTGTGTGTATGTGAGGGTGTATGTATGTGTGTGTGTTTGTGACACTTTGCTCGTTAACACGATATCTCAAGAAGGGAAACTCTGACAGTTCTCAAACTTGGTACATAGATGCCCCGTATTGAGAGGAAGAACCCTATTGTTTTTGGTGGGGGTCAAAGGTCACCTGGGGTCACCGGGGTCAAACTCTGAAAACCTTGTTAACACAATATCTTGAGGTAGGAAGCTTGGATGAATTTCATACTTTGTATGTAGATGCGTTATGGTATGAGGAAGAACCCTATTATTTTTGGTGGAGGTGAAAGGTCATCTGGGGTCACCGGGGGTCAAACCTTGAAAACTTCGTTAACACGATATCTTAAGAAGGGAAACTCTGACAGTTCTCAAACTTGGTACATAGATGCCCCATATTGAGAGGAAGAACCCTATTGTTTTTGGTGGGGGTCAAAGGTCACCTGGGGTCACCGGGGGTCAAACTCTGAAAACCTTGTTAACACAATATCTTGAGGTAGGAAGCTTGGATGAATTTCATACTTTGTATGTAGATGCGTTATGAGGAAGAACCCTATCATGTTTGGTGGAGGTGAAAGGTCATCTGGGGTCACCGGGGGTCAAACCTTGAAAACTTCGTTAACACGATATCTCAAGAAGGGAAACTCTGACAGTTCTCAAACTTGGTACATAGATGCCCCATATTGAGAGGAAGAACCCTATTGTTTTTGGTGGGGGTCAAAGGTCACCTGGGGTCACCGGGGGTCAAACTCTGAAAACCTTGTTAACACAATATCTTGAGGTAAGAAGCTTGGATGAATTTCATACTTTGTATGTAGATGCGTTATGGTATGAGGAAGAACCTTATCATTTTTGGTGGAGGTGAAAGGTCATCTGGGGTTACCCGGGGTCATACCCTGAAAACTTTGTTAACACAATATCTCAAGAAGGGAAGCTCTGACAGTTCTCAAACTTGGTACATAGATGCCCCATATTGAGAGGAAGAACCCTATTGTTTTTTGGTGGGGGTCAAAGGTCACCTGGGGTCACTGGAGGTCAAACTCTGAAAACCTTGTTAACACAATATCTTGAGGTAGGAAGCTTGGATGAATTTCATACTTTATATGTATATGCGTTATGGTATGAGGAAGAACCCTATCATTTTTGGTGGAGGTGAAAGGTCATCTGGGGTCACTGGGGGTCATACCCTGAAAACTTTGTTAACACGATATCTCAAGAAGGGAAGCTCTGACAGTACTCAAACTTGTTACATAGATGCCCTATATTAAGAGGAAGAACCCTTTCGTTTTTGGCGGGGGTCAAAGGTCACCTGGGGCCACCGGGGGTCAAACTCTGAAAACCTTGTTAACACAATATCTTGAGGTAGGAAGCTTGGATGAATTTCATACTTTGTATGTAGATGCGTTATGGTATGAGGAAGAACCCTATTATTTTTGGTGGAGGTGAAAGGTCATCTGGGGTCACCGGGATCAAACCCTGAAAATCTTGTTAACACAATATCTTGAGTTACAAAGCTTGGATGAATTTCATACTTTGTATGTAAATGGGTTATGATAAGAGGAAGAAACCTATTTCTTTTGGTGGAGGTCAAAGGTCATTTGGGGTCACCAGGGGTCAAACCCTGAATACCTTGTTAACCTGCTATCTCCAGGTAGGAAGCTTGGATAAATTTCATACTTTGTTTGTAGATGCCTTATAGGTAGAGAAAGAACCCTATTATTTTTGGTGGGGTTCAAAGGCCATCTGGGGTCACCGGGGGTGAAACCCTGAAAACCTGGTTAACACAATATCTCAAGGTAGGAAGCTTGAATAAGTTTCATACTTTGTATGTAGATGTGTTATAGTAAGAGGAAGAATCCTATCATTTTTGGTGGAGGTCAAAGTTCATTTGGGGTCACGGGGGTTAAACTCTGAAAAACTTGTTAACACGATATCTCCAGGTAGGAAGCTTAGATAGATTTCATACGTAGTATGTAGATGCATTATAGTGAGAAGATGAATCCTATTGTTTTTAGTGGAGGTCAAAGGTCATCTGGGGTCACCAGAAGTCAACGTCTGAAAACCTTGTCAAGACGATATCTCCAGGGAGGAAGCTTGAATAGATTTCATACTTGGTAAATTGATGTGTTATAGTGAGAAGATGTACCCCATTGTTTTTGGTGGAGTTGAAAGGTCATCTAGGGTCACTAGGGGTCAAACACTGAAAACCTTGTTAACACAGTTTCTCAAGGGAGAAAGCTTGGATAGATTTTATACTTAGTATGTGGATGTGTTATGGTGAAAAGATGGACCCTATTGTTTTTGGTGGAGGTCAAAGGTCATCTAGGGTCACCAGAAGTAAAAAAAGCAAAATTTCTCAAGAATTCCCAAGACTAAATAGGAATACAAAACTGTATTTTTCCAACATGTTAAGATAGCATTTGACCATTGACTGAAAGATATGGGACATCATATGGCTTTATATGGAATAGAACATATATCATCGAAACCTCAATGCATTTTTGCATTCTAGTTAGAAGTAGTTGCTAGCTGGCATTGTAGAAATACTACACCAAATAAGTTTTATGGGAAAGGTAGTAGTCTTTGTCAGCATTAAAAACAACAGAATAGGACAATATATAGAAAGGTGTAAAAAGATGGGTAATTTATTTGACATCATGACAGGTACTGTTTATCTATTTTCCATTGGGGAAATAGGTGGGCGAAAGTTTCAACGGGTTATTTCCTTTCATTTACCTCTTTGTGAGGAAGGGCTTTAGATGAGATTGTGTGAGGTTAGTTAGTGAGAGGAGTCGAGTGGTTTGGTAAGAGAACTAAAGTTTTTCTGAAGTATTATAGTCTAGCAAAACCCTATCTGTGAGGGTTCTTTTTCAGTTCATTTAGGGTTGAGAAGTGAGTAATTAATGTGTATGTCCCTTTTACTGGGGCCTTTCAAAAATCTAGAGAAAACAGATTCTGTTGAGAAGAAACTAATGCTTTGTTTTGTGATAGTAAGGTGTGGTTTTGCCCTGTTATATGTATAACTTGCATTTTATTTGCCTGCAGGAGCCTGTGCAGAACTGTTATGTCCATCAACAATGCAAGATCTCATAGCTGACATCCAGTTTCGTAAAAACTTGTCATTGCTGGTGGATGGAACTAAATTAGGTTATCTTATGTATTGTGAGACTTTAGGATACAACAGAGAAGAAGCCTCAGTTTTCTGGAAGGTGCCTCTATTTCCAGAGAATAAATTTTTGAGACCTTTATATGACAAAAATGAAGAGAAAAATATGAACATTTCTGTAAAAGAACTACTTAGTAACTATGAGAAGTTACTCAACAGTAAATCATCTTCTTGTGAAACAGATTTGCAGGAATGTCTTCCTATAGTCAGCATCATGGAAAACTTGGCATCATTTGAACCAAAGTGTGAAGCTTGTTGTGTAATCTTTAGGAGAGTTCACCATAAATGGAAGTGCAGAGGTTTTAAAGACTGTCTCCCACAGAACTGTTGAAGATTAGTAAAGAGCTGCCCTGGTGGAGTTGAAAAGGGATGCCTTTCAGAAATTATGACAGTGAAAGTTGCTGGAAATTATCTTGTTGAACACATTTATGGCATTTGTAACATTTGTTGAACTTCAGGACAAGTTTTCTTTCTGAGTGTTTGAAAAATCAGGGGGGAAGCTTCATTAGCATATGATCAGTACCAAATGAAGACAACAGAGTCAGTTTATGGTGCTTATAGTGAATGTCCCCTATCTCCAGCCCAAAGTTTGCTGTGAGGTAAGGTTACTTCAGTATGTGACCCTATGACCATGCAGTGCTGCGAGATTGCCTTGTGCTTCCAGGAATGAGATGTTTCAGCTGTTATGGGGAACCAAAGTTTAATTTGACTGCTACAATTTTCTTGGCTGGTAAGGCTTATTGGTTCCTGAATCACTCTTTCTTGGCTCTTGTAAATTGTTGTCAGCTTGGTTCCAGTGAAGAAGTTGGAATGACATTCCTTGTGATTGTGTGGAGCCAGTTGAGAGTTGTTTTGAAAAGTGAGAAGATGATACCTTTCATAGAAGGAGGGTGTGAAGGGAGAAGTGTGTGGGGGGGGGGGGGGCAGTGCTGAGATATCTTGGAAGTTGTGATCTGTGGCAGGATACCCAAGACAATGGATAAAGCCTCCCAATGTACCTCCATTTAGAGGAATGAGGTCGACTGTGATTAGAACCTCAAAGACAATGCAAAGTGTGTCGTAAACATCGCTTATGGTAATGCAGACATAAACCCAACCTTCGCCTGGTCCATTTACTAAACACTGATGTACATATTGTGGTATGTACGTTGCAGTGTTGGGACATGGAACCCTTTACATTCAACCAACTACAAACACTGGAGACAAATTTGAAATAGACCTATATGTCTCCCTTAAATGTTGACAGTTGTCTCTGAAGATAATGTTTGGTCTAGCGGTAGAGCATCCGCCTCTCACGTGGGAAGCCTGGGTTCGATTCCCAGGTCGAGTCATACCTAAGACTTTAAAAATGGAACGTACTGCCGTTGTGCGTGATGCTCCGCACAAGCAGTGGGGTAAGGGAAAACAAGCCAGTGAGCCACAACTGGAAAAAAGGCCGTGGCCGGCTCGACTTGAACCATTTGGTCGGAGACTGGGCTGTTAAACCTCATCTAACTAACTAACTGAAGATAATGCATAGTTTTTGAAACAACCACGAGCAGTAATGTTTTAGACTGGGTGTGTGTAGTGTATTGCTCTGAAAAGAAACTAGAAATAAAGTACAATACAAAAAGTATGAGGCCATTCATGTCATGTGGAGTTTCAAGGATGTATGCAGAAGCAATCACTAACTCTTGTTGAAGTTACAGTGTCATGGAATGGAAGAGATGCATGTGAAAAAGAAACCGTGAGAATAAATGTGAGAATATTAGAAATTCAAGAACATGTGACAAGACTGCAGTGTACTGTAATTGTGGTCTGTCAGTGGAAGGTTCTTCTCAAGTGTAGATAAATCCAAAATTTAATTCAAGCAATGGTTGAATTAGTGAAATAGTAGAAACCATGGACTTCTTATACATATGAACAGAGGATCACTGACCAGCACAGTCGCTTCCATTAGAACAAATGTAGGCTTACCAAGATGGGCGTCGGGATCCTGTCGTTTGTGTAATTTGACAATGAATCTGCAACATTTCAGGCAAAATACAGACATGAATGGAAGAACAATATTACAGTCCCCCATTGTATTTGTTGAATTTGACCAAACTGGCATTCTGTCAAAAATGTTACAAGTTTCTCACAAAATCTGTTGATACTGAACCACTTGAGCAAGTTCAAACTTGAACACACACAAGTTCATAGCAGGCAGCCATATTGGTAAGCCTAAACATGTACTTGCGGTGAAAGTAAATAGGACGTTAGTGCCATATACTGTATATAAGAAGTAGAAAACAGAAACAGATAAATCTTAAATTTAATTCCCGCATTGATTGGAGAAGTATGAGTGGTGCGCGTAAGTTGCCTATGCCTGACTCTAGTAAAGTGCAGACATCTCTGATGATACTCTCTGTATGCTAGATGAGAGCTTGTTGGTATGACCTGAGAACAGTGAAACTTATGAAGCAGTTGACGTGAAGTGGATGAAGTGGAATTATTGAAAAGGCCTTTATTTTACAGAGGTGTCTTGATTTTCCGCCTGTTGTAAGAGGCGACTAAAGGGAAGGACTTGCACCATATTTGAGCTGTATTTGAAACCAAACTTGAACTTGAACCATATTTAAAACCGTATGTAAACTTTAACTTTTGATCTAGTTGACACTGTATAACACATTCATGTTGGTGTGTCGTTAAATTTCATCTAACTTACTAACTCACTAACTGCTTAAGATCAAAAGATGGGTAATTATTATGAGCTGCAAGTATGACTGCCAATCATGGTGTTAGGAAACTGTGTTGTGTTAACTGTATTTGTAATAAAATGTAAAATTTTAGGAGATGAGATAGTGAGATACCAATAGAGAAACCTGTACCTGACCTTACTCATAAGTATTAGAGTTTGTTGCTGTCAAATGAATACTTGATTTAATTTACCAGCACTGTAGATGGGGAAGACTATAGAAAGAAAAAAAGTCATTTGACTTGGTTTATTGTAAGGAGAATATTGTTACTGAAAAATGGTTATCTGTGTAATACCAGGGATTCCGCCAGAAACTCAAAACGGGGGGACTCATCGGGGGACTCATGGTTTACTGCTAAACCATGAGTCCAAATTGGTGCTGTCCTTGGCCAAAGTTACAAGTGGGTTTAGGGGGACAAAAGCATCCTTCAAGGCCCCTATAAGGTGCAATTTGAAGGGTTTTAAAGGCCATTTATTTGTGTAAGTTCACACATTGCTGCAAAAGTGTCCTCTTCTTAAGTAAGAAACAAAGATATTGGCAATATTTTATATTTATATAGAAATGAAAAGGGGGATCATCATTTTACCCTCCTTCTTCTGGAAAGGTGGGGACAAATCCCCCCTTTCCCCCCTTTGACAGAAACCCTGTGAAATACTAATGGTGCCATGCATTTTGGGCCTCCCCCCCCCTCCTTTGACAGAAGCCCTGTGTAATACTAATGGTGCCAAGCATTATGGGCTTGGTAGAATTGGTAACAAGTTAAATAATTTCTATTTTTTTAAACAACCTGTGATTTGTCTTTGCTGTGGCCAAGGTGGTTTTCTTTGTAAAGTACATTAGGCCTCCCAGAGTGGCATACAATACACAAAAGTGTAAAATATGGATAAAAATGGGCTCAAGTATAAAAAACCATAAAATGAGGAGAAAATCATAAGAAATCATAAGTTTTTGTGATAAAAGTGTGATATAATGTGTTGGTGAAGGAACGTGTGTCAGTCAAAATTGGTGTACGTGTCAGGACTACAGTAATAAAGCATGTCTCTGTATGTGTTTATATACATTGTACATTTATGTGTAATCATATTTATTAGTTAAAAGTATGTAAACTTGTGCCACACATTTTCTGTAATTGATATATTTACTTTACCTTACAAGACCTGCGAATAAGAATGATGAGACACGATAAGGCTGTTTGTGCAAAAAGTATGTTCAAATTATGTCATTGCACCTTGCATATTAGCAGTTGCTATTTCTAAATGCTGCACGCTATTTCTAAATGCTGCACTTGTTTCGTTCATAAAGTATAATGGGCAGGTTTTCAAGTGACTCCCAGTTGTCCTCCTTTATTTTACTTTTCCAATCTTCTTTCTACTTTTTTTTTCTTGAAAGTCCTACTTTGTCTTACTTTTGGCTTGCCAGGGCCTGTTCTACAAATATTCCTAGTCTCACAGAGTTTCTGTATGTATCAGAATATTTATACCAACCTTACTTTTCTCTCGGAAATTGCCCCAAATGTCCCAGAATCCTTATCAATCATTGAAACATTTAGCACAAACATTGCAGCAAGTCACTTCTGTATCTAATGAAAGTCCTGGGATTTATATTCTTTTGTGCAGTATAACCAGAAAGTGCATTCTCTTAAAGGAAGTATATACAGAGAAGTGTGTGCAGGAAACTTGTCTTAAGAGCTCATTTCCTGCTATCTAAGCACATCCCAAATTGAAAATTTGCTCTCCTCAGCCTGAGCTATAGTGGGACTGAGGTGGAGGGTGTCTACTCACATGCTCTAGAAATTTGAAGAGCTCGCCTTGGCAGCTCTACTAATGTGTAATTATGTCATTGTGTCATACCATCACACCAGGGAAAAGCTTATTTGCAGGAGTTGTTAGCAGCCATCGCTGGTATGAAAGAGATGTGCTCAAGCTTGGTTATGACAGAAATGTGATACACCCTGTATGCTGCAAATATTGATACTTACGAATATGAAACTCTTGCCTAAAAGCCTTTGAAGTCCTACTACTTTTAGTTAAAACAATTTTTCTTTTCTCTTGTTTGATTTTTGATCCTACTGTCATCCTTCTTTCTAAACTGGATTCATTTGAGAGTATGAGTATGCAATAGTACCTTTAGTTTGGAGAATTTTCACTGCCTCCTCACAGATGTGAAAAGTCAGTTTTTGGTTTACATCATTTTAATATTGCTTTTATCTTTTGGCTCCTAGGTTAGTACATCACCATTGACTTGTAATACTATATCAACTCCCACTGAAAGCCTTCTGTGCCCAGCAAAGGTTTTGGCTAGAAATAACCCATTGTCTTAAAGATGACAAGTTGTTCCTGCATGACACATTGTGATTTTTGGGACAATTACTGTGTACATTTTCTGCAAATACAGCTCAGAGCTTCCTGGGCTTGATCCCCTGCCCTACAACATCTTTTCTCTTTCTCAGCTGATTTCAAAATGATCAAAATCTAGCTGGATTCCTACTTAAATCACATCATTATGAACATTAGGTATGCAAAGTCAATATATCCAATCCAACATAGGTTGGGGAAAGACTTTGACCTCTAAAAGGTAAGGACACTAGTTTTGAGAGTTAACACTTTGAGTGGGCATGCACCAAGTCTAGTGTAACCATAGGTGATTAACCAGTTAACTGCAGAATTAAATTATTGTAACTTTTATTCCACTGCAGAATTAATTTGCGTACAAATATATTACGGACGGATATATCCATCATACGCAGTAGCGTGAAGTTAGGACATGACAGATATATTCGTCATATGCAGTTAACTGGTTGAAATGGATTAGGAAGACTAAATCTGAGATAGCTGCTTTTATGTGCCTTTGGTAGTAGTATGGTACTCCTGGAGAGAGGGGAGGTGTTGCCTAGTACCATTACTCTGTAACAGGCTATGTTATGAGATTTAAGTTGCATACAGTGATGTATCAGAGGGAACAGGTTATGGAAGGTAGTTGATAACCTAAAAAGTAATTATCTTAGATGATGGCATAAAACAGTCATCAAAATCACAGAGTGGCATGAAAAGGCATAAAAACCATAATGATAGTAACATAAAATCATATTATAAAATAAAATTTCTCAAAAGTGACTGGGAGGCCTGGACTACATGTTCTCACTTGGATATATTAAATGCATGGAGATTGCTTTTGTTGGGATGTACGGGTAAAAATTGTAAACTTGGGATGGCAAGCTGATAGGCAGAGCATTTCCTATAGTTTGCCTCAATTCTTTAATGCGTACATGTAAACTTAAATATGGCATTTTTCCTTGTCGTCTAACGCTGTTGCAAAGAACACTCTACCTCGGCACCTCCATACGGACACATGAAAGGAAATATATCTCTAATTATAGCAAGTTTATGTTTGTTGACAGCATTTTTACCCTTTCCATTTTTGGCTTCTATTTAAAATGGGTGACCTTTCTCTCAAAGACATTTAATATATTATGGATAGCTCTCTGAAATGTGCACTGCAAGTCTTGCATGTAAAATATTTTTATGGAAAGTTCTTTTCCCTTCTTGTTTATGTCTCTTAAAAGCTCACCAAATTTCATCTTGCTCTAAAAGTACCTTAAGGTTATCTTGCCAATCCTACTAACTTCTATCTTAAAAGTGTCTAAAATATTTTTTCAACTGAAATGTGTGCTCTGCCTTATGTCAGGTTTTGATCTAAAATACTTAAGATATTATTATACACCATTGTTATTTGTGACTGACATGGTTTGTTTTGAACTTTGTTTATGTTGAATATCAACAACGAAATCATGTAGTTAGTAGCATCAGGTGGAAAGGACTTCCTGCCTGAAATGTGAAAAAGTTGTAAGGTATTATAATTTGGCACTTTGAAATAGTACATGAAGAGAGTCATAACTTTTGGTGAAAGTATTGCAAATCCCATTGTCCTTTGAGAAAGTTGACTTCACAGTAAGTGTTTTTAGAGTAGAGTAAATGAGAGGGCAAAAACTAAAGGATGCACAACCCCAGTCAAAAGTGAGTGATAACAGGTGACTTTTTAACCGGGGTGAAAGGGGGGGGGGGCTATGGGTGAAAGGGGGGGGATTAAACTCCAGAAAGTTACGTATTTGAAGGAAGGGTGGTAGAACAAGAAAAGGAAGAGAACTAGTTGCAGAGCAGCCTATCCCATAGTTTGTAATTTGATGGCAGTACAATGCCATTGTGAAATAACATCAAAATCTTAATGGACACTACCTTTCCATCATCTTATGTCAAAGAAACATGTTACATAAATTTTTGAAATGATGCAATTTCCCCAAGTTTTCAGGTAGTGTTTCCTCTTGGAAATTATAATTATAAGAGTTGCTGCTTGTGTGTGCTTTCTCTGCATTCAACATTTAATGTAACTAACTCAGGACATCACACATGCTGGATCTTGAAAACTTACAAGGCTGTGGTTTTCTTGAGATTTTGAGGTAAGAAAGTTCCTCAGTATAGAATATTAGGTGACTGATGGAATCATCTCAGGTTATCAGTCAAATTTTATTCATTAATAATGCCTCATACATTGTATTAAATAGCTCGGTCTTTGGTAGAATTTACTTACAGGTATTTGAGGTATTCTGCCAGGTTAGCATGTCAAAGGTGATCTTTTGATGGCAGTATTATTAAAGTTAGGTAGAAAATGTTACCTCATTCATTTTCAGGACTCTTTATAGTTATAATTTTTCATCCGAGGGGGTGGTATAGTTCGATTTGTGAAAAGTTGAACTGGAACATAGGTACACTGAGTCAATGAAGATTGTACCAAATTGGAAGAAAGATACTTTATAGCTGTTTGAAAGTTTTCCGTGTATCAGGCCTTAATGATATTATTTATGAGACACTTGAAGTAATTATCATTTTTTCCCTCTTTTTAGGAAGTTCAAATCATATGTGTTTTTCTGAAGGTGTAGCTTCCGTGGGTTTTTGTAAATACATTTGTAGTATACTGATGAATGTTGTAATGTAATCAAGTACTTGCAATACTATAATGAGCATGTAGGTAATTAGTGTCGACTCTTTGTGATGTCAGACTCCATTTCATATGTGAAAAGCTTCACCAAGTGAACAAAGTGAAAAATCCAAAATGCTGGTCGTTTTGACAAGTTTTTCGTTATGTATTTCTAGCACTTGTGTTCACTGTGTGAGTAATGTTTTTGATGCTACGGTTGTAAACTTGGTCTCTACGGAAAATGTTGTGTGCGATTCGAGTATTTTCACCCTCATCAGTCGGTAAAATTTTGAAAAATTTTAAAACAAATATTGTTTACACATTGACTTCATACTAATGTTGACCTCGCTATTCTTTTCGTAAACATATCTTGTTGTGCCATTTAGGCAACAAGTCACCGGACCTATTGTGTGAAGTCTGCTAATTTTTCTTTGTAAAATTGCTGATTGAGTGGAAGGGACACCCCACGTCCTAATAAACCACTTTCCCGCGATCGTGCTTGGCGTAGTGCGGTCGTTGCCGCCTTCCGGAGATTGGGAGACCAGCAGTGGTGGATTTTAGATGAGGGGTAGGGAGAGGGCAATATTACCATGAGGGAAGGAGCAAGGGGTGCTCGCTAATACACTTGGCAAGGGCAATTGTACCAAAGTACATACTAAGAAAAGTGGCTGTCATATTTAGATGGTTAGAGTTATTGAAAATTTCGTTCTCAGCAGGTTAAATTATTTGTTACATGCTGGGTCTCAACGGATGGTAGCGCTTCGCTAGGATGATGTCTAAGATTAAAAAAAGTTTAGAATGTTATCGCGAACTTTGAATTTTGTGTTTCCCTCGCTACAATTCAAACAGTTCTCCCCAGAAAAAGAGAGACAAAGGGGTTATTGTAGACGGAGGTGAAAAAATCCCCCACCCAAAAGAGAGACAATGGGGTTATTTTAGACGGAGTTGAACCCTATAGTAGGGACCCGGAAAATTATCCGGCACGTTGGGCTCTCCATTATTACATGACGTCAAAGTACTATTTCCAGATTGGATCCCGGGTCCAAGGGGTGGGGCCTGATCATTTTGGGGCATGTGCAAAATCATTGAAATGTCACTTTGGTCGGCTTATAATGTTAAGCGGTGGTTATCGAATTAGGAAGGTATCTAAACAGTTACCCAAGGTATACTCCTGACCGTGGTTGCGTGGGAGTCTTGCCAGGGAGAAGGCCCTTCTAGAAGAAATTTTGAGAAAGATAGTTCTAACCCTGTCACGATACCTTCGAGGTATGTTTGCAAATGTCTCCACTATTTCTTTGACAGTGCACCGGCACTGTCAACATTTTTGAAAAGCCAGAAGGCTGCCGCTACATACTACCCATTCTCTCAGCCGTGCTCGCCCTTGCTTAAGTCACTAAAAATTAACTTCATGTTCACATTAGGGTTAAAATTAAGGAATCAATAAAAGTCATCATTCATGAATCTTGCTGAAATATGCTCTCTTGGACTGTCAGGGGAGGATCGAATATGTGGAACGACTTGGCATCGAAATACGGAGAATTTTACTACTGAAACAAACTAATAAACATAAACATCTCATCACGTGAACAAAAAAGCTGATACTGAGTGAAAACAATGTACACAGAGAAGAGAATCCGAGGAACCGATAAGAATAGACATTAGGAAAAATAAAAAGCAAAAATAAATATATAAAAAAATAAAAACAAAACGGGAAGATTTATAGGGCAAGATTAATTTGAAAAGGTGATTAGGCCTATCCTGCATACTGATCTAGTTGTTTAATTTATGCCATCTGTCCCGATTGTCCATCCTTTTATAATATTTACATATAATGTTAACCCCATTGGCCAGGAGCTTATCTAGTTACTCATACAATTGGGTCAGAAAACCTCGTAGGAACGCGGTATTCACAAGATTGATGAAGAAAGTAAGTCGATCTCTGTATGCATCTATGACACAGCGTCATAGCATGCAACTTACAAATAGCATACGAGAAACCGAGTGCGGAGAATCTTACAGACCAGATGCCAAACTGGACAATGCATAAAGTAGTATGGTCTGCGCAGACGTGACCACAGATTTCATTATTGTTGCATAATGACGCCACGAATACGAAATCTTATTGGATAAATAAATAGCTTTGGAAATTACTGTTGTTCGTACTTCGAAAAACGTCGTCAAGCTGCTCAGTTTGTGAGTGGTCGAGCGAATTAACAGCTGAAACTAAAGCACAGAATACAATCATAGAAGTAGCGTTTAATTTGACCATCAGATTATTGAATCGGGGGTTATAGGTGAGTTCTCTTCTCGTTTTTTCTGCAGTTAATGTAAGCCCTGCACTTCCTTTTACAAAATGTAATTGATGTTTTCTAATGGCTATTCAATACTGCAAATACTGCACGCATATTCCAAATCATTCAACTTTTTCTGCATGAGACCTTTAATATGTTTTCTTTGTGAGGTCTGATTGTACAAGCTTTTCATTCCCAGGCCCCTACACTTTCTGATCAGATATGTGAAAATAAACAATCATGAGCCTGAAACGGACTAATAATCAACTTTTGTAGCTGAGCAGCAGGCCCGTAGCCAGGCGGGGGCACGGTGACGTTACCCCGTACGGACCACTGTTCCCCCCAAATGGAAAATCGATCGAAAATAAAATTTTAGTATCTGTAAACGGTGGCCCCGGATGACACCAGGCGATTTTTGACCCAAAATGATCCCAACAGGCGTTTAATAATGAAAGTATTTTTTTCTGTAGCATTTTTGTCTAAAATTACAAAAGTTTTCGCGCGCTTTTATCTTCAGTCACATGGAGTATTAGCACCAGTTTCAGATATGTTGGTTTTATAAAGGTAAAGGTTCCACAATTAGGCCATTGTTCTTCCCTGTAGGCGTGATTCCCGGAAAAACACAAAATTGAATCCATGTGAAGTTCCATCCTCTTTCTCTTACCATCTGGAAGATTCTTAATTCAGACTTAACATCATGGTAAACATATTTTGTAAGAAACTTTAAGTGTCTCAGTGCTGATTCTAGGGGTGGTGGAAGGAGGCATCCCCCTCAACCAGTCGCCCGGCGTCTTGGTTTTGCTCTTAAAGACAGACACTCATCTCCCCAAATACATTTTTGGTTGGGAGATAGCAAAATTTTCAATTGGTCATTGGTGAATGTTCTTTGACTGACATCAAAGTCAAAAGATGCAGAGTAGCTTTACACAGCATGCACAGAGAATGTTTTGATTACATATTACAGCCTTGTATACCCACTAGCATATGACCTTAAGCAATAAAATAAGTTTGTGTCTACACAAGGATGGGGTCAAGACCGTTTGTAAGGGGCTGGTATATGTAGTAACTTAGTTGGGAGGACTGGAACTATCTAGGGCAGATTCTTTTATACAAACAGACATTTTCGAACTTTCCTTTAATAAGAACCAAATAGTAAGTTACAATTTCTCTTCAACAGGACCCCAAATTTTTCTGCGCCCTTCTCGCGACCAAAATTTCGCGTTCGGCATCCTTTCGGCAACCCGTTGTTTCTGACGGGGCTTCGGATTGCTGGACCCCTTAGGGGGGCTTGGTCCCCTCGTCAGGCGTATCCTTTCACCACCCCTTACTGTGTCTGTATGCAGATTTTACCATGGCAAATAATCTTCCTGCAAGACTTCGGCCCATTTCGCGCGCAATTCTCACAGTCTAAGTTGTGTCACCGATGAACATTATTAGCACAAAAATTTCAGTGAACTATTCTAGCCAAAACTAGGTGAAGGCTCAGAGTTAGATGTCGGGCATCGAGGGGTTTTCATGTATCAATTTAACACATGGAGTAACATTCGTAATCTGATGGCTGTGTGGTTTGAGGCTAAATTTACTCGTACCACAAATTTGTTTAGAAATTTACTTTTTCTGTTCATGCAAGATTTTGTTCAAAGTAGAAATACGATAATTACCATATCGGAAGAAGCATCATTGTGGTCATAGTCTTGTTCTCTTTACTTTCCACGTCCGTGTTGCAAGAGGAGGGGAAAATTTCCAGCAGAAGAGCGAAATTTTCGCCCGCTTCGCTCGTAGATGCAACGTTATACCGATACCTTTAAGCTACCTGTGGTAAGCTTGGAATATACCATCACATGTGGTTCACGCAAATTGTTATCATATGTTGGCACTACTAAGTACAAACATAATCTGCGGTTCCCCTATGCGATGCCGATTCGCCCCATATCAGAATGCCTGGCAACGGGCCAGCTAATCAGTTTCCTGAAGATCAGAACGCATAGGCCTTTTCTTATGGCATTAACCGTATACATCGAATATACGGTACCTCACAGTTCGTATTTTTCGGGAAAGATCTAACAGTATTTAAGAAAAAAATGCGGGCACTTGCATAGATTCATTGCCCTTCATATACTATCGATAACGAGTTAGGCCCTAGTTACAATGTAAGTCAGAATAGGTGGACTGAATTGTGAACCATTAAGTACATCAATACAGGTATAATTACATTTGTGTAATGACAGGATTTTAATCTAACTGGTACGGGGTCTTGCATTAGAACCTGTCAAGCATTGTGAGAACAGGATATCAGTTAACCCATTAACTACTCGAAAATACCCTTACAGATGTGTTGCATGGCGTCATACTCTGCACGTGGTCTTTAAAGGGATTCCCACATTTCTGGATGTTGTTCTTTATGTTACACATAAACACAAGAGTCATTCAACACTTGATTAGGCTCAAATGGTAATGAGGAACTTGCCTGACCCTTTCTGGCCCCCACGAAATCCTCCATGAGGAATCTATGATACCATCCTAGGTTCCTTATCCTGACTCGTTCTATCAATAACATAAGCAAATAGGTCTACTATCACTAACGCCTATTAACGATAGGTCAAACTGATGAAGAAATTTGTTTGGAGTCATTGCAAGACATGTACATTATTGCAAAGTATTATGTAAAACTAAGACCACCATGTAATTTTGTGTAGCAAACAATCATTGCCATGCAAAGGCAATATCCTGCGCAAAATCTCAAGCGGCACTTAACCGTTTTCTACCATCGCAAAGTTAATTAGTGTTAATTAAATTAGTTAATATGAAACACCTGTTTAAGTCAAGTTTGAAGAACTTTTTTTTAGTAATTAGAACCATATATCATTTGAAAGGATGAAACTTGTAGATTTGGTATGACGTAATTTCTGCTCACCAATATGCAAATTTATTCAGATGACGTCATTTTGTATGTTTTTTTTCTCTAAATTATTTTGTTTTAATTTATGGAGAAAGAGGGATTGGAATGAACATTTGTCTTTTCGAATTATATTTTAAACACCGTTTACTCTTCATTGATACCAAATGACTTTGTCCTCACTGTTGTGCTTTTGTTTGACTAATTCAGTACAATGACAGTCATGTCTATGTTTCTTATTGACTTTGAAAATCCCTTTCAAATCCCTTTTAACTTCTTTGATTTAGTGGTGTCTTGTTTAAGGAGTTATTTTTGTTTTCATTTAAAGATTTTAATGTTTGTATCATTATCATCACATTTTTATGCGTATTTCTTCCTTTAAAATATTGCCCATCTTTTCTGTTTTATGTTTTATTATCTTTGATGTTTGTTTTCATCTAATCTCCCTACATGTAATGTATTGAGAGATAAGATAATGTACCTATTATCAGAAACGTAAGTCTGATGAACTTCAAAGTTGGTGGGTAGGTAGGTACCTGACCATAAGAACTGGTGCATGCCTAATTGGCCATATCATGCTGAGATGCAGGTCCCAGATATTGGTGCCAACTGATGGCTTGATCAAATAAATATTGTTCATAGGTCAAAGGTTTTTTGCCATTATTTGCCTATCAGTATGATGATAGAAAAGTAATGAAACCACTTGATATGCTAGGACTGATGAGATAATTTTTCAAATAGTGCTTTTTGGTTAGGGTTGGATCAAAGGTCAGAATATAGATAAAAGGTCAAATTTGCCTAATTTTGGCAAAGTGTGCGTGGAAAACTCCTAAACCGTAACTCTGATGGAGTTCAAATTTGGCGGGTACGTTCTTGACCGTAGAAACGTGTGCATGCATAATGATGACGTCATAGCTCAAAGATCATATTTGCTAGTAATTGGTTTTTGGCCAGTATTTCCCCATCAGTATGTTAAAAAATTAATAAAATCATATGATATGTTTTAGGACTGATAGCATGTTTTTTAAACAGTGCTTTTCCGTTATTAAGGGTCAAAGGTCAAAATGTAGGTAAAATGTGAAACCTGGCTAAATTTGGCGAAAAAGAGTGTCACAAACTCCTAAACCGTAAGTCTGATGAAGTTAAAAACCTGGTGGGTATGTACATGACCATGAAAACTTTTGCTTGCGTAATTGAAGGAGTCATAGGTCTGAGATGAAAGGTCAAATTTGCTAAAAATTGGTATTTTGCCTTTTTATGCTTAATTATAAAACTGTACTTTTGGTAACTAATGTGCGAGTTTAAAGGTCAAAAAGTCAACTTGGCCAAAATTTTGCAAAAACGTCCATCGTCGATTCCTCCTGAACCATACCTCATGAATTTCAAAGTTGATGGATAAGTACCTGACCATTAAAGCTTTAGCACTCGTAATCGTTGGCGTCATTTGTCGAATATTTAGAGGTCAAAATTCAAATGAGCTAAAATGGGGTTTTATCCGTTATTTGCATAACAGTATGTTAGATAAAAATCATTAAACCTCGTGATATGTAAATAGTGATGAGGCATTTTAAAAGTGTACTTAAAGTCTAAAACTTTAAAAGTAGGCTATATGTTACAAAGCTTGAAAAATTTATCGAAATGGTCTAACTCCCATCTTCACGGCATGATTCCTGAACCGAGATATAAAATGTTGAAGCTTATTCACTCAATTTAAAGTGATAGATTGCGCAATAATTTGTGATGCCATTCTTGTACTACTCAAATGACTTTCTTCGTTTTTCTTTGTTATTTCGAAAGCCAATGCACTTTGTGCCAAAATGTGATCAATGCCTTACTGTTGTAGGGTGACTTGGCTATACAAGCCCTTTCCAAACAACGTGCTATGCAAGAAAGCAGTAATATTTGCTGTCATGTCAACCTTTTAATTTGAAAAGGAATCAAAAGCAGGTAATGCGAGTTGCACATCAAAGACATCACAAATTATTACGCAATCGATTATTTCAAATTAAGTGAATAAATTTCAACATTTTATACCTTAGCAACGGAGTAAGCAATGAAAATGGAAATTGGATGAATGAAGTTTATTTTCCAACCTGTAAAATATGTATTCTTGTAATTCTAGACTTTAAGCCCACTTTAAATAGTACAATCTGGTTGCTTAAGTTCGAGATGGAAGTTTAAGTGACGGACCAAAAAGTTAAGAAGTAGCTTTTTGTATTTGCCTTATATTCAAATATCATGCGGATGACGTCGTTTTTAAAATATATTTTGGTGTTTTCTGCAAATATTTCTTGCACTTTGTTTAGAGGAAGTTGAATGGTGTGGTATTCTACTCTCTATTCTGTCTTCGTTGATGCCCAATCTGTGCTCAGTGGAGTTATTTTGACACAGATGTAGATGTGTTCCTTACTGCCACAGTGTAAGGGAGCTGTTACCTTGAAACACACAAAACAGCTTAGCAATGACCTTTGCCTCAAGGTATACACACATTTCTGCTCAAAGCCTGTACGTAATCAAAGGCCTTTGTGTCTCTAGATTCCCTTGTGGAATACAACCACCCACAATTTGCAACATTAAACACCAGAAAAGCCTTCTCTGTGACATTCGTTCGTTGCTAGGCAACAGCAGGGCTTTACAGTTGTATAAACCTTATGCATATGACGTCACAGAGCAGAAAGTGCGCCCTCTAATGGAGGCAAGAGCGTATCGTTGCCACTTACACCAACAAATGCAGACAGCTGATTTGTGTACCGGTCCGGTCGAATACGCACGTAAGTCTACCACACGCGCGTGCGAGATCGTCGTGCGTGCAATGTGCTTCATAGTTTGTCTCCAAAATGACATCGCGTGACGTCAATGCATAGGGCCTATTGGCATACTGTGCGTATTGTGATTGCACATTTGTATGGTTTACAAAGAATGAAAAGCTAAGAATGTTCCAACTTTGGTTACTAGGAGGGAAGTATACAAGGGTGAAAAATGCAAAAAATATGAGTTCTAGCTTACATTATGTTAGAAAGCTTAAAAAAGACAATCACTTTTGTCCAACCACGGACGGAGTCAGTGCCATAATGTTTAGAAAATAAGATCTTTTTATGGCAAAATATAAAAATTGTTATCACTTTTGATACACTTGTTGCAATATCTTAGAAATTGAGGCAAATATGCACTAAAGCTTTTCAACATATTTTCGGGATGTATTGAGGGACAGAAAAAAGTTATCCTTGGGTAGTTAGGGCAAACCTTGCTCCTACAGGGATAGTTGTGGGGTCTGGACCGCAATTTTGGTCAAAAGCTTTCAAAATTTGGATGTCAACAAATATTATTCCCTATTAATATTTCGTCTACATAGACCCCTAAACAAAAAATACCGTTTATAAGATCTTTCTTTGTTCTAATTTTTGGTACATATCAGTGGCGTAGCTAGGATTTTTTTAGCGGTGGCACGAACCTTTTCTAGGGGGCACAATTTCTGAATTCTCTCCCTCTCTGTAGGTCTTATATACAGAACTGTGCATTCCAAAATTTTCCACGGGGGCACCTGGGGTGGCACGGCTTTGTCGTGGGGGAACGTGCTCTTCATGCCCCCTTAGCTACGCCACTGGTACTTATGCCAAGTCAGTGTACCATGAAACAATGGAAAGATGAAAGTGTTTGAATTTAGGACCTATGTTATGGGGGGAGCTCACAGTGACGTCACGGTACCGAGGATAGTTGATACCCGGGCGAATCCTTCTTTTGCCACCCCAGTCAGGTTGTCACCCTAACCAGCTAAGGGAGGGGTCAGGCGAATATGTGACATTTACGTCAGCTAAATTGCCAACTGGTGATATCTTTGGAAAAAGTTTTGAATTGATAATATGTTTAAAGTTCTCATTGTGTAGTGAATTTTTCTCATTTCTTGGCTGGGTTAAAGGGTATTGTCTAGGGGAGAAGGTGACACCCTGACCTTTGGGAAATTTTTGTTAATGTATGTTTAGATGGAAAATGGTGCATCTTTATCAAAGCTTTGAACTGATTATATTGTTTCAAAATTATACTTGGAGTATTTTCGATTTTATTCTTTATTTTTGGCAGGATGCGAAGGGTTTTTGCCTAAAATGACAATTTTGAGAAAATTTTGCGTATGATGTCTTAGATGCAAACGGGTGGTATCTGACAAGATAGCACTTATAGCTTTGAATTTATATGTTTAGAAATTATTATTTAGTGATTTTCTCCTGTCGTTCCATGGCATGATTCCATGGCCACCATTCGTTGTCACAAAGAGTAGGCCTATTAAACATTTGGTGTTTGGTGGAAATGGTACTTTCTAGGCCTTGTAACTTGTATGTAATCATTCTTTACTTTGACATTTCATACATTAGAAATTTAGATTACAAGGGAAAAGGTTTAATTTGAAAAAAGTTATTCTGTAAAACCCCTTTGAAGTCGAAACCGTACTTCAAGTTAATTTACAAATCAATTGATTTAAGCATTGAACTAAAGGTAATCTGAGCTATTTCTTAAAAGCATGCTGTGGTACTTGTAAAATGAAAGCCTACCAAAGAGGTTTAGCTTACAGGTCTCAAGTATGTTCTATACATCAACTTCATTAAGTAGTTGTGAATAGTGCAGCAACGATCATAACAGGGACATAAAAGAATGGAGGGGAAGTTTCCCCCTTGTCATCTTAACAGGCTAACCGGTGCTGTGGCCAAGTGGATAAAGGCGGTGGCATTTGAAGCTATGAAGCTAAAGGGCGGGTCACACTACAGCGATTTTCAATCCGAAATCCGATTCGAATTTCTCTAAATCGGACCAATAGTTTTTTAAATTCAGACTTTTCTAGGTCACGCTATATCGATAACAGATCCTAGTTTGTCTCACGATAAACTGCTCTGCTACCATTATATATAACTTATCCGATTTTTGCACGCGTGTCCGATAAGCGCTGTCTGCCGATGTGACGTCACAAAATAATTAGTTTACAGTTCAAATTTGTAGTCCTCTGATGCAAATCATATATTTACACAGTTTGGCAAATGTTTGGCTCTTTCCAACCAGGGCTGGAGAAGATTTTAACTAAAACTCACCAAAATCGGACCCTAACCCTATCTGAAATCGGTCAAGTGTGACCTGCGCTTTAGGGAGGTTTGGGGTTCGATCCCCTACACGGTCAAGTAAGGTGGGTTTTTCATCCAATAGCAATCTACGGTTTTCCCATTTGAAATGGCCTTTCAAATGAAACCAAATCTAATCTAAATTGTTGAGTGTTTTTTAGCCACCCGACGTGAAGTTGTAATTCATAAGCCATAGGCTTCTCCCACTTCCGGGGTCGCTTAGCGTTGTGAAACAACTGCCCTTCAAGGCCTGAATTATTGCCTCCCTCCCAGCAGGCTATGGCCCTACTTACATAGGTGTAACAGACTTAAGTCTGTCAAGGGAAGGAACAAGCCCCCTTTTGCCACCAAATGTAAAATTTTGATCGCATTTATAGAAAAGTTTTTTAAGGGCGCACCTCAGATTTTTGAAAGAGCTGTGTATGAGCCGTTGTGTAGCCAAGGTTTTATCATGGGGGATTCGTACAAGGTGACATGACTCATCGCCGCTGGAGGCGCTACAGGAGCAAATGGTAGTCTTCCCTCAGGGCATTAGGTTCAGAAGCTCTCCTTAGGGTCCTGGACCCTGGTGGGAACTAAGCCACAAAGCCCCTAAAAGGTCTGAGGTATTTACTAGCAGGGGCGTATCCAGGAATTTTCAATAGAGGGGCGCAAGGTTTGAATGATCGCTGTCCTGGGGTAGGGTATAAGGGAAGGGGGTGTACCCCTCCCCTTAGGAAAATTTTTGCTTTTGGTAGAGGGCTGAGATGCAAAGTGGTGCTATATTGGACACATTTTGAAGCATTTTTTTTTGCCTCAACTTTTTCACGCATGAGGGTCAATAGGGGAAGCGCGCCTGTTGCGCCCCCGCCTGGATCCGCAACTGTTACAAGGTTGTGCACACTAAAATGAAACATTTAATTATCTTCAAATAGCAATGGAAGTACACTGAACTGGCCACAAACAAACAAATATCACAATTTGACCATTTTTGCATAGACTAATAGCCCTCTTAGGAACGGTGAGTTGACTTAATGTTGCACAGGGCTTGTGGGGGCGAGGAGTGAGGGTAGTGCCACTCAATGTGTGCCAGAGCCGTATTGGTTCTTTATGGGAGGAAACCTTGACAACTGCAAGTGGTCCGGCAGGGCCTGAGCTTGCCCATATTGGTGTCATGTGGGAGGAACCAGGGCCACTCCTTGTGGTTATCGTGTGAGCTGTCCGGAATGGGAGGGCCGTTGGCCTTACGATGTGTGCATGATGCTGGTTGACTATATGGGCTCCATACTGGTGAATTCTAGGTCTGAAGCATACTAAATATTGCAGAGTCAGAATACAGATCTTTTACTTTTAATATTCGTTATTTATGTACATAGTTAAAAGTAGAACATTTATCAAGCTGTGAGCTTTATACACAGTGTATGAGGGGGGGGGGGTGATCAAAGGGGGGATGTACACCCCACCAAAATGGGTGGGCGGGATATGTGAAGTATTCCCCCAATAAATTTGGACGATGGAATTGTTTGTCTTACACGTTTTGTGTGGGCTCAATATATTCCGAGATTTTGTAAATTTTGTTCAAAATTTCGCCAAAAATATCTGGGGGCCTCGTGCGCTTTAAGGGTAGTTTGGTCATCTGTTAAAGTTTGGATTCATACTGCAAAATAGAGAACCCCTATCAATGAACCATAACATACGTAGCTTACACAGTTTCCGTAAAAGTTGGGAAATGGAAAGTTCATCCTCAATCGCATGTTGTTCTGTTCTGTTTATTCCATAGATTTGATCATGTCGTCGGTGTAGACGATGGGTCTGATACCATGCCAGTTAGCTCCGATAGGGGGTCATCCTACCGGACAATTGACTTGCTTCTTTCCTCAATAATTACAAATCCTTCTCTCCATCCACCCTTTCAAATCTTACTTGTAAACTGAGACTAAACACGGTACATCAAGTATTTATATTGTGCCAAAAATGCTCTGTAGGTCCGCAGCAAGACAAGATACTGAAGGGGCAAGATAACTGCATGCGGGGTATAGTTTTTAGTGGAGAGATATACCAAAATGGTCATTTTTATTTTATGTGGGTAAGCTAGCTTATTATGTGATAGCGTTTCTTACATTCTTCCCATTCTCTCCTTTCGGTCGTTTTCCTTGCCCAAACCCGACTCAACAAATTTGTACAAAATTCAAGAAACATTCGCTTTCTAAAAGGGTCATTGTTTAAGAAATCCTGCCCATATGCCATGGTCCATGACCCAGAGATCAGACATGGTAACCAATATTTCTCTCGGGGCAGCCTCTTGTCTTTCAGTGTTATTTGGGGTAGAGAACACTGCATGTTATCCATGTAAAGATCCAGAGAAATTCTAAACTCTAGCAATAGCTTAGGGTATCTTTAGTAAGACAGCACATAACAGCCCAACCTTTTGGAGCGATTCGAACTCAGATGGCTATTTTGTGGCATTACTCAGTTGGCAGAAAGCATACCGAAAGAACGCACATGATATTTTGCGGTTTAGTCTGTCACTTTCTTCCTGTCTTTTAAGGCGGCATTTTTTGTGCAAACTGTAGATTGTAACTCAAACATAGGGCACACGCAAACAGAATGTCGCTTTATTCATTTACTTTTTTCTTAACATAGTCCTATAATTAGTGATGGTGCTACTTGGGAGGTGAGGTATCCCCAATTTTTCCCTTTCCTTCACTTGTCCCCTACTAAACCAGGTATACCTATCCACAATAAGCAGCGCTAGGTGGTTTTGAATAGAAAAACCGTGAATGCAATGTATTGGTTTCTGGATTGATTAAATGTCTTAAAACGTGCATTTTAGGCGCGCTTCGCTCGCACCCGTTTCTGGTTCTTTCGACATCGTTAGCTCATGCTAGAGGGCCAGACATATCCCCACCACTTTCGAAGAAGGATTGTCGCCCATCGGTGTGTGTACCAAAGTCTAACTGCATCGATCACATAGCCATGTGTTGAATTTAGATACTGAAATAATCGGGTTTTTTTTTCACTGAGATCATTTCTTGTTTACACTATTGAGTCAGACAACTTCCTATAGTTAAGTCGATTTAACCGCATTGTAAATGTAAAGATCTAATCAAGAAAATTCTTCCCGGCACCATGCATAAAGTGGGCTTCGAATCCAATTCTGTCCCAGACTTGGTGCAGACATAGACCTCATTGAATTCGGTCAAGACTTGGCGAGATGAGTCCTTATAATGTTCATACGGGAGAGCTTACATGTAGCCCATATATTCTGCTGACCATATTGCCTCATATGATCCCATATAAGATGGCTCACATGAAGCCCATATACTACTGGTCCTGAAAGGTCTAATTGTCAAACCACTATGGTATAGACCACATTCAATCAATACTCCATTTGCTCACATTGTCATCAGATGTTCCCCCAAGAGAAGATAAACGAATATACCATTACTTGTGCTAGCAAGATTTAACACTCCACGTCCATTACAAGCGATAACCTGTATTAGAGATTATTGTGAGTGGGCCTGCTTGCTTTTAAAACTAGATTTATGTATAAAAATCGCTGTTATATATCTTTGTATCATCTTAACCTAGGCTTTATTATTACTTTTTAGGATCAATTGGCTACTGGCGCAGAAAACACAGAGTTTCAACTTGAGTACGCTGGTATCCCTCAGGATGAATCTTTTCTACATAGGTTGCGTTGCCATCATCCTGTCGTTTATACCGACGACAGTAGCTCTTTCGGCGTCGTGCGAGGAAGATTGGACCATCAACTGGGATCAGGAACCTCCAGATTTTTCCACATTTCAACTTTTCTCAAGTCCTGGTGAAATACTACCAAACATTACCGTCACTGATATTCTACAGTTTGTTGGGGTTTTGTGGAGTGCGCCGTCTTGGCAAGAAATAACCGGACGTCTTTGCGTTCAGGTTGGTCCCATGATTCACGCATTTTATCCAATGGAACAGTTTCGAAGAGAATGCGACGTGTTGGTCACATCACTTCAGAAAGATGAAAAGCCTGATATCTATAAGGTGTGTAATTCATTATGGGATCAATTAGAAGTTGAAAACACAACCAAAAAGCTAGCTAACGACCTCCTCCCATGCCTTGCCGAGGATATTCCAAGATACCTTAGAGTAGTTTGTGATGTTGATCCTCTTAGAAGTATCTATGCGGAAAGTTTCCTCGAAAGAGCGTCTCGTCTGGCGTTTGACATGCTGAAATGGCTCGGCCCGTCTCCCTTCTCGGGTGACTTTTATGGAGCATGTTCTGCTGGGCGCATACTACTGAGCGGGGATATAGATCACATTGCTGACGAATTGAAGAACTTGTTGACGTACCTAGTTGCAGATACCTTAGTATACATGAAATTCACCGATATATGCAAGGGGGAGGGTGGACAATTTCAGGACTTTTTATATTATTTGCCATCCACCATGCATGATGAAGAAAGTATTTGTGACTTTTTGTCCCAGGATCATTCACAACAAGAATACCTTGAAAAGGGGTCATCACTTATTGACACTTTCTTAAATGTTTTTGTGGATACAGATCTTTGTATTGATGTAGTTACCTTCATAACATTGCGCGATCCATCTGGTGCCGCTAGTTATGAAATTACAGGAATGAATCTTACCTACGAGATAAATCGGTCATCTTTCTGCCGTGAAATGACTTCTGCTTTCTCCGATAACTCACAGTACACCCCGACGCCATATTCATTTCCCGATGATCAAAATATCACTGCTTTCAATTTATACGATAAAGATGGCCATCCCCTTCCAAATTTCTCTTTCATGGACGCTATGAATGTTCTTGCAGCATTTTTCAAATCGAACACGCTTTTAGATGGTAGCATCCTTCTCTGCGACGTTTTCGAGTCATTTTTGTCTGAATTTAAACCGTCTTTCGCAAGGATTTGCCCTCTATTACGTAGTAAGGACACTGAGGAATTGGAGAAAATTTGTCTTCAAATGTCGCTACCGGCAGATTACCACCCTTCCTTGAGAATACCCACTATGATCTATATGGCTGTTACAACAGTGGATGTGGCACGAAGATACCTGACATTAACCGAGATATCACAAGATCAGTTTTGTTTAGCCCTCGATGACTTCTTCAGTTCAAAGAACAATTTGCAATCTTTTGCTCAGTTGGGTGTAGATGTTTACCTAGCCGAACTTCTACCAATCGCTGACAAAATTTGCAAGGACTACGAAGCGGCAGTTGAATTTCTAGCAAACCTATCTTCACTACCATCAAATGAATTTAATGAATACATCCAAGCTTTCTCGGACTTTATTTTGACCCATCTTGGGTTTTCTGACCGACTGAAATTTTGCCAAACCACAGCTGCTGGCATCGACACTTCATCCGGACGCACTGAAAGCTCATTGGTTAAAGACATGCAAGAACAATTTTTGCTGTTTCTGACGAGCAGTGACCGATGCACGAAATCTTTAAAATCAGTGGAAAAGATTTTTGAGATTGTGAGCTCGCAGGATGACTTTCCCGATATCCTCAATACATACACAGGTTATAACAGCACGACTTCCCTTTGTGAGGATGTGAGCACGTTCTTTGATCCCGCTTTGTGCATGGGTAAGACAGTCTAACCATCTTTACACCTTAACACATGTATATCTATGAATGCACATTAAGCATACATCAGCATTTTCACAGTAGATAACCCTTTTTTGAAATATTATCCTACGAATAAGCTCTATTAATCTTTCTGTCATTCAGTCACCAGGAGATCTTGTCTGGAAACACATTTTATTCATGTGCACGTTAGTGTTCAAGATTGTATTTTCCAGGAACGGGCAGCTTGGAAGGAAAAAATAAAAATCGTGCCCTGGCATTGTCTCCCCCCCCCCCCCCAAAAAAAGAACGCAAAAAAAGAACGCAGGTACCTGGTAAGGTAAAAGTTGCATGTGCTGAAAAGGTTATACGTCTGAGATGTCTCCTAAACAAAAACACAGTGGTGCCTCTATCAAATAATAGATGGACAACTACTTCGTGTGTAAAATAGTAAAATTGAGGTGTTATATGAAAACTTGAATGTCCTTGACTAATGCAATACTTATCATAGTCTAGGTCAGGAGTTTTACATAACTTACTTCTAATTAGGTTTTAAGAGTTTGAGTCTGTGGTAAAGCGACATTTCCAAGTTTTTCAATTTTAGATGTAATGGGAAACTGTACTGGGATATTTCGTGACATTCAGTACTTTTTCCATACAGACCCTGAAACTAACAAGCCTCATTCCGCTGCAACACTGACGGGCGAGTTCAACGGTTTTCTAGTGGCACTCGCTTTGCTGATGGCCTATCTTAGGCTGGTTCTCTGATCAAGGTATAGTGTTTACGATATGCTGTATAGGCCTATATGTAGGTCATTATTTCAAATGTGTAACCGCTATAGAAGACTGACGAACAATTAACGCATGCCAAGGGGGGGGGGAGGCTTTAAGTGTTGAAGGGTCGCAAACATTTGGAAAATGAAAATGTTTTCTGAAGTCAAACTCTGTGTTATTTAGTTTGTTATATATTTTTGTTTGGGTATCATCTCAGGTTGGTGGAATTGCTGGTAAAACTTCTATAGCGCCTAGAACACGGACATGAGAAAAGGGGGAAGAACCCGCCCTGTAAGAAGGGAATTAAACTTGCAGGGCATTTCCTCATTCCGTAAGAAACTAAAAACCACTTTATGTGCAATATTTCACATGAACCGTGGATAATAGTCTCCAAGTCCACATTTGCAGTAATGTATTAATATACAAATAATGAATGTTTATGAGTGTGATAGTATGAATAATTTCATAAGTTGAAAGATTAATGTTCTATTCAACGAGGCGAAGCCGAGTTGAATAGAACGCTAAATCTTTCAACGAATTAAATTATCCATACTATCGCACGAATGAAAAACATTCCTAACTTCATTCTAATAACCTTATAACTTTGATCTAAGTCGTTGGTTAAATTTGTCTTTTGGCGGTCAATATGGATTCGTGTTTGTCCGTGTGGTAGCTATTTCGTTTGTCGTTTGCTAGGAAAAGGAAAGAAAAGAAAGTTTAAAGGAAAATGGAGAAAAGCGCGTATCGTTGCAAGTTACACCAATAAATACAGATAGCTGATTTGTCAACCTATCGTATACGCGCGTAAGTCTACTACACGTGGGGCGAAATCTACGCCGTTCGTGCACGTGTGCTACATTGTTTTCCTACAAAATGACGTCAGTGTGATGTCAATGCATAAGGTCCATAGCACATTAAGATCGGTGGTCTATAGAGGGATTTCATGTGACGTCACGCGAGTAGGATTGCCAGGTATGTAAAGGGCAAAACACACACGCAGTAAACGTATTTACAGCACACGTGCACGGCATAAATGTAGACACTACTGTGACACAATGGGCGCTTGCCCTTCAAAACCATAGAGGCGCGCGATCTTACCCTTCAAAACCAAAGAGACGCGCGATCACATATGATATGCAATGTGGGATGCCCAAAGCTGCATTGATTTATTGAGTTGCGGCATAGTTTCTACGCACTGCAGTGATAGCTGCAGGGGTGGCGCCAAGTGGGGGTGGGGGCCATGGTCCCCCTCCCCGTCGGGGAAGGCTGCCCCCCGTCGGGGAATTTTTTCAGTTTCGTTGGGGAGTCTTAGTCGATACGATAATGCACGCAGTCCCCGACGGCGACCAGTCGCCCCGACGGTTTACCTGTGTTTTGCTCTCAAGAGGACAATTTCTCTAATAAAAACCCAAAATTTTCAACGCGCTGTAGAGCCACTCGATTTTGTTCACTTGTTCCATTCCACATGGCAAGATAGCACAAGTCCTGTCCACCTTACCAAGTAACATGTAAACAGAGTACACAGTTCATGTAGAGGTCGTAAATTTCATCCCATATCGCAAAGCCTAGTTGCTTCTCTCTTGTGCGTGTCATGCGGTACGGTCAGTTGATGAGCGACTCACGGAGCAAAGTTTGGCTATTTCATCGGGTAGTCCAGGTGGTTTCGATGCAATATATGTTATCCCCGATACGGAATACTTCCCCTATAGTTTTTCTTATTTTTTTCTTTTTGTTATTAATGATTACATAATGTTTTTTGTGTAAGCCTACCAAAAATTTTCGCGCGCTTTGCAATTTTAAAATCCAGATTTAAAAGAACACTATCAGTGCAAAACTCGGCTCTTGAAGTATTAAGTGATAGCATGCAAATATAACCTGCAATGTCATATGGATTAGTTAGGCTTCTTCATATCCCCTAATTCTCACCACCCCTTCGACACAGGGGCTGTCGGAACTTGGGGTCGCTGGCATGGCCCGGCTCCCTGTAGGGAAAATTCTGTCGCCACCCATGGTTGGTTTACTTATTTTGGCTTTCAGAAGGATCATTTATGAGATAAACTCCAAAATGTTCCGTACGCTTTTCCCACTCTTCCTCAGTTCCGTGAATTATAGCTAAATATAGCACAAACCCTTTCCACCTTTTCAAGTAACTGTATAAGTAGAATACATGGATTTATGTAAATGCCGGGAATTTCATCTCATTTCGCTAAACCTAGTTAGTGTTCTCTTGTGTCTGTCGTGCGGTACGCTAGTGACTCGAAAGGGAAGTACAATGTAAGTAATGTCCGATAGGGCCCAACTGCCCGGACAATTGTCCTATATAAGCTTTAAATAAGTAGATTCTTTTGAGTGTAGGCTTACCCGAAAAAAATTCGCGCGCTTTGCAATTTCACAGTTTAGATTAATTAAATCAGGGCGAAACCTCTTACACTAGACTAACACGCGATGGATACATACACGACCGTGATGATAGTGCCGAACAACCCATGGCATGTGACCACCAATCCTCCAATGAGATGTAGAAGAATCAATAAAGTTGTTATATAATAACGAGTAATTTTAAGAATATAGTGATAAACTGTTTTTACTTGCTTACCTACATGCTTGCTTACTTGCTTTCTTGTTTTTTTTTGTAACTGTGTTCGTCTGAATATGGAGTAACCACCTTGGAGGTGGTAACTCCATGGTCTTAATCACCTAGATACTTTGTGTAACAAGGTACGTTTGTCTTCTTTGTCAACAGGCGTGCGATGACGGGATCATTCTGTCACTGGCGACACTGTCACCAGGCAAACCCTGTTTTGATATTGGATGACGAGAGCGTCATCTTGATAACGAAAAACCACAACGGCTTTCTAAAGTTTGTCGTTTTCATGAGATACTTTTTCGTGGGACGACAAACAAGGGCACCAAGATAACGGACACTTCATCAAACTATCGGCGAAGTTCCTCTGAAATTTCTTTGCAAAAAATAAGCCATCTCGGAAATTGCACGATAGCAGTAAACAGCTGGGTATTTGAAAATAAACACGTTATCAAGATGACGGGACCATCCTCATGTCATGAAAGAAGTACCCCGACAGGATAATACTGTCATGTTCTGATAACAAACGCTTGGTCTTGATGATTAGTGGGCTCGTGGAAGTTTATCCCAGGAGTGAATCTTAATGAAGAGTACATTCACATGAAAGTTTTAATCACAGCTCGATAACGAGTTTTTTGTCCTATGACGCACTCGTTTCTCACATGATAACAAAGTTTACTCGCCTTAGTTAAGACAGTTTGTATCACGTTGTACAGTTTGTCTAGTTAAGAAATTCACTTGGTGAAGAAGCAAACATGTTACGTCTTTAATTCTTCTTAGAGGCGATAAGATTTCTGATTTCTTGTAGTTTAGCAAATATGGTCCATACAGTAGCAACAACTTGTAAACTGAACAGTCGGTGGTGATTTCTTAACCAGAAGAAATTGTTGCTCATCAGTGATTTAGCCTGAGAAAGGAGTTACCACAGTAACCATATTATTTAAACCTTGCATATTGTTAGTAGAAAAACGCAAACACCGTCAAAGTATATCTAACAAAGATGAACTTTGAACACCGTGTTAAACTCTCTTATGGGGTCGTTCGATCATCCGGGTCTTTCCGTTACCCTAACAACTTTGGAGTGACAACAACTGACTGCGGTATGACCATATGGGAACACTTAACGCGTTACTCTGCTGGAGTGAAAAAATCCATGGACTACACTTCGTGCCGAATACGCACAATAGATTGTTTTCACTCCAACACATTGTTGTCATGGGAAAGTGACGTATCACCGACCGACCCCATACACTGAGTTATACTCTGTTATTATCTGGGATAATACTACTGTAGCTTTTGTTAGTACAAAAAAGAGATGATTATGACTATAAATTTATGGTCATGTTTTGTTTTAATGTAATCTACCGCTTTTAAGAGTAAAAGTAAATAACATCATCCTATGTGTCACACTAGATGATTTCTCTAAAGAACCCCCTTAACTTATGCAGTATTTCAATTTGTCTTTATAATTTATATAGAATTCAAGAAATTTACAGGTAGGCCTAATATCTATCAAACTGCTTTAGGAAAATTAAAATTATGTAGAAGCTATAGATATTCTTTAAAGAGGGATTTGCATCACCCCGAGTATGACTTTTACTTGGTGGTAAGCCCCGCCCATAATTGTGTTTACTACTTCTCCATTTGCAGACACAAACATAGTTCTCTGCTCAAGACCACACCCTGCTGGGCATAAAAGATCCTATGTGTAATCAAAACATTCTCTGTGCGTGCTGTGTAATATGAGCTGCTCTGCATCTTTTGAATTCTGTAACTCTGATATCAATCAAAGAGTATTCACCAATTGAGACTTTTCCTTACCCCTTTGTAAAAGTCATACTTGGGGTGATGCAAATCCGTCTTTAAAGATTTATTTTTAACAAAATATATAGAAAGTTCATTAGAATTATTTTAAAATGTCCATATAAGTTTTTAGAATGGTTTCAAATTTCTGTGCAGAAAATATGTAAAACCATAAAAACTTAATAAAAGTTATAAGGAATTTTTAGGAAGAATACTAAAGAAAATTGTTTGAGAGTACGGGACAAGAGGGCTGGTAAGCGAGTCCCTCTCTGCTATTGCACAGTACATGTCGTCACAGTGATGTTATATTTACTAAGCACCATTTACACAAGGTGCAGGTGAAACTCAGAATTATCAGAGACCTTTCTCTCCACTTTCCCATGACTTCCCCCTTCCCATGAGTTGAGCTATACACATATTGACCAAATTTTAGTACAGTGGGGAATGCGGAGGTTCAATCATGATAATGGCAATGTATACGTAGTATCTTATGCTGTATTTTACCATAGACGGATTCTCTACACGGATTTTATACGTTTTTTTTTCTTTTAATTTTGTTTTTATTTCACATACGTTGTCATTTCAGTTAGCTGATATTGAAGATACTCATGGTAATTTTCCGCTAAGAAAGAAGACACCGCTCTTATCATAACTAAGCTATATCGTAATTTCATGCTAATATGTTCTTCGCCCAACACCGATTGCTATATTGATCATGATATACCAGTTTAGAACACTGATTCGATCATTCATTATTTAACGTGGAACACCTTCATGTATTGAATGTTAAGTATTTCATTGATAACATTTTCAAAATAATTTAATAATTATAAAGTTTACCTTTTATGGCTTGATATAAAGAATGCACCTTGACCGGAACTGTGTCAAGAGCAAATAGAGAAATCGCAGAACTGAGGGATGCGGGCCTCATTTATGGTACCTGGAAAAATTTGGAGGCCAGGTTATCTGTGACGTAGTCTGAGGTATTTTCCCACAATTTGAATCTATTAAATGCATGTTTTCACCATTTTCGTGTTGATTTCATTGAATCAGCTATATTGTAACTTATGGAATTAAACATGTGCTACCTTTGTTAGAGTTCTGGAAAACACTGGAGGGGGGACAATCCCCTCCACTTTCAACAGTGGGGGGCATGTCCTACCACCCGTATTCCACATGCTGACGCCCAAGATCTACGACTTGCCTGTTTGTAGTTATAGTAATTAATACTAAGACTGATGTTTTAAAGTTTCTATGTAAGTTTCATGATCCCTCTTAAAGCTTGAAAGAAATCGTGACCATAAGATAGAAATTTTAGCTAATTATTTTTTAGGACAATATGGAAACGTCATGGTAAAAATGCACATTTTTCTTGATGTGTGTTATACACAGCGTAAAACACGTTTGTAAATTATACTTTTGATTTATCATCAAATATGAAAGTTGATGGACTTAAACAGGAAGTGACGCCATGCCACAGCAGCCTAAATTGACGAGAAGACTAACAGGAAATGACGAAATGATGTTATAGAGAAAATTAAACGAGGTACTATGACAGATAGAGCTGAAAGGTAGTTTTAAGGAATCGAATCGAATCGGTTGTGAACTGGTGGTGGGCATTGGTAAAGTGGAAATAAGATTTGTGCAATTTGTTTTATTCTAAAAGTTTGGCCAAAAAAAAAAATGTAAAAGAAAAAATCCTCCTTCCCCGATATTTTGTTTCAGACTCGACTTGCACATGATACTTAAGCTTTTGAATGACCACGGTAGTACTTAAGCGTATCCATAGAGTGTAGCCTTGCTTTTCTGATGTCATCGTGCTATTTGTAACACATGGGCGGCGATCATGGGGGCCAGGGGACATGTCCCCCTCAATATTTTAAGTGTGGGGACATAATATCAAATGCCCCCCAATATTTACAGGTATGCCTAAAAAGTAAATGTTGTTACACACGTTTTCGATATGAAGAATTGTGATATTAGCCTATTAATAGCATCTGGGGAGAACTTTAGATCAGAAATATGTGATCTGTGTACTCTAGAATGTACCAAATCGCTTTGCTTCGCGGGGAGAAGGCTTTACCCTTGGACCCCGATAGGGGACTTATGGTGGTCCCCTGTATACCCCAGCAGCAAAGTGTTCACTCAAGCAGGTGTCCCCCAATAATTTTAACAGATCGCTGTCCCTGTTGTAACACACATATTACATACAATCGTTTCTGGGCAATGCCCAAAAATGTTTGATTAACCACATCATCATGTTTTAAATTACATTTTCAAGTGTCCTCCCTAACCAAAACTTTGTTCCCTTCAATTCCCGTTGGATACGCAGATCCATACATTTATGGTGACAGTAGCAAAATGTGCAACAATTGTTCTATACTGGCTCTCAAGGAGGACTCCACTAAAAAATTGAGCACTCTACGATCGCTATACAAGTTCAAAAGATGGATTTTCTGATAAACACTAATAAATCAGCACTTACATCAGTACATGAGTTATATCTAGCAAGTTACGCGACGACGATATTTGAGTATTAAATTGACCAAATGCCGTGTAGTGACCGTGCACGTACCATATCGGGAGATATTGTTGAACAATTTTTAGCCCTTCCCCCCGGAGGGCAATTCATAACGCCACCCCTGAATGAGGATGACCCGAATGTGTCTCAGTGCCCAACAAAACTCTGGTATAACGATTCCAAGTAAAATGTCCTATAATCGAAGTACTGATCATCACATAATGTTTGATAAGGGTTACTCGAACTTGCATCGAAAATATTTTCTAAATAATTCATGTCAAACATATTATTTCTTCAGATCTAGCTTAAATACGGTATTGAAATCTTATCTATAATTTAGCTTAGGGCTTGGCGTCGGGAAGGGAAGGGGCCTACAGGGGCCAAGGGGAAGAATGAAAAAGAAAAGCATTGTCTCATACAGCACTTATCAAAGACATTCCGCTTCGCTTAAATCCAGAGAAAAATACTGTATGCTAGTTCGAACTCATACTAGTGCTTTAACTAGCAAGTCGACTTTGCCCTCGGGAGTGACCAGACGCAAAAAATGGTTGAAAAGGGGGCAATTGTGGTGACCAATTTCTCAAAATGAGTGTACTGTTTACTGCACTTCAAGTGATATTTTTGCACTCTTCTCACGCAGGTGTACCCTTTTTGGCAAGTTTTGCCTTAGCACCGATTCCCCATCGGTGCGATTTTTCACCAGTGATGATTCTTGAAACGGAAACCTAGTAACTAGTTTAGGTTTAACCAACTCCAGACATCAAATTTTCATCGAAAGACAACATCAGGTCTGTGAAATACAAAAATCATGAGGTAGACCGTACAGGCCACGACGAGAGGGGTACGGGTTTAGTGGTCATCATCATGGGACGGGCGGAAACGTCGAGGGGCTCAGTGGCACATCCAGGATTTTTCTATTGGAGGGGGAGCACTGAGTTGATGGGACCCAGGCTACTCAACTTGTGCTTTTCACGAACAAAAGCAACAAACGTGAGGAATAATTTGTGAGGATGAGGCCCTGTTTTTGAAGCATCGATTTAGGATTAAAGTATTTGGAAACGTTTGTCAGTCGTTTTTTTTTTTTTTGAAGTGCCAGTAGGGGGTGCGTGCCTGTTGTATCCCTGTACCTGCCAATGGGGGCTAACTATATACCCAACCTAGGAGTCGCCACTGATAGAAGTTCTAACCCTTGTCTCGGTTCTATGACTACGCCACCGACTTTGAGCTTGTGTTTTCCAAGAGGCAGGTGTCATACTTTGAGAGCCATACCAATACACCCTGGAGTTAATTGTTCCAAATACTGGGATCCGCCAGTGTCAACGAAAGCATAATCAACTAAAGTTTCCCAATTTGACTGAGATATGAAGTAAGTTTTTAAAGAACTAGGTATAAGTACTCCCTTGTTTAATGCCTAGACACGGATTAGAAAGCTATTCCGTGGCTGTTTCATTGAAGTACAAACAAAAGGAATAATCTTAAACACGGAGTATAACGAAGTGCAATTTCTTTAAATGGGCAAAAGATGACCCTCCGGTTCCAGGTTTTTCAATACAGGGCCAATTTCGAGCCTAGCCGTTTGACAATGTAACGGCTCACATAAATGTTTTTTGTACTATTTACAATTACACTTATGATGAAAACTGGCATTTTTCAGGAGTCAACTTCATACTCTGTCTGACCTGTAATTTAGTTGACTGCATGTAACCATTTACTTGTTAAATTGTGTACCAAAAATAATGTTGCTTAGTTAACATTAATGAAACTTTCATTTTTGTGGAATCGACTGGATTCGGCTCCAAGTCCGAGTCCAGCTGTGCCAACTCCGGGCCAATTCCGATTCCGTGACCTCCCATTTCGGGCCAATTCCGAGTCCGGCAAAAAAGGACTTGAGTCCGGAATCGAGTCCTAGTCCGGACTCAGATGTTACAGCCCTGACATTTAGTATGCATATGTACTTTTATGAAAGTTCTCTCACCCAGATAAGCGTCTGAGTTGTAGGTATCCATCTGAATGAGAATCTTTGGGTACTGGTAACACTGCGAGGAAAATAATGTTCCATAAATATAAGTGCAAGGTTTGAACATTAGGGGTTTATTTCAATTGCAGATCAAGATTGTCTCACTCATAAGTGTACCGATCTTGTCTCAGTTAACTTTATCCAGCTGTTTGACAGATCTTACTTGTGCTGTCGCAAGGGCTATCTGAAGGCTTCTTGTTAAGTTCTGCCCTGATTCTCCTCCTAGTAAACCCCCAAAAGTACTCCCAAATGAAATCAAAATCGAAAGGGTACAAGATACTTTACGAAAAGCCGTCGTATCCCTTAGGGTTCATAAGTCCTCTTTTCTAGTAGTTTAAGGTTTTGGCCTGCAGTACGAGATAGCCTGCCTGAAGGCTTTTCTTTACAAGTTGTTCATATCTCATTTATAAGTCAATTGCAGATTCACTTGAGACTTCTTTAAAACAAACTGGACAGCTCACCATTTTGTGATCGAAATGTCTCTGTCTTTTCCAAATTCAACGAGATTTGATAGACTTAGGCGTATACGAGCAGGGGTAGGGAGCCTGAAAGCTGCAGCCCCCAGAGTTCCGGAAAACCTATTACTCGGGCAGACTTTGAGAAAAATCGAGCAATTTTAGCGGGTTATAAAAGTTTTTCTCGGGCAATGAGGTTCGCCTTTATACACTCTGAATCATGCTCTTACCAAAACTATCCGTAGAATTCAATATACAAATTTTTCCGACTTTTACAAATTTCTGTTGAGTTCTCATACAACGTTTTAAAAACCTATAGACTTTCTGTAAGACATTCCCAAGAAATTTATGGAAGTTTTATAGCATCCTAGAATTTCACAAAGATATTTTTCATAAATTATGTAGCAATATTGAAACTCTGTATAAGTTATAATGATTCTTTATTGATTTTATAATAATTCTTTATTATGTCTGAAGAAAAACTTATAGAAAGTCTTTATAACTTTGCAAACAATTTTTGTTAAAAGTTCTTAAATTTCTTTAGACATTTGTAAAAATTGAAAAAATTTTTGGAGCTGTCTAAAGTTAAGGTATTTGCGTATGTGCATCAGTTTCATTAGCGAGGTCTTTTCGCTAAAATAGTAATTTCGCAACTCTAGATCTTTTCACCATCGCTTGGTTGTTTATGGGTTTAAGAGGAAAACACAAGTTTGTCGTGTATATGCGACCATGTACGATCAAGAGTAACAGATGTTTAGATCACGGGGAGATGGGTGGGATAACGTAGTACCTCTTCCGTAAATATTTTGGTTAGGGGAAGAGATTCTTCTTGTTAATGAAATTAATTTCTGTGTATGTATAAATTTTCCGAAAGGAGGCTACACATACTGGATATAAATGGCAGGAATTCTATAACCCTTCCAAAGAAACAAGTAAAAATCTCTTTCAGTAGCTGGGCAATGCAAGTATTTACGAGAGGTTAACACTTCCCTGAGGCTTGTGCAAGACCCAGTGGCGCAGCTAGATATTTTTTTGTGGGGGTGGGGGAGGTGGGGCAAAAGCAAAAAATTTTCGACAAATTATTATCTTGAAGTAACGATGTACTATCTAAGCGTAACGTCATCATCATCTGGCGTGTAGCGTGGGGAAAAAAAATTAGATTTAAAATATCTCCGAGATTGCCTTAAATGACACTTCCAGGCCTTGTCAGTAACCATTTCGATGTGTAATTCTGCTTAAAAACATAAGAAGTGTTGTAAGTGTTTCAAATGAATTGTTTTTATTTTTTTCCGAAAGAGACTAGAAATTTCCGACAGGGGCCTTCGGAGGCATTTTGGGGAGGAGCGACCGCCCCCAGCCCCCTCTAGCTACGCCACTGGCAAGACCGCGTGGCCGCCTTCACAATCATATTTTTGAAGAACGCCTAGAGTAAGCACACTTATCTTCCCTGGGAGCGTTCAGCAATTCAACCACATATTATTACCTAAGACAGACTGCTGCTTAAGTAAAGGAATGTACGCTCAATTTCAACATGATAACTACAACTTTCTTCTCCTCCCAACACTTAATTGGCGCCTACAACGTGCCGCCATTGTGAAAGGATTTAATTTATTCTTTGCTTTTATTTGGTACAAGAAGGAACGTAGCCACCGGGGGGGGGGGGGCACGTGCCCGCCCAAATTTTTCAATGAAAGGCCTTGCACTGAAGGAGGAAAACTTTATTACGAGACCTGCATTTTTGGAATATAAGAAGAAAAAATGGAAAATCTTGCATCGTTTTGCATCTAGAATCCTTGAAATAGGCAAAAATTTTCAAAGGGGAGAAGGCCTCTCCTTACACCCCTTCCCCAGGTCGGCGAAACTGCAGTATCGATGTGCCCCCAAATTGGTTATTTTTGCTACGGGCCTGGGTGCAAGCAGTGAGTTAACACAAGGAAGCACAAGTTATAAGCTTACGGGATGAAATTTTTGCCGATATTTATGAGTAATGCTTCCTTTTTGATCACAAAGAGGTGTTTTATGGACACGTGCTCGAGCAGACCGCCCAAATGCATGCATGCTAACCGACCATATACAGGGGCGTTACTACCGGGGTGTGGGGGTGCTACACCCCACGAAATTTTCAAAGTGCCGTCTGTCGGGAACATTTTGCGGTCTCTCGGGAAAACGGTTTCCAATTTCTTTTGCAATTCAAGTACTCTGTAGAAAAATGCTTTATCTGGGGCCCCAGAAATGTCGGAAAATTTCTAATCACATTGTTTAACTTGAAGTAAGTGAAAATATTGCTTTGGATACATTTCACCAGAGACCTAACCTCTCCCAGATTTAATTGTAATGGGAAACTATTCTGTTTGTCGGGAAAATGTGTTGTGTTTAGGAAGAAATAAAGAATCAAGGGTTCTGTGTCAGAAAGAGATCTCTTCTACACTATTCGGGAGGCCATCGTCTTTTGAAGAAATCTTAGCTGTAGGGAAAATAGAAGTGTCGCATTGCATAATTGTCTGTCATGAATTAGACAGATACCAACCCTCAAACCCGCTGCATCATAAAGAAATCGAATGGCCGTAATGAAACAAAAGGGGGAAACTCAATTTTTAGGTCTGTTTAGCGCGTATTTAGTGCTATTTGTAGACAGGTAATTGCTATGTAAAATGAAGTCGAACATTACTAAAATGCCTGTAAAAGTGTTATTTTCCGGGGGGCTTCGAGCGCATTACTCTTGTTGCCCTATTTTAACCTCCCATACAACATTTAGTAAAATTATTGGAAAAATCCGTAGAAACTCTTTGACCCTTCACCCTCCCCATCAATCCCGTTGCATCTTGAAGAAATCGACCGGCGGATAGTCCGAATTTTGCTTTTTTAGGGAAAATAAACAGAATGCGATTTTACGGTCTGTTTAAGGCGTATTCCATGTCATTTTAGACCAGGGGTGTGCAACCTCTTGAAACACCGGGCCAAATCATGTATATATATATATATATATATATATATATATATATATATATATATATATATATATATATATATATATATATAACTGGACTATTGCATGATGGATAACACACGACCGTGATGTAGTGCCGAATCACCCATGGCATGTGTCCACCAATCCTCCAATCAAATGGAGAGAAATTAGTAAGGTGTTATATAAATGTGAATAATTCATATCTGTCCCCTTTGTATCAGTCACACCTGTTGACTAACATTTTAAGATACCTTAACTTGCGCACATTTCTTGCCTAATTCATTTAGGCGTTTGGACATTAAAAAATCTTTATGGTCTTAATTTTCAATGCAATGACCATCATTTCCCTAGTGCCTGCTTTATATGTAATTATGTACACGTGATAGCAAATATGCAGCACTTGCGTCAATTCTGATTATGAGCTGCTTCTCCAGATAATGGTGTTTGGTGTGATAGCTGCCTTAAGTTTGAAAAACATATAACTGCTAAATGTAAAACTGCATAACCTTCATTGTATTGGGTCTGTTCGGAGCAGTCTGACACCTGAAGCTTGTAAGGTACTTGATCATGGTCTTGTTCACAGCCACATCGATTATTGTTACTCTTTATTTTTTGGAATTTCTAATCACCTAATTAATAGACTTCAACGCTCACAAAATTATGCCGCCCGACTTGTGTTCCGCTCGAGTAGAATGACGCCGTCCGCTCCACTTCGATTGCATTGGCTTCCAGTTCAATTCAGGATTCATTTCAAAAGTTGTCTATCATTGCGCTTGTGTACACGATTCTCTCACGTTTCCTTTTCTCTTGACTTTCATTTGTTAAGTCTTACGATGTTCTAAGTATTGTAAAGCGCCTTTGAATAATGTTTTACAAAAGGCGTTATATAAATGTATTATAATAATATAATAATCAGGGACGGATGCAGGTTTTGACTAAAGGAGGGGGGGGGGGGAGGTTTGCGATATAGTTACTATCTAAGCGGAGCGTCACCATGAGTTGGCGCGAAGCGTACAGAGAAATTTTTTGGTCCAGAAGACCCACAGACTGCAGGAAATGGCATTTCCCACTCGATTCCTAGGGTCTTTGATCCGTATAAAAACAAGCTTTCATTGAAATTCCCTGTGTCAGAAATTTTATGATAAATGTCCTGTCAGAAAGTTGTCGTCCTTCTTGTGAGAGATGCATGCTCTACAGCCCGATAACGATCTTGGGCGTCAGGAGTTGTAGCATTCAGTCATTTGTTGTGCTCTCTCTAGGCACTCACAGAGACTCACTGAGAGTTGCTCGCTTGTGCTCAATAAAGAAAATTTGGTTTCTCTTTTTGAAATCTTCTGCGAGTATTTTGGTATTGGGGCCTCAAAATTCAACTGGTAGGCTTGATCGCATGCATGGGATTTTTGGTTGTCTCGTTATCTAAGCGGAGCGCACCATCTGTTAGCGCGGCGTCAGGGGTGGCGCCAGGTTTTGCCCGAGGGGGGGGGCAGCGACCCGAAGCCCCGAACAGCCGAAAGCCATGATGTCGTCGAGGAGTTGGTGAGGAGGGATTTGAAGAAAACTTGTGTACTAGATCATGACATTGCGGGGCATATATTTCATAATATTTGTATATACTAGAAAAACATATTTCCGCCCTGATTTATCGTTTCTTCCCACAATCTAAACTGTGAAATCTCAAAGCGCAGGAAGCGCGCGAAATTATTTTGGATTGGCCTACACTAAAAAGAATCTGTGCTGAAGCATATACAGGGTGTCTTAAAAAATGTATTAGTACCTTTGAGGATCAAAATGCATGGTCATAATTTGAATTTCCTGAAACAAAATTGGTATCATTCTAAAGCAAAAGGGTGGAAGTTTTTTCTGCGTTGTCATTTTGTGGTTGTCCGGCACAGTCTGTCATGAATTAACCCTTCTCCCTCAGACCACATGCTGGATATAACCCCCACGACGTCCAATAACTGATTGCATACGAACTGCCATGTTTCGCATTACTGCAGGAAATGTTTCCTGGGGATATTGTTGATCTCTCTCCTGATATTATCCCTGAGCTGATCTAGTGTCCGTGGCTTTGGATTGCAATAGATCCTGTCCTTTAGGTAGCCCCACAAGAAGAAATCTGGAGGAGTGAGGCCGGGGGAGTATGGTGGTCATTCAACGTCCTCGTGAAGGGAGATATGCGATCCTTGGCGTTTTCATAAGTCATTAATGGCTGTCAAACTTCCGTAAACCTAGTGAATCACCAGACTTGGTATTTTCATAAGTCATTAATGGCTGTCAAACAAAACTTCCATGTCATTAGATACAAATTTCAAAGGTTTAAAGTACCTTGAAAAAGTAATGAAACTGTATACATTTTTGGGACACCCTATATAGGTCAATTGTCAAGGCAGTTGGGCCATATCGGGCATAACCTACACTGTACTTCCCTCCTCGAGTCACTAGCCTTACCGCACGACAGACACAAGAGAACATTAACTAGGTTTAGCAAAATGAGATGAAATGACCGACATTTACATAAATCCATGTATTCTACTAATATTAAGTTACTTGAAAAGGTGGAAAGGGTTTGTACTATATTTAGCTATTAGTAACGGAACTGAGGAAGAGTGGGCAAAGTGGACCGAAAATTTTGGGTTTTATCGCAGAAATGTGACCCTTTTGAAAGCCAAAATAAGTAAACCGACCAGATCTGTAGCGACAGCATTTTCCCTACAGGGGGCCGGATCATGCAGTGACCCGAAGTTCCGACAGCCCCTATGTCGAGGAGGTGGTGAGAAAGGGATATGAAGAAGCCTAAATATCCCAAGCCATTGCAGGGCATATTTTGCATAATATCACTTAATACTTCATAAGCCGAGTTGCGCACTGATAGTGTACTCTTGAATCTGAAACGTGAAATTGTAAGGCGCGCGAAAATTTTTAGGTCTTACACAAAAAAATATATGTAATCATTAAGAACAAAAAGAAAAAAAGGAAAAGTGTAGGGGTTGTAGACCATATCGGGGATAACATACATTTTATCGAAACCACCTGGACTACCCTATGAATTACCCATTAGCGGCTCGCCATAGGGGCACGGGGGGCACTTGCCCCCCCCCCCCAAAGTTTGCAAAGCATGGTCTTCAATTTTCCAGAAAAATAATAAATAGGCCTAAATAAAACAAAACATGTAATTCGAGATGGGTAAGGCCCTCCCTTTTCCTTGACTCGGTTTAATATCAACGAAGTGAATAACTTTCCAATGCAATGTCGCGAAGGTTAAATATTAATAAAGTACTTTTAAAACGACATTTCTTTTCGGCGCGCTTCGCGCGCGTTTTCTTAGTTGCTTGTTTGCTACTATACTTCAGACATCACCAATGGACCTACCATTAGTGCGAGCTACGGTTATCAAAACAAATGATCACGCTATGATTGATTCCTTGCCGAAGGCAGGCAAGGAATCTATGCGATGGTGATGTCGTGTGTGTGTGTGTATGTGTGTGTGTGTATGTGTGTGTATGTGACGCCTAGCTTGTAAACACGATATCTCAAGTTAGCAATGACTGACACTTTTCATATTTGGTATATAGATTTATCATGTTGAGAGGAAGAACCCTATTGTTTTGGTGGCGGTCAAAGGTCATTTGAGGTCACCAGAGGTCAAATACCGAAAACTTTGTAAACACGATATCTCAAGTTAGCAATGACTGACACTTTTCATATTTGGTATACAGATTTGTCATGTCAAGAAGAAGAAGCCTATTGTTTTTGGTAGAGGTCAAAGGTCATCTGAGGTCACCGGAGGTTAATCTGCGAAAACCTTGTAAACGGCTTGTAAACACGATATCTCAAGATAGCAATGACCGACACTTTTCATATTTGGTATATAGATTTGTCATGTTGAGAGGAAGAACCCTATTGTTTTTGGTAGAGGTGAAAGGTCATCTGAGGTCACCAGAGGTTAATCTGCGAAAACCTTGTAAACGGCTTGTAAACACGATATCTCAAGATAGCAGTGACCGACACTTTTCATATTTGGTATATAGATTTGTCGTGTTGAGAGAAAGAACCCTATTGTTTTTGGTAGAGGTCAAAGGTCATCTTAGGTCACCAGAGGTTAAACGGCAAAAACCTCGTAAACACGATATCTCAAGATAGCAAAGGCCGACACTTTTCATATTTGGTATACAGATTTTGTATGTCAAGAGAAAGAACCCTATTGTTTTTGGTAGAGGTCAAAGGTCATCTGAGGTCACCAGAGGTTAAACTGCGAAAACCTCGTAAATGGCTTGTAAACACGATATCTCAAGTTAGCAATGACCGACACTTTTCATATTTTGTATACAGATTTGTCATGTCGAGGGAAAGATCCCTGTTTTTGGTGGAGGTCAAAGGTCATTTGAGGCCACCGCAGGTTAAAAGCCGAAAAGGCTCGTAACCACGCTATCTCAATATAGGAATGACCAACACTTTTCATATTTGGTATATAGATTCATCAAGTTGAGAGGAAGAATCCTATAATTTTTGGTGAAGGTCAGAGGTCATTTGAGGTCACCATAGGTAAAAGGCCGAAAAGCTCGTAATCACTTTATCTCAAGATAGGAGTGACCAACACTTTTCATATTTGGTATATAGATATGTCATATTGAGAGAGAGAACCCTATTGTTTTTGGTGGAGGTCAAAGGTCATTTGAGGGCACCAGAGGTCAAAGACCGAAATCCTTGAAATTGGGATATGTCAAGATAGGAATGGCGGATAGGCCTATAGATTTGTCATGTTGAGAGGAAGAATGCTATTGTTTTTGGTAGAGGTCAAAGGTCATCTGAGGTCACCAGAGGTTGAACTACAGAAACCTTGTAAATGGCTTGTAATCACAATATCTCACGATAGCAGTGACAGCCACTTTTTCATATTTGGTATATTAATTTGCCATGTTGAGGGGGGAAACCCTATCAATTTTGGTGGAGGTCAAGGTCATCTGGGGTTACCAGAGGTCAAAAAACAAAATTTCCCAAGAATTCCCAAGATTGTCATCTTGGGTCACTGGGATCAAAAGCAACATTTCCCAAGAATTCTCAAGATTGTCATCCGGGTTCACTTTAGGTTAAAAAGCAGTTTCCCAAGAATTCCCAAGATCATCATATGGGGTCATCAGAGGTCAAAAAGCAAAATTTCCCAAGAATTCCCAAGATCGTAATCTGAGGTCACCAAGGGTCAAAAAGCAAAATTTCCCAAGAATTTCCAAGATTGTTATATGGGGTCACCAGAGGTGAAAAAGCAAAATTTCCCAAGAATTCCCAAGATAGTCATCAGGGGTCACCAGAGGTCAAAAAACAAAATTTCCCAAGAATTTTCAAGATCCAAGATCCATTGGAGTTGAATTCCTTTCAAGACACTTTCGTTTTTGATTCCTTGCCGTAGGCAGGCAAGGAATCTATGCGATGGTGATGTCGTGTGTGTGTGTGTATGTGTGTGTGTATGTGTGTGTATGTGTGTGTGTATGTGTGTTTGTGACGCTGCTTGTAATCGCGATATCTCAAGATAGGATTGACCAACACTTTTCATATTTGGTATATAGATTTGTCATGTTGAGAGGAAGAACCCTATTGTTTTTGGAGGAGGTCGAAGGTCATCGGAGGTCACCAGAGGTCAAAAACCGAAAACCTTGTAATCGCGTTATCTTGAGATAGGAATGACCGACACTTTTCATATTTGGTATATAGATTTGTCATGTTGAGAGGAAGAACCCTATTGTTTTTGGTAGAGGACAAAGGTCATCTGAGGTCACCATAGGTTAAACTGCGAAAACCTCGTAAATGGCTTGTAATCGCGCTATCTTGAGTTAGCGATGACCGACACTTTTCATATTTGGTATATAGATTTGTCATGTTGAGAGGAAGAACCCTATTGTTTTTGGTGAAGGTCAAAGGTCATTTGAGGTCACCGGAGGTAGAAAGCCGAAAAGCTCGTAATCGCGATATCTCAAGATAGGAATGACAGACACTTTTCATATTTGATATATAGGTTTTTCATTTTGAGAGAAAGAATCCTATTGTTTTTGGTGGAGTTCAAAGGTCATTTGAGGTCACCAGAGGTGAAAGACCGAAAACCTTGAAATCACGATATTTCAAGATAGGAGTGGCCTGTATGGATTTGTCGTGTTGAGAGGAAGAACCCGATTATTTTTGGTAGAGGTCAAAGGTCATCTGAGGTCACCAGAGGTCAAAAACCAAAAAACCTTGTAATCGGGATATCTCGAGATAGGGATGACCGACACTTTTCATATTTGGTATGTAGATTTGTCATATTGAGAGGAAGAGCCCTGTTGTTTTTGGTGAAGGTGAAAGGTCACTTGGGGTCATCGGAGTTAAAAAGCCGTAAAGCTTGTTAATCACGATATCTCAAGATAGGAATGACAGACACTTTTCATATTTGGTATATAGACTTGTTATATTGAGAGAAAGAATCCTATTGTTTTTGGTGGAGGTCAAAGGTCATTTGAGGTCACTAGAGGTCAAAGACCGAAAACCTTGAAATCGCCATATGTCAAGATGGGAATAGCCTATATAGATTTGTCATGTTGAGAGGAAGAATCCTATTGTTTTTGGTAGAGGTCAAAGGTCATCTGAGGTCACCAGAGGTTAAACTGCAAAAACCTTGTAAATGGTTTGTAAACACGATATCTCCAGATAGCAATGACCGACACTTTTCTTATTTGGTACATAGATTTGTCATGTTGACAGGAAGAAGCCTTTTGTTTTTGTTGAAGGTCAAAGGTCATTTGAGATCACTGGAGGTAAAAAGCTGAAAAGCTCATAATCATGATATCTCAAGATAGGAATGACCGACACTTTTCATATTTGGTATATAGATTTGTCATGATGTAAGGAAGAACCCTATTGTTTTTGGTGGAGGTCAAAGGTCATCTTGGGTTACCAAACGTCAAAAAGCAAGATTTCCCAAGATTGTAATCTAGCATCACTGGGGTCAAAAGCATCATTTCCCAAGGATTCCCAAGATTGTTATGTGGGGTCACCAGAGGTCAAAAAGCAAAATATCCCAAGAATTCCCAAGATTGCAATCTGGCGTCACTGGGGTCAAAAATCAACATTTCCCAAGAATTCCCAAGATCATCATCTCGAGTTATCAGAGGCCAAAAAGCAAAAGCAAAATTTCCCAAGAATTCCCAAGGTTGTTATATGGGGTCACCAGAGGTCAAAAAGCAAAATATCCCAAGATCATGATATGGGGTCACCAGAGGTCAAAAAGTGAAATTTCCCAAGAATTCCCAAGATAGTCATCAGGAGTCACCAGAGGTCAAACAGCAAAATATCCCAAGTATTCGTAAGATCGTCATCTAGGGTCACCAGAGGTCAAAAAGCAAAATTTTCCAAGAATTTTCAAGATCCAAGGTCCATTGGAGTTGAATCCCTTTCAAGACACTTCAGATTTTCTTTTTTGTTATATTTGGTGGGGTTCAAAGGTCATGTGAGGTCAGCAGAGGTCAAATTGTTAAAACATTAAATGATGTAGTCAAGAAAGATTAATTTGAGGGATAAACCTCAGTGCAACAAAGCATCCCCATTCGGCAAGGAATCACTAAGCCTTTGGGCTTTCTGGTTCTTTTTTGTTATATTTGGTGGGGTTCAAAGTTCATGTGAGGTCAGCAGAGGTGAAATTGTTAAAATATCGTAAAATGATGTAGTCAAGGAAGATATCTGAGGGATGAACCTCAGTACAACAAAGCATCCCCATTCGGCAAGGAATCACTAAGCCCTTAGGCTTTCTGGTTTTTGTAATCTGATTAGCTTAGGCATCGTAATGTCATTTACAGAGGGTAACGGTAATGCTGGAGTTAAATGCCCATAGCTTTGCAGACACTTTAGAGCTTTCTGGGTCATTCGATACACAACCTTTTAGCAGTGTTGATTATCATCCACGACTAAAAGCAGTTTTGCCCGGGTGTCACCTGGCCAGATTAGCATAGCTAGTCTACAAAAAGTTGTAACGGGCATGTAGCCTAAACGTAGTGTGTTTCCCATAGAAGAGATTTCCCTTCCCTTGTCCAAATTGACAGCGCCGTTGCCCACGAGCGGTCTTATGACTGTCAAATGGCATGTTATAACCAAAAGGTTCACTTCTGTTCAAAAGTATACCGTTTCAGTTGATTTAAAATAAAGACACCAAACAGTCAATCTAAGTTCAGTGTAGTGAGACTTTTTGGCCTAGCTATTTGTATATAGGATGAGACGTCGTTCTGAGCTAGGGGAATTCCCCTCCCCCTTTAAAATATTTCGTTTCGGAACGGTACTGAGATCCAAAATAGTGGTATCAATTCATCGTTTTCAAGTGTCTTCAGTGCTAGAAATTTTTGTTAGTTTAAGAAAACAGTCCAAAAAACCAGCATTTTATGGTTTCTTGGCAAAGCTGAAACACATCGGTGACACAATGAGAAAAAAAACAAAATATTTAAAGGTGGGGCTCATTTTATACAAATGGATCAAGCCGCTTTGCCCATTTCACCTGCCTCTTACTTCCCCCTATGGAGTAGTGATAGGCTGATGTGGCTGATGTGGTTGTATTTATTTTCATAGGCGTAGGAAGCGGGGGCGGCTGGGGGCTAAAGGCCCCCAATCAAAAATGTGAGGGGCTGAAGTATGCTTCCGCCCCCAAGATCCAAGGGCGAACACCCCTTATTTGTCTCTTCTGTAAGAAATGCCAAAAATTTGCTGAAATTTTCCTTAAAGTTTGTCTAAAATGTTGCACCAAATTGCATTGGAGGACCCTCAAATACCAAAAAATTTTCCAGAGGGGAGGGGGACACCCCTCCCCTTAGACCCCTCCCCCAGGACGCGATCCGAAACAAGGTTCAGTCCCCCGTCTCGAAAAGCTTCCTACGCCTATGTTCATTTTTTAAGTAGTCAGCTCATGACTGACTGCCTGAAATGGTTTTTGCAGAGCTCTTGAAGACTATATGGGGCATCGCTGTAATACATTATAATAACCATACTCCTATTGTACTATCCGGACCGGAGCTGAACGTTAATATTACCGGGGGGTTCCGAACCTCCCTGAATACGGACTTGAGTTTGCCCCCCAAACAAAATTTCTTAGAGCCGCCCATGGAATTACCCAAACTTTGCTCCTTGAGTCGCTCACCAACTGACCGTACCGCATGACACATACAAGAAAACAGCAATTAGGCTTTGCGATACGGGATGGAATTTACGACCTCTAAATAAACTGTGTACTCTGCCTACATGTTACTTGTTAAGTTTGACAGGTCTTGTGCTATCTAGCAATGTATAATGTAAGTATTGAAGAAACTGGAGTGACTCTATCGCGCGCCTTGCGCGCCGAAAAATTTTGGGTTCTTTTAAGGGAAATTGTCCTCTTGAGAGCAAAAACAGGCAAACATTACGTTTCTTTGATACCCTCCCTTGCTGTACACACAACCGTGTCGTCTCGAAGCACGAAGGAAAATATGCTAAAATACCGCCTACAGGTCACTGGCACTTCCCACGTGCAAGAAACTCCAGGCAAACACCCACTGTTCTTCATGGAATAATGTTTAAACGTGATCTTGGTCATAACGTACTCTTGGATAAAAAAAAAACGAATATCAATGGTGGTGACACAGGGGTTACAGTACCCACGAGCTAGAGCTAGGTGCGGGGTTCAAGTCCTGACTCAATCACGGTACCCAAGGCTCTCTCACTGTTCCCCAGTAATGAAAGGGGAACCCAGTATATAAGCGAATTTTGGATTATAATACCTTCCAGCACAATGGTAATTTTTTGAGAAGTATGATCCCACTGAACAGTCTATTTTTCCCTGAACGTCTTTAAATCCAACGGATGTCCAAAGTATAATTGGCCTTCTCGATTTCTGATTATATTAAGTGATTCCAATTCAACGACAACCTCTACCAGTCAACACAATAATATATTTGATTTTTTTCAGCGGGAGTACAAGCGAAGAGCCGGAGTCGCGTTCCCATTTTTTTTATAACAGAGTTAGGCACTACTGGATGCGATTTCGTGGCATATGGGAACCAAAATTAGAGCTGGACCTCCTCTTGAGGGACTCACTGACTGTATAAGGATTTTGAATGAGAATCGGGACAATAGAAGGAAAATACGCTGTCAGCAAACTTATAATGGCATGTTAATTGCATTGTTATAACTGAAAATAGAACCTTAAAAACATACCGGGGAAAATAAACAATATATTATACAAAATGAAGAAATCCTCGAAAATCAAAGGGGGGTTTAAACCCCTAACCCCCCATTTGGATCCGCCCCTGATAATAATAATGTCACACAGAGAAAATGTCACTTGAACTGATCTCTATACTACAATTTGTTTATAGAAAAATAAACTCCTAGAATCTAGATTATGTAGAATAGATGGTTTCTCGAAACGCAGTCTTTTTACGTGTAAGACATAAGGTTTGACCAACATAGCTCCATGGTATGATCTATGGGTAAAAGTCTTAGAGAGTTTCAAAGATTAATGACACGATAGCGGCAACGATTGATGAGAAGAAGACGAATAATTAATGAACACATAGGCGGGTAGCTCGATCATGCAGAAACTAATAAATGCATAGGCCCATAAAAGTACACTGTACTTTTACCTATAAAAGTACACTGTACTTTTAGATACGGATATGTTCTTAGTGAAGAAATTTAAGGAAGCTTCCAGTCGTCCAGCTATAAGGTCTATGTACTTATGAAACGTAAAATGAAACAAAACCAAGGGTGAAATGAAAATTGTCTGACAGGTTCTTTGTTTTCCTAAAGTCTATGTAATCAATTGCCAATGACATTTGTAAAACGAGAATTGAAATTTTCAAATTGACAATTTGTCAACATGGCAGTAATAAGATTTTGTCAAGAGAGGGGCGGTCGATTACCATACGGCTCTGAAGGCGCCGTGGCAGCGTAAAGTGCCTCCCTCACCGACGTGTGGTCCAGAGGCCCTCCTCGGGACTCCTTGCTGGGTTCAAGAGGAAACTGCCCTTTTCGAAATTAAGAGGACATGCGCCCTGGAAGATCTGGGTATTTACAAAATTTTGGGTATTGGACCGATGTACTATTCTTCAAATGAGTTTGGCTGCTCACTTAGCAGAATAAGAAAAAATCATTCTTTTCAGGCTTCTTCGTTGCAGGCTAACTCCGACCGTACCAATAATGCATGGGGGCTTGTGAGATGGGATGATAGATAATGCTTCTGCATACCACATTAACCAATATGTGTGGTAACGCATACGAAAATATGCTCAAGAAGGCGGAAGTTGGACTCGCCTCTCCGAGTGCTCCATCGCTACATACCTGGTCACTCACCAAAGACTTTCGTGCAAGGGTCGTTAAGAAACGTTTCAGTACACCACACGAAGCCGTAGACAGCTGTGACCGGCATTCATATAGACACCATCTTGCCAAGGTGTAATCATTGGCGTGGCAGCAAAGTTACTAACAACAAGTATTGTAGACCTATGTCTCCGTTTAAAGAAGTACTATTTGCACTTGCAGTAACAAGTGGGTGTAACCACCCACCCTTCGAAGAAGATTTGGACTTAATAAACGACGGATGTTATAGTAAGAGACAACATTGTAACCCGTGGAGGTTAACAACATGTGCGTACCTTGAATTTCTAAAACCGTTCGCAAAATATTACTGATTTTATGTTGTAAGAAGGAAGGAACCTTCAAATACAAGCTTAAGTTGTACTAACACTCTGTCCCACGTTCTGTACCGGTCACCCTCAAGGTCCAGCTTGTTTTGAATCATTAGTCATGCTCGTGCTCATGACCTCGTACAATTACTTAAATTCATGGTCCTTTACTCAGGGGCAATTCTAACGAAAAGGCGAAAATTGTTCTGTAAAGAAGAAAATTTTTTAAAAACCACCAGTTCCCCGAGAAGTCATTTTCTGATGACTTTCTTAGAAACTTGGTTCCCTGAAAAGGGGATATGAAGGGTATATACCAGATCTAATGTTAGGTTGAATCAAGCCGTGAGGCGGTTATGAAAAAGTGATAAAGACCTCTTTGTAACCATGGATCAGAGGTAGTACTTCCATGGCGTTACAATCCCATATCATCAATGAAATATGGAAAAGCCTAGCACTTCCATGTCCGACTTATCTGGCATGTAGGATTATGTAATCATACTCGTAGCCTTTTGGCCCTTTAACCGTAGGCTATTGTACTTATGATTCAGTTTAATTTGTAGTTCAGTACCCATGCGTGTTTCCCTGATCACGTAGCCATGCCTGTGCTCTAATTCAAGACCAACTACGCGTACCCATTAGCGAGGGCTCGTGTACATACTTCACTGGAACGGAAGTCATGGTCCATCTCTCTTGGACCATGACCTTGTAGTGGTACACTTCGATCGTACCCATTTCACTATTGGCTAACCCGTTCTATGCTCACACCAAAATACTGGCTCAAACTGAGATGATTCTATGGCAATAAAACCTAAGACTAACTTTATAATATCAGTATAGGCCTACTGTGAATAGGCTCTAGGAGAATCCCCTCCTGGACAGTTCCCAACCCCCCCGAAAAACCCCACAACAATTCTGTCCCAGACAATTCCCACCCAGAACAACCCCCGACAATAATCCACCCAGGACAATTCCAAACTTTCTGGGGGGGATAATTTGTGTGAGGGGTACTTGCCATGGGTGGAAACCGTCAGGGGTTGGAATTGCCCGGGGAGAAAGGTGTCCGGTCACGTTGTGATGCATCTGGGAGTACGGGGTTAAAAATATGACGTTAGAGGTCATAAGACATTAAGTGAAAAAAATGTTCTCGTCAGATAGGTTCAAATTTTAACAAGTAATAATAAACCACAACAATAGTATTGATTTCCACATTCAAGTACAGGGCCAAGAAAAGTGCTGCAAATCTTCTTGTCTGCAGCTTGTTTAAAACAACGACATATGTTGTTCTAAGGAATAAACGATAACCTGTAGCATCTTTGACAGATGTCACCAATGACATCGAGTGAGTTACACGCACTGTTTTTCTTTGAAACAATAAAACTTATCAATAAAAGAATATTTTGACATTTGATACGGTATACTTCATTGTTTTATATAATAAGCCGGACAAGGACAGAACCTTCAGGACTGGTCTTAACAGTGAATAGCAGGTATAGCCTAGGTTAAAGTTAGTGTATTAATGCCTACCTGTAAAATGTGTCTTAAATTGAGGTGAATAAAGGTGGAGGTTAAATTCCTTGTGGAGGGTAGGCTAGATATTATTTTCATATTTTCATATTTAAATTTGTGTTTACTTTGTAGTGAATTTGCATTAGTATTACGGATTAATTGTAACGAGAAGCTGCCCTTATGAATAGTCGTACACAGAAGTTAAAAGTGAAGGCGTAAGAGAAAATCGTCACACTGCAGTCTTCGAAAATTGGCAAATATTTTATTTAAGAGTAATATGAAATCACTTATAACTAGCTTAGAAAGATACAAAAAGGTGAATAACATTTAAAACTCCGACTCCTGCTAGGAAAAGTTTGAAACTACAAAATGTTACATGCGATTAAGTCGCATCTGGCGATCCATTTTACACACAGACTTTGTATTGCAGCTTATAAACTCTTTAGAAAAGACATAGGAGCTAAAAGTTGGTGGGGCGGGGCGTTGTGGGATCTGCACATGGCAACTTTGTACAAGTATTTAGTGCAAAAATAGATCAAATGTCGAGGATAACACGCATGCATGGTATTGAATCTATCCCCGTCTGTCTCACCAAATGGTCATATCTACCTAATTGGGCCGTACCGCCCCCGGTGGCAGTCTGTGTAATAAGGACGAAAGAGCACCCATGCAATAAATTGCAACAAAATTAAAGATCTCAGCGGGAAACTTTGTTGGCAAAGTAAGTTAACGTTTATTTGGTGAGGGGAGAGCCGGATTTAACTACTATGTATCCAAAACTAGGAAAAGACAACAGGTGAAACCTCGGCAGGGTGTGGCTAACCTCAGTTAGCGATTGCACACTTTATTGTATCAATTGACACATCGAAAGGAAAAAAAATCCCTCAAAATGTGTGGGAGGGATAACTTGGAGGCACAACTCTGGGTATATAAGTATGGCTGTGACCCACACTAATATTATGGGTCGTGCCTGCTGTTAAAAGAAAACAAGAGCAACAATGTTGCCGAAGCTCAGCTTTTCCTGTTGACCTAAAAGTCTGCAGTCAATATTTTGGATGGGTCTGTAAGTCATGTTGTTCATACGTACGTTCGAAAACAAAGAGATAAATATAAATGCAATGAAATATGTATTGAACTCCTGAAGTCTCTGAAAGACTAAATCTGGTACACAAAGTTAACTTTATATACTGTACAGATGTTAGTATACAAATAATGAATATTTATGAGTGTGCTGTTTTGTAGACCTCATTTGCTTTCCATAAATAGACCCAGATAGTAACTTCCGATAAAGAAATTTTACAAATGGTTAAAGGTCTTAAAAGCGATATTTTGCCCCAGAGATATTCCTTGAACTTGTCCAGGGACAGAAGTTCCAATGAGTGTTGCCACTATGATTTGGAAAATCCAAAACTGCTCAATTGCTCAATATAAAGGGGTAATTTCTAAATTAAATTCTTTACGCGCCTCGAATTCTGAGTACTCTTTAGTCCCGTTTTCCCCTAAAAAATTATTTTACTGCATAACATTTTTATGATTGGGATCTACCAGGTATATAAATCGTCGATCGCTTTTAGGACCCCTTGAATGTGTCGCAACAGGCCGGAGGGTAACTACAGTTCGTAGAGAGCGTTGGGAAAATATGCACACTTATACTAAGTCTAAGGCTATTGAAATATCATCCCCCATGGCTTCCCCTTAACAACTTGGTGGGGCTTTCGGCAACGGAGAACAAGACTGGGGCAGTTCCTGCAGTGTCGACGCCCATGTGACTGCACCAGGCTTGTAGCCTGACAAGGTTCTGAATGGGGGCGAAATGGCTTCCAGGGGCTAAAAAATTTTTAAGGGAGCCAAATGTATACAAATGCCATTAAGCCAATGGCAACTTGAAAACTTGCTAGGGGCGAACAAATTGCAAAGAGGGATTCGCCCCCTTGGCCCGCTTGACTAGAAGCCTGAGCTGCACAATTCCTGCTGGCTCCGAGACTGACTTATGGCACACGCCTTCAAAAAGCACGTTTTCGTTTTCAAACCGAAAATTGTTTTTGGAATGTTAGCACAACCGTTAAGCTTAAACCATATGAAGCTTTGTATTTTCAATCAACGTGCTATGTTCTTTGTTTAAAAGAAAGGGGTGGGTTCCTCTTTCCTCGTACGACATTTCCTAGACAACATTCACCCTAGTAACTTGAAATAGTGTACCCCGAGCCGGTATCCCAATTCACGAGTAGCTTCTTTCCTTCATGCGACAAATATAAACTAATTTGCTATTAAGGAGGATAAGTCATTTGTTTACCTTTCATACTAAAAATTTTTTGTCCAGAAATGTTAAGAAGAATGTTTGTAAAGGAGATACAAGAAAATTTGTAAAGGAGATACAAGAAAATTTGAAAGATTAAGGTAACGTTTACAAATAACTTGAAACTTGAGGCGACTGGATATATTCTCTTTAAACTTTAAGCCAAACTCCTAAAACCATTCAGACATCAGGCTAAGTCGAATACTTGTTTCTGCCGACTAGCTTATACCACTAGCCTATGTTTCGCACAAGGCCACATAGTCGCAAGAACTTGCATAACTTTCAAACGTCCGGTATTTCTTTTCGAGTAGGCCTAACCGTGATCCAACCAATTTAGCTAGTCTATTATTAAAACGCCTGAATGAGATCAGCACCACATGTTCATGACGTAACGCCTCCATAGTAGGCTGTACGGTATACTCCTTATTCATGTCATATCCCTGGTTTGGAAAGCAAAGAGCTGAGCAAACATAGTCTGACATAGTGGGGTAGCCCACGTACGGTATTCAAAAGTCGATACACTGCACTTTGCGTAAACACTTCCACACGATTAAGCACGAGACGTCCTGTACATTTACATATGTTCAGTATACGTTTGTACTTCGTTTCGTTGCACAGTCTCTCAAATGATAACAACTGGGATTCTCGACGTATTCCGGAACATGGGGACTTCGCCAGAATTTGTTTCAAAAAGTGATGTTTTCATGCCTTTAATGATTGGAGAAACGAAAAAAAATTTAACTTTTGTTCAGCACAAATTGAACTATCTATATGAAACATATTATCAAGATTGGTGCAAAACTGAAAGACAAGTAGGGAATTTTACGTTTTCAAACAAAGCCCCCTCCCGAGGTCAAATAGCGGCCAAATGAATCGAAAAGAGTCGCAGCATACAGATACCACTTTGCTAACATCTCTACTGAATTTCAGCCAAATCTAAGGAAAAACAGCGAAATGTCAGGTACTTAAACGCAAATGTTATGGTGACAGACGTTTGCTGTGACGTAGAAGTTTTGCCGTGCACGACAGCAATAGCTCAGCTGAAAGCTTTCAGCTGAGCTAAAAACTGAATGTTATCTTTATCTGGCATGTACTATTAAACATTGGTTACAATGTCTTCAGATGAGTTTGTTCCTCAACCGTCATTTTGAAAGTCAGTTTGGTTTGTACAACATAACCTAAGTCAGCATTTTACAATTCAAATGATTGTGAGTGATATGTGGAAACGGAAATGTCTTTCAGGGAGCTACCAATAGAACTCCCTGGGTGTTCTAGATCTCCCCTCTTACTGCGAGAAGCCTTCCGTGTCAAACGAGTTGCTTGATGAAAACAAACTTTAAGAGCGCCGCCGTTCCCATTCGTAACACTTTTCGATCGAGTGGTCGTAGCTTAGTTCTGTATCTACAGTAACTGCAATAACGCTTTCAGCTGTTAATTCGTACCTCCATTTTAATTTACATCGATATCAACCTTCTTTGTAACTTCCTCAGATGAATGTAGGCCGTCATTGTAAAATGTGTATCTTCGTCACAGTAGCATGTCCTTATCACAAAATGATACTGTAAATAATAGTCGTAATAGGCTAATTGTAGGTCCCGTATGAGCTTTTCACATGGGTCCTACAACAAGTAAGTCACGCTGCCCGTGTAGACCCCATAACAGGACAACTTCAGTGACGTTTATGTGGGCCCCTTCAAAAACCCACTTAACGTACGTGAGAAGGGTTCTTGCGTTATTTGGGTTCATTTTTGGCTATGCATAGACATTGTGGCGGCATGTTTAACCGGTGAAGCCACGAAAATGGTGAGGGCGCTTCCGTTGTACGGCAAAAGACCGGTTGATTGGTGTGTCTCCGTACGTACAGTGTGCATTCTGCTGCAGAAGTTATAGCTTATTTTATCCGTTTTTCGAAAGATTGGGAGTAATTTTCACAACAGGAATAAGTTATGGTGCCTTAAGTATTTTGTTTTATACTCCTAACTTGAAAACTTGTAGTTTCTTTGCCAATACCTGGGGCAAAAGCAATGACGTGATGTTTGTATTACGCGCCGGTGCTATGTTGCCGTACAGCCTAGCCAAATCAATGGCTTCAGTCCAGATCGGCAGACGTCATTCTCCCTTACTTTAATGTCTATGTATGGTACTCATCTAGGACAGATGAATTTTATGGATATCAGATTTTGTCTGTATCTGGCCCTGATCAACACCAATTATGGGTAATAGTTGTAATCGGGAGCCCACACTGGCACACCCTGCATGGAAGTATCATACAGCCTTGCGTCGTCCTTTGCAAAAAAATTCTGCGGGCTATCTTCGATTACTGACGGAAAACAGAAGCTGTCGCAAAGTCACGATCGTGAAGACTGAGACGTAACCTTGATAAAGAAGACCAGCCCCCAGACAGCTCTACGAATGACGTCAATGTTACCCTTTAACAAATTTGTGGTACTTAAGTAAAAAGGCATCATCAAACTGAATGCTGAACCGAAAATGCTTTCATAACGGTTATTCTTTTTTGTAAATACCTCGCCGTGTGGTTTATCATATTTAAATAGGTCTACTATGGTATATATTTGACTGGATATTCAGTCTTAATGATGAATATTTTAATGAAATAAATAATAAAATCACAAAGAACAAAAATGTAAGTTCTTAATGCTGACTCCGTCTACATACCCCGTATACTGACCCGCCCCACCATGCCTACCATATACCCATGCAGAATGTGCCCCTTTAAATCACAACAGAGACACTCATGGGCCTAATATTCATCTGCATGATACCTCTTTAAACATATGACTGTTGAAAACACTGCCCATAATTGTCAACCACCATAATCCCACCAATATATGCCCATGTACCATGTACCATGCACTTGACCCGCATGGACATATAATGTTGAGACTTTCGTATACCCAAGAACATGTGACCTTAACGCATTAGAAATGCACGTGGTTCCACCACAATCTCAACTCCCTGGCTCCACAATGGACAGCCAGCATTTGCACATGGGCATATGCCTATTGAAAGTACATTAGCCCATACCGCCAAATGGATAGGTCATCATCAGCCAATAATTTACTAGTGACATTTACCCATACAAGACCTGCTCAATTCCCCTATGGGATCCCATAAAAGCTACATAAAACTACCAGCCCAACTCCCACAAACAACCTATGTGGGAGCTATTTGGTGCGTTGACTAGAGAATAAGTGATTTAGGGAATTTTGCGGCATCAGCTCAACAGAGACATTGAAACAGAAACCTTTAGAGATATTTTTGTAGGCACCAGGGGCGTTGCCAGGATTTTGTCCTTAAGCGGCTTCATACTGCTGAACTAGCCCAGTGACACCAGGGGAATTGTCGGACCGCAATGATTTGCCATGAGCGTGAGACCCAGAGGCCCCCCTCAGGGCCCTTGTGGGTCTAAGGGTCAACGCCCGGATGGAGAACCAGGGGGAAGAGCCCCGCGAAATGTGATTTCGGGCATTATTTTTTCGCAATTGAGTCATGGGTGTGGATCCATCTCCAAAGGTGGGGAGACTTTTCAACACTTGTGAACCGCCGTCCTGGGGTAGGGGTCTAAGGGAGGGGGACACCCCTCCCCTCTGAAAATTTTTCAACCACCAGGTATCCTTAGACACAATCTGGTGCAATATTTTGCATCTTTTGACGTCATATTTTTCCTCGAAAATATTAGTTTCCAGGTAAGTAATCCAACATGTTTTTACTTTCGGGCGACTACTGTTATTTTTTTAAAAAAGGAAATTGGAAGATGTCTATGCGGTTAGGTTAGGTTAGATGAGGTTTAACGTCCCAGTTTCCAACCAATTGGTTCAAGTCTATGTGGCAAATGGTGACATATTTGGGCGCAATTTAGCATTTGTTATATTAGCATTTGTTATATTATTTACCCTCTTTAGGTAAAAAGTTTTGACCCTGTCATTATCATGTCTCAATCCAAAATCAGAGATCTTATTGGCTGGGGGAGGGGTTTATGGGGAGGGTGTGCTCCTCCCCTTTGAAAAAAGAGGAAATTGCAAGGTGTCTATATGGAAAATGGTGCCATATTAGGGCGCAGTTAAGCTTTTATAATGTAGTGACAATTCGTAATCTATGTTATATTATTTATACCTTTTACGTAAAACGTTGGGACCCTGTCATCGTCATGTCTCAATCCAAAATCAGAGATCGTATTGGCTGATGGTCAGTATCGTCAAAATGTACGATCATGAAAAATCCCATGAAAATCACCATTTTTGGCGGTGTTCAGCCTAATAAATACCACGTTATTTTTTCATATGCGCTTAGATACTCCTCTGATCGAAAAACATTTGTTAATATTATCAAAATGTGCCTGAAAATATTGATTGGTGAGATCATTTAGCTCCAAGTAGCACAGGGTGCACAGAAATGTCACAGTAATCCATTCCCTTCTTGCTACTCGTACTGCTCTATTTTTGTACTCTCACAGTTTTAGTTTTCATCATTTTGCAAAAGTTGGGGGGGGGGACTTTTTGGAAATGCCCCCCCCTTCGAAAAAAGTGAGGAGGACGCGTCCCCCCGTCCCCCATGATCCACGCCCATGAATTGAGTCTCTTCTACGCACCTGATAGGTGCTCGTAGATAGGTCTGTAAATTTGCATCAATGGGAAAGTACATTAATATAGTCTTGTCCAATACGCTGCGGAATTGTACTTATTTACGTTCTGATAAAATCAGGCAGAGTGTGAACTGAACTGTACAGAGGTATACAGATATACGGTTCTGGAACTGTATAAAACTGTATTGCTTTGTGCAGACCACAGATTCTCATGTCACATGTTATCTGTTACTCAGACCAAAAATTCTGGGGTATATAGAGAGCGTACTTACAGTAGCAGCTATCTCCGTACTTTTTCGAACTAACGAACCAAGATCTTGAGCAAGAATGTAACACCAATGTGGCTCCAGCAAGCACGGACCACTTTTCGTGAACACAAGAAGGGGGCAAAATAGCAAGGGTTGCGTCATGAAACCACCAATCCGCAAGCTCATTGAATCAATAATCATGGGAAAAAAGTACTTTGTCCGATAACTGTTTCCCCTTTATATAACTTACGGAGCCCAGTCACTACTTGAATTCACTGTCACCAGCTGCAAGGAAAAGCACATACTGTAACTACATCACAAGGTTTCATGAAGGGAGAATATACGTAGGCCTATTTTGTACTGGTTACTTTTTCTCTGTTTTAGCTGCAAGGGTTCTCTTTTGCAGTAAACCACGTTCCACAACCTTGAAATTGAACAACAATCAACATTAAGTGCAAGTTAGATTATTTAACTTAAGAACAAAAGTTGAATGAATAACTTTGAGCATTTGTATGAAAACTGACCGATTGTGACTTTTGTGGTATGTTCTGTTTTTACCAATGCCGAATGAAGATACTTAAATGCTTCATTTTTATGACCACAATTCGGTGAACACACCATGCAGAACTTAGTCATTGTCTCCGGCGACATTATGTTAATACGAGCCAGAGCAGAAAAAATTGGGCTTTCCCAGCCCTCGGGCGTCGTGCCCTTTTCACCTCTAGCACTTTAATGCAAAATGCTGTTATATGTTTCAATATTTTGGGTAACCTTTCAAAACAAGTTTTTTGTTACCGTAAGAATTGACTTCAGTTTACTTTTCTACAATTTTCCAGAGCAAATCGGCTGCTTCCTTCAGGTAAAATTTAAAATTCTAATCAAAAGTTTGCCTGGAGATGGTCAAAACTTAGGTGTCGACCGAAAATCGTCACCGCAACTTTCAAAGACTCAGCTGGAGCGATATGTGCTTTCCCTGTGGGTGTGCGATCCGGGGGTCACCTTACTGGTGAGGTCCAGGGCAACGGGCACTAGTGGGACCTAGTGGCAAAGCTCCCGGAAAGATATTTACAAAATAGGGGGGGGTTTAGAACGACGCTTTCAACTGTCTACAAATGGCATTGGATGCACAATGATTAGACCACAAAGATCACAATTTGTAGCTTTTTAAAAATAATTTAATCTAACATAGCGGCACCACAAAAGGGGGACGTGGGAGTATTCTCCCAGTCATGGCCTTTACCCCTCCCTTGAACTCCAGTCCGCCCGGTACAAGGGTATACAGTTTACAGGAGCAATGCGCGTAAACAATTTTGCCCCCCATTTTTGCTGGCCCCTGTCCCTATGTACATTTGTATGGAGGTTTTCACGTGACGTCAGCGAGTTTCAATTTGGTATAGAACTTATGCATATGATGTCACAAAGGAGGAAGTGCTCCTTCGTTTGGAGGAAATGAAGGAAAAGCGCGTATCATTGCAAGTTACACCAATAAATGCAGTCAGCGGATTTGTCAACCAATCGTATACACTCGTAAGTCTACGCCGTGAGTGCACGTGTGCTTCATTGTTTTCACCCAAATGACGTCAGTGAAATGTCAATGCATAAGGTCTATAGACCTTAAGCATTGACGTCACGCGACGTCAGTTTGGGGGGGGGGGGAGATGGACAACCACAACTCTTGGGTACATTTTGCTCATATTTTGCTATTACTCATATCGATGAAAACGTCTTTATATGCAATTTTCTCTTGCGTTTGTTTTTGCATTATCTCATCGCTCCCTGAGGAGGATGAGATATTGTAGTCACTTGACCTGTTGGGCTATATTCGGTAATGCCAGCAGAAATAACACCCGTTGCCATGGTAACAGTTAATTTTCACAAGTTACTAGTCTAAAGTCCTAACCCATGGTGGGGTACCCAAGGGTGACCAAAAGTCCATAACGGAGGGAGGGGTCAAAACGTGTCCGTGTGTGTGTGTGTGTGTGCTCTCGCGTTGACTTCATTATACTTCCGAGGACCACAACTTGATAACACACCTGCATCACGAGGACTTTTTGTCGTCCGAGGACCTCAAATGAGGTCCTCGGAAGAAACTGCATTAAAATGATACTACATACCCCCTACTATGCCTAGGAGGACGTCACAAGCATGTCCTCTTTAATACTGTGAAGTTTGTTTTTCTGGAAGAAAGGGGATGTCAAGTGTTACCATTTTTCCGAGGACATGCTACCGTACTTGCGAGGACTTACAACCACCTTCCGAGGACGTGTGTAACACACATTTCGGACTTAGTTTTTTTCACAAAATGGAGGTCCTCGAAGAGACTTGCAGGGACTGTATGTGTGTAGGTATGGGTGAGTGTGTGTGTGTGTCCAATTTTTTTTTCTTAATATCTCCAAAACGGTAATGCCGATTTTCTTCAAATTTGGTGGGAAGGTACCCTAGGTGAAACCCCAGTTCTACATTGACTCCCGGAAGTAAAGGTAAAAGGTCAGAGGTCAAAGGTCAAATTATGTGAAAATCACTCTTTTTATAATAACTCCAAGAAAAAACATCCCATGAACATGAAATTTCACACATATAATAAGAGTATCTGGTACTACAAAAATATATGGTTGCCATGGCAACCGAGGTCAAAAGTCACGTGATATCAACATTTTAATCGAAAAAAGTGTGCCATGAACTCCTTGTGGGCTGGACCGATTCTTTTGAAATTTGGTGGGTAGGTACCCCAGAGTGTAAACTTGCGTCTCCGTGACTTTCGGCATAAAAGGTCAAAGTTCAGAGGTCAAATTCAATTTTTGGGAAAATTCACGGTTTTTTAGTATTTTTAGTATAATTCCAGAAGGAAACATTCCACATACATGAAACTTTGCACATATGATGAACGTGTCTAATGCTACCAAAATATATGGTTGCCATGGCAACCAAGGTCAAAAATTAATTTTTGTGAGAAGTCATATTTTTTTAGTATTTTTAGTATAATTCCAGGAGGAAACATTCCACATACATGAAATTTCGCACATATGATGAATGTGCCAAATAGTACCAAAATATGTGATTACCATAGTAACCAAGGTCAAAGGTCAATTTTTGTGAGAAATCACATTTTTGTTAGTATTTTAAGTATAATTCCAGAAGGAAACATTACACATACATGAAATTTCGCACATATGATGAATGTGCCAAATAGTACCAAAATATGTGATTACCATGGTAACCAAGGTCAAAGGTCACGTGACAGAAGTCAAAGGTCAATTTTGGTAAAAATCACATTTTTGAGTATATTTAATATAATTCCAGAAGGAAACATTCCACATACATGAAACTTAATTCACACATATGATAAACATGTCTAATGCTACCAAAATATATGGTTGCCATGGCAACCAAGGTCGAAGATCAATTTTTGTTAGAAATCACATGTTTTTAGCGTTTCGGTACACAAAGACTTAACATTGATGATAGCAACGTAAATCAACAGTACACAGTGTGGACGCGCTTGTTACTAGTACTGACCAAAAATATTATAAGCATAGATTCCAAACTACTATACCTACACTGTTACGTTCAGTGACTCCTCGTGTAGACGCAAATATTGAAGTGTGAATTTGACATGCGCGCCGTTCTTTTTGGCGATCTGCGTAGCCGGGAAATAAGAACGCGTACGTTACAGAAATTTTATTGTTAAAAGAGGTTTGTGTGCGTGTCTTTTTACAACGCGTTCTATATGTGCGGAATACATTTTTTCTCTGTATATTATCCGAAATACTTGACGCACACTTCTGCGCTCTTGGGAAGCAAGCGCGCTAGTTGATTTCCCGTTGTGAGGGCGTAAGAAATTAAACGCGCATATAAGACGCGTTACTTAAAGATATACGAACTGACTAATGAATGTAGGCGAATAAAGCCACGGTCACACTACAACGAATTCGGATCGGATTCCGATCCGATTTTTGTGAGTTTTTATTAAAATCTTCTCCATTTAGGGTAAGAAAGAGCCCAAAATTTGCCAAGCAGTGTAAATATATGATTTGCATCAGAGGTCTATGAAAATGAAATGTTAACTGGTTTTTTCGTGACGTCACACCAACGGACAGCTTTTATCGGACACGCGTAGTCCGATAAAAGCTGTCTGTCGATGTGACGTCACGAAATAATTCGTATAAATTTAATTTTCGTAGTCCTGCGATAAAAATCACATAATTACACAGGTTGGCAAATTTTGGGTTCTTTTCGACCCGAAATGGAGAAGATTTTAATAAAAACTGACAAAAATCGGATCGGAATCCGATCCGAATTCTTTGTAGTGTGACCGCGGCTTTAGTGTATGAACTTTAAACCAGTCATTGTGCGTTCATGTTCAAGTGTACTTATTTGTAATGCTGTCAGGAAGAATTAAACTTCTTGTAAGTAGAATTTAGTGTTGAGGAATGAATACTTCTTACATTACAAAGTTCCGAAATAGTATTAATACTTGTGTAAGACATTTATTTCCCTGTAGCCTGTGCTTTTTTAAAACTGCTGAACAGTGATCAGCACTACCGCCCCATATTTTGGGCTCCATGGGGAGTCAACACGTAATCCTAAATTTGGAATCTATGCTTGTAATATTTTTGGTACTGACTGTCCATTCCAATGATGTGCATGCTAACACGAGCAAGCATACACATCGTATTATGTGGACATATTTTCTGTATAGCCCAATGAAGGCGTTCTTTTTGCACAACAACACAAGGGCGCATGAAGGGATACTAGTACGCGTGCAGACGCCTCAAACATGGTCACACTGATCTGTTTATGTATGTTGATCCTACACATAGATCAGTGCGCTAAAGGGGCGGTCGCCGCTTACCACAAAGCCTCCGAAGGCCTCTGTCGGAAATTTTTACCACCTTAACTAAAAATTCTTACAACGGAAAATTGTAGCTAAAATTATATTCTTAGGGGTTTACTTACAACACTTCTTATGTTTTTAAGCAGAAATTTACATCGAAATGGTTACTGACAAGCCCTGGAAATGTCATTTAAGGCAATCTCGGAGATATTTTAATCTAATTTTTTCCGCGCGCTACACGCCAGAAGATGGCGGCGCTACACTTAGATAGTACCAAAGATACTATTGTACTGAATCGGTTCAGTAAGTTTAGCTTAATAGCGCCACCAATTTAGCATTCTATATGACGAAACTAGATATCAGTGTTAGCTAGAACATGTGAACCTTCGCTGATAGATTGCTCCATTGAATCAACAGGCTTATGAAGGAGGAATGGTATGTATTGTTGTATAAATGATAAGTTTAAAGATGATGTGGCTTAAAGGAGCCTGTGCGATGTTTTATTGGTAAAATTGAAGCCCTTGTGGTGTTGCTTATCATGTAACGTGTTTCGGGTTAGCCTAATGTTATGAGGGCCTAATTAACGTGCTGTGGTTAACGTAGGGTACGGTCGAAGAAATGCCTAAGTAAAAGCTGTTTACGAAGTAATTTCTTGCTTGAAACGTATTTCAGTGCAGTGTATAAGTTTATTGTTGTGAGGAATTCTATTTTCGAGATACTGGGAGTGTTGTTGTTAATGGTGTGGGCTAGAATTAGCTAAACGAGGCTTGTGCAAACATAACGTTGGTATGTGAATGGTCGTGGTAGCAGTTCTAGTGTGCTCATGGACGCTTTTTTGTTTGAAAGAGGGCGCTATTCCAGAATGTTTATTTGCAAGCTGTATATGTTATTATCAAGTTGTTGATATGTTTTGGATATTTTTAAAGCCATTTTTGTTTTCATTTCAGTAATTTACGACATGGTGAAAGATACAAAGAAAGAATAAACCGAACCAGCCAGTAAATTCGTCCGACTTAAATTTTAACTGCTAGTCAGTTACAGTAAATTACAGACTCAAAGCCAGAGAAAGAAATATTTGGAGGGAAATACAGATCAGCGTTGGAACAAGAAGTGCATCTGAAGAACACCAATGGAATCAAAACGGCTGAAGAATAAAAGAAGGAAACACTGAAAACAAGAAGAAACAAGAAGTCTGCCTTGACAAGATCATTGAATGTTCTGAAAACAGCAGCAGCTGCTAACAATGAAAGGGAGGTAATTTCTAGTTCCCTAGAAAGGGTTAAAACTGCATTTAAGGAGGTTGAGGAAATACACAATGCTCTTGTAGAGTTAATTACTGATGGCAAGGAATTCAATGAAGCCGAGGAATATATGGAGATATGTCAAAGAGAGTTTACTCAAGGCTTACAAATAGGAACGAAGTATCTGGCAGAATGCAAAGAGAAGGAACAAACTGACAAATGAGACGTAACAGCTCAAGCTAACAATACAGACCATGAGGCATATGCAGTGGAAAAATGTATGTTGAAAAAGGATTTGGTGGCCAACGGCCTTATTAAGTTTGATGATGATCCAACCAATTATGGGCAATGGAAAACAACATTCAAAGGTGTGATTGAAGAACTTGAGTTATCCCCTAAAGAGGAGGCAGATTTACTAATCAAGTGGTTAGGCACCAAATCTGCTAAATCCATGATGAGAATCAGAGCCGTGTATTCCAATGACCCTACATCAGGCCTGAAGACTCTATGGGATAGACTAGATGAAGAGTATGGAGCATCGGATCTTATCGAAGGTCTTTTAATCTCCAAAATACAATCCTTTCCTAAAATAGGAAGAGACCAGCCACAGAAATTAAGGGAATTTGCTGACCTTCTCTGTGTGAGATTAGAGCAGCCAAGGAGGATAAAAGCCTATCTGGATTAGCCTTCTTTGACACATCCAGAGGAGTAAACTTGGCTGTAGAGAAGCTTCCATTCAGATTGCAAGAAAGGTGGACAACCATTGGAAGTGACAATAAAGAAGAAAAAAGAGTCAATTATCCTCCATTTTGTTTGTAAGCAAACAAGCAAAGATGAGAAATGATCCGTCATTTATGTTGCCTCAGAATCGACCTTAAGTTTCAGGACCAGGTCAACTGAAGAGCCACCAAGCCAGATCATTTAGCTCTTCCAGTTTCAGGAAACAGAAAGGCACTAGCCCTACCAGATGTGTTTGCTGCAGCAAGAACCATTCAGTAGAAGAATGTGACAAATTTAAGGAAATGACATTGACCGAAAGAGAGCAAGTGATTAAAAACAAAGGTCTTTGTAAAGGATGCCTCAAACGTAGCCACTTGAGGAGGAATTGCGTTCGACGGCAAACATGTGATGTCTGCAGGGGGCAACATCCTACCATCCTGCACAAATTTAAGAATGAGGAACCATCACCTGATGGAAAACATAATGAAGGGATTCCAAACAAGGAAGTACAGACCACTGTTACCCACAGTCACTGTAGTAATACAGCTGCTGTAGATGAAGGAGAATGTGTCTCATCGATACTGCCTGTGTTGGTCAAGTACAATCAATCTGATGAAATCCTGACTTATGCTTTACTTGATGAGCAGTCTGATGCCTGCTTTATGACAGATGCTTTGAAAACGAAACTTGGTGCTAGTGGAACTAATATAAAGTTGGAATTTGCAACCATTCTTGATCGAGGAACAGTTAACTCTGAGAGATTAACAGGAGTAACCATACGAGGTTTGAATCAAGATGAAGGCATTAAATTGCCAGCAACCTACACAAGAGAATGTATTCCAGTGACGGTCTCCCAGATCCCGACACCAGAAACGGTAAATGAGTGGCCTCATCTCCAGAAAGTGAAAACTCAACTGAGCCCACGGTTGAGTGTGGAAGTTGGGCTACTAATAGGAGCTACCTGCCCTAAAGCTCTCACGCCACTTGAAGTCATACCAGGAACAAAGGAAAATGATCCATATGCAGTTAGAACAGCACTTGGATGGGGTGTCATTGGTGTTACCAGGCAAGGAAGTGAAACAACTACAAAAAAGAGATTTGTCTTCAAGTCAACTACTAAAGAAATAATACAGGTGCTTGAAAGGGACTTCATAGATTTGCCAGGCTTAGACCAGAAGATGTCAGTTGATGATGCAAATTTCATAAAAAGGATGGATGAGGGTGTCCAAATAGTCGATGGACGTGTGCAGTTGCCTTTGCCGTTTAAAGAACAACCCCAGCTACAAAATAATAGAAGTGCTGCGATGAAAAGACTGATGAACTTGAAACACAAAATGGTAAAGAAACCAGCATTTGCGGAGAAATACAAGGACTTCATGGCTGAGGTAATCAAAAACGAACAAGCAGAAGTGGTTCCAATTGATGAACGAAACAATCCATGTTGGTTCATTCCTCATCATGGGGTACATCACCCACGTAAACCAGAAAAATTTAGGGTGGTAATGGATTGTGCGGCCAGGTTCCAAGGAGTCTCCCTCAATGACTGCCTGCTACCAGGTCCAAATCTGACCAATAGTTTTCTTGGCGTCTTGCTAAGGTTTCGCAAGGAAAGAATCGCCTTTGTGGGAGATATAGAAAAGATGTTTTTCCAGGTGCTGGTAGATCCACAGCATCGTGACCTACTGAGATTTCTGTGGTGGAATGATGAGAACTTAGAAAAGGTAGAAGAGTACCGAATGCGAGTCCATGTATTTGGGGCGACATCTTCACCCGGATGCGCCAATTATGCCCTCAAAAAGGTAGCTGAAGTAATGGCAGAAGAGCATGGGTCAGATGCAGCCGATTTTGTGCAAAGAGGGTTTTATGTTGATGATGGGCTGAAATCAGTGCCGACCATTGAAGATGCAATCAGCCTAATCCAGAGGACATCTGCTATGTTGAAGGCTGGTGGTTTCAGGCTTCATAAGTTCCTGTCAAATTCACCAGAAGTACTCCAAGCATTGCCAAGTGAATCAATTATTTCGGACATCAACCAGTTGGACTTAAGTGAACTACCCACAGAACGAACTCTGGGAATACTATGGAATGCTTCAGAAGACAAATTCACATTTGATTCCTCCCAGAAGGCTAGACCGGAAACGAGAAGGGGCATATTGTCCACAGTGAGTGCTATATTCGATCCTTTAGGACTGGTTGGTCCTTACTTTCTGTTGGGAAAACAGATCCTGCAGAAGGTATGCATGAATGGGGCCGATTGGGATGAACCGGTAGATGATCTGATTCTGGTACAGTGGAAGGCTTGGAGAGAACAGCTAGTTAAGCTGAAAGACATTTGCATTGAGAGGTGTTATCAGATGACTGCAGTACAAAGCGGAATAGTTGCAGTGGAACTTCATAATTTTAGTGATGGCAGTGAGGAAAGGATACGGCCAATGTTCGTACCTCAGAATTGTGGATGACCTGGGGCAAGTGAAAGTGTCACTTGTAATGAGTAAATGCAGAGTTGCACCCCTAAAGGCTGTTACTGTCCCTAGACTTTAGTTGGTAGCTGCCACGATATCTGTTAAGGTAGCTACACTGCTGAGAGAGGAATTTGAATTTGAAAATATGGCAGAACACTTTTGGACGGACAGTCAAGTTGTGATAGGGTATATTAATAACCATGCCAGACGTTTCTACACCTTTGTGGCTAATCGAGTACAGCAGATCAGAGATCACAGCAAACCTGAGCAGTGGCATTACATACCCACCGATCAAAACCCTGCCGATATTGCCTCTAGAGGTCTGGAGGTCAACAAACTGAAGGACTGTCGTCTTTGGTGGCATGGACTAGACTTCCTTAACCAGAACTACTATGAAATTGAACCGACCATTCATGCACATATAGCCGATGATGATGTTGAAGTAAGAAGGACCAAGGTTTTTCTGAACCAAACTAACATGCAACTCATCCCAGATATCTTGAAACGAGTTTCAAGTTGGACAAAGGCAAAACGGGTGATAGCCACTTGCATGATCTTTGTGCAAAAATTGAAGGGAGTAAAGAGGACAAATGACATCACTGTAGAAGATTTAACAAGGGCTGAGAATGTAATCATAAAGAATTCTCAGGAGAGTGAATTTAAGGATCTCAATAAACTAGAAAGGTTAGACCCCATCAAGGATGAAGACAATTTGATCCGTGTGGGCGGACGCCTAAAGGAGTTTATGTTGCCAAGAGAAATCAAACACCCTGTGATATTGCCCAACAAAGGTGAATTGACAAGGTTGATTGTGAGACACTTTCATCAGCGTTCTCATCATCAAGGCCGGGGAATAACTCTTAACACAATACGATGTGCTGGCTTTTGGATATTGGGCGGTGTGAAAGCAGTGGCTAGATATATATACAATTGCATAGTATGCAGAAGGCTTAGAAGATGTCCCGAAATTCAAAGAATGGCAGACTTACCTGCAGATAGGGTTGAGCCTGCCCTACCATTTTCATACTGTGGTGCTGATGTATTTGGTCCCATCATCATAAAAGGTGGCAGGAAGCAAGAAAAACGATATGGGGTGCTGTTCACATGCTTGGTGTCACGAGGTGTACATATAGAAATCGCCCATTCCTTGTCAACGGATTCGTTTATGAATGCCTTCCGACGATTTCTTTGCAGAAGGGGCCCAATACGGCAGATAAGATCAGACCAGGGCAGTAATTTCATTGGGGCTTCAAGAGAGCTCAAGGAGGCAATAAAAGAGATGCAAACAGAAGAAATAGCTTCGAGGGCGACAGACTACAATTGTAGATGGATATTCAATCCTCCATCTGCCAGTCATCATGGTGGCGCATGGGAGCGAATGATACGAACGACCAGAAGTATTCTTGACAGTATGATGTTCCAGCACAAGGCTCGACTTACTGATGAGATGATGACTACATTTATGGCAGAGGCAGAAGCCACTATAAACAGCAGACCTCTGTGTACAACATCAGATACTTCATTAGAGCCTTTGATTCCAGCTCATCTATTGACTCTGAAGATGAGTACTGTGTATCCTCCTCCTGGTAACTTTCAACGAGATGGAAAGTTCAGCCGGAAACTTTGGAGACGGGTACAACATGTGAGTGAAATGTTTTGGGGTAGATGGAGAAAGGAGTATGTTGCTAGCTTACAACAAAGACAGAAATGGAGCAAGGTAAAAAGAAATGTAGCTGTCGGGGACATAGTCCTACTTTGTGATGAACAATTGCCAAGGAATCAGTGGGAGTTAGCTAGAGTAACCAGTGTCAAGTCGAGTGATGATGGACTCGTTAGATCTGTTACGCTTTTCGTTGGCAGAAGAAAGATAAGTTTAGACAGGCCAATCAGTAAGATTGTTGTTCTGATTCCTGAAGAAGAGCAGTAGCAAGGTTCGATGCGATATTTGACCTTGGATTAAAATTAATTCTGCAGATCACAGTGAAATATGTGTCTGTGAAGGAGTTAAGTTACATGTTGAGCCAGAATAATGCTCAGTGGCTTAGGATCGTCTACTCCAATGATAGCCACTTCATTTTGTCTTATCATTATGTGTTTTGATGCATTGATATGTTTCAGGGTTCATAACAATTTTTGAACCATACATGTTTGGGACTATTTACGGGGCCATCCCCGCCAAGGAGCCATAGTATTTAGTTAATGCGTTTGTGTCATAGACTTGAGTATTTAGAAATTGAAGTTGGATTTGTACCTTTTCTCAAGAACTGTGTGGACATTGTTTACAAGAACTGTGGACTTTCTAACCTTATGTGACTAAAGTCATGTTTGTCATAGATTGTAAATTTGCTTTAGAAATTTAAGGGAGCCATGTACTGAATCGGTTCAGTAAGTTTAGCTTAATAGCGCCACCAATTTAGCATTCTATATGACGAAACTACAATCTTGGACAAAACTGTTGGGACACTTTGTCATAATATTCTTGAATCTCCGTTCCCAGGTTTACATGAAACCCCCGCTCCCCCTTCCAAAGTTGCGCAGAGAGAATGACTGTATGCCGTGAAAATGGTCAACTTTGTGAAGGGGAGTGGGGGTGTCCCAACGAGTTTTGTCCAAGATTGTCTGAGTTTTAAGTGAGCGATTTACGAGAACGAATTCAATAGAAAAATGGTTAATTTTCCGAGCAGCTGTATTCAGTACACTTTTTCGGAGGCTTATAGGCCTGAGGATTTTAGCCAAATGAAAGTATAATTTAAAATTGTTTTAATGTGTTGTTTTGTTTATTTGTTTATACTGATTTATTGTTGGTTGGCGAGATCATAATGGATTGACTGTTTTAGGTATTCGCAGGGAATGCCAGGCAGAAATGTTTACGTTCCGTAACGATGTCTATGGCAGCCATATGCGTTGCAGTTTTTAGCAAATTAAAAGGAGGATGACAACTCTTCTTAAGTTGTAAGACGGAAAACAAAACAATTTCTTTCATGGATGGATCGAAGAGTCTCACTGCTATTGCAAACTAGTGAAAAGAAGGCAAGATTTTAACTGAAAGAGCGCCACGATCTACCATGAAATGTTAAAAGCAGGACTGCAAGCCAAGCTTTCTATTATAACGATGGTAGATCGTTAATTAGGGCTGGTTTTAGACATATTTTGAAGCGAATTTGATGCCTATGACAACATTTTTTCATGTTACATGAAGCTGATGAGGTATCTATTATGCCTTCTTTTAGTCGACTCAATTTCTTTACATTTTGCTTTCAAATTTGCTCTCAAAACAAATGGTAGACTGTTTGGTTAAACTTAGTCTTCACCCCCGGTCTCGTCAAATTAGCATGTATCGCATATTTTCTGTATAGTTTCAGCTACTCAAATGAAAGTTACTGCGTTATAAAGGTGAAATGAATATACATTCAAGTACTTTTTAACTTATTTCTGGTAAATTACTTTAATACAAAGTAATATGCAGGATACAACACGTACTTCTGCTGAATGTTCTTTTCATTTGGTACCTGTTCAGACAGTGTGAGCCCCAAATACGTCACTATTGAAAATGTCTTCCTGAACGAGAGGACGCTTTGAACTTATTTAGCTACCTTCTCAATGCTTTTAGCTTCAATAGTATTATATTAACAAGAACTTCAATATGGACTCAGAATATGCTGATTATTCTCTGTTACTGTTCTCTTATACCCAAAGAAAAGACACCTACCCTTTGCGAATCAACGCAACGCAAAGAAACACTTTCTACCGTGGGCCGCGAGCAGTTCTAACTTCTCGAATTTCTCAGACAATCTTGGACAAAACTGTTGGGACACTTTGTCATAATATTCTTGAATCTCCGTTCCCAGGTTTACATGAAACCCCCGCTCCCCCTTCCAAAGTTGCGCAGAGAGAATGACTGTATGCCGTGAAAATGGTCAACTTTGTGAAGGGGAGTGGGGGTGTCCCAACGAGTTTTGTCCAAGATTGTAGATATCAGTGTTAGCTAGAACATGTGAACCTTCGCTCATAGATTGCTCCATTAAATCAACAGGCTTATGAAGGAGGAATGGTATGTATTGTTGTATAAATGATAAGTTTAAAGATGATGTGGCTTAAAGGAGCCTGTGCGATGTTTTATTGGTAAAATTGAAGCCCTTGTGGTGTTGCTTATCATGTAACGTGTTTCGGGTTAGCCTAATGTTATGAGGGCCTAATTAACTTGCTGTGGTTAACGTAGGGTACGGTCGAAGAAATGCCAAAGTAAAAGCTGTTTACGAAGTAATTTCTTGCTTGAAACGTATTTCAGTGCAGTGTATAAGTTTATTGTTGTGAGGAACTCTATTTTCGAGATACTGGGAGTGTTGTTGTTAATGGTGTGGGCTAGAATTAGCTAAACGAGGCTTGTGCAAACATAACGTTAGTATGTGAATGGTCGTGGTAGCAGTTGCTAGTGTGGTCATGGACGCTCGTTTGTTTGAAAGAGGGCGCTATTCCAGAATGTTTATTTGCAAGCTGTATATGTTATTATCAAGTTGTTGATATGATTTGGATATTTTTAAAGCCATTTTTGTTTTCATTTCAGTAATTTACGGCATGGTGAAAGATACAAAGAAAGAATAAACCGAACCAGCCAGTAAATTCGTCCGACTTAAATTTTAACTGCTAGTCAGTTACAACTATAAGTATAGATTTCACACTCCTATGCCTACACTTTTACGGAAATTGACTCCTCATGGAGAGGCAAATATCGGGCGGAAGTGTGGAATTGACAAGTGCGCCGTTCTATTCGACGATCTGCGTACGAAAAACAGAACGCGTTACGGACAACGCCATTGTTATAAAAAGGTTGACCCACGTGCGCTTTGACAGCGAGTTTCATACGCGCAATATACCTTTCTCATGCATAGAGAAACTCACTACCGCGCACTTTGCGCTAATTGCGTTCCCGTTAAATGCTTGTAAAACGTCGACGCACATTTTTAAGAGCGTTTTTGACGAGACCATGGTAACTGACCTATTTATTGATTGCGGACTTCAAAACAGTCATTGTGCGTTCATGACAGAGTGTTTGCTTGACATGGCACGGGGAAGAAGCATAACTTGTCTGTGAACGGAATATATTGAGGAGTGATTATTTCTCAGATTTAAGAATGTTCCGAATTAACATGTAGTTACACTTGCGCAAGACTTTAATCTGTCTATTTTCAAAACGATTGAACAGTGATCAGCACTTCCGCCCTGATATTTTGGCCTCCATGAAGAGTCAGCACGCCATTTTAAGTTTGGAATCTATGCTCATAATATCTTGGGATAGTACATCATTACTTCAAGATAATAATCTGTCGGAAATTTTTTGCTTTTGCCCCCCCCCCCCAAATATCTAGCTACGCCACTGCAGTGTACCATCCGCGATCGGCGCATTGTGTGTTATCTTTTCAAAGATATAGACCTTATGCATATGATGTCACAAAGGAGAAAGTGCTCCCTCGTTTGGAGGAAAATGGAGGAAAAGCGCGTATCATTGCAAGTTACACCAATAAATGCAGACAGCGGATTTGTAACAAATCGTACACGCGCGTAAGTCTATTACACGTTTCAGACGTGTGCTTCATTGTTTTTGCCCAAAATGACGTCAGTGTGATGTTTATGCATAAGGTCTATTACAAGTATAGATGCCTAAGTCCTATACCTACACTGATACGGAGATTGAATCCTCATGGAGACGCAAATATGGGAGTGGAAGTGTGGATTTGACGTACCCGCTTTTTTATTCGGTGATGTGCGTATAATAATAGGTACGTACAGGAAATTTCATTCCTAAAATAGCGTGGCTTGCGTGAGCGTTGTGTACGCGCAGGATAACGTTCTCTGTGTTTTATCCGGAATACTTGGCTTGACACTTTTGCGCGCTCCGGAAACAAACGTGCTAGTTGATTTCCCGTTGTGAGTGCGTAAGATATTAAAGGCTCATTTAAAAGTGCGTTACCTGAAGATTCAATAAAAACTGGCCAATAAATAAGCCCATGAACTGAGCTTCAAATGTGCCATTGTGCGTATATTATTTTCAAGTGCACTTAATGCAATGCAAAATGCCGCAAGGAAGAAATAACAATCTTCCTTTAAGTGAAATCTATTGAGGAGTGATACTCCTTAAATTTACAATGTTTCAAAATAACAAGTGTTCATGCTTTTGTAAGACATCTGTCTGTTTGCTTTCAAAACGACTGAACAGAGCATGATCAGCACTTCCGGCCCGATATTGTGGCTCTATGGGGATTCAACGTGCCATTTTAAGTTTGGAATCTATGTTTATAACATCTTTGTATCTTTCCATTTAGCGTACACCCTATTTACAATTAGGGCTACCATGAAGTCTGTAGGCCAATGGAGTTTTAGATTCGTATTCTTGGGGTTGGATTTACTTGTAAACCCAAAGGTAATAATAAGTAAGGGCACTTATCGTTTTTGTCACACATTAGTACATTTGCGTCAGATACTGTGATGTGTAGCCATTTCATTAAGTTGCTAAGGCAATCCATGTACTAGACGCAGTGCAATGATGTGGATGCGAGCTAATGCGTGATTGTGCGAATTAAAGCATTAGAGGCCGAAGAGGCGTTAAAGACACGCTACAGGTGTAGGGCGCGTTACCATACCCACATTGCTCAGTGTTATATTATTTCTGAAGGTGACCTACATAACGTTACCTCCAATTCGGGTTCAATTTCGCACGGTATAGATAGTTCTCACGTGACGTCATAGGAGCTTTTCATGTGTATTATTTCAGCCATGTCTGAGGGCTACCCCGGCATGTTTGTACAGGCTTGCCCTCAGACATGGCGGTTGCTAACCCCTAGATGTGACGTCACTGAGAACTTTCTATTTTCCACACATAGAGCAGGATATATATTGCTCTGTGATTCCACATTGATGTGCGTCCTCTAGTTATACGGCTCAGCACAGTGCCTGTGCTGGCGATGAGATAAGCAACTCCGCGGATTGCCCTCTTGTTACTTCTTTTTGGACAATTTGTGAGATTATTTTTCTGATTTCCCAGGAAGACCACACCATCTTTCCTTTCACCCTCTTACCCTCTGCATCATCAATCTCGTGCGGCTGTTAGTAGGACTATGGAGTTGCTATTTAAAAGTAGGACGGAGTAAGGCTATCATTTTAAAATGACAAACTGTGATTTTGCGGTCTGCTTAGTGACCATTCAATGTTATTTGAAGAAGCTTAAAGGCATTATTCTATTGCCTACTATTTTTAGGTACCCTTCACCTCGCCCCCTGGATATCCTTTGAGGCGTTTTCCCTAAACCCGACCAGGGGCTCTAAGGTAGGACTCTGTATCCCCCGCCCTTGGAGGAGTTTCAGTATTTCAACCTGAATTCCCCCTCCCCCTCCTTGACAAAATCACTGCTACCCGTCTGAAATGGGAAACATTTTTGACAGTTTTCTTGGTACGCTAGGCGCCAACTCCTTAGACTTTGGGCCCCCGCCGAAAAATTCCTGCCCATGGCCATGGGCAGGCATGCATGCACAATGACACGTACAACTCTTTTTTCTCACGTTTATTAGCTCACACATCGTACGCAGTACGTGTGTGAGGTTATAAAATGGGCTAGATGGCGTCAACTTTTTTTAAAATGTTTTTACCGCTTTTATGTGTGAACGTTTTTGTCAGAACTTTTGGTATATGCTTCTTTATTCATCAAGGAATAATATTTGCCCGTTTTCATTCCAATTTATTAATATTTGGTTTGATTTGGGGGTGATTTTTGTAGCGTCGAGTTCACTTAGCCTGCTGAGCAGGTAGTTGTTGTTTTTGTTTAAGATGTTATTGTCATCTGTTTTGCTTCGTTATCGGTAATATTGTTGCATCTGTGCATGGTGTGCAGGCGCTTCCACAGACTCCTATATGTATGGACAGAGGATCACGTGACCAATCCGTTCGCCACTGTTCGAACAAATTTAGGCTAAAGATGGCCGCCGGGTTATAACTCCCATTTGCCCGATTTGACGATGAATCTACGACATTTCAGACAAAATATAAACATGAATGGAAGAACAATATCTCAGTCCTTCATTTTATTTCTTGAATTTGACCTGAACTGCTATTCTTTCCAAAATGTTGCAACTTTCTCACACAGTCTGTCGAACCGAACCACTTAAGAACCAGGGGCCTATTTCACTAAACTCGACTTACGCGAATGGGACTTAGCCACGGACTTCAATATATGGACAGAGGATTGCGCAATCAATACGGTCGCCACCGTTCGAACTAATTTAGGCTAACCAAGATGGCCGCCGGGCTACTACCATTTGCCCAATTTGACGATGAATCTGCAACATTTCAGACAAAATATCAGTATGAATGGAAGAACAATATCACAGTCCTCCATTCTATTTGATGAATTTGACCTGAGCTTGCATTCTTTCGAAAATATTACAAGTTTCTCACACAATTTGTCGATACGAGCCACTTGAGCAAGTCCAAACTTTTACACACAAGACTATAGCAGGCCTACTCGTGTACGTACGGTGGCGACAATTTACGCATAGGACGTTAGTGCAATATGCTCTGTCCATGTAAATAAGAAGTCCGTGGACTTAGCGCTCTAAAGACTCGAAATACACTAAGATGCGTCTTAAGCCCCGTTCACATACGTCGTACAACAGGTATACAACAGGTCTACGACAAGAAACATGAGTAATTCGTAACACAGTTGTGAGTGTGTTGTACGAAATGCAGGTGATGTACGACGGAAAATGCTGTCGCAGACCCTTGTCGTAGAGTTTTGAACATGTTCAAAATTATTTTTGCATCGTACGTAATTCTCCAAGTCAGGCCCATGTCGTAGGTCTGTCATGCGATGCCCTCCGACTGTGTTACGATAAACATACGAATTTGTGGGTAATATGAGGCCTTCAGAATCGTAGGAAGGTAATACGATCGCCCTACGTTTAACCTAACACAATTGTACGAATGTTCCACCATCATACATCATTCCTGCAACTCTCATGCGACTAAAATGCTACCAACTACGACAGTCTCGCAACCGTCATGGAAAAGTTTTATCCTCAATCTCCTGACTGTATATATATACGTATATACTGTGCTATTTGTATACCTATATGAAAATGGCGATACCACCGAAGAGAATCAGGCTGATCTGGCTACACCTACATCTCCAGAGGCATGGTGTGATTTCGGTTGCCCTAATAAGGGCTCTGCAGCAGAGACAGAATGCGAGAAGGCAGAGTCGATGGTGAGTGAAGCCGTGGATACAGCTGCGGACCCTGTTTGGTCAATACGACACTCTGATGGCTCAAGAGTGTGGTGGGGACTACGTGAAGTTTTTACGTATGGAACCGCAGATGTTTAGAGAGCTATTAGAGCGTGTCACTCCCCGCATCCAGAAGGATCAAAGGTAGGCAATTCTCCACATTGACTTTAATTTCTAACTGTGTCATTACGACAATATTACGCTTTCACTCTCGTCTTTCCGATTAACCGGTACGCAATATGTTCTAGCCAGAGCATATTTAGTATCACCGGTGGCACTCCCCTCCCCTTTGAAAAACAATTACATCCTCCAATTAGATTCAAAATGGTGCTACCGTTTGCATTTTTTTCACCTAGTTCTTCTTCTATCGGCCTCTTCTTCCCCCTCATGGAAGCAATCATCGTCTTCTTTGGTTGAACCACAGGTAGTTCCAACGTTATTTGGTGTATAATCGTTATATAATATTGTACAATGATAAACACTGTCGTATGTACAGTTTCAATGTTCCTTCCGCGGCCACTTGTAAAATTGAGTGAAAGAAGACGTCGAGCGTATAAATATTCGTGTAACACTCGTGCAATAGCCGTACAACAACCGAACATCGTAGGGATGTTGAACGAAGATTGTTTTTTGTCTTGTAGCAATCGTCCGAGATTTGTACGACTGTAGTAGGAACATCGTATGGTTTGTCTTCGACAGCCTTTAGCTATTTTCGCACGACAGATGTACGACACATATTTTATGTGAACGCTGCTCAAATCCACCTTTTTCAATCCTACGCCAGACACCTCTGTCGTAGCCTTGATAAAATCGTGCGACAAAAAAATCGTACGACGTATGTGAACGGGGCTTTAGTGAAGTCCTGTGTAAATTTCGGTTTCACAAAACCGTTCTTCACTAAGACGAGTCCCTTAGATGCGTACGTATTTTTACGCATTATTTTCTGTATACGTGTACGTAAGGTGTGACCTTTGACCCTACCAAGACACGACAGTCATCGGACCGTTGGTCATGATTACACTGAAAATGCGACAGGTAAGAAAGAGGAAAAATGCTTCCCATAAGGATTCTACTTTTCCCAAAGCTCTTGAAATGATAATAGTTTGAAGCTAAAAACAGGGTTCACTCTTCGTACCGTTTTCAAGCGGCAAAGTTGACTCATTTGCCGCATTTTGTTAACCAAGATACAGACTCGTGATACCATATTGCGAGAAGTCTAAAGCCTCATTCACACGATACGACAAGATCGCGTGCGATTTGGGTTGCGTGCGGCTTGTCGCACGCAACCTTGTCGTTGCGTGTGAACGGAAGTTTTTAGTCGAATGAAAATTATCTCATGCAACAAAGTTGCGTGCGATTTTCCGAAAAAGTTGTGCGCGATCTGGTCGTTGCGTGTGAACGGATTTTTGCTTAACTTTTGTCGTGCGCGACCTTGTCGTTGAAAGTTCAACACTGCTGAACTTTTTGCATGCGATTTTTGAGCAGCACGACAACAGACCTGCTAAACAAAATGACAGACATCGGTCAAAATGAGAGTGGAGAGAAGAAGAAATGGGACGAACAAAGGTTTGAGATCAATATGCGTTAATTAGAAACTAATGTTACATTGGAACTGTGTTCATTTTGACTTAATTTGGTAAAAAGTTAGTCGTTTTCTCATTTCCAAGGGATAAACCATTCGCGTAATGTGCAAGCATACGTATACAGTGCATGTATGCCTACCGGTAGGCTACAAACTACAGTAAAGCGTAGGCCTAGGCCTATACTGCCTATGTGCGCACTGTGGATGCGGGTGTGTGACTGTAGACTTAATTGAACCAGATGAAAAAGAGTAGGCTAGGCCTAGCAGTAATTTTGACGAAGACCCAGTTGTGACAGGTTTTCAAGGCTCTAATTAAGAATCAGTGTCCACAAGTCAAAATTAGTGATAATGGTTATAGGCCTAGGCTATATGCTTTAGCCTAGTTTTATGGTGATGATTTGGAGGGTTGGAGGACTCAAGTCCAAGTTTTGTCGACTCGGACTTGACTCAGTCTCAGACTCAGGCCTCTCTGGACTCAGACTTGGACCTCTGAGAAGCGGAGTCCAGTCGAGTCTGGCCAGCAACTAATTACGTGCACAGTTTGTCACAGTGTGATCAGGACTAACGTTAATACAGCAGGCGTAGGCCTAGGCCTAGGCCTATTTATCTTTTCCAAAATAACACAGAGCTGTAAACTTGCACCAGTTGCTTCCAATCAAAGCCAGTGCACACTGCAGACTGCTAACGATCGGGCCAGTAGCCACGGGAGGGGGGGGCATTCAGGGGCAATGCCCCCCAAAAAAAGATATCTCTGCCCCACCAGATGAAAATTGAAACTGCATAATAATTAATGGAAGAGAAAATTTTATGCCCCCCCCCAACCAAAGCACTTGCCCCCCTAAAAATGTAAAGCTGGCCACGGGCCCGCTAACGATGACTAGGTCTATGCCTTTTATTGCCTAGAAGTAGGCCTACATTGTTAGTGAACTTGAATCCTAAAAGCTTCCTATTCAAGCCATGAAGTTATCATGGACTATGAGGAGGGGACAATTGTTGTTCTCAAAGTGTTCGGGCTTGTTAGACAGATCTTACCACAAAAAAAGGAAAAATTATCTTCTTTGCATACTGCTCTTCTAGATAGTCTTGGTCAAGCAAGCCTTAGGCCTACAGTAGTATACGTAAGCACTACAAAGGAACTTGCTTTCATAAGTCGCCCTGATCAGATGTAACTGTCAAGCAGCATGGGTCAATTCATTGCTGCTGATCCATATGAAGTTTACTGTAGAGTAGCCATGTACAGATCAAGTGGTCATTTAGTCTTCTGTTGCAGCACTAGGCATTTACATGCACTCGCATTATAGAGCTTGAATTGTAACTAATATTTCAGGGGACTAAAACAAGTGTATGTTTGTTGGCCCTATTTACTACCAGTACCATAGCTTTTCAGTCTGTACCTCACAGGCTCACACTAGGCCTGAAATACTGTAAATCACACTCTGTGAACCATGTTAATTTATGCAAAGGTAAGTCTTAATGTTATTTATAATTTAGTGGGTACATACCTATTAACATTATGGGGATCCTGCTGTATGCTCACCCTAATGTTTTCCTAAATTTTTACATGTGGTGCCACAGTAGTTCTGCTAGAAAGTCTTCTGCCACATTTAGGCACACTAGGTTAGGTTAACACCAGTCTAAGCCCTAATGTGGACTAGAGATGAAGCTAACCAGAGTCTGGACTGAGAGATATAAAAGGGCGAAGCTCTCAAATTGGACACTGAAGATGAGTCCACTGTGCATGGGGTACCTCCTCTGGGAAAACTGTGAAACAACCCAGGTAGCAAACCATTTAATTATGCACTCAAGATTAATAGAGGCCCCAGAACTATCCCATATGGGTCATATGAGCTGGCCCATATGGGCCCCTTATGAATCTTGGATGCTTGGGAGTCCCATATGGTGGCCCACATGGTGCTCTTAGGGACCCCATATAGGAATGTTACTCCTGTGAAAGAAGCACTCGTACAGGTATGTCTTTTTTTCTGGGAATTGAGGTCCTTTTCTGTAAGCCTTAGGTCAGTGGATGATATGAGCATTCTTACTTTTAAAAAAAAATCAAAACGACATTTCATGCGCACATTGAATTCCCAAAAATTCAACACGATGTAGATTTGTTAATTGTGCGAAAGACCCCTTGAGCAACTACTCTGCCAGGATTCAGTATGCATCTGGTAAGAACTGGAATCAGCAATAATCTTCATTTAGAGTATCCCATCAGTCTGTCAATCTCAACAAAAAAATTCAGAGTTAAAAGGCTTAACAGTGTTCACCCTGAAAAAGTCCCCTGAATGACCAAAGGTTCTCTTTCCCTGGTAAAAACCCATTGCTCAAGAGAGTGCAAGGGCGCTGATCTTGAATTATTAATTATGTATATTTTGTATATTCCTCTAACATAGGCATAGCCTTATACTAAAAGAGGATATTTTCACATCCTCTTTCAGTATAAGGATGCCTATGTTAGAGGAATAACGGCTTAAGGTCTTCATGGAAGTTCATGCGACTATTCAATACAGCATTCTTCACTTATATATATATATATATATATATATATATATATATATATATATATATATATATATATATGATTCAAATGAACGCTGTATTAAATAGTCGCATAGAGACCTTAGGCCATTTTCCTCTAACAAAGCACTTGCCTTATACTGAAAGAGGATATTTATTTGTGAATGGAAAACTTAGCCTCGAGCAGGATTCGAACCAGAGACCTCCCGCATACAAGGCGGATGCTCTGACCACTATATATATATATATATATATAAATATATATATATATCAGCATGGATTATGCCTTAAGGCGACACTTCGTGCTAATTCAACGACATTAAGGCGACACCTGGAATTAAGGCGACACATAACTGTCGCCTTAAAGGAATAGGTACCATTTAGAAAAATAATTTTACTGTCGCAAATAGGCTTAAATTGTTCATTTTGGTCTAATAAGTATGTCTACCAAATTTGGTTAGGGTGGGGTTAGGGGTAGGGTTAGGGTTAGAAAATTTGAATTTTTAGTGTGCAAGTCAATGTAACTGTCGCCCTAAGTTAGTATCCACGCTTATTATTATATATATATATATATATATATATAGTTATATAGTTATATATATATATATATATATATAGTTATATAGTTATATATATATATAGTTATATATATATATAGTTATATATATATAGTTAACTATATATATATATATATATATATATATATATATATATATATATATATATATAGGTCGAAGAGTAATTGGTTAATACATTCGATCTTGAATTGAAACCAATCCTAGATAGAGCGTAGCCCTTATCAAAGAAGGAAAGGTTGAAAGAAAAGCACCAGAGAGGAAAACTAAGCAGCACTGGAACTTGAACTCGAAAGCCGTTGACCGCACGAGTTCAAGTTCCAGTGCTGCTTAGTTTTCCTCTTTGGTGCTTTTCTTTCAACCTTTCCTTCTTTGATAAGGGCTACGCTCTATCTAGGATTGGTTTCAATTCAAGATCGAATGTATTAACCAATTACTCTTCGACCTACACATTCTAACTTCGATCTACCAATCACGACTTATTGAATATTCATTTCCGCTTCAGGGATTACCATGGTAACAAGGAGAGAGAAACTGAGCTCGCTGGTATAAGAAGTCTGTTGTCTCGTCTGGAAATCAGAAGCTGCATTGGCTGGTGGTTCTAGGCACGGCCGCGAAAGCCGTTGACCGCACGATTTCAAGTTCCAGTGCTGCTTAGTTTTCCTCTCTGGTGCTTTTCTTTCAACCTTTCCTTCTTTGATAAGGGCTACGCTCTATCTAGGATTGGTTTCAATTCAAGATCGAATGTATTAACCAATTACTCTTCGACCTACACATTCTAACTTCGATCTACCAATCACGACTTATTATATATAGTTATAGTTATAGTTATAGTTATAGTTATAGTTATAGTTATAGTTAGTTATATATATATATATATAGTTATATATATATAGTTATATATATATATATATATATATATAGTTATATATATAGTTATATATATAGTTATATATATATATATATATATATCTATTATATATCTTCCATTCACCAGTGAGGAGCTTCTTGTGGATCTTTGGTGCGATCAGGAATGTCTATACAACATCACAAGCAAAGACTACTTCAACAGAGATTTGAAAAGAAGGGAAATGGAAAAAATTGCGGATGCATTAGGCACAAGTGGTAAGATTAATTGATCAAAAAGCCTGTTTTTTCTATTTAATCATTTGTAAGTAATTACCTTAAGTAGATGGCTTTGAGGTTGGGGAGACAATAGGATAGCCAAGTACCGGTACCAACCAGGCATCTAGCGGAAGGCGCAAAGTCAAGACGATCATCCCAATTTCACAGTTTTCAAATTAAGGTGTGGACGAACGATCTCATGCACACCCCACAGGCATGGGGTCATTCCAGACCGCTCACGTTTTAATTCTCTGTCCCCTTTCTTTCCTTCCCCACCCTTTCTGTTCTCCCCTAGCAAAGTCACCCTTACCCCTCCATCGTCCCTGTTCCAGCCCTTTCTGCACTCTCTCACGCTCCTTCTTCCCATTCTATTTATTTCCTTTGTCCCTAGCCCTACCTACCACAGGAAAAGTCTCATTGATATCTATATTAAGCCAATCTTCTCCTCCCTCTTCTTCCCTCCATTCATTATAATTCCTATTTTATCATTTCTTTCTTTCCTTTGGTTTTTTTTTTTGCTTCCTTTCTTTTCTTTTTCCTTTCTTTTCTTTTCTGTCTTCTCTTCCTTTCTCTTTGTCCTTTCTTCTTCCTCTCTTTTTTCTCATTTTTCCACCATCCTGACTTGTCTTCGATGTTTTCATTTTTTTCTCAGGTGCAGTTTGCCTCTCTTGCCCCCCCCCCCTCCTCTGGCTACGCTACTGGTACCAACTAACTGCTTTAGGTGAAATCAGTGTGTTCAATAGGCTAGAGGGCAAGTTTGTTTGTCACATATTTTTGATTCCTTGCCAAAGGCAGACAAGGAATCTATGCTATGGTGATGCCGTGTGTGTGTGTGTTTGTATGTGCGTGTGTTTGTGACGCTTTTTGTAATCACAATATCTCAAGATAGGAAGAACTGGCACTTTTCATATTTGGTATATCGATTTGTCATGTTGAGAAGAACCCTGTTGTTTTTGGTGGAGGTCAAAGGCCATTTGAGGTCACCAGAGGTCAAAGGCCGAAAACCTTGTAATCACGATATCTCGAGATATATAGGTATATAGGTTTGCAATACACCGCCTGCGGATTGTTCATATAAATATTTAGCATGTAAATGGCCATATAGGGTAGGTTATCCCTATTGTTTTGAGTGGAGGTAAATTGGTCATTTTAGGTCACAAGATTTCACAAGGTCAAAACCAACATTGATATTTCCAGTATGATACGTAACTGTGAGGGATCTCATGCTTGTCGTGTGGGTGATTCACGTTTGTTACAATATATCCATACGGCAAGGAATCGCTAAGCCTTTAGGTTTTCTGGTTAGTACTACACAGGTCTAAGGGTTGACGTGAACTTTTTGATTGTCAGTCTCATTGTAACACTATTAAATTTTCTTAAAGCTGATGAAGTCAAGAAAAAGATGACAAACCTCAGAACTCAGTACGGCAAGTTACGAAGAAAAGGTCCAAGTGGCAGTGGCTTGATATCTTTTAGCAGGAGAGAGAAGTGGCTAGAAGAAAGGCTGGCCTTCTTAAGCCCGTTTATGACAGCGAAAGCAACTGTCTCAAACCTTGAAAAGGTATGAACAAGCTTGATGCATTTTTCTGTTAAACACATAAATCATGTTGAAGGAAAGAGTGAAACGACCATGTTGGTATCCCCACCCCTCCTACATTTTTTCCATACAGAACAAAATCAGCTGCATGTGTTATAGAGCCTGCAGTAAGAGTAACTTTTTCATCTGATTTATTGAACTAATTTTTCTTATATCTGAACAAAAGCAAATCTTTTTACCTCTTTACATTTGGTAATTTATTATTTTGGAGAACATTTATTAAGAATTTAATAATTTCATCATAAACTATTATACCTAAGCAAATATCCACTAATTAAAAGAAACGTTAACGAATGATACGTCTTACAAACAAATGAAAAATCAACAAAGGGCAGCTAAATCACCCTATCTTGCATTGTACAAGGAGCATTTAAAAATAAAATATAAGCATAACATAAAAAAACAGCAGTTCATGACAGTAGAGTCTCAAGTACATAAAGAATAACTTAGCACAATGACTATCTCCTCTCTTTGCTTAATGTAAATCACATCATGTAGAGTAGATGGAAAGATTCGTGACTCAGAAGAAGTTACAACTCCATAAAAGGTTAATTCTGTTCCCCGCCATACAAAAGACTGCATCTTCACATCATGTTCGGTTACAGAGATATTGTCTATCATTCTCAAGGGGTTGCCATTTTCCACTCGTAGCAAGTGCATTTAATATCTTCATTTAGTATCATTCGGTCATAGGATCATTCCCACGGTAACTCACGTTACATTTTAGAGGTATTGTCTTGTTTTTGTACCAATCTTCCAACCTGTAAACTTTCATTAATTAGTCTTTTTAAGGTGGTCACGCAATGTTCAGACCTACACAAGCAATAAATAAAAATTGTAAGAAAATGCTTCATGTGATGTTGTTTAAAAAGGTCAGTAACTCGCGTTACACCTCTCAAACTGAAAATTGTTATTTATTCAAAAGTGTCCTCATACTAAATGAGTTTTGGGAAAGGTTTAATAGAAAACTTGTACCCTACCAACTGGTTCAAAAGTAGCTATAAGAAATTCTAAACTGACTGACTGATAGCACACAAATGGTCTAAGACTTGGTCACTCAAATTATCATTTGTCCACTGACAATAATTCACGGAAAAAGTTGGCAACACATCTTAATGCGTAGAATTCTTATGCTCTATATTGTAAAACAGCAACCACATACGGTAACTACTGGAGCAGCCTATAAACAGTTCCAACTAGGATCACTATGTGGTCAAGTTTTTAAAAGTATTGTAAAATCCCTTCCATGGGAAAAATACTTCCGCAGTGTTTCAAAATGCACGCAAAACAGTGTAAAGGTGATAATTCTTTGTTCTTAAAATGTCTTTTGTTTACTTCTTACTGTGATAACACATAACACTTTTATGCAAATGGATGAAAGTTGCACATGTATTTCACTCTTCATGTGACCTAAAATTACCCCAAATGGGATAAAATTGGTCGTCAGGTTTTACCTTTGACCTTAATTAAGTTTGTGCGAAAACATTGTCCCAATAATTTATCAAGTGAAATATGCTGACAAACACAAAAATCAACCAAATATGACAAAATATTGATGGGATCATGTTGGCGCAGATGTTTATGACTGCTCAATGTGCCACTGCAAAGCCAGTTTAAGGCTATTATGCGTGAAATACTGGTACTTCGAGAATTTTCAAAAATTTTTCCTGAACTGTTTCCAGAGATCCCAAGCTGCTTTTTGCATTTTTTATTAGAAGAACACTGTCTCTGTTACTTGTCACTTAAATCATTTTGTGATGCTGTCACGTAGAGTTTTGGAGGCACGAAAATGCAACATCTGGAAAAATTTGACCTTTGACCTTCATTATCTCAGTGTGCCAACAAGATGCCACCAAATTTTCACCTAATTAAGGTTAAGGGCTTTGGGTATTTCCAATTGAAGTTGCTTAATATTCAATGGGATCTTGTTGGCGGATCAAATTATGAGGTCTTGAAAACTGAGTGAGGGCGCTGTTTGTCAAGGTTCAGGTCAGCGTAACATGACAAGCCAATGAAATCCCAACAATTTTTTGCCATTTTTGCTGTGTACCCACCACATAATTTCAAATTATGGTTTCCTGTCACTGGGATGTGCTTGGCGTGCTCATTTACATTTATAAATTGAAAATTGGCTAACCATTTCCAAGATTTATTTACATTAAATTTCACGATTTTCTTACGACAACACTGAAAGTGCAGTGAACCTAAAAATTGTGCTTTGTCATATTGGTGTCATAAGGTATCACTCTATGTTTTTCAAAGTTGATCTGAGGACACATGTATCACCACTTGGTACACTTTTACAGGTACAGACTTAAAATAGTTCCATATGCAAGCAATAAATAAACAAATCTGTAAATTAGTGCTCTTCAACCTCCTAGGAGATTAAGGACAAGAAAATCTACAAAATGTTTACAAAATTGGCATTAGAAAATAATTACAACTCATATGCCCATATCTCGGAAAAATTGAGTATTTAAGAAGGTGTTACTATGGATTCACAAACTTGGATATGTGTACAGTACAACAAAATTTGACCACTGACAAACTAGTGGCACTGCAAACTTTATTTTTCAACCCCATGTCCACTTTTTCATGGAAATGCCCATAGGCGTAGGAAGTTGCTCTCCACTGTGGGGCAGAACGTTGTTTAGAAAGAAGGAGTCTGTAGGGGGAGATGGTGTCCCGATCCACATTGGGAAGTTTTTTTTAATATTTTAGCATCCTAAGATGCAATTTATTGCGACATATTGTGCAAAGTTTAAGGAACATTACTGAAAAGTTATGACATTTTTAACAGAGGAGACAAATAAGGTATTTCACCCTTGAATACTGGGTCGACAGAAGCATACTTCAGCCCCACACTTTTTGAGTAAGTGGAAAAGCCCCCAGTCCCCGTTTCGTACACCTATGAATTCAGTTTATTGTTAGAGACTTAAAAAGAAAAAGAAACATTGATGTCTGCGTGGTTGATTGTTTTTAAAACAAGATTCAAGCTCAAATCATGCTGTCTTGCCATTGAACGGCCCCTTCTTTGCTAAGAAAGAAGCTGCACAGCTCCTCTCGGACCTCTTTAGCGGTAGAGCTGTAGTTATGGGAGCCTTGAGGATTCAACCTTTGAAGGCAGGTTTCCTGATAGTCTTGTCTCCAAGTGCCACCAATCGTGCAATGCGTCGTTGAGTCCTCCTTGTCGGATACTCCTGAAGGCTCGTACAGTGATGATGACGAATTGTGTCGTCGTAAGAAGTTGTGTAGCACACATGCCGCAAGGACTACTTTCTGGGCATTTTCAGGCTGAAGAGGAATTGGTGAAAGAAACACGCGAAACCTGCTGGCAAGTATGCCAAAAGCATTTTCAATCACCCTTCTGGCTCGGGACAATCGATAATTAAATACCCTCTGGTCGTATGTCAGAGCTCTGTAGGGGTAAGGCTTCTGCAAATAGGACTTGAGAGGAAACGCTTCGTCCCCAACGATGTAGTAGGGCATTTTACCATTACAACCTGGCAGTGGTTCAGCATCTGGAAATTTGATGTCTCCTTGCTCGAGTGCCTGCCCAAGGCTGCAATTGCGAAAGACTCCTCCATCTGACACACGTCCATTGCAACCAACATCGACATAGATGAAGTTGGACTCGGCATCTGCTAGGGCCATGAGCACAAGGCTGTATGTGTGCTTGTAGTTAAAGTATTGTGATCCTGAATTGTTTGGAGCCCTCAGCGTTACGTGTTTCCCATCAATGGCACCTACACAATGTGGGAACTGCCACTTAGCTTGAAATCCATCAGCTATTTTCTCCCAGTCTTCTGATGTTTTAGGAACCTGCACAAAAAGAGAAACAATAGGTTGATGGAAAAATATTTAAAATTTAAATTTTCTTTACAGAAGAGAGACACAGACCATACAGAAGAACTGGAATTGCTGGTTGCAGCTGACTTGGATGACGCCAAATGTTTTGATGTAGTTATCCCCCAAGTTACATCTCAGACAGGGCCTACCCCTCCCAAAAAGAAGAAAGAGTCAGTGGAAGAAAAGGAAATGAAAATAATGGAGGAACTTCTAAAATCGGTAACCAAGGTGGCTGACAATAGAGACAGACTTAGAAGTGAAGATGAAGACGTTTTTGGGCAGTTTGTTGCTGGTGAATTGAGAAAAATAAAAAATGAACAGGTGAAGAATGTAACAAAGATGAAAATTCACACGGCGCTCTTTGACGGAATTCAAGATAACTTTGCCAAATCAAAAACACTTGAGCCAGAGAGTGGCAGCTCCCTGCATGAGCAATGAAATTTGAAAGTTGGACATTTAAAAAATAATGCAATCTGTTCTGCATCTTTATTTGTAATTTTTGTTTGATGTTTTAAACTTTCCAGTTTACACTTTTCCCAAAAAGGGCAATGCTATAAATTTGTGTCCAGTAATAGGGTAGATGAAGGGAATACGGACCCTAAACGTTGATGTAGTTCTGGCATTAGTTGGAATTTATGCTTGTTACATTGGGCACTAGTTATCGACCACTATGCACTGATTAAGTGTATAATAACCAACATGGTTTGACTTTTGTGAAAAACTCAGTGTGAAGGGAAAATGGATCCTGTATTGCTACGAGTACTTCATACCTATGTTAAGACAGTCACATGCTTGTGACAAAGTAGCTACTTTGTCACAAGCATGTGACTGTCTTTACATACAGTAGGTATGAAGTCCTCGTAGCAATATGATAAGGTCAGATATGTACATGCCAAGTGATAGTTAGAGAACAAGTTACACTTCAGAAATATGTTTTAAATGAAATTAAATTCTTTGAAGGAATAATTATGAATAAATTAACTATTTCCTGTCCTGTGCATATGTTATTTGGCCAGTTTCTCCAAACCAGTATATGGAATTTTACACACTAAGTTTTTTGATTCAGTTGCTTCTACTACTGGGCAGTGCTCATAATTATTATGGCATGAGTTTCCTCTTAAAACGTTACAAATGATGTTTGTCTTTGATATACTCCTTGCCAATGAGCAACTAGGTTCTGTGTATCATCCTATTTGAAATATTCAAGTTGTTCATTTTGGTTCATCTGAATGAATAATCATGAGGGTCCATATTACCTTCCCATGAAGGGAAAATGTACCCTTTCGGCCTTTGAACTTTGACCTAATTTAATGGTCAAACCATTCCATTATTTATCTGGTTGACTATACAACTTGAAAGCATATATTAATAACTATACGAGGACAAGTGTTGAGCTCAAGACAACTCTGTTGTTAAATTTTATCAGTTGAAAGGTCCTTAAGGGGGCCGCATTGCCTTCACCTACCCTACATGACAAGTTGAGGTTTCACAATTGCTTCATTTCTGTAATGTTTAAGATATTTTTGTAAAATTGCTTAACGGCTCACATGTATGTGCTATACGGTAAGGAATCGATCGATTAATGGCAGCCTTCATTTTAATTCCCAAAGTCTCACTGGTATAACAACGAGATAAACTGCTGATAGAACTCATTCACGGCAGACCAGGATTTTTTGATGTTCCTTACCAGTATAGGGTAGGGTATTGCGGGGTCATAAAGGGAATGTCCCACCCCTCATGGATTCGTACCAACATGTTCTAAGTGTCACCAGGATTAATTCGTGCTACATACGCACAGCATGGCTCATGTGTTATTTCTTGGGAATAGAGTTAAATTATCCACCAAAATTCCTTCCATATCTTCTCAACTTTTTCCACTCATGAGTCTCAAGATATTACTTTGCTGTTTAAGTCAATGTTACAAATGCATTTTATGAAGAGAAAGTGTGTACCTTAGAAGAAATGGGCAGGACTGACCCCAATAAAACCTTTAAATGAAGACGTGCATACTGATAACTCTACTAAGGCCATACTGTAGGCTATCACTCATGTTATAGCAGTATTAAAACACTCTTAATACTGCTGTTATTTTGAATTTGGGGCTTAATTTCTTCGTTTAAATGTAAGACACTTGATTTTCTCTTTATAGGAATGATATTTTTATCCCATTAACTTTAAAAATGGCAGGAGATTTGAACTTTGTCAAAGTGTTGACATGTTGTTATGTCCGAAGCAAATTTTAGTGGTAGCTTGAATATTCAAGACTATGGGGTCGGTCGGTGACACGTCACATCCCCATCATCCCAATGACAACAACCACATGTTGGAGTGAAAACAATGAATTGCGCGTATATTTCACACGTAATGGAGTGCAGGGATTGTTTTCACTCCAGCGGTGCAGCGAGTAAAGTGTTCCCATAAGATCACACCGCAGTCAGTTGTTGTTTTCACTCCAGAGTTGCTAGGGTAACGAAAAGACCCGATGACCGACCCCATAAGAACTTTTCGTGTACTGTTATATTGAGGACTCCTACATAATTACACACTAGGAAAATAATTAACATTAAGGGATTCCTGTAGTTTTAATGAGAACTTTTTGAAGTAAAATTTCCAAAATCAGCACAGTTTGAGCTTATTTCTGTTGTAGAATTTTTCTTGTCATTAATATTAGTGGAAAAAATCACTTGTGATATTTGGCATGCTGTCAAACAATACACCAATGAATTAAAACTTGTTTCTATTAACTTTTGCTTACTGCAGGTGAGCTTCAATTAAGGCAGGTTTTAGCACCAGAATTGGGTACTTAATAGCAAAACAGTAGATATGACAGAAAAATACAAATGATTTAAGCTATGACCTTACATGTTTCATAAAATTTAGTATTTTTACTTCCCAAAAACATTATTTTTGAGGTGATACTGCAATTTTTAAATTTTAACCCAAATCAGGTGGAATTGGTATAAGTTAAAAAAAACCAGTGCCAGATGCAAATCTATTTTATTGTTTCAAGGCCATGTCCTAGTGGGCATACAAAGCTATAATGTGTAATCCAAGCACTCTCTGCATTGTGTGGAATGTGAGCTACTCTGCATCTTTCGAATTTTCAAACTTTGCTGTCAATCAAAGAGCAGTCACCAACATGAGAATTTTGATACCCCCACACTAAAAATATACTTTTGGTTGACGAATGTATGGCTTTAAAGCTTCTCACTGAATGATTTTTTTTTCAGGCTAGAAATACCTCTACATTTTGCGTGGAAATAGAGTAACCCACCAGTTCAGGGACTCAAAAGGAGGGCATTTTCCCGTAAAGCTAGGCTACTGCACACAGGCAATTCAAAGAACAACTCAAAATTATATAGCATTACCTTCATGTGTGTTTTCTTCAACGCTTCAAATATCGCTGTACATGTTTCAGGGATAATGGTGCATATGGACGCCGGTGACACTCTGTATAAATATGAAAGACTTTTGTACGATTGACCTGTCGAGGAAAAAAAATCAGTTTTCTTTGAAGATACATGATCTTACTGATCTGAAAGTGGGAAATATATGAAAACGGCTTATGAATATACACCTGTCGTTGTGAACGTTCGGGTGAATAGTTACCCCTTTGTACGAAGATTGCACCTAAAATAAACTTAAAGGGGAAACGTGAGGGAAATGAGTGATGTATCAAAGAAGTGAAGCGACTCCGTACGTACTCCGAAAACTCCAAATACTTTCATTACAGTTATGGTAGGCCTTTTAATGTGGTTTTTGTATAATATGACTATAATTGAAGAGGTGCAATAACCACTTTATTCAGGGGTGCAGATTGCTTTTCAAATGTGAGGGGGGCAGAAAAGGCTAACCCAACGGTGACATCGTGTGAATGCGCCTTAACGTTAGTCAATGTAGGCTACCTATCTTAGCATAGGCTATAGTAGTTTCACTGTAGTGTAGGCTAAGCATGACCGTACTGTAGTCTGTATAGCGAGTGTTACGAAGAATCCTAACGAAAAGTTAGCACTCTGCAGAGAATCTGAAGCCTGTACTTGCCTAATGTTACCCGTTTCAGGCCCGTAGCCAGGCAAGGTACTGAAGGGGGTAGGGGGAGGGGGAAAATGACATCCAGGAGGCGACACTTTTATTAAGGCGCCAAGTGTGTAAAACTGTATTAAGTCTAACGTTAGGCCTATAACGTAGGCGGTAGGCTAAAGTCAATAGCATGCTACTTGAATTTGGAACTGGGGAGGGGGGGGGGAGGGGGCGAAAAAAGGTTTGACAATTAGCCAGCATTAATTAGGCCTAACTTAGGCCTAGGTCTTAATCTTAGCCTAGGCCTAACTAGATCTGCATTGCTAGGCCTAGGCTAGGCTAACCGCGGCGGTAGCCTAGTGGTAGGCTAGAGCATTCGCTTCGTACGCGGGAGGTCCGGGGGTTCAATCCCCGACCGGGTCATACCAAAGACTTTAAAAATGGTACTAACTGCCGATGTGTGCGTAATGCTCCGCACAAGCATTGGAGTTAGGGATGCCAAATCACCAAAACAAGAACACCAATCTTCCTCCACTCAAAAAGTTTGAGACAGAACATACAATCCTGAATCTGTCGGGCTGGCTTTGGGGGGCTACTACGATTCAAAGTGAATCATAAGCTGCGGCAGACCAGGTACGTCCGTCTGGGGCCTTACATTAGGTGGCTTGGACTAGTCTCACTGGAACCATCAAGCTCATAATTAAGTTCCAAGGAACTAGGTGGAGCATTAAGGAAGAGATTTGCATTTTTTGGCTACTTCATAAATTGTGATTAGGCTAGTAATATAGCTTAGACCTAGGCCTAGCCTAGTCACAAACAAAAAGTTTCATTACTAGGCCTACTGTTTGGTAACATTAAAAGCAAAAATAGGAACACATGTTCTTGCCAATTGCAAGTAGTCTCGGCACCAAGGGCCTAGTTATAAAAGATTAAGCCCAAGCTTGGGCCGAAGGGGGTAGGGTGGGGCTACTAGATTCCATTCAGGACAAAGTTAAATTGGGGTCTAGACCTAGGGTACATGAACATAGCCTAAGAGCATTCTCTGTACGAAGACTTGATCACAGTCATCCTTAACATTTTATAGGCTAGGCCAAGGCCTATAGGCTACAGAAACATTGGCCTAGCCTAGATCTATAAACTATAGGCTACTTCTGTAATAAGGTAGGACATGTAAGTACATGCCAGGGTTCCAGGCAATCATGATTACTTGTGCAGCTATCCATATGGTCTCTCTCACTGCAGAGCAGAAGAAGGAAACTCCCCATTTCAGATATAGGCCAGCCCCAAAGCCTTACTTTAGGCTACACAAATCCTTTTCACTGACCTTTTGCCACAAAGGCAAGCCCAGTTTACCATGACAGACATAGGCCTACCTGTAACTGACTGCCATCACACTTCAGTGTTGTGAATCATGATTGCCCAGACCCATTTGTGTCATAATTCTACTGTTTTTAGTGAAATTTTCCCCTTATTTGGCAGGGTATTTTGCTAAGAGAGGGGGGTGTTGTCTTAAAGGATTTGACAGTGTTTAACTCTTGAGAAGTGTTTTTTTTTCCTTTTCAAGCACACCAGCCCAATTTTCATTTACTGTAGAGTTCGGAAATTTTGGAGGGGGCAGTGCATGTTTCTTATAATCTTTGTATTTTTCATAAAGAAAAGGTTGCACCTTCATGTGAAGTATTTTGAAGGCAGTTTCCACTCAAATTTTGTTACTTACAGGGTTCTGGGTATTGTAGGCTAAGTTAAAAATGACCATTGCTTATCTTTTCTTTTCAAGTGAATATATTTGTTTTTCATTTCAACATTTTCAGAAAAAGCCCAAACAAGATCCTAAAAATTTATAGATCAGGAAACTCTCAGGAATTTCAGAAATTAAAAATGTGGCTGACCATGAAGCAATGCTTGACACTACAGATAAAGTTCCCAGTAAAGGTGAGAAGATATAGCAAAGTTTAAAGATATGCTCAAATAGGGCAAAAACAGATCTTCAGATCTTCAAGATACCTTTGTTCTTAGTAAGTAGAACAGGATGTGTGTCATAAATGAAAAGTTACTTTACTTGTGTGTTACTAATGAAAAGTTACTTTAGTTATAATAAGTACATCTAGTGTTGCCTTGACCTTGGCTTAATTTATCATAGCAAGGTCATGATCAAGATCATATTCCTACAACAAGAAAGGACCAAAATTAAAGCAATGTTGTTACTCTTTCTCAATGTGGTAAACTTGTGAGATGAAAGAATTTCCAAGATATTCTGTACAAAGTGGTCACTAGTATTCGTTGTGCATGGTCCTCATGAAATTTCATATTGATCTGAAATGACCCATATTTCATCATATGCAATGTTAAAGTCATTACGTTTAGACCTGCTTTAATTAGGGGGATTTTTGTAGTTGCAACTATTCATGTGTCTTTAAAAAGGGCTTGGAGGGGAGTCTAAGTGTAAAGGGGACATTTTCTTTGGTCAATGGTTTTATTGAATGTTGCAAGTTTAAGAATAAGATTATTCAGAAGTTGAAAATTATCACTTTTGGCAAGATCCGTATTTTCCACAAGATGGCGTGGAATTTTCTACATTTTCTTAAGTGTGCGTTTGAAGAATTACTGAAATGTACATGTCTTTTCTGTATTTCAGTATGTCAGAAGGACCACCAAGGCCATACAACCGGGTTGAACCTTCTTGTGATGTACTAGCAAAGGGGGTAATGTGTGGGATTGTTATTCAGGAAGACCAATGCAGATTCTCAGGTGTGGCAAAAACACAATGCCATCTTTGTATTTAAAGTGTACTTAAAAACCACCAAAGATCTGTAATTAAAAGAAAATATATTGCAGAGGTTAGAAAAGTAATCTCAGTGGCCCAACCCCCGTCTTCATACAGTAGTTTATTCAGCTGCTGAGGTATAATATGTTGAAAGTTATTCACTTATACAAAAAGATCATAATTTTATGTAGCTCTTTTACTTGTTATGCTGTTCTTTAACATTTCTTGTTTGTAACTGCCGACTACAAGAACATGTCCTTCTCAGAAGGGGGAGGGGATAGCTTTGCTATCATGCTACAGTGTATGCCTTTATGGAAACTAAATGGTTGTCCAAAGGACAAACATTTAGCAGAAAATTGGTTGTCCCGCTGGAAATCTGGTAGTACTGCTGGTTTTTCAGAAATGCTAAAGACAGATTATATGGTGACTGCACCTGGACTTTATTGAAAATCATTTAAATTTCCAGCACATTATCATCAACATCATTATCAACATCATTATTTCACGATGTAATTTTTTGCACCAGTTGCAAGTCTAGGAAAAACAAGTTTTGAAGAGTTGATTGACATCTTCTTCTTCCTTGAATGCATCGAAATTACATTCATTGCACTCAAAATTTTGGTGGTCCACAGGACAACCTTCTACACAAGTTGTTGCAATATTTGGTAGTCCAAAAGAAATTCTAGTCTTCTCAGATGCCCGGACACCTGTTAAAATCCTACTCTTATGCTACCATAGCTGCAGAATTCCCACTGCAATGGAAAAGGGCAGTTCTTGGCCAGACAATTACTACCGAGACAATTACCCAGACCGACAATTCCCACCTATGACAGTTACTTGTCAGGTCCACCAGCTTTCGCCACCAAAAATTTGGTACTGTCCTGAGTGGGAAGTGCCAGGGGGAAATTTTTTGTGAGGGGGGCATTATCAAGGAACCAGATCAATTGCATACAAATGGTTACTGGACAGGAGCAGAATTTCTCATGTATTGTCTACAGTAATTGTCAGGCATGTATTATACATGTATGTCAAGATCCTCATACACAGCACATGTGGACTTCAATGAAATCCTTTTTGAAGGTGATATAACAGAATGCACTTAAACATGTAATGTCAATGAGATTTTTTGACGTGTTTGGTATGGGTTTTAAGATTTTCACTATTTTTGTTTTATTTTATTCCTTTACAGGAACCAGTAGCCCTAACGGCATCTCATAGAAGTGCCTTTAGGGGTTATATTATAAAAAAATAAACGAGAAGGGAATGACCTTGATAACCTTACATACAGTACCACCTGTTATTCAAAGCAAGAGAAAGGAACGCTCCACATACAATACTAAGACAGTGTCAGCTGCAAAGACAATTCGTTTTCTAATGAAATCTGATGACTTCTTTTGCAGAACGTCCGGCTTGACTTCCACATCTTTTAATGCTACTAAAAGGGAATAAGCAGTTCCCAAACTTACTTTGACACATAAAGTAAATGTTACATATCTTGTCTTCATTCTGTTGCACTTATCTTTCATAATGTTTCAAAACATGTGGCATTCTTAAGGTAAGTAAAGAGGTTAGTTTGCATAAATTCAAAAATGCAGTCACAGTATTGTTGTGATATAATTTAAATGAGCCATTTATGAAACAGGATACCTGGGTTTACTAATTAAGATTGGGGTGACTGCATATTATCTATAATCACACTCTTGTTTTCAGTACTGGTTAACTTCTAGATTGATTTCTCACTTTAATGTTGCAAAGCAAGTGAAACCATTTATCCATTTATTGTCTTCTCTCTATGATGCTGATGGATTGCATAACTTTTCTGAGGAAAGAAATGTTTCTGTTATACATGTAATCTTGGAAGCAAAGTATAACTGTATTTACAAATAATTTAGTAAAGTAGATTGATTAATTTTTAGTCCATAATTTTCGTTATTTTTTTAATGTTTGCAATCTTATTTACAGCAAGACAGTTCAGATTTTTTGTAGGTGAATAAAATTGCATGCTAGTTAGGGTACTCTTTACATCATTGGATTGTGAGAACTTTTTCATTAAAAGGAATCGATTCAACAGAAAATATTTACAAAAAAAAAAAAATATTTACAAACGTAAATGCACATGAAGAATAAAGAAAGCCAAAATTGCTCAAAGTTGTCAATAGTAATTTAGTCTATCAGTGAAGACGGATTTGCAACTTTATTTCTTTGTAGTTCACCACTCTTTAATGCATGCTTGATATGTATATACCTTGAATATGTTGCATATTATTAATATTGCAGATAAGTATACATGCTAATGACACTGCAGTCTGAGGCTTGTTAGGTATATTAACAAATTTATTTTAACCTTAACGAGGGGTGTACTAAGTCATAGAAGCCATCATTTAAGATTCTTCTGTTTTACAATGCAATTTAAAGATTGTTTTCCTATAAGGTTAGGAATATTCCAAAATGTCTCAGAGGCATGTTATGATATATCAAGTAAATTTGCAAAACGTCAATATGTAGTACAGGAAATGATAATAATGACAAAAGTTCCCTCTGGCCTATTAATTTGAAGTTGTCAGTGGAGCAGTTAGGTTTCTGTCCATAACAATTTACCAACATATTCTTGGTGTTAAGTAAGGTCTATCATTTCTTTTTAAATGTTATCTTTTTCAGTTTGGTTGCTACATTTGTGCAGATGTATGGAAAGTATTTTAATATTCAATGCTAAGTGCGACAGTATATTACAGAATGCTTCCGGTAGAGTGCTTGCACGTGCTATTGCCCAAAATGTTGCTTTCAGCCTACATAGCAAGTAAGAACAACATTTGCCTTGTTATTATGCGTACATATTCATACCGTATATTTGTTTGAAAAGTTCTCTACACCTTGTTACATTTGTGATCACTGAAACTTAATGAAGTGAAGTAAACATAAAAAATACAAGTGACTGGTTTCAGAATCTTACAAGGTATGGTTTTACACTTGAAGTCATTATAATTTCAAATTTAATAGGCCGTGGGCCAACAGCGATTTTTCTGCTGTTTCGTGCAACAGAATCCGGCACAACACAATTCCTTCATAGCTAGGTGCCAAAACATATATAGATCCAGGAATCATCGATCCACACGTGCAAATTTGGTATTTTGGTGAAAAAATAGGAAAAAGATGGCAAATTTTAACATGATTTTCTTACGAAATTCAGCCAATCAGTGATGAGGATAGTGAGAGCAAAAGACCCATTGATGACTTTCAGCCAATCAGAGGGTTCGTTAAATTAGGTATACTACTCCAATATGGCGACCTCCATGTCGTCGACGCAGAACGTCAGGAGTGGCCAGAATTTTGTTCCATGCACATCGTTCCATGGACGAAAAGTTAATTTAAAACCTTCACAGAAGACACATGGAATATATTTACACGATGTGCCGTCAAATGGCTGAAGTACAAATCGAAAGAAAGAGGAGCAGCTAACGAAACACTGAAGAAACATGAACGAAGATCCTAACGTTAGGCGAAGTGCCCATGATTGATGCAACAAGTAACGTCGGACTTCAGCTAGAATATATCACGTTGACCGTTACAAGAGGTTCCGTGGTTCACAGAAAATTACCAGGAAGGAAAAGGCCTTGGCAAAATGTGTTAAGAACCAAGGTGAGCCACCAACCAATAATTCTAGCACCGTCTAATTAAGTTAGGGCCTAACGTTAGACCAAGGCCACAGGCACTTGTAATGTTATGCTAGCCTACCGTACTAAACAAACAGTTGAAAACAGTATTTTATTGTACAACAGGCTAGCATAACGTTACAAGTGCCTGTGGACTAGGCTAGGTTGACAATTCAAGGATAGGCCTAGGCCTAGCCTAGCCAGTGCTCTTTATTGATTCGATGTGATGAAATGACATGGTGTGTTAAGCACTGCAACCAAGTAGGGCACAACTCCAGATTACCCCACCATTCTTCTGATTATTTATGGGTTCTCAGAAGAACCGAATGCCTGGGTGCACTCCCATTGTGGGCGGGGACATTGTATTGAACACTGGAGTGGTGGGGTGTTCTGGAGTGAATTCCATCTGGATCCAAGACAAACAAAAAGGCCTTTCCCATATATTTTTATGATCGTAATATTGTCATCTCTAAAATCAGAAACTCAAAAGCAGATCAGAAGTAACACTCCACATACAGTGTTCAGTAATCTTCATTAGCTGACTGGACAGCATTTTGTGAAAAGTTGAAATATTTGGTTTACACTTCCAAAAACAGCAGTCCTGTACAAATTGTGTGTCATTTTTTCATTATCACCAAGGATCTGTGTAATCAGCCTCTATGCGCTTGATTGTCATGCTGCGATGTATGTAGGGCCTAGCTAGATCTTTAGTAGGCCTACAACATACTAGCCCATGTTTGGATAGGTGAGAATACATTGCCATGGTATCTTCCAGTGTTATTTACGGTATAATATACCAGATTATGGTAGTCAAGCCAATGCCTTTCCCAGTAGAAAGTTAGCTGTTGTTGAATTACTGTTGAAGGTGGTCAGAGAGCAAAATGTCACAGATATGCAAACTTATCAAATTGTCACAGTTGTGCAAGCTTATTGAATTGTTTCAAAAATGTATGCTTAAATGTCACAGATATGCAAGCCCAAATAAAATTTTACATGCTGTTGAATGTATGGCAAGAAAGGTGGTGAACAAGTTTATTCTGGGGAATTCTTGCCATCTTGAAAATTCAGTGGTAGTATGGGGATGCATATCTAGCATTGAATTTGGGTGAATCTCTGCACCAAAATAATAGTCTTTTTTCTACACCCACATTGATTATTCAGCAAAGCTTAATAAACTACAAGTTTATTTTTACATTGTGGGTTATCTAACAGATAATGCAGATAGTGTGAGGGTAGTACTATTTCAGTGCCAGACATGGAAAACTTAGCCTAGGTTTTTGTCATTTTTTCTTTCTCAAAACAACAGAAGAGAATTTAGGTAATAACAGTGAGGATGAAACAACATGTACAGGAGAAAACTCCTTTCCTACCATACTTGGCTCTCCAAGAGCCAAGTACTGTACGAAAGGAGTTTTCAGGTCTGAAAGCATTCATACAAATTCCACTCCCCAACCCATGGGTAGGCATCACATGTTTCCCGATAGTTGTTTACTGTGCCACACTGGAAAAAAAAACAAACAAACGAGACAACTAGATAGGCAAGAGGATACACATCACACTAACATGATGTGAATGGATCAGTGGTGGTCAGTATCTTCAGATCCTGGTTATGAAGTATAAGGAGCCGTAACATCTTTGCTTGTAATTTGTAGGCTCTAACAAAGATTTTTATTTCCAGCAGGATATTGAAGGTTAATTGAATTCTACCTTATACCTGACTTGCTGAAGTGAAGCTATTTTAAATTGTGGGCAGTTCATATTTACTGGACTAATCAACAGCTGTGACAGACACTTTGCAGCTACAGTATCTCTCTCATCAGTGATTAGGAGAGAGGATGAAAAATGGGAAATTTTTTGTCATATGTGGAACTTGATACAGTGTTCCACACAGCAAAATAACCAATACATAGCCAACCAAGCAGAATGATATTTTGAAAGTTACACAACTGCCTTGCCACAGTCCACTGTTCAGATAGGAATGAAAATTATTATACTTGTTCTTCCAGGTACTAATTCAACTAAGAGCTTGAAAAGTAGCCCTCTGAAGTTGATTCTGCGAATTGTGCTGACACGGATTACAACATCCAGTCTTGGAGCATGATATGTTGGGATACCTGACAATATTAAGGTACAGTAACCCCTATGTTCTGTTTTTAATCTAGTGCCCAGCTGTATTCTCAGGTCTTGTGAGTGAATGGTTTTTTTTTCACCCGCATGTTAAATATTGTCCTTAAGATGGCCCATCTACATACATGCATTGAAATGAATTTCTTGGGAATCTAGGAGCTGTACTGCAGTGAGGGAAATGAGTACATTGGTTCGGTTCATACTACTCTGTGGTGATACTGAACAGTTTTCTACCACTGTGATCCAAATTTAGGCTAAAAGCTGACCTTGGTAATATATTTATATTTATATATAGCCTTGCTAGCTGTGTTTGCCGATGGAGAGGTGAGCCATTGGTATTGTTCATTCAGAGTAACTCTTGTTCTTTCAGGTATGTTCCACTGATTGTTTGGGAAGTTGCCCTCCCTGTTGAATTCTGTTGAATGCGATGCTGCCACACTCAAGATCACCTTCACCCATTTGATAGGAATAACATCAAAACATCAGGAACTTGAGTATTTGGTGCCCTTATGAAGGTGACTCCTTTCTTACTTGCTTGTGAGTTGTAGCCTCAGGAAAAATTTTGTATTAGTATAGAATTTGTGAGTGACTTCACATTTTGGTCTCAGGATCTCCAAAAGTTCATTAACTGTTGCAAATTTCACACTAAAAAATCATTAGATAGGTTCATAGTGGTGATGGATAGGCTGCCACTGCTCTCAAACTTAATAAATAGGTAAAGGTTAGTAGTTTCATTTATATCCATAGTGTGGTGACTTGCACAAATACAGTTCAGAAAGCAGGGTAAGATGATAGAGGTTACAAGCCTGCCTTGCCTCATACTCTGAGCAGTCCTTGAAAAGGAGCTGAGCCATCAATTGTTTTTATACATCATAACTTTCGTTCTTTCAGGTGCTTTCATCCCACGGAGAGGTCTCAGAATATCCTTCCTTGCTGTTTCCTATGATCTTACTGCAGGCTGAATCAGACTATGTTCTAACCATCTGAAGAGGTTACTGTAAGGAAGTGGAATTTTGACTGTTTTGGCGTACCATAGTGATTATGTAACTGTTGAATGATAATTTGCATGTATGCTACAAGAATATGTAGTGTGACTGCCTCAGTCTTCTTCTGGCAGCCACACTGTTTAGCTCTTGACTGGAGATTACTTCTAGTTTGGGCTCGTAAAAATCAGTTTTTTTACCTAAAAGATGCCCCGTATCCCGTCATGAAACATCCGTAAAGATGGTTACTAGGTACTGTTGATGTCGGCATTATTTTTCATTGACCTAGGCAGTTTTGGATTGTATCCTGTTGACTTTTGAGTTGCCATGCTGCCACTGGACTCTGAAGGGATCTGTATCCTGTTAGGCTGTTGCAGCCTTACCTGTCATGAAAGATGTTTTAGAACCTGTTGTGAGATGCTGGAGACCTTTGATCATTTCACGCATTGCGACCAAATTCTGAGATGTCCGCCCCATGCATTATGAGTTAAAGTCGCAAGCAAGTCTACCAGGAACAGAAGATACCACTTAAAGTGATTTTATGTAAATAAGAAATAATTTGTCCTAGATTTGTAATGAAAGATTGTATTGAAATTGTAGTGTGGCCCCAGTTAAGGTTACAACCTTGGCCAAAACTGTTGGAACACCTCTCATCATTGTACCATGTACTACATGATGTCGTGTACGATTTACGAAAACCCCATCCCCCGAGTACACTGTTTTTGTCCAAATGACATTGTTATCTCCAACATTGTACAGGGGTGCAGGGGGTGTTCCAACAAGTTTTGTCCAAGATTGTAGGCCTTAGTTACACTCATGGGCGTCCGCAGAAAAAAATTCAGGGAGGGGCAAAAATTTTTGCAAAAATTTTTTAGGGGGGAAAAAGCTCCTCGCAAGCATGGGTTGGCGCGGAGCACAAGAAAATTTTGGCCCCAAAGCCTCCCACATCGCTGGAAATGGCACTTCTAAAGCCTATCTACTGCATATAAATAGGGGTAACACTGAGTGAACTGTGAAGAAATGTTGATGTTAATTTTTCTTTGTTTTTTCTTTATTTTTTCTTCGTTTTTTCAAATTTTTGATTTTCCAGGGGAGGGCAAGTGCCCCCCCTTGCTCTTACCTGCGGACGCCCATGGTTACACTCAGTTATCACATCCTGTGTATATTAGGCTGTTGGCATGGGGTAACAGGGAATTCAGAAGAATATTTGGAGTAATTAAAGTGCATATGAACAGGAAATGTAATCATAATGTTGTGTGAAGTATTTTTAGACATGTGATGTTTATATTTTGTTCTCATGAATAAGTGCTTGAGAGAATTGAGCCAATTTAGGGCAAGGGTTGAGAACAAAGGGATTTCATTGTTTAGGGCCATGTGGTCTATGGCAGGGGTGGTGCCAGGATTTGCCTGACAGGGGGGCCAAGCCCCCTGACTGGGGGCCCAGCAACCCAAAGCCCCAACAAAGGCAATGAGTTGACAATAGGGTGAGGAATACAAAATTTGGGGGCATGAAGTGTGCGGAAACATATTTGGCTTTTTTTTTTACAAAATTTTGAAACTTTGGGAGTTTTATTGAAGAAGTTTTGAAAAGTTTGGATTTTCTGGAAAAAAATTTGAAAAATTGGGTTCTTTGTAAGGAAAATTGGATTATTTGGGGTCTTTATTGAAGAATATACCCTTCCTATGAGCAAAATCAAGCAGATCGTTGGGGTGACTGTGGACGGTCATTGGGATTACATATTTCATTGTACTAATTATGGTTCCCTGACGAAATTGGAAAATTTCCCCGATGGGGGGCAGCCTTCCCCTACGGGGGCCATGGCCCCCTGCTGGTGCCACCCTTGGTCCATGGAGGGTGCTATGTTGCTTAGGCAATGTCAGCTGTTCAGTGATGAGTCATTGGGATAATGAATGAAGGCTATTGTTTATTGTTTACAATGAAAGAGCTATGTGAGAGTTCAGCATTATTCTTAGTGGTTTATATTCATACCAAAGACTTTAAAAATGGAACCTACTGCCATTGTGCTTGGTGCTCAGCATAAGCAGTGGAGTAGAGGGAACAATCCAGTGAGCCACAACTGTAAAAAAAGGCCATGGCCGGCCCAACTTAAACCATTTGGTTAGAAACTGAGCTGTAAAACCTCATCTAACTAGTTGTTTTTTACTGAAATCATGCTTCGAAGGATCCTCATTGAAGGCACATGAGTCATGAGGTGTCTCTTTTTAGCCTGGCCAAAGACCAAGGGAATAGTTAACAAGCTGCAGAATCGATGCACTTGCAGGGTTTCCCCTGGGCTTTAGAGAGTGTGAGGTGGTATGAGTCCATGTGGGTAATATGGTGCCAGCTTTGGCACTATGGTGAGGGAGAATATCAATACTTCAATAGCTAGTACAGTACAGGTGGCAATTACAGCAAATTTATGTGAGATGGTGGCCAAAAACTACGAGGTGGCTGCCTCACAAAAAGAATGCTAGGGGAAACCCTGCACTTGAGTTTCATTAGTTTTTAAGTCTGTGTATAGATTACTGGAAGCTGAGTGATGAGTAGTAAATGTGGTTATCATTGTACATTATGTCATAGGAGAAGAGTATTTAGTCACTTGATGGGTTTTAATCTGAGTAGGTTAATGTATGTTAATCTGCTATTGTGGTTTTAATGAGATGAATGTAGTATTCCTTGGTTTGACTAGCATGAGATCCTTACATCGGGGAATATAAGGTGAAATCCTACATAGTTGACAGGAGTTCCCAGACTTTGTGGGTGGAAAATCCTCACATGCAGAGTGCCTTTAGGGTATGTCATCACTTTTATCATGACTTCTGTAATGGAATGTTAACTTTAGAGTACAGTGAGATGCCTTGGAGGATTTGCATTCTACACTACATTTCATTATTGAGTACGAGTCAGTTGTGTACGCTGGTATTTTATGAGGTGTATTGTAGAATTTTATTGAAGAGTATTTACATGTTCAAAATGACTACATGGGTTGTGTCTTGAGTGGGTAGGTACTGTATGGAACTTTAGTGAGAAGCATATGGCATTGGTATTAAAGAGAAATTAGTCGCAGATGTTATGTAATGTATTATTAGAGAAATGAGAATTTGCAGTAACATTTATGCATGTTTTACAAGAAAAGAGATTTCCCCTTGTGTAAGAATAGGTACAAGATATGCCAAACATATTGTCACGTGTCGTGATACCTTGTTTTAAATATTGTAGATTAGGTTTATTGTGTTTTGTTGAAGTTCATCATCAATAAATATCCAGTCGTTCTAACCCCAAAAAACTCTTGCCACTTCGTTATTGATAACTTATTTATAACGTCGGAGCGTAGGGACCTTAAATCCTGCAGCGCGCATATTGCCCTGCCCGCCATAAGCGGGATCACTTCATTACCATCAAGGGGGGCTTTTTATCATCGGGATTTCCGAAGAATGGTCGAAGCCTATGCAAAGGGTAGCACAGCTCATATGAGACAGTAATTTATTGAAATGAACTGGAATCTGAATCCATTCAGCATTTATAACTCCCAATTATAAAACAAAATGATTACTAAGGAGAGATTCATATGTTGAATGGCAATCGAGCACTTCAACCAACGCAGAGTATATGGTAAAACAACACAAACTGTTGAATTAGCATAATATGACACATGATGTTCAACGGCACACAGACTTCCAACGTACCGGATTCAGGCGTGTGGATCGATGGTTTCTGATGCAGAAGGGCCTTTACTACAACTCTAATGTGTTTTTGAGTTGTGCCAGATTTTGTAGCACGAAATCCAATTTTTAGGCCTTATATTCCACTCTGGCCCACGGCCTATAAGTGATTACTCCTAGCATGAATAAACAGTATACATAAATGGGAAGGAACTGTGAAGTTCTTGTGTCAATCTTTGAGTTTTGAAAAGTATGCAAGGATAGTCGCAAGCAGCCGCTTTGATTAATTTTGATCACTATTTTATCACTTGCAAATTTACATCAACTTTTCTAAAGCCACGTTTCACAACACTTCGTAACCCAATATGCAGGAGCCATGTACACTCGAAACTTGTGCACCAAACATTTGCTTCCCCACCAGCTTGTTTTGAAATCCAGGCGCAGGCCGGAGTCAGAGGTCTTGAAGTTGACACTGGTTTCGAAAAGCTGACCGGGACCAGCTTTAAATGATGCCCTATTATTTTCTAATAAATATTGCATATTTTCTAGCAAATGTCGATGGGTGCAGTGTTTTCCACTGATTTAATTTTTGTCCGGGTGCACGAAGGTTAAAGGTTAATAGTGATCGCTGTCTATAAAGAGAGGGGTGCTCTCTTTGAAAATGTTTGCTAAAATAGATAAATTTAATTATGGCCTTCTTGATGGACAAGTACATTTCTGATTATCATTTCTCAATGTTCACACTGAATTACTGCTGTTTGCTCTGTTTTAAAGTTTGAATTAATATTTTCTGTCCGGCTGGCTCAACTTTTTGTCCGGGTGCTGAGCACCCTCTGCAAATTTTGTCTCAGGCTGGGTGCAGCACCCTAACAAAACAGCCGGTGGAGAACACGGGTGTATTAAGAAGTCATGTTATTGAATATTGGTGTACGGGTATATTTTTGCCTGCGAAACATTCTTTTATTATTACACAAGAGATTTGCCTTACTTTCGCCAAAATTTGCTCGAGCAATAAAGTTTTCACAAATTTCTACGAAATACATCCTTACCCCCTCCCCCTACTCCGGGGCGTATGCCTAAAGTGGTATACTTTTACTTAACTTAATGGAGGATGAGTGAATTTGTGTTTACTTTTCATTGGAGGACTAGGAAAAAAAATGGGGGGTTAAAACATCCTAAACATCCCCCAAACTGTCCCGGGGGACATTTTGAAACATCCGTCAAATATCTTCAGATTCCACATTCCACATAGTATGCCCTAGAATTCATAAGCGTAGAAAGCTTTTCGAGACTTGGGAGGCTAAACCTTGTTTCGGATCGCCGTCCTGGGGGAGGGGTCTAAGGAAAATTTTCGGGTATTTGAAGGTCCTCAGATGCAATTTGGTGCAACATTTTGGACAAAATTTAAGGAAAATTACTGCAAATTTTTGACATTTCTTACAGAAGAGACAAATAATGGGCTTTTGCCCTTGGATCTTGGGGAGGGGTAGAAGCATACTTCGGTCCCCCACATTTTTGACTGGGGGCTAAGCCCCCCAAGCCCCATCGCTTCCTACGCCAGTGCTAGAATTGGAAGAAGTGGGGTTAGAAAACGTTTGTTGTAGAAAATGATGAACAACGAATGGCCCTTTCAAAGTTACACCTTCAGAGGCTAGAAACACTTGCGAAGGCAAATGTGGTGGACGGAAGTGGCCTTCCGTCTTCTCAATTTAAGGACGATTGAACCCTTTCTTGTTCCCTCTGTAAAAAATGTCAAAATATTGCAGAAATTCCTTAAAATTTACCCAAATATTTTTTTTTACCAAATTGCATCTACGGGCCCTCAAATACTTAAACGTTTTCCAAGGGGACAATACCTCCTCTAAAACCCTTTTCTAAGGACATTTAGCCCCCACAGTCGAAAACAGCTTCCTACGCCTATGCACATTTTTGTCTGTCGCAATAACCAGACAATAACCGTGTAGGTCTTTTCTTTTTCCGATTGTTTGACCATCATGCGCGGTAGTGTAGACTTTATCTATTGATACCACATTTGTGTGAAGGCTACCCAGTCGGTCGTTAAAGAAGTTGAACAAGTAACCTACATTCACATTGAAGTTGAACCGGAAAAATGTATCCCGTACAATGTGGAAAAGCTTTGGTAATATTTCAGAACCGGCGTTCCTTGGAACATGCTAAGATCAGTGCTAAGTCTCGTCCAGACGAGACGTAGGGTAAGTCGCGTATGCAACTTACCGTAAGTCCCGTACGCGACTTACCGACTTTAGTGAAACCGAGCGCTAAGTCCTGTACAGCTAAGACGCGTCTTAGGGTGCTACGACGCGTCGTTTGTGAAATAGGCCCAAGAAGTCCAAACTTCAACACACAAGGCTATGGCAAGCAGCCATATTGGTAAGCGTATTCGTGTACGTACGGAAGTTACGCTTAGCTTGGTCCATATTATATTGGAAGTCCGTGGTTGCTTCCCTTTGTCCATACGTCTCTCGCTTGATTTTTGTCTGAAGTTGCGTACCGCATGGTAGTATTGTGATGCTGGTGTTACTTTCACATTGTCTGTGCAGATCTATGTCTTTCATTTCATTTCATTTAGGCCTAGGCCTATAAACCGAGACCCATTTTATCGCCAATCTGTCCGGTAAGATATTTTCGTTGTATTTAATTTGAAAGATTTTGAATTTGTTTGTGTAAGTCCAGAGATTTTATCGCGCGTTCGTCATGAGCAAATTAACGTCTGACCATAGGGCCTAACGTTAGGCTCAAACGTTAGATTTTACAGCGTAGCGTATCGTTACTCAAGGCCTAGGCTAGTCTAGGGTACCTAGGCCTAGTTCTCACGTACACTTTGCTCCCTGAACTAGGCCTAGAGGCTATTGCAACACAAAGTTTTTCCCGCGTTATTACTGTGAGAGTAACATCGTCTGCGTGCGTTTCTGCAATGTTTGTTGCTACATACGCGTATGTGCGTACATGATCGTAACCATAGCTATGAACGATGTCACAATTGAACAGCAGTGCGTGCTATATAGCATACAATAGTGTGAACGTCCTAGTAACAAGATTTAGAATGTTTTAAAAAACAAAACAGGATCGTTTGCATAAATCAAAATTTTTGGTCTCTTTTGGAGACTGAGTGCTAGTATCCTTAAAATGATGGGTCTTAAACATATAAATGACCCATAGAGGTCAATTACCTAGGAGTATATGTGAATTTGAGAAAGACTGAGACCATTCAAAATTTTTGAAGGTGCGGTAGCCCAATGTTGACAATAGGTATATTGCTGACCTAGTATGGGAATCACTAGGCCTACTTAATTTGCAACTGGATTTCTTAGCTTAAAGAGCGTTTTTTTTTTTCAGATTGCCGTTTACTTTGTTGCCCAGTAGGTAGTTTAGGGAACATAGGGAAGGCGAAGGCTTGTTTCCAATCGCCTACGCAAATGATCGTTAATGTGGGGGTGTTAGTAGCCTAGGCCTAGGACAGGCTAAATTCTTATCGCATCCTAAACCTTGCGTAAAGCCTTCCAGACCAAACTTGGTGTGCGGTGTGCGAGGCGGCAATTCTTAGCATCCACTGCTGTATATTTAATTTGTCAGTAGACCTGATACATAGCCTAGGCCTAGGCCTAGGCCTATGTCACAAAGGAGAAAGTTGCCCCACCTATGAAGGAAAAGCGCGTATCATTGCATTTTACACCAGTAAATGCAGACAGCTGATTTGTCAACCAACTCCATGACACATGCTCGCAGACAAATCCACGTCGTTCGTGCACGTACCTCCACCTGTGCTTCATTGTTTTCACCCAAAATGACGTCAGTGTGATGTCAATGCATAAGGTGTATTGATGCAACTTAGGCCTAATGCATACATGCATAGGCTAAACGCTCACAACTCTGTAAGTTACTTCTAATGAGCAATAGTCAAGCTCCCTCCCCGGTGTAATTACGCAAAACTGCGGGAAAATCCGTGGATCTTGCACACAGGTTGTGCACGAGCCACCTCACTGTTAGTGTTAGGCTGGTGCCTAGCCTAGGCCTAGTAATGTACAAAGCGTACGCCTAGGCCTACATGCATGCATTAGCCGTGTTGCGTGAACGTGCTTGTCTGCTTGGGCTGGTGTATAGCCTAGCCATAGAAATAAAAGTAAGGGAGAACGCTAACACAATGCATCCATGCATGTTTAACCGATGAAGCAACGAAAATTGTGAGGGCGCTTTCGTTGTACGGCAAAAGACCGGTTGATTGATGTGTCTCCGTACGTACAGTGTGCATTCTGCGCTGCAGAAGTTATAGCTTATTTTATCCGTTTTTCGAAAGATTAGGAGTAATTTTCACAACAGAAATAAGTAATGATGCCTTAAGTATTTTGTTTTATACTCCTAACTTGAAAACTTGTAGTTTCTTTGCCAATACTTGGGGCAAAAGCAATGACGTGACATTTGCAATACGCGCAGATGCTCTGTTGCCGTACAACCAAGCCAAATCAATGACTTCAGTCCAGATCGGCTGACGTCATTCTCCCTTACTTTTATTTCTATGAGCCTAGCGAAAGTCGGATAATTCACGTAAAGTATTATATTATCCGAAGACATGGTATGGGGACTGCAGGTAGGCTAGGCCTAGCCTAGGCTAGTTCGGATCACAGGCGTTCGAAACATTACTTAGGCCCACATATACTAGCCTACACACTATAAATATGCCAGTGGTCCGGATAACGAAAAAAAACTTTTCCAAATAATTCTGAAAACGATAGCAAAATTGTACACAAAAATTCCCCAGAATATTTCGTTAAGTCTAACGTTACAATTTTTTGTGACCAATGACAGGCTATAACAATTAAATTTAGGCTAAGACTTTTCAAAGAAAGAGGTTTTTTTCCTAAAATTCGTGCCTAGCCTAGGCCTAGAGTGTGAATTCAGCGTGAATTTTCAAAAAGACGTGTAGGACTAGGAGACTCTCAGACAGCAATTCGCAATAGTTTTGTAAGTTTTGCCTATGTTGTTTTTAGGTGAGAAGTTCACTAGCCTAGCCTGCGATGTTAACTATGCTAGGGGACGGTTCCAAATAACTCATACACACGTGCACCAATGCATGCAGCTTTTTGTCAGTGCATGCAACTTTGAGTTGCTTACCTGCACGCGTGCATGTAGGCGTAGTCCTTATGGTACTTTACAGAGAAATGTATTATAGGTATTGCCACAGATTTTTTGTTTGAAAAATCACTAAATTCCATTTTTAACTTTAAAAATTCTGTAAAATTCCTAAATTTTCATTGGGAGCCTACTGGGTATGGGAATGTATGCTAACACACTATTGCATAGGCAAATTGTAGCCTATACCGACAAAATTTTGACGATTTTCAATAAGTTGCTTCTCCTTTTTGGATGGTACTTTTGATGGATTTTGATAATTGAAGGGGTGAATTGCCATCATTATAGATGGTAAAATGTCTGTGTATCTCTTTCATAAATGCAGACATTCATTTGATATGGTTTTGGAGAATAATAGCTCCTCATCTTTTCTATCAAAAAGTTGCATGTATTTTGACCTGGATAATTTTTTGCTAAATTCTGCAGAGAATTGTCAGTTCCATTTGGGGGCGGGGGGGGGGGGGGGAGGGGGCCTAGATATAATGATGGTTACAACACGCCTACTTCCTACTTACAGTAGGCCAAGGCTATTATACTGTAAAAAGGGAAGAAACGGGGGTAGGCCTATATACCGTACTGTTAGGCCTGAGTTTTTTTTAAAATCTTTAATTGTCATACTTCCAACCGTGCATGTAAGAATTTATATGTGCAGGTAAAATTTTAAAGTTACGTGCACAGGTGCATGTAACTTTTTTCTAATTCGAACTCTGCTAGGGCAATATTGAGCCTAGGCTACAGTGTATACCGTCTCAGGGCTTCCTACAGCAGGAATTTGAAAACAAATACAACTTCTTTCCAATTTTGCAAAGGTAACAGATTGTTTTTTTCTTCTGTACCCACATGTTGGCTCTTTTAGACATGGTGACATGTTTTGGTGACATTTAAAGTACTGAAAAAGGGGCATTTCTGCAAAAGGCTAGCCCAGTGTTGAATTTTGCTTTGTAAAGCACTCAAAATTAAGTAGCCTAGTAGGCTAGGCCCTAGCCTATATCATTAACCCTAGGCCTAAATCTCTAACTGCCAACTACAATTAAGAACTGTTAGGCTCTTAACTACTGACCAGATGGAGTCACCTTTCCAACTCGTCAGGCAGAGGTGGACAATTTTATGGCCTTGTGGCTACAAACAATACAGCATTTCTTACATGCTACACTTATCAGAATCGAACTTAGGCAGAGCCTAAAAAATATTGGTTTGCATTATTTGTGAACCTGAATTGTAATCGCTTCGCAACTGTAATTTCTTGGGTACGCAATTTGCGGTGCGAACCTAGCCTAGATATTTCGTCCCTTTGTGTATCCCAAGGTTTGTGATGGCCTATTGTTTTATAGTGTATCGAGGTCAACATCATGCGACATCATCAAGATGTCGAAAAGCAAAATTTCCCAAGTCCCAACATCATTAACTGAAGTCACCACTAACTAGTGGTCACAAAGCAAACTTTTCTGAGAATTTTCATGATCCTTATTTGGAGGTCTCCATTGCATTCTTGTTTATAAACAAATAGTACTCGGCGATATGAGGTGTGCCTGGGATAGGGTACAGTTGTTTCCGGCCAGAGGGTACGGGGGCAGTGATGCAACCAAGATTTTTCGGGGGCATGCAGTATGTTGTGTGATCACCGTTCTGGGGAGGGGTCTAAGGGCCCCTCCCTTTTGAAAATTTTTGAAAAATTAGGTCTCCATGCATGCAATCTGGTGCGACATATCCATCTCTTAAAGAGGGATTTGCATCACCCCAAGTATGACTTTTTCACAGGGGAAAGCAAGTCTCAGTTGGTGACTACCCTTTGATTGACATCAGAGTTACAAAATTCAAAAGATGCAGAGCAGCTCATATTACATAGCATGCAAAGAGAGTGTTTTGATTACATACTATGTCCTTGTATGATCACCAGGATATGACTTAAAGCAATAAATTGTTTGTGTCTGCACAAAGGAGAAGCTTACTACAGTTATGGGCAGGCCTTAAACTAACTTAGTTGGGAGAATTAGGACTGTCTGGAATGAGACAAATCCCTCTTTAAAAAACAATCTCCATCAGTGACGGGGGACCACGACCCAATGCAGTGTTCCCCTTCCCATTTGAAAATTAGGTGTCCTTACATGCAATCTGGTGGCACATGTGCTACTAAAAAAAATCGGCATCAGTGAGGGGGGCCCAAAGGCCCCCTAAATACGCCACTCGCACGGGGAACCACCACAGGACCCCTGCTGGGGTCCACAGGCAAAGCCCCTGGCAGCCAAGCAAATGGGTGCATTCTGGAGGACACAGATCACATATATCTCATTCGAATTTCTCCCCAGCTACCATAAATAGGCTAATACCACAATTTCTCACATCGAAAATGTGTTACAACATTTTTTCTGTATACCTCTAAATATTAGGGGGGCATTTGATATTACGTCCCCCCACTAAAAATATTGGGGGGCATGTACTCCCCGTGATCGCCGCCCATGGTTGTATCATTCAAACATACCTGTTTATTCATGTACCAGTGGTGCAGAGCAATAACCCCCACCCCTGCTAGACTTACACAGAAAGGATAACTATGGCACACAACATTACCATAACTAAATTTGAAACACAAAAAACTTAGGCAAAAAAAGGAGACGTGGAGCGAACATATTGTGTGATTGCTACATGCTGTTCATATTCATCCATCCCTGTGCACTATTCACAACAGATCAATCATTTTTCCTCATTGTTATACAGGATTTTTGTACCACAAATGACCGCATTTATGAACATGCGCATTGTTTTCCATCGCATGGACCTTTTGTGTGAGCTTCAGCAGCATTGCTGCTCTAGTATTTAGTTCTTAAATACTGTGTGACAGTTTTCGGTTTAAATGGGAAAAGGACCCAGGCTATACTTTCAAGATGGTGTTTGTGCATGTGAATGTAGGGGTCTGTTTTTGTTTCTGAAACTTTCCTCTGTCTCAAGAAAGGAACACTGAAAAATTTTACAGTGGAGATTGAAGGTCAGCAGGAGTCACAAGAGGTTAAAGTTTGAAAACATTATAAGCACGACAACATATTAAGCAATCCAGCAATGACACTTTCCATATTCTATTTGAAGATGTGTGATATTGAGTAGATCATATGGATTTTTTGTATTTAGTGGAAGTAGAACATAATTTTGGGTCACCAGAAGTCAAAGTCTGAAAAGTAGGAAGAACGGATATTCTCATCAAAGGTGAAATTAACTGGGTGCCAGGCGCTGTTTGGCGCTTGTGTCCATCCAAAGAGCATCCATTGACCCTTTTTACCGAAAGTAGCTCTCAGCATCATTGAAGTCCTTAAGTGTGGAAACGACCCCAAAAGTTGGTGGTGTTTGTTTTAAATCTCTTTGTAAAAGCTGAATTCAAATGGACAATGTAATTGTCACAAAATTATCACAAAAATATGATAAAATGAAAATTTGTGACCAGCTTGAGGAAACAAATGGAATAAACATAGGAAAAATGTAGTGAATTTCATTACAAGAAACTTAAGCTTCCTTGTGAATGAATTACATTTGGACTTCCCAGTTGATACAATCACGTAAGACCAACTGTGGATTGGCCGAAATGTTCAACTTTATGTACAGTGCTGTGTACGCAGTATAGTTTTGTGAAGCCTGATCAGTTAGATAAGATTTAACGACACACCAACACAAATGTGTTATACAGTGTCAACTAGATAAAAAGGTAAAGTTTAAGTTTGGTTTCAAATACAGCTCAAATAAAGCCTGATCAGAATCTCGATCAAAATGTTCACCATATCAATTTAAGATGGGTGGCAAAGATAAAATAAATCGATGATATTCAAGAGTGATAGTTCTTGGCATTAACAAAGATTATATACCAGGTCCCCGACAGAAAAAAATTTCAGCCCGAGATGCATGGTTTGATTGAACAAGTGAGCTACTGCTGTCTGCGTACCCATTTGTACTAGTAACATTACCTTCCTTCCACGAAGTAGAATCAATAATTGAAAAGCATCAACAATACTCTGCGTGGCCAAGAAAGTCAAAACATTTACATGGCATGTGCAAAAGACCCTCATACAACAATCTGCGATACATTTGTGAGCTTCAGGTTGAAACTTTTTCTCTTTGATGTAATTTCCTTCAGAATGTCTTGGCTGTGTTACCATTGCCTAATGTGTAGCACATATGTAAGCTGAGAACCTAACCTACACACATGTATCTGCAATAATATTCTTACTCAGAGAGCTGTAGAGAGGTTAAAGTTTTTCTAATTTTATTTGTTCTAAAGTGCCTACCAATGTTTCGTTTGTTCTCTGACACTTAAGCATGTAGAGTTTTATTTTGTTGACAGGGTGGCACCTGCGGCATGTCAAAACTTGAATTTTGTTTTTTTAATTTTCCCCAATATATCACTGTTACAAGAACCCAGGTCATGTCATGACTCTTGTCTCCAAATTGATCCAAAATCCAGTGGAGTTGTTGGAACCGTACGCTACTCTCAATCAAACTTGAGTGCATAGCCACGGGGCAGGGGACAGAAATTACAAACTCCCTCTTCAATCCCCCCCCCCCCCACCCTCTGCGGTCCCCAGTCAAGCTACCAACAGAGAAATCTAAAAGTATGCCACACACAGCCAGCTCCTCTGTCCCCATTAAAGTTTTCCTCAGAGATGGAATGACAACACTATGCTTAGTACTGTATTGTCACATTGTTTACTGGGATCTGTGGACCTCACAGACAAGGGCCTCAGTCCTTCTGTTGTCACTTTCCATGTTTATTGATAACAGTGCAGCATTCTGGAACAAGCAACTTTTCCTTAAGAATTTCATCATTTTGAATTGTTGCAGACTCAGAGAATATTTAAATCAATGAACTTCTATGGAGGATGTCAAAGTTTGGAATAGACAACCATATCTTTAAGAGTCACCATGGTGGTCAAGCCTTTGTCATAGTAACAGCAGCCTATACCTGTATGACACAATAAACCATGATATATCAGTGTGAAGTTTAAACACAACATACAGTGTGTGCGTACGTCATTGTAGTTGGTTACTATCTCCTGGTAAACACAAAGTGTCTCCAAAACCCAGAGAGCCAGGAGACACTTTTTGACTGGAAGTGGCTCCTGGTTCAACTAGCCTTAATTCCACCCTTGCTTCTCATACAACAAGATCCATTCTTCGGAAGAAAGCAGAAATTTGGTGATGACCTCATCAAAACTGCAGTTTTTCATTCAGGCTCTTTTTTCTTGTCAAAAGTGTTGTTATTTCCTACAATTATTGCCAAATGTTGTACATGCAAGGGTGCAGTTTTTCTTTTTTTGATTTCTTGCTATAGGTAGAGGATTGTTGTGATGGTAAATTTGTGTGTGTGCAAAGTGTGTGTTTGTGTGCATGTGAAACTTTTTGCTTGTAAACACGATATCTCAAGAATTTAACTTTAAGGCACCTCATCCTTGGCAGGTGGATTCCCCTAAGTTAATGGAGTAGATGATTGATATTGTTTTTGGTGTAGGTCCAAAGTCATTAAGGGCCACCAGAGTTTAAACTATGAAAACATTGTCAATGGGATATCTCAACTAGTAAAACTTCGATGAATCTCTTACTCAGTATGTAGGTGCCCTATATTGCGTAGAATTTTATTGATGTTAGTGGAGGTCATAGGTCATTTGGGATGTTCAGATGTTAATCTTTGAAAACCTTGTAAGCACAAGTTCAAAGAGGGAAACTTCAGTGAATTTCATTCTTGGTCGTGGGTGCCCATAGTTAGTAAAGGGTATTGATTGATGAGGTCAAAGGTTATTTGGGGGGAACTAGAGGTCAAACCTGGAAACCTGCTTGAAAACAGTATCTCAAGATAAGTAACCTTGAGAAATCTCATAGTTAGAGGTGGATACCCCATTTTGAGTAGATGATCCCTGTTGTCATTGGGTGTAGGTCAAAGCTAATTTGGAGTTACTAGAGGTCAAAGTGTGAAAATTAACCTTGTAGACACGATATCTCTATAGGGAAACTGATGAATGATAAGCTTGGCCTATGAATGCCCCATAGTGAGTAGATGGTTCTAGTGCCTTTGAAGGTCAAAGGTAATTACGTCATCAGAGGTCAAACTACAGAAATGTTATAAACAGGATGTAACAAGAATAGAAACATGTATTTATTTCATTTGTGGCATGTAGGTGCCCAAGTATGCAATGCTTAAAACAATTTGTGGGAATCAAAGGTCATTTGAGGTCACTGAAGTTCAAACCATCAAAACCTTGCAAAGGTGACCAAGGAAGATTACTCAAGGATTGTCAAACATGGTATATGGGTGCCCATATTGAGTGCATAAGCTTTGTTGACTTTGGTGGAGGTCAAGGTCAAATCATGAAAACCTAGTCAATATGACTTTTTGAATTGTGAAACATGTTTGGATCTTATACTGGCATGTAATGCTTTAAGTGAATAGCAAGACCATGTAAATATGATACAAGTCTGTTTTCTGTCTTTTACTAAATTCAGCACAGTAACTTGACAATAGACCCTTTTCCAAATAGCAATTGCAATGGCTTGTGGTATAAGTTCTGGTACACGATGTTTTTGTCAATAGCATTTTGCTATGGCAAAAAATGATGCCCACCAAAAATCTATCCCATAATCCTTTGTAATTCCTATTTGGAAAAGAGTCTATGAAACTGCCAGCTGGAAATCACAGTACTAAAATTATATACAAGTGACAAGGAATCACTAGGCCATGTGGCTTTCTCTTTTTATCATGTAGTAGCTTGTGTTTAAATATCATAATATCTGTCAGTAATGTGTCTTTTTCTTTGACAAGCAACACAAGTTTTACAAAGAGATTTCTCTTTAAACACAATTGTATAATTTTTAACAAGAAAGAAGGCAGACGACAATCAATGTGTTCTTATTGCTTTCATGCTTTTACTGAATAGTTAATATCTTATGCAGAGCTTTGTAACAAGATTGTAATGTAGCTTCTATTTTCTGTTTTTTATTTAACTTCATTAGCTTTAAGTTAAAAGTATTTTACATGTGAACTTCTCATTAATCATAAATACTAGCATCAATTTTTGAAAATTTTGCATAGTTTATCAGAAGCATATTTTGCAGCATCCAAATATAATATTGGTTCAATAATAAAAGCATGTAAGAATCATGGCTATTAAATGAAGAGAAAATCAAATTACACTGTGACCCTGCAATATTGTTCTACTGTTAAAATAATTTTGAAATGGTTTACTCAGGGATTGAAAACTGAAATAAGCTTCAGCTGAGCAACTTTCTTATTGGAACTGAAGTCCAAACTTAACAGTTGATTTTTGTGGATGTTGAAATGGAAAAACAACATAATTCATGTCAAGTATTACTACTGTTCTTTCAAAGAAATAATTGGGGCATTTCATTTTTGGGCAAGTGTTGTTCATGCCAAATTGGAAACAATTATAAAAGTTTAATTATGTACACTTATTGGTATAGTAAATTTTTAGGTAGAATGTCTTTTGTAGTTATAAGACAAATCTTTCAAAATCATTTACACTTAGTATGCCTGTTGGGCACTAATGTGTAACATGTATTTCCATCATTTTCATAACATTTTGTTTATTTTTATCAGAAAACCTTTTTGTTATTTGTATATTACTCAGAGCCTTAAAATAGCTTTTCCTGTTTGACAGTTGCTTGCAATAAGTTTACACTGTAATACAGTATCATTTAGAGCATATTTGAGAGTATGACTGAAATAAAATTTCTAGTTGAGGAAAGCTCTTTTCAAGTCTTTTTCTTCCCAAAATTACTTGTGAGTGAACAGTGGTATAGCCAGTGTGGACTGCAGGGGGGGGGGGAGCTTGTTTCCCTTTCCATCACCAGTAGTGTATTAATGGGAATGAGCAGTCACCCCATATTTATTTTAAAAAATTCCCAAATCTTACAAATTATTGCCCTTCCAAATATGTTTGATGATGTATTCAAACAAAGAAATTTTCATATCGAATGTAAACCAAGAAGTTATTTTACATGCATGGTACATTTCAGTAACAAAAATAGTGTCGCATAATAGCAATTAAACAGAGCCATTCATGAATTAAGAAATGTGCACACTAAGTCAATTTTGGGGACTGCATTTTACCTTTCAATGGAAAAATTCCTTTATTTCTTAATTAATGGTCAATTATTCCAGTTCATCACTGAAATTTTGTTAAACTTACCTATTTTTTTATGATTTGGCAAGTGTGTGAAAGTGCTTCAAGAATCTATGCCCTTCATTTTAATCATCAACAATTTATGGACAGGTTTGTGGTTTGGTCGTAGTAGCCATTCTAACTGTCAGTCTAATAATCATCTTACCAAGAAACCAGGGTGACCAGACGTCCTGTAAAATACGGGATTGTCCCGTATTTGGTTCATTTGTCCCGCGTCCCGTATTGAACCTCCCGGGACGCCTATTTGTCCCGTATTTCCATGTTGCTGAAGGGGGTTCCTTACAAAATAGACACAAAAAAGGAGACACAACTCTGGTAGAATGGACGGATACAACTACTGCAAGGAAAATTGAAATCTACTGTAGAGTGCGTTAGCAACTTTTCAGAGCCTGCTCACCCACACGTGTTTATGTATTACAGTTGTGGGCCAATGTAGGATAGTGTCGAGGCTCGTAGTCAGTTCCGCAGTTTAGTCAAGCATAACACTGGTGCCTCTGGCAGTCTAGTCGTATGTAGCCTGCAGAAATAGTTGTAGTGTCTCCCTTATCAAATCAGAACTGCAAATTGTAACTTTTATATGACATGTTCTGAGTTTGTTACATATGCACAATCTTACAGGCAATTACTCAAAGCTGTGTCATCAAAAAGACATATAACTAGTCTAGTAACTGACATTTTCAACACATTTTTGGACCTTGTGATTTATAACTTGGACCACTCTAAGTACGACTTTCTATGGTGCTTTGAATGCACTCAAATCTAGAAGCTTCCGGAGGCTTTGCCCCTGGACCTCACCAAGGGCCCTAAGGCGGGCCCCTGGACCCCATCTGATGGGGGCTTCGCGCTACGCGTGCACACAACCCGGCACCTTCCAACCATGCAGTGTCCTGTATTTTACTTTTCAAAATCTGGTCACCCTGCAAGAAACACCAATGAGACTTTATTTTTTATTTCTTTTGCCCCTCCCTCTAATGCAAAAAGAAAAGGAAAAGAGGAAAAAAAAAAAAATAAACAGAAAAGTAACAAGATGGTTTAAAAACTATGTTTTTCCAGAGGTTGGGTGGAGCTTGTAGTTGAAATCATCTCTATAGAAAGCCCATTATAGTCAGGTTGATTTGTGACAAAATGTACGTCAACCCTTGACAAATTCCTACAGGTGAGATTTCAGTGGTTTTTTGGACATAGGAAATAACAAAAAATTTTCCACCATCGGTGTACGGGATATTAAGTTAAATGGTCGTTTCCAAAATGGCCGTTTTTTAGCTCACACATTGTACACAGTACATGTGTGAGGTTATAAAATGGGGCAGATGCTGTCAACTTTTCAACAAAAGTTTTCAGCCTTTTGATGTGTGGAGATTTTTAGCTGAAATTTTGGTACATGATTGTTTGTCGATAGAGCACTAAAAACTTGCCTATTTGCATTTTGATATACAAGGGTTAAATTTGGTTTTTTAAGCAAATTTTGTAGGGCTGAGTTCACTGTGCCTGCTGAACAGGTAGCTGTTTATTCATTGAACTTATAGCAGTGTACTTGGTTGTGTGTTCAGTTGCTATCTCACAACTGCCTGTGCAGGTTTGTTTTGAAATTTGATCCATTCACACACACCAGTCTTTGTTCATCAAGTGGCCTGTGCAATCACAATACTTTGGGATAACTAACTGTATTATCAAGGTTCATTAAGCAAGGAGTTCCATGGGAACTCCCTGCATTGAGCAGCTACTTGATTCATGATAACAAAATTTGAAGCAACTCTGTGGTCAGTTTGGCTTACAAGAAAGGAAAATGGTTTAACCTGTTGTGGGGATATGTCCCATTTTGTTCCTGGATCAATTGAGATGGTCATGTGAAGTAATGGCAATACTGAAACTGTTTTGAGTTCAACCCTAGTATAGCAGTTTTTTGAGTCTGTGGTTTGTTTGATTGAGTGCAAACCTATGCAGTGTTTGCTTGTGGAGTTGTAGGTGCAACTAAATGTTCTTTGCAAACTGAACAGTTTAATAACATCAGGTTAATTTCGGTCTTGCTGCTTATTAAAGTATGTAACCTTTACAGGCCTTCTTAATTTTAGAAAATATGCAGTGAAATATGTGGCTCTGTCATCAAACGGTGTCACTTGCAGTGTTTACATGCCTAAACCTGCTTGTGATTTTTCAGTTGGGTTTTGAGTTCATTTATTATTATGCTCTTCTCTTACCTTTTGCCTTTGTAAGGTGAGGAGGTTTAATGGAAGTTAATGAATAAATGGTAAAATTTGGTTCTTTGAGTTCCTATTTTTAACAGACAAGAGAAATTGTGTGAGCTACACAACAGCATTGCTGTTCTAGTTATACTTCTGAAATAAAACATCTTCAGTGAGTGTATTTATTTCTTTATGTTCCCAGCATGACAACATGCCCGCTGGGAAGCTATTGAATCATGGAAATACTACCCTGGATTTAATGCAGCAGACGTTGGCAAGGAAAAAACCAACTTCAAGTGTCACATGTTGTGCTCAGACCTTAGTCACAATTTTCACAAACTAGTACCATCAGCAAAACTAATTGTTCATTCATATCTTAAAATTTTTCGATATTGTCTGAGAACATTAAAGTAGTATGTTTAACAGTAACAAGTTTATCTTACCAGTCGACCAGCTCATCTTTTGAGTCTGTAAAAAGTGTTTGGAATTTAGAAACCCCAAATCGTGAGAACTCTCACAAAATGAAGAAAACACAAGTTAAGAAATTCGTCTTAAACTTGTGACCTTTATTTGTCTTCCATCCAGTTCGAAATGCAAATTTGCGGCACACCTATAAGTTGACGCCTGGTTGCTTATAACAGGCAGACAGGTGGACAAATATGTGGCTTCACTTCTACCAGTGCAGAGAGGTTTGTGACTTGATTTGTGCTTGGACTATATGACTTGTGACTTGACTTGATTTGTGACTGAATTAAAATTGACTTGGACTTGCAAAAAGACAGAAGTTGCCACCATGTCTGGTGATCACTCTTTGTTATCTAAAAACATTCCACTCCTCCTGCAGTGACCTTTGTACCGATTTAGGTTTAAGAATCACTTCAAACAGAGCGGAACTTAATTGGAGTTTTCACTAGATAATACAGTAATCACCGCAGTCACTCACCCAGGAGTGGATGTCAGTCCTTTTCTTTTAGAGACAAGTTTTATCACAAATAAAACACCGTGGTGCTTTTCATCAATAATATGTAAACAACAATTTCTTGCTTGATTTTTATTTGCCAGATGAAAAATTTCACTCACTTGAGAAACGTTAACATAGTCTAGGACAGCCGTTTACTGCCCTGAAAGGTTTTTTTTTTGGAGGAGGAGGGGGACTTTGATTAAATTTTTCATTGTGACAATGTCGTTGCTAAATAGGCATTTCCCAGTCGCTTGAAGGCATCTTCAATGGAACAATTTTTATGTAGGCTATACTATAGCTTAAAAGTTAGTGACATTTATTAACTTTTTCTTCTGCAGCACTAATCCTGGTTCCAATGAGGTTACGCTTGAGCTCAACCGTTTGCTAATGGTACTAGCAGTAGATGTTGGTGGTCAACCTTGTACACGAGATGTGATTAAGGTACAATCTTTTTAGCTTTATATATATATATATATATATATATATATATAATAAAGCTAAAAGATTGTACCATAATCACATCTCGTGTACCTGGTAACATATATATATATATATGTTAATTAGTTATGGTATAAAAGCAAAAACCATACCATACCATTAGTTATACCATAAGTTGTACCATAACTAATTAACTTATTCTAGCTCTTTTGTTCGCAAAATTGAGCACTTTGTTAAGTCCTGTCATTTGGACACTTTATTTGTGTGTGTGTGTGGGTGCACCCGTGGTGTGTACAGTCATGATGTGTGTATGGGTGTGTGTGTGTATTACAAGTAACAGATATTAACGATACCGATATTTCAATTCTCAGTACAGTATCGGCCAAAATCTGTATTTGAGAAATAAGCGAACTCAGCACTAAACAATAAGCTAGTGAGCGCTATCTTTGAGGATAGTACATTAACATGCCGTAAAATATTTGAGCTTATAGTTAAAAACACTAAAATAACGTAATATTTCTATGGAGAACAGGACGAGAAATATAGGGTAAGTAGTATTGGCAATTTAGGTAAATTTTACTGATACCCATACAAGCCGAAAATCACTCATCTCTATGACAGATGTAATGTATAGATCAGTTTACAACCTTCAAGACTACAGGGTGTTCTTGAATTAGGTTGTACGTATAACCCCTGTGGCTAAATTTTTTGGAGGCTGGGAACAGTTGCTGATTAACCCACAAGCAGGACCTCAAAGAAAGAGATAAGTCAAGACCCCGAACCTCTATCATTCACCTATATTTGCAGTTATTGCTTGGTCCCCCCCCCCTGCCCTTCTGAGCTTATAAGCCCAATCAGTTTAAACATAATCCATCCACTGGTTAAAAAAAACAGACACAGACTGCATAACTTTTAAAGTTATTACCGACCCATTTTGGAAATGTAGACTACACCGGCAATCCCCAATTATTTGGCATGCTTTGCGCGAGACAAAGTTTCGTGAAATTTAATATATTGTTTGGTTTCAAAGGGGTTTTACCCTCCCATTACCAAATACTTAATTCATACTCGGTTTTGTAAACTCATCGAAACGCAGGTAGGTTTCAGATTCTGTAATATACACCGTACTCGAAATTTGTAGGCCTTTATGAGCCTCAATGACGTGTATAACCTAGTCCATTTTTAGAGATAGACCTACCCCTGTGACACTACTGGAAGATGTGACAGTACATGCGCAGTTACAACCATGAACTGGCGTATTTGGAGCCAATGCCCACTGTTATTACATGATCGTTACTTCATAGGGTGCCCCCTGTGGGCTGGGGGTTGTAGAATATGCCCACGGTATTTCCCGCCTGTCGTAAGAGGCGACTAAAGGGAAGGACTTGTATCGTATTTGAGCTGTATTTGAAACCAAACTTGAACCGTATTTGAAATCGTATTGAAACTTTGCCTTTTTATCTAGTTGACACTATATAACACACTCGTGTTGGTGTGTCGTTAAATCTCATCTAATTAACTAACTAACTACTTCATAGGGTTCTCTAGCTTTAATTTTATTAAGTCAACCCTCAGTGCAGGAATTTTCTCACTTATAAAAATCTGGATTTGAACAGAAACAGTACTTATGTTTTGACAAAACACATTTCCGAGCAAGGGTATGAAGACAATTATATTTTAACTCCTGATAGTTGTCCAAAGCAACTATGAGCCTATTTTACATGAATTCTAGGTTAAAGGTAAGATTACAATACTGATGGTGTATAGCCACAAAGGAACCCTTTCAGGAATAAGAAAATATAAATCTGTCAGATGTTGATAGTGTAGCAATGAGAGATATTGTCTTCAGACTGCAAGGTCATTTTTGAAAAAAAAAGTCATAGCCCTCGCATTTGCAGTGTTTTTCGTTTGGAACACTGCAGGGGTGGATCCAAGGGGGTTTTAGGGGTTTAAACCCCCATTGATTTTCGAGGATTTTTTCATTTTGTATAATATATTGCTTATTTTCCCCGGTATGTTTTGAAGGTTATTTTCAGTTACAACAATGCAATTAACATGCCATAATTATAAGTTTGCTGACAGCGTATTTTTCCTTCTATCGTCCCGATTCTCTCTCATTCAAAATCCTTATACAGTCAGTGAGTCCTTCAAGAGGAGGTCCAGCTCTAATCTTGGTTCCCATATGCAATGAAATCGCATCCAGTAGTGCCTAACTCTCTTTTGAAAATGGGAACGCGACTCCAGCTTTTCGCTTGTACTCTCGCTGAAAAATTCAGATATTGTGTTGTCTGAAAGTGGTTGTCGTTGAATTGGAATCACCTAATTTAATCAGAAATCGAGAAGGCTAATCATACTTTGGACATCCGTTGGTTGTAAAGACGTTCAGGGAAAGTTAGACTGTTCAGTTGGAACATAGTATCTAAAGAGATTACCATTGTTCTGGAAGGTATTATAATCCAAAATTCGCTTATATATTGAATCCTTTTCATTTGTTTCACAAGATATATTCCTTTTTTATCCAAGAGCACGTTATGACCAAGATCACGTTTAAACATTATTCCATGCAAAAGTTAGATGGGATTTTACGACACACCAACACGATTGTGTCACATAGTGTCACCTAGAGAAGAAAATGGTGCAATGTTGCGGTACAATTAGGTAAAAAACGTTGGGGTACAGTTCAAATTCCTCTGAAATGTTCAGGCAAATGCGGGAGTGGTGTCAAAAGTTTCTATACAGTTTGCTTTCCTTGAGAAAGCCCAGAATAAGGGGAGAATCTGTCGCTCAAATAGTTTTCAGGTCTGGCACAGCATAGTACTTCTGGCGAACATGGGAGTATTTACAACAGTCAACGAGAATGTGACTGACAAAAGAAAAAAGTAAAGGAGTAAAATTCAACAAAAAATCTAGGTAAATGCAGGAGACATGTCAAGAATTTCTATACAGGCCACTTTCCTTCAGAAAGCCCAGAATGAGAGTAGGGTCTGTGCGCTCAAACAATGTCTCCATGCAAAAGGGTGGGTGTTTTGCCTGGAGTTTCTTGCACATGAGAAGTGCCAGTGATCTGTAGGATTTTTTTAGCATATTTTCCTTCGTGCCTCTAGACGACATGGTTGTATGTACAGCAAGGGAGGGTATCAAAGAAACATAATGTTTCCATGGAAATGACAAACATACAAAACATGAAACATGAAGATGGCCTAAGTATAGATTGTAAGGTCTGAGAAGGGTCAATTTTTCTTGGTTCACGCCGCGCAGTGATGGCGCCAGGTGGGGGACAGGGGGTCCATGGCCCCCGTCGGGGAATGTTTACAGTTTTTTACAGTCGGGGAGTCTTAGTCGATACGGTAAAGTGTGTAGTCCCCTACTGCGACAAGTCGCCCCGACGGTTTACCTGTTTTTTGTCTCTCAAGAGGACAATTATCCTAAAAAGAACCCAAAATTTTCGGCGCTCTAGGCGCGCGCTAGAGTCACTCCAGTTTCTTCAGTACTTCCATTCTACATTGCTAGATAGCACAAGACCTGTCAAACTTAACAAGTAACATGTAGGTAGAGTACACCGTTTATGTAGAGGTCGTAAATTCCATCCCATATCGCAAAGTCTACTTGCTGTTGTCTTGTGTGTGTCATGCGGTACGGTCAGTTGGTGAGCGACTCAAGGAGAAAAGTTTGGGTATTTCATAAGGTAGTCCAGGTGGTTTCGATAAAATGTATGTTATCCCTGATATGGTCAACAAACCCCTACAGTTTTTTTTCTTTTTGTTCTTAATGATTACATATATTTTTGTGTAAAACCAAAAAAAAAAAAAAAAAAATTTCGCGCTCCGCGCGCTTTTCAATTTTACGTTTCCGATTCAAAAGTACACTATCAGTGCGCAACTAGGCTCATGAAGTATTCAGTGATATTATGCAAAATATGCGCTGCAATGACTTGGGACATTTAGGCTCCTTCAAATCCCCTCCTTACCACCCCCTCGACATAAGGGCTGTCGGAACTTCGGGTCACTGCATGATTCGGCCCCCTGTCGGGAAAATGCTGTCGCTACCGACCTGGTCGGTTTACTTATTTTGGCTTTCAAAAGGGTCATTTCTGCGATAAAACCCAAAATTTTCGGTCCACTTTGCCCACTCTTCCTCAGTTCCGTTACTACTGATAACTAAATATAGTACAAACCCTTTCCACCTTTTCAAGTAACTTAATATAAGTAGAATACATGGATTTATGTAAATGTCGGTCATTTCATCTTATTTTGCTAAACCTAGTTAATGTTCTCTTGTGTCTGCGGTGCGGTACTGCTAGTGACTCGAGGAAGGAAGTTAAACGTAGGTTATGCCCGATATGGCCCAACTGCCTTGACAATTGACCTATACATATGCTTCAAATAGGTACAGATTTTTGTTAGTGTAGGCCCATCCAAAAATAAAAAAGAATTTCACGCGCTTCGCACGCTTTGAAATTTCACAGTTTAGATTCTAGGAAAAACGATAAATCAAGGCGGAAATATATTTCTCTAGTATATACAAATGTTATGAAATATATGCCCCGCAATGTCATAATCTAGTACACAAGGTTTCTTCAAATCCCTCCGCACCAATTCCTCGACGACATCATGGCTGTCGGGGCTTCGGGTCGCTGGCCCGCCGTCGGGGAGTCTGCCCCCCCCCCCGTCGGGCAAATCCTGGCGCCACCCCTGACGCCGCGCCAACCGATGGTCGCGCTCCGCTTAGATAACGAGACAACCAAAAATCCCATGCATGCGATTAAGCCTACTAGTTGAATGTTAAGGCCCCAATACCAAAATACTTTCAGAGGATTTCAAAAAGAGAAACCAAATTTTCTTTATTGAGCACAAGCGAGCAACTTTCAGTGAGCCACTGTGAGTGCCTAGAGAGAGCACAACAAATGACTGAATGTTCCGAACTCCTGAAGCCCAAGATCGTTATCGGGTTGTATAGCATGCATCTCTCACAAGAAGGAAGACAACTTTTTGACAGGACATTTATCATAAAATTTCTGACACAGGGAATTTCAATGAAAGCTTGTTTTTATACGTGATCAAAGAGCCTAGGAAACGCGTGGGAAATGCCATTTCCTGCAATCTGGGGGTCTTCTGGACCAAAAATTTTCTCTGTACGCTTCCCGCCAACTCATGGTGGCGCTCCGCTTAGATAGTAACTATATCGCAACCCCCCCCCCTTTAGTCAAAACCTGCATCCGCCCCTGACACTGACTTAATGTTCAAATACACATTGACATGAATTGTTCTTTAAAAATTAAGCTTAAATGTCAATGGGGAATGGCGATGCCATTTACTTGCCTTGTATACAGTATTCTGTAGTTACTCTGAAAGGTGTCTGACCTTAGTAAAAGTGTAGGGTAGATAAAACTGAGTTCATATGTCATATTTTAGTCATGCGTGCACAAGAAATGCATGAAAACAACTTCCTTCTGTAGTAACATCATGTTTTACTTCACCTTTAATGGTATGTGGTATATCCATAAAGTGCCACACTGCAAATACTGTTACGGTGCTAACTGTGTACATAGTTTGTTCAAATATTTGTACATCTAATACTTCTTTCAGCCATGGCCAGGAGAACCAGAACCAGACCAAAACCAGGTCAAGTGTTTAAGGCACGGGCACATATAAATGTCAGAGTCCAAGAAGATAGTTTTTGCGTCCGACAGATGGCAGATAAAGGTGAATATATAACCAATAATGTACTTTGCATCAAAGTACTCAAATTACAAACCCTTCATGGCTTTAAAAAATTTACACAACTATAGAAACAGTTAATCAGATTAAGGAAAATGGTGATCAAGGAAAGTGAAAATGTAGCTTACGGCTTGTATGAGATGATATGAGATAAGCTGTTTATGACTTCATTTGACTTCTCTTTATAGCCATAACTGGATTTACTTTTACCAAATTATGTGTAAGTATACATTCAAACTGCAGTGAAGCTAGTTGCTAAACTGTAGGTTTCATTCCTACCTGGGCTTTTAATTTTGCCTAGGTTAGTAGAACAATTCCTGTATTTTTCAAAATGGGATTATTCAGCAAAGAATTTCTCTCATAAAACCTTTGCAATGTTTTTATTTACACTGGGTTTGAAAGTTGCTATTGATATTCAATGTTCAGTTTTTGTTTAGTTATTGTGCCCTGCTAAAAGCAAAACTAGAAGTCCAGAGGCAGGGAGGTTGTAAGTGACTCCTACTAATCCTACTTTCCGCTACTTCTACATTTATTCTTGGAAATCGTTCATTTCTCTATGCTGCCACCATTCAGCAGTTCAGTAGAGAGAGAGAGAGAGAGAGAGAGAGAGAGAGAGAGAGAGAGAGAGAGAGAGAGAGAGAGAGAGAGAGAGAGAGGAATAACCAAAATTGCATGATAATTTTTCCCAATACAGACCTACCAAGTCATAGATTTTTCTTGAGTATACAAGAACTTTTGAATCTTCAATACAGAATGGAGATTGAGACAATAAAGGAACAATAGTTAAAATGTCTTTTATAAAGATAAGTGACTGCTAGTCAAGACACATATCTATAATGTTCTGAGGGCTAAGAGTTAACTTTTTATGTTGAGGTTTACAAGGCTATTTTTGAAGCTAGGAAAAAGGAAAGGTTAAGGTGGGCTGTAGTTAGGTCACTCTCCGGATCTCTTAATGGGCAGTTCACAAATGTTTCTCTTTTTTCTAGTTCTCCATGTGGTTGACATACCCATTCTGAAACCAATCCTGACCAGCATATGTACTTTTCAGTACTTCCATATGTACCTGTTACTTTGTATGTATTTTATTAAGTCAACTCTCATGGCTCATTTATACTCATTAAAATCTGAACAGTGAAATTTGATTAGTTACAGTGCTTATCCTTTGACAAAGCACTTTTGAGGTTCTTATTACAATTCCTGTACTTTATTCAAAATGTTTATTGAAGGTAAAGGAGGTAATACTGCAATGCAGTGGAGGACTGCAGAAGGAGACCTTCTAGAAGAACAAGGCTCAGCAAAGCATCCGCTTAGTTCAAAGATGCAATCCCCTGAAAGCCAAATTAAAAAGTATGTACTATGTACAAAAGAAGAACAGGCAGCAGTCATACATCTTCTGGGTAACAACATTACTCTGTCTGTCGACTTTTACATGAAATTATGGTCCTCATTGGTAAATTAGTTGTCGACTCCTTTAACTTTGGTTTCAGGAGGGGTAGACTGTCAACATCTCAAAGTTGGGAGGTTATTACCACAATTCCCAAATCTGGGAAATATGCCCCTTTTTAACTAGCTGAAGGCCGATTTCATTACTTAACTGTTACTATAAAATTGGGGCAAAAGCCATTGCTAGTAGATTTAAAACAGTTTTACCTTTGATAATTGGCCCAAACCAGACTGGATTCATGAAAGGAAGCTCATAGGAGAAAAATAGGTTCACTCTTGACCTCATGGATTATACTTCGGTCAAAAATATACCAGGTTTTACACTTTGTATCGATTTTGAGAAAGCTGTCGATGAACTAGACTGGTCCTTTCTGCATGAAACAGTTTCCTTCGAAACGACTGAAAACTTCAGTAATCAGTTTATCTGGAATAATAACTTTATACGAATAAACAAAAAACTGTTTTCAACAAAACATTTTTCTCAAAAGGCAATGTCAAAGTCAAGGACTTATTTGATGTAAATGGTATTCCTCTTACCTTCTTCTATTCCATATAATACTCAACCATACTTTAATTAGATTGTAAATTCTTCTGTTTCACGTAAGACCTACAGTATTATTTTAGAAAGAATAATTGTACGCCCAACTGCTCTTGATAAATGGAAGAATTTTCTTGATATTCCTGATGAGGATTGGGCTCACATGTTCTGAGTCCCGTTACACACCTTTTTAGAGATCAAAATACAATACTTCCAGTACCGTCTAGTACATCGAAGTCTTGGAACTAACCAATATTTCTGTAAAAACATAGTTCTTGATTCACCCAGCTGCTTTTTCTATCACATTCAGGAAGAATCTAGCGAACATTTATTTTAGGAATGAGCCTTCTCAGCTTGTTCTATATTGAATGTTGAAAACAAAATTCTTTTCAGGCAGTTTCATTTTACAAAAAAATATTCTATTGGGTTATGGTGATTTTGTTTGTCATCCCTACAACTTTTTTATTTAACATTAAGAGCATTTCATTTCCCAATATTAAAGAAACGAATGTTTATGTACTGTTAATAGTTTCTTAAATAGTTTTAAATTAACACTACAAGTTCAAATGTACATCGAAATTTAAGCATTGTTCCTCGGAAAAACGGCTTTTTACAGCAATATGCACAAGGCATTTGCCCCTAAATGTAGAACATGATTTATTTGATTTTTTGGTCTTTTTGTTCTAGAATACACAGGGTAAGCGTTGGGGTATACACGATTTTTCTCAGACTAGGTTATTCTAATATTATTTTAATTATGTTAATTTTTGCAGTAAATTTAAAGAAATGACTGATTTCTGATTTGTAGTGCAACTTTTTTGGAGGGGGTGGATGCCCATTGTAAGAAAAAATGGGATGTTAAATTGCTTTGGTGAATTTTCTATTTCACATTCAAGTGGAATAAATAGAGACGAGGTAAATAAGTAGAGAGCAAGAAAAAATTTACATGTACTGATTTCAGGATAGTCTTTGATATTGGCCGCATCATTTTCATCAATTTGAATGCTTTCTTCTGTAACATGCTCACTGTTTGAGGTCCCTGAAGATTTCGAGTCACATTCCCTAAATGGAGTTAGGTGTAGGAACAATAGAAAAAGAACACCAAAGAAACACAAATTGAAAACCAATTTTTATGTAATAAAGCATTGAAAAGCTTTGTGTATCCCCAGTATAAACAATTGGTCCCTATGACTCATGATCAGCTAGATTCACAACATACTATAGCAACATGGCTGTGAGGATCTTAATGGTAGCAACTGTTTGTATTGTAATGTCTTTAACAAGGATTCTACCAATATTAGGAACCTTGCCTTCTACGTTCCTTTAGCACTTGAATATGCAATGGAATGTTAAGTGATACAGAGGGTGGACTAAAGACTGCCTTTTATGTTGTGATGGTAAATAGACAGGAGCAAATCCTCTGTGAATATCAGGCAGGCTAACAGTATGCCCTTCAAACACAAGCATGTTAACAATGTGCAGCACTGTAAGTTATGACCACTTGGTTGTCAGAGAGTGGTACTTGTCTTTTTGAGTGTGTGCAGAATGGTACTTATTCCCAGTTGGATGATAAGAAGCAGCATGAAAGATGTTTGTGTGTATCCACAGTATGAAGCTTGATGGTCCTTGTAGCTCACACTCAGAAATAACTGCCAATGAGAATGTCAGTGTTAGCAACTGAATTGCATTGCAAAGCTGTAACAGATATTTTGCCAGAAGAAGCTTATCTGCCATTACCTGCAGGTATTTGAAAAAAAAATGTGTGATGTGTTTGGGAAAACATAAGGGCACACGGTGTGTGTGGGGGGGGGGGGGTCAATGAAGCAGACTGTTTTTATGTGTGACTGTAGATGGACAGAGCTAGTGGTTCATTCAGAGGTTCATGTATATCAGCGAATTTTACATAAAAACTCTATTAACTACAAGCGCATTGTTAATGTGGGACACTGTTACTTATCCCCATATGTGTGTCATAGGGTGTACCCACTTATTGACAGTGGGTGTCATGTTACGTATCCCCAGGTGGAGGCCAAGAAGCAAGCTAGATTTTGTGTGTGTCCCCAGTGTGTAGATTGATGTTCACTAGTAACAGGCACTCAGAATAACATGGCAATGATGATTTCAATGTTAACAACTGATTGGGTTGCAATTTTTTTACAGGGTATTACACCATCAGTAGGAGGCTTACCTGTCATTGTCTGCTGACATTTGAAAGTGGTAGGTTATGTTTTGGGATGAAGTGGGGCCCATAAAACAGACTGTTTTTATTATGTGGGAGTAGATGGACAGCTAATGGTTTTAAAATATCAGGAATTTTACATATTCAACTCTTTATGATGTCACCAAAAATTGACAATGTGGGGCACCGTTACTAATCCCCACTTGGGTGTCAGAACGTGTACACACGTTTTAACAGTGGATATAATGTTAGTTATCCCCGGTTGGCTGCCAAGATGAATGACATATTTTTTGTGTATCCCCAGTGTTCAGCTTGATGTTTACTAGTAACAAACACTCAGACCTACATGGCAGTGGTTTTCTCAGTGTTAGCAACTGATTGGGTTGTAGTGCTTTTCAAAGGGATAAACCATTAGTAGGAAGCTTACTTGACACAGTTTGCTGGCATTTGAAAGTGGTAGTGTATGTTTGGGGATGGATAGGGGTGCATAAAATGGAATTTTTATGTTATGACTGTAGATGGACAGATAACAGGTCATTCAGAGACTTTTAAATATCAGGAATTTTACATACTTAACTCTTTATGATGTCACCAAAAATTGACAATGTGGGGCACCGTTACTTATCCCCACTTGGGTGTTAGAACGTGTACACACGTTTTAACGGTGGATATGTAATGTTAGTAGTCCCCGGTTGGCTGTCAAAAAGAATGACGGATTTTTGTGTGTATCCCTAGTGTGCAGCTTGATATTTTCTAGTAACACTCAGGCCTATATGGCAGTGATTTTCTCAGTGGTAGCAACTGATTGGGTTGTAGTGCTTTCCAAGATGATAAACCAACAATAGGAAGCTTACCTGACACAATGCTGGTATTTGAAAGTGGTAGGGTATGTTTGGGGATGGATAGGGGTGCATAAAATGGAATTTTTATGTTATGACTGTAGATGGACAGATAACAGGTCATTCAGAGACTTTTAAATATCAGGAATTTTACATACTTAACTCTTTTGACCACACCTACATTACCAAATTGTGGCACTGTTTCTTATCCTTGCTTGGGTGTCAAGGCATGTACACACTTTTTGGAAGTTGATACAATGTTAGTTATTCCCAGTTGGAAGCCAAGAAGCATGATAGATGTGTTGGTGTGTGTGTCCCCAGTGAGTGTGCAGCGTGATGTTCACAAGTAATAGGCACTCAGACTAACGTAGCGGTCATGATAAACTTTCTGTAACCAGGGAAACCTGTTCAATCCCATGGTACTTTTCTTCCACGGGACCCTGGGTACAAAGAAAAAGAAACAAGTATGAAAAGTAGTAAACCTATAAAATTGCTAAAGGACAAACTACAGATTAAGTCGGAACAGGGAGTTGGAATGAAACGTTGCCACAAAAGCGTTCGGGTACATAACACAGTAAGATGAATTAAACAGGTAAAACATAAAAGATACCACAAAAAATACGAAAAGTAAAAGATTAAAGCCGGTAAGATAAGCAAATATAAGAGTATAAAAGGAAATAACAAAATAAAACATACAATAAATTAACACAACAGTATGCTTATAATACAGTATGCTATAATAGATGTAAAAGTTAAAGTAAAATGTTAGCAACTGATTGGGAATATGTGTTTTAAAGGGGATTTTACCAATAGTAGGAAGCTTACCTGCACTCTTGAAAATAGAAAGGAATTTTGGTGATATGGGTGCATTAAGCAGACTCGTACTATAAGGAATTGATGAAATCGTTCTGTAGTACACAGTGTATCACCATTGAGTTAACAATGTCAGTTACTGTTTTTTTTATATGAATGTGAAGGGAACGTGATTTTGGAATTGTATTAAAATTATTTTGCTGTATTAATCTCAAGGGTGTAAATAATGTATATAACAGTTGCATGTTGATGATCGTGTTATACTATGGAGTACTGAAATATGAACTATACGAAGAAAAAAATGTTAATATAACTTGACGTTAAATTCCTAAAACTGTTCAGTGCACATGATTGTAAATATTGTAAACATTGAAGTTAGAAAATCAATACAGAATTGGAGGAAAAAATTATTATTATTATTATTATTGTTATTATTATTATTATTATTGTTATTATTATTATTATTATTATTATTATTATTATTATTATTATTATTATTATTATTATTATTATTATTATTATTATTATTATTATTATTATTATTATTATTATTATTATTATTATTATTATTATTATTATTATTATTATTATTATTATTATTATTATTATTATTATTATTATTATTATTATTATTATTATTATTATTATTATTATTATTATTATTATTATTATTATTATTATTATTATTATTATTATTATTATTATTATTATTATTATTATTATTATTATTATTATTATTATTATTATTATTATTATTATTATTATTATTATTATTATTATTATTATTATTATTACTACTACTACTACTACTACTACTACTACTACTACTACTACTACTACTACTACTACTACTACTACTACTACTACTACTACTACTACTACTACTACTACTACTACTACTACTACTACTACTACTACTACTACTACTACTACTACTACTACTACTACTACTACTACTACTACTACTACTACTACTACTACTACTACTACTACTACTACTACTACTACTACTACTACTACTACTACTACTACTACTACTACTACTACTACTACTACTACTACTACTACTACTACTACTACTACTACTATTATTATTATTATTATCAGCATGGATTATGACTTAAGGCGACACTTCGTGCTAATTCAACGACATTAAGGCGACACCTGGAATTAAGGCGACACATAACTGTCGCCTTAAAGGAATAGGTACCATTTAGAAAAATAATTTTACTGTCGCAAATAGGCTTAAATTGTTCATTTTGGTCTAATAAGTATGTCTACCAAATTTGGTTAGGGTGGGGTTAGGGGTAGGGTTAGGGTTAGGGTTAGAAAATTTGAATTTTTAGTGTGCAAGTCAATGTAACTGTCGCCCTAAGTTAGTATCCACGCTTATTATTATTATTATTATTATTATTATTATTATTATTATTATTATTATTATTATTATTATTATTATTATTATTATTATTATTATTATTATTATTATTATTATTATTATTATTATTATTATTATTATTATTATTATTATTATTATTATTATTATTATTATTATTATTATTATTATTATTATTATTATTATTATTATTATTATTATTATTATTATTATTATTATTATTATTATTATTATTATTATTATTATTATTATTATTATTATTATTATTATTATTATTATTATTATTATTATTATTATTATTATTATTATTATTATTATTATTATTATTATTATTATTATTATTATTATTATTATTATTATTATTATTATTATTATTATTATTATTATTATTATTATTATTATTATTATTATTATTATTATTATTATTATTATTATTATTATTATTATTATTATTATTATTATTATTATTATTATTATTATTATTATTATTATTATTATTATTATTATTATTATTATTATTATTATTATTATTATTATATTATTATTATTATTATTATTATTATTATTATTATTATTATTATTATTATTATTATTATTATTATTATTATTATTATTATTATTATTATTATTATTATTATTATTATTATTATTATTATTATTATTATTATTATTATTATTATTATTATTATTATTATTATTATTATTATTATTATTATTATTATTATTATTATTATTATTATTATTATTATTATTATTATTATTATTATTATTATTTTTTTTTGACCATCTCATTTATTTATAATCTATTTATGCAGTACGTAAGTTACAATACTTCAATTACATACATGCAGTGTTCACGTTAAATGCTAAAAAAAAACAGTTTCCATTTAGACATATGACACATAATAGGGCCTATATACATATATAACATGCTTTGTACACAAGACCCCAATAAACAAAAAAAAATAGATTGTATACACAGTATACGTAATACGACAAACGCAAACCCCAAAACAAAGCAATGCTCTGGTTGAATGATATTATACACAGTTTTCAATAGGCCTATATAAATAGCACATGATATAAACAAAGGGTACTTTCTATACCTAACACACATGTACTGCACATAAATGAGATTGTATACACAGTATACATAACTATCATAGTAAACATAGTAACATTAAATACCAAAATACCTGATAGATACTTAAGTCTCCAAATCGTCAATACAGTGCGAGAGACTTCGCTTTAAAGCTTCATAGTTGTTCCTGCGGGACTTTGAAGTATTACTTTTAAGGGCTATATGCTTTTCGACTTTAATAATGAATTTCATCTTATGGAAAAAAGTGTCACAATCGGGTACAGAATTATTTAGTTTACAATTGTAAATATAGTATTTGCAATGCAGAATGAAGAAGTTAAAGGGATCATAGCTAGCATAAATACGCCCAAAGAAAAGGTCCTTTCTGGAGAAAATAAACTGACGCCCAAAGAACTTAAATTCACAATCCAAAAGAAAACTAGAGGTGACATGGCATGACCAGAACAGATGATCTAAAGACTCGGTATCAATATGACAAAAGGTGCAGAGAGAGGTGTTTGTCTTTCCCATTAAATACAGCAGCCTATTTGTTCCTAAGATACGGTGAATGAATTTGAATTGAAAGTATTTTATCTTCGCTTCCAATACAGTACAAAAAGGCATCTTGAAAATAACAGCCCAGTCATCTGGCGTAAGGTTAAATTTAAATTTACTTTCCCACTTAGCACAAGCCTTGGGAGGAGTGGTAATATGATTAATCAATAAAGGGTACACTACATGGGAAATCTTAGTATTACTACCAATAGAACCAACAATGTGGTCACTGTTGTGATGATCCGAGTGATGAATAGAATGAACCCAGTGATTTGGAATTGCTGAAAGCAATCCGAAAAATCTAGTAAATGGATAGTTCAAAATTTTATATTTATTCCTAAAGGTATCATAAGACATTTTACTACCATCAGCCAAAAACAAGTCCTTAACAAAAGTAACACCGGCCAAATGAAGTCTTTTATCATAAACAATAGAATTATCAATTTTAATATGAGAGTTGTTCCAAAGTACCTGAGATCCATAATTATCATTCGGGATGGTAAAACTTGCATCACTCCAACCTTTACATATATCAATAATAAAGTTGCTCTCAATACATTCCACATCCTTAGCAAGAAAGTTACAATGGAATATAAAGTCTTTACCAAACTGAGAGAGAAAGTGATCGAAAAACAGTTTCCAGTAGCCCGTATTACTAGGATCCTTGTACCTCCTGACCCAAGTGGCTTTCAAAGCATATGCAAGACTCTGTAAATGAATAACCTTTAGGCCCCCTCTATTGATATTATTATACATTGTGCTTCTTTTAACTTTGTCGGGGTTACCACTCCAAATAAAATCAAAAATTATACTCTGTAAATTCCTAAAAAACTCTGTTGGGGGATTTGGAAGCACTTGGAACAAATATACAAGCTGACTAATGCCATAAGCTTTAACAATAGTGTTTCTACCAAGTGGGGTAAGATCCCTGATATTCCAAATTTTAAGTTGATTTTTTAACCTAGAAAGCTTCTTCAGGTAGTTTAAGCGAAATAAGTCATTACCGTCATGAGTGAATAATATTCCTAGAAATTTAATTGGACCATTACTAACAGTGATGCTGAATTCCATAATATAAGCTGGATGATTGTTAACAAAGGAACCAAGTGGAAAAAGATGAGATTTACCATAATTGATTTTAAGACCCGAAGCGGAGGCAAACTTATCAAGAACATTAATTACATTAACAAGAGAATCACGCTTATCATCCAGGAAGAAAGTAGTGTCGTCAGCATAATGTAAAATTTTTATGTTCTTTCCAAAGAACTGGAGACCATTAAATGCATTGTCGTAAATTATCTTCCTAGCCAAGGTTTCTGCAACAAGAATAAAAAGGTAAGGACTTAGTGGACACCCCTGTCGTACTCCTCTTTCAATAGGAAAGAAACCCGTGGAATGGCCATTGTTCAAAACACACGCAGTACTGCCTTTGTAAAGAGTCTTAACCCACGAACGGAAGCTATCCCCAAAATGAAAGTAATTCAACGTACAGTCTATATAACCCCAATCAACACGATCAAAAGCCTTCTCAAAGTCTACAAAGAAAAGGAAACCAGGGATATTATGCTTATTTGTGTAGTGAATAACATCTAATACAAAACGAATGTTTTCTCCTATAAAGCGATTCTTAATAAATCCCGTTTGGTTTTCACCAATTATGTCAGCAATAACATTCTTTAATCGGTTAGCAAGAGACTTAGTGCAAATTTTATAATCGGTATTCAGAAGACTTATCGGTCTATAGTTACTTAATTTATCATGATTTTTATCTGGCTTTCGAATGAGAGTAATTATACCTCTATTTTGCTCTGGAGATAAGAAGTGGCGATTGTAAGCATAATTCAGAGAATTTACAACATGCTGCCCAATAAGAGGCCAAAAATGCTTATAGAAATCAGTAGACAACCCATCAGTACCAGGAGATTTCCCGTTCGGCATGGAAGATAGTGCATGATAACATTCTTCGAGAGTGAGAGGACCATTACAAATGTCAGTATTAAAGTCAAAATCATTTAAGTCTGCAAGATCTGAGATGAAATCGTAATCATGAATCGAGGAGCGACTATACAATGAACTATAGAAGTTACGAATTTCATGTAAAATATCCTTATTCTTATGAATAATAACATCATTATCTAATTGTAGGCGAAAAATACTATTATTACTTCTGTTTCTCCTCTCCAGATTCAAAAAATATTTGGAACTCTTCTCACCAAATTCGACCCATCTGGCCCTTGATCTTACCATAATACCCTGTAATTTAATGTTATAGATAGCCAATAGTTTTTCCCGAGCCTCAAAGAGTTTGCGACGAATCTCATCAGAGTTATCCTCATAAGAGAGTCGCTCAAGAGTAGAAATGTTACCTAAAACTTCATTTTCGTACCTACGAGAATTCTGTGCCTTGCTAATGAAATACTTAATTGTAACCTTGCGAATAGTATATTTAATTCTTTCCCACTGAGAAGAGGGGTCAAGTCCATGCAAGGAAAGGAAGTCAGACGAGAAGAGATTCTGAATAATATTAATGTAATCGGTATCCTTTAGGAGAGAATTGTTAAATTTCCAATACCCCCTTCCTCTGCGCTCTTCATGAGTGCGAATAGTAAGTACAACAATGGAATGATCAGACTGAAGTGGAGGGTGGAATTTAACATCAATAACATTTGCAACCAGGCTACGGGAAATAAGAAAAAAATCTAAGCGACAATGGATATCGTTAATGTTGGAATGCCATGTAAAATCTTTAAGTAGGGGATTTCTCTCCCTCCAAACATCCACTAAGTTGTGAACGTAAATAGCAGAAATGCACTCATCCCGGGCCTTAAAATTGGTACGAAGATCACCCCCAAGCTTATCCAAAGCCAAATTGAAAACAAAGTTAAAATCCCCTCCCCAAATAATAGTATTACAATCAAAGGTCTCAATGAAACGAGAGACGTCTCTGTAAAAAGCAGGATCATCAAGATTAGGGCCATAGATACAAACAAGAGTAAAGCTACGACAGTCAATATACACATCAACGATTAAACAACGGCCAAAACGATCGGTGTGCACTTTTTCTATGCTTACAGAAAGGCCAGGTTTAAAGAGAATAGCAACTCCTTTACTTAATGTGGTACCGTGGGAAAAAATTATTTTACCTCCCCACTCGTTTGTCCAACACCTTACATCATTAATAGAACTATGGGTTTCTTGGGCGAATATAATATCAAAACTATGCCTGTGGAAGTAAGTGAATTGTGATCTACGCTTTTTAACTTGCCTAAGTCCTCGCACATTATAGGTACAGATTTTAATGTCACTCATTGGTTACCATATGGTAAGGCGGCAAGATTATCATTGTGTATCTGTGTATAACATCTAACAAAAACAAAAGATAAAAGTAACATACCAAGCAGATGAGATGGTCCAACAGTAAACACAAAACATAGAAACAACAGCTACAACAAATACTACAAAAAAGAAAAAACACACAATCAATCGAAAAGAAATCCAAACCGGAATCCAAATAAAGAACATGGCGGTCCGGCGATAGGTTCCTGAAGTGGTCCGTAAAGGACATAATTAACCGGCCCATTGCAAGAAGGCATGTTTGCTGGGTCATGATGATGATGATGACCATCTTGGAAGAAGCAAAAGGCCGAAAAGTGAGTGAATCTCGTCAAATAGAAGTAGCCTTGACAGGTCTAAGGGAACGAAACCGTCGAATAGATTTTAAATCCTTGATGTCGATGTATTATACAGGGGGATGAGTGAAGGGGTATGGTTTTCCACTGCGGTCACGCCATTTCCCGGCAGTAAAACGCAAACGTGTACCCTCTTGAAAAAGCTGGGAAACTTGCCTCCTCCATTTTCTTTTTTCCTGCAAATCAACCCTGGTAAGATCATCAGTCAGGAAATAATCTTTACTGTTGAGTTTCTCCCGTTGGTATTTCAGTGCAGTTATTTTGTCCTGATAAAAGGACAACTTAACGAGCAGATGGCGGGGTCTGGTGGGATGTAATCTGCCATCTCTGTGGGCTCTTTCTATTTTGGGGTTAGTCACACCAACTTCCTCAAGTACAGATTTGGCGATTTCAATACAGTTCTCCCCTTCTGCGGCAGGATACCCAACAATTCTTAAGTTGCTCCTTCTAGAGAACCGTTCTTGCACGTTAATTAGATCAGCTTGCTCGTGGTTCACACGTTCAAGTTCCTCAACCTTCTTTTCCAATAGCTCAATACGTTTGGAATGAGCCTTGTCCTGTTTTTCAAGTTGATCCACTCGCTTGCTCAAAAACTCCACAGCTTTCCCAAACTCTTTTTCAATACGACCCAGCTCATCATTAATGTGTTTCACGTCTCTGCCTATTCTCCTCAACGACTTTTCCATTGACAGTTGTAGTGTTTCCAAACGTGCCTGTGTATCCCCCAGCTCACCCTCTGAATCGGAAGTGTTGTCCTCGATTGCGTAACCACGCGTAGTAGACCTCGTTACTCGATGACTCAGTTGGTCTAGCGTGGACTGAATTTTTTGCTTGGTTTTACTGGCTTGAGGACCACTCATCTTAAACGTAGGACACCAAAACAGTTCTCTGATGATACTGGAATCTCTTAATAAATTTGCAGAGACAAAATAAGGCTAACGACGTACCAAAAAGGTCAATTTTGACGGAGCCTCGTTCCGGGCGTGTTACTAGCAGGCGGCCATTTTACTCTGACATTATTATTATTATTATTATTATTATTATTATTATTATTATTATTATTATTATTATTATTATTATTATTATTATTATTATTATTATTATTATTATTATTATTATTATTATTATTATTATTATGATTATGATTATGATTATGATTATGATTATGATTATGATTATGATTATGATTATGATTATGATTATGATTATGATTATGATTATGATTATGATTATGATTATGATTATGATTATGATTATGATTATGATTATGATTATGATTATGATTATGATTATGATTATGATTATGATTATGATTATGATTATGATTATGATTATGATTATGATTATGATTATGATTATGATTATGATTATGATTATGATTATGATTATGATTATGATTATGATTATGATTATGATTATGATTATGATTATGATTATGATTATGATTATGATTATGATTATGATTATGATTATGATTATGATTATGATTATGATTATGATTATGATTATGATTATGATTATGATTATGATTATGATTATGATTATGATTATGATTATGATTATGATTATTATTATTATTATTATTATTATTATTATTATTATTATTATTATTATTACCGTTGTTGTTGTTATATCATCACCATCACCACCACCACCACCATCACCATCACCACCATCATCATCAGCATGGATTACACCTTAAGGCGACAGTTCATGCTAATTCATCGACATTAAAGCGACACTTGGAATTAAGGCGACAGTTTACGTGTCGCCTTATTACTTAGGTACTAGATAGAAAAATAATTTTAGTGTCGGAAATGGGCTTAAATTGATCGTCCTCCTCTAAATGTATCTCTACCAAATTTGGTTAGGGTAGGGTTAGGGGTAGGGTTAGGGGTAGGGTTAGGGGTAGGGTTAGGGGTAGGGTTAAAGAAATTCAAATTTTTGTACACAAGTCAATGTAACTGTTGCCCTAAGGTGCAATTCACGCTGGTTATTATTATTATTGTTATGGTTATGGTTATGGTTGGTCACGGTCACGGTCACGGTCACGGTCACGGTCACGGTCACGGTCACGGTCACGGTCACCGTCACCGTCACCGTCACCGTCACCGTCACCGTCACCGTCACCGTCACCGTCACCGTCACCGTCACCGTCACCGTCACCGTCACCGTCACCGTCACCGTCACCGTCACCGTCACCGTCACCGTCACCGTCACCGTCACCGTCACCGTCACCGTCACCGTCACCGTCACCGTCACCGTCACCGTCACCGTCACCGTCATCGTCATTATTATTATTATTATTATTATTATTATTATTATTATTATTATTATTATTATTATTATTATTATTATTATTATTATTATTATTATTATTATTATTATTATTATTATTATTATTATTATTATTATTATTATTATTATTATTATTATTATTATTATTATTATTATTATTATTATTATTATTATTATTATTATTATTATTATTATTATTATTATTATTATTATTATTATTATTATTATTATTATTATTATTATTATTATTATTATTATTATTATTATTATTATTATTATTATTATTATTATTATTATTATTATTATTATTATTATTATTATTATTATTATTATTATTATTATTATTATTATTATTATTATTATTATTATTATTATCATTATTATTATTATTATTATTATTATTATTATTATTATTATTATTATTATTATTATTATTATTATTATTATTATTATTATTATTATTATTAAAACGTGAGATAAATGTCGATGATTACAAAATGAATAGGATACCATAAAGGAAAATCCTTTACCTTAACACCAAGTCTGGGAAGGCCCAAAATCTCTTCAGGCTCACTCTGTTGGAACACATGTATGATTACTCAGTTCGCACAGATGTGTTTTCCTGCAGAGCCCGCCTTCAGCTATATTATTGGAAATGCTTTCTAACTATTAATATCAGGCAAGCTGTCGCCGCAAAAATTTAATTTACTTGAAAGACAATGATTCAGATAATAATTCATCGGATTACATTTGAGAAAACCGTTTTCTGAAAAACCTAATTAATCCTTGATTGCTTTTAGTGCTTCCCAAATCAACATTGATTTGTTTAATTAACAAACAGGGGTAAAATTTTCTAATCAAATAACTTACTTGACCGTTAATTTTCTCATAAGGCCCCTAATTTTATACATCTATTATACCGTAATTCCGAGAAGTGTGCCACGCTTTCAAGAACCTCGGTGTACAGGTAAAACATACTTATGCATTTTGTCCCTTTTTGTATACTTTCAACTCTTATGTAGCACGTCAGGAAGTGGTCCCGAAGGTGAAGGAGGTTTTTGAGTTTTTTGGTTCATTTGCCATTAAGTAGCTTTTGTATATATTACATATTTCCGTTACGTGGGATTAGGTTTCTGACATTGCGGTGCCCCCATAACCAAATCTTAGCAGCCCCTCTCGTTTTTTCATAGTATCACTAATCTGTGACCCTTCCTAGATTCAAACTTCCAGTCCCCCATTTATAATTACCTTATGACAATGGGCGTCCGCAAGTTGGGGCAAGTGGGAACACTTGTCCCCCCCCCCCTTGAAAATCAAAAACTTGCAGAAAAAAAAAACTAAACCTCCAAGACTAATTCTGTCAAAAGTCGAAAATCTCGCACCATTTTGCATCTAGGTTCCTTGAGGAAGGCAAAAACTTTTTAAAGGGGAGGGTGTCCCCTCCCCTTAAACCCCTTCCTTAGGCCAGCGACAATCCTGAATTGATGTGACCCCTTCAAGTGGTTACTACAGCTAAGGGGCCTGCTGATCTGATCAACTAAAAGTTTGCCCCCATGAAAGTTTTTTTCTGCGGACGCCCATGCTTATGACGACTGAGAGGGTAAGGTAGTCCGAGAGAGAAATACATACAAGGCAGGAGTTCAAGTTTCTTTGCCGTAGATACTTCTATAATTTCCACAAATTTTTTTAAGAGTATTCCAACTATTTCAATGTTGGTAGTTCCCTATAATTACACTGAGTTTCTCTGTTATACTTATACAATGTATTCACATTGAAACAATGACAATACCAACACATTCTCGTTCTCACGATAAAAGGGAAAGAAAATCACCAGACCATGATCTCAAAGAATGAAAATGAAGTTACCTTGGGACACTTCAATTAGCATCTCTATCACCGCATAACATTCTACCATACGGCAAACAGTACTTGGTCTCTTTAGGGAGTTGTTTTCTCATTTTCCCCAAAGACAATCGAATAAGACAGGGTTCTGGGATGAGTCGATTTCAAGATGCCGTTTTCATGGCACTGACACTTGAGTAAAAAATACGTCAGGTCAAAGACTTTCCTCCAATACGCGTATCCCCTCTCCTCAAATCTAGACAAAAGTCTAGAAAAAACTCGTTTCGTGCCCTTCAGTTGTTTGCGTTGATGACTTGTCTAACAGTTAGGGAGATTACGCTTAAATTTGTGAGAATCTACTTTCCCCATTGCGAGAATAATTAGTCATTAGCGCGGCAATTTTGTCTATTTTACCCACAACTCCAGGAGTTTTTTTTTGTATACCGGTACATTGTAAGTGACGAAAGGGTTGTGGAAACCCCATGCTAAAATTTGTCGGTCTCATGTAATGGAATAAGATGTATATTCTATATCTGCATTGTCATAGCTACCGAAAAACCACGTCTTAATCAGTGGTTCACCACAGCCGCCATTTTTGAAAATTGGTAATGTTTTGAGTGGTTTTTCCTTCTAACTAAACCTTATCTTTGTTAGACTAGAAAGCGTACATAATGTGTTGCATACGTTTTCCCCAGTCGGGAGGAGTTTGGTTTTCCCCCAAACGGGAGAATATCACGGATTGCCTAACATTAACGTATAATATCAGCAAGGTGTTATTTTAATACCAGTTTGCTTATACATTACCGATATTCAGCATGCATGTTTTCAATACACATTTAAATGTAGTCTACTAAAACTAAGTTAAACATTTGATAAACTCAAATACCTCTAATACTGTCTATATCTTTTTCGTAATCTTAATTAATATTTGCAGTATTACTCATCAAGTCTTTCATCACTTAAAGTTTTTTCCTTTTTGCAATACACTTTTGCAGTATCCGCCCGGAATTGGTGATTGAAGGTACCACAGATGACGTCGTAATGCGACCTCAGTCACCTCTCACCTCTGTGTAATGCCCTTTTTATGCGTTCCTGGTATTGTATACACCAATGGGAGCAACCTTTCTTTGTCACTTCATGACGGTGCTGTCCTGGGGAAGTGGGTTTAAGGGAGGCGTGTCCCCATCCCCTAATTTTGTTAATTTAAGGTGGCTTAGATACAAAATGGTGCTATCTTTGGGAAATTTTTTGATATGATCGTATGTTTCAAAAATGTCTTTAATTTAGTGAATTTTAGTTTTTGGTTTGGTGAAGTAGGAGAGTATATGTTGTCCAAGACAAGGGTATGTTGTCAACAAATCTCCTCAAGCCCCCTCTTGGCTACTTTACTGTCTTCTATCTGTTGATAAACAAAGTTCTCATTTATGGACAGTTGCCTTCTGTTGATCGCTTCTCGACCTTTTGGCTAAGATCATGTGTAGTATCTGTTCTTTTCAGCCAGTCTAGAACGGGACAGCCACACATGACAGGCCCATGATGTAGAGGTCTGAAGGTCGAGAGGTGGCCAGTCAAGTTTGTTGTCCTTTCTGGGACATAGCTCCTTTGGGGGAACAGAACGTTTGGTTTCGCCCTTTGGCTCTTCGCCAGAGAGTCGAGGGGACTTTGGAAAAGGTATGCCTTCTATCCGGGGCTATTTTCACCAAAAATATCAGCGTGGAATTCAAAGGAATGTTCTTGGACTACTACAGATTTTTTCCTTTGCTTCATTGTACATTACAAAAGGGTATCTAAGACTGACAGAGACCGGTATAGGGCCTCCTAGAATCTCTGGATTAATCATACAACCAGAAAGCCCAAAGGCTTATTGTTTCCTTGCCAAATGGGGATGCTTTTTGCACTGAGGTTTATCCCTCAAATTTACAAGTATTACAAATATCTAACACCCCGTCTTGAAATATCGTGTTTTTCAATGCATTTGGTATTTAACTTCTGATGACTTCAAATGACCTCTGACCTCCAATGGATCTTGGATCTTGAAAATTCTTGGGAAATTTTGCTTTTTGACCTCTGTTGACCCCAGATGACAATCTTGGGAATTCTTGGGAAATTTTGCCTTTTGCCCTTCAGTGACCCCAGACGATGATCCTGGGAATTCTCGAGGAATTTTGCTTTCTGACCTTTAGTGACCCCAAATGACACTTGGGAATTCTTGCTTTATTATGTCAGGTGACCCCATGACAATCTTGGAAATTGTTGGGAAATTTTGCTTTTTGACCTCTTGCGACCCCATATGACGATCTTGGGAAGTCTTGGGAAATTTTGTTTTTTGACCAACAGTGACCTCAGATGACCTTTGACCTCTACCAGAAACAATTGGGTTCTTTCTCTCAACATGACAAATCAATATACCATGTATAAAAAGTGTCCTTCATTCCTACATTGAGATATCGTGATTACAAGGTTTTCAGTCTTTGACCTCCAGATACCTCAAATGACCTTTGACCTTCACCAAAAACAATAGGACTCATCCTCTCCACATGGCAAATCTACATACTAAATATGAAGTGTCTATCATTGCTATCTTGAGATATCGTGTTTACAAGCCGTTTATGAGGTTTTCACAGCTTAACCTCCAGTGACCTCAGATGACCTTTGACCTCTACCAAAATCAATAGGGTTCTTCCTCTTGACATGACAAATCTATATACCAAATATGAAAAGTGTCAGTCCTTGCCATCTTGAGATATCGAGTTTACAAGCCGTTTATGAGGCTTTTGCAGTTTAACCTCCGGTGACCTCAGATGACCATTGACCTTTACCAAAATTAATAGGGTTCTTTTTCTTGACATGACAAATTTATGTACCAAATATGAAAAGTGTCGGTCATTGCTATCTTGAGATATCGTGTTTACAAGGTTTTCGGTTTTTTACCTCTGGTGACCTCAAATGACCTTTGACCTCCACCAAAAACAATAGGGTTCTTTCTCTCAACATGAAAAATCTATATACCAAATATGAAAATTGTCGGTCATTGCTATCTTGAGATATCGTGTTTACAAGGTTTTCGGTTTTTTACCTCTGGTGACCTCAAATGACCTTTGACCTCCACCAAAAACAATAGGGTTCTTTCTCTCAACATGAAAAATCCATATACCAAATGTGAAAAGTGTCGGTCATTGCTAACTGGAGATACCGTGTTTACAAGCTAAGTGTCACATACACACACACACATACACACACCCATGCCCACAGCACACGTTACACACCACGGGTGCACACACACACACACACACACACACACACTCGACATCACCATCGCATAGATTCCTTGCCTGCCTTTGGCAAGGAATCAAAAAGGGGGCACCAACATGATGCTTGTTACCTGACATCCAAATAACACTATGGGGTCTATGACGCCAAGCACTTTAAAATGATCGTATTTTTGATTCCTTGCCGTAGGCAGGCTAGGAATCTATGCGATGGTGATGTCGTGTGTGTGCGTGTGTGTGGGTGTGTGTGTATGTGTGTTTGTGACACTCCTTGTAATCGCGATATCTCAAGATAGGAATGGCCGATACTTTTCATATTTGGTATGTAGATTTGTCATGTTAAGAGAAAGAACCCTATTGTTTTTGGCAGAGGTCAAAGGTCATTCGAGGTTACCAGAGGTCGAAGTCCAAAAACCTTGTAATTGCGATATCTCAAGGTAGGAATGACCGATACTTTTCATAGTTGGTATGTAGATTTGTCATTATGAGAGGTAGAACTCTATTGTTTTTGGCAGAGGTCAAAGGTCATTCGAGGTCACCAGAGGTCAAAGTCCAAAAACCTTGTAATCGCGATATCTCAAGGTAGGAATAACCGATACTTTTCATATTTAGTATGTAGATTTGTCATTATGAGAGGTAGAACCCTATTGTTTTTGGCAGAGGTCAAAGGTCATTCGAGGTCACCAGAGGTCAAAGTCTCAAAACCTTGTAATCGCGATATCTCAAGGAAGGAATGACCGATACTTTTCACAGTTGGTATGTAGATTTGTCATGTTGAGAGGAAGAACCCTATTGTTTTTGGCAGAGGTCAAAGGTCATTCGAGGTCACCAGAGGTCGAAGTCCAAAAACCTTGTAATCGTGATATCTTGAGATAGGAATGACAGACAGTTTTCATAGTTGGGTGTGTGGATTTGTCATGTCAAGAGAAAGAACCCTATTGCTTTTTGGCAGAGGTCAAAGGTCATTCGAGGTCACCTGAGGTCAAAGTCCACAAACCTTGTAATCGTAATATTTTGAAGTAGGAATGACCGACACTTTACATAGTTGGTATGTAGATTTGTCATGTCAAGGGGGAGAACCCTATTGTCTTGGAAGAGGTCAAAGGTCATTCAGGGTCACCAGCGGTTGAAGTCCAAAAACCTTTTTCTTTCTTTCATTTTTTTGGTTATTCAAGTTTTGGTTCAAAGGTCATGTGGCATGAGCTGATGTGAGCAGGGGTGAAATTGTGACCACATCATAAAAATGATGAAGGAGAGAAGTATAAATTTGATGGATGAACCTCAGTGTAACAAAGCACCCTCCTTTCGGCAAGGAATCACGAAGCCTTTTGGCTTTCTGGTTACTAATTTTTAACCTGGATCCAGACGAAGAGCTTCCAGCAAATCGGAATGAGCTGAAGGGAGAATATAGGTACAAGGAAGGTGATATATCACGAGCGGTAAAAATGTTTTGAAAATGTAAAAAGGAAAATACGTGCTTCCAATCTTTCACACCATGCCACAAACTAGATTAGTCAAAGATCCCATATTCATAGGCCCTACAAGAGGTTAAAGATGAGAAAATGTTTGAGATCAGAATAATTTCTCTCATCGTTACCTTGATTATGGTCATGAGATGGAGTGCACACCGTGACCAGTGTTCGCGAACCGCTCCGACATTTTTGCAGTAAATATAATTTCAATGACTGCATTCAGGCTTTGAATCGAGACACTGTCAATGCCCCAACAAACCCATCTGCCAATCAGAAAGAGATTCTTCTACTTTGGAATTCGTATAAGGTCCCAACGTTTGCAACTTTGTTGCTTCAGGGGTTGTTAACGGAAGGTATTGATAATTGAGTACAAGGCTTGAAGCGCGTGGAGCGTCCGAAAATTTTGATAGTTTCCGAATGATTTGAAAATTTCTGATAGTTTGAGAACCATTTGTGATAAATAATGACTAAAATAGATCCACCACTCAACGAAAACTATAGTTAATTGAAATGAAGCGAATGTTTGCAAAGCCATGTACATGTCAAATATTGTTTTCAAGAAATTGTCTACCGGTTTTTAAATATGTATATATTATTTCATTTTTTGTAAATAAATGCGTACTATGAAATGTCATCCAAATACAAATTTCTGCAAGTCATGTATATATAAAGTTATAATATAATCTCAGTGCTGATCATGAGTTAATACATTGTTTTGAAATGAACAGAGAATTTAATAAAAGAGATGGTAAAAAAAGATCCTAAAAAAAAAAAGATCCACCACTCGGTGGAAAACACACCTCACCCTACCCCTTACAGATATCTGTAGCTTAAACACCTTTTGGGACCATTTTAAAAAAATTAAGGGGGGAGAGGGACACGCGCCCCCGTGACCCTTGCCGTCGCCACTGTGCAGTAATCGCACTTTCTGGTCGCTTCTTGTTAAGACTGTCTAAATTAGTCATCGGCCTACAAAAACTGTTTGTACACTGTCAAATTGCTGTCAATGATTTACTTTGTAATACACAGGTACACTGGATTGTTGAATACAAATATGTAATAAGTCTCTTCTGACAATGAATGTAGTACGAAGTGTTTCAGAGGCAGAGTTGTAAGCTCATATGCTAACTCCTCTCGCTATACTAAACTTTGCGTGTGGTAGCAACTTTATCACCCTTCCTCTGATACCTTCTTCCTATCCTACCATAATTATTGCAAGGTCGGAGAAGATATATACTTCCACTTTTGAAGATGCTCCCTATTAACTTTCACAGTGTCATTTTACATGAAGGGCTTGCTGCCCCCCCCCCTTTCCACATTTTTGAGAGTTGTAAGCTATGTACTATCATACCTCTATATTCACAAATAATGGCAAGTGTTTTATGTACTAGACATCCATATAACAAAATCAACGAGTTTACTCTAGATGCCTGTTATTGATATTGTTTAAGTATTCCTGTCACTATATTTGTACATTTTATTTTTTCGTCTGTAAAGTCTACACCAAATGTACTACAAGTGAAAGGCATTTGTACATCAAGTAAATACAAGTTTACTACAAATGCGCTACAAGTGTGTCACACATTCACATTCCTTCACGTTTTAAAGACCCATTTGAGAGAAAACTTCTTCAGCTGTATATTTGCCATGGTACTGCCATATAGAACACGTAGTGAGTGTACGCTACAGTGTTGTCATGTTTTCCTGTGTTTAACTTCCAAGCAATTTCAAAGGCTCACTGCTCAATAGCGTGCAGCCGTGATATTAACTGGAGCGGCAATCTGTTGGAGCAGAATTGAAGCCTTCGAAAGTATTGTCCAGTTCTGTGTAAATCTTTGTTAAAGTTTTGGCAAGAAGTATACGTTTTGCGACAGGGGAACGGGGAACACAGAATTCGTTAAAAGTTCGCTTAGTTATATATATGCATGCATTTTTTTTCGAGATTTTATACACCTGCAGCAAATTGGCGTCCGTGTTGCTCGTGCCCGTTAATAACGCCACATCCAAATTCAAGATGTTACTTTTGCTGTGCACCTTGTATATTTGGACAGAAAAGTGGGTACAGGGGCGTCTAGGCCCTCTAATTCATCGCCTTATCAATATTGGCCCACACATCGACTAAGTTTTTGGGCATCCATATGACTCTCATTCTGACGATTGTAAATGATTGTTCTTTCCCTGACAGGAATCACAATAATAACGCAGTGGTATCAACGTTAAGTATTTTCTGTATAGGCGTAGAAAGCTTTTTGAGGCTGGGGGGGGGGGCTGAACCTTGTTTCGGATCGCCGTCTTAGGGAGGGGTCTAAGGGAAAATTTTTGGGTAGTTAAGGGTCCTCAGATGCAATTTGATGCAACATTTTGGACAAACTTTAAGGAAAATTACTGCAAATTTTTGACATTTTTTACAGAAGAGACAAATAAGCGGTTTTCGCCCTTGGATCTTGGGGGGCGGAAGCATACTTCAACCCCCACATTTTCTACTAGGGGCTAAAGCCCCCAGCTCCCCCCGCCGCTTCCTACGCGTATTATTTTCTGTTAAGCATCTTAATAATGATCACAAAACGTAATCAAAGACAAGATATGATTCCATGTAAAACAGGGAATCTGAGAATATGGAGTAATTACAACGGCAAGCTAGGTCACGCAGACACTAAATCGCGCGAGGTGTTCAAAATAAATTCTACATCGAAAATTCGAGATTTCCGTGTGTAGTGGTTCAGCATTTCGCATACCTCGTACGGAAGGAAAATAGACGGTTCATTAAAACAATGAGCAAAAAAGGGGGCATTCTCGGCGTAGTTTCGCATAAGGGAATACCGCATACAAACTATAAAACTAGTTTTACGTACGCGTAATACGTATGATAAGCAGTACCGAGTTTTCACCGTAATCAGAACCATTATGACAATGTACTTGTGGGCTCACGTGAAAAGGCTTTTTTCAGTGGCGGATCCAAGGGGGGGTCGCCGGCGTCCGGACCCCCCTCAAATTTTCCATTGTGCCCTTTTTCAAAAAATGGTTTCACAGGTAATGACAGTGCTGTCCAATTCCGAGGCCCCCATCCAGTATCGACTGACCAATTCACTAGTCTAGCCATGTATCGCATAAACTTTCGGCAATATATTTGACTACGGTAGCCTATATTGGCCACCTCGAAACCCGAACAGTGCAATCGTTTTACAGAGAATGTGACTACAGTATGTCTGCGTGACAATCAGGCATTCTAATCACTTTTCGCTTGGAACCACGTGTGGCGTGCTTGGGCATTCAGATATTACGTCATACTCACTAGCTAGTGCTTTATGCAACGCATTATTACTGGGTTTTAATATTGATTCCAAAAGGTCACTGCTAAGTCTTTTGGTCTTACAAAATAATGATCTGTTCACACTCCATAAACGCTACATCTACGAAACCTTCCCTCCACCCTCTAGTATCCATCCTCTCGTGAGAGAGTAGGTAAATATGTTTCGCTATGATGTTTATAGTCTGGAACTACTCTCTTCTTTTACAGTGCTGACCTAGTGATGGGAATAAAAAGCCAGTCTTAGGTAAAGTCCATAGCCAAGAGTTGACCAGAAGTCAGAAAAGACGAATCGGTGTTTGTTTTATTTTCAAATTACTATATAAAATCACCACCAGGTCAAATAACGCCATGTCAGTCGGTTCAATTTTTTGACGTCTTTGGACCGATGACCGGTCTGCTGTCGCAAATGAAAAGCAAACATTCGACTTCAGTCATCTGTTCTGACAGTGTTTTTGACAGTTGCGCCGCAACTATATAGGGAACACAACATACAGTACATTAACCTCCTCTCCCAGTCGAGATAGCGATGGCGCCAGGTGAGGGAAGGGTTCATGCCCCCCGTCTGGGAAGGCTGGCCCCCTATTGGAGAAGTTTAACAGTTTCGTAGGGGAGTCTTAGTCGAAAGTACGCGCTTTAGAGTCACTCTATTTTTTTCAATAGTTCTATTCCATATAGCAGGATAGCACAAGTCCTGCTCACCTTACCAAGTAACATATGGGCAGAATTCATAGTTTATGTAAAGGTCATAACTTTCATCCCATATCGCAAAGCCTAGTTGGTGTTCTCTTGTGTGTGTCATGCAGTACAGTCTGTTGGTGAGCGACTTACGGAGCAAAGTTTGGCTACTTCATCGTGTAGTCCAGGTGGTTTCGATACAATGTATGTTACACCCGATACGGTCTACAAACCCTACAGTGCTCTTTTTCGTTTCGTCATATGTTTTATGTGTAAGCCTATCAAAAAATTTCACCCGCGTCGCGCGCCTTTCAATTTCACGATCCAGATTCAAAGAACACTATCAGTGCGCAACTCGGATCAGGAAGTATTAAGTGATATAATGCAAAATATGCCTGCAATTACATGGGATAATGAGGCTCCCACATTTGCCCTTCTCATCATACCCTCGAAATAACGAATGTCGGAACTTGGGGTAGCTGACATGGCCCGGCCCCCTGTTGGAAAAATTCTGCCGCCACCCATGGTCAGTTTACTTATTTTGGCTTTCATAAGGGTAATTTCTGGGATAAAATCCAAAACTTTCGGTACGCCTTGTCCACTCTTCCTCAGTTCAGTTATACTTATAGCTAAATATAGTACAAACCCTCTCCACCTTTTCAAGTTAATAAGTAGAATACATGGATTTATGTAAATGTCGGGAATTGAATCGCATTTCGCTAAACCTGGTTAACGTTCACTTGTGTCTGTCGCACGGTACGACTAGTGACTCGAGGAGGAATTACAATAAAGTTATGCCCGATAGGGCCCAACTGTCCCCTCAATTGTTCTATATACTGATATAAGCTTTAATTTAGTACAAACTCTTATAAGTGTAGGCTTACCCAAAAAATTTTCGCGCGCTTCGCGCGCTTTGCAATTTTACCTTTTAGATTCCAGGTTTTGATTCCAGTTTTTTCATGTCTTTTGGTTTATCCTTTCCTTGTCAATATGCGGTAAGTTGTGTAATCGCTGACGTTTATGGGAACAAAATTTAAAAAAAATGAATGTGCCCTTTTTATGTTGGACCCCCCATCAGAAAAGACCCTAGATCCGCTAAGAAGAGACCCTAGTTTCCGCTAGGCCAGGTACAACCACAACATAGATATTAAACCACCAACAAATATCCGTGAAGATGGAGAAGTTAAACTGACCCTAATTTAGGACAATAGATGCGCATCTGTGATGTATACAGAACCAAAGGTGTATGAGAAGGCATGAAGCAAAACCAGCAAAAAAGTAATTGACCTGAAATATACCCCAATTGGCAGACAAACATGACAGTGTCCTAAAACGATATTTTTTCTTTTTGGTTGGAGACGTTTTAGGTCGGGGCGTGGATCGTCGAACTCAACTGCTGCCTCAGACTCATTTGGCTACAACTGTTTCAATAAACAGCTGGAACTGCAGCGTTGGTGGACACACTAAGCAGGAAGAAAGGGGTAAACTACAACCCAGTATCCTTATCCTTTCATTAATATTATTTTTCATGACGTCTGCCATTTGGCCTCATTCGTCTGGGCCTTGTTGTGTAGTTTATCTTTGGACGTTAAACTGCAACAATTGTTAAACTAGACTTATTCATACTAATATTCCTGGCCCAGGTCAATTAATCAGAACGAATCGGATAACTACAACCAATTTCTAACAACCTAACCAGAACATGATTTCCATGTAATTTTCTATCATTATTTTGAAGGAAAAGTTTCATTAGCGGTAATTGTTTCATAGTTTATGTTTGGATGTTAAACTAAAACAGTCATTGAACAAGACTTGTTATATATGCTCAGATTCAATATTTGCACAGACCCTGTTTTGTCTACCTGAGAATCTTATCAAAGTATTCCGTTCCCGTTGATAACATACTACTTAAATAATTACTAATCTAGTAAGTATAACGTAGCTTCTACTAGATACATCACACCACACGAATGTTTGTTAGTATTGTGTAGAGCGGGAAGGGACGTTTATGGAATGTAGAAGTATGGTGATCAAATTATAGTCGGTATATAGGAAAGCTGACAACGAACTTGTGAACAGAAAAGTAAAAGTTGATAACTGTTTTAACACTACTCTTAACCCTGCTATTTTGAAGCAGGCTATACATTGAAAACCACAAACAGGGGTTGTCTGGAAAACTCTGTAAATCAAGTAAGGTCAGATGGGGATTTCCTTCACCAGTACTTCCATGTAACCATTGCCGGTCTTTGCAGGTTTATATATTTGTTTGTGTGAGGTCCGTAGTCAGGTTATCCAATGGAGATGGTCAGAATCTCTTTTCAATTTGAACGAATTCGTGACATTGGTATAAACTTATGAATGTAAACGCCTTCTTGGGGGAAAAGGTTTTCCTATGAATTATTAATCAAGGAAAGTTAAATGTTGCCTAATGCAGTATTTTGCCATTTTTGTAGTAAATTTATGTTCAAGAGGGTTGCGGGAACCCACTGTTTTGGACAGAGGTGGGTTGTCTGATCATGCTATTTTTGAAAAAAAAAAACATCCAGTGTAGGTAGATGCTGGTGCCACATCATTTTGCAATTCGTTACGTAAATTAAATGTTACGAGGCACTAACCGGTTCCAAGGATTTTAACTCCGATCCTGCTACGCAGTTAAAAAAACTCGAACCTTGCAGAGGCTTTCATAATGTTCTATACTTTTCACAACGTTCTCGATTGTTATAGAAGAAACTGAATCTTCGTAATTCAAGTTTTAGAAATGGTTACTTTTCATCGAGGCATTTTTCGACAGGAAGTATTAGAATTTTCTCATGATCTTAGAAAGTACTGGAATGCTTTACCAAGCCTTGTACAAAGGGTATTCTCTACGGCGGAGAAATTGGGAGATGGAAGCCAATATTGCAATACACACAGAGGCAGACGTGTTTACTGTACTGAGAGATAATGACAGATAACGTTATGACGAGTTGTCAATGCATTCGTACACCATCTTACAACGAAAGAAATTGTAAACGAACGTAGCGTAGATAGATTCTGCTCAACTTGGAATTCCCGTAAGGAGTACATACCAGACTCGAGCTTTTACTGTTTTGAGAGAGATCGCCAACTAGTTCAGGCACCGAACCTAGAGCGTTGTGCTTACTATCGCCGCCATAACGCTAACGTATCGACGAGTCCACAGTTGCGAGAAGCCTAACGTTACAACGGTGTGAGTGCCATCGCCCAGTCAAAGACTAGAGATAAGTAAGAGGAATAACTATTCTCATCACAGGTGTAGCTTTAAATTAGTAGTATTGTAAGATTTAAGGAAAGGGGGTTAATAATAAGTTGTTCAGACCTAACATTCATTCTTCGGCAATATTTTGCTGGTTGTGTGTTTTACCGAGGCGTAACATTAATTTCAAGACTTGGGGGACGGGAAGGGGGGGGGGCAGCTAGACCTTTAACAAAAAATGGTTACGGGCCTGTGCGCAATAATAGACGTACCTTTTTTGTTTAATTCATGCAGTAACAGAGCCCAGATTTTGAAATCGTTTCAGAGAGGAGAGGTATCCTTACATCAGGGGCGGATCCAGAAATTTTGAGGGGGGGGGCCAAGATGGAAAACCTCATGTGCACCGAAGGTGCACCACGAGGGCGAAGCGCGAGTCCCTACGCGTGGGGTCCAGGGGCCCGCGTTAGGGCCCCTGGCGGGGTCCAGGGGCGGAGCCCCGGTGGGGGTGCAGGGGGCGAAGCCCCCGGAAGATCTCGCAATATTGCATTTTAAGAGCACACAAATCGGCTCCAGTTCTTATGTCAGTGAGATTTTATACCTTTTCATGTTGCATGGAATTTGATGTGTATGGCTCAGTATCAGTTACTACATGTACCTGCAGAAGTTACGGAGAATCTAAGTTATCTTAAAACTTACACGCCAACATTATGAGCCCGTGTAGGTAACTTGAAATGATTTTTGCTATAATGAGTGTTTTATTTTCGTTATACGGTATTCGGGTATAGAACGTCAGTTGAAACAATTGCGCGCGAAGAGCGCCGAAAATTTGAATTTACATTTAAAACCATTGCTATGACTAACGGTGTCAATTCCCTTTATGTGTGTCTATCAATTAGAAGGTGGGTTCGATACTAAGTTTTCAGTTCTCATAAGAAGAGGAGGGTGAAAAAATGAATATCAGTTGTTTTACATCCTTACAATGCTGACTCTGAAATCACGTTTATGCACACGAATAATTGGCTTATGGTAGAACCCCACCGATGAGTAATGCGAATACGTTCGGACCTTATTGATAGTAAAAGGAGCAATTCAAGACTAACAGTGCTCAGATCAAGCAAAAATCAAGAAATATTGAAAAACTTTGCAAAAATCGTGAAAGATTTCAAATGACTTTTGGTAAAAAGTGATAAAAATAAATCCATCACTCAATAAAAACGTACCTCTCTCCGTGAGCGTAAACAATTGCGCGCGAAGCGCGCCGAAAATTTTCGGTATAGAGCCTCCCGGGAGCTCTGCATTAATTGTACACTGAAAAGGGGGACCAACAGGACTCTCACAACCTTACATCCATATGGGAGGAGAGATAATATATCACCTTCTTTATGGACTTCTGAAGGGTATACCCTTCAGAAATCTATTACCGATGGTGTCGGCGTGAGTTGGTGATTGGGGGAACCGCAGATAACTGCTATATCGTGCCATTTTATTCAGTGGGATTTTGTATACGCTATATACAAGAGTGGGAGAGCCTTTTCTTATTAGTACATGAGAGTGCAATCCCTGGAAGGGGTTTACCCTCCCCTTTGAGAAATTTTTGTTTATTTTAGGGGGCCTATATGCAAAATGGTGGTATCTCAGTTTGGGTCATTCTAAAGTGATTGTATGTTTAGAAAATGTCCACAATTTAGTGAATTCTAACTTTTGTTCGGGTGAAAGAGGGGAGTAAGAGACGGTTAACATATTGTCTTCAAACTTCCTTAAGTCCCAGGAAAAATCATGGGCGTGGATCCATCTCCAAAAGTGTGTGTGTGTGGGGGGGGAACTTTTTCACATTTGTGAATCGCCGTCCTGGCGGCGTGGAAGAAGCAGTTGGTGGTAGCCAGAATTTGCGTCACGCGGGTAGGCAATAAGTTTTGTAATCTTCGGCATGGGGGAGGGGTCTAAGGGAAATTTTTCTAGAACTGAATGCCCTCAGATGCGATTTGTTGCAACAAAAGTGTAGGATTTTTAGGTTATTTTTCTTCTAAAAACTTCGTTTTCCTAGGCATAATTGCAGTCTGTTCCATCATTTTTGAAAAAGTGAGGGGGACTTTTTGACGATGTCGCCCTTTCCAAAAAAGTGAGGGGGAAGCGTCCCCCGTCCCTCATGATCCACGCCCATGGGAAAATTGTACACGCAACTATACTTGCGTGGAGTCCACGGAAACATTCTTGGACTATAATAAAGTTTTTCCTTTACATTTTAAAAGGGTATCCAAGGTTGACAGAGAAAAGTATAGAGCCTCCCGTGAGCTCTAAATTAGTTACAGTATACAAAAGAGGGGCCAACGGGATTCTCACTACCCGACATCCATATGGGAGGAGAGATGATATATCACCTTCTCTTTAGGTATAGGAAAATGGGATGGTGGACAGGCAAAATTCGTTTCAGAAAAGATTTCCGTCATTATTGAACGTCGCGGTAAGATGTTTGGAAAATAAGCAACGGCAATTACGTACTTTCAGTCTTTCAAATCATGTGCTAGACTAGACTAGTCAAAGGTCCCATAATGATGAGAGCCCTACAGAGCAGGCGATGTACTTTTTACAAAAATGTTGCATTGGAATAATTTCTTGCGTCATAGCTTTGTCAATGGTATATGAAATCGGGTGTAAACCCTGTCGTATGCGCGCGAAGCGCGCCGAAATTTTGAATAAAATATTAGTCCATGACAGAACCTGGATTTCAGAACCTGCATCGGACACTGTCACTTTCCCACCAACCTATGCTATTCAGAAACGAATCTTCTGACTGAGAATTCTTAAAAAGCACTTTTGCTCCTTTGTTCCCCCGTGAGTAGTTACCGAAAGCTATTGATAATAAGGACAACTCTGACACAAGGCTTGACGCTCGCGGAGCGTGCGAAAATTTGGAATTTGTCAAGAATTTCCAAAACTTATGATAGTTTGAGAACAGTTTGTGAAAGAAAATGGTTAGAACAAATAAACCAGTCATCAAAAATACATCTCACCCTTCACCCTCTGAAGAAATCTGTAGCTTAAACGACTTTTGGGACCATTTTAAAAATTTTCAAGAATCGATGGGGGAGGTGGACACACGTCACCCATTGCCCACTGTGCCGACGCCACTGTCTGTAGCTTAAAAGCCTTTTGAGTTCATTTTAAAACATTTCAGACACTTTCGAAATCGAATAGGGTATGCACGCCGCTACTTTGCCTGCAACAGCTGGTGCCACTGTGCACAATAGCACTTCACCTGACAGCTTGTCCTCTGTATTCACTCTGCAAGGTCTGTATGGCGAAAACTTTGCCTCTCAATCCCTCTAGGTTGCAAAAAATTTCACTCTTTAACACAAAATTGTAACTAAATTTCAGGGCAGCTAGCCGAGCCCATACTACATATGTCACGATGTTTACTTATTTAGATCTTAAGTCAAGGATCATTACTCAGCAATTCACCTGTTTTCGAACATTGTAGCGCTCCTTTCGTCGCCAACCACTTTGAAAGATATATAAAGAGATAATCCAGCGATAGCTCCACCCAACCCCAACAGAAATATATACTTTGAATACGTTCTTAGACACTTTTATTCATTTTTTGCTCTTAATTTTTCTTTCTCCTTTTGTTTTTTTTTCTTCTTTTTTTCTCCTTTCTTTTTTTTTTTTGTGGCGGGGGGGGGGCGGGCCCCTCAGGCCCTCCCTGGATCCGCGCCTGCCTTACATCATTCGTGTATCAATTATTACGTTTGTTCTGCCTTTTCACAAAACGTTTTTACCGTGGCTCAGCTGGTACATATTAATTCTTACAAGCTAACTGGACACGTTTGTATTTGCATCCAAGTCAGACAGACGAAAGCCCCTTATGATCTTATGAATAATGATCCTAGACCTCAGAGTCTCTATGTCTTGAGCTGTGGAACATCATATACATGACATTAGTCGCTGCTGTCTCTTTGTTACTGGCTCGCCCGCGATATTTTCTTCTGCAAGCAACAGTATTCCCACTTTTAAAAATTTAAAGACCAAGTTTACACATCAAGCTAGAAACGGATTTTTCAAGCAGGTAAACGTTTCTACCTCAGGCTGGGGCATTTGTACATGTGCAGCTGAAGCCAAGGTGTTCGACTTTACGACAGATCTGCGTGTTGAAGTAGCAGATCATTTTCAGAGAGATGGTCGCCAGAGGTAGCATGCATAGCGGCGCCTAATGGAACATAATTGCCCAAAAAGACTTACTCGGTTTCCTTCTCTCAGCAGTTTCTGCTTCATTGACTGTTTCACCTTGAGACACCCAGCTATACGTGAAGAGCTGTGGAAGCTGTGTGAACTTGTCCATATTTTAAGGGGATAACATTTTCGTGAAAATAGATTTGGTCATTCTCTAGGTAGTACAGATTGTTTGACTGTATTCTTTACTTTCTAATACTAATATAAACTTACTATTTACGTATTCATCATAATTTCATAATCTGACCCCAGCTGAAAATTCCAGTTAAATCCAGTTGAAATTTTGATTTTTACTCAATTGGACTCAACTGGATTCCAACTGGACTTAAACTGGACTCAACTGTGTCCAGTTCAGTCGAACGGAACTTTTTCTTGCCAGCACTCCCAGGTAAAAATTCCAGTTGAGTCTAGTTCAAATTTAAACTGAACTTGAACTGAACTACCCCGTATTTGAAATGGACCCAGCGGGACTCAAAATGGACTTCAACTGGACTGGACTGGAACCAGTTGATTTCAATAGGACTTTTTCTTTTATCACGATTACATAGCTAGATTGCTTAAGGAACTGAACTGAACTTCAACTGCGCTTGCTCCAGTAACAGTTCGAATGGTCTATCCTTAAAGAAAGCGAGAACCATTTCAATGGACATTTTTAAGCAACTGAATTTGCTGGACTGATGGAAATTTTTTAAAAGTCAACTTAACATTGCCCTAATTTAATCTAGGCAACTAAAAATTTTAGTAACCAATTCTCTACCTGTTTTAAATAGGTAGAGAATTGGTTCTGTACGTAATAAAAGCCCTTTTGAACTGGTAAAATCTAATTGAATTTTTCATGGTAAAGTCCTGTTGCAATGGTCCCCAAAAGTCTAGTTGAACTAATCACAATAAAGTCCAATTGAACTGGTCCAGTAGAGCCCAGTTGAACTGATCACTGACTTTTTGTAGAATGCAATATCTCTGTTTCTTTTTCCAAATTTATTTCCAGAATGTGCAATTTACTTACTTAAATAGTGTATAACAGGATTAGCGCTTCATTGAATTGTCTTTATCATTTTTATTTTGTAAACTATATTTAAATCTTTACATGAGTAAATACTTAAGTTTTAACCCACTACTAAATTAGCCATACCCTATATGCAATATAGCATGATGGATGTTTTGGGCTTGCTTCAAATGCATTTTGAAGTATACCATAACATCTGGAATACCCTGCCATGGGCCACACTTGTTTGGTTCAAGTTTTAAGGGTGTTCATTAATGCAGGAGACTTCCTTCGGTATACAAGTTGATTTTCCAACTGGACATGCCCAATTTCCAGAACAGTCCAGTTGAAATGGTCCAGTTCAACTGGTCCAGTTCAGTCCAGTTCAACTGGACCCAACTGGAAATTTAGTTGGGCTGTCTTTCATAGCTCGGCCAACGTTATTCTTATATTCACGAAAAAATCACTTTGCCTTCTCGCACGGTGTACGGTACAACCATGTATGGACATTATTGAAGCCAGAATATGCGGACGAACAATTTTTAAACTGTGCTTCCTCTTTCAACTGTTGTTGAAATTGTGAAAAACTTGAACTCTATGATCTGTTTATCTTAAAGGCATTACTGACATTTTTTACGTAGGTGCAGAAAAAGCTGAAATTCAGAGCCGATTCAAGAAGGTGCTCTATGTTTCCACTCAAAACTGAAAAACAGCTCTCTGACGTCATGCGAGAACAAAGAAAATAATAAGACGTTCTAGCACATTAACTGGTGTAGTTTATTTTGAAATAAAATGCGCCGAGAGTTCTGCTCAACTAAGCAGATCATACTGGTGGAAAAATGTAAAGTTATTCTGGAAGATCCGCTTCTCCCAAAGTCGAAACGACATTTAGAAGAAAAGATATTACTGTGTGCTTGAATGAAAAGGCCGAAGTTGAGCAGTTTCGGGGAAATTGCCACTGAACAGGAATCGTTTTTGGATTTTAAATGGAAATCCGCCGAATCTTCCCGATATAATTTTGAGATGAAACTTAGATACACTGACAGCTTACAAAGTTATCTTTCATACTGTGCCGACTCCGTGGTTTTATCTTACGCATTGGCTGAGAAATTGGTAATTAAGTGTAATATTACGCAAATTCACACACAGTTAAGACATTCGCGGAAGTGGTCAGCTGGAAATGAACTCCGTCTTCTATTTTTTCAGTTTTGAAAGTATTTTTCAATGGAATAACACCCATATCGCCCTTAAAACGACAAAACATTTAGTGACTTAATCAAACTGCGTAACGGTTAATCATTCAGGGCTTCGAGATTACGACTTTTTGACTGATCCAAATGGGCTGTTGTGTTCTCTAAGAACACCCTTACGTAGGAGAAATCGTTGCATTGGCAAAAACGTCCGCTTATTAAATAAGCAAAATTACGGTACTGCGTGGCAAATTAAGTATGTGGCTATGTTTGGAGTAATCGCGTTAGGTACATACACACCACACTGACAAAGTATCACACGCCGGGAGAAAAACCACGTGACAAGATGTGCGGTTCCAAAAGTTCGAAGCTGTGGGATTTGATTAACCTGACAAGTTGGTTATACAACTTTACAAAATTCACGTACTAACAAATTTTTTCAGGTCCGAAGGTTAAGAAAAATATTACTATATTCATTTGTTCAAAAGTGACTGCATACACCTTTAAAGCCAAGTGGAGATGCCTCAACAAAACAACTTTACAGCAATTTTAAATTTCCAGGGTAGGCAATCGTCACGCGAGATAAAAGTAAGTTTGAATTGTTTCGTTTCAAGTTTTGCAATTTTACCAAGTGGTATCTACGGCAACTTAAGTCGATGTTTTTATTCTTCATGGTAATTTACTTATCAGGAACAACAGTCGACTGCTACGACACACGATAAGTCCAAGTCGAATAAAATCTTTGAAGAAAGAGAAACTGAAAAAGCAAAAAACAAAAAAAAAAAACAGCCAATGTGGATCATCTTGATTAATTTTTATTCCAAACTTAAATTACAAAACAAGATTTTTCTTTTTAATAAGTATACGTGTTTGCAAATTAATTTGATGACTGTGTCTTTTGTTCTTTTCCATAGCAATGATGCTAAGTCTTTGTAGAATATAATTTAACTATGAAATATGCAAGAAAGATAAAAGAGTGATACACGACGATATACTAAGTATGGGAAAAGTGAAGTTAGGAGCTGTCAGTGTGACAAGTCTTTTGCTCACTCACTGACATATAAAAGGGATGTTTCATGCTATACCCCATAACTCACATCCACTTCACAAACTACTTACAATCCGGTTAGAATATAACATACCTGAAACAAACTTATGCGCTGATGCACTCGTGAATAGTTTGATATTAGTCGTACAAAATTTATTTTCATCAACCATTAGTTTTAAGTTCAGATAATGCCGTCAGATGCAGGTCACTGCGCAGGCTACTAAACTCTCGTGAGGAGCTTTTGACCCTGGATGAGTACAAACAGATAATGATTTACATACCACTTCACAGGTATGTAAGAGATGGTTTCACCAACTTCGGGTAGTTGAGTTTATTCTAGGAGGTATAGGAGCGACTTTAAACTTTACATGGCAATCATGAAAAGTGACGAATGGTATTCAGGTTAGAGTCAGTTAAAATGTAGTTGCTCAGGTTGTCCAAAGAAAGAAATTACGCTGGGACCAGACTTCCTACACTGACCCTCTTTCGACCAAGGCATACCCCTTTTCAGCTTTATCCCCAACCTCTGACAATTATTTCTAAAGTGATAGAAAAGTTTCAGTACAGATAACAGGAAACCGTTGCATGAAATTGTCACTTGTCACTGTAATTTTGCGTCTACTGTGCGTGTAGAATTTCTATTTTATTATGTGGGCATGGTTGATATTACAGGTAGCAGCTTTTTTCTTATGCTTAGGTCTTCAAATTTTGGAGAACATCCCTTCTGAGCCCCGGATATTTGGGGTGGACGTCTGCTGAGATGTAGTTGTGTAATTGATTTTATGAAATGGTTGCTTAGTTGTTGGGTTACTATCGATAAATGATAAAAACTACACATACTGTCATTTACCACTGCACGAATTCAATTTTTCACTACACAAATTCGTTACCACTGTACACTAAAAGTAGGATAAGCAAATACATGACTTTACTATAAGTACCCACCCAAATGTGATGGCTACACATGTCATAAGAGTGGCATGTGCTACTTGTTCTTGTTGTCAATAGTTATACCGACTCCCGAACTGATACACATATGTTTAGGTTACAGTTTAATGGACGAGCGGTGGATAGGAAGGGAAAAGAAAGAAATAAATCGCCAAATAATGGGTTGAAAGTCTGGAAAAAGCGACAGAATGGAAAAAAATGCAGGTTTAAAATAGTTTCCCAAATATCCAAATTTGTACTCGAGATTATTTTCCGATAAAAAGGGGAAAAATCAGAAATACCACACCACACCACACCACACCACATCACACCACACCACACCACACCACACCACACCACACAACTATTTAGTGATAGTAAAATTATACAAAATATTTATAGTCGCCCAAATCGGAAGGATATCGAAAGGCTACTTTAATGCCTCCTACTCACATAACAGTGATTATTGCTCCCTCGACATCAGTTGAAGGGGCAAGTCTTTTGCATATTCAGCTACAGTGACATTTACCTGTTTTATAGAGGAATTATTTCTTCAAGGTTCATTGGTCTTTTAAATTTTCATTACAGTATAAAATTTTAATATCTAATCGCTACCAATGCTTTCACGGTTTTTACAAAACTTTGATCACGGAATGTACAGCCTATATGGTATAATATTGTCCCACCACCAGAATGGTGGCGTCAGGATTCGCCCAAAGTGGATGGGGGGGGGGGCAAGTTTCCTGACATGTAGGGCCAGTAACGTGATGCCCCGAAATGATCACGTTTTTCTTCTGCTTTTTGACAAATTTCACAAAGTAAACAATATAACATAGTACATTACAAAATGATAGACACAAAACATTTTTAACAAAGAATTTCTTACAGGATTAAATGAAATAAGTTTTGAACGTTTTCATTGTATAAAGAAAATTATTCTTCTTTAAAATATGCAATTTAACATTCAAATTAAAATCAACTTTAAAATACTAGGTAAATCCATCAGGGATTGTGTTATCAAATTTACAGGAGAAAGTATAGTGCTTAGTATAGAGCATGGGGAAATTGATAGTGTAATTAATATTGGCAAATCGACCACAGTAAATATCTGCGGCAGAGGAATTGTAACCATTTCTAATAAAAAGTTACTGGATACTTCTCCCCCAAATTTTCTAACATAATTACACTCGTAAAACAACTTTAAGAGGGTTTCCTCTCAAATGAACAAAAAGAATACAAAGGACCAGATAACCTCATTATGTGAAGCAAGTAGATAACCCCAAGGGTTCTGTGTAAAAAATCGCACTTGCATAGAAATAAATTACATGCTGCGAACATTCTTAAAAGGTAAAGAAAAAATAGAATGCCAATTGATATTACTACAAAACTTACATTGACTTCATATCGCAATGGCTGTCGTATGAGTGGATACCTTTTCTACTAAAATTTGATGAACAAATCGAGAAATTTTTGGACTGCTTAAAGAAGAAAAAAATCTGTTCTCACTTCGACCAAGAGTAGAGGGATCAGAACTCATATAACGTCCCCAATCTTTCGGAATGGCTTTTAAAATGCCCAAATAAAGTGGAAATGGAAAGTGAGGCACATTGATGGTGTTTTGAAAATTACGAATTGCAGAAGGACGCTATTACCAAACTTTTCAGCGTTAGGAACAATTTCTGTTTCAGTTGTCGAAAATGGGACATTTTGACATTAAATTGTAAATAATTAAAAAGGTTTGGGTTTTACCATGGGACTTTTACGGATGGAGTTAGAGCACTCTCCTTTCCTTTGAAACTCTCAATTCTGCCTACTATAAGTTCCTGATTGTTTAGCTCTTGAAAAATGTAGACCACTCAAACAGAATTAGAAAGTGACTATAATTGTTCTTGTCGTCTGCTAGATCTCAAACAGTTCTTGACATGATTCCACCCATTGCTGTAATATTGCCAGTCGTCAAAGAAAACAAAAATTATTCTATTGTTTTACGCGAGTTCTCACTTCTGAAAAGAGTTCAGTAACACTTTAATTAACTTATAGAACATGGGCACATGTTTCACTATTTTAGGAACAATCCGTAATTGTTTCATATTGTATATGCAAAAGTTAGACTTGCTTTAACTGCTGAAAAGAGTGTTACATAACTAATTGAAGATATTAAAATAACAAAGATATTCAATCACTTGAACTTAATAAATTAAATTTTACCCTTGGCGGCAACCCAGATCACTTCAAAGCATTGTGACTATCAAGTCTTTGTTTGAGGATTACGTTAGTATGGAAGGATCATACTCTCATTAGGGAGGTTAATTCAAACAAACTTAGAAGAGGAACTAAAGGACCTGTCAAGTAAAGTCTCTTCCCACAAAAGGATTAAAATACTCTCAATATGTATTGTTTGATTGGACAGGGTGCTTTTGACTCCATCCGTAATAGCTCCATGTTTTTACTGAAGGAAACCGTAAACTTTTGGGTTTTACTAAAGCAAGTTGGAAAATTTGTTAATGGTATTAATGGAATATATCATCCTTTCAAGAAAAGATAAGTAAAAAGTCTAAGATCAGTGTAGGGGATTACATACTTTATCATAGACAGTGAGACTCCCTGACGAAACAGGGAAATCTAGAAGACGGGGGAGGGGGAGGGAACCTTCCTAGACAAAGACAATACCTTCTTCCCCCTGGCGCCATCCCTGCACCCCAGTGGAAGAAATATTTTTGGGAAACTATATCATTTGGAGAGATATGGTCTTACCGAAACCAGCAGCAGGATATCATGAAAATGTAATGCATACATTTCATGTTTTCAGGTCGGCTCTAGTGAAAGACCGTACTTCTCTGCGATAGACCTGAAATTATGTTACAACAGAATGCATGCTGCTTGTGTTTATATATCGACTGGGAAGCATACATTCCTTCATATATAATCAGTAGCAGGAACTATATGAAACATTTTAGTCTTCTATCTTTAGGTCATACAAAGACACTGTTTGTTTGTCATATATAGCTAGAAGTTCTTCTCCTTCAGATGTTTCTACGACAGTGACAACCCTGCAGGGAGGTTTGTGAACATATGCCGGGGCACACGCCTCACCTCCATCCAACTTTCTCGTTGATAATACCTGGCTGCCGTCGTGATTGTACTGAACAAGATAAAACTGAGGAGAGTTTTCATAGTTTCCATAGTTTCTATACTTACACCACCACAACGTGAACACGGATTCATTCTTGTCCGTGCATACACTGATTGGCCTAAAGCTATTTCCCCCAAAATTTGGTGTAATGAATTCACCCACCAGCTTGCTCTCCAACCTGTCCAACCTGTCTACACTGTTTGGTTCAAAGCTACTCCTTCCCAGATATGGTTTCCTGAATTCACCCACTAGCTTACTCTCCAACCTGTCCATGGTAGTTACATAACATTTATTTCCTTCATAATCACACACAAGTAGATGACCGTTACTGACAGTTATATCTCGTGGCCATTTGATCATCTCTGGAAGTGTCAGAATGCAAAGGCTATTCAGTCGATCATCAAGTACATACACATCTCTGCTGTTATTCCCACCAACCAAGATGTAATTGTTGATAGGATCAGTAGCTATACACTGCATCTGCCGAGCAATCGACCAGACCTCTTTCCAGGTGTATGAACCATTGCTTACATCAAGCAAACCAATTTTGCCTGTTCCACATACTCCTACCACTTTATATTGTGGCAAGAATCCACAGGGCCGGGGAAGCTCAGGCAGGGAGAGGTACTCACGAAAGCCAAAATTGTCCAGTTTAGTCTCCCTTAATATTGTACCATTCATATCGACCACAATGATGAACGTTGAGTAGTTTTCTGGTGAGTATCCTGATATGGCAATGTTTCCACCACCAGTACTTGTCATACTACAGACATACCGATATGGATCATTAATAGTTATTTGACTTCTAAGTTGTTCGAATACTAACGTAAGACTTGTTTTGCCAAAGGAGTATTCTTCGTAATTGACTGTCACGTCAGTCAATGTCGTCAACTGTTGAAAGTCTCTTTGTAAAACTGTCGTTAGATTTACAGCTGCTCCACACATATCAGGAATACACTGTACGGCCGACCAGTCATTGTCGGAAGCGAGAATACTGGAAGCCATTACGTTTAAGCTTTCCAATCTTTTTTTAATGTTATCAAAATGTGCTGAGATTCTGTCAATGGTTTTTACATTGTCCTTAAGTTGTTTCTGTATTGATTCTAATAATTCTTCCTTTTCTCGGTCAAAGCGTTCAAGTTTTTTACGCAATCTTGATAGTTCCTTGTCCAGAAAACTCTCTCGCTCCTGAAAGGTCTCGTTTATCTCAACTTTCTTTACCTTAAAGATTTCTTCATACTTTTTCTTAATACTTTGTATTTCGTATTCCATTTTCGTCTGCAAAGGATCAAATATTTTCTTTTCCGTATTTTGTCTTTCTTGTTTCACTTGCTGTCTCTTTTCTTCAATATCCTGTATTTTCGTCACAATTTCCTGATACTTCTCGTCATGCATCTTTATCGCTTTTCTTTTTTCAATGTTTACATTTGAAAACAACTTTTCTTTCACTTTTGTTGGAGTTCTGAACTTATTGTTCATTTCAATCTGTTCTAGAATTTTAAGCTTTGCATTAAGTTCTCCTCTTTTTAAGTCAGCCAATGTCTTTACTTCATAAAGGTTGTGTCCTTTGTGTTCACCATATACACAGGTCATGCAAATTGGAAGGTTGCTACAGGTTACACAGTATAACTCCGATATTTTTTCAGGATGGGTGTGACACCTAGGAGCATCTCTCATTGAGGTTAACTTCTCTATTGGGATGTTTTTCGCCTCACTATCTTCAAGAGAAAGCGTGTGCTTTTGATGGTCCTTTAAGGTTTTATTTGTGACATGAAAATTATGACAATCCTTACACAAAAAATCGTTACATTTAAAACAATATGCTGCAACTCTGAGATGATTTGAGCAACTGTAACATTCCCGTTTTTCGTCACTATTAAGTGATTTTTGAATTTGTACATACTCAACGAGACTTTTGGAATAAAAGTCTGTTTTGAATCCGTCAACTCCATTTGTTGGTATTTGAATTTCTTGCCTACATTCGGGACATTTAATGACCTCATAGCTTTCTTGCATCAATGAATGCAAACAATCTTTACAATACCGATGGAGACAAGGCAACTGTTTCGGTTCCTTTAGTTGTTCCAGACAAATAGAACAGAGGCAAAACTTGTCGTTGATATCTTTCCACCGAGATGAAGTCGCCATGTTTGTTCGACGTTATAGATTTGTCTATGAATAGGAAATGAACGTTCTCGTATTAAGATATGATTACTACCCTAAGCCATCTACAATGATGTGGCGAAAGAATAGTTTTCAAAAGCCCTTGACGAAGTTATCTAATGTGTGGGTGGGGTCTACGTACCATGTGAATGGCACTCGAGGTAGAAATATGTTCATTAGAACACAGTTAGGAATAGGAGTGTCCACTTCAGCATCGGTAAAGGGTAAAGTGAAGAAATGGACCCTTTCTCCTTCTGAGAAAATTTGCTTCCAAAAGACCACTGACATAAAAATTATAGTAATAAAAGTATTATATTCTTTGCTTTCTCAACTATCGTCATGACCAAGACTTGAAAAAGTCCCTTATGGTCTCCTAGTACCTTTCGTCAGAGAGTGTTAGCCGTCTTTTCATTAACACGTTCCCAATCTAGCCCTTGCGCAGAACCCGGCATTCCGTTCACATGCTATATACTCTCCATTTCTGAGCTCTTGTCCCGCACACACAAAATTTTAACTCATCTGACGACCTCGACAGGTTTAGTCATCTCTCACCTCCCCAAAAATATACCTTTTCTCACCAAACATCCCACAGAAGATCTGTAACCCACATTTACCCCCCCCCCTTACCAGTACCTTCCCAAAAGAGTTCTCAAGTGTAATGAATTGATCAATTATTTTGCTTGCAATATAAAGTAGACTAGTCAATAGACAGTAGTTTCAAAATTCTCTGATAGCAGGCCCGTAGCTACGGGGGGGGGGGGGGGGGCTGGCCCCCAGATGTTCGCTAGGCCCCCAACTTTTTTTGTGTCCTAGTAAAATGTGTAAGAATTAAGGACGGCGATCAATGCCGTGCCCCCCCCCCCTCCGCCATTTGGTACATAGGCCTCCCAAAAAAAATTTATCCTAGCTTCGCCCCTTTCTGACAGATTAACTAAAGGCTTCACGTGATCTTGTTTTTGGTCGGAGATTAAGGTTTACCGCAGAACGTTGCCTTCTTCGGGTTGAATTAGGTATTGCACATGCATACAACACTGTTGGGCACTGTTCGTCTTATTGCAGATCAAGAGCAGGCACAGTTCGCTTTGCAGAGTCATTGCTACAACTGATGCGCACAATTAATAAACCTCATTGTTGTATGTAGTACGTAGGACAACTGAAAACCAGTGCAGTAGTACACTTGTGCAGGTTATTGCACATTTGTTGCTCTTGTCAACGGTTTGCTTCTTCGGTCATGTGCAGAAGTCATATTTAGGCAAGAGAGAAAACTTCAACGTTCATGGCAATGAGTTTGAGTGCGTTTTGCCTTTATTGTCATGAAATTGGTCTCTTTAAACACTCCAGAAGGTAACTATAGTAGTTAGGAAGGATTGCAAACATTGTGTGCCCGTAAAATTGTCAAACGAACCACATGATAGCATTTTAGAGCCCATTTTGTTGATTGACGTGAATGGTTAAAATTTTGGGACAGCCTGGTGACCGTATAGAAACGTGTGACTTTAAAGACGGATTTGCATCACCCCAAGTATGACTTTTAGTTGGGGTAAGCAAAAGTCTCAGTTGGTGACTGCTCTTTGATTGAAATCAGAGTTACAAAATTCAAAAGATGCAGAACAGCTCATATTACACAGCATGCACAGAGAATGTTTTGATTACACATGGCGTCTTTTATGCTCACCAGGATGTGGCCTTGAGCAGTGAACTATGTCTGTGTCTGCACAAGGATAAACAGTAAAAGACAATTATGGGCGGGGCTTACCACCAAGTAAAAGTCGTACTTGGGGTAAACCAAATCCCTTTTTAAGGAGCCTATAATACGGTCACGTTCAGTGACTACTCTCAATCGAATGACTATCTGCATTTCACCAGGCACACTCTGCACAAAGGCTTGAGAATATCTTTAAAGATTTGTCCCAAATACCATAACAATTTAATCACCAAACCAATTCAATTTTCAAATAATGCAACATAATTAAATCTTGTAACCTGAACAATTTTTTAGGAAATAAACCTATTTAACGATTTTGTAGGTAAAAGTAAATGGTTTGATAAAAACGACAGATATGTACCATGTTGACAAAATGTAAAAACAAGGAGCCCCTTCACTCAGTAATTGATAATAAAGTAATAAACAGGAGGATTGTGATCATTACATTTTGAATTATCTTCCCCATATTTAAAGGTTTTTATCTTTTTTGTTCAATTAGAATCTTGCTTCTTAAACACTGGAAAATAATTTTGAAGTCATTTAAAATGCAGATCAGAAGCAACATATCGAAACGGGGGTGGGGTGGGGCACAACATCTGAAGGGTATTCTTTAAAGACAGATTTGCATCACCCCAAGTATGACTTTTAGTTGGGGGTTACCAAAAGTCTCAACTGGTGACTACTCTTTGATTGACATCAGAGTTACAAAATTCAAAAGATGCAGAGCAGCTCATATTACACAGCATGCACAGAGAATGTTTTAATTACACCATGGAGCTACTACTTGGACAGGAGAAGAAAGTTCGACTTTAATTTATGCTAATCCAATTAGGCCCAGACATACGTGAGGAGATTATCTTGTAAATGATCGATGATGAGACTCACTGCTTTTCATTTCTTTTGTTTCGCACTTACAATTTAGACTTCTTATCGTTGACAACCTCATTCATTTCTACTGATAGCCTAACAAATGGATTAAACAGTACAATCATTTGATGCCGGGGAATTTGCCGACACCTAAATAAGAAATGCAGAGTAAAAATTCAAAACGACTGGTAATTGCTTTGTAAGAATAGGTGCTGGTGCTAGGAGTACTGTTAATGCCATATACAAATGAGCCGACTAGTTACGAGTCTATACTTTGCTGTTAAATTTTAATCAATTTCTCCATTATTGCGCATATTGAAAAGGTTCTTAACATATTCAGCTTTTAATAAGGAATCAAAGCAGCACTTATGTATAAGCGACACTACACGACGAAACGAGCAATTTAATTTTCATTTAAAGCGACTGGCAATGCTGAAGTGATAAGCATGTCTTCTTCAAGATGTAGCAGACGACACGTACCTATTGTGATCTGTTCTTAACACCTTTTAAGCTTATTGAATCTTTAATGGAGTATAAAGGGAGAGGGATTATAGTGTTAACTAGTTTTATGAGTTTGACCTTCGCGGCATGATCGTCGTCTTCAAAGGGATTTTTGAAGTTTCTTCTCCTGTCCAAGTAGTAGCTCCATGATTACACATGGTATCTTTTATGCTCACCAGGATGTGTCCTTGAGCAGTAAACTGTTTGTGTCAACCCAAGGAGAAGCAGTAAAGACAATTATGGGCGGGGCGTACCACCAAGTAAAATCATACTTGGGGTGATGCAAATCCCTCTTTAAAGTCCCGGATATACATTCATATGTATGCATGTATATGTCCATTTTTCATTTTGAAAAGGGGCACATTTTACCATTTTCATAAAATAGGGGCACGTGTCCCCAGTGCGTCATGTTTCCTAAACCTCTCTTAAAAATGTAATTATGCAGCTCGCTCTAGTAAGAGTCACATGCCGCTGAAGGCAAAAGTAATATATCATTAAATGCCGACCCATGGACAGGAATGCTCACAAAGGGTGGTACCGGCACTGCAAAGTAGACACCAATGAAGATTGTTTTTGTAAATAGTGGTGCTGCCGGAAACTGTTATCATTGAACCCAAAACAGCTTCAGAAAATCTGTGTCAAGTGTGCTTAGACTGCTAAGTATTCAAAAATTCCCCACCATTTCTTGAAGAAGTTTTCTCTTGACTTACAATATGGAGGAGCAGGAGGTCGTGTAACTTAAATATGCAGAGCTTGTGGTTATTCACTTGATGACAGCAGAGTAAAAGTATAATACACAGTGGCAAGACATCAATAGAAAATCAAAGAAATTCGCGAATTTATGCATTGACGTCTTTATGCATTTCCTCTGACCATGCGCACTTTGGCTTTAATGAACCTGTGACGTCATTAACATAAGGTCTGTTGCCTGATTGAGCCAGCTGATGGAAGAGTAGAAATTTCCGTTTCTCCAATCTTTTTCAGAGTTACATATAATGATCTCAATAATAAGGGCACGGTCAGTAGCACTACGTCCTGTACTAGGCAGCTTACCCATTGTTCTACACACCTAATCATGTGCATGTTAACGCGCCTTAGCTGGTACGTCATTGCAAACACCTGTCTACGATACCAGAGAAGCGCGTGTGACCAGCGACCAGATTGTGAATGATGCGTCGCGCGCTGCGAGGTGACTGCTTAGCATTCGCAACACAGCGCGCCGACAGCGTGCTTTAAGCGCAAAAACAGAAGTGAGCTTATGTAGGGAAGCTTAAACACGCGCGCCTATACAAGAGTGCATATTGACCAATGATGTGCCTCGGTGAAGCTCCTAACAAGGTCCGCTTTTTGTGCGCTGTATGTTGTGCAGGTATTGTGATGTAAGCCTTTTCATGAAGTTGCTAAGACAACTTTACCTTTGCGTTATATTAGTTCCGTCTTGGGACGCTTTCGTGCCACGTAACACTTTCGAAAGCTTCAAGCAACTTCTTTTTAAACCTTTCGTCCCGTTTGTAGATACATCCGCCTCTTCTGTAACGTGGTAGGCAGGTATGGGGCATGACAAATGTACAGATCTAGACATCTGCCATTTTAAGTACTCAGTGATTAAAAAGCTTCTGTATAGAAATACATATTTTCACAATTCGCGATAGGGTTGTCGACATCATGGGCACAGCCCCCAAAACCAAACCCTGTCCACCCATTTGGTTTAGGCTATAAAGTAATCTTTCCCCGGGACATTTTCGTAACTTTTGTTGCAACGGTTTCAAACATCCACTTTGCCCGTGTTTGTAAAGGTACCGTACCTCACAACGACTGACAGGAAATCAGGTAGCCTGAGAATGTTATAAAAGTGAGAAATGTCTGTCAATTTGTATGAGATGTTTCAAGAGTTTCCCAACGATCTGGATTCTGTTAGAATACTAAACAAACGTGACCACCTATACCTTACATGTTTATGATTTATTTACCTTGAGACAATTTAAACTATTTCCTAACATTCCCACCCAGTTACAAGTATATAAGTTCACCAGGTCATGACCTATATCAATGCAAATGATAAGTTACCCTGGTATAAAAGCTAATTCTTCTGACTCTGTTCAAAAACATAGCAATCTAGAACGCTAAAAATAAATTCTACTTCTTATTTCCCTTTAAGGTGCATGAGGCGGCGGTCTGGGGTGGAGCGACTTCAATATATCATTTTTATGACACTGGCTCTTAACTTTCGGTGGAATCTTCTTTAACTTGTCATGATTGTACATCAAAACACCTTCTGCGCCAGGGCCGTCCGTGCAGGTGGGGGACGGGTATAGAAGAGTCTGACCCCCCCCCCTTCAAGGGTCCAGTAGGCATTGACAAAATAAAAGGAAGGGAGAGAGGAAAAGGGGGAAGGAGAGAGGAAATGAAACAGAAAGAGCAAAGACGGTAAAAGAAAGACGAGGAGAGAGGGGAAAAGAAAAAATAAAGAAAAACGAAGGAAACATCTTGATGGGATCCAGGGGAAAAATTTCTCGGAAACCCTGAGGCATTAATAAAATGGAAATAGTAGAATGGAGTTTCCAACTGGCCTCCTCATGACACTTAGAGCACACAAAGCTCTATGCACACAATGTGTTTATCGCCCATACGGTACCGCGTTTCACCAAACAGCAAACCCGAGTAATGTGGGTATTAGCGGGCTACAATTTTTCAAACTTACCACTTACTCAAGGCACTAACTTTACTCCGAGTTAAACTTGCAGTCTAAAACAACTTGCAAAGAAATAGGTGCGAAGGAGAAAAGTGAATTAAAAGAAGAGTACTAAATAACTACGATTTCAAGTGATAATTCTATGGAAATGTGTCAAATAAATATACAGCCACCATGAATCGAAAGACGTTATGTTTTGAATAAGCTTGTATTGGGAGTAAATTTAAATTCACTCTTATCATCATCACGATACGCGTGCTACTAATTACTTAACGTATTAGATTGCTATAAACCTCTTGATACCTGGCCTCTAAGAGAGTGCATCTACTTCTGGTCAGACTAGTACAGTACACCTGGATTTTCGTGCTATTAGTGTTTTTAAGGCATAGAACGTCGTCTGTAAGAATTTTGCGCGGAGAGCGCAGAGAATTTGCGCAGAAATGAGCTTCCATGGAGAAAATTGCATACAGGCTCACACTGAGTCATTTCCAAATTTCTTACAAATGTTATGTTTGTCACGATGGCCAGTCTGATTTGAGAATCTTACTAAAGGTGGGAAAAGCAGATTTAACTGCTTACTTCTTCCCATCTATACATGAAATAGTAAATGTCTAAGGAATCACGCCTTCACGGAAAAACAATAATTGCGAAAACTTTATCTTTAAACAAATACAGCCGTCACCTTTGAAGCAGCGGGTGTTAAAGCAAAACAGAATAATAAAAAGAAAGCGCGCTAAAATTTTTTAGCAAACAAAACATTGAGACAAAACGTCAAAACGTCCACTACTGGACGTCTTCTGGGATTATCTTTGATCTCTGGCATGCCGGTGCGACTGTTCGTAAGAAGTAATATTTTATTGTCAATTTTTCAAATGGGGGGGGGGGGCAGTGGTCCGTACGGTGGTGTCCCCGACTGGCTAAGGGCCTGAATGTACCTACAAACATTCTGGAGGCTAAACGGTGGAGACTGTTGCTCTGTCCACACTGTCACTAAGCTGCTAAACACACCTTAGTTTTAAATTTACATAAGAAATGTAATAAAGAGTAAAGTAATTAGAACAAAATCGGGGTACCATTATGCATTGTCATATCTCATTATACAGTACAGGTATTTGACAATGCCATGTTTTCCTACAATCCGAACGTTGCTGCTCAGTGCATCAACAAATATTTATAACGTTGTATATACAGTGACAGTTATTCTCGTTCATTCAAGTAAGAACAACAATGAAACTATCAATGATTTAATAAGATTCGTAGACTTTGTATTGCCCCCGCTGCACCTCGACTGCTCGTCATCCCATAAACAATTTTTGATACTTGTTTCTCAGTCACATCGAAAGCCTTTGGGGAAATTGCCTTACTCCATTCATCTTTAACACATCCCTCCTGCAAACTATCTCCTCGTTTGAAAGTTATCTCGCATCCTCTCCCACCCATAATTCTGCAACTGGTCTAGCGAAATGTCTGCTGTTACTCTTCTTGTGGCACAGAACTTTGATCTTTACGTTTTTGCATCACTGCTATCTAATACTCATTTTCATGGTCGCAAGGAGGGAGGTTTCACGAAAGAGGAAGTGGTAGGGGGAAAGGGGGTTTTCCCTAAAAGTTTCCGTACCTGGCAAACGATCATGATGTGAATGTGCCCTGAAAACATTCTATGCTCTAGTCTGATATCGACAATTTTACAGGGGGCTTTCGTCCCAGACCCTACTTAATATCCCCATGCTCATTTTCACTACAGCGGGCCTCTATGCATGTCAGATCCAGAGACACGAATGGATGAAAAGATAATCGTTTGTTATCAAATTGGTTTTGACGAAAGTGTAGGTAGCTGTACGTACCTCGACTAATTTCTCGCACGACCAAAGAAGAATATCAAATTATAGCCGCTGATCAACCAACGCCATCAATTAGACACCAGTTCCGTTTTCTTTCGTAGTGTACCACAGTATACCACGTATACGTTTATAAAGAACATATTGGTCTTCAATTTTTGCAAGGTTAGGCCAAGAAAATAACTTACAAATACTGTTTCGTATTCTTCCATATTTGGTTTTAGTGCGTAGTGGCATCATTATCCACCTTACATAAGCGAGGTGTTTGAGTTCTTGTACCATGGAGTGAATACCCCTCTGACTATATTTTGTACATAAACTATATTTAACCCTCCTAGGGGTAACAACACCGTGACGTGACGTGACTTCATACACCGCAATGTATGTTTTGGTGTGCTAAATGTCAGCTTTGCACAATTATGACAAATTAATTACATTTGATCCTTTCTCACTTTCTATGCTGTTCTTAGGCTTTCAATAAAAGTTTTTAGTACTGAAAGTCCAGGCCGAAAAGTAACTTTTTTTTTTCAATTTGCATTTTTTTACTTCATTTATTACGAATTTGATATGATAGTACAAATTAGAGAATCAGAAAATTGTGTGTTCCATTATATTTTTCATGTGCAAGGGGTGTTTTGGCTGTTTTAGCTCAAGAAAGGCCTTTGGGTATAAACTTCTTATAGGATTAGGAGTGGTAAACTTTACATAGTCATCTACAATACACTGAAAATTCTCCCCAAAATATTGATTGGTTTTTTGTAGTGACTTGTCGAATGTGGCGATTTTCGTCGAAAAACAGCAATTTTGGCAGTTTGAGCTCTTGGGGCTTATATTGAGAAACATCAGACATGAGTAACCATCAGACCATACCTTTTGTTTATGGATAGCCAGATAACTAGGTAATGTGTAAGGAAAATTTGGACTTTTACATTCAAACCTATACGCGAAATGCGTAGTACCAAAAAATCGCAATTTCTTTGTTTTTCGTTGAAAATTTTGGCATCTGGGATCGTTTCTACACTCAATATTCCCTTCAATGGGATAACTAGAGATACTTATAACTCTGGTATTAAACTTAAAAAAAGATTGTTAACATGTTTTCATAAATGTCGAGAATTTTAAAACTAGCCTAGGCACATCTTTTCTTGTCACCTTGTATTGATGTAGCCCGTAAAACCTCAATATTTAGTTTTCATAAAAAACTACTTGTTGTGACACTACGAGATAATTCTAACCAGTGATATATCTGTTTAGAACCTAACGAGATTTTCCTTTCTTCACAAAATTGGTATTTAAGTGCTCCAGTTGTACACAGAAAAAATAGACTTCCAAATGACGACGGACATTAAACAAGGGACTCTCAAATATTACATTTCCCCCCTTTTTTAAAATAAATGTGTTAAAGGGCATTTTTGAGTAGCAATATCTCTATGAGTAATATATAATATGTTCAAGTTAGCTTCATGGAAAAAGTAGTACAGGGTCTTGGCAATACAGAAAAAGATATTTTGCTTGCAAATCGGAACAGACCTGAAATAAGGGGAACCCAAACATTGCAATTTCTTTATCTTTTACTGAAAATATGCGATATGTGTATTATGTATTTAATTGAAGAACTTACAATGTGTGGGTTTTTTTTTAAGAATCCATTTAAATATATGCTGATATAAAGCTTTTTCTCTGTAATACAAAAGCACTCCACAACCCATTCCGCCATGAAAAGATGAAGATGGTAAAATCACTTAAGGTATTTGTGGAGATATGAGTGCTCAAAATGCCGCTAAACCCATATTTTGGATAAAACATAGAGTTTGCAATATTTGGGTTTGCGGTATTCAGGTATTTCTTTCCTGTTCTCATTTGCGAGTATTTTTTCTGTGTACTACTAACACACTAGGTTACCCATGACATGAAAATGAGAGCATCTTCTTTGGTCCCGGTATTTCTCACTGAAAAATGAAGACATTGCAATATTTGGGTTTTTTATTTAATACTTATTCCCATTCGCCTGTAATAAATTCTTCCTGTGTACTACTGAGGCTTTAGGCTGCCCACTGCATGAAGATGAGAGCGGCTTGAATGATGCATAGAGATGTTACTGCTCAAGAGCGTCCCTTAATCCTTTGTTACAAGGAAGAAGGAAGAAATAGCGACATTGTGGTTTCTTTAATTTACTGCCCTTTCTGATGTGCAAATCCAAGTTCTTTCTGTGCGCTACTGAGGCACTAGGTTATACCCATGCCATAAAGATGCATGAGAGCGGCTTGTATGGTACTTAAAAAGAGATATTACTGCTAAAAAGTGACCCTAAATCCATACTTTTCCAAGGAAAAATGAACTTGAGAAATAACAATGTTTTGGTTTCCGAAATTTCATGTCAGTCCTTAATTGCGAGTCAATTTTTTTTTCTGTGTGCTACTGAATCACAAGGCTACCCATTTCATGAAGATGAGAGTATCTTGGGTTGCACTTTCAGAGATAGTACGGTACTGCTCAAAAACCCATGTTTTTTAATAAAACGCAAAAAGAGAACAAAGACCCCTAAAGAAAATTTCACTTAGGTAACGGGTATTTGGTGTAGGGTTTTAACTGATTCCAACTAAATTTGTCAGGTGCCTGTTGAAACCCGGCACCAAATATATGTTACTTGACTGGAATTTCATCCCGAGAAACTGCAAACTTTCAGTACCACTCATTTCGTAGGCTATAGGTTTGAATATGAGAGTCCAAATTTCCCTATATTACCTATACTTGCCTGGCTATTAACTCCTCCTATTAGTCCTCGTATATAACGAAAAGATAATGTAGTGTGGTTACATACTTCAAGAAAACTTGGTTCTTAAAATTTGGCCCTTAGCTATAAGATTGCCAAAATTGCAGTTTTTTTTTTCGGTGGACAGGGCCATCGTCCACAAGTCACTATAAAATTAAGCAATATTTCTGAAAAAAATTTAGAATATCGTGTGAGACTATTGATTTGACCACTATCACTCCTTAAAGTTATTAGACCCAAATGTTGGAGCAAAAGAGCCTTTTTTTGAGCTAAAACAGCCAAAATGATTACAAACAGCCATGATTTACATTGATTACATGATTACATTACAATGATTACAACTTCATTTTGAAGTTGCCGGCTACCCGTAAGCCTAAGCCCATGCACATGAAACTAGAATGCGAGGCATTCACACTCGCGAATCTAAAGAAGTGCTTAGAGAGGTTTCGACCCTAAGAAATCTACTAACTCCCGAATGGAGACGAGTGCCTTATCCAACTAGGCCACGTACAACACGTTCACGACGATACAGTCACTTTATGAATATATAGCCTAAACTCTGTAGGTCATCGTGCGTACTTATTAAGGTAAATCAGTATAGTAATGGTAAATGTAATGGAGTGTTGCATTTGGAGGGTTATTTTTATTCTCTTTAAACAAAACAAGTGCTCACTCCATGGTAGTAGGCCTACTTCCATGCTTTTACTGGGGATCGTTCACCAGTTCAGCTAGATAACCTCTCTCTTGAGTTTGACAATTATTCCTTCTGCTAATCAATGTTTGAACGTAATTAGTAAAATCAGGTAGTCAATCAGGCAGTCGTTTACGACAAATATAAAGAAACACAACTGACGAGGATTTACGAAGTTCTGGTTATCTCAAAGACGTACCGGAAATATGTTGAGTAAATGCAGTACGTACGTATGTAACCGTAACTATCAGTATCATACTGGCTGCGCCATCGGATCTAATTTGCATACAATGACTCTATCAGTGTTAACGTGATCACAGACGAAGCAAGCACCTATTTCCAAAGGAAATAGAACTTTCAGTTGAACCTGATGTGCAAAAAAGTAACTACGCAGTGCTTATGGCCAATTTTTTTTCCATACGGGGACTTGATAATCTTATGTGTTCGGTGTTCCTACTCCACTCGGAGAAGTCTTCAATTCTGAGGAAAATATAACATAACTATAGTTTGTCGCTCTATTTCCAGTTATAGTTGGGATATTTCGAAGAAGATTCACCTGTGTGATGCGTTGCTTATTAAAACATAAGTGTTTACTTCGTTCGATCTCATTCAGACGTTTCAAAATATGAGAAATGAAGCCTGGGTAACGATCTCTCCTTAGTTGACAAAAAAACATGAAAAGGGCAGTTAAGAACATTATACAGTCGTTTCAAAACCGTAAAATTTAACTATATCTCAAGGAATTTGCCATGAACTGTAACAAAGCTAAAGACTTACTTTCATCACTAAACTCTGTTTATAGCTAACAACTACCTTTCATAACCATTTAGATTAACAAAAACAATAAGACGCACAATGAAAACACTGTGACAAGTCCAGAAACCGACTGCTATACTTCGCATTCGCTCGCAAAAATGGAGCACATACTTCTCTGATTCTGTGATTCTACTGTATCATATCAAACTCTTAGAAAATATAACAATTAAAAAACAACACATCAATTTTACCTCACTGTAATTAAGTAATGCAAATATTGAAATTTTAGTCTTCCAGTTCCCTGCTTGCAGTAGTCGCACTGGGTTGTAGAAAGTTCTTGTTCATGATGGCTTCGTCTTTTAGGTAACTGTCAACAAAGTCGTCCTACTATGATTATGTATGTGGGACGCGTGTATGTGAACTGTAGAATGTGTTCTGTATGGTATGGTGATAGAATCAAGTCGACTACAGTCGTATTGTTTCCGGGAGGGGCATCACAGTTGTTGTACGTTATGCATATCATAAGGCTGGAACGTCCCACCCTATTTTAAGAAACAAGGTGGTACATAACTTTCAAAACAACCACAATAAACCTTATGCATTGACGTCACTCGACGTCAGTTTGGAGGAAAATAATGAAGCACACGTACACGAATGGCGTAAATTTTGCACGCGCGTGTAGTAGACTTACGCGCGTATAGGATTGGTTGACAAATCCGCTGTCTGCATTTGTTGGTGGACTTGCAATGATACGCCCTTTTCCTCCAAACGAGGGAGCACTTTCTGCTCTGTGACATCATATGCGTAAGGTCTATACCTGACAGATGAATTCACAATATTTGTCGCAGATCATATTCCTTGAGTACGGAAGCCCGCTACAGCCAAAAATAAAAAAAAATGTAATATCATTTTCTGAGCAAAATTTTTTTGTTTTCCGAAGACTGTGTTTCATTCTCCTATTTTCATTATTATTTTTTAAAATCATTTTCTGAGCAAAATTTGTTTTCCGAAGACTGTTTTTCATTCTCTTATTTCAGGATCGTTTTCGATAGGCTAAATCATTTTTTTATTTTCCCGTTGAGCGCCTTGCCTTCATATACAAGAAATAATCTTGGTTTTGAATATTTCAGAATATTCAGCAGACTGTTACGTTAATTGCATTCATTTATTATTACTTGCCGAAGTCAGGATTCTCATGCAATCATGCAGACGAATGCAATTGTGTGCGTGTGTGTGTGAATGGGTGTAGGCGTGCGTGTGACCTATGTGTGTGTGTGTGTATGCATGATTGTTTGTAACTTTTGGCTTGTAAACACTATTTTTCAAAAGATAGCAAAGATGAATATTTCTCATATTTGGCATATGGATTTGTCTTACTAAGAGAAAGATCCCTATTGCTGATGGAGGTTAAGGGTCATGTGAGGTCTCCAGAGTTATTAAACAAAAAAACCTTGTAAACACAATATCTGTATAGGCAGGAAGCATGGATACTCTTCATACTTGTTGTGGGGCTGCACTATAGTCAGAAAATGAACCATATTGTTTTTGGTTGAGGTCAAAAGTATCTGAGGTCACCGGGGGTGGAAATATGGAATCCTTCAAAATTACTTGTAAGCACAAGATCTCAAGAGAGAAATGAAGGACACTTTTTATAATTAGTATATAAATTTACCTTATTAAGAGAAAGAATCCCTGCCTACCGTCTAACCACCCAGTACAGACTCGAAAGGAACCAGAAAGCTATCAACAACTGCAGAATTGCTTTTAAAGAACCAGGCAAGAATGCGATGCGGGATTGAACCCGGACCTGGTGCGTGCAGGGTTTCCCTCTTACCCCGTACCTCCCACTTGGAGATTTGAGGAAAATGCATTTACGATGATACCATTGGTTTGGAGGCACCTCGCTTTCTCTTGTCCATGGGTCCTCGAGGGTCTTGCTACGCCGCTGGGTCTCTAGCTGTGTCGCTACCAGCTCATGTTACCGTTTGTTTGAATTTAATGTGCAGTGTTTATTTTTCATGCCTTTTCTTTCGTCTTAAATATCTTCAAACAGATTTCATTTTATTATACGTCTTCCCTTTTTTCGATGAAGTTTTGCTTGAAAAACACCCTCTTCTAGTAAAAACATTTCTTATTACACGAGGATTCGATGATGAGGGGCAGGCGAAGGGGTTGGGGCGGGAGCTGTCGAAGCTTAAAATGTTCCGAAACCAGCGCATGAAAAATTAGGAAAAGTCCTTTTTGTCAGGAAAATAAATTTTACAGAACTGGTATCTCTTTTGCAAATCAAGTTAATAAAAATTAAAACCTGTGGTCAAAGTTTTACATGTAGGGGATAAGCTCAAACTCTTACTGAGTAGCAGTTTTACTTTATTCCATGTTGGAGTTGCCAGGTTCTATAATTTACGAGAGTGAGTGCATAAAGAGCAACCACGACGCCATAGGCGTAGGAAGCGGGAGGCTGGGGGTGGGGGACTAAAGGCCCCAGTCAAAAATAAGGTGGACGGAAGTATGCTTCCGACCCCCTTCAGATCAAGGACGAAAGCCCCTTATTCGTTTCCTCTGTTAAATAAGGTCAAGATTTAGCAATAATTTTTCCTAAAGTTTCCCCAGTATGTTGGACGAAACTGCATCTGTAAGGACCCTCAAATATTCATAAATTTTCAAAGGGGAGGGGAACCGACAGCTTTCTACGGGAATGCATGACACGGTACTTCATTCAAGTTCACCCAAACTTGAAAAGATACTACCATTCAGCATTATTTAATAGTGTAAAGACTGAAGATTTCGGAGTAGTTGTGTAAGCATGTAAAGCAAAAAATAAATTGGATTTTTAGGAAGAAACAACCCAAGAATTTGTGGAGGGTTTGTATACAAATCTATAGACTCTCTAAGGAGTAGTATAGAAGTACGATTCGGCACCCTTTTCAGTTGGTTTAATGAGGTGGTTACTGGGGGTGTTTAGACTGAAGGAAAAGAGCGCCATCCTCTAAGACACAAACGACAGACAGCGTCATCGTTGTTATTGTTGCGGGTAGTGTCTTAAGCTGTGAAATGGGGTTCCCCTTCCATGAAAGTCATGACAGGTTTAAACATGATTCTCATTCTGTGTAATACGTATATCAATTCAGCAGGCATTAGATGTGTTAACATGCTTTTGTAAACATAAACGAACATTTACAGTGCGGTATGAGTGGAACGGGTAAATCCACCTAGCCATGTTGAGCATGAAGGCAATGAAAGATCTGGAGTGTACGGACAGTACATTTTTTTTTTTGCTTGGGAATGTCAATAATCAACTTTGTTTCGATATTACAAGTCCGCTGTCACATGTTATTTTACACCGACCCTTTGGAACTCTTCGTATGTCTTACAAATCTAACTTAAAAAACAACTTTGGAGGGGAGAAAGATAACTCTTTTGACATTTCTGATTAAAATAACTTGGGTAATGATATAGAAAACTTTTCCCCTCAACCCTCTCGTTATTTTCTTTTACGTAACATTGTACATATCTGACTTGAAACGACGACTTAAACGGAAGTTGACAGTTTACGAGTTGTAAACATAGAAGTTATCATGGTTTTCGTAAACGGAGTTTGTTATTTATGAATGAAAGAAATTTTTCATCACGTTTACCCCATCAAACTTGCTTTTACATGTTCGTTTTGTCCAGAGGTCCTTCAGGAGTGTGGTTCTTATTCAGTGCTCTAATCTGAAAGGGTTTTTGAGAGCACATGACTGAGGGTAACGTGTGTGCAAGGAAGACACCTACGGTCGCCACAACTTGATGTCGTTTAGCACATGTGGTGTCCGTAGCCTTTTGTTTTTTCGAACTTAACTAGTACGTACGGTAAAAATAATAGGATCTTGTACAAATAAAGTGCAAGCTTAGCGCTAAACTGGGAAAAACACGATTTAATCTGCAATTACCAACTTTCTTCTTACTTGACGCAATTTCCCATGCGGTGTAAGTTGAAAACTGCACTGCATTGTAACGTCTACACCTTTCCTTCTCGTCCTCTCCGCTGCGTCATGGTAAACACAGGTCAGTAAAACGGCACTACACAGTTCAATTTAAGGTATTTACACCGTTCCATGTGTCCTTTATTGATTCAGGGTCTATACACAATTATGTACAAATTTGCAATGCGAGTGAGAGACCACAGAGGTCTGGCCCCGCTGTAGCTATTTTCAACTCATTGGCAGGTCGGTTACTAAATCTACTCCCTCCAGCGCTTTAAATTATTATGTCACTGCGATAGTACAGTATGACCTTACTCCATGATTTCAAAACCCGCTTGATATACTGTGGTATCATTATCATGTAATTGAAAAACGGTAAATTAAGGAGTCGTGGCATTGCAAAGTATATGCTTTATACTACGACACTAGCTTACTCTTAAGCCCAACTGCTGAAACAAATGCCGAGTATTAACGGTCTGGCAGAGAAAAGTGAGAACGGACGTCAGTTCCAACTAGTTCTTCAGATATGATAGTGATGCATGCATTGGCATATATATATACATATATATATATATATATATATATATATATATATATATATATATATATATATATATATATATATACACCGTACGTGTAGCCTTTTATAGTGGAGATCTGCAACACGCCGGACGCAAAAGAAGACACCAAGGTCTACACTGGAATGGAGCCTGGTTTATTTCGCACGCAAAGGACTCGAGGCAAGCTCACGCCACTTCCGAATTCCGTAAATGACTACAGAATACAAAAATACAAATACGTACAAAGTACATATATCGCAAGTTTAACAATTTTACTGTTCGAAAATATACATATTATCGCACTTCCAAACATTTCGCAAAGTACAATATACACACAAAGGAAACAAACTTCTTAAAGTACACTCTCCTTTGCTTTACGCAAACAAGTACGTTGTACATAGATAGAGAACACGTAGCGAGCTATTGAATAATTACAAAGGACAAGATGCCAAGTCATCTATGCAAGTGAGTACGTTGGCATCCAGGCAAAAGGGCTCCGGACACGTGTACAGATAGTCCTTTTATATTGACCAATTGACCTGGACAGACCCGTTCCTAAGTAGGTACACAATAGTAGGCTACGGACTGTACAATTACAATAAGAGGTAAGTTAACACACACAACATTGCACAAATACATGTAGGGTTCACTTCTCTACACACCGAATTGCATTGTAAACACGCGGTGCTCACAGTGACTTTGTAATACGTCATAAACACCGTACAAATACAATTCCCTGGCCCTTATTATTTTTATATCTGTTCAAATTTGGGTTAGTGCTGAAGAACACAAGAATCATGCACCGATAGTCTACTTACTAGAAATGAAAAACCAGTGCATGACAGTGGCGTAGCCAGGGGGGACAGAGCGGCGAGTTGTCCCCTCTGGAAAAATCTTGGGGGAAATTTTGAAAGTGAATATATGGTGAAATTTGTGCATGATCTGGTAAAATTTTAAAGTCCTCAACCAGTACACTTTACTTATTTAAAAGTATATGCCACACTGGCACAACCAGTCCTCATTAAGGTTTTCAGAGATGGAATGATGACACCATGCTTATAGCTGTACTAGTTATGTTTTACTATCTGTTTTATACAGCATGGGATCTCTGGACCTCTGACAAGATACTCTGCCCTTTTACTGTATACTTCCAATGTTTCTTGATAATTAAAGCCGCTGCATTGTGGTATATGCAGTTTGTTAGAATGGGTCAGTGGTCAAGTGCTATGCTCTGCTACAAGGGCAGGTCCTCGTAAAATTTGGACTGATTGTGGTGAATGTGGTGAACTGATGAAGAGAAAGGTGTACCAGGGTTCACTTAATTACTGTACTTTACCCATTGTGATTCTGATCTACCAGTAGGACTCAAGAAAAATTCACCAAGACCTGAAGACAAGCAAGATAAAAAAAGCTTCCTAAAAATAGGAATTCTTGGTGATGTATTCAGTTTACATTTAGCACCAAATGTGGCACCATTTTGCATCTAGCCCACCTTATATGCGCAAAAACTTTCCAAAGGGGAGGGGACACCCCCTCCCCTTAGACCCCTCCCTCCGGACGGCGATCAGTCACATCAGCCAGGTCAGAGGAAGCACCCGGACAAAATTTGGACCTGCGGAGAACACTGATTATTAGGAAGCAGATCACTAATTGGGGGAAATCTTGGTGCTTTTGCCCCTCCCCCCTGACAAAAACCTGGCTACGCCACTGGTGCATGATTGCACCACCTTACACCATGGAGCTACTACTTAGACAGGACAAGAAAGGTCGACTTTAATTATATATTTATGCTAATCCAATTAGACCCAGACATGCGTGAGAAGATAATCCTGTAATAATCAATGATGAGACTTACGGCTTTTCAGTTCTTTTCTCTGGCACTTACAATTTACACTTTTTATCACTGAAACCTCATTCATCATTTCTACTGGCACTACCCTAACAAATGGATTAAATAGAACAATCATTTGATGCCAAGGAAGTTGCCGACAACTAAATAAGAAATGCAGAGCAAAAATTCAGAACGACTGGTTATATCTTGGTAAGAATAGATGCTGGTGCTAGAAGTAATTTTAATGCCATATGCAAATGAGTAGACGGGTTACGAGTCTATACTAGGCAGCTGAATTTTGACCAATTTCCGCATTATTACGCAAATTGTAAAGCGTTTGTACATATCCAGCATTTGACGAGGAATCAAAACATCACTCATGTATTAGCGACACTACGCGAGGAAACGAGCAATTTAATTTTCATTTAGAGCGACTGGCAATGCTGAAGAGACAGGCAAAATTCGGTGATTTCCTCTTCAAGATGTAGCAGAAGACATGTGCAATTGTGCTTAGTTCCTGACACCTTTTAAACTTATTGAATCCTCACTGAAGTACAAAGGGAGCTGGGATTAGCGGTGTTAACTAGTTTTATGAGTTTGAACTTAGCAGTATTATCGTCTTCTTTAAAGGGATTTGTAAAGTTTCTCCTGTCCAAGTATTAGCTCCTGCTTACACACTACATAGAAGAAAGGCAAAGAAACGAAAGACACTCAGACAGTACTTCTTTAGCATGTAAGATGATATGGATGGTTAAGGAACTATTTAGTACAGTTACCTGCATCTACAGTTTGACCAGTTGGGAAACCATTTTAACCCCTCCTCAATGATTTGCAGAAGTGCAATGATTCTATCATACATGCCAGTAAATGGGTAACTTTTTTATGGGCCAGGCTATTGCGTTTACTATACTGTAAGGCTGACGAGAAATGTCATTTTACATGTCCCAATAAAGTTTCTATGGCTATCCCGCAACAACAACTCCTAACTACATTTTGACCCAAACTTTCAAGACTATATATATTCTCACAAATTGTGCCATCATTGAAAAGCTCGTGGTGTTTTTCAGTTACTGTGCATAGGCCTTGTTGCAAAATGAACTTGGTTGCATATGTGAGGGTTGTCAAAAGTCATTTAACTAGGTTTTTTATTTTTTATCCTCGAGTGATATGATCATATGATAGTTTTATCTGCAATGCATTTGGGTACATATAATTTTTTTTTCCTGTTTTCAAAGTATTCCACTCAAGCATCTATTTCAGTTAAATTTGCTTTATGTGAACGTTGGATGTGATATAAATATTTTACAATACAACAAAGTATGTCTATCTTCCAGCCCGAACATTTAAGTCATAACTTTGTTATTTAGGGTTGCCAACTTGAAGGCAAATCGAGTGTATTGCTTTCAACTCTGAGCTGCAAGTAGGCTTTTACTGGAATCAGACTTGATTAGAGTTTGCCCAGTCTGCCTTTTCAACTTTGTTCGGAAATAACGGTTTTTCTAATTCTTTTTAATGTTATTTTGTTGGCAAGTTTGTGTACACGCATGCAGTGATGCAGCGCCCAATTGCAGTTGTGTATTTTCTGGGTGTACTCTTCACTATAGTTACTACATGCATTCACCAAGACAGAATTGCTGTAGGTAAAATACTACACAACAATACCCTCATGAAGTTTCTCTCTATCTCGTTGTTGAGCAATAGTGAGTGAACGAGTTACAGTTTGGGGTTTTCATTTTTTGATAAGGGGAGTTTGTAACACTCGAGTCCAATTGAAGTCTGTGACGCATGAGTGTATACTATAATATACAAAGACTGAGCATACAATTGACAGGGGCGAAGTGTACTGTAAAAGATATCCTTCTATGAAAGAGAGAATTGCTGGTGTCTCAAAGGTTCAAAAGACTAACAACCTTGATATGACGTCATGTGCTCAGACGAAGGCATCCAAAATTATAATTTGTGTACGGGTTCAGTGAACAGGGAGTTGGTCCTTAATAGATCCATGGTTTGATCCACTCGAAGTATTTATAGACTATGATGACGACTGTCCCATCGAGCCGTCGTTGCGCAATAAATCTGTCAATGAGAAAAATTGCGATATAAGGTTGTTTGGAAACTTGTCTGGACATGTTTTTTTGTTTATGCTGAGGTGACTCAGTGGTTTTATTATAAGTAACTAAGTTTTGAGGGAATGCCCTCATCCAGTCTTTGGACTCCAATTCGATTACTGTACAATCGATATTTTTAAGTGTTTATATGAAAAATTGTTTTTAATGTGCTGTGTTTTGAGTTCACACAAATATAACTACATCAATTGATCGACCAGAATCACTACGGCCTTCTTGTTTTCCTTGTGTCTGAAAGAATTCAAACTGAAACATCTACCACACCGTCACTTGGTTAGTGTACATGTTGTCGAGGGAGAACATGTATGTAAGACGTGTCAAAGATCCTTTCGACATGCGATGCCTTATCGCGGCACCAGCGAAAACACGAAATCGATGAAATGATTTATTCTTGCAATGTGTTAGATAAGGTGTTAATGCTCAAGGGTAATTTAACAAGGCACATGAAGACTCACGACAGTGACAATCGACAGCGGAAACTCCCAAGAATCAATTCACCGACCATCATTTTGAGGGAACCATTGTTAAAGATGAACAAAAACGGTGTGTAGAACCTGAAAAGTTTTACTTTTCTATCTCCTCCGTTAGATGTTTTCAGTTACCTTTTTTGCACGTCACATTACGTGTAATCCTTTAGATGAAAGAACTCATCCCATTACTACTAAGACCCAGTGTCATTGTAGGCTAAATAATTTCCAGCAAGCGATGATGGAAACGTTCCACTGATTTTCAACTAAGTGGATTTAATTGAACTCTCCATTGCATGGTCCCTCTTCAATTAACATACCTCGTTGAAGATCTGGGCATACTTCCAAATGGATGATTATGTAGGGTTTGAATATTATTGCTTAAATGTTACGGTATAAATTACTAAACTCATACTGAGGAGTTGTAATCCAAAAATAGATAAAACCTTGACGGCAGCTCTCTCCTTTGTGCCTACTCGTGCCGCTTTCTATTGCTTCGGTGCGCACAGTGTGCACCACTTCACCACTTGGTGAAAGGCATTTTATTGCCCTGAAGTGGTGAAATGGATGGCTACACACCATCCAGTAACATTCAGTTACACCGATCCGTAGCCTGTACATTTGACTTATACGTCAATGAGACGATTTTCGACGATCAGGCAAATGGTGTAATAATCGATCATCAAAACAACGACAAAGCGGTCGCTATGAGTAAATTTGAACAAAACTGAGCACTTAAATATGATTTACATTTTCAGATTTACAAGTTATTAGAACTGCATATCAATTCTGCAGGCTCAAAGGTAAAACAGGAAGGTAACTTGATTGTTTATCCGTGTTCGATACGTCCTCCATTTTGTCTGAATTGACCAACTCGAATTACCCACGAATTTTCCAGCGCACCGCACGAGCTCACACGGTGTGAGGAGCAATAAAACGCTTCTCACGTATAATTTGACCGACCTCACCGTATCACTGGAACGCCCTATTACATGTATTGCTAGTTGTTTTCTTTGAAAAATGATTCGCAGCCTCCAACGCAATCCAATGCTCAGCACAATAGGCTTGTTAAATTTTATGTAACGTGATGACCATGCACACACCTTTCGCAAATTGCGAAAGTTTACGGAAGTAAATGTAATATTACAACAAATTATAGTCTTACACCTCTCTTTTAGTCACTTACGCATTGTATCAGTTTAACATCTTCTTATTAGTTTAAGTCTTTCCAGACTAGATTAGCGTCGGTTTGATAAATTAGACAGTGTTTCTTACTTGACTGTCAGGAACAACGTTTAAATCAAAGCATTGTTCCTTTATCTTATTCATACGGTATAATTAGGTAGGTGTATATAAGGTTTACAGGGGTATCATAGTATCAATTGAAAAGGATCAGACAAAAATGTTTGTACCCTAAGTTCTAATAATCACTCATGCATTGAAACTCTCCAAACGATGAGGTGGATCTAATAAATCACCATATAATTAAAGTTTCCGACGTATCTCCTTCTAAATAGCAACTCCCTGCTCATACACTCATTAACGATAAATATATTTTGTGTTTCTTGTCACTAAAAGTTGCACTCATAACTTTTTGGAAAAAAAGTGTTGAAACTGTGTACATTTATTTTCGAGTCAAACGTAACTGTTATCTCAAATCTAGTATTTGCGAATTGCTTGGTTGTCACTCATTCAGGGCCGTAGCGAGCGGGGGTGTCACAACCCCCCGCCCCCCACAAATATTTGGTCGCCATCGGCAAATTTTCGGTCTCTCGGCAAAAGGGGAGAGGGAAAGGAAAAGAAGAGGAAAAGAGGAAAGGAGAAAAAGAAGAGAAAAGAAGGGAAACTAAAGGGAAAGGAAGGGAGTGAAAGGGAAGACGGAGAATGGAAAGAAAAAGAGAGAACGGGAGCGCGTGACCATTCTGCTATCGGCTATTTCGATTTTCGGGCCCTTTATCTAATTGGCCCGCCCATTCAAGTTAAAGGCCCGTCTGCAAATTGATTATGCATGTGACGGCCGTATACGGACGTATCAACGGCCGTCGGGGTGAGTGACTGAGTCCGTCTGCAACGCGGGAAAGAAAAGGAATTAAAGGCTACAGTATAGGTGCACTATTTCGGGTCATATGGCATTCTTGAAAAAGCACTTTCTGCACATTATTCCTCACTTTTATCATCACCATGGAGAGCAGCACCCGATTACCCATGGAGAGGGCATCCTTAGCCCGTTTTCTAAACCCTAACCTTGACTTCAAACACATTTTGCAAACTCCCACAAACATCCTGGAAAAAAACTAATGCATCCTGGGAAGAAAATAATGCGGCCGCTCGTGTCTTTCCTTCACTGCAATATCAGGCTTATAACTTTCGAACACCAAAATGAAACAGATACAGAACCCATCCTGGCATTCAAAGCATACTTTGAACGCTTGTGTTCACATTCTGAACACTTACCGTGTTTGAACGCCTGACGCGTCTAGTGTTTAAATGCTGAACGCACAGTGTTCCAGTTCTGAACGAAAGGTTCAGCTCCTGAAGTATAGTGGCATGACGGGAGGAATAGCCTAACACATTAAAATTCTCCGGAATCTTTGCATTGGATAATTTATTTTGAACCAGAATATACCTATCCTGCATGAGACTTAATTTTTTACCCAGAGATTATGCTAAAACCTCAGAGCTTCGGGGGGCTAAGCCCCCTGGACCCCCACCAGGGCCTAAGGTGGACCCAGTCTTTTTGCCAGCCCATATTTGTGCGACAATGTTGCATAAACGGTGGCAAATGTCACACAAAAGAATCTGACTGGCGGGCCTCTAGTATCCCAACCACTTAAAACTATAGCGGCCTGACGAGAGGAATAGCCTAATACATTAAAATTATTGGGAATCTTTGCATTTGATGATGAATTATGAACAAAAATACATCCATCCTGGACTATACATGATGTTATGTAGTACATGCAGAGTAAAATGTTTAACGTTGTGTTGTCGAAAATGTTTGCAATATTTTTGTTTTACGATGATCAGTTTTGTCACTTAAAAGATTGTATTAAGGATTCACCAGCTTCAATCTCATTCAATAGACATTTTTGCGGATATGTCCTACCTCAACACTTCAACTTTTTTCTGGTTGCATGAAAAAAAAAATAAATAAACAAATAGCTATAAATGTAAAACAACTGTTGATTTGAAGTAATGAAGCTAAAAAGTGAAAGAACGCGCGTAATTTGATTGTTAAAGGTAAGACGACCAATTTAAAAGTAAGTACGAAACTTTCAGACTTTTGTACTACACAAAGGAAATTCGGTTTACCACAAATGTGCACAATTCAGTTTCGGTTAGTTTGCTGTAACTGTTTTTTATTTGTTTATAACAGTCTGATGAACACTGTTTTTTATTTGTCTATAACAGTCTGATGGACACTAAAGACGAGCCTCCGCGGAAAAGACAAAGGACTACAGAGCCGGAGGGTCACCTTCATTAGGGAAATACTAGATTGGCCAACGAACCAAACATTTCTTCCCCAGTCTGGAACTAAAGAAAATAAGGACGTCCTCACCAATCAACAGCCATCTGCTTCGGGGGCCGGAAAATTTGCAAATCTTGACATATGTCCAACTGAATATGGATCAGCTGTGAACCATCAATCTACGAAACCCTATCTAAAGGTAACATGGCAAGAGGAACCGTTAGTGTGTCCGAAAAACATTACCTTACCCAACGTTTTTGGTCTTGCGAAGCATTGCGATACGCACGATTAAAACAAACTATTCAAGAAGTACTCGTGAGAGATACGCACTAGATACCAAAAAATGCCTTTGGGGAAGGTTGAGGGACACTTACAACTTTTGCTTACATACACGGTTTACGATCGAAGAAGTGATGGACGCAGCGAAACAGATATTCGAAAGGCAAAACACTGTCTGATTAAATGTTGGGTTTGGTTTTTCTGCCCAACGTTGAAACATGTCAGTTTCAATATCACTACGCGTCTAATAAAACGCGCCTGCTTCCTTAGCCAATGTTGGTGACCGGTCAATACAGTTTTACGACGTTCTTGAACTCTTTTTCCTCGAAAAATCCCGCCGACCACGTGCACTTAGCCAGGCCAGCTCCAGATGGGTTGTCAGAAAAGGTGTCAAATGCTGCAATTTACGTGTTCAGGTTACGAGACCACCCGATCGGAGCTGATACTAGATTACCGAAGTTCATTACACGCAATGATGCGGGTCTCGAGATAGATGGACACTATAATCAAAGGTACGATAACAATCTCTATCTCTTCCGGTGTTTGGCGTTACACTAAGGAGAGAAAGTGAAAGCTGTAGAAAAAAAGCCCGGAAATTGTGCGAACAGACGTATACCGTCAAACCGAAATCCTTTCAAGGTGTGCCATTATCAAGATTGCACGACGTCGAGACTCTTTTCAAAGTGAATATCGTCGTTTACGAAATGATTCAGATATCGGGCGAACCAGGTAAGTCGAAGTAAGTAGAGAAGTCTTCCCATCATCCGAAGCTTTCATCAAAATTAATTGTACGCCTTTACGCTGATTTCCCTTGAACGCTACAATGACACCATGTACCTGAATTTGTATGAGGACCATTTTTCGTACATTCAAGATATCAATATGTACTCAAGATTATACAATTGCAAGAAATGTCAAAAACTTGGGAGAGATCGTAGGAATTTGTTAAACCACGAATGGACGTGAAACGGAGATGGTGCCAAACATACCTTCCCCGGTGGTGTTTACTCACATCTTAAGACCGTGTTCCAACTAATCGAAGAGGAAGGTGTCTCCGTTCAACCGTTCAACTTGTCCTGCGGTATTACCCCTATCGAGCCGTCTACGACTTTGAATGTTTCGAGACCGTATGTAGTAATGTACCTGGTTATGAAAATCAGATGTATTTTATCTCAGAGGAAAGCGCTGATAAATTTCTGCAAAACATACTCTGTTACCTGACAGAAATTTCAGAAAAAAACATAACACTCCACCAAGAAACCTGCGACCCCTACATCCGAGCAATCGATTCACCCATTACCGCCGAAAAAGAATCTTTTGAGGAGCTACGCAAAAAACGGAAGAAACAAGCAAAGCCTCGTCAGCAGTACTTAAAAGTGTTGCATGATAAACTTGTGGCCTATTTGAACGAACTACCAGTAATAGTACCTTTTTCCACGGTTGGTCGAAAACGATCCTCTTAAATTCATCGTCAAGAGATGTAACAACTTACCCAATACACATAGCATGTCCAGTTTAAACTGATCTGTGTTACAGAAACTACATGTCCGTGAAATCGAAACACTTGTTGTTTCTCAACGGCGTCAATTTCATCGCTCCGGACTTCAGCTATGATACCTTTCTTAAAACCTAAAAATGGTCTCAGAGTAATAGATTTTTCCGGTACGAATGGATTAACTTAGACAATCTTGCAGATACGTCATTGCCACCCCACGAGGCTTTCTATAGCGACTTGAAAAAGTCTAACATCACATCAGACGAGTATGTTAACTGTCAAAAGGTGTGGCAACAAGAAAATATGCAAACAATGAAAGACTTTCTTACCTGGTATAATAATCGTGACATTGTCCCATTTTGGGGGGCCCTAGCAAAGATGGCTCAATTCTACAGAGATAGACACATCAATGTTTTCAAAGATGGGATATCCGTGCCCGGCATCACCATGGAGTATCTCTTTCAGAAGGTTCAAAGGGGAACCACTATTCACGTACCCGACGAACTGAAACATACATTTGCAGAGATGTGTCCGATCTTCAAAAATACGGATGTTTCGATCGACGACATCGACGAACACATGAAAAATTTTGCGTTGGAAGGAAACATCATGACGAAACCCTGGAAGTCTTCTCGGCAGTATGTTTGGAGAAAAGGTTTGCTGGCGACACCAAGTGGTTTCTCGACACAATTTTTGATGGCGACGCCCCTAGTCAAGTGGTTTCTCGACAAAGGCTTAAAAATTACTCGCATCTACCAAGTGATCGAATTTGCTCCCAAAGTCTGTTTCTAAGAGTTTGGTGAAGCCTTGTCCAATGCGAGACGGGAAGTTGACAGAGATCCGTTGAAAGCCATCACAGCCGATACTATGAAACTCATCGGAAATTCTTCTTACCGTAAAACATTAATATTGTACCAGAGGACAAAGTTTCCAAGCTGATTAATGAAACCACCTTTGTTCGACAAGCTGTTACAAAGTGGAATCTGCAAAACTAGCTATTGCCATGGATTTACCCATCCAGACTGGGTTCGTCGTTTAACAATACGTCAAACTCAGAATGCTCGAGTTCTTACGATTTTCTAGACAATTACTTTGACCGTCAATACTGGGAATACGTCGAAATGGATACAGATTCGGCCTATATCGCTATTGGCGTAGAGGAACTAGACGATCTCGTCAAGCCAGAATTGTGCGAGGTTTATCAAAGGGAGAAACGCCATTGGTTTCCCCGTACAGACACGAGAGAGCATAAACGATACGACAAATGTACGTCTGGGTTGTTCAAAGTAGAGTGGGAAGGCGATGGCCTTGTAGCTCTCAATAGTAAAGTGTATTACTGTTTTGATACATACATACATACCGACTTTTATATAGCGCAAATTCCATATTGATGGGAGTAAAGATAAATTTAGTTGTAAGGGGCTTAATAAAAAACGCAATGAGGTCGGAAAAGATAATGTATTCAAGAGTGCTGACCACTAAGGTACCTCTGACGGGTGAAAAGGGGTTTTAGATTAAAGGACAATCGAGTTTTTACGTATTTACATGTAAAGGCAGAATTTACCTATATTTATCCCTAGCGAAAGGTTTTGGAAAATGGTGCACAGACTACTTACCTCGACATTTAGACAAAATTTTAAAATGAGTAGCAGGAGATCACCAGATGTACTTGTGACACTTAAAACCGGACTATGGTATCGGGCACAGGTAGCAAAACTTTTTTGCTTCAGTTGTATGCCATTGTATTATAGTCTGCATGTTAGTTCGAATCGTAGGTGCCGCAACAGAAATACACTAGCGGTTAATCTGTTTCAAGTTGTCAGAAATTATACATATGCTGGTACCACAGAACTAGGCTTGTCATTCATCGGGTATCGACGACGTCTGTACAACCCTGCATATGACCATGCCATAATTCAGTGCAAGTGAAAGCATTCAAGAAAGAAGGATAATGAATTTAGTTGTAATCTATAATGCTGTATTGTAGTTTTGATCATTTAAATTTCGGTCCCTGTTGCTTGGCGTGTCAATTGTCTCATAGCATTTTGAAGGGGACGCCAACAAAGAATTTCATTACCTACTTACTATACTGTAAATGTTGCAACAACAACTAGTCGAATGCTTTTCATCTAAGATGCAATGATGAGATAATTTTGTTCAAATAGTATCATATGTTACCCTCGTTGCAATAATCGTTAGTGTGTTGAAACATGTGAAAAGACATTTCTTACCAACTTACAGAAAACGATATGCATCCATTAAGTTTTTTGCACATTATTTAAAACTAAATTAAATACAACTGACGTATGATATAGTCATCGTAGTTTGATAAATAAAAAGTTAAAATGGGCAATTAACCATTAGTATCTCAAACTGACGCTTACGACTTAACAACTTCCCAGACGACGTGTTTGCCACGTTATTCCCAATATATACACCTGCATGGTCATGTTTGGGCAAGTTGAGGCCGACTCATATCTCACATTCTTGGGGGATGGGCTGGTGTCCGACTTAACAGTTGGAGACTAAAATGTAACTACATGATTTTTTGCTATACTGTCAGACTGTAATGTAAAGCACACACGATGTTATACTTCAGGCATACCATATTTCAGTGCAGTAAGAAGGATGTGTAACAGTATATGATATGGGAAGGATCCGTGAAGTGAGGTGGGACTGTAAATATTCATTCACTAAGGTAATAATTGAGGTGATAATGAAAAAACACGTGGATAGATTTGGATACCAGCTTTATGAGCTTGAATCGAGGAACTATACCGTTAGTTTTCTGAAGACTTCCTATGGCACACGCAACATTGTATATCCCATAGCCTACATAAAACTGAGAAATAAAGGAAATGCAAATGTGTAGACATACAAGAAAAAGAATTGTTTGCCTTATCTTTATTTCACCTATGTCAACCATGGTGTGGCGAAGTATGAAGACTAGGAGAAAAGTAGACTCGGAAAAGGTCGACACTTAGTATCTGGAATTCAGTGTTCATTTGTGAGTAAAAGAAGTGTTTAGTATCGAAGGAGGTATGTCTAAGGATCACGTGTTGAGTAATTTTATAGAGGTTGGCTTTGCAAAAGCACCCCCTGGTGAATATCTTAATGTGTCTCCTCAAGTTAAACCTGGAGGAAGGGTCTACGTCACTGTCTGGTGTCCATCTCAAGGAAACATATGGATGAACCAACCGCAACCTGACAACGTCGACTTCATAGTGAAAGAAAACGGGGCCATCGTAGATTGGAAAGACTAAGGTTACAGTGCTACAAGAGTCTCTATTAAAACAAAACTACAATAAGCGATCGACCATTTCCACTTTTTAAAGGAAATAACCCTACATCATAATGCTCCCTTTGTTGGGGGTGGGGAGCAATAGGAATAATTGTTACTTTACAAACTTAGATTACATGTGAATGTGTTGTATCCCAGCCGAGGTCGAATCAAAATTCGGCATTTTTAGACGTAATCGGGATTTTGCTTGGAAATCGTGGTGATTGGACACTTTAAAAGCTAATGAAATCATTATTTTTCTTACTTCCCCTTCAGAAGTGAAAAGGCTTCGTACGCCAGTATTCAAGGGGGTGGGGTGGGACGAACCCCTTTGAAAAAGAACCACCTTTGAAAAAGAACCACCTTTGAAATAGAACCCCTCGCAAATTACAGGGGCGGTTCATCATTTATGATTTTGCCCTACTCCTAACAATGCAAGTACTGTTTACTAATTAATATTTCATACATGTTTTGATAATTATATCATCATAATAAGCATAATAATGTCCACTCAACTCAATCCCTAGGCAGTTGTCTAGGAACCGTTATAAGGTGATCTTCATATCCATAACTCTTTAAAGTGTCATTTGCATTGGCGTAGCCAGAGGGGGGGCCAGGGGGGCCATGCCCCCCCCCCCCAATCGAACTCAAAAAAAAAAAAAACATGCACCTTTAGGTATTGCACATAGGCCCTACAACACACCCGGAGGAAGTTCACAAAAAGCATACTTTCGAACACCAGTAATAGTAGCCTACAGCGAAATGAGAAAACAAAAACAAAAACAGTGGCCACGCGACCCCATATGCCAAACTTTCCACAAACAGGTTGCGAGAATTCAATTTATCTCACAGGCGTTGGGAACATTATACATAATTATACACTAAATTAACATTACGCAGTCTGCTGACCTAGTAACTGGGTCGCTTTAGGTCTTCGGCCATACTATTACTAGTTCAGGGAACAAAGTGTTGGCTACGTCAGAACTGGTACTCTAGGCTAACTGTGTATATATGTAGGCTATTTATGCCCTTATCGCCTGAGATTTAGCCTATGGTCTATGTCGCAAAATGTCACTTTTCGCCTTTGGATTTTCAAACTTTAAGAGAAAAAGGGATAACACGGATGAAGGTATGTCCACTTAACCCTTTTCCTATATTCATTTCCTATTAACATTTGCGCGTTATCCTAAATTCGTCTTTACCTGGGCCCGCCTACCTAACTTTTATGTGTTTGTTTACTTAAGCTTAGGCTAGGCCGAGGCTAGGTGACCATGCCAAAGTATAACACTAGGCCCATATGTAGTGATAGGCCTACCACAGAAATCCTATAGGCCTATGTATAGGGTGAGGCTACTTGAAGAGCAAGATGACCTAGTTAGCCTTTCACCAGTCGTTTTTTAATTCCATCGCTGTGGTCTTACAGTACACATAATATGTTTCAGAAATAAGAAACGACTGGTACAAGGCTATCTAGGTCGATCGTGCTTTCCAAGAAGAACACATCGGTAGGAGAAAAGCGATCATAAAATCGTCTTATTTTCAGTCCAAATACTATAATCTTGTGTTTTTTTAGATAATCTTGCTTTTGTGTCAAAGAAGTTCATATCAGAAGGATTTTCGATATGATACCGATTTGAAGTAAATATCATGAATTTTGTGGTTTTCCGCCTATACCCGTAATACTAACTGTCCCTATGGTTCGAATTTCGGTTGTGCCCTATAGAAGGCGGGTTAGCCCATATCCTTCAAGTGACGCCACCACCAGATCGATTTTGGTACGTTCCGAACCACTACCACTTAAATAGCCTATACTGCGAATTTCAATAAAAAATAAACGTTAGTTAATGGTTAACAAGGTTCAAGTTGTTGACAATAAGTTTGAAAATTTGACTTCTGCCAGAGCTTCGACATCATTCTGTTTCATACTAGCTAACTTTGTATGCATTATTTTTTCCTTCTGGGGTATCTGGGCTGAATGTTAACTGTATAACAAACTTTCCAACATGAGAGAAATTAACTGAGAATACTGTCCTGGGAGAGGAGGGTAGGGGAGTCCCCCTTCCCTTTGGAATATTTTTGAGATAGTAGGCTAAGTGCAATATTAAAATGCTAAATGTTTCGATATTTCTCAGTCTTTGAAGGTACATTTGTTTCCACACATTTTAAAATTTGTCTGCCATTTTTCATATTTATGATGAGTTGTTGCAATTGTTTGTTGTCATTAGTCCGTACGTATAAATTTACCTTACGGAATTGCAAATTTAGTGGTGAAAGTTCTTTGCTGTGACAGGGACCACGGAGACGCGAGGGCTACGGAGGCTTTAGCCCCCACACTTTTTCAGCTATGGGCATTTTGGGGCGCCTTAAATTGCATTTGGCCCTCCTTAAACCGCATTTATGTCATTGAACGTATTGGGCTGCTTCGATGATTCGCCCCCGCACTTACAAATCGGCTCTGCGGTCTCTGTGTGATGATTGTTGTATCAGAAATCTTGAGTTTGGCCTTTTTGATTAAAGGTGATCAGTCGTCTTAAAATATTCTTTGTGACGTCAGCCTTTTCTTGACATGTTTCTGTAGTCGTCACTACACCGTACAAGCATGGTATAGCCATTTGGTAAGCCAGAAGAGACGGCATATAGCAGTATACCTACTAGTTATATCGATGTCATGATATCTACTTGTACGGTGTGTCCGTTGAACAGTGACGACTGCAGAAACATGTCAAGAAAAGGCTGACGTCACCAAGAATATTTCAAGACGACTGGTCACCTTTAAGCAAGTTCACCCAAGGCTGTTATGCGTGTGATAAAGAGTGTACAGCGTAGGCCCATGTAAGCGTGAGATCGAGAAGCATAAAATGTGTGTGATCCGCGCGGAATGCGTTAACTGGTATATATCAGACTTACCCTAAGTCATAATCAGTCCTGTGTTTAACACTGATTTACTGTGAAATTGTAGTATGATCGTAACGTATTCTATCTAGTATTTGTAGCATGCGAACAGGCGCGGTTCTAGGGAAATATATATATATATATATATATATACATATATGTATATATATATATGTATAAATATATATATATATATTTGGGGGGGGTGGCTAAGTTTCCTTGGACCCCGGCAAAACCGGATAAAGAGAAGGCTCGTAGCTATAGGGGGAACCGATATCGTAAATATTTGTGGAACCTTTAGTGTTAAATAACTCCAGTATAACTTTTGGAAAAGGCGGACTTTACCGCTAGGTAGAACTGAAGATGAAAGCGCGCGTAGCGCGCGAAACTTTTTGAAATTACACTACTAAGAATTTTTACAGAACTTACTGTTTAAAGGGCCTGATAAATAGCCATGTGAAACACTTTCTGGGTATGTCTATGTCTTCACTTCTACCAGCCTATATAATTTTGCACATTTTTTGTGGGGGGGGGGGACAAGGAAAAATTTTGGGAGGGCTTAAGCCTTCCTAGCCCCCCCACCCCAGTAGAACAGCGGCGTACATGCAAACCATGGGCTCACGTGCGTTAGCACTTGTTTGTTAGTATTGTTGTATACGCCATTTGCCGCGGTCTTTAGCTGAATTTTTAGCTGTGATATAGTTACAGTTCGTCAAACAATCAGAAGAGAAATGTACGTATCTGAGCGAATAATACAATTGTTAAATGTATGCATGGTCAGTTAAATGCAAGTCATTGTCAACTCAAAAGTATCTCACATGAATGTGTGTCACTTTACCTCAGTGGTCAGTCACAAGGCTGACTTTGGGGTGCGTCGTTTTACTCTGATTTTCAGGACTTCATTCCGGAAAAGAAATTAAATAAGGAAATTAGGCAATGTGTGTCGTAATGCATAGGGTGTATCCACGGCGTCTTATTTCTATATGTAGGTCGTGAAAATGAAGATCCAGTTGTCTGTGAGGACATTCCTTCATCGAGCAGAGATGATCCCACACCTGTTCCCTCTGGTGAAACTGGCGCAGGCATTATATCAGACCCGCCACTGGAACAATGTAGTGATGCCACTACCATTTCTACAAAGGCAGCTGGCAATGACATTGGTTATGCTGTGCTCAAACAAAGTTTAACTGAAGAAGATCGAACCAAATTTATATCACCATGGAAACCTTCAAGAGAAGACGATTTTCCTTCCTCATCCCATATGAAATCAGGAAAAATGCGTAAGAGGCGCTTGCTTCCTCATCATTGTGAGGAGTTCCCGTGGTTGGGCGTAAGCAAAGTTGAAGGAATGGAAGGCGCGTTTTGTGTACCATGTGTGTTGTTTGTGGGTCGTGGTGGAGTAGGTGGTAGAAGTAGAGGAAAAGGTCAGTTACCAGGAAAATTGGTCACAAAACCCCTGACACGGTTTGATGATCTAACAGGCAAAAATGGAGCTCTATCGAGCCACCAGGATAATGAATACCACAAAGAAAACGTACTAGCAATGGAACATTTCAGGCAAACAGTTATTCAATGTAAAACAGATATTAGAGGACAACTTAACGAGTCATATAGGCACGAGATTCAGTAGAACAGGGATCGTCTTCGTCCAATTATTGATACAATTCTCACGTGTTCTCGACAAAATATTCCCCTCAGAGGTCACCGAGGGGAACTGGGTGCAATTTCTATCGAAGGAGATGAACCAGTAGAAAATGATGGAAATTTCAGAGCTTTGCTTCGATTTAGACTGCGTAGTGGCGATTCACTTTTGATGGACCATGTTAAAACTTCCAAGGCCAATGCAACCTACCAATCATCCTCGATTCAAAATGAACTTATCCGCATTGCTGGTGACTTGGTTAGGGAAAAAGTTGTTGCTAACATTAAAAAAGCACATTGCTGGGCTATCCTAGCTGACGAAACTATGGATCGTCAAAAAAGAGAACAATTGGCTATTGTTATAAGATATGTAGCACCAAGCGATTCTGGTGTTTGGAGATTATATGAGGACACCGTGATGGTATTGGACTTGATTTCTGACATCAAATCTAATAACCCTGGTGAAAATGAGCATAGTGAAACCAGGTTGAGTGGCAAAGCTATTGGAGAAACACTGCTGAGAAAGATTCGTGATCTCGGTTTAGACCTGTCGCTTTGAGTGGGACAAGGCTATGATGGGGCAGGAGCCATGGCTAGTGAGCGGGTTGGTGTTTCAGCTACAATCCAAAATGAAGCTCCATTGGCCTTTTATTTTCATTGCGCCATGCACTGCCTGAATTTGAGTGCTTCTGCTGCTATCAAGGTACCTCCTATTCGAAATGCAGAAAATGTGCGAGAAATATCAACAACTTTTAGAGCAAGTGCAAAAAAGACGAATCTGTTGAAGTGTCTCATAGAGAGTGACTCTGGTATCTCCACGACCAAGAAGCACTTGGTTACGTTATGTGAAACGCGTTTTGTAGAACGACACACGGCAGTTGTAACATTCATGGAACTTTTGAAATATACATTAGATGCCTTATCGGAAATCAAATGCTGGGCATCGCCTAATGACAGAAGCAAAGCAGAAAGCTTGGAAAAATCCGTATGCAACTCAGAATTTGCAGTTTCTTTAGTAATTCTGGAGAAACTGTCAGGACTGATTCTTCCAGTTTCCCGTGTCTTACAAACAGTAGGGGGTGACTTGGCCCAAGCTTTAGCCTCGGTAAACCGTCTCCAATCTGTTCTTAACGAAATGCGAACTGAAGAGGAATTTTGTAATTTGTATCAAAAGGCAGAGTCAGTCGCACGAGATGTGATGGAGGTGGAATTGCGAAAACCCCGCATTGCAGCTAGAAGCTCATACCGACCAAATGCCGAAACACCGGAGAATACCACCAAAGACTATTACAGAGTTAATTTTTTTTATCCAGCCATTGACTCTATAATTGCAGACCTAGAGCACAGGTTTGGACCACATCAGCAAAAGATTATGAAACTAAACTACCTTCTTCCAAGTTGCATGGAATTCGCTAAGCAAGCTGATGGTGAGAGGCAGTGGAATGATTTGATTCCTGCTATTGAGGTTTATGCGAGTTTCATCAAAGATCCTATTATGGTTGTCAAGGGCGAGTATATGTTGTGGAGAAAGAAATGGGAAAATGTTCCTGCTAAGTCCCGGCCGTCTTCATCAATCTCTGCCCTTGATCACTGCTCTGAAATATTTCAAAACATTTCTTTGTTGCTCCAGTTACTGGCAACTTTGCCAGTGACCACGGCACAGGCAGAAAAAGTCTTTTCAAAAATGGAGCGAACTCTCACAGCAATCCGGTCGACTATGACGGAGCCCGACTGGAGGCACTTATACTTCTTCAAATACACAGAACCCATTGTCCAGACGTAGAATCTATCATCAACCGATTTGCAATAACCTCAGCACGGCGGATGAATTTTAAATTATGACTGCGTAAGTTCGATTTTAAATTTTACTTCCCACAAAATAAGTGGTATATAGCCTGCCTAGCGACTCTGTGGTTGCCGCACCTGGTTGGTTTACTCAGTCCCTCATTTTCAAATTTGTTTTAGCTCCAAAACATTTGTTAGATCTGAAAGTGCAACCAAGGATCTTTTGTTTTCTTTACAAATACCTTTCCATGACAAATACCACTAACCTTTCCATTCCCCGTACACGTGGTAAATAATTATGACAATGCCATTGCGTCTTTGTTTGCATTGCAAAACTTGTCTTACCGCGAATAGCCCCCGCTATTAATACTGACTTTGCCATTGCTCTCAACCCATGATGGCTTTATCAATATTCCAATCTACTGGCCACGTTCAGTTAAAACGCTAATGACTTTTGGTAATTTGGCATTTTCTTAAGACTGAGTTACACCAACAGCCCCGGAAAAACCTGCATAGGCTAGTGCCTACCCCTCGGAAAACGCCTGACCACACGTCTACACCGACTTACTGACAACATTTTATTTGTTTGGCAAAATTTTTCCTATAACAGTTCAGAGCCGGGTCCAGAGTGCGTACGCCCCTATTTACAAAGCTATTGATTTTTTCTTTTTTATTTGTAATGGAACAAAAAATTGACTTCAAATAAAACTAAATGTTGCACCAGATTGCATCAGAGAGTGCTTAAATATGCAAAAATTTCTCAAAGGGGAGGGGGACACCCCTCCCCTTAGACCCCTCCCCCAGGCCGGCGATCAGGCTCTGCGGTTGGCCGCCCCCAATCAAAAATCCTGGCTACGCCAGTGGTCATTTGACGCTTACTGGTGGTGAGATTTATACATCCTGTGTTAGAGAATATGTGTCCAAGTTGCCATACACTATATGTTTTGACAATTTACACCTTTTCTTAATTTCTTAATCGTTATGATACCTGAAGCTGTAATCAAATAGTTCCGTTCACAGCTCCACCTGACATCATCATTTTTCTAAAAAGTCTACATTAGTTTGGGTAATAAACTGAAAGTGAGGGTTTTCCTTACAGGCTCAAGATCACTGCCTCCTGGCAAGTTTACTGGGATACACCTTACTAACCTCTTGTGGCTTTCAGAGACAACTTTCGGGTTAAACCTGCTACGATGTCGAGTACTTAAAAACTTTGGGACATCAACTTTTGAAGTTATTCCATAAAACAGTTCTGGATAAGGAAGATCTGGAGGAGGGCATGTGAAAAAATAATTTTATTACTTTCTTTCATACGAACGTAGTACTTATCACCTACATACTTAATAATTACGTACGCACGGGATAATTATAACGGATGTACGTACCTACGAAAGCGTTTTAAATACGTCTTAGTCTATAACAACATGTGTCTACGTACGTTTCTATCCTATGCCAGCCTACGTGATTTACTGCAGGATACACCTTCATTTCAGGAATGGGGAGAGATGAATTTGTTCGTTTGTCCTTTGACTGAGGGTTTAGCCAGACTGAGGGGGATGAACATCCCTTCCCCTAAGAACCCTCCCTCAGGACGGCGATACGAAATAACGTTCAGCCCCCAGCTGAGAACAGCTTCCTACACCTATGGTTTTGACCACCCAGTGCCCCCTCCCCCAACCTCGAAAAGTCTGGCGACAACACTGCATGCGCAGGAGATATTGTGACGACTGAATTTGTTTGGGACTGCTGTCTCTGATGTATTTTTCGGTAGTCACTGGCTTAACTTGAGTTGAACTTCAAGAGAGTTTGACAATCTGCATGCACAATATTTTACACCCTAGTAATTCCCAGCAGTTCACCACCGATTTCTTTTAGTACACAATTGTAGTGTCCATCTATATCCTATGAAGAATAATTAATGGGCTGGTTACCATGGTGCCATTTTACGTTCGCAAGTAATAATTATCACGTACGTACGTGATAATTATTACATACGTACGTGATAATCATTAATACGTACGTATGTAATAAAAATATTTTTTACTATGTCCCCTCTAGGGCTTTGTACGGGGTAGTGTAATGAGAACCAGTAAACTAGGGTTCACTGCGAAGGCTTATGTGTGATGTGAGTAAGACCGCTGAATACTGACACGACATTCCGGCTGCGCAGTAAACCACGAATGACAAATTGAAAGTTGATGGAAATCTGAGAATAAACTTCAAAGTCAACTAGAAATGTGGTTACGGGAACCGTAACCGCTGTTTATGGAAGCGATTACTATATGTGGAATTTTCACTTTACTAAATTATTGAACTGAAAAAGAAATCACTTTACAACAGCTAGATCATTTTAACAGAACTGTCTTGTTTCAGAATCAGACTACAAGGTTACTAACACACTATGCCTGGTGTAGATACAAGGCAGTGCAGTATGAAAACTGTTTCACAATATCAGTTCAAATTGGCACACTGAGAAAAATGATCTTGCCAAATTACTAGTACTTAGGCCCAGTCCATGATGGTTTAATCACTCAGATGCCTCGTTCCCGTTGTCCAGGCTGCAACAATATCGCCGTGCTTTATAGGCTTAGGCCTAAAACACAAATCTCTTACATTACTACAATAACTTCAAAAAGAGTGATGTAATGACAACCACACTCTCAGCTGCAGACCATGGCCCTACGGGACTGTGTTTCTCAGCCTAGGGAGGGTGGTGAGTTTTGCCCGACTCTAGAGTCTGGAGTAGCTATAGAATTTAACTGTCCAGTTTCCCGCCCGACTGAGACAAAATATCTGCCCGATTTAGTCGGGTCACTCAGGTGTCTGACATTTGAGGGCGGCCTCCCCCATCTCCCTCCCCCTAGCCCGCATTGCCATGCTGCTGACATTTTCAAAAAAATACTTGTAGACCACAAACAGTCTCTGCATGTAGGCCTTTATACAACGAGAGTAAGGCCAGCACAAAGTGCACGGTATCCTTTTTGACTGAAGGCCAAGTCCTAACAATTAATAGGCCTGAGTTGGTTTCAGTTGTTTATTTCTGTGTCAGTTACTGCAGACGTCGATAACATAAACTATGCATGCCGCTGAAATGGCTTGTTTTCGATAAACGCGGCTGTGATTATGGAACAAGATATATGAACGTTCCTATATCTTGCTCTGTGGCTGTGATACGGTAGTGCTCTACGGCTGCTGTGTGATACGGAAGTAGGAAGATTGAACAACCTGCATGCTTGAAACGCTGTTTCGATAAATACAGCTGTCATACGTACACAGAACTCCGTGCTGTGTAGTTGGACGTACGAAGGAACCACTGCTTGCGCAGTAGATAATCGTGTTGTTTCATGCCAAACTAACGTATCCCAGTGTTTCCACACTCTAAATTCATTTTTCCTGAAGTGAAATCTAAAAAGTCCCGTGTTTGGTATTTCCTGAAATTTTCGAATAACGCTTGTTTAATGCTGACTTTAATAGGCTGATCCAGGATTTCACATTTTCAAGCCATACGTCATTTCCATACGCTACATGCCATTTCCAGATTTCACGAAATTTTCCGAAATAATCCCACTTCCCGAAAATTTCCCGCAGAACCCAGATTTCCAGAATTTCAGGTAATTTCGGGAAGAGTGGAAACACTGACGTATCCTACGAAAAGACGATGCCATTAACCTACAACATTCATACGTTTTTACAATGAAATATTCTATATTTTCTCAGTCGTTATTTAGTGAAACATCCTTTATTCCGACTGTACTTGCTTCGTTCTGATCTACAATTTGTCACAAATGTATGATGCAAACGACATGCCTAATACTGAACAACTTTCCCCGAAAACCCGGGACAAAGAAACTGTCACGTGACCTGAACCTGGGTAATAGCAATATGTTTATGAAGCTTCGCTTCCATAAACATAATCAGGACAAATCATTGGACTCAGGGCCCAGGGCCGTTTCATCCATAAGGCTGTAGAGAAAAAGAGACAACGGTCTAAGTCTAACGTGCTCAAGTTATGTAAGACAAGGCATATTCGATACATGAGATAACTTGGAAAATTATCCAATACGGTATTTCGGAATGAACGCAAGTAGCGAAGGTCAAAGGTCAAATGAGGGGAACCTGCAGGGAAGGGACGAACTTTTTGCCACCGCCACTGTGTAGCTAGAGCATATACACAGCCAATGAGAGCCGCTACGCAGACACTCGGCTGATGGCGGGATGTAAACATTCAAAAATTACATGTACGTACATGTAGGTACGAGATACGCATAGTGTATATATATACTGTACACATAATTGTATGATTGTGCACGTACAAAGCGTTATTGTGCAGAGACAGGTAGCTAGCTGCTACTCGACTCATAAGCCTCACAGCAGTACTTTTACCCCGGCCGGTGAGTCCGAGAGTGGCAGTTCCCTTGTACGATCTAAGATTTACCTCTCAAACGTCATTTTTTGTTTTCTATGTACCCTCTCAAAAATGATTGCCCAACCTGGGCAAAAATTTACCCAGCAGTTGGTTCCGTATGCCTACTGACCGGAATTGGGTAAAACATTGCCCAACTTAGTTGGTTAAGAGTTTTACTCATTAGTTGGGCAAAAAATTTGCCCAACCATTTTACCCAACTAATTGAGCAAATATTTTGCCCTACCAATTGGGCAAAAATTTTCAGTGAATCCAACTCAACCAGAACTACCTGACGTGCGAAGTCTCGTTCTAGACTGGCTGAATAGAACGGCCTCCGCCAGTGAGCTCCGCCGTCGTGATCACGGATACTCCTGCGCTAATGCTAGCCACTTTTGAGCTTTTTAAGTACGTAGAAACAGGCACTGAGAAACTAAAGGAGATCCCAAACCCAAACAGAAACCCTGTCGGATCACAAACACAATGCCAAACAAACTATACACACCATACAACAGGGAACAAAACAGTCTTTGTTACTACTGAGATTCAGAAACTTGCACTGCAGCCAACCCCAAAACAACACCCTAGCCCAACAACCACAAACCACCCCAAAACAGTCCCATCCGTCAACCAACCGGCTCACAAAGGCCACCGCGCCGGAAGGCAACACACGCCCAAAGGCTACCACACGCCCGAGGACAACACCACTCCCGAAGGCAACAACACGCCCGAAGGCAATATTACGCCCGATGGCGACACTACGTCCAAAGGCAACAGCACCTAAAAAGCACTGGGAAAATACAGGTGCTGTTGCCCAAGGGTGCCCCGGAGGCAGTTGTGGCAAAGGGTAAACTCATTATTCCCACGTTTATACAAACTCCACAACCGGATGCACTTTTAAGTCCTACCCAGGACACTTTTTTTAAAAGTAGCAGGATTTTAATTGGAAATTCATATGTAAATGAATGTTTTGGTTTGGCTATTATATATATTCATTGAGATTGTTTGTTATTTTTAACGATTAATAATACAATTTTCTGCACGATATTTCAATTTCTCCTTCTTTATGTTGTGTTGTACAACTGAGAAACATAATTTTCTGCAAGAATTCACCTTTCCAGCTTCAGTTTATTTCAATTAGACCTGCAATAAAGGATAAACACAAATTTTCTTTGAAAAATTCGGAATGCTCCATTCAAAAAATAGGTTTATAAACCTGGTATTCCAATAGAATTTCACAGCATTTTAAACATGCACTCTTCTCAAATTGTCGTAGCAAAAATTCCCACAGTGTAAGTAAACGTTTTGCAAAATGTTAACTGTGAATGTAAAAATTTAGAAAGAGGTGTTATTAAAAGAATTAATTGGCGGTACGTTTAACCAGTGTTGGGTAAAGAAATGTACCTAAACCATTTCACCAATAATTGGTCAATAGGTTTTTCGGTTCTTTTGCCCAATATTGTGAAAAATTTAACCAACTCTACATTGCCCAGGAAATTTTAGCGAACTTTTTAAGAGTGTATGACAGTTTCGTCGCATACGATAACAGGCTATTTTAAAATCAACCTCCTCAGAAAGCTCAGCCTTTTTCTGCAGACTTTGAAAGCAAGTCTGTCGTCGTCTCGGTTGGCTGCGAGTACAAGTGTACGTAGGTACGTACGTACCGTCCGTATACTGCAGTACAGTATAGTACCTTTTTATTAATTGTGTACGTACGTACACTGTTAGAACACTGTTTAAAATTTTTAAACAACCACATATTAACCAGTGAATCGCTCAATGTTGTTTAAATTTCAAACAACCTTGTTTGAAATTTGAACAACATTGTTTAAATTTCAAACAACCTTGTTTGAAATTTAAACAACATTGAGCGATTCACTGGTTAATATGTGGTTGTTTAAAAATTTTAAACAGTGTTCTAACAGTGTATGGCGCGCAAATCAGTTCACTTTAAGCAGCCTGGGTAATATTGCGAGGGAGATGGACTTTACCCAACCTGAAGGTTAACCAACCCACTTGGTTAATCTGTTTTGCTACTGTGTTGGTTACCAAACTGCCCAGGATGGGCACTTTGAATTTTACCCAACCCTTTTTAACCAAATTTTTAGGGTGTAAGGATCCCATCATGTTATTCTTCCCATGACCCCACAATTCGTTAAAACCGTCCTGCTTATTCTGGTAGCCAGTGACGTTTTAGTCCGTCGGGTCATTGCCCGGTCACTGTCCATATTTCAAGGTTGAAGTTACAAAATCGTGTAAAATACATGAAAGTACTAAAAGGGGGTGAAAAAGTCCAAAGTTACAAAGATTAAAATAGCATGGAACGCATCATTTCGTGTGCAACGACAACGAGTTTGTGCAGTGATAAATAAACAATGGGCAGTGATAGATGAAAATGTCCAGTAACTGAAAATGTCCAATAACAAAAAAGTATATGAGGGCTATTATATTATACATAGCAGGGCTGTTCATGATAACCAGGAGAGCGACACAAACATAGGTACTGTACTTGTTGGCAAGATCGTTCCCTAATGATTTAATCGGAGGCTTGAAGGTGTCTTGTGTTTTAGGTTCTGTCTTCATGCAATCCAGTGCATATGGAATACCAAATTTCTCTCTACTATCATATGATCCAAGAAGGCATGTTGGACATAGGAAGTTCTAGTGACAAATTTTGCGTTTCCATGGTATCAGTGCGTTTGTGAAATGCCAACTATTCCTGGTCTCAGCCCAGACATGGTTGTACTTAGTTTAGCACAGTTCCCTCATATCGTGACACTGTAGATATTTCTTAACTTTGGTAAAGGGTTTATATACATGCACATTATACTTGTACTTTATAAGGTATATAATATGGATATAAAGTAAGTCTAAACGAACGTTACTGCTTTTCGATAGTCTATGAAGTATGTACTAAGTGTATTTTCCCTACCTTTTACATTGAATATTTTGGTTAAAACATTTTTCTCTTTTCTCATACAAAGCATTAAACTTACTTACTGTAAATTATGTGTGTATGTGAAAATGAGTGTCGAAATAGCCCATGTACAGTGATAATAAATTGTTTTAAATTTGTAAGTAAACATAATAAATCAACAGTTACTAAACGAATCAAGCAGGAAAACAAATCTTTCGCTCCTTTTATATTTATGTAGTAGAGAGTATTGAAATAAACACACGATTTAATGTGCCGTGTGTTACTTTCCGAAAAGATGCAGTTTTAGTTGGCTTTTTCAGCGCAAAACCTTTGCAATTTGAAACAGATGCGAACCATAAAGTACCGGTTCATGTGTGTTTTCGTGTGTAGTCTGTAGTTGTATCGTTGAGAAGGCGCATATGTACGATCACGTCTCGGCCTTTTGGGTCATTATGTGTAGTATGTTCTTTTCAGCCAGTCTATATACTGGTATATAGTGTGCTAAGAGCTGACCAAAAGCAACAATCGTCACTCCAAAACAAAGTCTAAACGTAAGCATTTAAGCCTCCTCATGTAACCCAGGAGTAATTTACAATATCTGCCAAGTCTCACGCGATTTTCGGGAGTCTCGCAGATTTGAAATGAGTATATCACGCTTGTCCACAAGTCTTTTGTAAGATGTGTTTCTCACGCATCCATGCCAAAGTGTAACCTTAAACATTAAGTCATTATCGGGCTTCTCTTGTATGTACTGTCTGTAGTGATATGTTACATCAAATTTATCCCTGTCAAAGCAATTGGACCAAATTTATCATTCATCCATGACAGTATAATGAAAGTGTATATTCCTTGAAAACATTTTGAAAGTCTTCTTTATCAAAAAGCAAATCAAATTTACAATTATTGCCAACAAATACGTAACTGTTGTTTCACTTAGCAAAGGAATAATAAAGCTATTTTGGCTTGAATTAGCACCCGTCATTTTCTCTGCTATCATTTAACATTTAATCGGGTGATAACAGGACCTGGAATCAACTATTTTAAGTCGACGTATCATCCACTTTTCATATTTTTTTATGAACGTGTATAGGTACTTTGGGAAAGGGGGGAGGGTTGGTCAGAGGCCCGTGCACACTTCATTAAAATATGTAAAACGATGGAAGATAGACTACGTTTTATATATTGAAGGAAGATTACATTTTGTATGCTTATGACAGTGTAGTAGTCGACGAAGCCGGCAGTCCGAGACCGAGGTCGACACCGGCGGATTTCGAGACCGAAACCAGGGGCAGAATTTCCAGATCGAGACAGAGACCAAATGGGTCCAAGACTAAGACCAAGACAGAGAACTCATATACATATTTTAGTGTTTGCATGGGGTATCCTGGTACTCACGCGTTGTCCTATTACACGGTTTCAAATGTACTTCCCGGATAATTTAAAAAGATGCAGACTGTTGAAAAGAAAAGCCACTTTTTCAATACATTCACGTTCACACAAGAGAGCACTTGTATTGATAAAACTTTCTGGAATGAAGCTCTCATATTTTCTAAAATATGCTTAACACTTTCTAAAATTTAAATGCGATGTACTTGTTGCTAATTTTACAATAATAAAAATACCTAGGCATTTTCCGAAATTTTCCTACACTACAATAATATTTCCCGGAATTCGAGAAATTCGGAAACAATATGTTACTACGTTAACTGTCCATAGACATTTATTAAAATAATTTTATACATAGTCTAGTCAAAAAATCTTGGAGGACGTCATGCAGAATCTGCTCTCCCTCAGATCAAAATTCGGTCGCGTATCGGAGACTGATCGTTTGCGGGGATTTTGTGTTATCTTGCTAACTACAGCCCGGCCGCATTAAAAAAAAATACATCACAAACTATCGAATCGACCAGCTTAACATTTGTTTCCTTAATTATGATGAAAAAGATCAAAACGAAAGTGTCATCATATGTTAGGTTCTCCGTCTAACTTATGTCAATGTTTCCCCAACGGAAGGGGGGGTTAGCTGCTGCCCCTCTGGCGGCACCCATTAATAGCATGTTGTCAGAGACAAATTTGTAGGGTCTTTCGTCCACTGAGGGGCATATAAACATACTGAATTTTCCTCAATTTAGTGCAGTGGAGTCACTTGCTCACGCAACAAAGTGTTACGTAGCGTGTTTCCCTCTCTTTTCCTCGTAACATATGTGAAAAAGTATGGGATACTTGTTCTGGGGTCTGAACCCATTTTACTTGAGAGAAACAAGTCTTGTCCTAGCAAAAGTGAAAAATGCTTGCTCTAATTATATATATATATATATATATATATATATAGGTTGAGCACTCTACCATTGACTAGTATACTTTGTTAAGAATATATATATATATATATATATATATATATATATATATATATATATATATATATATATATATACATACATATATAAGAAGTGACGACTTTAAAGAAGAATCAAAAGCTGGACAAAGAATTGTTCACTCTCGGGGTTGAAGGTTGAGAGAAGTGTGAGACTCTCTTCAAAAATGAAAGAAGCACTGTATGGAACTGAATGATCATCTATCCGAGGACTGGAAAGAAACTTGTCCAATTACTTCTTCTAACAACTAAGAGGCCTTCAAGACAAAGTACAAAGCACAGGAGCAAACGGGATAGAATTCCCTGACTTCAGACCCAGAATAACCCTTGCCAATTGTTGGATCTTTCCTTAATCAACTGATTACTTTTGTGGACTTCAGAGAGATGACAATCGAACTGCCATGTCCTGTTTCAATCTCCATATGGCTTACTAACATCTCATACCTTTTCATAGGTGTATGTCCAAAATTTTGAAGCCTTCTCTTGGGGAAATGTAAAAGGTCACGGCAGTATGCCACTGCTCCTGAAGGTGGTCCCAGAGGGGATATAAAAATGAATTTTTGACATTCATTGGTCATATTTCTATAACCCAAGACATACCTAAAAGTCAAAGTTGTAAAAGATATAGACATAGTTAAGTAACTGTTACGCAAGCTTGGGTCACATCCAATTCTCCCAATATTACCAGAAAGTTTCGAAAGTTTAAAGATTTTAACGCCTTCATAGTTAGTGAATTATACACTTCAAAAAATTTAAAAGTTAAGAAACGTACCCTGTTTTACAATTGTTGCAAAAACAAATTTAATTCCCATTCCTGAACAATGCCCCATTGCTCATGTAGTGGCACTCTAAAAGCCCTGCATTATCTTTCTTTGCAACATTTACTGAGCAAAAAGTAATGAAATCATTCAGAAACTTCTAACACCTTTTTCATATAAGGTTAATGGTACATGATTGAAAAGTCAGATTCTAAAGTCTATTCACAGTCTGGCACATTTTGAAAAACAAAAAGGCAGAGACAAATATACGTCCACGAGCAATCACCACAGAACATTGTATAATTTACCCTGTCAAAAAATGAATGAATCTCCATATCTTCACAGCTCAGCATTGGATAATACTAAGAAGATGGAAAGTGGAAAAAGTTTGACTTTCTAATGTCTGTCACATATGTAATCATTTGAAATTTCAGCCTTATGCTCAATTCAAATAGTAAGACTATAAATAGCATCACACAATGCCTTAAGGCCACTGTGGGATATCATTAACTCTATATATTCATTGTCGCCATAAGGTTTAGAATTTAATGTAACAGTTTAACATGCTACCTCAACATAGTGTACTTTACGAAAAAATATATGTTAAATTTCCATTCACACACGAGATGTACTGACGCTGATGGCTACATAGTAGGCCTGTGGCCAGGTAAGGTACTCAAGGGGGTCGAGATAGCTTTTTATGCTGGCGAAATTATTTTTCAGAGGTGAAAAATGTTATGATGTATTCAGGCAATCGTAAGTAATTTTTCCTACAAAATTTGCTAGCAGCTGCCAGAGATTTTTTTTTTTTGGGGGGGGGGGCGGAGGAGGGAGTCCCATAGCACAATTGACTTTAGGCCTGCTGCATAGCAACATCCATCCCTATGTATTCCCTATAACTGTGACCTTTGATGTACTACAAACTTTCTTTTCATGACAATTAAGTTTGAAGAAGTTATCTAAGGTATGGTAACTCTCTTGCGGAGGGGTGGAGGAACGACTAATGCAGATGTCTCTCTTTCAAAAAAGATATAAAAATATAGCATAAAACCACATCTGAGGACCTCAATACAATTTTCCAAAGGGGAGGGGACACCCCGCACCTTAAATCCCTCCCCAGGATAATGGTCTAAAATGTTCAATCACATCCTCTACAACCCCCCCCCCCCACGCTGGTAACAGCTTCCTACGCCTGTGACTAGAAAGGCCCGTCCGATAAAGGAACGGGGAGTGAGCAGGTGGAGATCGTCTTCTTACTGGCACTCGAGTTCATACAAAGGAATTATCCAGTTTGATATTTCAGAATTTTAATGCATGACGGGAAGGGTGGTACTTCTACTGTACCAACAGCAGGGACTGTCTGCTTAACCCATGCACGCACTCTATTTTTTTTTTTTCATATCAACCGCGGACTGAGGAAATTAGCTGTGAAGAAAATATTTTCTTTGAAATAAATTTCTTAAACCTGAACTGGGAAGGTTGCATGGGTTACGTTTCAGTGTAGAAATAGGAGTGAACAGTCCCTCTAACCAGGGAGCTGTTACGTAACAGCTCCCTGCTCTAAGCGAGTGCACCTGCCGGGAAAAGTCGCTGAACTGATGCTGGCACAATAAAATTCCGTCATGTAATGTAATCCTGAAATATTGAACGGCTAATTAGCTTTTCTTCGACCATTGTCATTTGCTTGTGGTATGGCTGATCAAATTAAAATTTCGAATTCCCTGCAATTTGTTGCAAATCATTGCCATAGGCATATGAAGCTCATGAAAAATAGGCGGGCGAGAGTGTACAATGTTTCTGAATATATGTTGAAAGAAACAAAAATATGCCAGCATTGTAGGTCTGGAGTGTTCAAGCAAAGATCAACCCAGAAATTGATGATTATCGGGAAATGATTGGCATCCACACTGTCTGTTTTCCTACCCCGGTACAAGGAAGCGGCTGACGTTTGGAGGCCATATGGTCTCGGAACTTAGTCTGACCTCTTACTAGTTGAAAAAAGTTGTAATACATGTAAAAAAATTTTTGTGTTTGCTTCGTTATTTCCTTAGCAATACCCAAACAGCGCCATGGTGCAAACTGTTTTCCTTACAATTCCACATTGCGGCTATTATTTCAGTTGTTACTAGGTCACAGAATGGTTTGGGTCTTACATAGATTTTTATTGTTGTAGGCCAGTGATTCTCGAACGCGGCCCTTAGTAGAGACCCTATAGTGGAAGAGATTGGCCAACTTATTTCATGGGCGCCATTTTGGAGCCACATGTTAACTATGACCATATACACTGTGTGTGTACAATTTTCCGTACAAAATGTAAAACAAAGTGAGTTATAGCGTTCTGTTCTCTTATGACAATCATTCGTATTGGTTGACTCTGGCTGGCACTGTCTGCCGGATCCTTTAGTTTTTTACTCGGCGAAAGAAAAGCCGTCCTTGGAGGGGTCTAGAGGGAGGGAATAACACCCTCCATTTTGAGTAACTAACAGAAAGTGACGAAAATGCAGAATGGTGTTTGCTATTTTGACAGTTTTAAAAGTGCCGGATTTTATTTAAAAAAAAATCTCATTTTAGTGTGTCTTATTTTTGTGGTAGTAGGGGGTGGGTCTATTCTGGGCTGGGTCTACCCCCTTCTTTCTGAGAAAACTACTAGAACGTTAATGCAAGATGGCATACATGCAAAAAGGTGCTTTTTATGGAAAGTTGTAAGCAAGTTGAACTAATCATTTAAGATTTTATACTATTTAGTGAAAGTTTCAGGAGAGGTCTGGGGGAAGGGGTAAATATAGGGGAGTACTTCCTTGTGAGGCTTTTTTTTTTCTATTTTATGGAAAAGCCCAGGCCTAGGTTTTATAAAATTGTGACTGACCAGGGTGTGTTCCATGTAAAAATCTACATCAAAGTCAAAGGTACCGGCACGCAAATATTTCACTGAGTTTCTCATGCTACTGATAGATCCAGGAGCAATGTTTGATCTGTTATTGTGTTCCCCCTCCCCTATGACATTTTTGAAAAATTGGGTGTCCTTACATGCAATCTGTGCCACATATGTTACATTTGAAGTAAAATTTGTGTCAAAAATTGACGTATTTTTAGAAACTAAAAAAAAAAAAACATCGGCATCAGTGAGGGTGAACCATGGCCCAAAGGGGTGCCCCCTCCCCTTTGAAAATTTTTGAAAAATTAAGGTGTTCTTACATGCAATTTGGTGGCACATATGCTACCATTTGGAGTAAACTTTGTGTTAAAAAATTTAAGTATCGTTAGGTAGTAAAAAAATTGGCATCAGTTAGGGGGTGGGGGTATGGCCCAATGTCCCCCTAAATACGCCACTGCTCCTATACCTATGGCTGGGGACTGCAGCTCTGGTATTCCAACGTCTCTATGGGGATGTTCCGACAACTCTTCAATAGGGTTAGTATTAGGATTAGGGTTAGCCGGTTAAGCCAAAGTGTTAGGAGTTGAATTTGGGTTTATGTGTTGGAATATCAAGCAGTCGGAGCGTAGACATGGAACCGCCGTATACGGTATAGGCTAGGCCTTGTACAGAACGTCGTGATCTAACTCTAAGGCGAAGCCTACTCTAACGTTAGGCCTACATGTATTACTAAGTCGTATAACGTAAAGTTACATCGCATAAGCGATCGCTATTTGATGGATTCCAATTGTACCTTCTAATTTTTACAGCCCACCGAAGCCTTTTTATACAGGATGGGAATCTATACAACTTGTAATCCTTTTCTGGTATGTTCGTGCATCCAAATGCAGTTCAACCCGGCCGCAATTCTGGAAACAAAACATGTCTATCTTACATAGGATGCGTATGTCCGGCCGTACGTACAGCCTCCACAACTTCTCGAATGTACATAGGCTACACATGATCTTTCAAGCTCGTGCTTTGGCTCCAAAATGGTGCCCACACATTTCGTCCAATCAGAATGCGTATCTGAGAACAATGGTTGGCTAATCTCTCATACTATAGGGTCTCTAGCCCTTAGGACAGCATGCGGCCCTCGGACCCTGTTGGTGCAGCCTCTGACTTGAGATTTTAGGTTTTGAGAAATCATCTTTGACATGAACAAAACGTAGCAAAATAAGACGTAAAATTATGTAACATAAAGTCACTACTTGACTCCTTCCAAGTTTGCTCTTCTGATAGAGTGCTAGGTTGCCTGCGTAACAGACTGTGTGGTATATTCCTAGTTCAGTCATATCTAAGACTGATTTCGTGTCCCTTGTTGTTGACAATCATTTTACGTACACGGTGGCATGTATTCATGCAGTGGTGCATTGCGGAGTGTTTGTAAGCCTGTTTTGTAGTGACAAAGCTTGTAGCAAATGTATATCCCGAAAATTTAATTGCGACGTGAGGTGACTGAGAAACGTAAGGTGTTGAGCGTTTGTTGATTGGTGACTGGAATTAAATTTCTGTACTTTATATTTCGGTACTAACAATGTCTTTGGGACGTTTTATAATATAGGCTAGATCTCACTATTTGCATACCTCTGTAAGATGATATAAAATCATTCAATCAAAGCTTTTTTATTTTTGCGGCCCTCGTACTCAGCAGCCCCTTTCTCATTCTGACCACGTTTTAAAATAACTGATCAAGAGCTCTCTCACATATACAGGCCACTAACGACTGGTAAGTGCCGAACTTTTGTGAGTTCATCCATTTCAGATTGCGGATTCAAGTTCTTCGGCAACCTACTTATTTTGGAACGCCAGATGTTTCTCCTATACCGCAAACTGACGCTTGATAATAAACATCAAAATAACCATACTGGTGACCCACGCATGCTAGACCCAGAATTGTAGTCGGGTGGCGCCAGATGGGGGTGCAGGGGGCCATGCACCCAATTGTCCGGGAAACAGCCTTGATTGGTACGATAAAGTGTGTAATCCCCCGACGACGACCAGCCGCAGCAACAAACTTCTAACTCTAACTCTTGATTTTGCCCTGAGTAAGACATATTGTCCAATAAAGACTACCATTTCGTACTTTCATTAATAGCAACCCCAAAATTTTCGGCGGGTTTCGCGTGCCAAATTTCCGCGTTTGCCATCCTTTCGGAACTCGGCCGCTCCGACGTGGAGCTTGGCCTCTTCCAGGTGCGACTCCTATTTGAAGAGGCAAATTTGTGGTGAAGAGTGCGATTTCCTGCAATCTAGAGCGCCTGGAAAGCAAAATGTTTGGACCTCAGCCCCAACCATGGTTGGGCTAAGGTCGGATTACTCCTGCTGGACACTGCAAAAGTGCAAACTGCCCTCTTAACAGCTTGAGGAACCGCTTCCTACGAACCAAATTGTTAACGATACTTAACGCAGTGAGGTGTGAGGTGAATTCATGGGTCAAGACGGTAGCGTATACAAGTGACGCTTTCAAAAGCAAGCAAAGTAGCCGTGTTCTTTTGCTGAAGTATGAAAAGGCCTGACTAGGAATACCAAAGTAATCCTTTGCCTCTTCTTGTGCACAGTGGCGCCGGCACGGGGGGGCATGGGGGGGGCGCGTGCCCCCCCAATGAAATTTTTTTGAAAATTTTAAAATGATCCCAAAAGGCGATTAAGCTATAGATTTCTGTAGGGGGTAGGGTGAGGTGTGCTTCAACCGAGTGATAGATCTATTTAATCATTTTCTATCACAAATGTTTCTCAAACTATCAGAATTTTCGCAAATCCTTCGCAAACTATCAAAAATTTCGCGCGCTCCGCGCGCTTCAAACCTTACCTCTGTGTTCTTATTATCAATATCTTCTGATAGCAACTCCCGGAGAAGCACAGCAGCAAAAGTTGAAAGCTGTTCACGAATTAACAGGTAAAAGACTGGCTTTTTGAGTGGCATGTAGGTTTGTTGGGCAATTGAAAGTGTCTCGATGCAGATTCTGAATGCAGGTTTTGTCATGGAAATCTCATTTAATGAAAAATTTCGCGCGCTTTGCGCGCATGCTTTACGGTTTGCACTCCACCTTATGACCATTATTAACATAATAATACATGGAACTATAATCACAACATCTGTAGGGGCCTATAGCATCAATATGCGATCTTTCAATCTAAGTTGTTGAAGCATGATTTGGAAAGTTGAAATTATGCCGTTATATATTTTCCAGAAAATTTTACCGAGCGCTTTACGCGCAGCCATTATAGGTATAGATGGCAGACACGTAGCCAAGGGGGTTGGAGGGGGCATCCGCCCCCTTGAGCATATTTTGGGGGTTTTTTTAATGTTTTTTTTTTCAATATTGCTAGTGTTTCTCCTATTTATATGCTGTAAAATAGACTTGGGAAGTGCCATTTCCAGCGATCTGGGAGGCACTTTGGGCCAAAATTTTCTTGCGCTTTGCGCCAACCCATGGTGGCGCAAAGCGATGAGAATCTGTCTATGGGGTTCGCCCCCTTGACAAATTCCTGGTTACGCCCTTGATAGATGGTGATTTTTAATACACTTACGACAAAAAAAGAATTCTGAAAACGCCTTCTTAGTCCTTCACCCCTTTTGCTATACCTATCAGGGAGGTCTAATATCACCTTCCTGCACCAATAGTCTCCCTCCCGCCCGTTCTCCATTGCTGGAAGCTGTTCATCTGGATTTTCGTTCAAAATTAGTAAAAATACGATAGTTGTAAAGTGCTCTACTCTATATTATCATTTGGATGTCACGTAATAAGCATTATGTCGTTGCTCCATTTTATGTACTTTATCTAGAGCTTCCGGAAGGCCCTATACAGGTATCTGCCAGCCTATAGATGCCTTTTTATAATGCACAATGAAAGGGAGGAAAAAATTCGTTATATTCCAACAATGTTTCTGTGGACTCCACGCACGTATTTTTGGATAACTTGAAAACATTGCCAATAGAAGGCGGTAAAGTAGCCAAAAGGGAGTCTTCAGGAGGTTTGTTGACAACGTATTCTTCTCTTAGACAACATGCTCTCCTTTTTCACCTAACCAAAAATTAGAATTCACTAGATTATGGACATTTTCCAGCTATATATCATCAGCTCCAAAAATATTCCAAAAGATAGCACCATTTTGCATCTAAGAAACCTTAAATAAGCAAAAATTTCTCAAAGGGGAGGCACCCCCTCCCCTTAGACCCCTCCCCCAGGACGGCACCTAGCTTAGTGCTGTGACACCTGACAAAAAGAAAGGATCCCCCACTGTGTATACGAACGTTGGGAGCACACGGGAAAAAACGCATTTTGTGCAGACTTGGGAGGTTAACTGAAGTGCCATTACGACATCATCTGTTGTGCCCCCCCAATCACCAAAGTCTGGCGGCGCCACTGCTTGTGCAAGTTCAGTGTTGTAAAACATATCAACCATGAACACTTACAACATCAGTGTAAGCTATTCGCTGTTAATTTCACCGACTGCAGTGGCAAAGTAGTTGGAGCATTCGACTTGCAGCTGGAAGGTCTAGGGTTCAAACCCTGGCCGGGTCATACCAAAGACTTTAAAAATGGAACCTACTGCCTTTGTGCTTGGTGCTCAGCATAAGCAATGGAGTAGGGAAAACAAGCCAGTGAGTCACAACTGGAAAAAAGGCCGTGGTCGTCTCGACTTGAACCAATTGGTTGGAAACTGGGACGTTAAACCTCATCTAACTAACTAACTAACTAACTCGCTGTTAATTTCATTTTATTATAATCTTCATAATCATGCAGTGGGAACATGCTTTTACGAGTAATGAATGTGAAATCAGTATTCAGTATGCTTAGAATATTTCCAAATGCACTTGCTCTACACATATCACATTAAAGCATGTAATGAAATTTAGATTCAAGATGCAGGTCTGATCTTTGTTCTATATCAAAACGACCGTTCTCCTCTTTAAGGAATGCATCATCTTTCAAAAGGGGATGTGGATGGCTTAACCAGGTCACGTGAAATCATGTATTATATATGGCCTGATGGAAAGGCTTTCCAAACTAGAAAAATTTAAGTATTATATGACCTGATCAAAGGGTTTTCAAAATAGAATACTTGAAAGTTGAGAGCCCCCAAAACTATTTTAAATTCAAGTTAAAGAATATAGGAAAGTAAAGCAAGGTGAAGTTAAAGACCTAGTAAAATACCAGAAGAATTTCAACATGCGATATTACTTTAATGCATGCCACAAGTATTCAATGAAAAACGTCTCACATTAAGCCGAAACCATTGTCATTAAGGGGTCAACAATAACCTCTTGGTAAAATTCCCCCTTGTAACAGTCTCACCGTGACGGCTGCACCAGGATTTCAAAAGTGGGGGTGGGGGCAGCAAGAGGGAGAAGGAAAATGTGAGGGGCAAATGCTTTGCGTGCACATTGCTCCTGTAAGCTGTCTGCCTTTGTCAGTGGCCCCGCCAGAATTGGTGGTGGGGTGGGGGGGGGGGAGCTGCACCACCAGAGGATGATATTGCAATCCCACCTCAGACGAATCCTAAAGTTAGTGTAATTGTGCACGTTCGCACCTGCGGTAGTTTACACACGGGGGTATGGATCCCTTGATCCTTCGTCACCTCTTGCAGGCGCTTCCTGGGGAGGCGTCTGAGGGGAGAGCTTTCCACTCCCCTTTGAGAAACTGTTGTTCATTTAAGGTGGCTAAGATGCAAAATGGTGCTGTCTTTGGAGAATTTTCGAACTGATCACAGGTTGAAAATTTTTCATAATTTAGTGAATTATTTTTGGCTGGGTACAAGTATTAAAAGGGTGTGTTTTCTCAGTGGAGGAGTAAAAACTCCTCCCCTTAAGAACTTTTGTTTATGTGATTTGGCTAAAGTTCAAAATGTAAGTATCTTTGGCAAATCTTTGAACTAATTACATACTTTAGAAATCCTTATTATTAAGTGATATTTTGGCTGTGGTGTGGCACCCCTTCCAAGGTTGTCACAGACCGGCATAGGGCTTCCTCGAGGCTGTGTTGTAATTACAAAATGATGGCACTAACATGAGTAATGATAATTCAGACGATCGACGTACAACGGGAAATGAGCAAGAGAAGGTAAAAGGTGTAGCCAAATTAATGGTAGTGGACTAACAATGCTTTTATTTAGTAAGTGTTTTAAAATTTACCATCTATCGATAATGGGTGCGGGCGAGGCGCGCCGTAAAATGTTTCAAAAATGTAAAAGGAAATATCTTTACTTTCAATCTTTCACATCATGCTACAAATGATACCGTGTTAGCTACTCACGATATAAAATTGCTCTAAGATAGGCCTTTATATGCGTGGTCCCTCTATAATAGCTAAAGAGGTTGGGTATGTAATTTTATTTTTTCGGAAATGTGTTTTAGAATAATTCCGTTTCTTAATTGTCCTAACTGCCCAATGTGGTTATGAGATATGGAGCGCAAACCATGGAGCTACTACCTGGTATTAGCTTCATGCGCAAACCGTGGCGACGAGGCGCGCCAAAATTTTGCATTTAAAATCATTTCCATGAGAAATTTGCACTGCAGTGGCTAAGTGGTTAGAGCATCCGACTTGCAGCCGGAAGGTCTAGGGTTAAAATCCTGGCTGGGTCATACCAAAGACTTTAAAAATGGAACCTACTGCCTTTGTGCTTGGTGCTCAGCATAAGCAATGGAGTAGGAAAAACAAGCCAGTGAGCCACAACTGGAAAAAAGGCCGTGGTCGTCTCGACTTGAACCAATTGGTTGGAAACTGGGACGTTAAACCTCATCTAACTAACTAACTAACTTCTCACGCATTCATACCAAAGTATAACCCTTTTAATCATTGAGTTATATTGCTATGGTACCGTTGAACGATTTTTTTTTTCATTAACACGCTTCTCTTGTATGTACAGTGGTGATATGGTGCACCAAACCTCTCCCTGTCAAGGCAATCGGACAAAATTTATCATTCATCCATGACAGCATAATGAAAGTGAATATTCCTTGAAAGCATTCTGAAAGTCTTTTGATCAAAAAGCAAATTTCCTGTTTGTTCAACAAACACGGAACTGTTGATTCACGTAGCAAAGGAAGAAGAGGCATTTTGGCTTGAATTAGCACACATCATTTTGTGTGCTATCATTCTTCATTTTATCGGGTTATCACCCGAGGTCTAACTAGGTTAAGTCCACGTATCATCTACTTTTCAAAATTTTTATGAGCGCGCAAAAGATACTTTGGGAAAGGGGGGAGGTGGTCAGAGACCCGTGCCCACTTCATTAAAATATATGTAACGATGGAAGATAGACTACGTTTTGTAGATAGAAGGAAGAGTACATTTGCATGCTTATGAAAATGATCTGATTAATGGTTTAAGACACATGTCTGAGATGTTTTCAGAAATAGCAAATATTTGGAATTTTCAAAACCTCCCCCATAGTAAGCCTCAAAAGCCTATTCTCAAGCAAAATTTAACAAAATCTCACTCAAACTGGCCCACAGGACTGGGTCTAGAACGGGTCACACATGAGGGAGCCATATTGCAGACTTGTACTGCGAGTACAAACTCCCGAGTACGAGTACACGTACGAGTACAAGGTCTCGAGTACGAGTCCAAAGCCATGAGTACGAGTACGAGTACATTTTTGAGTACGTGTATAGGCTGGAGTAATATAACAGCAGCAACATACAATTGTCTTTAAGGTAATTCAAAGACTTTTATTGTCTTTAATTAAAGACTTTAATTGTCTTTAACTGTCTCCAAGGTTGAGGGTCGGTGGAGTTGGCCTGGTGATCTGAATGTACTGCTTTGCATACTAGAGGTCCCCGGATAAGATCCCGGTAGTTATCTGGTTGTCCGAGAAGGGAAGTTGTCAGATTCAGCATGTTGTCCACTCTGTTTGGCTCAGCTGTCAATCAGTGGGGCAGAGCAAAAAGCCTCCACCCTTCCAGCCTTTGAAAAGTGGCTTAAGACTGGGGATGCACTCACTTCCGTCAGATGGGGACGTTAAATGGAAGTCTCGGGGGCAGAATTGGGATCGATCAATACACGCCTACCTCGTTAATCTCTGAGCACTACTCGAAAAGAGATGGTGAATCTCGCTCGTGCTCATCACTCTGGTATAGGGTCCTTGATGAGCCAAATGGCTTCTTGACCCTCAAACGTTTATCTTATAACTGTTTGTCTATTTGAAAACCTATAACAACCAAATGTTGCATTTGATTTATATATACCACTATCAATATTACATTTTATATAGCATGAAATGCTGGTGACTGATAGAGGTGAATGAAATAATACCTGTGGTGCAATTATGATTATTTCCACTGCTACAACGCTTTGTCTTCTTCACTTTGTCGGACCGTATGCAGGAATATTAACTTGGGTTTTGAAGCCGAATGACCAACTTGCAAGAAAGTCCATTTTCTACTGCACAAATCACAACTTGCAGAAGCTTTATGGTGAAAACTTGCGATGGCGCTTAGAAGCCATAATGGTATACTGAGCAGTGGTACTTGGAAAGTAAGAAAAATTCAACAGCCGTGTCTATGACATTTTGTTCTAAACGGAAACCCACTGTTAAAGTTTTTTATTTCAAGGTAATTTCTCTCAGAGAAAGAAATATTTTTGGTAAACTGTAGTCTGCCACAAAACAGGTTTCCAAATTCAGTGGAGGAACAATTGGTTTGAATTTCCCAATAAAAAGGGACTAATTAACTTTTCCGATCCATGACTACGAAAGCACCCCCCCCCCTTATCAGCACCCTCAATGACAATGTCATTACAATTCGATAAAATTTTCAAATGCTGGTATTCTGGAATGGAAAGGTCAGGCAAAAAAATTCTCAGAGGCTGACAAAACGTCTTTGTAAGAATAGATATGTATGCCTCCAGTACTGATCATCGGGTGGAGGCTTAAAGTTCGAAACGGGTTTAAATTTAGAATACGAATAGTTTTGATAGTTGGAATCCTCTTTACGACAGAAGAAATGTCTTGACCTCGAGTCAGTATACGGGCAAAATTCTAAATTCCCTCCATCAGGTTTAAGCGGTTAACCTGTTGTGTACTGGAGCAAAATTGAGCCCCTTCGATAAAATCGTGAGTTTCGTCGTAGAAAGAGCACGTCTAGATAGATTAATGACTGGGTAAAACTCATCTTCTCGTGATAAAACTGGTTCCGTTGTTCGGTGAAGGTACCCTGATATAATAGATTCATTCCTATCCGGTGTAAGCGTTCGGTAGAGGGCGTATCCTTATTCTCATTCTCGGCATCAGATTCCGTGTCTGACGGACACCACTAGTGGTAGTTAACGAACATTCATTGACACCCTTCGAAACTGAAGGTAAAAACAGAACTGTAGTAGAACGGGCTGATGAAACACGCAGTGGTCTGGCTGCTTCTGTACATGAGACTAATTCCTCTCCTATCATTCTGCTCTTAAAACGTCCTATTCTCGTTGTTGCAAGCTCTAGAAATTGCGTAGAGTCCGAGTTCAATCTAGCCTGCGACCTTGTAAGATGATGTGTACATTGTTGGAGTTGAAAACTCTGACAAGAAATGAGAGGCTAAAGAACAAGCCCAGTTTAGTGTGTAAGTCAATGGCAGGAATTAATGGTGGTGCGCCACCTTTAACACGCTGGTGTGCCGCATAAATCCATTGCACGTCACAGCTTTAGCTGCGCAAGCCCAAATGCCCAAATCTGGGGTAGAAACATCTTATCTTACCATCTTCAGTGGGTTCGATCTGTACCTGCCTGCAAGTACAAACCGTCTAATTTCAAAACGGAATTTCAACCTCTATCTGGACACTGCTCGTTTTGCATAGGTTTTTGCCGAACCATCGACAAGTAGTCAGAGATTATAACCAAATACGGCATTTTCAGCTTCTGTTCTAAGGAAACGGACAGACACCTTGTCAAACGTGCGACAAGTAGTCGGGGATTATTGACAAAAATTGCATTTTCTCGGGCATTTTCGGCCTCTCTCCCAAAGGAAACAGACGTATTTCATGAAAATGATGAATAAATATGGAATTTAGAAATCCATTTTGAAATTGGTCTGTTTCGTGGCCTCCGTATGGACCCTCGTAGTGAACAGTCACAAACTACCTCTGAAAGCTTGAGGAGAGACTTTTCACAGTGTTTTCTGCAAATTTGTGTATCATGGCTGTTGAAATTTCGAAGTGAGAGCGCTTCGATAATAGGGTAGAGGTTTCCCCTCTGACGATTCACTCAAATGCATTTACACAGCTAAAGGATATGAGCAAAATTGTGCCTAACATCCTTCAGTTTCCGTCATTTCTGCATGATTTCTTCAATTAAATTTGTACAACATCCACATTCCTTCAGTAACATGTGTGCATGATATACATGGAGCAATTACATCTCTCGAAATGAGTGGTCTTCTACCTGCACGCCCGTACTGTACAAATAAAGCGACTGGTCCTTGGAGGCTGTAAGGTCCCGCAGTCCTGCTCTACTTAGTTCAATTAAGGAAAACATACCTGTAATAAAATTTTGGGTTTACTTCATTTATAACGTTAAACAAGTGCCAAAATAGCTCCCGACTTAAACAGCCTTTGAACAATACGTCTACATTTAAACTCTCTGGGTGTCAAAGGCTGAGCATTTGGAACGGCAGGAGGATGGGTGCTAGGAGGGCAGGGGAGCTGGGGACTGAAGCCCCCAATAATTTCCAGCCTGAAGGGTTTTTCTTGTAACGTCCAATATTACCTTATGAAATGTCAAAACTCGGGAGATGAATGGTTCAACTCCACCATTCTTTGAGCCCTTCCGCCCGCACTGTATAAAGATCACAGACTGGTTTTGGTGCTACATGTAATATTTTTAATGTGTAAAAACTTACATCGGACGAATCCGACTGGGTGTGGCTATTTTTGATAACAGTACCTTGCAACTGTAATTGTAGATTCGTTACAGGAAGATTTTCGTTTACATGTTTACGAAAAACTGAAGATAAATTCAGAAAGTAAAGGTAAATAACCATTTGCGCCATTACACACAAAGTTTGGTTTGTTCCCTACTCTTAGATCTGTAGAGTCTCTCAGCATGGACATGATGCCCCTCTGGTTAAAGCAAATTCTCGTACCAAGATACTTGAGATTTTTAGGTTAATAAGGCATGAATAATATGTACATCAGGGCCGTAGCCTGGACGAAATTTCTTGGGGGCAGTTCATGACACTATCTAAGCGGAGCGCCAAATGGGGTGCCTTAAGATAGCTGACACCCGGGTAGACCCTTCCTTTTTCACCTGGGCATGAGTGTCATCCTGGGAAGGGTGCTGAGGGGAGAGGTACATGTAAGACCTGTCTTAGGTGCAAACTTGTGCTATCGTTGGCAAAGCTTTGAACTGATTATATTGTCATCATCTGATTACTTAGTGATCAGGTAATATTCTTCCAATTTTTTGGCTGGGCGTTAAAGTTAAGAGTTACCGTTTAAGAAAAGGGGATGACACTACACTCTTTGAGAAATTTTTGTCTTTGTGAGGTGGCTTTGATGCAAAATGGTGGTATCTTTGGTAAAGCTTTGTAAAGAGTTGAATTCATTAGGCCTATATGTTTAGGAGTCCTCATTATTTAGTAGTTTTTTCCCTATTTTGGTAGGGTGTAATTGAAGGGGATGTTACCTCAGGGGAGGGATGACACCTGTAATTTTTCTTGTACTGCGTTTTCCTAGATCCAAAACGGTGTTCTTATCTTTGGCAAAGCTTTGGACTGACAACATGATTTTTATTATTTTCTGAATCTTCCGGCGGTGGCATGGCACTCTTATAAGGCTGGTACCCGTCGCCAGCTTCTCTCTAGAGCTCTTAGTATGTCACTTGGGAAACCACGTCGGTTGGCCCCGTAAACGTAGCGTAGGCCTTGCAAAAAATGTTTTGTCGAAATGTCTCCCAGATTAGGGAAAAAGACACATTTTAAGCCTGTTTTAGAAACAAATTTAGATTTCAAGAAGAAAACATATAAAAGGGAAAATGCAGTCACCCCAATTTCAATAAGTGTATACCAGGGTATTTTATTTCATGAATGGCTTTTGAGAATCATGTTACAGTATGTTTCTCACTGAGTTGTGGAATTCACGTAAAGAGTATCCTTGGTTTACTTTGAATATGCAATATTTACATTCTAACATATCATGAAAGATACTTGAAGTGAAATAAGAGGACATTTCTGAGATTTAGCTGTTGTTTCAAAATAAGTTACTGCGGCGACTGCTTATGCCGTTTAAATAAAAAAGTTCCTTTAACAGCTCAATGTGTTTAGCTAATACTTAATTAAGGTAATCATAGGCTATTTATTATAGCCAGTGTATATGCTGGTGTATTCAAGTAGTGTGGTGTAGAAGGAAGGTGGTTTATTCGTCAGGCAGAGAAACCCTCCTTGGCGTGTCCTTGGCCGGGGTCCGGGGATCTCGGGAAATTTGGAGAAAGAAGAACCCTTGACTGCGATTTCTCAGGTGGGGGGGGGGGGGGGGGCTTGAAATCGTAATTTGGACAGTCCGGTGGAATTGTCAGCAGTTCTCAGGCTGCATTTTTTCTCAAGTAGGCCAACTTTCATTTACGGTTTGGAAATCTCAGTTGGTCCTCCTCCCCAGGCTACGGCCCTAGGAGATAGACTTTCGAATATATCCACCTCGGCAATGTGCTGCGGGTATGGTTAACCAGGGAGCTGTAAGAGCTCACAGCTCCCTGGGTTAACCTAAAATCCGACTGCCGACCCGACGCACTTGACTACTAATACCGCCAAATCACCCCGGCGAGCAGTCAGGGTGATTTGCATCACATCCCAGTAAGGCTTTTGCTTCACAGTGTCGGACATAGTGTCTATGGACAGACAATTATGCAATGCATTACTTCTACTTTCCCGACAGCTGGATTTCTTCAAATACAATGGCTTCCCATATAGTGTAGTAGAGATCACTCACTGACACATTACTCTAAATTTTTTATTACTTTCCCAACAATATATAATAATTGAGTGACCTTCAACTTTACAGCTTCTCAGGAATCAAGATGAGGTTCATGTCTGCCAGGAAGTTGAGCTGCACAGTTTATTTGCTAAGAGGATTAATTGTGGTTAAACTTTCCCTCAATCCTGACTAGTGGACATTTCCTCTTACGGAGTATTTCGGGGTCAATTGAGCCACTTCATTGTTTGTTCTATCGTGAGTGCATAGTGTAAATCCGGGTTCATTACGTAAATCCTGGTCCGTTTAATTTCATCGACTCCTAACGTGTAGACGCGTTTGCCACATTTCTCACATCATATATACTAGGCTAAGCGTAATAGTAAAGGCTTTATCAATTTTAACTGTATGTCAAGTGTAGCTGTATGGCTGCTGCAATTTGAACCAAATACATTAGTATAAAACTTCATGTAGACCTGTAGATTTGTCACTTAGGAGGTTTAAGATTAAAGTACAAGCATTACAATTTCTACAGTTGGTTTGATTCACTATGCAGATTATGGTAGGGAATACAATGCATGAATGTGCTCGTTTAATCTTTGTAGGATTATTTCGCAGATTCCGAAAAATTTTTCAGTAAAAGAAAATTAATTTAAAAGAAAATTAATAGAACTGCTTTGTGGCCAGTACCAAGACAGAATGGGTTTTTACAAAGTGTTTTTTACATATTTTTGCAGGGCTGTAACACCATGAGACTCGAGTCCTTTTTTTTCAATAGACTGGAAATTGTCCTGGAATGAGTTGCGGTTGGACTAGGACAAAAAGCCGATTCCAACCGAAGTCTACAAAAATGAAAATAAAAATATGGCCACGATCAAAAGAACGATCAAAAGAACAAAACAACATTCAAACAGCAAAACTAAAGTCTGGATATTTTTCGAGAAAATAAAGGACGGTTAGTTCCGAAGAGTTTCCTTAATTATGTGCCGGTTCGCCGACCAAAGCATAAGAAAGTGTTACCACCTATCCATATCCTCATATCGCTAATATTATCCTCCTGGCTCAGGCCCGTAGCCAGGCGGGGACACGGGGGCGTGCCCCCTCTCTTGCAGACCACTGTACCCCCATACGGAAAATTAATGGTGGAAAATAAAATTTTAGTACCTGTAAACGGTGGTCCCGGTATGACTCCAGGCGATTTTTGACCAAAAAATTATTCCAAAATGCGTTTAACAATGAACCTATTTGTTTTCTGTAACATTTTTTTTCTAAAATGATCAAAATTTTCGTGCTCTTCGCCCGCTTTTATCTTCAGTTACAGTTTGCTTGAACACCGATTTCAGATATGTTGGCTTTATTAAGGTAACGGTTTTACAATTAGGCTATTGTTCTTCCGTGCAAGGCATGATCCTGGAGAAACATAAAATTGAATCGATGAAAAGTTTTATCCTCTTTTTCTACCATTCAAAGATTCTTAATTCAGACTCAATATCATGAAAAGCATACTTTATAAGAAACGTTAAGTGCCTCAATGCTGAGCTGAGTCCAGGGGTGGTAGAAGGGGGCATGCCCCGTCACCAGTCGCCCGGCGTCTTGGTTTTGCTCTAAAAGGCAGACACTCATCACCCCAAGTACGTTTTTGGTTGGGAGAAAGAAAATTGTCAATTGGCTAATGCTCTTCGATTGGAGTCAAAGTCAAAGATGCAGAATAGCTCACATTACACAATATGCACAGGAGTGTTCTGATTACAAATATATTAAGGTCTTGTATGCCAACCAGTATATGACCTCCAGCAATAAACTAGGTTTGTGTCTTCACAAGGGGACGGGGACAAGACAGTTTTGGGAGTGGCTAGGAGTAACTTAGTTGGGAGAGTTAGACTGTCTGGGATAAGGAGGGTGGCAGATTCTTTCATAAAAACCCCAATTTTTTTAACATTCCTTAATAAGAACCAAATATCTTCATTTTTCTTCAACAAAACCGCAAATTTTTCGACGCTCTTTTCCCAAATTTCGAGTTTGGCATTGTTTCGGCAACCCGTCGCTTCTGGCGGGGCATTGGGTAGCTGAACACCTAGCAGCCTAAGGGCATATCCTTTCACCACCCCTTGCTGAGTCTGCATGGAGGTTTTACCATGGTAGATAATTTTCCTACAAATTTTTGCGTGCTTCACGTGCAACTCTCACAATCGAAGCTGTATTCATCAATGAACATTTTTAGCACAAAAATTCCAGCGAACTATCCTAGCCAAAGCTAGGTGAAGGCTCAAAGTAAGATACCGGGCGTAAAGGGCACACGTATGCTATTCTTTTACGAATGTTATGAGGAAACGAAGGGGTGAAACGCACCCTATTGCTAGCCTTTATTGTGAGCAAATGACTTCGCTGAATCGACTTCAGGAAAAGTCAATAAAATCCACATAACTTTCCGATTTATGAATCTAGATTTATCTCCCGTTTACATATAACCCTTCTTTACCCGAAGTTATACCTAGCAAATGAAAGATAGGATCAACGTCTTTTATACGGTGGTTTATATGGATGTAGATTGCATAGTAGAAGAGAACACCCCTCAATTCTTCATTTGCCTTCAAACTTGGCAAATTCGGAATTGAGGTGGCCTCTGCATCATACGCTTCCCTTCTACTATGTCATCTACTATGTCATCTACAATTTCCAAAAAGGGGGCCGAGCAAATAATAGAAGAGTACAGCAATGCTTCACCGCTAAGTTATGTGAAAACAATGTACCTGTGGCATACCATAGAAAAAGATTGCAGTCAGTAACAGGTACACTTCAGAAGAGGCAGAAAGGAACCAGTTGTCTCTAGGTCACACCAAAGAAGAAATGCCAGTTTTAAATTTATTATGATTATGTAATAGTGTGACTTGCGTTGATTTGTAGACACCAGCAACTGACTCGAGTTGACTCGACCAAAATGTCTGACTTGACGTGACTTGACTTGAAAATGTGTTTGACTTGACTTGACTTGAAAATGTGCTTGACTTGACTTGACTTGAAAATGTGACGAATCACTCGACTTGGCTTGTGACTCGTTACATTAGTCATTATCTTTGCATTAATACAGTGTTCAATACAGTGTTCAAAACTCAAATAGAAGTGGGTGGGGGCTAGGGTTTGGTTTTACTTAGATATGTAGTAACCCCCCCCCCCTTTAAGAAAACCAAGTGGCTTGCGGTACCAAGGCATGCGCAGCTAAAAAGCTATGCATGCCTTGGTACCTCAAGCCACAATTTTTTCTACAAATTTTGCTATAAAGGTCGCCAATTCCATCCTTACTCTCATTGTAAGCTGAAATTTGTTACAGCCCTTCGTATTAAATTTCCATGTATTACTGACTTACATTATAACACAAAGAGTAATCCGTAATGTTTTACTTTTGATAACTAAACTAATAACTTAAGTGAGTCCAAGTCATGCAGTTCTACATAAACTTAGAGCCTCCGGCGTTTTGAATTTCTGGATCCCCTTCCCCCCATAAATGCACTTGATTTTTTAGTGTTAACTCCACCCATTTGCCCTTCAATAGGCCTGTACAGCCTATAGGGAGAGGTGGTCATAACTCCACCAGTTTCCTTTTCTGTGCGCCGCAGGACTGTAAAGCCCGAGTCCGGAATCTAGACCTGAGTCCTTTTTTACTGGACTCGGAATTGGCCCGGAGTGGGAGGTTTCGAAATCGGAATTGGCCCGGAATGGGCTGCAGATGGACTCGGACTCGGAGCCGATTCCAGCCGAGTCCACAAAAAGAAAAGTTTCATTAATGTTACTGAAAAATAGATTCTCATTGGTGCACAATTTATTACATGGACGGTCTCGCACAGTCAACTAAGTTACAGGGTGGACCAGACTATAAAATTGACTCCTAAAATTGACAGTTTAAATGAAACGCATTTGAAAAATATGATAAATAGCATTTCTACGATATTCTACATTGTCAAATGGTCGGACTTGGACCCGGAATTGGGGGCACTGGAATCGGAATTGGCTCGGAATCGGAGGGTACCGGACTCGAAATTGACCCGGAATGGTAGCCACTGGAATCGGAATTGGCCTGGAATCGGATTAGCTGGACTCGGATATAGCCCTGTCTATCTGTGAAAGAATTTGTAACGAAGGGCTTGCAAACTATTTGTGTTGGAGTTTGGCAATATATGCATAACAGTTAATAATTGGCTACTACCATCTGATCTTTAATCGCTAGCACATTCTCCCGCTTCACCGACTTCCGGCTATTCTTGAGTTCGGGCAGGTTGCGTATTCGCTCTGGTTCCCATACCGTGACAGAGGTCTTTTAATGCCAGTTTTCCATATTCACAAAAGAAATTCCATCTATGTATCTTATTTCCAGTGGCCCCGCCAAGGGGGGCATTTGCCCATCCCCCAGTCATTGCCTTTCTCCCCCACTTTCCCCCAGTCCGCTCGTGCACAAAGTGTACAGTTTATAGGACCAATGCGAGTGCACATTTTTGCCCCCTCTATTTATGCTTGCCACCACATGACCCCACTTTTGAATACGGGCCACAGCCCTAGTTACGCCGACGGGTACGACATACGTGGATAGGTCCCAGCCAGTATCACAGACACCATAAAATAACATCACTTGCGTTCTTAAAGACCATGACTATACCTCGATATAAACAATAATTACTAATCTTTACTCAGTTTCGATTTGGAAAATAGGTGGAATTCTTGCATGTTTTTTGAAAGACGTCACTTGTGTGGGTGCTAAGTATACAGCCTGTTTTAGACGATTTCTGATACAAAACGGAATCGCTTGTTTACTGCAAACGAGAACTTAGATTCGTCCATGCGTAACAACAAGTACCTGAGTAGGACGGAAAATCAGTGACATCCCTAAGTCGAAAAGATGTAAGCCGGGTTAGGCTATTTACAAAATATTCTAAAGAATCAAGGATGCAAATTGAAAGGCAATTGTATAAGGCAACTGTAAGTCAAAGTTTCATTTTCATCTTTCTGGAAGTACTTTTAGCTTTAACTTTAACAGAAAGAATCTCTGGTGTAGATTTGAAAACGATAATAGCACCAAAGTAAAAGAAATTATATCTTGAGCCGGTGACTGCACTGAAAATCACTACTGATTTGGGGACAGTAAATAAAGTGTATGTTCCCTCTGTGTTGATTCCAAGGAAATTGTAGTGCAGCACAGACAGGCAAGACATAGGCACAAAGGACCGAAGAAGACTTTGGAGCACTTTGAGTCCCGTAGCCACTTTCGGCCTCACAAAATGGTGGTCTTTAGTCTGTCTGAGATAAATTCTGAGCGAACTATAGCCCTAGACGTTTATAATTTAAAATGATTTTTGGTAACGGTGTTGTACAACTTCAAAAGAAAATCTAAACATATGCAAAATAATGTTCTGCACAAACCTTTATTGACAACTACCTCATGAGTCTACAGCACACCAGAATGAGCCTGAACCCAAATTCTGGATGTGAAAAGTATCTTCACCTTCTGAGTCACAACTCCTGATCACAATAACTCAGTGGTCAAGCCATAAAAATCCCGGCGTCGGAGGTGAGAGTTAAACCATACCATTGTGTGGGTGATAAGTATAAAGCCTAATTTTAGACATTTCCTGATACAGAACGGAGTGGCTTGATCACTGCAGACAGGATGCAGGGATTCCGCCAGAAATGCAAAAAGGGGGGGGGGATTAATTGCTCCTAAACCCCTAGTCCAAATTGATGCTGTCCCTGGCTAAAGTTACAAGTGGGTTCAGGGGGACTAAAGCTTGCTTCAAGACCCCTATAAGGTGCATTTTGAAGGGTTTTAACGGCCATTTACTTATGAAAGTCCAAACATTGCTGCAAAGGTGCCCTCTTCTTAAGTAAGAAACCAAGATATGGACAATTTTTTTAATTTTGATGGAAATGAAAAGGGGGGGATTTTACCCACCTTCTTCTGGAAAGGGGGGGGGACAAATCCCCCCTTTCCCCCCTTTGGCGGAAACCCTGGGATGATTCGTCCATGAGTGTGACAAGGACAGGAACAGGACGGAAAACAAAACTAATAATATTTCCAAGAACAAAAGCATGAAATATAAGTGGTATGCTGGGTTAGGCTTTTTACGAAAAATTCAAAGAATCAAGGACGCAAATTCAAAGGACGCTGAGGCTAAGTTTTATTTTCTTCTTTAGCCAGGACATAACTTCTTTCACTTTTGGAACCTTTTCTTTCAGTTGCACCTTCAAGAGATTTCTTGGTGTGGATTGCAAAACATACTAGCACCCAAAGTGAAAGAAACCTCAAATCGTAAAGCTTAATTTTAATTTGCCTAGCGAAAAAGGGTGAACTTTACGTTTATCTCACTTTTATTGAAGGGCCATACATCCATATTGCGTTAGATCCGGTTCCACTTGACGATGTGTACGGTCTCATTTATTACGTCCTCAACGTTGCCAATTGCTAAGAAAACACCACTTGCGGACGTCCCCCTTTTCAAACTGCGCCCATGAGCTAGAGGCTGGATCTGCCCTTGCTTAGCGCCCTGTCACAGCTCAGAAAAGTCACTCTGTACCTTACTCTGCGTTGAACAGATTATGTCTTTTTCTTCCTTACCCACGGCAAAAGGATCTATGCCTGGTCTACCCCGCGGAGCGGACGAAGTTTTTTCGTTCAGCTCATCGCTGCGAAAAAACAAACAAGGGGCGGCAGCCTACAAAAGGGGCGGCAGCCACAGAGGCGCTACGCAGGCTATGCCTGGTCACGAAGGCGTGTGTATTTATGCATGTGTGTGCGTGTATATGTTTGTGTGCTTGCGATCCGCCTTAGCTTGTAGACACTAGGCCTATATCTCAAATTATGATGCACGGGTACTTCCCATACTTTGCATTTAGATGCAAGATAGTAACAGAATCCTCTTGTTTTTAATAGCAGTCAAAAGGTAGTTTAAGGTCACCGGAGGTGAAACTTTGAAAACCTAGTAAACTGCTTGTAAAAGCGGTATGTCAAGGGTAACATTAAGGGTCCTCATATTTTACGTATGGATTCTCATTATTGAGAAGAACCTCATCGTTTTGGTGGTGGTCAAAGGTGGTTTGAGGTCAAACTCTGGTAAGCTCTATCTCAAGACACATGCAATTTAACTGCAGCTGTAAAGGTTAGTATCTGCGCATGTCTGTTCTGTTCATTGAGCAGGATATATGTCTTTTCGTGTGTCATTGTACTTGTCTTCCAATAATGTACTGCATGTGTGTTACGTATACATAGTGTGCACAAACGGCAACGATTACAATAACACAGATGAGCGCGATCACGAACTGGAAGGATGTTTACATACGTGAGTGGTAAAATTATGCTCGCAGATACTAACTTTTGCAGTTGCAGTCAATCGTAGGTTCTCAAGACGGGCAACCCTGAAGGATTTCATTATTGTCATGTAGATGCCCGATATTGAGCGCATAGAGCCTATCTTTTTGTGGCGGTCAAAGGTCATTTGAAGTCAAAAGAAGCCAAACTGTAAAACCCTGTATACAAGATATCTTAAGGATTCCATTCTTACCATGAGGTTGCCCATTTGGGCAAGGGTATTGATTTGAGTGGAGGTCAAACGTCACAAGAGATCAAAGAGATCAAACTGTGAAAACGTTGTAAATCCGTTATTTCAAGAAAGGTAACACTGAGGAATTTCATATGATATTGACACCCCCCATACTGATTGCAAAAAACTCTTTTTGGTGGAGCTTAAAGGTCATTTAGGTCACCAGAGGTGTAATTGTGAATACCTCGTAAACATGGCTTTTGAAGAAAGATAGCCTTGATGTTTCTCATGCTTCGTGTTTGGATGCTCCTCGATGAGCAAAATGAGCCTATTATCATCAGTTGAGCCAACGGTCATTTGAGAGTCACCGCAGAGATTAAGCTATAAACACTGAAGACAATGAGGAGGAGAGGCAGTCTTAAGATGTTCAATTTGATCCAATTTTCAATATAGATTACTTTTGATTTATATGTTTAGTACAATCGAAACATCTCCTTTCAAGCCACCCCCTCTTCCAAAAATTAAGATCTTCCCCCTTTCTGTACAGCTGCCCCCTCTTAACTAATTGGGTTTTATAAGGACTATAGGGAAATTACTAAGTCAAAAAAGTAAGAGAAATCTGTTACAGCCATAATAGCCCATCAAACAACATATTTAGAATGTGTGGGTGTGCGTGTGTGTGAGGGTGTGTGTGCGTTTGTGTATTATAATATAATCTTGTCAACTCAGTTGATCGTTGTCAGTATTTTCTACATTCGTCAATTTGGCGCCTACCTGTTCCGCATTTCTAGATCCAGGCAATTGGGTCTCCCTGTTGTTGAGTCCCAATTGAAGGTCAGTATAAATACAAGTCACAACTTGCACAGTTTCATCTGAATGTAAGGTTTTGGTTTGTAAAGAAAGGTTGCAAGCAGTGTGTCGGGAGTTTGGTCAGATGTTTATCATAATACGTATATCTGCTATTTGAATAACACACACATCTGCCCGTTTACACAAAGCAACCCGTCCTTGAGTTTAGTGAGCTTTTCATGCGCACGGCGGACGTCTTTCTACAAAAGTCGTTTCTTCTTATCGTTTATCCTTTCCAAACTGAAGTCAGCATTAATGTAAGTAAATTTTTAAACGGAAGGTATTGTAGTATTGTACAGTTTGACACATGAGTTAGTGTTAATAACTTGAAAACTTCGTTACGGTTTCAGATTTTTATTTTTTTAAGGCCTCTTTACAGAAAGGTCTATGCCGTATTATATGCTGTTTAATAAATTCATATCTAATACTCTATTGATGTTTCAACCCCTGATTTACTCGCAATGAGTTGCTCAAGTCAAGCCATAGTTGGGACAGACTGGCAGTTAGAGTGGTCGTGGCCAGGGCCACTTTGAGGGATAAAGGTGTTAGTTAGTTCTTCTGATGTGTGATCTCTTCCTAGAAGGTTATCAACCGGGCATAACTTGTACTGCGACCATTTCACCCCCCTACCCAATCACCTGTGAACCAAAGACCCAAGCCTGCAGCCAAGGTGACAGGGTGGCGTCCCTAGAAAAGTTACGCCCCCTAGCAAATTGGAAATCATTATTGGCTAAATGCATTTCAGCATATCTCACCCCTAAAAATACTTTGCCCCTGGACGCTATCTCCCCTCCTGGTAAAGGCTCGAAAACGAAATGTCCAGTAATTGATCTGCGAGTACTCCGTGCTCATGTTTGGTCCGAAGGAAAAGTTGACACTAACTAAAGTTCTGTGACTCATTTTTCTGTGGGTTGGAAGAACTCACTATGATGCATTAATTGGCACCATGTTCATCAACAATGAACACTTGTAGCACTGACTGACTCCATTTAAAGAGAAGGGACACATTAGGAAAATACATGATTATGTTAAGTAATTAATTATGTTAACTATGTTTGGCATGTGATAATAGAAAACAGGTGTATACATCAATGAGATGATGCTCTCTTGGTGCTATAGGTCGTTTGTAGTGCATAAGGTAATAAAGTCAGGTAAAAAAGTATTTAGAAAGTTGGAAAGTGCGTTTCACTTTCCTATACAAAATGTACATTCGGTCTCGGTCTCGGTCTCAGACCTTGTTGGTCTCGGTCTCGATGTTCTGCTCCTGGCTTCGGTCTCGACACCTTCTGGTCTCGGTCTCGGTCTCAGTCTCGGATATGCTGGTCTCGACTACATCACTGTTTGAAAGTATGGACCTACTGTGGCAGTTCCTTGTGTGTAATAAATAGCATCAGTTTTATTATGAATTGCGTAACATGCTATTTGTAAGTATTTTATGCAGAAAGCCAAAAATGTTATATAACTGACCCACCATATAAAACACGACATTACCTTCAAATCGGACACGTGATCTACATGGAAACTATCCACCTCTTCCAGTTCTTATAGCTTCGAAATCCAGATGTCCATTAACACTCATTTTGTCGTTATGTATTGCATAAGATTCATGGAATACTAGTTCTCCTCGGTTTTTGTTTTAGCTTATTCCTTATATTTTCTGTCTTTTATATTGTTACATTGATAAAATACTAGTATATATTGCTTGGTTGCATATTTGAACTCATATGTAAAATAGTCAACCATTATCAACAGTAAATTTTCCTGTTAAAATGACGTTTTGCACGTATTTGTTGTTTTAATCGTGTAAAACGTTTGACATTTTCAGCAGTAACATTTTCAAGCAAAAGAAGAAACATTCGGGTTAAAAAATGTGATCGATTCAGTTTTGAAGTCTCACACGTCGAAAACTATACAAGGCAAAGTTACATAATGGATAACTTAAATCCAACAAACTCCTGGTCAATCTGTACATCACATTATCATACATGTATGTATGTATGAATGTATGTATGTATGGGTGTGTATGCATGTGTGTATGTATGCATGTGTGCATGTATATATATATATATATATTTCCCTAAATGGTCACTTTAGGCGACATATCGGGTGAAAAAATGTCAATGTCGCCTAAAAGTACCACTTTTTCACCCGATATGTCGCCTAAAGTGACCATTTAGGGAAATATATATATATATATATATATATATATATATATATAATCGTAAAAGGTGTTAACCAGTCAATGGTAAAGTGCTCAACCTGTAAAGGGAGCTAAAATATTGAAAGGTTGTAACTGGGTTACTACAAGACAGCTTTACAGAACTGTTTCGTAAGGGCCAATTTGAACAGGTCCTCACTCTTCAGAAGCCTGATGTAGAATCTACATCAGCCTGATTCTACATCAGGCTTCTGAAGAGTGAGGACCTGTTCAAATTGGCCCTTACGAAACAGTTCTGTAAAGCTGTCTTGTAGTAACCCAGTAACAACCTTTCAATATATATATATATATATATATATATATATATAGATATATATATATATATATATATATATATATATATGTTTGACAAAATGTTAAATCAAAAGGAAGCAACTTCTTAATTTAGAGCAAGTTTGTATGATATACCATGTGACGGAGCAGCAAATAGTCACAATTTAATGTAGCAAATAACATCTTGTATCATGTTCCTTTTTTCATGACGATTTGCTTGTTTCAATTTGAGGACGCCATTTCAAGAACCGTTTCTCTTAATTAGTCAGTGATAATCCTACAATGCCATAAGTTGGAAGTTTGCGTGTACTGTTATAGTCTGTCTAAATTAATATTTGCGATAGGACCAGAGTTTTAAAATAACTTTCCAAATTTGTTCTTTTTGGCAGCCATAAATTTTGAAAACTGATGGAAGAATCCAAAATTTCTATACCTATCAATTGATCAAGCACTTAAAGAAATACATTGCATGTAATTTTGGCCTAATATTGCCACCGTCATGAAACTTGAGGGGTCTTTAAAATCTGTTATGGTTATCCTCAGACACAGAAATCTCGCGCTTGTAGATCATCGAAGGTTTCGTTGCTGATTGTGGGTCCGAATTATCTTTCACGTCTTAATTATTATAAGAACTCTTCCATGTTATGCTCGTAATGTGGATGGGTAAACTTATATCGTTATGGATTAGCAATCCTCATCTCTCTTTGACCTCTGACCTTTGACTTATGACGTCCTACATTACGATTACGCAAGCTTTTGATGACAAGGCATCTACCTTCCAAGCCGGAGGTTGGAAATTGATCAGAATTAGTACCCTTTAGGAGGAGTTCGCGACACACTTTTTGCCCACAAACACGCACACGCACACACTCAGACACTAAGACACACAGCTCCACATTTCTGATGATAGATGAAGTACAATATCTCATCTCCCTATACAATGTATGTAGGAATATGCACTGTTAAACATATTTCTGTAAATTTACATACTATTAATGGCAACATTTTTGCCAATCGAATTGTGCTTTTTTTTGTTAAGAGCCAGACCGTAATCACGAACAACATCAAGAGTGTATTTCTTTTTTACAGTTTTATGTTAATTATTTTACAAAAATCTACTGTAAATCGAATTACATAATTGTCTTGTTTTAGTAACTTTAATTTTATATAAATTTCAAGCCGTTTGTTTTGTATCCAAAATTTCATTTTCATTCATTCATTCATTCATTCATTCATTCATTCATTCATTCATTCATTCATTCATTCATTCATTCATTCCGTCTACACAAATACAAATACAGTGCAGACTTCAGAGGTACAGTAAAAGTATAGATAGGATAACGTACTAGAAAAGTAAATCTGTGAGACGTTTAACTAGCTCCAATCAAGGGCATAAGTCCCTGTGGTGATGATTTGACATCAGTACCTTATCAGTGCTTTGGAATTAGCACCTTATGGTTTGTTTTTTTTTTCTTTTTCTTAATGTGTGACAAAACATCAGGTTTGTAATTTTTGTAATTAAAAGCAGATGGTTTTCGAAACAAATTTAAACTTATATAAATTTCAAATAGGGATATAAATTTGCCGAAAATTCTCTTAAAAAATGGAACTTTGAGGAACGACATGTTTTAAAGGTTGAAACTTTTCGGGATTTCTTTTTGGCTGTTTTTTTTTTTTTTGAAAAACCAAACCTTTATTTTGTTGAAAAACAAATGAATGTTTGTTAATTGACAGTATATTTATGTAAAAAAAGAAAAACAGAAAAATACTGTAAAAATGTCTGTAAATTTACAGATATTTTTAACAGTGCAGTAAAATTTGGTTAAAAAAACAGAAAAATGGTTTTTCAGATAAACAGAAAATACATGTTACACAATAGTTTTTATTGCAGCAATACAAATTGTCTGTATAAATACAGCATATTTCTGCTAAAAGGAAAGTAAAGAAAATTGATGTTTAAGAAAGGCTGTAAATTGAATGATATTTTTTACAGTGTAAAGGGCGGGTCACACTACAGCGATTTTCAATCCGAAATCTGATCCGATTTTTCTAAATTGGACCAATAGTTTTTTATTCAGACTTTACTCTCGGGATGGTCACGCTATATCGATAACTGATCCTAGTTTGTCTCATAATAAACTGTTCTTCTACCATTATATAACTTATACCGCTCAAAAGAGCCATATTTGTTCAAAAATCAATCCGATGTTTGTACGCGTGTCCGATAAACGCTTTCTGCCGATGTGACGTCACGAAATATTTAGTTTACATTTCATTTTCGTGGTCCTCTGTTAGTTAGTTAGTTAGTTAGTTAGTTAGTTAGTTAGTTAGTTAGTTAGTTAGTTAGTTAGTTAGTTAGTTAGTTAGTTAGTTAGTTAGTTAGTTAGTTAGTTAGTTAGTTAGTTAGTTAGTTAGTTAGTTAGTTAGTTAGTTAGTTAGTTAGTTAGTTAGTTAGTTAGTTAGTTAGTTAGTTAGTTAGTTAGTTAGTTAGTTAGTTAGTTAGTTAGTTAGTTAGTTAGTTAGTTAGTTAGTTAGTTAGTTAGTTAGTTAGTTAGTTAGTTAGTTAGTTAGTTAGTTAGTTAGTTAGTTAGTTAGTTAGTTAGTTAGTTAGTTAGTTAGTTAGTTAGTTAGTTAGTTAGTTAGTTAGTTAGTTAGTTAGTTAGTTAGTTAGTTAGTTAGTTAGTTAGTTAGTTAGTTAGTTAGTTAGTTAGTTAGTTAGTTAGTTAGTTAGATGAGGTTTAACGTCCTAGTTTCCAACCAACCGGCTCACTGGCTTTTTTTCCTACTCCATTGCTTATGCTGAGCACCAAGCACAAAGGCAGTACGTTCTATTTTTAAAGTCTTTGGTATGACCCGGCCAGGATTTGAACCCTAGACCTTCCGGCTGCAAGTCGGATGCTCTAACCACTTGGCCACTGCAGTCGTGGTCCTCTGATGCAAATGTTATATTTCACAGGGTGGCAAATTTTTGGCTCTTTCCGGTCAGGGATGGAGAAGATTTTAAGTAAAACTCGCAAATATCGGACCGTAATCCTATCCAAAATCGCTCTAGTGTGACCTGCGCTTGAGGATAATAAAATGGAGGACATCAATATTGTCAGATAGCTATTGCGTTACGGGACATTAAACTTACTTTGCCCACAGTGCATGCCCGCGGCTTGCACATTGCCTTCATTCAAGCAACGGGTGTTTGATTTAGTGTGTGACAGACGGCTAAATTTGGTACAATCTAGATTCCAAAAAAATGTACAGTAAGAAAGCAATGTCATTTAAAAGTGTAAAAAATGGCCCAAAACTTTCCATTATCTTCCTTGAACATAATTCCAAATCAGGGGAGTAAATAAAGAGGTTTGGCGTGTTTGCAAAATCAAAAGTCGGTCTGCAAATGGCCCTAAGACAGTCTCCAAGGGAACGAAAGGAGACCAGTCTAATTTTGCAGAAATTTGAGTAAAGTGAAGTAAAAAAATAAACTGTTTTAGATGATGCAAATTTTCCTCCGTGTTTTTTGTCGTAGATAACTGTCCCATTAATCTTTTCTTTTGGGTAGCTTGAGTAGAATTTTTACTTCAAAGCCCCCTGCAACCATTACCATCATTTATACGCCTGCATAATCAGTGTGACCGCCATCATTCCAAGATAAGATACACAACTAACATGTCGTTCAGTGCTGCACATTGTACATTGTGGATATTGCATCTTTGAAACAGGCCTAAAACAATTCAAGGGGGCAGGGATTCATGTGGGAGCTGATTACGAATGTGAGGCCCTCAAAACCCTGAAGATCACTTAGAATGGTTTTTCTTTTCCCAAATTTTCCCAGAGGAGAACCCGAAGTAAAATCTTCAGTGTTTTTTACGGGTACATGCATGGGTTTCGCAACTGGAGAGGATCAATTGGCGTGATACGGTCTTATACTGACCATAATTTTATGTGTCCAAATTTTCCAGGCATTCCATTCTCAAGTCGTTAATTTTCGCATTTATTTCTGATTAAAGTGCTAAAAAATTCGTTGTCTTAATTTCGAATCGTAAGGCGCTCAGGACCGGGGAAATCACACGCAACGGCTACCCAGTCTGCATATTTCAAGGGAGGAAGCCAACATTTAATGCACGTTTGAAGCTTTTATGTGAGGGTTTTGTCCTTAACGGGTGATTTATTCTATTTCAATACGCTTGATCCGCCTCTACCAGGTGATGATGTTTGGAGGGAAAAGAGGGAGTCGTAATACATTCTGGGTCATGGCTGGATGCCTGTGATTTTCATTGTAACATGGTGCAAAATGTTACCTAAAGCAAATGTAAAACACTTCTGAAAAGCCTGAAAACGTCATTTTCTTTGGTGCGCTGGCACGCGCACCTATATTAGTATTACTGCTTGTCTCAGTATTACTCCTGTAGCAACTTGAGTGGCATCATCGCTCCAAAGCTCCGTGCAGCCCCTCATATCACCTGTCCTACAAACCCACAAGGCCCCCTGTATTATCAAATCGACTGACCTTTAGTGCGCGTACGAGTTCTTGTGAAGAAAAATTGTCAGTCTGATTACTGTAGTCTGTTTAGAGAGACTCCAGTGCCATTTGAAGATAGTTACATGATTTATTCTTTGTTTCTTTCTTAGTCTAAAGTACGGTTCTTTTACTAAAATATGACAGAATTTTGTGTTACACTGAATATGTGTGCACACACCTCAGAATTTCCAGAGGTTTATAGCTACCAGGACCCCTACCGGGGTGTTTCCCCTGAACACCATGGTGGGCCTAGACCCCACTCCCTAGGAAGAGTAACTCCCGTTCTTGCAACGTCGTTGGAATTGTTCGCCATACTCATTTACTTATTCCTCACAAATCACCCACGGAACTTGAACATAGGGCAGGTGAACTTGTACGGCAAATACTAACCGCTCAGATTTTAAGACCTTCGACCTTGGACCTTCGACTACGCAAGTAAAAGTCGGATTCAAAGAAGTCGTTGACAAATAAGTATGAGTAATAGGAAGTTGTGTGTTTACTCTTGTAGACCTAGGCTTTCGTAAGCTACTAAAGTGTAAACCTACTAAAGTCTAAAAGTCATAAACTGTAAATGAAAAGACCAACAGCATATCGAGTGAGGAATGTGGATGATATGCCATAAAACTGAAGTGGTTTCCGTTTGAGACTCACGTTTCCCTCTATACAAAAGAAATAATTTAAATGTCCGGTTGTATCTTAATACAAAGTTATTTTATATTTTCAGTCATAAGTCACCACCATCAACCGTCCAGTCCTCATCTCTCACCACTAACTGAACCTAGGTGAGTTTAATATAATTTTTTATAGGATCTAGAAGCTTTTCGTGAGCACTGCCCTTGAGATAAGGGTTTTATCGAGATAAAGTTACGGGGGACAGTATACAGCAGGGGTGGGGAAGCTCCGGCCCCGGGGCCGTATGCGGTCCGCGAGACCATTTCATCCGGGCCGCGAGGTTTTTCATAAAAATAAATTCAGAATCACTTAAAAAGTAACTGACAATAATCTTTTAGCCCACGGTGCCCACCGCTTATCCTGGTTATGCAGTACCACTTTCCGGGTATTTCTGCTGCGAAACACTAACAGTATATATTACTAAAACCCCTGTATGCACAATATGACATGCCAACCGTTTCGTTAGACATAAAGCAGGTGCAGAATCCTTTTACCTCTGGAAGTAACAGAAGGTTTAAGTGGCAGATAGGCTACATACCATTGTACAGAATAACACAATCACACGTGTTAGGTCTACCTATCAGAGTAAGAAACTCAGTGGGCATTGTATCTATTCCTGTAGATTCGGGAAGGAGGAAGGAGAAGAAGGGGGGGTAGAACTGTACCTCCGACAGAAGAGAAACGTTAGAAAGTGGGTAATTTTGCAATGTAAAATAAGGAAAAACAAAGTTGGTTTAAAAATAAGCAGTTTTTTTCGGCTCGCTTCGCGTGCATTTTTCATATGTGCTCATTCATTGTTACTTCATACATTACATAAGGTGAATGGTCATATTGTGATACTTCTGGTCTGTGTAGCCTTGTACATTCTATGTCATTTAAAGGTAGTGGATGAAAATTCTGTTGCCTACAAATTAGTACAAATTGCATAGCTTCCGGGGGCTTTACCCCAGTTCTTGCCTAGACTTTCAGGTTCCCTAGATCCCACCGGACCCCTACAGAATACAATAATTTAAGTGTAGGCCTTGAAAGGCCTACTATCACATAAATGGTTAACATATTATTTTCTATTTTGTGCTGCAATGTTTGAAATGGCAGCCTCGAGCTCATATTAAGGAAGAGAAAGGGCTAAGATCAGAGTGTAGTTAAGATTGTCATACTTAAAATGCTTGTTCTACTTTAACAAAATAACAAATATTTGCTGCAGTTTGTGACAGTGAAATTTAGCTGTAAGGAACGTTCGCATAAATATTCTTTTCATGCACTGTGAAAAATAATTGTAAAATTACAGTAACTTTATGTCCCTTCAATTGCTGTACTTTTACGAAAAATGTATGTTTCAAGTATTGTTCGGCAACTTCAGTTTTCAAACAGAGATTTTCTGTTAAAAAACAAACTTAAAAAGACTATATTATTTCAGAAAAATTGTACATTTACAATAACTTTATGTCTCATTATACGTCCATTTTTGTACATTTACAATTCATGTATATTTATTTGATCGATTGTCATTGAATGTCCGTTCAAAAACATTTGCTTTCTGTAGAGAAACAAACTTGTAACCGATGCATACGTTACCACCAGTGGTTGTTAATTTACAGTAATTTTTCATGTCTCCTAAAAAAAAAAAAAAAATCTGTCTATAAACACATCTTTAATGTTTGCAGAATATTAATAGAATTTCTGTTCAAAACCGAAACTTCATGTTAAGACACAAACTTGAAACAGGAAGATTTGTTACAAAGAAATTGAAAAATTACAATGCCTTTTTCTTTTGAGGAAGACGTACAGTAGTTACCGTAAATATGCAGCACTATAATTCTGTCTCGAAACAGGTGAATTCTACCTGGGAACAAAATTGCTATCGAACCGTAGGTTGGAGAATTTTTGAAATTATAACAATTTTATGTCCGCCGAGAAAGAGTTTGTTTTTAAGCATACATCATATTAATTGTGGAAATAATCAAAGTGTAGGCGGTTGTGGGACCATAGACTCTTTTCTCAATTGGAATTACAAAGGATTGTAGGATAGAATTTTGGTGGGCATCATTTTTTGCCACAGTAAAATGCCATTGACAACAACATCGCCTTCCAGAACTCTATCCCACAATCCATTGCAATTGTTATTTGGAAAAGGGTCTATGGCTAAATTTTTGTTACTCCATTAATTTTATGTACCATACATCATGTGAGAAATATTTATTGTAGGTTTCGGTTACATAATTTGTATGAGGCTGCAGCTAGTATAGAATCGTTTGTGCTGGTAAATACGACGAACTTAACTACTCTATGTCTGTTGAGTGCATTGTGAATCAATTGTTTGTGCACTTTGTTAGGATTAAATTAAGCACAGACATATGAGGCACCGTTGGATAAGTGTCATTGTTTTCCCTCATGTTCCTCAGCAGTAGCGTACCGTAACTGGGGTGCTTGAAGTGGAGGGGCGGGATGGAAATAAGGTAAATGTACCGACAGCATATAGTCAATGTACCGACATTTAGTGTCAAAGGGTTATCACTTAACAAGTCACCCCCGCCTAGGATTTGCCCCGACGGGGGGGGGGGGGAGGGAAGACTCCCCGATGGGAGGGCAGTGCCCGAAGCCTCGGATTTGAATAAAACCTGTGTACTGTAACATGCCATTGTGGCGCATATTTTGCATAAAATTTGTATGTACTAGAGGAAAATAGTTCCGCGCCGATCTAATGTTTTTCCCGGACCCTAAGCTGTGAAAAAGCGCGCGAAACACGCGAAAAATTTTTTGGGTAAGTCTATACACTAAACAGAATCTGTTCTTATTTAAAGCTTATATAGGTCAATTGTCCTGGCAGTTGGGCCCTATCGGGAACAACTTACATTGCACTGCCCTCCTCGAGTTACTGTCCCTACCGCAAAACAGATACAAGTTTAGCGAAATGAGATGAAATTCCCGACATTTACATGAAGCCATGTATTCCACTTATGAAGTTACTTGAAAAGATGGAAATGGTTTGTAGCCTACTATATTTAGCTACACGTAACGGTACTGAAGACCAGTGGTTAAAGCGTACCGAAACTTTTGGGTTTTATCTCAGAAATGACCCTTTTTGGAAAGCCAAAATAAATAAATTGACCATTGGTGGTGACAGAATTTTCCCGACAGGGGCTGGGCCATGGTACCGACCCAAAGTTCCAACAGGCTCCTGTGTCGAGGGGGTGGTAAGAAGTAGATATGACTATCCCATGTCATTACAGGGAATGTTTTGCACGATATCGCTTATTACTTGAAGAGCCGACTTGCGCACTGATAATGATCTTTTGAGTCTGAATCGTGAAATTACAAAGCGCGCGGAGCGCGCGAAAATTTTTAGTAAGCTTACACTAAAAACATATGTAATCATTAAGAACAAAAAGGAAAAATAAAAAATGGTCGGGGCGTGAAGGCCGTGTCGGGGATAACATACATTGTGTGGAAACCACCTGAACTACCCGATGGAATAGCCAAACTTTGCTCCCTTAGTCGCTCACCAACTGACCTACAGCATGACACACACTAGAAAACAGCAACTAGTTTTGCGATATGGGATGAAATGTTTTTAAGACCTGTACATAACCTGTGTCCTCTGCTTACATGTTACATGGTAAGGGTGACAGGACTTGTGCTATCTTGCTTTGTGAAATGGGACTATTGAAGAAACTGGAGTAAACCTACAGCGCGCGTAGCACGCCGAAAATTTTGGGTTCTTACTAGAGAAATTGTCCCCTTGAGAGCAAATCTATAGGTAAATCGTCGGGGAGATCTCCGCCGTCCACACCGGGCGGATGTACCGACAAGATAAGCAAATGTACCGACAGATCATCCCAAAACCTTAAGTGGGGGCGACAGCCCCCCTGCCCCCTTCAGTCACGCTAGTGTTCCTCAGTTCTTATTTGCCAAAACGAAAGAAACTTTTTTCGACGCAGCTTAGTGGCATACTACAGCCTACGATATGTACGATGATGAGGGTAGTACATAGTATTAACTTGGGTAGAAATGAAAGGTGCCAAAGAATGAAGCGATCCCCCTCGGCAGCGGAAGGGCCGATGTGGGGTTTAGTAGGAGCCGGATGTTCTGTTGGCTTCATGGGGTTAAGCCTCCGGAAGCTCTGGGGTATTTAAGAGATGGACAGCTGTGGTCAGTGGGAAAATGATGCATTTAACTCGTCTACAAACGAGATTAGATGAGTACCGTGCTTCGGAAGTTAGACTGATGTATTCCGACGAAGGTTCTAGGAAGACTCATTCATTTCGATGTAGGTTACGTACTATCAGGAATAGAACTGAGTTGCAGTTTACTGTAATGACAGAAGTCAGGTCCCTAGAATCCTTTCCTCGTGGTAAGCATAGTTTCAGTTTAGTTTGGTCTGGTTTAGTTAAGTGAAGTCAAGCCTAGTTTCGATGTAGTTCAGCCTGGTCTTGTCAAGTCTTGTTTAGCCGAGTGTAATTGTTTAGTTCAAGATTCTTAAGTTTTGTTCAGTTCAGTCCTGTTAAATTCAAATCACTTCACTGCAATATTTTGTTAAATTCTTTTCGTTTTGTTAATAAAGGTTAGTTCAGTCAAGTTTAGTTAAGTTTAGTCAAGTAAGATCAAGAAGGTTTTGAAAAGATTCCAAGTCAACTCTAGTCCCGGAAAATTCACATCCGCATAAGTCATACCCCCGGACAATTCCAATCCAGGACAATTCCAGATTTACTGATGGGGGAAGTTGCACTTAGCAATCCCACTCTATCATTTATGTTCTCCACACTTTTTTTATTTGGGTTTATATGCCTGCTTTCAAGGTTAGGATGTACCCAGACCATGTGAGAAAACTGAAAATTTTACATGCTTCTCAGAATAACCACGGTGATATGTCTAAGTTAATGCCACTTCATATTTTAATCTTTTGACTAGGAAACTTCAAAATGTGGGCAATCGGCGGTATATACCTTCTCCAGAAAGCAGGAATACTTCCCGTTCCCAGGTAAGTATTTGATATTGTGATCTTTTGTTCTGGGTCATATATACAGTGCACACTAACTGGATGTATAATTTTTAGATGGTTTGGGAAAAAATCATAGCATCTGCCTTTAAAAGTATCGCAATATAAATATAAGAGCGTCGATTCAAACTGCGAGCTCGATAATAAAAACTTACAATGCATACCGGGAATTTTAAAGGTGATCAGTCGTCTTGAAATATTCTTTGTGACTTCAGCCTTTTCTTGACATGTTTCTGCAGTCGTCACTGTTCAAGGATACACCGTACAAGTAGCTATGATGACATCGGTATAGCTAGTAGGTATACAGCTACAAGCCGTCTCTTCTTGCTTACCGATTAGCTATACCATGCTTGTACGGTGTATCCTTGAACAGTGACGACTGCAGAAACATGTCAAGAAAAGGCTGACGTCACAAAGAATATTTCAAGACGACTGATCACCTTTAATGTCCAAAGCAGGGGTGGATCAAGTGGGTCCAAGGCCCTTTGTAGCATTGAAAAATTCCACTAGGCGGTTCCGTTCATTTTCTATCACAAATGGTGGCGAACTATCAAAATTTTCGTATATCCTTCGCAATTTATCAAAAACTTTTTGCTGGCCATGCACGCTTTAACCTTCAGTTCTAGTTTTTCTTAATATCCCCCATAATTGTTTGGGATTTCCCAAACGATTTTTTCATAACAATTATTATGCGAAATCTCGGCTCCCTTCGCCACGGTTTTCACTCCATGCCTAATGAACGTTATTAAGACGATAATGCATGAAGTTATTCTAGCGAGAACTTTTTCCGAATAAAAGAGGGGCAAGTCCAATCACAGGTTTGCAACCGTCAACAGGCCACCTTGTGGAAACCTTATCTTATGAGCAACATTTGTAGCTTGACGTAGGCCTACATCATTTGGAGTATATTATTCACCACATAAGTTTGTCCAAACACCAAAGGTCATTAAGTGCATTTGCAGTTATGGTCATGATTACTAAGCCTCTACTCCTTTTGTTATATCTTTACTCAGTAGCGTAACTGGGGTGCTTGAAGTGGAGGGGGGGGGGGGGTGTTACAACCGATAATGTAAAAATCAACCGATCATGTAAAAACGACCGATAATGTAAAAAAAAATTTACCGATAATGTAAAAACAACCGATAATGTAAAAAAATACCAATAATGTAAAAAACTCTTTGAACCGATAATGTAAAAAAAAATTACCGATAATGTAAAAAAGTTCGTCTACCGATAATGTAAAAAAAATTTACCGATAATGTAAAAACTGTTCTAAGGACGTTTTCATATGGAATTTGAAACGTGGAATTTTATCAAAAAAGTCATACGTTAATTCAGAAAGGTCGTAGGTCATACCCCAGGGGAAAGGGCTCTCACCTCTATTTTACAGCGCCCTCTTGCAGGTATAATTCCCTTAAAAAGGTACATTGAAAGACAGCAGAATTAAAGATCACTTTTTCTCAATTTTCTAGGCCAATAAATAATGCTATCATATTTCTCCTTCATATACTTAAAGCGCCATCACTCTCTGTTGTTACGCAAGCTCACCAAAAAGAACATATCTACGATAAAAAAATGTCATGAAAGGACTGCAACATATTTTATTACATAAAGGTGGGCCATATTGATGGCACAGCTTATTTGTATAGGTCTATGGCTCAATAGAGGGCGCCCTCTAATAAAGCCAGATATTTCGAAAACTAAAGGAATGAAAATTATATTTTAGAACTGATCATGTCCGAAATCCCAGTAGTGTTATTATCGTTATTCTGAAGCTGAAGGAAGGTTATCCCTCTCACCCATTCCCCACCTCAGGGGAAGAAGGGGATGAAATCGAAGCTACTCACGCTTGATAAGAATTGGTCCTAAAGGTTATTGACCACGCTGATCGCAGATCCGAAGTCAGTCATTCCGTCTCTCGGTCGTAGTGGGATGTGCGGGCCGTAAAAAAGCCAGTTTCAGGGTCAGTTATCCCAAGAGCAGATTTTAGGCATTCCAAAACACCCAGTTTTTATACTAGATGGTTACTAATTAAAATTTAGGAATATGATTTCGATTACATTTGTTAAATGTGGAGTGAAAGTTTTTCCTTCCATATATGGCTTCACTAATACGTGGCCGAGTTGCGCCTTACCTCCGGAGAAGGCTCCTATCTCTGAGATGCTAGCGGGAAGGGATTACCCCGTCAAAAGGCCATGCACTACATTGGCCTACCGTTCCTGTGAGTCACAAGCCTGTTCTTTCTCCTACTAGCTACACTGTATGCATTAAGTTGAAAAAACGCATTTTTTCCATATATGCTAACACTAATTTTGGGGCCGTGCCTCGCTTTGGCCCCGGGGAAGGTGCCACTCTCTTACCAACCCTTAATTTACCCCCTTAAAACTCGAAAGGTGATAGGCCTATGTGTCCTGTATAACATAGGAAAGGCGTTTGGGAGGCTGGTTGGGTTTGGATTAATGTTAGCGTTCCATGGAAAACATGCGTTCTTAGCTTTGAGTGCGCCCTGTATCTAGTAAGAGGGGCACACTCTTACAACCCTCAAGGGTGATATACGGAAGGAAAACTTTTACTCCACATTTAACAAGTGCAGTCGGAATCATATTCCTAAATTTTAATTGGTAACCATCTAGTATGAAAACTGGGTGTTTTGAAATGCCTAAAATCTGCTCTTGCGGACACTGACCCTAAAAGTCGGCTTTTTAACGGCCACAGTCCACTTCGGCACAGTCCACTACGACCGAGAGACGGGATGACTGACTTCGGATCTGTGATCAGCGTGGTCGATAACCTTTAGGACGCAATTCTTATCAGGCGTGAGTAGCTTCGATTTCATCCCCTTCTTCTTCTGGGGTGGGGAATGGGTGAGAGGGATAACCTTCCTTCAACTTCAGAATAACGATAATAACACTCCTGGGATTTCGGACATGCTCATTTCAAAAATATAATTTTCATTCGTTTAGTTTTTGAAATATCTGGCTTTATTAGAGGGCGCCCTCTATTGAGCCATAGACCTATACAAATAAGCTGTGCCATCAATATGACCCACCTTTATGTAATAAAATATGTTGCAGTCCTTTCATGATATTTTTTATCATAGATATGTTCTTTTTGGTGAGCTTGCGGAACAACAGAGAGTGAGGGCGCTTTAAGTATATGAAGGAGAAATATGATAGCATTATGTATTGGCCTAGAAAATTGAGAAAAAGTGAAGTTTAATTCTGCTGTCTTTCAATGTACCTTTTTAAGGGAAATATACCTGCAAGAGGGCGCTGTGAAATAGGGGTGAGAGCCCCTTCCCCTGGGGTATGACCTACGACCTTTCTGAATTAACGTATGACTTTTTTGATAAAATTCCACGTTTCAAATTCCATATGAAAACGTCCTTAGAACAGTTTTTACATTATCGGTAATTTTTTTTTACATTATCGGTAGACGAACTTTTTTACATTATCGGTAAATTTTTTTTACATTATCGGTTCAAAGAGTTTTTTACATTATCGGTAAATTTTTTTTACATTATCGGTTGTTTTTACATTATCGGTAATTTTTTTTTACATTATCGGTCGTTTTTACATTATCGGTTGATTTTTACATTATCGGTTGTAACAGGGGGCAGGGACGAAAATAAGGTAAATGTACCGACAGCATAAAGTCAATGTACCGACACTTAGCGTCAAAGGGTTATCACTTAACAAGTCACCCCCGCACCCGTGACTCCTCATCCACCCAGGGGTGGCCCCGGGATTTGCCCGACAGGGGCCCGGACATACTCTCCGACGAGAGGGCCAGAAAAAGTCTCGGACAGCTCCGACCCCGTCGAGAGGTTGGTGAGGGAGAATTTGAAGAAGACCTGTGTACTATACCATGTCATTGCGGGACATATTAATTAAGTTTTCATGTAAATTAAAAAATGAAAATGCAAGCAGAGAGAAAACATTGTTATATGAAATCGCTCGACTTGAAATGAATCTACAGGAAAATACTTACGCTATCCTCCATGATAAAAAGAATAAATTGGAAGAGTTACGAAAAGTTTACATGTAGGGAGCTATGACAAGATCTCGTGGCCAATGGGTGGAGTTGGGTGAAAAGCCTTCCGCTTTTTTCCTTAGCTTAGAGTGAAGGAAAGCATAAGATAAATGTCTAAATGCTGTAATAGATGTTTATGGCAATATTTTGCATAATCGGGATGATATCATGAATGAAACTTAAACCATAGCATTACCGAATACGTTTTCTCGTAGTTATCATAGTAATGACGACCTAATGACGTTATATCAGTTCGTAAGTGAGGCCACCTTTCCATTAGTAACAAATCTTCAAGCTGATAATCTTGAAACCTTTTTTACAAAAGCTGAACTTTTAGATGCTGCTATGAAACTTAAAAATGATAAGTCACCAGGCTTGGATGGTTTTTCCTCTGAGTTTGTGAAGTATTTCTGGCCCCGATTATCAGACCATTTTTTTTTTAATGCTTTATGTTCTTTCTGGCAGAAGGGTACCCCCTCTTCCACCTTTAGACAAGGTGTTATTGTTCTAATCCCCAAAAGGGACAAACCAAGGAAATTTTTGAAGAACTGGCGCCCTTTTGAGTGTTTTTTACAAAATTATTTCAAATTGCATTTCGAAGAGGATTAAAGAAGTATTCCCAACCATATTCATGATAATCAAAAAGGTTCCATGTCAAATAGATATATTGGTGAAAATGTACGCCTTCTATACGATGTTTTGCTGTATACTGATCTTGAGGATATCCCAGCTCATCTTACTTTAGTAGATTTCGAAAGAGCGTTCGATACCATTTCACATGATTTCATTTGGCATTTCCCTAACTTTTGGGGTTTCAAGAATAATTTTATTCAGTGGTGCAAATTGCTTTACAATAATGCCGCCTCTTGTATTATGTTAAAGGGATACCGCTCTCACTTTTTTAATATTTGTAAGGGATGTCGTCAAGGTGATCCCCCCTCTCCCTACATTTTCATTTTACGTGTTGAACTCCTTGCTATTCATGTTCGTTGTAATGATTCTATTAAAGCTATTAGATTATCATGCTGTGATATTAAGATAATTCAATATGCTGACGACACGGCCTTTGTTACAGATGGCAGCCGTGCTTCTTTCCAAGGAGTAATGGACTCCTTAGAGGCGTTTCACTTTTTATCTGGTCTTAAAGTGAATTATGACAAGACATGCGTGTTCTCCATCGGTGCTAAACGTCATGCCAAAGAGGTATACGGGGAAGTCAATAGACTTGTTTGGGATCCTGGGGTGTTTTACCTTTTTGGGGATCCGCTTTTTCCTAGATGTTAATGAGATAAGTCAACTCAATTATTCAAATGCTATTAATGATATCTGTGAAATTATTGGACGTTGGTCTAAAAGAAGGCTCAGTGTCATTGGTAAAATAACAGTAATTCAGTCCCTTATTGTACCTAACATTAATTATTTGCTGCTTTCCATACCAGACCCACCGATTGATGTATTAAATACAATTGAGAAAATGTTCTATTCATTCATTTGGAATGGCACAGATCGAATAAGTCGAAAACAACTTTGTCTTCCCTATGAAAAAGGTGGTTTACGGATGTTAGATCTAAATTTTTTTATGAGTTCGATGAAACTCACTTGGCTGAGAAGGTACTATAAGGCGTCTCCTACCTCGTCTATCTATGCCCTTTTCTATTACTTTCTTGAGAGTAAGGTCAATTTCCTTTGGGATGAGGGCTCAATCTACTTAAAAACACGACTGTCTCTGATCAGTAACCCCTTCTATAAAGACCTCTTGAAGGCTCTCATCAAACTAAAAGCTTCCATTGATTTAAGGCTTTGCAAGAATCCAAATACTTATCAGTGTTAGTGGCATAACGATTTAATTCAAGTAGATTGTAAACCATTGTATTTTAAAGCCTGGTTACAAAGGGGTGTTTACACAATTGATGACCTAATCGACGAGGATGGAAAATTTCTTTCCCTTGACAGTTTTATTGCTCGTTTTCATATTAATACAAATTTTTTGCAATATGAACACTGTAAAAATAGACGTCTTCATTGTTTAACACATATATGGCGTTTAAGAATTAGAAAACGAACAACAAAATGGACAAACACAGTAAATTACTGAACGAATATTAACACATGATAAGGATAATGACGTCAATTAAAGTGCACTCTGCAAACACGTTTACATGATTTATACATATGTTAATTTTTCTTTATTAAAAACAAGTTGATGTTTACAGTAATCATGAAATAAACGCATAACGTGTTTACGAGATGGCGTTATAGGGGCGTCAATGTGTTGAAATTGGCGTTTTAGACGTTTAATTTGCTTATGTATTTTATTGCTTTTTCTGTTACATAAACGCCAAGACGCGTTTATTATCTGTTACAAAAAAGTGTTAATCAATTTTTACAGTGAAGGCCTTCTACGAGCGGTTAAACGCTTCTTAAACGGCCATGTGTGTTGTGAATTACAAAGACCATTTATCCTCGATTTGTATGCTATTCTACTTAAATCAGTTAAGGGTGGTTCTGACTTTTATATAGAACGATCGCCTATGCCTCCGATATTTATATTAAGTCTCAAGATAAATTGGTTGTAATAATTTGAAGTGGAATTTAATCTATAAATTACCTTTCAGTCTCAATTTAGAAAGTAAGTTTTCTTGGTTTCAGTACAGGATAAATACTAGGAATTTGGCCACAAATTGCTACTTAAAAAAAATTAACATTTTGGATCAGGATTTGTGTACTTTCTGCTCAAAGGAAAAAGAAACGATTAGTCACATAATGTTTGCTTGTGAAAAAGTACAGCCAATGTGGAAACAATTTTGGAATTTTGTTTATAAAAGCACTAATGATACCTTGTTTATTAATCCTATAACTTTAATTTTTGGTATAACCCATCACCAACGTGACAATGAAACTAAAAATATTCTATTGATCTGGTCTAAATTTTATATTTACAGATATAAACTACAAAACGATGCCTTGAATTTCCTTAATTTTAAGAGTTATGCTAAGAGCCTACTTTCAGTTTTGTACTGTAATGATTGCGTCAAGCTTAAACGTGATAATTTTTTAAATCGATGGCGGCCATGGCTCCTTGGTTTACACCTTGACTTCAGTATTGGCTAGTATCCTTTTCGTTCTTATTTCAATGTAAGACTTAAATTATCAATCATTTTTTTAAATGATTTAAATGATTCTTTTCGAATGAGTTTCGTTGTACAATTTGTCTAATTTGCTTTTGTTGTTGATTGAGGAGAAGAAGAAGAAGAAAAAAAAAAATAAAATTGCGGGACATATTTTGCATAAAATTTGTATTTACTAGAGGAAAACAGTTCCGCACAGTTTTAATGTTTTTGCCTGACTCTAAGTTGTGAAAAAGCACTCAAAGCACGCGAAATTATTTTGGGTGAGCCTACACACTAAAAATAATCTGTACTTATTTAAAGCTTACATAGGACAATTGTCCTGGCAGTTAGGCCCTATCGGGCACAAATTACATTTTACTTCCCTCCTCGAGTCACTAGCCGTACCGCAAGACATATACCAGCAGACAAGAGAATATTAACTAAGTCTAGCGAAATGAGATGAAATTCCCAACATTTACATAATTCCATGTTTTCTACATAAAAAGTTACTTAAAAAGATTGAAAGGGTTTGTAGCCTACTATATTTAACTATATGTAACGGAACTGAGGACCAGTGAATAAAGCGTGCCGAAAATTTTGGGTTTTATCTCAGAAATGACTCTCTTTTGGAAAGCCAAAATATGTAAATCGACCATATGTGGCGACAGAATTTTAGCCAAAATAAATAAATTGACCATATGTGGCGACAGAATTTTCCCGACAGGGGGCCAGGCCATGCCAGCGACCCAAAGTTCCGTCCAGCTCCTTTACCGAGGGGGTGGTGAGAAGTAGATATGAAGGTGCCTGACTATCCCATGCCATTGCAGGTCATATTTTGCACAATATCACTTATTACTTCAAGAGCCGACTTGTGAACTGATAGTGTTCTTTTGTGTCTGAATCGTGAAATTGCAAAGCGCGCGAAAATTTTTAATAGGCTTACACTAAAAACATATGTAATTATTAAGAACAATAAAGAAAAATAAAAACTGTAGGGGATGTGTAGACCGTATCGGGGATAACATACATTGTGTCGAAAGCACCTGGATCGCCTGATGGAACAGCCTAACTTTGCTCCGTTAGTCGCTCACCAACTAACCCTACCGCATAACACACACGAGAGAACAGAAAATAGCTTTGCGATATGGGATGAAATTCACGACCTCTATATAACCTGTGTACTCTGCCTATATGTTATTTGGTAAGGGTGACAGAACTTATGCTATCCAGCTATATGGAAAGGAACTATTTGAAGAAACTGGAGTAACCCTACAGCGCGCGTAGCGCGCCGAAAATTTTGAGTTCTTATTAGAGAAATTGTCCAATTGAGAGCAAAGACTGGTAAACAGTCGGGGAGACTACTCGTCGTTCACACCGGGCGGATGTACCGACAAGATCAGCAAATGTACCGACAGACCATCCCAGGAAGCCAAGTGGGGGGGGGGGCGACCGCCCCTGCCCCCTTTAGTTACGCTAGTGCCTTTACTACTCCCCCGGTAATTCTCCATTGGAAGCTGTTCATTGGAATCTCCTTCAAATTAGTAAAACTAAGTTTTTTGTGAAGTACTTGGTGTGCTCTCCTGTAGTGTCATTTGGATGTCAGTTAAAAGCATCATACTAACGTTCCCATTTTGTAATAACCCCAAACTTTCCAGAGGCCCAATGATAGTCTCATGGTTCCAGCACTGGAGGGGTGCCATGTCACAGCCAAAATATCACTTAAACATGATAATTCTTAAACATGTAACCAGTTCAAAGCTAAACCACCTTACATAATCAAAAAAATTCTCAAGGGGAGAATTTTCACCCCTATACTTAAGCACTGCACCCTTTCCCTACACCCAACAAGAATAAGAACAATTTCACTAAAGTATGTGAACTTTTCAACGTATGATCTGTTTGAACCTCTGCCAAAGATAGCACCATTTTGCAAGTGAGCCACCTTTTTCGAACAAAAAATTTCTCCAAGGGTACCCTCCCGTTAGACACCTCCACACTAGGAGACAAAGGAAGTGTCCACCCCGGCTACACATGATCGTAGATACAAAGATGCACAATTACACCGGCGTTCTGGCTGATCTGAGTTGGTATTACGATATCATCTTCTGTGGTGCCCCCAATCTACAATCCTGGCTTCGTCACTGGGGTCATGACTGAAAAGTTGCTGATTCTGTTTTGGAATGGGACATAATTACAGCCATTTTAATGTCTGTGATTTACCTTGTGAAAGTCACCAAATTGCACAATAAAATGTTACATTTTTAAAAAATCCATGTTTCGACCCCCCCCCCCACCCATCGCCGCTTCGCGGCTCACTCGTGCCTTCGGCACCCAGTGGACCCCCTACTTAATATCCTACATCCGTCCCTGTCAAGATAAGTTCCGCGATTTTTATGGGCACAGATACACACCCCTAGAGTGATGTTTGTTAGTCTTACCCTGTTCAACCTTTCCAGTCCATGTTGGAGAAGACATTTACACGAATCCCTTTCCCCGTGATCGATGCAGTAAAAACATGGTTTTAATATAAAATACAAAAACTGTTCTGATACAAAATAGGGGCCTACTTCAGACAGTCTCTGTTGTTGGGACAACAACAGCCCAACTCTTCCCGATTAGCATTGTAATTGTGTAATAATAAACTCGTTATCATAGTTTAATCATGGAGCTACGTCATAGTAGCTCCATGGTTTCATGGTGATATGTTTAGCTGCCAACATTTCCCGGCCATCTATAATCGGTGTGCCCTAACTCTTTGATAGCGGACTTGGTTTCTCTCTGAGTTAGTAAGCTAGTCTAGAATAGAAAATCTAAACGTCTAGTAAGAACAACAGCTTCAACTTTTTTTTACTATATGCATGGACAAAGTGCCTTGGTGAAGTGATCACGTTAAACACACAAAAAGGTTACTACGGTACGCTCCTTCTTCAAAACTTCACAACCAAAATTTATACGGTGTACTCCACAAGTTTAGTTTTACCCGCATTATAAACACAGTAACACACCTTGCCACAACAGTTAGGGAGATACGACTCATGTATGAGACAATGCAAAAAAATACCCTTCAGTGTCAGCTAACTTGCATTCATTGCACAATAGCACTTTCTCATATTGCGTTGTTTTAGGGGAGTAAGTGAAAGGAACTTCCATTTGCAATTTGTGTTCTGTCATCATTCAGGCGCGGATCCAGGTGGGGGCGCACCCGGCGCACGCCCCCCCCCCTTTTCGATGACCAACGATTTTAATGATCTCAACAGTCAAATACTCCGAAGAAATGAGCAAATAGATATGGAAAGTATGCTTCCCAGATGCTGGGAAATCGCATCTAAGCGCATCTAGAATTCAAATTTTCTTGAGGGAGGACCCCCAAATCCCCCTCCGTGGCATCGCGCCTTCGGTGCTCGCTAGTCGGCCGAAGGCCGACGGTGTGTGCGCCCCCTTTCTCTAAATCCTGGATCCGCGCCTGTCATTTATTCAGTCAAAACCAGCAGAGTTTACCACACTGACGTAAAATTCGTTATAACTTGTACCATACATCTTCATGAATCGTAAACAACTGGATGAAAGTCAAGAGCAGGCCTATGTACATACTAAAAACCATAGGCGCAGGAAGCTGTTCGAGACGTTGAAAGTTGTTTCGGACCACCGTTCTGGAGTCTAAGGGGATGGGTCTAGGAAGTTTTGAAAATTTGAGGGTCCTTAGATGCAATTTGGTGCAACATATTGGTCAAATTTTAAGGAAACTTACTTCCAACTTTTAAACCAATTGGTTGGAAACTGGGTACGTTAAACCTCATCTAACTAAATCTAACGTTTGACATTTTTACAGAGGAGATAAATAAGGCGTTTTCGTCCTTGGATTGAGGGGGAGAGGCGGAAACATACTTTCGCCCCACCACATTTTTGACTGGGGTTAAATTCCCAGCCTCCTACACCACCACCTACCCCACCCCCGCCTTTCTACGCCTTTGCCAAAAACCTTGAAGAGAAAGGTCTTACAAAAATATTTAGTTTCGAAAAGCAGATGTTACCTTTACCGCTGTAATGGAAAATACTTTTGTTCAAAGATGTTTTGCAACAATGCAGATTTAAATTAATATAGAAGAAACCATTTCAATACGGGACTTCACATTTTTTTCTCCGAAAGTCAAAAACATACTTCAAAAGATGATATTGTGGTGTTTGGTCGTTCATAATTACATCATAACTCATGGTGTTCCGGGCTTTATATTCTTGCTAACTATCGGTTTGCACTCCCCGGTGTATTAGTCGAGAGCTTTACGATGTAAGATTTATTTGGAGACTTGAAAAATTTAGTCATGTTGAAGTTTTTTTTTTTTGTATTATAAATTCTGTCACAAAAGTCTTAAACTTAAGTATACCCGGAATAAGCGAGATAGCTTCTGCGCAGGGGCGGCGAATCTCGGGGAGGGGTATGAGGGGGATATATTCCCCACCAACATAGGTGGGTGGGATATGTGAAGTATATCTCCCTCCTCCAATAAATCTGGAGAACGAAATTGTTTGTGTTATACATTTTTGTGGGGTCGATGTGTCCCTAGTCAACTTAGGTGCCGTCTCCATAATCTCCAGTTTTGCAGAAAGAAATTGCCGTTTAATATTGATACAGTTATCCTGCTCGCCCATTTCTCCGTATTACCTATGTGCATGCTCACCCCAAATATTGGAACTGAACATAGTACGTAACGTGTAAAGCAGGGCGTGATTTCCATTGATATTTTAACGTCGAGGGATGACGTTCCGAATCCGAATCCGAATCGTTGTGATAAATAAGAACGGTTCTCTGCGGCATTTTCTATATGCTGTTAAAGGAGCTGAGTAGCCGCCAAAGTAGAATAAATTCTCGGACCAGCCGACTTCGTTACGTCACATCCGGTCATGCTTCTTGGTTTATCGATTCGATCCGATACCGATACTTATCAAAGCCATGCATGCAGTGTGTCTGGTGTAACAATACACTTGTTACTTTCGTTAACAGTACTAACGTTAGCCTAACTTAGGCTAGCGTTAGGGTCTAGGTCTACCACGAAAAACAAGCTCATTGATCGCAAAAAACAGTTTCAATACCTGCAAAATCCACAATGTTGTTCATAAACCTCCTGCAGATGATGCGCGAAATAGGCGTGTGCCTTGCCACTAGTAACGCTAATATACTACATACGTACGTACGTTGTAAGTTGTGTGTACTACATGCCTGGGTAGATGCATCGATCAGAACCGATACAAGTGGAAACGATTCAAAATTGCCGGTGCCAGAAGAAAACGTAACGAACTAGAAATTCAAAAAACAAATTGTAAAATATCTTGCAAGTGTAAAATCAAATAACCCAAGAAATATTATAGGAACGTTATTGCAAAATTACTTTGCAAGATTATTTTAAATGAGAATATAAAACGTATTAGGATTAATAGTTTTAAAATTAGCCCCGCACAGAGGGTAATCATTTCCTTTGGTATGATGTATTTATTCTGGAAGTACGCCACTACTCAGCTCCTGTAAATGGGCTGCAGCATCACCCCAAACTTATTGAGGAATATGAACATATCTTTAAATACAATTGGTGACTGCACGTTGATTGAAATTCAAACAGTAGCTTCCCTCTGGTTGGTCAATGATGACTTGTGCAGTCTGTTGTGTTCCCAATTAAGCTTACACAGTATGGCCTTGATGTGGCCTTGGGCAATTTAAACTCAGTGATAGCTATATAGCTTTGTCTGGAAGCTGTAGTAGAAAAGTTTTCGTTTAAATTGGAGGGGCTAGAAGTACGGTAAACATAGTTGGAAGAAGTTTTACTGTTTGGGGTGAGACTGAAGAGCCTTTAATTGACCTAATCAAAACGACTTATGAATTTTGTCATGTTTATTTTCTTCTTTTCTTTTTCACGGGAGTCTAGGAAAAAATATTTTCCTGGTTACACTTTATTATAAAATTGTCAGCTAATAAATGTGTTAAAAAATGAAGAAATAAAAACTATGTATTTTGATTACATAATAAACCGAAAATCAGCCTATATCAAAATGTATCAAAATGTATTCAGAGTCTGATTTGCACCATCTGAAGATGGTAGTATGTTTTATTTTAATTCCAACTATGTTTTTAAAATGCTCCATAGCTTCCGTTGCTTTGCTGCCTAGTGGGAGCAGGAGCGCCAATTGGGAGCAGGAGGTCATCCCACCCCGTCGGGGAAGGCCGGCCCCGGTCAGGAAAATAGTCCAGTTTCGTCGGAGAGCCTTAGTATGTACGATGAAGAATGTAAGCCCCGACGACGTCCATTCTCTCCGATGATTTATTTTGCTTTCAAGTAGGGCAGATTCTTCAATAAAAACTCAATTTTTCCATATTTACTCATTACAGGCCCAGAGTTTTTAAATCCCCTTTAATAAAAACCAAACGTTTTCAAATTTTCTTCAAAAGAACGCAAAGTTTTTTTGTGCGTTGTGAAATGATTCTTCCTTCATCCTTTCGGCAACCTGTCCCCTTTGTCGGGGCTTCGGGTTGCTTCCCCTCCCCGTGGGGGAGCTTGGCCCTTTGCCGCACAAATCCTGGAGCCACGCCTGGTTCCTCGTGTGCATGTGTTACATCCTCAAGCATTTTATGAAAACATTTAAAACATAAATGATGAAATAACTTTAGACTTATTGTGCAAAGTAACGTGTGTAATGGTCTGCTGTACTGTCCGCTCAAAGTTCGTTGTCATGTTTATTTCCACAACTCAGCCTTGTACTCCGCTGATACGATAAACGTTTCCATATATTGCATTGTCGAAGTTAGCTTAACGTGTCAGCCATAGGCTGGATATTAGGAGGGACAAGGGGGGCAAGTCCTTGCCCCTCACTTTTTCCAGACATTAAAAAATAATAAAAATGATAAAAAATAATAATAACATGAACGAAAGGAAGCAAGACCAGAGAAATTATGAGGAAATTTTTAATGTTATGGAAAATTTTGCAATGTAAAATGAAGGAAAATATAAATATCAAATACCATAAGAATACCAGAAAAAAATCCCCAGTTAATATACGTTGCTGGTCAATTGATGCAAGGAAACGAATTTTACTTCCCAAACCGGACCTGCTTGGTGACAATCATTTAGGGCTCCTGTTGAGGCTAATTTGAGTCCATGGATGAAGCCCTCCCAGATGGCCTGGATCTAACATTCATTTTTCAAAACTCACTTGGGGTATCCAATTTCACATTAGCGTTAATGCTTTCAATGGTATGAACCTAATTTTCTTATGTTGACCCTGAATTTGAGTCAAATAAATGTTCGAAAACAATAAATGGGAAAAGCTTTTGTTAAGGCAGCAATTAGAGTGTTAGAAATCGAAGTAATTTTACTTGCAATGCTGATTTCAGAATATTGTACTTTCTATAAAACATAAAGTAATCATTATGTTGCTGAATTAATAAAACTCTCGCATTTTACATTGTGCACAGCCTGCCAGATAAACCTGCTTCTGAAAAGTCAACCCGTGTCGGCAATGCCTATAGCGAACCGATCTTTGTCATGGTAGACTCGGAAAAGGTCCACACTGAGCATTTTGAATTCAACGCTAAATTGGGAGTAGAGGGAGCGTTTAAGGCCGGAGGAGGTATGTCTAAGGATGAAGTGTTGAGTAAGTTCATAGAGGTCGGTTTTGCAAAAGTACTCCCTGGTGAATATCTTAAGGTGTCTCCTCAAGTTAAAGATGGAGGAAGGGTCTACGTCACTGTCTGGTGTTCGTCCCAAGGATACATATGGAACAACGTGCCGCAACCTGAAAACGTCGACTTCATGGTGAAAGAAAATGGGGCCGTGGTAGGTTGGAAAGACCAAAGTTACGAGGCCCAAGGATTTGACATTACCAAATCTGCTGTGCTTAAATGACATTTCCCGTTTTTCAAGGAAATAACCCTGCATCATAATGCTCACTGTTGAGGAGCAATAGGAATAACCGTTACATCAAGTTAAATTACATGTGAGTAATTTTGTATCCCGGCAGAGGTCGAATCGGAATTCGGGATGCTCAAACGTAATCGGAATTTTGAGTGGACACTTTAAAATCTAACAAAATCACTATTTCTCTTACTGTTCCTTCAAAAGTGAAATATTTACGTATACGCCAGCACAAAAGGGGGTTCGGACGAACCCCTTTGAAAAAAATAATCACCTTTGAAACAGAACCCCTCGCAAATTACAGGAGTGGTTCTTCATCATTTATGATTTTGCCCTACCCCTAACAATGCAGATACTGTTTACAAATAAAACAATTCATACATGTATTGATAATTATATCATCATAATACGCATGATTACGTCATACCCAACTTAATCCCCAGGCAGTTGTCTAGGAACCGTCACAAGGCAATCTTCATGTTTATAACTCTTAAAGTGTCATTTAACGCCTACTGCATGGAGGTGGTGAGATTTGTACATCCTGTGTTAGAGAATATGTGTCCAAGTTGCTGTACACTATCTTCATTTTATTTAATTTCTGTAGTTTGTCTACTTGACTTAGCTTGGTTTATCTTTTATGTCTGCAAGCTTAGTATCACATCAGCCACTGTAGTACTGTAGAAGCCAGAGTCAGACGAAGAATTTGCAGACGATACATGGCAATTCACGTGGGTGAAGGAACCAGGGCACTTCCAGGGTCATAGCCTGCGGGGACAGGGGGCTGCTGCCCCCTGAAGTTTCCAAACCGTAAATGATAGTTGGTCTACTTGAGAAAATATACAGAAATGCTGAAAATTTTACTGTCCAAATTATGATTTCAAGGCCCCCAAAACCTGGAAAATTGCATTTAAGGGTTCTTTTTCCCCAAAAATTTCCCGGAAGATCCCCGGACCCCCGTCATGGACGGCGTGTTTATGTGGGTTTCCCTGCCTGACAAATAAGACATCTTCCTCCTTCAAGAAACACCGCTTGAGTACACCAGCATATACACTGGCTAAAGATATAGTAGCCAATGATTACCTTTAATTATTAGCTAAGGTCAATGAACTTGTAAAGTAACCTTTAATTTTAGGGCATAAGCAGCCGCCGCAAACTTATTTTGAATAACAGTTAAATCTCACAAATATCCCCGATTTCACTTCAAGTATCTTTCATGATATGTTAGAACATAAATATTGCATAGTCAGGGTAAACCAAGGAGTTAGTCTATACGCAAATTTCTCAACTGATGCAGTCAATGAGAAACATATTGTACCATGATTTTCCAGAGTCATTGATGAAATAGGACGCACTAATTCAAATTGGGGTGACTGTATTTCCCCTTTAAATAAAATCGAACTTTCCTTCTTGAAATCTACATTCGTTTCTAAAGCATGAAATTTTAAAGCAAAAAAAAATGCTTAGATGCAACTTTTATGGTCTAAAATGTGTCGTTTTCCCCTCCCATTTTCTTGCAAGGCCTACGCTATGGCTACGCACCAATTAATGGTGGCTGTCTCAGTGTCGCACTAAGAGTGCTAGGGGGAAACCTGCAACTGGTATCAGCCTTGCAGGGGTGCCATGTATGCCACAGCCGAAGAATTTAATAAATAATCCAAAGATAACACCTTTTTGGATCTATGAGAGCTTAGAACAAGAAAAATTTCTCAAAGAGTAGAGGTGTAATCCCTCCCCTTTGGCAATATCCCCTTCAAGTACACCCTAACGTAATAGAAAAATCAGTCAGTAATGAGGATTCATAAACATATAATCAGTTCAACGCTTTACGAAGCTTAAGAAAGATAGCACCACTTTGCATCCAAGACACCTCACAAAGACAAAAATTTCTCAAAGAGTATAGGACGTCCTCCCCTCCTCTTAGACAGCACCTCCTGCCTTCCGCGCAGCCATGAAATATGAATAATATCACTAAATAATAACAATTTATAAAAATATAATCAGTTCAAAGCTTTGCCAGCTATAGCTTGAACCTAAGCCAGACCTTACATGTACCCATCCCCTCATCCCCCTTCGCGATGGTACCCAGAACATGTAAAAAGGGAGAGTCCGCCTGGGTGTTAACTATCTGTAGGCATACCACTTGGTTCTCCGCTTAGATAGTGTCATGAACTGCCCCTCCCCCCCCCCCTCTTAGAGATTTCGCCCAGGCTATGGCCCTGACTCCCCCAGCACCAGGCCCGCATTTTGACATGTTGCTACACCCCATGGTGGTTGAAAACCCTTATTCATTACGAAGAAACTGCTCAAACTGTCATTGTACGAGTCTGGTGTTTTTTCTTTAACATTGAAACAGGTCTAACAGCTAGTGATGCTAACATTTATTCCATGTAAGGCCGACGTCATACATTTTCTCAAAACCTACATAATTTTAGCGAATTTTGACAGTCAGAGTTATCGTTTGCTGGGCCCCTTGTAGGTACGTTAGAAATTACGACCCTGCCTGAAAATCATCATGTTTCCAGTGACTGGATGGATCCGTTAAGCACTGAGAAAGGGAACATCAAATCGCAAAGAAGTTTTGACAATTGATACCTTTCCTTAATCTTTATGATACCTGGATTTCTAATAAAATAGTTCCTCTCACAGCTCAATATGAGGACAGCATCATTTTTCTAAAATATATCTACATTAGTTTGAGTAATAAACTGAAAGTGAGGAAAACTGCTTTTCCTTACAGCTCAAGATCCCTGACTCCTGGCAACTTTAATGGGGTACATCTTACTAACCTCTAGTCGTTTGCAGAGACAACTTCCGGGTTAAACCTGCTACGATATCAAGTAATTAGAAACTTTGGGACATCAACTTTTGAAGGTATTCTATAAAACAGTTCGGGATAAGGAAGATCTAGAGGAGGACATGTGAGAAAATAATTTTATTATTTATCGTACGTACGTAATAATTACTACGTACGTACGTACCGTACTACTTAACACCTACGTGCTTAATAATAGTACGTACGTAGGTGATAATTATAACGGATGTACGTACCTACCGGAGTTGGGGGTAACGAGTTACAATTAACGCCGTTACTGCAACGATTTACATTTTGTGTAACGGAACGGTGTAACGAGTTACATTTGCATTTCAGTAACGGAGCGAGTAACTAGTTACAATTCTGAGTAAAAGTAACTGTAGCGGCGTTACGTTTGGGTCCCGTTACTTTCCCGTTACAAATAGTCAAAATGACCACAAATTGCATTTTCCTTGAACTAGTAACAGAAAATTTTCAAATTGATGGCACTTTTGTAGTAATATTGCTTTCGATATATTTATCATGCATCTCTGTTACATTGTCGTTGTCCTCACCAACATCAAATTCTAGTCACGATTAGAATCAAGAGATGGTATTAGATGTACATGCTGCAGACTTGCAGGGACACCTTATTGTCGATTGGTGAGGTATTTGACAGGTGTTTCGTTCATAGTCCATAACCAATCTTATAACTAAGTTGAACTTGATTTGTGTGCCAAATCATTTTTAAACTGATCAATGCTTACTATCCCTGAGAATGAGTCTTTGTGAGATTGGTTGAAAATACTGAAGGGTGCTCCCGGGCAAACTTTTTCCTGAGACAGTGAGTAAAATAAGGTTAATCAACTAAAGCTGAATTCATTTAGCATAGTCTGTCCTTTAGAGGACACAGTGGTGATAGTTCACCGTGAGAAACGGTTTTGCTCACAGGCAGTCAAAAACTAGGCTTACTTTGCATGTTTTTATCATTGCCCTTTGAAACTTTACGGCAGGACCGGAGTCCACCCTATCTGAGTCGGTGCCAACTCCGATTCCACATCCCCGAATTTTTGAGCCAATCCCGATTCTAGCACGGACCCCTCAACAGCTCAAGTTCCAGCCAGTTCTGACTCCAGTGACACCGATTCCAAGACCAATCTATCTTCCAGTGTATATCATATCATACACTGTCAGAACAGTTAAGTAAAATACGAACTCCAGAAGTTTTAAGTAAAATTTTATACAAAATTAATGTAAAAATTGCCTTTATTTTGTGTAATTTTCTGAGAAAAGGATACTTTTTACATTGTTTATTAGTAATTGTAGTCCATTGCACAAGATTAGAGTAATTTTTACAGCTATTGTGTGTAATGTTTTACTTAAAAGTTCTGGAGTTCTTATTTTACTTAAATTATGAAGCGTATTTCTGTGAGTGTACATACGGATGTTTTGATTCTATTGCACATGCCCACTAACAATATCGTTATCGTTTGTACTCGCTTTCATAGTCTGGCCTCCTCAGAAAATTAGTTGATTGTGTGTGTCAATACTTTACTTATGTGCATTGTGCACAAAAACAATGGAACTTCTACATTTTAATGCAACTTTAACACTTTATCGTTAACAAATATAGAGCATAAGGAGTGAAAACTTTAATCGCTGCTAAAACACCTCTCTTCCCCTTTAATAGCGGCTAAGCCTTAAATTAGCCTATGTATTAGGATTATAAAGATTTCCATCCTCAAAAAAGTAATGTCGTAACTGGAAAACTTTTGGATATAACCAAAATTCGTCTAACAAATAATTTCGTAAGCTCCGACACAGAATCCTGATTCTCTGCCTGCATGATGAGCGTTAAGAGAGGATCCCCAGTGAAGATCTGCTGGGAGCCTGGGATCATTGTCTTTCTTTGGGTAAACACCTCGGACTAGCCTGCCTAAATACGGTGTCGGTCCTCATATGTGCCCCCTTCTAACTATCTGATTATGTCCCACACCCATTGAGGTACCGAGGTACCGTATATTCACGTTGAGGTAACTAGTTACTGTTGCTAGTTACTTTTCACTCAAAAGTGACTGAAACTAGTTACTTTTTCAACATTGTAACTAGTAACTGTAACGAGTTACAATTTTATGGAAATAACTGTAACTACAACGAGTTACTCTCAAAGTGTAACGGAAACATCCCTGGTACCTACGTACGCGTTTTCAATACGTCTTAAATAATAGCCTGTATCAGCACTTGTCTAAGTACCTTTCTATCGTATGCCAGCCTACGTGATTTACGGCAGGATACACCTTCATATCGATACTGGAGAGCGATGACTTTGCTGGTTTGCATTTTGATTGAGGGTTTAGCTATAAATATGGGTGATTTGTGCAGAAAATGCACTCTATTTTTTCCTAGCTTTTTCCACCTGTTTGCAAACTAATATTTGTTAAGTATGTTTCTCGAAATCTCCCAATATATAAACGGACACATTGGGTCTTAAATGTGTGGAAACCGTTTGTAAATACGGTATCGCTATTGACAATTCAGACTTAGGGGTGGCAGGATATATAGTAAGCTTTGCCAAATGTTAATCCCCGCATTGTTACAACAAATGTTGCAACTCAATTCAAATGCCACGTAGTAGAGAAATAGTGCGGACAGTGTGAGGCTTATCCTCCAATTGGCAACATGACTGTTATCAAAAATGTCTACTACGTTCGTTAGAGTTCAACGTAGGTTCGGCACGGTGATTTCAAGCTCACCCTAACTCTGAACAGTAGACCTCCCTGGATACAGTTCGAATTAAGATAGGCAGAGAGCCTTTAAAGGAATGAATATCTTACCTTTTGCAGTTTCGACAGACGAATGTAGGAATTTTATAAGCTGGTTTATTGTCCTTTCTCTTCCACACACCAAGACAATCCAGGATTGTTGCAGTAAGGGGGGGGGGGGATCCTTTTCCCAAAGGGACAGTAACACTTTCTGGGTGGAACACCATCATCAGGTTGAGCATAGCACTCCAAGACAGTTTTTTGCCATGCCTCCCATATTGCAGGAAATGGCGCTTCCTACTCCTTCTCCAAGTTCTCTGGAATCATACAGAATGCATATAAGGCAACCAAGATTAATAAGTTAAAGTTGCTTTGGCTCACAACTGGTAATTTTAAGTCTATTTGCATGGGCGGATCTAGGGGGGAGGCCGACCCGGCCCCGGCCCCCCCTTTTGAAAATGCAAAAAAAAAAAAAAAAAATGAAAGGGAAAAAAGAGAGAAAAAAATGGAAGGGAGAAGAGATAGAGAGGACAGAGAGTGGAGTGATAGAGAATGAAGCTGCAATTAGCAACCTGGAAGCATGGGAGTCATAGCGCACAGCCGATCAGTTTGAACGTCGATTGGGACTTTCACACGCATGCTGTCTTACTACACGATTGGGTACAATAAATACGATACAATACTGATGCAATACCATCAGCCGATCGAAAAATACCTTACGAGACAGTGCGCATCAGTTAGGATGGGCTGCTATCAAGCCTGGCAAGTGCCATTTCCGGCCATCTGGGATGTATTAAAACCTCAAATTTTCTTGCAACGCTCCGCGCCAACCTATGGTGGCGCTCCGCTTAGATAGTAAAAGCAGTGGCGTACACTGGGGGAGGCCATTGGGCCATGCCCTCCCCCCCCCCACTGATGCCGATTTTTTTTTTTAGTTCCTAAAAATACGTAAATTTTTTAACACAAATTTTACTTCAAAAGGTAGCATATGTGGCACCAGATAGCATGTAAGGAACCCTAATTTTTCAAAAATTTTCAAAATTTTCCCCTTAGACCCCTCCCCCAGGCCGGCGATCACACAACATGCTGCATGCCCCCCCCCCCCACCCACGTGAGAGAAATCCTGGGTACGCCACTGAGTAAAACGGGATCCAAACTTGCAACCCTTGGACCAGAAGTCACACCAGCTGAGCTAAACCGTCCTCACAGAAATGTGTAATAAAATAAAATCAAACTTTACATTTTGTTCACAAAACTTGCACTTCTTGATGACTGCTTTCAAGCCTGGCAAGTGCCATTTCCGGCGATCTGGGATGTATTAAAATCTCAAATTTTCTTGGTACGCTCCGCGCCAACTCATGGTGGCGCTCCGCTTAGATAGTAAACGGGAGTCCCGGCCCCAAACAAAAATCCTAGCTACGCCACTGCAAGAGAATTAAAGTGGAAAATCATGCGAATTACAAGGCCTTAAAAAGTGTCTTTTCCGGCTATTTGGGATGTGCTTTACCCAATTTATCTGGTATGCTACGCATAGGCGGCGGGAGCGGGGGAACAGGGGGGAGAACACGTCCCTCCCTAAAATTTTCAGTGAGGAGACGTCCCTCCATAAATAAATTCCTAAGGAGAAAAGTGAGGAATTATAAATTAAGTAAAAATCAGCAATCAACAAGTATAACCATAATCAATGACAAACTAAATGGCAAAATGCTGTTCTGTCAGTTAAGGAATCCCTCGATTTTTCTCTGAAAGACGTTAAGATTGGCCTACAGTGCACGTCACCAACAAAATTTTATTTAGAAATATGGTGGTCGGAATCATTACAATTCGGTCATTCAGTTTTGATACTATGTAAGGCCTACAATAACACCATGATCACTCTACCTGGACGTACCCCAAAACAATGACAGGGCTGCCAAGTCTCATGCATTTTGGGTCATTTACACTTTCTCACTGAGCCCACGCAAAACAAGAAATTAGGCAGAAGGGAACATGCACGTGATAAAACGTACATTTACGCCCACATGTCAATGCAAGGTACCTGGGTCCTGGCATCAAGTCGAACTAAGATATGGGTCACAAATTTCTCAAGGAAGTCCCTCAATATTCACCAAGTAAGAACATGACTACTAAAGATCTGATTAGACGTCTTGAACAGGATGCATTGTAGTAAGGCACTGTGCCTATGATAACTGTCTTCTGTTAATAACTTGTGGAAAAATTAATGTGTTAAGAGTTGAGACATGAAATTATATGAAGCAGAAAATGCAAAAATAATACATGGGAAGTGCTATTTCCGGCTATCTGGGAGGTCTATTTTGTCAAAAATTTTCTTGTACGCTCCGCGCCAACTGATGGTGGCGCTCCGCTTAGATGGTATAGTGCCGTCAATCACAGGTCGAACAACTTCGGCCCCCCCCCTTTTCAGAAATCCTGGATCCGCCCCTGATTTGTATAAAACTCTTCTATTCGCTAAGTTTAGGAGTTTCTCAAGTGACTTTTATTAGATAGCATACACTAAATATACTTACCTCAGATATAAAGATTGCTAAGAAAATGTATTAAGCTAACCTAACTGCCTAATATCACTCAATGAAAATAACCGTGGTAAAGTTATAATTTTAACAATGTAATTGATAGAAATAAGACTGTTCGTAGTAATACTGAGTTTGTTTGTAAAGGCGAAGTACAGTACTAAGGACAAGTTTTGTTGTATGCAGTGGATTTAATGAGAATTTTGCGTAAGTTGTTATAGTCCCCCCCCCCCCTCCCCAACGAACTTCTACCTCGTCTTTACAATGAATGATATTTTCTTTGGTTACAGTGAATTTTTATGCCATACATATAATTTTCTTATTCTTCATCTTAAACACTACATATTTCATTGCAAGTACCAGGCCAGGGACTGTAACCTAGTATTGAAAACTTCTTTCATAAGTTTAAATTTGCTTTACAAGTTATCTGGGGCGTCTAAGGAACACAGAGAAAATCGTCAATTACAATGATAATGATTTGAGGGATTTACTCAGTTCGACTTGCTACGACCTTTTTTTGTTGGGAAAAAAGTTATGATTTACAAACAAAAATGTTCCTTAATGCTTTCACGTCTTTTATTGAATATTAAGTATATATGTATCATTGTACTGTTACTTAAAACCTAGGAAGGTCATTTTAAATCTTAAGTTAATCATTGTTTGTAAACGTCTCATTCATTACAAATAAAGAGAGGGAAAAAAGAACAAAAACTTCTACCCACTCATTTTGATCATTTTAAACTGGACTTGACTGCAATAGTAATTCGTTGGTAATTTTCCCCAATATACTCCACTGAGGTTCTCAACGATCTTTAAAGGGAAAACGCAGTCATCTCAATCAGAATTAGTATACCCCTTCATCCTAATTCACGGATGGCTTTTTTGATAATGTGACAATATTTTTGTCACTGAATTGTGAAATTCATGGAGAATAACTCCTTGCATTACCCTTTTGTTTGTAATAGTTACGTTCAAAACATTTCAGAGGTACTTGTAAGACAAATAAGAGGAGATAACAAGAGTTTGTTGATTTTTTCAACCAATTTTTAGGTTTGCTATAGCCTTTAATGTGGGAAAGTCCTGGCTTTGGGGGCATTTTAGTAAGATCCTAAAACATGTGTGCGATGTTGTATCTCCAATTTCGCATATCATCCATCTTTCTCTTTCTAATGGTGTGTTCCCCTATGAATTTAAAGTTGCAAAAATAATCCAATTTTCAAAATTAGTGACAGAGAACAACATAGCCAGATTTACCCAGTAATCGAGGTAACCTATAGGTTACGGGCCCCCGACTTTAAGCCCCCCCCCCCCCCGAAAATTTCCATAAACGAGTCTTCTTTTTAGCTTAGTTTTCAAATCTGCTTTTGAGTATAAACAGAAATCCTCACCTTTCTTCCTACCAAAATACAGACTCTAAAGCAATAGTCTTCATTTTCTAATCTAGACTATAACGTTACCTGGTAGGAAATTTCATTAAGTTTAAATTACTGCCAGTAATTTAAACTTAATATTTACTGATAGTATGTACCAACAAAGCTACTGCGAGGCATGCCATGTTTGTTATGACGCAAATATTGTCGTCCGGTATGATATTGTATTAACACTGACACGTGGTTATACATGGCTGTTCTAGAGGTTCGTTTCGACTCTTTCATGTTCGCTGTATTATTGACATTTTTTAATGAACAGAATTTCAGAACCGCGTTATTTTTGAGGCCTTATTAACAAAATACCCAAAAGGCGATCATCATCTGCACTTAAGCAAGGGGGAAGATTCATTTCCGACAATGAAGGAAATAATTTAGCCCAAAATATTCTAAACCCTTCGGTTAGAACAGCGCTTTTCAGTCAGGCCACAAAAACCTTGGGTTAACTGAGGAGGAATGGGGATTGGTTTGATTGCAGAAGGAGTTCTGGATTCCGATCGATGAGTTGCCTTGTCCTTTTCGTTAAGGTCAAATTGACCTGCACATGATCTTCAGGTCAATTGCTAGTAAAGTGCCATGAACAGATGAACTGCATTTTGCGTACCTTAATTTCCATAAGCAAGAAATTCACCACTGACAGTCTTTAACTTCAGGGGAGAGTCCACTCTTTTCGTCCTTGACATTTTGAACCTTATATTAGTCATAGCTATAGGCTACTCATGGAGTCATGGTAGCACGCAGCGGGATTGGTGTCAGTGCCCCCTCCTTCGAAATGTTTAAAGCCATTTTTATGAAATCGATCTTAATTAATTTCCAAGATTCTAAAATAATGTTAAGAGGCAATTTGTAAGTCACAGAAAGATCCACTATTGAATATATGAATCAGGTACGTAGTGTGTGTGGGGGGGGGGGCAGGGCAACCGTTTCGTCCTTGAGGGTATGTTTCTTTAACTATGTCTCTATTAATTTCTAAAAAAGCAATTTTTCGGCGGGCTTCGCGCGCTCCCATCCTCAGTACTACTTCTCCCCTCCTCACTTTCTGTGGGATTTAGCAGAGGAAAATCTCACAATAATCCAACCTCCCGGCGCTTCCTTGAGCTCTCTGTTTCATCAATCCCTGTAGGCCGTTAATCATAAGCAGTGACGCTACATTTGCGTTAAACAGAGTTTCATTTCAAAATTTGCCTGGGAATTCTTCTTGCCTTTTATCTTCAGTCTCACAAAACGAGCCATTAACCCCATTGCAAACATTGTTTGTTTTCAAAATCGTGGACCCGCACCCAACAATTACATGAACATTGAGCTGCCAGGCTGCAAGCGAATGGTGATTGCACTCCACTTACATAGTGTCAGGTATTCCCACCCACAAATAATGTCACTAAAATTAATACTACAAGGGCCCCCTCATATGATAGGTTACGCCCCCCCCCCCCGAAGGTAAATCCTGCTATGGACCAAAGGCAAGGATACCGTGTCACTTGAAAAAAGAGGTTTGCTTCTTTTGCACATTTAGTGACAGAATGACAATTACGTCCGAGGGCGTTAAGTCGAGTTATACTTACGCTTTTGAAAATCTGATGTGCAGAAATTTCAACCGAGTGCTTGAAACTTTGGAAGTCTTATTTTTCTAGGTTTGTACCAAACAGAGAACAACACTTACAAAGCTGGGAACAAAAGTTGATTATCTTTCGATTTCTGCTAAGAAAAGACAGTTGTATACACATTACATTACTGTATAATTTATTTTTCAATTGATGTCAAGTAAAACGAGTTCTGCCTTTGCACGGAGTTTTGCAAATTCTTAAGGAAGGTATAAACTTTTTGCATGTCAGTGAGAGGACAACGTCTCTGGCTTAGGCCTGTAAGTGAACGAAATTTAATATGTGCTCTCCTGCTCAGAGATTTGTTCTCGTGTTCCAAAATATTGTAATCACGTCTGCTATTCTGGCTATCAAATGAAAGCGAGCTAGACCGATGAAAGCACGGAAGTATACTACGTCCGGTTATTGCATTGCCTACGTAGCAGGCTGTACGGCATAATTCATTATGCAGTCATATCCCTATAAACACCTACCCAAGTGACCACCAAACAAATTCTTTGGATATTCATCGAATTATGTGGCCTCAAGACTGGTTGCTTTTTAGTGAATATTCACAAAACGCAACATCTGGTCCCATTTAAATCATGCAGTAGCCTATGCCACCCATAGAGTTGGTATTTCGTTATAATACCATGGAGCTACCACACAGGAGATCCATGGTAATACCCACTCCTTGGTAGTACCCACTGCAAGTGGTTTTGCAACAAAGTAATGATAGGACTTCTCACGTTTCAGTCTAGGCTTTCACTTTACGACTACAGGAGTACACACACTCAATCAAAACCAATAGCATGAATAATGAGAGAGCACATGAATAAGTCATTATGGTAATGCAGTTTGCGTCTAAAATTGGACGCAGTCCTCTTCGCTTGGGCGAACGGTGGCTTGGGAAGCTGGGGAGCTGAGCAAACAGAGTCCGCTCCGCAGGTTAGTTATTGCATTGAATGAGTTTAGATGAAGCTGTTGAGGTTGGTAAACCTGATATCCGCTAGAGAGTGGTTCTATTCTGTAAATTTGCTGAATTCCACTTCATGTAGTGACTTATTACAACCTGAAGGTAGTACTGGTCCATGATAACATGGCGTGCAGCTTAGATTACCAATTTGGAAATAAAACACCTCTCCCAAGGACGTGATAGGGATAAAGTAATACAAGTACTTTAGGGAGAGTGCTCACACTTACAGGTATGGCATATACGTTGGCTGAAATTATAGTGCACAACATCCATAGGTAGTAAGGTTACACAGTAAATTGTTGATCATTTCTTCTTCCGCTTTGAATACATTCAAAAGCAGACATTAGTCAGCAAAGTTTTTGGAAAAACGTCACAAGACTCGTATTCGTCGTTTGATCTTGGTGGACGTGAAAGGTAAAGGTTCCTTGAGAGCGATCGATGTTATACGATGGAAGTGTGCCCCAGTCGAAGAGAGTGACTGTTGATACGTGAAGGAATAGCAACTTAGTTTTGTCGTTTTAGAGTCTATTGTTGACTTGTTGAAAATATCTTCACAGATCTATTGTGATACGGTGGTGGTAAAATATTTGATAAATGTGCTCTCTTCATATCAAATGAAAGTTTTAAACAAACTTTAAATGCATGTGGAAGAGACGAAATTGGAAGGAAATTTTAATATAACGGATAACTCCTGCAATATGCAGTAAAAGTAAGTATGAGTTTATGATATATCTATTCCATCTCTGACGCAGGCGTCGCGCCAGATGGGGGCAGGGGCAGTGGGGCCTTAATGGTTACAATAAAGTATGTTATTCCCTTCGGCGACCAGTCGCCCAAACAGTTTTCTTCTTTTTGCTATCAAGGAGGGCTGGTTCTATCATAAAAAACCCAAATTTTCAAATTACCTCCAATTTGAAACCATTTTTCTTTATTTTCCTTTAATAAAAGCCCAAAAGTTTCCGTCCCCTTTGCTCGCTCAAAAATTTTGAAGTTTGCATTCCCACCGACAACCCGTTGCCTTTGTCGGGGCTTCAAGTTGCTGGCCCACGGTTGGGGAGCTTTCCTCCCCCTCCCCCGTTTGACATATTCTGGCACCCTCTGCCCTGACCACGATCAGTCACCTCGACAGTTTATGTTTTTACAGGAAGGCAGTTTGTCCAATAGGACCCCAAAAATTCTGGCAGTCTTCCCACGCTGTAAATCTTGTGTCACTTTTTTTCGAAAGTTTGTTGCATGTAGCTATGTAAACCACCTCATCCCCCTTACTAAGTAATGTATAGTCTAACTGCTTAATGGCAGTCTAACAGACACAGTTTACCGTGAATGTCAGGAACTTATTCTTTATCAAAATTGGTACTTTTCTGTTTGCCTTACGTATTATTTTATTTATTTTTTATTTATTTAGTTTATCATTGACAAGAGGGTGGACAACTTTTAGCCCCAAAACAGCTAGTCTCACCCGAGGCCCTCGTATAAAATTAAAAGCTAAAAGAGTCAACACCAGCAACAATTAAAAAATGCGACCCTAAGAAAGCATAAAGTAGTAGAAGAGGACAGAAAAAGAAGCGGGAAAGTAGTAAACGGAAAAGTAGTTGATAATTATGAAATTTAAGCATTCAATAGGAAATAGCTAAAGAGTAGAGTTAGGACAGGTGAAAACGACAAAGGAAGCAAAAAATTGTACAAACAGATAAACACTGAAGACATGAAACATAAACGAATAATATAAAATCATAGATAAGAGTAAATAAGGCGTTGACATTGTTTTCAAGACTAAGCGTTCATACATTTGTTAAGGAAAGAATTCTATTAGAGGGAGAGTTGATATGTAAAACCAGTCTAAATATCAACTCCCTGGTAAAACATCTCTTGTAGTATACAGCTCGCCCTCCATAAGCGTACGAGGCGGGGGGCAGGGAGGCATATGCCCTCCCAATTCGGGCAAAAATAGTGGATCCAGTCGGGCAAATGATACAGCCAAGAAAATAAATTATGCCCTCTTGCAACCGACAGAGCGGTATCAAAATTGGGGTAACTTGGTCCAAAATTCTAAATTCGCGCAAAATTATCCCTAACTCCCAAGAAATAGGCTATTGACCCCCGTACGCCTATGTCTCCCTCCATTGACAAATAAGTATTTGGGTGTTTTTGTTGGAAGGCAATAAGCCAGTCAGAGTTGTTACTACGCATGTGCAGTCTATACAGGTCATGGCGGTAGGAATAAAACGCAATCATAAGTCACGCGCTCTGCATAGATGTGTACTTTGTGCGCTATGCATTGCTAAAGTAGCGTTCACTCACTGGCAGACCGGACACCCTTATGACCCTTGACCTTTAGAACATAACAGTGACTTTGGGCTAGCTTATACGTGTGGACATTGTGAGTAAACTGTAAAAGATCACAGAGAAACTGAGGTGGTATCCCTTTCAGGCGCATTTGTAGGCCTGCAGCATGATCAGTTTTCTCGCGTAAATACGCTAGTCGAAAGGTTGCAATTCTAAAATTTAGAAAATAAGACTCACACTGGAAATCTGACTCTAAAATTAACCTTATTGCATTCTCTTGCATGCGTAAAATCAGTTTGAAGTCACTGTCACTGCATGTGCCAAATAAAACGTTACAGTATTTTATATCGGTAAAATGTATCCATTGTAAAGGAAGTCGCTGGTTGACATATCTATTTATTATGCATACATATTTTACCAGGGTAGCCCAATTAACACCAATCTGTTCTTACTTGGAGCTCTGAGTAAAAAAATCAAGAAAAGTTAAATGAAAAATTAAAAAAGGAGATAAACAACAAAGAAATAACAATATGAAAAATAGCCGCGACAAAGAAACAGATAGATAACTATATGGAAAAACATGAAAAAAAAGATAAATGAATAATTAAAACGTAAAACGAAGAAATAAGAACACCAAGCTGTTCTGCCTTGGGACTCTGAGTAAAAACATCAAGAAAATTAAAATGAAAAATTAAAAAAGGATATAAACAACAAAGGAATAACAATAATGAAAAATAGCCGCCACAAAGAAACAGATAACTATGGAAAAACATGAAAAAGGGGTAAATGAATAATTGAGACGTAAAACAAAGAAATAAGAACAGAACAAAGAAGAAAGGATAATAAAAACAGCCAAGACAATGAAACTGGTAAATATGAAATAAAAATTAAGAACTAAGACAACGAACAAATAAACATACAGCAAAAAGATAAAAGGAAAGTACATAAAGTCGAACATAACACACAATTAAATTACAAAATGAAAATTAGAGAAAATAGTTAAAATCGGAAATGGATTCATTTTGTTGAAGAGAATTTATGATGTAATAACTTTTTGAACATTTGAATAAATGTGTGTCCCTTATTTTTTGTCTAAACTATTTCATGATACAGTTCCTCTTGCAGTGAATGATTAGAGTATGCAGTGCGAAATAGAGGTGATATATACGAGACCATGATCAGGGCGGCGTGTATTGATATGAATGCTCTTCATAAAATCTTGAAAAAAATCTGTTGTATATAATGGCAACATATCATTAAAGACTTTCTATTAATTGACATTTGCTTATCTATTGGTATCCAGCACATTTCATCAAGAATTACTGAAGATATAGGTGTCCAAATGGGCACTGTTTATAGGCGTGTCATATTTCTTTCGTATTGATATTTTATTCGTGCCCTTGTGTGCTTATCGGGGCCACATAGTACTGCAAAAAATTCATGTGTGGCATAACAAAAGCATTGCAGAGCATAGATAAACGGTGTAAACCTAACAAGCTACTGGATTTTAAAGCAGACAAACTTTTTACATGCAATTACCGGAGACATAAAAAACATGATCATAGAAAAGTAAATTCTTGTCTATCATGGCGCCTAAGTATTTAACTTTACCTACACACTCTATTTTCATGTTATTAATTTAAATATGTAGTTTACCATGTCTCTTCCCCAAAACCGCCTCCTCTCACTCCTTGTCAATAACATACATTTGGTTTGGGATTAAGTGCAAGTTTTTTCCTTCTTATTCAGTTTGTAATGTCCATGTCTATGTTCAGCAGCCATTAATATGTTCTCAATATCTCTCATGTTGCTACTACTTACCGATAATGTTGTGTAATCAGCATACGGTATATATCAATGCGATCATGTCAGTAGCGCAGCAGGGGTCTGTCATCATTACAGAGGCAACACAGAAGTTGATGTCGTAATCCCATCCCAGAAAAACCCAGAAAGTCCGTGTAAAGTGTACATATACGTATCTACGATACTCTGCACCCCGGGCGGACCCTAGTGCAGAGATCCCGTCCTGAGGGAGAGGTTTGCCCCTCCTTTTTGGGAATTTTTTGTTTTTTTTTTTAAGGTAACTTGGATGCAAAATGGTGTTATACCTTTGGCATAGTTTTGAACTGATATCTTAAAAATTCTCATATTTAAGTGTATTATCATTTTTGTTTCAGTGTAAGGTAAGGGAGTGGTGTCTCAGTGGAGGGGTTAAACTCCTCCCCTTGAGAAATTTTCATTTCTGTAAGCAGGAGTGAAGAACGTCAAACTAACAACTCTCGTTTTATGGTAAAATCTGCAAAAAGGACAGAATGGAAATTTTAAGTATAACGGGAGGACAAGATAGGCCCCTCCCCGCCCCCAAAAAACACACCATGCTGGAAAACGTAGTTTAACATTTGGCAATGTCAAATACCCATTTTCGTTTGTTAGCTACAACACCAAAGTCGATTTTGGCATGGGATTACCAGCGACGAGGTAGTAATTCTATGGTAGGAGCATACGATCGTCTTTGAAATGGAGCTCAGTTGCCCGCCTTAGGGATCATTTCGGTAATGTCCCTCTGTGGGGGGGGGGGACCATGGGACTAATTCCCAGGAAGCTCTGGAGCATTTACACAATTGTAGGCACCAGAAAAAAGCAATTATCTTTCTACAAATGACACTAAAACCTACTAAACAGACCATAAAATGGCAGTCTGTCTATATCTTTGTCAAAATAGCGTTATTGGGACTAACCACCGGTCGATCATTCTTCAAGATGCAGCGGGGTTGATGGTGGGAAAAGTGGGGGTCATAGAGGTTCTACCGTGTTTTGTAAAAGTAATACTAACCTTTTTCCATAGAAGTATATGATAGGACAACAAAAGAACAAGTTGAATGAAAGCTCGCAGAAAAATAACACATTGACGACAATTTTAGTGTTATTTAACTTCATGTTACCTATCTACAAATTGCACTGAATACGCACTAAACAAACCTAAAAATTTCAGTTTGCCCTTTTGCTTCATAATATCCGGAATAATTACCATTCGGTTTTTATGATGCCGCAGGTTTGAGGGTTGGGAGCTAGGATGGACAATCGCTAAGGTTGAACAGGGTTTGCAGTAATGAAGGCATTATTCTTGAATAAATAATTGAAGCATTAAAGGATGTGTGCGAAACGCGCCAAAAAAGTGACATTTAAAAGGCGTTTTGGGCACTGCATCTACAAAAGGAGTCGGAAAGCGAGCAGCTTCTTCGCAGCCATCGTCAAGTATTTACAGCAAACACACGAATGCGCTCCGAGCCTCCGACTATACGATTTGAGTAAGTGGAAAACTGGCACACACTGCACCGACCCGACTGCGAGGCTACAGTGAAAACTGCTGGTTTAAGTGTGTGCCACATTTTGTTCTAGACCCGACCGGCGGTCACGATTGCGATCCGACAGTCTTCGTCGTGACCACATCGGAAATGTCAAACTGTTTGATCAGTTGATATTCGTAGTGGATTCGGAAGGGGAGTCGCGTCGCCGTTGAGTGGTCGTGGCAGTGTGCAGCTTTCATCGACTCAACTGTGGCCCACTTTTCTTCTTTTTTTTTTATGAATTAGCCAGTACAGAAGCGTTTGCGAAGTGGGACGACGGTTACAGAAAGTCGCCCCCATTGTCATGTAGTTATCTCCCTCTCTTTTAATATTCCTTTTGTAATCCTCCATTTATAAGTAACCATTAGCTTCCTGCCCAGAGGAGCCACAACCTGTTTACCCAAAACGATATATTCTCTCTTTGTTTGTAACTTCTTCTCACTCCTTAATGAATTCTTATGACTCAGGTCTTTGTAGATAAATCTTAGAGGTCATTCTAGCGTACTTCTATTTGCTTCCCAAATACTGGATTACCTTAGTCGCAGGAAGGGCATTACGTAATCTTAGAGTTCAGTGACCAGCTTCTACTAGAGAGTTGTCACTCAGCTTCCAGAACAACTTTATATTATGGGTGTGACTTAAGTTTACCTTGAGTCTCTGTAATTGGTCAAGCTAGATGAAGTCACAACTAGTTAATTAGAAGTAACCAATCATAAATGTTCCCAAAGAAGTTCAAGATAGGAATTTAGTCAGAAAAGCCTATGAGAGTCAGAGAAGAGAGATAGACTTCAGAGAGAAAACACACTTATCTTAGAGGTGAAATCTAACTTAAATATTTCGTCCGTTTATAAAGTTGAAGTCTTTTTGCAACGATTGAGAGAAATAAAGCAAAGTAACAATGTGAACTCCAACCACCTTGTGTCTTTACTTATTTTCTGGAGCTGTTCGACCCACAACACAACACCATGTGATCGATGAACAGAAGAGAGACTGATATCCACCTTCGCAGTGTGCTGTGTCGACCAACCTACAATCAGACTGCGATTCAACGGAACTGGCGACGAATACCTACAACTCATCAAGAAAAGATCAATTGAGCCAGTACTACGATCGTTGATAATATAGTAAGAGAGGCGATAGGCACTCTGTCCCATCAACAAAGCTACCGGGGTACAACGTCTTATACACATAAATATCAGTAAATCATGTTGTGGTTGACCAAATAGAGTGAACAACCTTGTTCTGTCCCCAATCAAGTTAAAAGGAGGAGGGGTCCACCACTCGTTTATGTGTGTCTACAAATATCTAGGTAATTCATAAATTTTAAAGTGGATAAATGTACACTGGAAAATGGGGCAAAATTGAACTTCGTTGGAACTTCTTTCAACGTTCATGCAAATATCAGCAAATATTGCTGTTGTTGTCAAAATATTAGAGGTATTCCCTCCTCAATCAAATTATTGGGGAGAGGAGCATTTCCCTCCCATGGCCGCTTTTGTGTGTCAGTTTATATATGGGTAGACGTTTAAGTTCATGCTACATCCTTGTAAATGACCCGTCCCTCGTCTTTCCAATAGCGAACTCAAATCGCCCCCACCCCCAACTTAATCGTTGAAGACTCTCCAAGTTGCGACCTCTCGCATGGTTCAAAACGCACAGTGGTACTCAACACACCTTTTTTTCACTAAATTGTCCCTTCCTGTCATTAGAAATTTGAAGCTAACATATACCACAGCAGAGGTCTTTATTTCCTTATTTCGTCTGGTCTCTATACTCTTATCTTTTGTCAGTTCAGGAACATGGACACTGCCACATTGGGTTTACTGCTGTCAACGTTATCAGTATATACCAGCGATGCTTTCCTACCAAACCTTGGAAAATATTCTTGTGTCATAGCAGGTTTGTCAAATTATTAACATAGAAAACAATATGTGGCGAATAACAAATGAATATTTTTTTTATTTCAAACGATTTTTACCAGAGCATCGGCCCATGCAAAAGTCCAGATACCTTCTAGTACCCTTCTTGTACAAAATTCCATATCTCAATTTTCGCGGATAACGCCCTAATTTCAGTTTGCAGACTATAAGTACATCTTACTAGGCTATTTTGCCAATTACATCCGTTTATAATTGATTGTTGCTTTATTGTCTGCAGATTTCCCCATACCGCATGAAATCAGTGTTCATTCAAAATCAGAAAACAGGTAAAATTTCAGGAAGTTAGGTTGGAAGAAGGGAAGGAAATTATGAGAGGTTAAATCGGTCCACACTTTTACAATTGCTACATATCTCTTCGTACTATTGTATGGTGTTTTATGCGATATTTTGTTTTTAGGCCTATACTCTTCGTTTACATTTCACTAGTTTTTAGTAGTAGTATAATAAACAATATTACGCTATGGATGGAAAATATTACATATTTGGTCATTCGAGAGTTAGGAATTGGGAGATGTTGTGATTTTGTCCCCTTGACAGTTTGAAGAGTACGTGGAAGTATATTTCTCCTCACCGTCTCTACCCCACCCCTCATCAAATTTTCTCGTCCGTAGACACCGGATTTTTCGAGGCAACTTATTTAAGTTATCCTTCATTAGTCAACTGAAGGGAAGTGAATTATATTGCCGGGGTAGAAAATACTCGAATGACATACCATCCTTTCCGTAAGCGTGAAGTCCTACGCAAAAAAAATTGCCTGTACTTCAGCATCAGGGATAGATCTTTCTGTTATGGTGGAAACTTCATTGCAAATGCACATAAAATGAGTGCATCTATTTGGGGTGGGTGTCATCAAGTTTTCAAAGAGTTTATTTCTAGAAACGTCAAGACACCGTCTTTCATAATGGTTAGTGAAGGGGTAGGGAAGGGTTAAGTTATCAGATAGTAAGTGTATATCATTAACTCCACAGGTATTATCTAAGTCACAATTCGATTTGTTAAGACTTGAACATTTTCTCCCCTTTCTATTTAATGCACAGAACCAATTGCAAAGGATTCGATACGTTTAGATGACACAGTATCACAGACCAAAAATGGAGAATGGAGTCTTTCGTATGACATATCGTGGAGTGCTCCGATAGATCTGTATTGTGAGTTGATGACATGTGATATGGAAACATGTGTTGATCTTAAAAAAATAAAATTCGGAAACTCTCGATATGCAAAATGCATTTACTTAGCAATATCCTCCAATTAACCAACGTTCAAACTGTTGTGTGACGCACTTTTCAAGTTAGTAATCCTTAATATTGCCGAGAAAATATTTAAATATTTTCTCTCAGAAAACCGTTTTCATACTGACGAATTACATTGTAATGTATGCTATTTGCACGCTGTATCGAAGGGTCATGTCAAGGTTATAACCGTCGAACGATCACTATTTAATCTTGGCTTCATGATAGATTCTTCTAAGTAAAAGAAGAATTATTACTGTTATTGCTTTAGAACGTATAGAAATACTCAAATGTGAGGTGTGCTTAAAGTTGTGTGAGCTCATATCTAATCTAGCCATTCACCGAGTATTTTACTAATTCACACGTTTGACATCACTTAGACCTTTGGGCAGATTGTGCGCACTGCTACGCGGGCTATTGTGGTTTTTGTTCTTTCGAGCCTGAGGTATAAAGGTTCTACAATCTCATTCCAAACAGTAAAATTCTCCATGATAAGTTTACTTCTATCCCCTCCTCCAGTTTCAACAAAAACACCTGTCTAGTACACCTCCTAGACAGAGCCACAATGGCTTGCACCGAGTTTCAATTCCTCAAGGCCATATTGCAAGGCCATACTGACACACAGCTGTGTGAGAGCTTAATTGGGAATGCAACGGTACATTATTCATCTTCTAAGTACATTTTTCCGTCTTCCGTCTCCGGTCTTCGTTTTGCTTACACCCTATGTTTTCCCCTCAAGTAAGTCACGCAATGAGGTGACGGTACACAACAAAAACACCCACACACATACACACACCTACACATATACTTTCATACAGGACTGTAGTTCCCGGTTTCCAGAAACACCAAGAAATAAAAAAAGTTTCTTCAGAGTTTGTGAATAATTTGACCAGCAATTTTAGTAGTTTACAAAGAGGGGATATAGGCTTCGGGAATGTCAACACCATCATCTGGTGCAACATTAACACAACGAGTTCTACACATGCGAAGGTGTGCACAAATCACCCATACAAAGTCAAAAAAGAAACCACCGAAGACGTTTTTGAATGGCCTAGTTGATCTTGGATCGACCATAGAGTGGTCTGACCTGTAATGAAACTGGCATCATTTTGGTCTCGGATGGTCTGTCCGTTTGAGACCCAAACAAAACCCCCCACCCCCATCCCCTCCCCAAAATCGTGGATTCATTTGGTTTAACTGTAATGACTGTTCTTCAATGCATAAATTACCGGGTTTTCCGGTAGTCTGAGAACTTCATTGGTTTGGTTAGTTTTCTTTACCCACAAAATGGACGTCTGTTTTGTATCACGTGGTCTTTGTAGGACGCTATGTCGGTAACAGGTGGTCTCAGATTGTATCCAGACTATCGACGGGGCCACCGTGTCCCTAACATTAAAAACCAGACCAACGCAAATCTTTGCGGTTACATAAACATTTTTGTGAAATGACGTTGGAGATATTGACGGGTTTTGCCATCGGCTAGTGTTTTAAATCTGGGCCCCGTCTCAGGGCCGTCTTGAGACCTTTTCCAGGCATTGGTCTGGGTCTTGGACGTAAGTCAGCTTCGTTACTTCGAGACCCGAACGAAATTGCACGTTTATCCAATAGTAATAGTTTTCGTCTTTCTTTAAATATTTGTTGTATGTTGAAACTCGCAGTCATTCCTACCTGCATTAGAAGTTTGTATTGCGCACCCTCTCCGAATAGTTATTAATACAGTGGCGGAGCTTAGAGGTGGGGAGGCAAGGGACAACTGTTATTGAAAACTTTATTCAAAATTTCTTCCAAAGCATGTGGGTGATAGCTCTCCCGCCACACTTTTATGACGTTAAGCTCTGAAATAAGGGTCACTCGGAGCACGAAATATACGTCATTACGCGTATCATGCATGGTCCTTGCATGCACAAATCATAACTCTACCCGTGTTTAGGGAATCGCGAATTGTCAATAAATTTTTTGGCCTGCTTCGCTTGAACTCAATAGAAGTAGGTATCTTGTTAGTACTACTGTCCGAAGTTAACTTTGTGGAATTGTCTATTACTTCCTGTGGAATAGTGCTTGAGTAAATTACTATTTCAAACCCTTGCAACCCTCCTGCTGTTCAATTTTCCCATCAACTACCACCATCCTTATAAAATTGACCGACGATTATTGCCTGAAATTTGCAACGATGATACAAGAAAACTATATCATTAGCATTTCAAATTATACCTTGAAGCAGGGAAGTTTCTTTAGAAATGGTCTAGAATGGCTGCAAAAGCCACCAAATTTAAGAAAAATTCTCGCGGAGAACCATCAGTACCAAGCCTTAGGCATCACGGCTTGGCACGCGCTGTTAAAGGCTTCGCCGGTCACATCGTACCTTATGAAAATTCAGCCTCCAATAAAACTTGTTACACTAGAATTGTTTACTGTGGACGCTCATAGCCATGTCTCTGTAAGAACTACCCATCGTGGCATTTCATTTATTTTGGAAAGTATTATACACCATTACCCTCAACCTTTCATCGTCCTTACATAATTATGCTTTAATCTGTATTTTCGAGACTATCCTCTTTTTTGACAGTAATGAAAAACTTGAGGGGTCCCTTGTCTCAGACCATCGACAAAGATGAAAAATAAAAGAAAGAATATGTGGCTGGGGAAAGAAAGTAGGAGAGTCTTTGATTTAATGGAAAACATTGCATTCAAACAATAAAGAAAAACAATAAACTACAATAAAATGCTGTTTTCTTCAGGGCGCAATTTTCGCGCACCCCTTTTTAATATTGTTTCGTGATTACTTCCCGTAGAACATCTTGTGTGTTCCATAGTTCGTACAAACTCTTCTATCATGATAATAACCACCCACAAGCCGAACTCCCTTCATCACCAAAACGACCTGCTATTCTGACTGAGGCGATTATTATAATGGTCAAAATGAGATTCTTCTGATCTGTTTGGTGCACATCGGATGAGTTTTAAGATAGTCAAATGCTTTGTTCCAATGGCTTTAACTCTTTAAATACATCAGGGGTTTCGGGGGCGTTGTCGTCTGGACCCTCACTGGGGCGTTGCCCTGGACCCACCAGGGGCCCTACGGCGAGCCTCTGGACGCTACGACTTCGCGACTGTTGGGAAGTCAATACGTCTCCTAAGTAAATACAAGGACAACTTCGTTATTTGTCAGGAATCATCACCTACCATTCTGATTCATTCGTATAAGCCTATATAGAAAATTTCAAATAGTTTAAGAAACAGGGGACAAATATTGTAATTGGAACAATTAATTTGTTTTCGGTTGTTCATCACCTATTTGAGCGAAATAGGCCTATATGACATCTTTTTCATTTATTTATTCTTCCATTCGTTCGTTCGTACATTTATTTAGCTTTTTATTTATTTTATTATATGTGTAAGTTTTGGCTTGTTTGTTTCTAGACGGAATATACTTTGCCGAATTGTCATTGGAAGGACGAGATAACCCGCTGACTCCCTGGAGTTTCGTCACGTGTAATGAAGTTTTACAGTTTGCCGACGAACTGGAACAAGTTAATTACAAGGTCAGACTCTTTATGACGAACGGTTCAAGTCACGCTTATCTATGTGAAAAGTTCAAATTACCTTTTCCAAAGTCCCCTCGACTCCCTGGAGAAGAGGCAAGGGGCGAAACCAAACGTTACTCCCAAAGGAGTTATGCTCCCCAAAGGAGCTACGTCCCCGTGAGGACAACAAACTGAACAGTTCAAATTACTTTTCCAAAGTCTCTTCCACTCTCAAATTACTCTTTTCCAAGTTCGCCGACGAACTGGAAGAATTTAATTATAAGGTCAGACCCTTCCATAGAAATGACGAACGGTTCAAGTTACGCTTATCTATGTGAAAAGTTCAAATTTATTTCCTTTTCCAAAGTCCCCTGCCTCTCTGGTGAAGGGCCAAGGGGCGAAACTAAACGTTACTCCCGAAGGAGATTGCTCCCCAAAGGAGCTTCGCACCCGAGGGGAAACAAACTCAACTGACCAACCTCTTGACTTTCAGACCTTTATTTCATGGGCCTCTCATGTGTGGTCCCTTTCTAGACTGGCTAAAAAGAACAGATTCTACACATGATCTTAGCCAAAGGGCCGAGAAGCGAATGCCCTCGACTCTCAGATTACTACTTTTTCCAATGCAATCCTTATCCTGCATCTAATGAATGATAGATGGTTGTTTTGTTGCTTAAATTGTTTCCGACTTTGCTGTTTTATATTTCGAATGTAGTATGTACATGGGTGGCGCCAGCAGGGGTCCAAAGATCTTACCCAAAAGACCTATGTTCTGTGAGTATGCAGCCATCCAACATGCTGCAGTCCGACCGATCCTCGACGTCATCTGTATGCCCTGTACACTGCAATTAGGCCTATACTTTAGAAAATGCAATTCAGATTTAAATTTAAATTCAAATTTTAAAAGGGTCTAGCTATGATTAGATTTTTTTAAATTTGAATAGGGACGAACCGGAAGTGAGCCAATTGTGTGAGACAGCTATCGCTTCCTTTGAACCAACCTGGTAATATATTTGTAAAGATTCCTCTTCTTGCCGCTACTGGTTAGATTTTTTGTATAGAGTGTCAAGTCTTACACATGCATGTTTATCGTAATTGACCCTACCATCGGCAGATGTTAAGTACATTTGGACAATTGTGGTGTGCTTGCTCAATACCTCCCTAGTCAAGCCCACCCCCCCCCCCCCCTTGGATGTTTACAGGGATGTTCAACTCTCAAGAAATTCACCCCACTTTTTGCCAGTCAGCCTAGATTAAGCATACTGGATATGTGCGGTAGATTATAGGAAGCTAAAATCAACTCAATTACAATAATTTGGAAAGGAAATTCAAAACTAATACTTTCAATTTACTTTTATTGCAGACGGAACCGCAACATCTTCTTCATGCCCGTTTTACATCAAGATACATGTTCCAGGTATATTGACAATTGCCTTTTCTTTCAATAATGCGACCGACACAGTGAATAACACGACAAAGGAGACATTGTGGAAACAAATGTACTCGATTTGACTTGAACTTCCCAGAGGAAAAACAATTAAAAAGGTTACCATTACTTTAATTCCAATGGCAGACGGTCAAGGCATGACCGGATAACCCTCCTCTACAAGAACGATTACCTAATTGGACAACCCCCTCCCTGATAACTTCCTTCGGAATTTTTCGGCCGGATAGATCCTACAATACCCTACAAGGACAGTTACCCCTCAGAGAACTTCCCTATCAGAAAATTTGGAATTTTCCTGGGGGATTTTCCCGAGAGAATTGTCTGGGTGGGAAACACCCCCGGGGAGTTGTTCGGTAATCGACGTAGGCACCCCTGTCTCCTAAAGTTTTCTGCATTTGAAACTAAAATTGATACCATCATTACAGGTCACACAAAAACCGATGGGTTAAAATGTCCTGCCAATGGAACATTTTCTATCATCTCTTCGGAAGTTTTAAGACAATTTGTGGAAACTCAAAGAATCATCAAACTTATCGCATGAAAGTTCTCCCTGAGAACAAATTTAACTTCAAGATGCTATGAGCACATTGCTATGCCTCCACTACACAGCAAAACTCTAGATGGAATGACCTCCCACAGGCACAATAACTGCGATCCCACGTACTGTGCGATAATGGTACTAAACAATGGAATGCGCCATCGCTAATTATAAGCTAACACCATTTTCAGTGTCTCCGAATCTTGTTTCCACTTGACAATCCGGAAATGAGACATACGTTTCAGTGGATAACTTTCCTGTCATTAGTTTTGTAGAAAAGTTGCAAAGATATTTCTTTGTAACTTTACCAGCTGTGTATGTCCTAAACCACTGTCCGACTATGTGGGATCCTATTGCACCAAAGGATCACCATGCAGAGGGTGCGCTAGAACGAAAATGTACTGAATATTAGAGCTAGAATTTGGATTATCATGATATTTGGGATTACAGATTAGAAAAGACTAAGAGTCAGGATTATGGCTAGTATTATAGCAGATCTCAACTCTTGTGAACCTTCTTTCTAGTGGACTTTCGATCTAGAAGACCTTTAGTTTGGAGGGCCCTGTTCCCTATTACACGGTCTGGAAATAACACAGGTCAATATTTTGTAGGTCATAACATGTCAACTTGTTTATTTTCCATGTGGGTAAGAGCTTAGTGAAACGTACTTGGTCGTATATCGCGTTTGTCGCTAGAGAAGAAAACAGAGAAAATAGGTGTTTACGTCAGAGCCTCTCAAGTTACGAGACTACCTTATAGATAACTGAATTATAATGATTTTCTTCAAACGGTTACTTATGATATGTGTTCTTCACGGCGGTGTGGCTGTGCATAAATTAACACAAATTTTTAGACTTTAATAGTGTTGCTGCCAGCCCACCGGGATTGTTGTCGTGGCCTATGTCCTGGAGGAGTAAAGTGCAAGCATAGCCGGGCCTGTAGCCATATTTGTACTCTGATGAGGCTTAAATAAAATTAAGTTAAAACTGCAGTTTGAGAGGCTTCCCGTTATTTATCCGAATTACTTCTAGGCACTCAGTCTACAAAGCTATGGTGTGTGATCTGTTCATCAATGGGCACGGTTCGACAGATCGAAGGTTTGTTAGACCGAATATCTTAACTCAAAACTTAATCCTAACCCTTCCCGTTATCCTAACCCTAACCATAATCCTACCGATTTAGTGAGCATTCGGTCTAATGGGTATCCCCCGCCCCCACCCCCGACCTCATCAAGTAGTTACGATCCTTGTCAATAAAAGATGTAAGCACCAAGTAGGGTGTTTTAAGTGAAGAACACATAGCCTATAATCTGCTTGTTATAGGCAGTGTCGGATACATTCCTGTGAAATGGGAAATGAGTGTAATGTGTGCCTGTGCTTGAGTGTCCCGTATAAATCAGTAGAACTCTCTATGTGATATCTCTTGAAGGTGAAGTGTCCCAAGGTGTAGGTACGATCCCTACTTATGCAGACGTCATTCGGAATTATTTAGTTGTTAATAATTTGTCCAGTACTAAATATTCACCATTACCATTAAAAAACCATTTCTAAGAAGAAATAATCATAGAGCCTCCAAATTTCAGGCTAAAAAACATACTAAGTAAAGAAACGTAAGGCCTTCACCTTGGCTGTGTGTGGGTTGCAGCCCTGACCCTGTTGGCTTCGTCTTGCCCCTCTGCGCAAGCCTAAAAGTTCCCTCTAGTTCCCTATATCGCGGGGTAATACGGTACTATACAGCACAATGTGCTAACTATAGGCCACATAACACTTATAGGTTATACATCTACAATCATTTTGCAAATGTTTAAAGGTGATCAGTCGTCTTGAAATATTCTTTGTGACGTCAGCCTTTTCTTGACATGTTTCTGCAGTCGTAACTGTTCAAGGATACACCATACAAGTAGCTATGATGACATCGGTATAGCTAGTAGGTATACAGCTACAAGCCGTCTCTTCTTGCTTACCGATTAGCTATACCATGCTTGTACGGTGTATCCTTGAACAGTGACGACTGCAGAAACATGTCAAGAAAAGGCTGACGTCACAAAGAATATTTCAAGACGACTGATCACCTTTAACTCAGTGGTTTTCCCTTTCGACAAACTTAAATAACGGTGGCATTCATAAAATACGACTTTCAAAATGAACGTTGGAACTGACGAAGGGGATGGGTGCGATAGATCAGGGCCTTTATAAGGTTAGTAATAAAAAGTGGAATAAGCAGAGGTACAGAAAATTCACAAACGGTGGCGGAAGTAAAGGGTTTTGTCTTTTGCAATAAGAAACCTTTGTATAGGTATAGTTTCCCCGATGCTTCAACGCTATCATTCCTAAAATACGCGCAGTGTATGGAACAGTCAAAGTCTGGGGTGAGAATACCTTCAAATAGATCACCGACAATAACCATTCCCACTGGCATAGCTTTGCCAATATTAACCAGTCTTTGAGCATTTTGTTCACTATCCAAGGCTTAAAAAATAACAGCACGCTAAAAACTGAAAAAGGCACCAACACTTTATTTGAGCTCATCAGCCTGTGGAAGGAGGGAGGGGGCACTATGGAAGTTTCGCCATTACCTATTCCAAATAGCAATTACAAAGGACTGTGTGATAGAGTTTTGGTACGAGTGGTTTTTTGGCCATTGGCCATTGAAAAAAACGACGCATACTCAAAGCAGGTCTGTTTGCAACTCCCTGCCTAAGTCTACCCCATAATCTTTTGTAATTACTATTATGGGTCTGTTGGTTACAGAGGTCTATGTCATGACCGACAAGCTCCTTTAACGTCTAACAAAAAACGTTACGAACTGCTTACAGAGTGTTACGGTACATGTCGCAGATTGCCGCACATATCTAGCTAACACTGTTCCACTGTTTCCTTTGGTGTGGTTTTCTAATGTGCTGTATTAACCCGGAGCTTTCGATACATTTGTCCGGTATTCCAAGACACATGTATCGAAAGATCCGGGTTATTATAGGCGTGGGAAGGCGTGGGATTTTCCCAACCCCGTCATCCTTTTCCGCTGCTAATATCTTTCATCTCCCGAAAACTAGGATTTAAAATCAAATTAACTTTCTCAAATAGGCTATAAAAGAAGAACTTAAAGGCCTTGAACAAAATTTGGTAACTTAAATTTTCATCAAATTCTGCTCGTGATTTTCGAGGCATTTGTGGATAAAGTTACTCCGAGTGTTACCCGAAGTGAACTTCAAGCAATTGAGAGTGACATGATTTACACATATAATACTTTCTTTTCTTGTTTTCCAATATATTGTGATAAACTTGAAATAGACAGGGACGTCAATTTACCCGAATGGCATAATTTCCAGTTTGCAAGTTAAATTTGCATGACTCTCTCTCTCACACTAACATTACCAAAGTACGGCATTACGAAGAAGAAAATTGCTTGTACAATATAAAGAAAAGGATAATACTTTCACTAGTTCCGATAATTTTTTTATTTTACAAAAATGAAATATGATGCCTGGTGAGCTGTAAGGGTTCATGCAGAGTAGAACCGGCCCCAGGATGACGGTCCCAAACGGTCACGCCCCCTCTCCAGCTAAGAACAGCTGCCTACACCTGTATCTTGTATTCTATAAGTAAGCACAGTCAACAATTACCGTAATAACTACATCATTTGCTACCGAGAAATCAGTCAGCAGACGGAGGCAGGCGACAACCAACACTGTAGAGTAAATATTGTTCACACCTCCATGACTTTACAGGTTTTGTAACAGCCCTTCGGCTAGCCACGCAGGCTAAAGTGAAAAAGAAATTTTATTCTTAGTTCCTACAGATTATGTTTTTTTCTCTAGAAACAATTCCTGGTTTGTATGGAATTCGTTTCTATCACATATTGTCCTTGTTGGGGTGAGATCAAGTGATTTTCATGGCCGTATGTGATTCAGAAGTGATCATTTAAGAAAGACGATGTTTCTTCGTACCATATACGTGTCAAAAATTTATAGACAGACAAATATATAAATATTGTGACGTAACGTGGTTGTTGCGGGACACCATGTTTTTCTACCAATCATCTCACGTATTATTAATGAATCACTGGAATCCGGTATTTACCCAAAACTGCTTGGTAGCGCTGTTATATCCCCTGTACTCAAGAAATCATCTCTTGATCGCAATATTCTTAAGAATTACAGACCTGTGTCTAATATATTGTTTTTGTCCAAGGTTTTGGAGAAAGTTGTTGCAATGCAACTTAAGATTCATATTCAAGCGAATAATTTGGATGACGTGTACCAGTCAGCTTATAAGTCAAACTGTAGCACTGAAACTGCATTGCTACAGGTTAAGTCTGATGTGCTGAATGCTGTAGACAGGTGGGAGGTAGTTTTCATGGCCCTTCTTGACCTGTCTGCAGCATTCGATACAGTTGATCATGATTTGCTACTACGCCGTCTTCATGATAACTTTGGTAATACTGGAAATGTACTTCGGTGGTTTACTAGTTATTTGAAAAGCAGAACATGTTATGTGAACATTAATGGTGTCTCTTCTGATCAAAGTAGGTTGTTATGTGGGGTACCACAAGGTTCAGTTTCCGGACCACTTTTGTATGTACTGTATACTCAGCCAATGTGTAGCATAATGCAAAACCATAATGTCAATTTTCACTCTTATGCTGATGACACTCAGCTCTATGTATCCTTCCTAACATAACGGGTGAGGCGGAACTAGCCTTGCATAAATTGCAGGAATGTACTTCTGACATTATGTTGTGGATGGATTCTAATAAGCTCAAATTAAATAATGACAAAAACTAAGTTTTTTATAGCTGGCACAAAACAAAATCTCCAAAAACTTCCTTCACTGCAACTGGAAGTTGGATCTTGTCATATCAACCTCTCCAGTGAAATTCGTAATCTAGGTATTATATTTGATTCAAACTTTAAAATGACAAAACAGGTTAAAAGCCTAGTCTCATCTTGTAATTATCATCTTAGAAATTTATTTCGCGTTAGCCGCTATCTTGATAAAGAGACTCGTCATTCTGTTGCCCGTGCTTTTCTCCTTTCACGCTTTGACTACGGCAATCAGTGGCGTAGCCAGGGGGGACGGGGGGCGAAATGCCCCCTCTGGAAAAATCTTGGGGGAAATTTTGAAAGTGAATATATGGTGAAATTTGCGCATGATCTAGTAAAATTTTAAATTTCTCAACCAGTACACTTTACTTATTTAAAAAAAAATATGCCACACTGACACAACCAGTCCTCATTAAGGTTTTCAGAGATGGAATGATGACACCATGCTTATAGTTGTACTAGTTATGTTTTACTATCTGTTTTATACAGCATGGGATCTCTGGACCTCTGACAAGGGACTCTGTCCTTTTACTGTATACTTCCAATGTTTCTTGATAATTAAAGGAGCAGCATTTTGGTATATGCAGTTTGCTAGAATGGGTCAGTGGTCCTCGTAAAATTTGGACTGATTGTGGTGAATGTGGTGAACTGATGAAGGGAAAGGTGAACCAGGGTTCACTTAATTACTGTACTTCACCCATTGTGATTCTGATCTACCAGTAGGACTCAAGAAAAATTCACCAAGACCTGAAGACAAGCAAGATAAAAAGAGCTTCCTAAAGAAATGGGAATTCTTGGTGATCATATTCAGTTTACATTTAGCACCAAATGTGGCACCATTTTGCATCTAGCCCACCTTATATGAGCAAAAATTTTCCAAACGGGAGGGGGAAACCCCCTCCCCTTAGACCCCTTCCCCAGGACGGCGATCAGTCACATCACCCAGGTGAGAGAAAAGCACCCGGACAAAATTTGGACCTGCGAAGAACACTGATTATTAGGAAGCAGATCACTAATTGGGGAAACTTGATGCTTTTGCCCCCCCCCCCCGACAAAAAACCTGGCTACGCCACTGAGGGCAATGCCCTTTTGTATGGTGCGTCATCAAATGACCTTAATCGAATTCAATCCTTGCAAAAAAAGTTGTGCCAAATTTATTTTCTCGGCAGCTAGATTAGATAGTCCGAAACCTCTTCTGCGTGCCCTTCACTGGCTACCTATTCGTGAAAGAATCCAATTTAAATTTTGTTTATATGTTTACAAATGTTTGAATAACTTTGCTCCGACTTACCTCTCTAGTATGCTTCACAGGAAAACCTCACCTTTATATGGTCCTGTTACCAGGTCTGCCTTGGATGGGACCCTACTCCTGATACCTCCTTCCAAAAAGCGAGTAGGTGATGGTGCCTTTTCTATTGCTGGCCCTGTGATATGGAATTCTCTGCCCTTTTACATACGGCATTCGAAATCTGTTACACTGTTCAAAAAACAACTTAAGACTTACCTATTTAATTGACTGATATTTTGTTGCCATCGATTTTTCTTGTTTTGGTAAGCGCATTGATCATATTGAATTTGCGCTATATAAAAGTCAGTATGTATGTATGTATGTATGTATGTATGTATGTATGTATGTATGTATGTATGTATGTATGTATGTATGTATGTATGTATGTATGTATGTATGTATGTATGTATGTATGTATGTATGTATGTATGTATGTATGTATGTATGTATGTATGTAACGATGGAAAGGTTACCCGGTCGGTATTTAAACTCAGTTGACAGCGCTCTTAGGGCCCATATATGAGCCTCGATAGCTCTGTGGTAGAGCATTCTGCACTTTAAGCGGAAGGTCGCCGGATAGAGTCCCACTCGGGGCTAAATTTTTCTTCACCTAATACCCTCTTTTCAGTATAACGTAACACAATACATCTACTCATTCATACTCAAAAGTCGCATCGTCTCATATACAGATATAGACATTCAAGTTGACATAGACATATAGATATACGTATAGGATACGTTTTCTCACTAACTCCAATGTGAAAGGTCCGCCACTCCCATGTTGAATACAAATTGTTTTTAGAGGCATAATGACATTTCAGTCACTTCGCTACTTTTTTCTTCACTACAGGTTTCCTATGGAGATGCACTGCCTCGACCGGTCCCAGTTTCATTAGGAACGAGTATTTTTTTCGAAACTCCAGGTTTGTAAAAATTGTCGTTCACAATTCTGTTAATTGCATAAAAATCGATTTCTTCTCGTAAAAAATCTTTGATGTGTCATTTGTGCCGTATTTTCTCATTTAGTCCCGTTTCAGTCTTGTAATTAGTAGACATGTCATTCAGAACTACTTTCCATAGTGGCGATTTTGACCATGCACAGATAGCTCAGACAGGCTACATACCAGAATCAAATGAAAATTTCACCACAAAAGGTAGATTTGGTTCCTTTTTCACAAAGCAAAAGATCAAATTTTGCATAGGCTAAAGCTTAAAGTTTTTCCCACTTGATCACATTACAACAAATATCTACAATCCTCTACAAAATGATGGGACAAAATAGGCAAACACAAGCAACGGTGAGATCACCATCCCCCTGTCTGTATCCCCATTCACCTGTTCAACGTTGCGACAGCCCAACTTGTTCTGAAACTTCAACATTGATACGGGGAGCGCGGTTTGTCCCATGTACTTTTGTCGATGATTGTAGCTTGGCCCCATCGACATACGAACTAGATGAATCACCCCACACCGTGAGTAAGTGCGGGTTAGCCAGGGGCGTAGAGAAGGTGTTATCTTTGGGGGGGGGTGGAGATTATGTTTTGCCGACGGATCTGGTAATGCGTAGTGCGAAAACGAGCTTTAGCGAGTGGGGTCCAGGGCCCGGCCTAAGGACCCCTGGTGGGGTCCAGCGGAAGCTCTGAGGTTTAAGTATATCTCTGGGTGAAAAATTAAGTCTCAGGATGGATATATTTTTGTTTCATAATGCATCATCAAATACAAACTAGATCCCCACTAATTTTAATGTATTAGGCTATTCCTCTCGTCAGGCCGCTATGCAGTTTGGATCCAGAGGTCCGTCAGTGCTTTAGCTAGGACGTTTTCTGAGTGCGACATTTACTGATCTATGGCCTGGGGGAAGGGTCTAAGGGGAGGGGTGTCCCCCTCCCCTTTTGAAATTTTTGGAATTTGTAAGGTGCCTAGATCGCAAATGGTGCAATATTTGAGTGGATTTCTGCCCTAATGAGGAACCTCAAAATTTACACCCGGGTAGAACTTGCTTGTCAGATTTTTGGGCGACATTTGCCGCCGTTTATGCGACATTGTCGCACAAATAGGGCTGGCTAAAACACCGGGCCGGCCTTAGGGCCCCTGGTGAGGGTCCGGGGGGCATCGCCCCCGGAAGCTCTGAGGTTTTAGCATAATCTCTCGGTAAAAAATTAAGTCGCATGCAGGTTTGGGTTTTTTTGGGTTCATAATGCATTATCCAACGCAAAGATTTCCGGTTAATTCTAATGTGTTAGGCTATTCCTCCCGTCATGCCATTATACTTCAGGAGCTGAACCTGTCGTGCAGAACTGGAACACTATGTGTTCAGCATTTGAACACTAGACGCGTCAGGCGTTCAAATACGATAAGTGGATAGGCGTCCGGCGTTCAAAAAGGGAGAAAAAGTGTTCAGAATCTAAAACAAGCGTTCAAAATATGCTTTGAACGCCAGGATCTGAAGATGGGTTCTGTATCGTTTTCATTTCGGTGTTCAAAAGTTTAAAGCATGAGATTGCAATGAAGGGAAGACACCCGCGGCACGCATTATTTTTTTTCCCAGGATGTTTGTGGGTAAACCGGATCCTCAGAAGTTTGCAAACTTGTCAAGGTTAGGGTTTAGAAGAGGGGCTAAGGCTACCCTCTCCATGGGTAATCGGGTGCTGCTCCCCATGGTGATGATAAAAGTGAGGAATAATGTGCAGAAAGTGGTTTTTCAAGAATGTCATATGACCCGAAATAGTGCACCTATATGGAAGCCGTTAATTCCCTTTATTTTCCCGAGTTCCCGACGGACTCAGTCACTCGTCCAATTACACCGACGGCCGTTGATGCAGCCGTATAAGGCCGTCACATGCATAATTTGCCGACGGGCCTTCAACTTGAATGGGCCAATTAGATGAAGAGCCGAAAATCGAAATAGCCGATAACAGAATGGCCCGTTCTCTCTTTCTCTTTTTTCCTTTCATTCTCCGTCTTCCATTTCCCTCCCTTCCTTTCCCTTTCTTTTCCCTTCTTCTCTCTTCTTTTTCTCCTCTCCTCTTTTCCTCTTCTTTTCCTTTCCGTCTCCTCTTTTTGCCGACATACCGAAAATTGCCGACGGGCGACCAAATATTGGGGGGTATGACACCCCACAAACCCCCCGCTCGCTACGGCCCTGAGGTTAGCAGGCATTCGCCCCGCGTGTTTAAGTAGTCGCAGGGTAAAGGCTACCCCGCGGAGCAGACTCTGTTTGTTCAGCCCCTATTTAAGGCTTCCAGGGATATGACTGGACAAGGAATATGCCTTTATATTGCAGCCTGCTACGTAGGCAAGGTAAAGGTGCTCTAAAAACCGATGATAAACATCGTTCATTATGTGTTCACCGTGCGTGTATTGCGACCTGCGGTGCTACGGTTATCACGGACACTATTGTTGTTCGAAACCTACCGTAATGTTACCCTCGCAGCAGGTGTCGAATATGTACCTGTTTTTTTCAAGTACACATTCCAAAGTCCACCGGCCGGGCCAACCGTGATGTTGCATCATGGAAGTACTACCTCGGAGGTAGTACTTCCATGGTTACATTTAGTCTAGTTTGTGCTGCTTGGCTTTTGACGTTTTTAGTTTACAACGTGAATGCCAGAAAGAAGTAAAGGTCGTTATAATTGCAACAAAAGCTTAGGGCTATCCTCAGAGACGAAAACTAGGTACTTCGTATGTACCGATCCTGTCGGACATTTTTCTGGAGTACGTTTTGTTGCAGTTGAGAAGGCTAGTGCTTAGCCATATAGACATCTTATGCAGAACTAGACGGAGCCCGTTAATGCAAAAGACGCACTGGATTTGAAGCACCGTAAAAAGGGTGACCTCACAAACCTGATCCACTTATTCAAGCCTCTCAACTGTAACAAGACGCTCTCTAGAAAAAATTCCTGAGCATCAATAAATAGAAAAGTGGGTAGAGTTCCTCAATGGGCATAACTCTAAGCGTCCAGTATATTATATCGACCGTCTTTCTTGAATTCAAGTTTTTAAGCTTGAAATATAGAAAGCATATGCACAAACGATAGATGGAGATGGCGTACTGCGTGAATCGGGAGGGAGTCCACCCCATCGAGCGACAATGATGTTCGTCAAACCCGTGGCACGGCAGGTAGCAATGTATGATGAACACACAATGAACGCATATTCAGATGTTTATATCGAATTTTATCTTACTTTTATTGTGCGACGCGGAACAGGTCATATGACCCTGCCTATCCACTTCAATTTCAACGTTCAACGTATGGGACAATCAGCTGTCTAGTTCATAGTATATGTCGATGCTTGGCCATACTTTGGGTAGGGTAGCACACCACAAATTATTCTTCTATTAACTTGTACATTCCATTTATTTGAACAAGAGTTTCTTTAACACTGCAGTGCCCCCCGCCCCCGCCCCCCCCCCCGTCCATCAGTAGTCTTTGACGCTCTCCTCAAATTGCCATTTGTTCTGGGTGAGTCCTCAAAACTCCTTGGAGACACGTACTGGAATTGACAATTTTGGCCAGGGGTGGCGCCAGGATTTGCCGACAGGGAGGCCAAGCTCCCCGACGGGGGGGGGCAGCAGCCCGAAGCCCCGACAAAGGCCAAAAGGACTAAAAACGCAAAATTTTTGGCGCGCCAAGCGCGCCGAAAAATTTTGGCTTTTTTACAAAAAATTAAAAATTTGAGGGTTTTATTGAAGAAAATTTAAAAAATTTGGATTTTTATGGAAGAAAATTGAAAATTTGGGTTTTTTGTAAGCAAAATTTGGGGTCTTTATTGAAGAATCTGCCCTTCCTATGAGCAAAATCAAGCAGATCGTTGGGGCGACTGAAGGTCGTTGGGACTTCATATTTTATCGTGCGGATTAAGGCTCCCCGACGAAACTGGGAAATTTCCCCGACGGAGGGGGGGGGGGCGACGGGGGACCCATGCCCCCCGCTGGCGCTACCCTAATTTTGTCGTAGGAATTTTCTTGAAAAGTGGTGCACCAACATTGGCGTATTGCAATTATGACTTTAAATCCTTACTTTTGAAGTTTTACAAGGCTTGGTGATGAAAAGATATGAACCTTATCAGTAATCCGTTTCATGTTCTTTCTCCGTGTTTAGATTGCTACACAGTGACGGGTGATGTTGAATTCTGCTCTTCTCAAGGTATGTTCATGCATCTAGCAAACTAGCCTTTGCCACTTTTCTACTTCAATTCAGAGAAGATTGGAAGTGATCCTATGTCTAAACATACTTTGGCTGTTTCAGTGGTGTGTGCATTTGTGAAGGGGACCGGCACTAATTACAGCTATCCATTGACGGAAATCATAGGTCTTTCCTTTTCTGATGACAAGAGTAGCGACCCTGATTTAGCTCAGCAACGTATACATTTTTCTGCATATGGTTCTCGATATAAAAAGGTCACATTCATCATCTCTTTTCTTAAATTGACAACTCGTGACTGTGACACTATTTAAAACCCATTTCAGCTACCGTTAATACTTTGTACCCTCTAAAGTTGTCCTGCGAGAAATCCTGCTGAACGGAGAACGGATTACTTGACAGACTGTTACATTGCAATAGCTGTACCCATTTCCTTCCTACTCACCCACTTTTTGCAGGCATGTTATATCTACAATCCGAGACATGACTCTATACTCTCTAAATGTAAAAGAGTGAATTTCACTCTTCGACGATTGCCTACAGTGACCACTCTCTGTTTCGAGTGGAATTCCACTCTGCCCGGAGTGGTAATTCACTCATTTGGAGTGAATTACCACTCCCAGCAGAGTGAAATTTTCACTCGAAGAAAGAATGGTCACTGTATATAGGCAATCGTCGAAGAGTGAAATTCACTCTTTTACATTTAGAGAGTAAGTTTACTATTACCATCCAGACGCACTTTTTTATTCATTATTCTATATGTTAGGGCAATGAACAAGCAACTTTAATTGTATAGAACGATTGGCTGGGTATTTGGCCCCTCCCTTCCCGGTCTCCCTTCCTTTAAGTTTACAGACATGCCTGTAGTTTGTTTATATATTTTATGTAAATATGCTGTTATTTAATTAACATTTCTTACGAAAACAGTTACTGAAGATTTTCTTCCTCAAGCAACCAACAGTTTCCATCTTTAAAACATTCCTTTCTATTGCATTTTAGTGTTTAACAAAATTGTAAGAAAATTTACATCCCTGTTGAAAAATTATGTGTAGATTTATTGATTCCGTGCCAAAAGGAACCAATGCGATGGTGATGTCGTCTGTGTGTGTGTGTGTGGGGGGGGGGGGTATGAATGTGTGCGTATGTGTGTGTAAGGGTGTGTATGTGACACTAAGCTTGTTTACTTGATATCTCAAGAAGCGAAACTGACAGTTCTCATACTGTATTTGGTACACTGATGCCACTTTTTGAGAGAAAGAACATTATCTTTTTGTGGTCAAAGGGTAATCTGGCGTCACCGTGTGTCAAACTATGAAACCTCGTTAATGCTACAGTCACATCACCGCCGATGTCCGAAAAGGCGCCCTGCCGTTGGACCCAAATCGGCCGGACATCGGCGACATCGGCAGGCGCCCTGCAGATAATCGGCCGACGAATTTGCTTCGCCGGCCGATTTTTAGACATCGGCCGGCGCCTGGTGAATTTTTAGCGCGGAGTTAAAATTTTCAGATGAGTTGCCGACGTCGGTAAGACATCGGCGCCGTTGGACACATCGCCTGGCACCCGTATATCGGTGGACACCCGATCGGACATCGTGTGATATGAAGGGCGACCGTCAGATGCCAGGACGGTACCCTGTCGGCTCCCGGGCAGGACAGTGCCGGGAACCGGTAGATGGGTTAAAATCGGCCTGGTGCCGGCCGATGTCCCGTCGGATATCTGCCGATGCCCTGCCGGTGTCCGGGAGGTGGTCTGAAGACGTCCTAAAGGGCACCTGCCGGAGCCCGGCGAAACTGATCGAGAAATCATCGGCCGGTCACCTGGCGGCGCCCTAGCGGTGACCGGAGCACTGTGACCACATCGAAGATGTCGGTGAGAATGGATGAAAATCCCCCGGAGCCCGGCCAATGTCAGACACCGGCCGATTTCTACTCATCGGCCGGCGCCCGGAGGTAATGTGACTGAGGTATAACACGATATCTCAAAGTAGGAAGCTTTGATAAATTTCGTACTTAGTGTATGGATGCCCTATGCTAAGAAAAAGGTCATCTGAGGTCACCGTGGGTGAAACTCTGAAAACCTCCTTAACACGATATCTCAAGATAGGAAGCTTAAATAGATTCCATATTTGGTATGTGGATGCCCCAAGTAAAGAAAGAGAGCCCCGCTGTTTTTGTAGAGGTCAAAGGTCAAGTAGGGTCACCGTGGGTCAAACTCTGAAAACCTCGTTCATACGATATCTCAAGATAGGAAGCTTAAGTAGATTCCATATTTGGTATGTGGATGCCGCAAGTAAAGAAAGAGAACCCCGCTGTTGTGTAGAGGTCAAAGGTCAAGTGGGTTCACCGTGGGCCAAACTCTGAAAACCTCATAAACACATTATCTCGAGCCAGGAAATATGGATTCTTTTATTTCACATGGTGATGTATTAAAGCTAGTAAAATACTCTGTTGGTTTTTGTGGGGGTCAAAGGTAATCTGAGATCATTGGAGGCCACAAAAAGTAAAATTGCCCAAGAATTTCCAATGTCAAATATGAACGCAAAACTGCATTTTTGCAATACATTAAGACTACACTCACCCAGTGACCCCCTGTGGGCTGGGGTTATAGAATATTCCCACGGTATTTCCCGCCTGTCGTAAGAGGAGACTAAAGGGAAGAACTTGCACTGTATTTAAACTTTGCTTGACACTATATAACACCTTTGTGTTGGTGTGTCGTTAAATTTCATGTAACTAACTCACCCAGTGACTGAAAGAAATCGAACATCTTGGCATCTAGTTGGGATTTCACCTGTATGTATTAATCATCGAGAGCATACAAGAATACATTTTTGCATTATAGTTTAACTGATCTCGGTATGTAAACTTACACAAAAAAGAAGACACTATAACAAATTGGTACTGCCTGTTTGTGCCTGAATGTGAATGAGAAGAATTCCCATGGTCATCGATTCAATTCACAGACCGGCACCAAATTCCCAAGATCTTGGGAAAAGTCCCAACGGCAGACAACAATGTGCCACACAACTACGTGGCTATCTGATTTAGGTGCATACACATGCTTGAAGAGTAGTTCACGGTACAGAGCAAAATACCTTCACAGATATCGTAGCAGTTGCATTAAACTGCATAACGTCACTTCAACTTCACAGAAGGCGTCAAATATGTACTTTAATGGTTTTAAGGCGAAGACAATCGATAAAATCGTTTACGAAAACCACTGTTTTCATCTCTTGCAACGCAACCAAACTTTCCTGAAGTACAGCTTTGCTTCACCACTTGTCAGACTACCAGTCTAAAAAACTTCTTCAAATTTATTACAAAACTATAGAGGGAGTCAATAATTAGTTTACGATCTGAGATAATGACTCGTACTTACTTCAAACAAAGATAAAAAATTAGAAAATGTGATTGCATTATAATTGAAGAAGCGGCAGCACTATAAAACACAATCCTTAAAGGGCAAGAGCAGTCGCCCCAAACTTATTTTGAAGCAAGAGCTAAATCTCACAATTTTCTTCTTATTTCTCTTCAAAGTATCTTTCATAATATTTTAGGACTTCAATATTGCATATTCAAGGTAAACCAATCAGTTACTTGTAGTAAATTTCACATTTTAAGAGAAAAAATATTGTCACATGACTCTCAAGAGCCAATCATGAAACAGGACAGTCTACTACACTACTTCAAATTGGGGTGACTGCATTTCCCCTTTAAAGGTAACAGACATTTCGCAATCACCCACGATGACAATACCTGGGCTGACCAGCTGAGCTAAAAATACACCAGTCCCTCAATTTTACGTGTGCGGTAGCTTGTAAGCAGACTATTGTGCGGTTCGCGACATACAAAATCTAACTTTTGGAAGTATGTTTACCCACTATATTGCAAAAGGACAATGCAATGGTCTGCCAACCTTCCAGGACAGTTTCTTAACCGGCGGGCCGAGGCCTACCAGTGGGCCACGGAGCGCTAATTGGTGGGCCGCGAAGTCTGTAGGAAAAGTAACAAAAACTGGATAGGTCCTTATTTCTATCGTTTTTTAATTTTAGTAGTATACTATGCCTAGTGTTGAAGCTTGTCTGTAAGTGGAGCATATTTCCATTCACTGGTCAATAATGAATAGTGGCCCTCTGGTAGTTTCAACAGTCAAAATGGGCTTCGAATTATGAAAGGTTTAGAAACCCTGTTCTAGCCGATCCCATTTATAACACCAAAATAACTACATAATTTATGTTTGAGACATCAGTTTTGATAAGGCTGAAAGAGGTGGATGCATTATAAGCGACCAGTAGCTCATCTGTGTTTTCGTACGTATATATATATACGTGCTATTCTCTGTATTACTACTGCGAAGGCATACTTACATGGTGGTCGGTTGACATTCAATAGTCAGTTATAGTGAACACGATGTGAGCTGCTCATGCGTAATAATTACCCCACATTTCCGGATTTTAGAAAACGGAAACTCTCCAGTAATGATTGCGGGCCCTGCATATTAGCTTCTTAATGTAGGTTGCATTCTGCTTTCTGGTAGCACACTACTAATTCAAGGCAATTTCCCACGGATATTTTAGAGGGTGGGGCTGGGGTAAAGAATAGACTATGTTGCTGAACTTGAAGTGTTCAATCTGTGAGATGGGTGTGGTAGGAAAGAAACTTAAATACTAATTGCGCAAAAGTAAAGAAAGTTGAAGGTATTAAAGGCAGTTTGCATGATAGCCTTCCGCGATACAAAATGGCAGTTTGAATAAAGTGAAAAGACGGGAATTACCACCCTACTATAAAAGCTTTCTTATTTCAAAAACTCGACCCGTCATGGTACAAAAAGTTGAAATCAGTGTGAAAGGCCTCCTTGTAAACTTTCATATGAGTTGTAGCTTATACCCGTTGAAAACTTCTAAAAGGGTCCAGAGGCCAGGAAACGGACCAAAATTAGCTTATATAAGTCAATTGAGGAATTAAGTGGTGTTCTACCTTCTGAGAGAGCGCTCTTCCTATTAAGAACTAGCCAGCCATAGAGACAGCACTCTTCCTATTAAGAACTAGCCAGCTATAGAGCCTGCATCGCAGGTTACCGGTTCCAGCAAACTTTAGTGGATCAGTCCAAGGAGATACTTTTAGAAGGGAAAAGCTGGTCGACTAATGCAAATACAAACCTGGAAAGAAAGTAGCTGTACACCAAATTACGGTTAATCCTCAGTGATTCCGACATCCTGTCAATATGCCACGGAAAAGGAGCGCTCTTGCTTATTTTGGCATGTGTATATGTAATTTAAATTCACGGTCAAACCAGGGAGCTGGAAGTCTTCCAGCTCCCTGGTCTCTAGCGACTCCCTGGTCAAACGAACACTGGCGGACACGGAAGAGCACAAGGACATAGATTACGTATGGATGAATGGTATGGATACTCGAGGTTCTGTCCGACCCAGGGTCATGTAGCCCTATATGTGTTACATGTAAAAAGCAGTCTCCGGTTTTCTCATCTGAAATTATCCTCTCAATTGAATTGGAAATTTTGAATTAGTTTAAATGTACCAATTTTTTAAGCCCTTACGAGCAAGTCCGAGTCCCAGTGGTGTGGATCCATCTCCAAAGGTGGGGGGGGGGGGGACATTTCCCCATTTGCGAATCGCCGTCATGGGGGAGGGGTGTAAGGGGAGGGGTGTTCCCCTCTCTTTTGAAAAAAAAAGGAAATTAGAAGGTGTCTTTATGGCAAATGGTGCCATATTAGGACTCAATTTAGCTTTTAAAATGTAGTTTCAATTCGTAATCTATGTTATAATACAATTCATCACGGTTTTACTTTTCATCATTTTGAAAAAGTGGGGGACTTTTTGGAGTGTTCCCCCTTCCAAAAAAAAGTGAGGGGGACGCGTCCCCCATCCCCCCCCCATGATCCACGCCCATGGCAAGTCCATAGTTAAAGGAGCCGGGACAGGCACCCCCTGCAAAGAGTTTCGTCTCCAGAAAACCTTTAAGAGCTGAATTTTCCATTGCCTTCAAACATATTTACATATATATACCCTCTGAAAAATATCCCCAGTCTGTCTTGCGCCCCCCCCCCCCCTTAACACCTTGTCTGGCTACGCTCCGGCATACGGTTTTTACCCATGGTTGCTAAGTTCGTAAAATAACGCAAACCTCAAGGTACTAAGATATTAACTGTTGCAAACCATTGTTTTGTGTTTCCATAGACGTTTACCGATGTGGTGTACCTACTAATGTACGGCTTGTTGAGGTCACGCCAGGTCTCATTAATGGCACTGTAATGGCGTCTTTTGAATGGGCGTCCCCGGTACAAGTAAACAGCATGGCAACTCTAGTGGAATACCGACTTCAGATTTATTCTAGCAATGGAGATCTAATTATATCTGACACAGTGTGTCATTCTGAAAACGTAAGTTCCTATAACCTGGATCATTTTTTTTCGATGATGAGGACTCTTTCCTAATGTTTGAAGAAAATTGCCCCAAATGGTTTACGAGGAGGGGGCTATTTTAATATTTTTGTTGGCAATTACAGTATTTAGGAGGAGAGGAAGGTGATTTTTGTAAAGTTTTATTTTTCGCTGTACTCCCAAAGTGTCTTTCTATATGGGCGATTTTCTCTGCTGAGGGAGCAAATGATCTCCAGTCACCCTGTGTATTTGTAGGCTTATCTGTCTACAACTTTAAGGTTGGTTGCTTTTTAGTGAAATAGGCTTATAAAAGGTAATGTTTGGGCAGTTTCATTGCACATTATATTTTTCATGGGGGTATTTGAGGTTATACAAGTCTATATAGACCTAATGAGAGCACTAAAATGGCAACTTCTTCTACTGCCTTTTCCCGTTACTAGGAGAAATTCAGAAAAAATCATCCCTACTTCCCCTCTCTATACGGTAACTAACCATATCAATAGTTTCTGGCACAGCTAATCAGATAATATCTCAAGATAAGAAAATGTATTTTCTTCACTCAGTAGGAAGCGACTTACGCATTGTTGTCACGACGACGTAATGTTAGAGGGCAAACAATGAAGATAGCTAGATAAGGTATATGACTGTTTGTTCGCACGACGTAGCCTTCGTACTCCCATGTAGACTTAGGCGCGTATGCGACAGGTACAAAAATAAGCTGCCTGAATTTGTGTTGTGTAAGCTGTAACGCTACGCGCTTACCTCAGTCGAGGGCGCACATTCTGTTCTGTGACGTCATATGCATAAGTTCTATTAACCATAGGCCTATGTCAGTTGCATTAAAGTTTCTCTGATGCAAGTCATTTTGGTCATTTTCCTTATACTTTGATGGAAGGGACCTTCTCGTCGCGCGGTGACAATCCCACGGCTTCACCAAGATGAACCACTTGAGGAAGGACGCTCCTTCATCTTCATGGTAGGTAGACAGTGTTTGATTCGTAATCATCATTTTGAGATTTTAAGTGAAACCTGTATCACAGAAAGGCTTTAAAGGGTAGATTATATATAGGGGCAGACAGGGTCGATGAGCAAGGCCCCTGTGGTGGCGGTGGCAAAGGCCTTAACTGATATGTGCCATATAATTTAGCACCATGCAAAGATGTATTATGTCAGAATTGTGAAATAACTATGCAAAGTATGAAAATATCTTCGATAGAAACAAGTAGCATATTTATACTGCAGGTAGTTAAGATGTAAACATATTGCCCAGGGACACAACCTAATAAACTAATCAGTAAATGAACCATGTAGCAATCTTAGGATTGCAAATCCAAGAAGTCCACCCTGCCCGGTTAGTGTAGTGATATACATTAAAATCATATTGCGCAGCTGTGTGTCTGCTTTGCAATACCGGTAGCTTGTACGAACTTACTATGGGCTTTTTATTCTGACAAACCAACAGATTGTGCCATACATCACATACATATACGGCAACGGTAGCCTGCATGCAGGGAGGAAATTCGAGTTCAAGTTCTGGTCAAACCTAACTGATATGGGTAAGACTATAACAGGAAATACTTATGATAATGCTAGTTCACTTTTTTGAATTAAATTAATTTGACTGGTTTCCAATTTGAAGAATTGGATCAGTGGCGTATCCAGTACCCATCTCTATCATGGGGGGAGGGGTTGGAGTATGGAAGCAAAGTTTCCATAATGAGTATGCTTACAGCGTCTGGGAGGCCAAGCATGTTGGTGCGGTTGTGTAAGGAGTGACGGCAGTGGGTTTCCGGACCCTCCTCAGACTTCCTAATGTGGTCCAGGAAAAGCCAGACCCTTTAAATTTATATGTTTGAAAGATTATCGACCTACGGAAGTCGAGAACTACAGAAAACGCACATCGATTTCTGTGTCTAATATTTTAACGGATGGAGGACAAAGAAAGCCAAATGGAAGAGGGGGTACTTCAAGAACGTTTCATTGTAACATGGAAAGCACTGCCCATCCTCAAAATTCTACTTCCCATTACACTCACTTCGGGGTAATTATATGAGATAGCATAATTGGTCAGCCAGCTTCACTGCGTAATTAGGTTCCGGAGAGAGCGGACGTATACCACTGATGTTCTCTCCGTATAGCCAGACATTCACTATTGTCTGAGTCTCTCTACTCCTATTCCATGCATTGTTGTTGTGCAGGTGTGTTAACTATTTTCGATCTTCATTATAGCCTCGCTATCAACAAATAGAGGATGTAAATTCTTGGCTCTTAACAGCTGAGCTTACTTTTGTTGGAGGAATACAGCAGCGCTTACTCGTAAGTAGCATCACATTGCATTCTTGGGAAGTAGAGACTCCACTTACCTGTCACTTGCAAGATTAGCGTTAATACTAACGCTCTCCTGCCAGTTTTTAGGCCAGACCCAGGCTGGTTTCTAATAAAAGTAATAAGAGCAAGTAAAAGAACAGGTCGCAAGGGAAGTATATTGCTATCCTCGTGCATTCTTCTACATCACCGTCAGTATATTGCTCGGCGTGTGAGTACTGTAGCTGATATTGCCAAAATCATATAGCCTAGTAATTTTATAGAGCTAAAGAGCAATTTCAGCCCAACGTCAAAAAATATCACCCCATACGGGCTCGTTTGTGATATTACATTTTCTCGATATATAGGCTCAGCCATTGATTAGCCAGTGGCCTCGAGATTTGGCAATGTGGACGAGGAACTAGACTATCAAGAGGAACTCCTCATACCCTCCGTTGACCCCACCACAAGTATGTCAGGGGCAGGGTGCCCTCCCTCATTGGGGGAAGGAACGTCCAAACAAAACATCCATGATGTCATTGCCAAAATGCAGGTTCAAATGCAGAAATTGGCGGATCAAATAAAGAAGCCGAAAACTGAGGCAATTGTTGAAGAGATTAATTTGGACTCCCCAGCTGGGCCGAGCCAAAACCAACTTGATTTTGATGCCGAAATCAGTAAACTGTTGGGGGATTCTGACGAAGAACCTGAAACCAACCCCACAGACAGTAACTTTGCCACCCAGCAAGGGTTTGATGAACAAATTTTTGATGAACTGGTTTCAGACTTAAACATAGTAACCGAAGGCCCAAAAGTGCAAGACAAGGTTGCAACTCTTGTATCTAACATCTGGTCTACTAAAATGCCGCCTTCCAAACTGAAGGAAAAGTGCAACAAGTATCCTAAACCAGAAAACATAGATCTAATACAGGTCACACAAATCAATAGGCTGATTTGGGACAATTTGCAAGTGCCAACCCGAACGAGGGATATCAAATTGCAAAAAATCCAGATGCTGTCTTTAAAAGCTATGACAGCGCTAACATCCATCCTAAATGACAGTTTGGTCAGTAAAGCCAATATTGATAAGGAATCTGTACTTACTAAAATCACAGATTGTATGGTGCTTCTTGGGTCCGCAAATCGTGACTTGAATCAATTCCGCCGTGAACTTATTAGACCTGAAATGAAAGCGGAATATAAGGCACTGTTCGGTAAACCTACCGGATCTTCAAAGTTCCTATTTGGCGACGATATCTCGCAACAACTACGAGATATCGCTGATGCTAACAAATTGAGTAAGCGTTGTATGTACCCCTCCCGGGGAAATGCTCGGGGCCGTGGCAGTGGAAAGATCCGCGGTCGGGGACGCCCAGACCACCGTTACCAGCCTTTTTTAGACAAGCGACAGAATCAAGTCTACAACAGAGGCAGAGGCCGAGGCCGAGGCAGACGCCATGTGGCATAGATCCATCAGGTGAGGTATGTTTTTTGCCATGCAAGCCCACACCCCCAGTAACTGCGGGGCGCTTGCAGTATTTCCTGACTCAGTGGCAAGAAATTACTAGCGACCCAGTCATTTTGAGCTATGTTATGGGCTATGATATTGAATTTAACAGTAGTAAACTTATTCATTACCCAAAACATTTACCACACTCTGGCCTCCTGAACAAACCAGAGGATCAGGTTATGCAACATGAAATTAACAAACTTATCGCAAAAGGGGTCCTAGAACAAACATTGCACTCTGGCGACGAGTTCATTTCCCCAGTATTTTTACGACCTAAACCTGATGGCTCTTTCCGGATGATTCTTAACCTGAAGAAATTGAATGAAAATGTTGCATACCATCATTTTAAAATGGATAGTCTACAGTCTGCACTGAAACTCATGGAGCCAAAGTGTTTCATGGCATCAGTCGACCTGAAAGATGCATACTATTCAGTATCAGTCAGTCGTGAAAGCAGGAAATTTCTTCGACTGCTGTGCAATGGAAAATTATATCAATACACTTGTCTGCCAAATGGACTGGCCTCAGCGCCTCGTGTCTTTACAAAATTGTTAAAACCTGTTTTATCAGAGCTACGTCGGCTAGGGATTTCTTGCTTGAGTTATATAGATGATGTTTACATACAGGCCAGGTCCCATATAGAATGTGCATATGCTGTTAATCAAGCGGTTCACTTGTTCGAAAAGGTGGGCTTCATAGTACATCCTGACAAGTCAGTGCTCAACCCCAGCACCAATTTGACCTTTTTGGGGTTCGTTCTTGACTCACAAACTATGACTATTAGACCTAAACCTGAGAGAATAGCATCAACCCTGTCTGAGATCACAAAATTTAGAGGCAAGCGAACTAAAACAATAAGAGAGCTTGCTCATATCATTGGTATCCTAGTTTCCCTGCTCCCAGGTGTGCAGCATGGCCCACTCCACTACAGGGACATGGAACTCCTTAAAATTAAACTCCTCAAAAAACATCATGGGGAGTTTGACACTCAATTTTCAATTCCAGATCACTATTTCAGGGAACTTGATTGGTGGCAAGAAAACCTCCCGACAGCATTCAAGTATATTTTAGATCCTGACCCTGAAATAGTCATTGAGACGGACGCTTCGCTACAGGGTTGGGGTGGTCGCTCCACTACCCTCGGCACAGAGGCTCAGGGAAAGTGGACCGCTCATGAAAATACCTACCACATCAATATACTCGAATTGTTAGCCATATATTTTGTGCTCAAAGCATTGGTTGCAAACTACCGCCATAAACACATCAGGATTCTGACCGATAATTCAACAGCTGTGGCATACATTAATGGGATGGGTGGTACACACTCCCCCATTGCAACTCTTTAGCCAAAGCTATCTGGTACTGGTGCTATGAAAGGCATATTTGGCTATCTTGTTGTCATTTGCCAGGAAAAGTCAATACCATAGCAGATAGCCTATCACGGAAGTTTAACAATAACACAGAATGGATGCTAAACCAATCAATCTTTAAAGATATTTCTCGGTTATGGGGGCCATTTCAGATAGACTTATTTGCATCCCGCACAAATAGGCAAATATGCCCTTATACCTCATGGCGGCCAGACCCAGAAGCATTGGCAGTAGATGCTTTCTCAGTTAATTGGGAAAATTACTACTTTTATGCATTCCCTCCTTTTAGCCTAATTTCAAGAACCCTTCAAAAGATAAAGAAGGACCGTGCAAAAGGAGTAATCATAGTCCCACTGTGGCCCACACAACACTGGTACGCCAAGCTGTTGACCATGACCACCAATATGCCCAGGACGCTACCAAGGGGAAAACATGTCCTATCGCTGCCGGGAGCGGAGCAGCACATACATCCTCTTTCTCACAAATTGCAACTGGTGGCATGTGCAGTGTCCGGAATCGCTTGCGAAGCTTCGGAATTCCAGAGAACGCTACAAACATCCTCATGGCTTCCTGGAGGCCCTCTACCCAAAAGCAATACGCTACTTATCAGAACAGATGGCTCGAATTCTGCTCTAGACTGTCGGTTGATGCATTTCATCCCCCTGTGAAGACGGTACTACAATTCCTGACAGATCTGGTTCATGCAGGCCTCAGTTACTCTGCAATTAATACCGCAAGATCCGCCCTCTCTGCCCTTGTGGACGTTAACCACAGACACACGATCGGCTCACATCCCCTCGTTCGAAGATTTTTGAAAGGAGTTTTCGAAGTCAGGACCCCTCAACCACGATATAAAAGGATTTGGGATGTGTCATTAGTATTAAATTATCTACGCTCCTTGCACCCTGTTTCAGACTTAACTTTGAAACAACTTACTCAAAAGCTGTTAATGCTTATAGCCCTAACCTCGGCCCAAAGGTTACAAACACTGTGGTTACTGGACATAACCAACCTTCACTTAGGCTCCAAAGAAGCTGTATTTGTTTTGCCTAACAGGCTTAAACAGTCACACCCTGGCTCAAAGCCCTTGGAAGTAGTAATAACAGGGTATCAAGAAGATGAGAAATTAGATGTTTATAGTGTCCTCAAGCGTTACCTCCTAGTTTACTAAACCACTGAGAGGAAGTGAAACGCAATTATTTATCAGTTATATTCCTCCCCATAAACCAGTTTCTAGAGATTCCTTATCACGGTGGATAAGGGAAATATTGGCTGCAGCTGGGGTTGATGTGCCACAGTATGCTGCTCATAGTACCAGAGCGGCAGCTGTGTCCGCTGCAAGTCGTAAGAATTTGCCAATAGATGACATCCTAAATACTGCCGGGTGGTCCTCAGAGTCAATATTTGCACGTTATTACAAAAAGCCCATACAGGTAACTGGCAACAATTCCTTTGCAATGGCAATTTTAGACGCTTAATACGGTGTGGTGAAACAGTTAAGTAGAAAGGAATAATTAGGTATCACAAGTACGAAGTTTCTGTTGTTCAAGTTTGCTAAAGCAAGAAGCTTTGGCTCAAGCTTACAATTTAGACATAGTCAAATGTTAAGAAGCCTACAGAGTAAGCAGAGTAGGCATGCTAAAATGTTAAGAAGCCTACAGAGTAGGCATGTTAAAATGTTACGTTATGCTAAAACAGGCATTCACAAGAGACGAAATATATTGTTCAAGTTTGCTAAAGCAAACAACCTTGGTCCAAGGAAGCCTACAGAGTAGGCATGTCAAAATGTTACGTTATGTCAAAACAGGCACTCACAAGAGACAGATACATTGTTTAATTTTGCTAAAGCAAGCAGCTTTGGCCATTGTAATCATGCTAAAGTGTTAAGCTATGTCACTAAAACAAAATAATTATATTGTGTGTTACTTTATTTGGATCATATACATGTTAAGCATACACTGTTGTTTGATTGAGCTAGTAAAAAACACAGCTCCAAGAGAAATGATTTTGGGAAAGAAAGCGCAATAAAAACGAGATAACACAAAGTTCGAGTAGTTAAAATGTTATATTATGTCTAAACAAAATAATTATATTGTGTGTTACTTTATCTGAATCATATGTACATGTTAAGCACACGTTCATGCTTGATTGAGCTAGTAAAAACACAGTTCCAAGATGTATGATTTTGAAAAAGACAAGACAATACAAAAGAGATAACTCAAAGTTTGAGTAGTTCAATGTTTATTTCATGCATGCTCGAAGCACAGCTTTGAAGTCTCATATAATTACCCCGAAGTGAGTGTAATGGGAAGTAGAATCTAAAAATTGAACGAGACCCTAAGGTTGAAGTTTAATTAAGATTCTACTGACACATTACACGAACGAAGGGGGGATTATATGCCCTCCCATAACATTCGTTGTCTGCAGTTTACAATTATAATGCATGGATACCCTCCCTTTGTTATAAATGGTGCTCCATCGCATGTTCTTCTTTCAGGCTTCGGGGATATCTGCGATATCTTGAAGCCTCACATTCTTTGAAAGGTGAAGCTGGCTGACCAATTATGCTATCTCATATAATCCCCCCTTCGTTCGTGTAATGTGTCAGTAGAATCTTAATTAAACTTCAACCTTAGGGTCTCGTTCAATTTTTAGATTAATGGACAAGTCTAAATTTTACTAGAGAACGGAACCTTCTAGCCAGAATAGTGTATTCTGCTCTGTTAATTCTTTCTTTATGAGAATGGTCATGAAAAATGGAGAAAACAGGTAAATGTTAAGTTATGCGGTATTGGTAACTAATGAGTGTCCTTCGAGTCTCAAAGGCCTATCAAATCATTCATTAATGAAAACAAGCGAAATATTTGGAGCAGAACTAGTAGGCTAGCCTAATTGCTCTTGTACTCGTCTTCAAGAGTCTGTTAACAATAGAAGTCTGGTCTCAGAATATAACTAGGGTAGCCTAGGCCTAGCTAGGCGCTGTGCTGACTGTAGCTAGCCTAGGCAATAAAACCTAAGCATACAGCGGACGAAGTTCTCGTTCAGCTCATCGCTGTGCGGAGCAGCGGCAGCCACAGAGGCGCTACGCAGGCTAAAAGACAGGCTGTGTGTAAGCACAGTCTAATGGCGGCTATACTACAATTATGTGGTGAGAAATTGCACAGTATCCTGCGCAGTAGGAGCTCCGTTGTGGAAAATGTAAGCACCAAGCACAATGGCAGTAGGTTCCATTTTTACAGTCTTTGGTACGACCCGGCCAGGAGTCGAACCCTTGACCTTCCGCCTGCAAGTCGGATGCTCTAACCACTTGGCCATGCACTCGGTCGGGAAGGGAATAGCACGCAGTACAGTGGGTGTACTTTTAGTCAGTCACTTTGTACAAAATGTATGAGCAGTATGACACGCACACAGTCAAGAATAATATCTTGGACGTGGCTGGCCCATGATGGTAACTCACTGGTATCAAACCCTTAGCTGGGGGGGCTACCCTGGAAAAATTTTCGGCCACCCCTAGATCCAAAATTGCCATTGCTTTAATGCATTTTAGTATTATTCGCCCCTGAAAACTATCCCCCCCCCCCCCCTAAGCTTTATTTGGGCCTTCAGTACCTCGTCTAACTACGGTCTGACTGGGTTATAAGTACCATTTTAGGTGGGGCAAAGAGGGGGGTTGGAGAAGATCTGGGATACAATTTCCCACTGTCGACCCTACAGAGCCGCCATTGATTGAACCACAGTGTGCAAAGTTGCTTTTAAATTTTTCCTGCACACATGAAGCATTTGTACGGAATACAAACACTGTAGCAGGGAGTAATCTTTCTTCAGAGGCCAACAAACGGTGTAATACACACTTGTTTTGTTTGTATTATGCACTCTAGCTTGTCCTAAAATTTAGTTTTAGGGGCGAAAAGCATGGGTTCGAAGCTTTCTGACAAGTGCGCTTAGCACCATAAGGTAGTAAGGGTGGGCTGTGAGCGGAACCTCTTCCACATTGTGCGAATTTGCTTAAATTTTCCCTGCAAAAGTAAGCGCGCGGCGTTTGACGAAATTAGGCATGGACTTCAACAGGTGGGGAACGAGGGAACATGTCCCCCACTTTCGAAAGTGGAGGGGATTGTCCCCTCCCAACTTTTTCCAGAACACTAAAGGAAATAGAAGGTGGGTGTTTGATTTCATAGCGTTCACATTAAATAGGAAGGGAGAGATGTTCTTCCGAAACCAACAACAGGTAAAATGCATTATTTTAACTGTGCCCTGAAAATTCTAGCTGCCAATCCCCCCTCACTGTGCTCTCCTGCTGGATACACCACTGTCCCTAAGTTATGCACTGTTGGAGGACATATTATAAATTGTATCCGTTGCTACTAAAACAACACTTGGAGACGCTCTCCGGTCTACTATCAATTCCGTAAAGCCTAAAGGTCAGACAAACTATGCTTAACAGGCAGATAGAGGATACTCATACATGTAAATGGAGATAAAGCCATCTTTCAAGTCTGAGTTGCAGTAAAGAGTCCTACGTGAGACAGTATTTTAAACCAGGGAGGTGATAAGACACTTTTTTACAAACTCAGTGGGTGAACGCAAATGCAAAGAATGCGCGGTAATCATGGAGCTTCAATAAATAATAAACGAACATGCTGGAATCGATATTAAATTTAGCGCTAAGGAATATACAGACAATAAAAAAACTGCAGTATGAATGGTTTCTCGAAACCACGACTGTACCCAGGTCAGTATCTCTTCAACTGAAAACAAAAATTCCTGAAATAATGTCGAAATTTCCTAAAATTTGACCTTTACTTCCTGAAATTCTCACAACCTATTTCAAACATGCCATTCTTCGTCGGTATAATTACACTACAAACAATGCATGTTAAACAGAGACCGGTTATACATATTGGAAAGGAAAGGGGAGGGAAAATGGGGAGTGTATCTCTAACTAGACAAAATACTACTTTTCCAAATTCCTGAATTTCCCCAACTTTCCCGAAATTATTCATTTTCCGAAAGTTCCCAGCAGAATTTTGGGAAAAGTAAAAGCATTGATTCGATTGTTACTAATCTAAATCCAGGCAAATTCCTATCCAATTTGCCTGAATTCTCATCAAATTCCGAGCCAGGTCACCCCGAATCCGAAGTAGTTCCCTTTCAAGTGACGTCAATTCCAGGTCAATTCGAATACGGTCTGAGTCTATTATTATTGATCTGGCAGCATCTCATAACTTTAAAACTCTTTTTACATGGCGCAGTAAAAATAAGTTATTTCATATACAATTTCATAGTTTGGGTCACAAAGTAATTTAGTTGACAGTGATCGTGACCACACGTACACAACACTGAGCCCATAGAATAATGACGCCTTCAGTAACCTTCAACTAATTTTCAGTTCTTGTGGATTCGGCTGGAACTTCTTCGAGTCCGAATCCATTGTCAGTCCATTCAGGGCCAATTCAGATTCCAGGAACTTCTCCAGCGAGTTCATTTGTTAGTTAGTAAGATGAGGTTTAACGTCCCAGTTTCCAACCAATTGGTTCAAGTCGAGACGACCACGGCCTTTTTTCCAGTTGTGGCTCACTGTCTTGTTTTCCCTACTCCATTGCTTATGCTGAGCACCAAGCACAAAGGCAGTAGGTTCCATTTTTAAAGTCTTTGGTATGACCTGGCCAGGATTTGAACCCTAGACCTTCCGGCTGCAAGTCGGATGCTCTAACCACTTGGCCACTGCAGTCGGTCTTCCAGCGAGTTCAGTAAAACCCGACTCAGTTCCCGAATCAAGTCCGTGTAAGGGCTCGGGCTCTTTACATCCTATCCCGAGGGGCGGACGAAGTTTTTTCGTTCAGCTCATCGCTGCTCATCCCTGCGGAGGGCGGCAGCCTAAGGGGGGCGGCAGCCACAGAGGTGCTACGCAGGCTATTTACATCCATGATTGACATTTAGCTTCACTAGCAGCCTATCGACCCGTGCGGTGAGTCATTAATAAATCCATCATATTTGTAAACTAGTGAGCAAGCTAACCCGAGGGCGTTACATGCGGGGTATGACTTATGCCAGAAACTGTCACAACTTTAGAAAATGTATAACTTTATGTAGTAATTGCAAGTCTATGACTATACCTTCTCTAGAGTCAACATCTGTAATATCTCTTTGGCTCCATAACTTTATTTCACTTTGTTGAAATGATCCTAATTAAAGGACCTATTGCAACCCCTGATAGATAATTGATATAGGTCTATATGAATGCACAATTGGTTACCTTCCTTTTATTACAGATTACCTGTACAGTTTTTATAATGTTCTCAAAGAAAGAAATATGATTTAGCAAATAAATTGCACTTTGAACTACCATGATTCTACTATAACATTAAGAACTTGCTTCAAGTCTTAACAATGTTTTGTTAGAAACCAATTTATCGAAAAACAAAATATAATCCCTGTGCGATATTCATCTTTTACATTTTCATGAGTAGAAGGAAACTTAAATTTTTGGTGTACTTATCCTCTAATTTTCAATATTTTACAATGGTATACGTTTTTGGTTTATTAGATGATAGAGAAACGACAACGGGAATTATTGCAACGAATGAATGGAAGACTGAAGAAAAAGAAAATGAACAAGACTTTCAGCAAGTTGGTGTACCAACTCAGGAAACACATACCATTGATAATATGATGGTGGCAGTCATTTTAATCATTTCGTTCCTTCTATTACTTTTTATACTTTTTATTATACTGGCCATAGCCGTATTTTTAAGAAAACGCCGTCGGTCTAATCGGACGAATCGGAATGTGGAGTTGGACGATATTTTCTTTAAGGGAGAGAATATATACAACACTTCAGGTTAGCTACGTGCCATCCATTTAGAATGGTAAAATAATTTGCTGATATGTTTTGTTGGCAATGTTTATTGGCTACGGTCCAGTGATGGCGCCAACTAGAATATTCTCTAGGGGGACCTCTCCACCAAGGGCCAGCAACACGAAGCCTCAAAATGATGACGGATTGCTGGAGGGGCAAAATGGGGGTTTAATTGAAGAAAATACAGCGTAGTGGATATTTACTTGAAGTATGTTCGAAAATTTGGAGTTTATTACAGGAACTTTAAAAAATCTGGGATTTTACTAAAGAATATGTCATCGAGACAAAATCACGTAAACTGTCGGGGCAACTGGTGGCCACATACTCCTAGTAGCATCCCCTTGATTTATCAACCCTTAGGATCCCCGAAGAAATTGGAAACTTTCGTCTACGGGGCAACTTTTCTTAACTGGGAACTGGATGGTCCCCTCTTCCCCCACCTGGAGCCACCCCTGTCACGGTCAAGAAGCAAATAGTCTTATAACTTACCGTAGGCCTATAGCCATACAAGGTGTTGAAGGGGGGGAGGATACTTTGTAGGGCGAGTAGGTTTTCAACTGCGAGTATGTTCAGGTAGTAGGCCTATTTTTTTTCTCTCATAAATTTTCGAGGGGAAGAAATTCCTACGCTCTCTGCCTCTTTCTCACATGAATTAGTCAAATTAAGTCGTGGCGTTATTGGTGACATCATGAAATTGTTGGGAGAAGGCAAAGCATACGACATGTCCGCCCGTAATTAAAAAATTTTCGTAGCTTTAAAACTATGATTTACATAGAAACCGAATGATAGGAAACTCATAATAAAGAAGCTGGGTAACTTTATTCCAAGAAAAAAGGTTTCCACAGAAAGAAATTTACTGCTTGTGGCTCTTAAACAATTTGTTAGCCCAAACTTTCAAATGATGCAACATACAAATCTCTTCTATTACATAATGTTTGGAGAAGAAAAGCTGTTTTGATAGTTTACTGGTGAGACTGAAAGTTTCATTATAATAAAAAGGTATTTTTCTCCATCATTTTGATGCACTGTTAGCACAATATTTACCTATAAGTTAAAAGGAGTAGACTACAGTGAACTCTCAAGTTCCTTCCCAAATTTACAAAATATTGCCCATTCATTTCAAAACTTCTAAGGACTTGTGTTACCCAAATGAGAAAGTCATCACTCTGTCATGTAAGGATTCTGTTACTTTTCTTGTTTATGGAACGTGTGTATCGATTTTTTACGGAGCGTATCTGTTTGCAATAAAAGCGATGAGCCTCAATTCTTTCCTATCCACAGAGCTGGAAAACGAGGTTGATTTTCTTCTAAAAGATAAGGAAGTCAGTCACGACAAAGTCATCCTTCATGACAAATTGGGTGAAGGAGAGTTTGGCGTTGTTTATAAAGGAGTAGTGCACGGCATCATCCGTAACAATGAGGAAGTTATCTGTGCGGTTAAAATGCCAAAAGGTAACTACTTATGACGTAATTCATAGCAGTGATGTATCAAAAGTCCACTTAAAGGATTCTTTGGAGGGCATTTGTGTTAAGGTGCTTTGCGTGACGTCATAGAGTTTATAGGCGTGCAACTCCCCCGGCGTGCATGGTTTGTCATGTGGGTTAAAACGTTTAAAATTGTAAATTGTGGAGAAATTATTCAATACGTCTACAAGCAAACCACCAGTCACAGTCCTTATCCTTGCCGTACAAAAGAATTTGCCAATAGGAAAGGATTGAAATCCGTGTATATACGCGTGAAGGAACCGGTTTTGAGCCTAAAGGTTCTCATATATTCTTCACGTATTTCGTATTTCTTTAACGATTTTATGACACACCAAAATGTCATAAATTTTCCGTCCATCACCTTTATGACATCAAACAAGGTATGGTAGGGGTTGACGTAACTTGTCATTACATATTACTTGAATGGAATTGCCATGTATAATACATACTACATACTAACTGAACCCGTGAATTTTGAAAAAAGGAAACAGGCATACAGAGAGAAAACTTTGAAACGAACTCAAACAGCACTGTTTGAACCCACACTGGAACCGGACAGCCATTGAAAATTCCTCCGAACGGGACTCTTACGGCTTTTGTCGGATGCAAAGAACTTTGTATACTCTTTTGAAAGGAGTTTGATAACACCAAGAAAATGTTGATGTAAAACAACACCAGTGTAGATATGAGTATTAATTTACCATTATGACGTCAACTTTTGCTACAATTTGAAATACTGTAATAAAATTATTTTGATTGTTATACTGTAACACCACGAGGCGATCATTACAATCATTATCCCTTATTTGGCTCATTTCCTACATTTTTGACAAGTTTGCTTTAAACAACACTATAGAACTTGCAGATATCCTGAAGTCCTTTTTGCACTAATTCTTGTAAATACTTTAACATACAATGGATTTATATATTATTTCTTTCGTAGCTGGAGCACTTTACGAAGCCAAAGAGGACCTTTTGAGTGAAATGAAATTAGTCGCCGACCTAGGTGAACACCAGAACATACTAGGTCTTTTAGCATGTTGCTCGCGAAGGGAACCATACTATTTAGTCACAGAATTCATGAAGTACGGTGACTTACTAACTTTCCTTCGAAAGTGTAGGCAGGTAGTATAATATGTTTATATTGTTAGCGTTATTATGAATCGGAACACAATTTCTTTAGGAAAATGCGCCTGCGAATTTACATGTTTACATCGCTATAAATGCCCCAATTCTTTAAGTTGACAGAAAACACTGGATAGTTGCAACATGTGGGTCACGTGTGGGTTACATGTTCGCCACTACTAGGGGACGGGTACCCTATGTGGGAGGGAAGGTAGGGAAATGTATGAGGACTGTAGGGAGGGATAGAGAAGGAGCTTTTATTTTAGGTTTTTTCAAACCATTGAACAAAGGTAAGACCACAATTGAGTTACATGCACTAGGTACATTCCATGAAAAAGGTTTTTCACATAGGCGTGTCCTTCTTTATTGACAGATATTTTATCTCACTTGAAATGACCTAATTCGTTGGTAAGATGAGTCATGGGAGAGGGTTGCACAACTTAAATTTGACATCCATGCAAGTCTCAGTCAAATGTAATTATGTAACCGAAATGATAGGTACCGGTAATTCGTCTTTTTTGCCCAAAGTCGTGTTGGTACATGAATGAAAGTGCAAAACTGCTATTATTGGGGATATTAGAGGGTTCGTGCCAATGCTTTCCAATTTTCTCCTCTGATCAAACAATTTCGCTAATCTGTCAACAATTTCCAACCAGAACTGAGTTGTACGGAAGCTCTAAATAGGTAAAAATGGGTATGATTTATATTAAACCATCACAGTAGTAAAATAAAATACACCCTTTATACATAACACCTCATTTAAAATCATTCACACTGTTGTTCTTAATTACCATTCTCCCTGCCCAGAGGAACCTAGCTGAAGAAGATCCGATATACTGCATTGAAGAAACCAAGCAAGTGTTCATTGCTTACGAAATTGCAAAGGGAATGGTAAGTTCAGCAAAACTAACAAGGACGGAAATCTTACCAAATTTGTAAACAAGACAGTACTTTATGCTTACCATCCCCACTTCATGCATTCAGGTTTGTCATCCAAAAAGACCAACATGGACTTTTCACTTAAATAGGGTCTTACGAAACTACCATATGTCCCAGGGGAGGCGCCAGCCATGCCCCTGCATGCATTCTCCTCCTTGGCAAAATTTTTTAGGGGACGCCTCCGGGTTCATGGAGAGGACCCTATAGTGTATGGAACCGTCACTGCGCTACATGCACTTTTGTGTCCCACCACTCCTACTCCTTGCCCCAACCCCCACCCCAAATGTCAGAACCTTTGCTAACTGGCCTTCGGGGAGTTTCCCTGCCTTTTAAATCCTAGTGTAACCACTGATATACCCACAAGACCATACTAAATGAAGCACTACACATCTCTGCTTGTCGTTACACCAGAGAATATGTATATAAGACTGATATCCCAGGACCGTCAGTAATCCGAGGAAATTGCCTGGTGTATTATTACCCATCCAATATTTCTAATAAACTGGCGAACGAAAAGAAGGACGAACGAATGAACCAAAGAACGAACAAACGAACTAATGGTATTCCAACATTATGGTTAGTCACTTCTTTTACCCCTTATTACAGGCGTATATACAAAAGAAACAATTCTACCACGGTGATCTTGCTGCCCGGAACATTCTAGTTGGCGATGGTCTTGTAATCAAAATCTCTGACTTTGGATTGGCAGACGATGTATACACCAGAGGATACAAACGTCGAGAAATTGAACAAAAAATACCCATCAAATGGTGTAGCCTGGAGACCATTTTAAAGGGGATTTGTACTTCTCAAGGAGATGTGTAAGTTTGATGACTACCGTCGAATAGACTTATATAAGTGAATCATGTCTTCAAACGTTGTGTATGCATGTTGTCGTGAACAGCTGTGATTTGTTAAAGAAAGTTCCCTCTATAATGTGGCTTGTTAAAACTTGTTCATTAAGAGAAATCACATTACTCAAGATATCTATTTAATATGAAACTGTGGTAACCTAAGCTATAGGGATTGTTTTCACTTTCAAGTTGAAATTGGGAAAACAGGAAATCTAAGTAAAATTTTGTTCTCAAGCTAATAAGGGACATGATTTTACTTAACAACGATTTTTGGATGACTCTACATAATGACAAATATTCTTCTTTCTCCCAGTAAATTGCTCTTTTCCTCCGAATATGGTGATAGTCCTTTTTGACGTCATTGTTGACATTATATTTCCAGGTGGTCCTTTGGAGTGCTGTTATACGAAGTTTTCACCTTAGGTGGTACTCCGTATCCTGGTATAGCAGCACGGTATCTCGTCAGTCAACTGAGAGAAGGCTACCGTATGGAGCAACCCGAAAATTGCCCAGATGATATGTACGTAGTTCTTAATCTATATATAAAGATAATTAGCGATCATTGACATATATTTCCCCATACTTCTCATATACACAAAAATATCACTCTGATGGATGTGTATTGACCATAGACATCCTATACTTATGTAGACCTAGTCAGAGTCACCCTTCCGTGAGGTAACGTGTTTACATTTGGTCTTTTCACTTATATCTCGACGAAAGGGAGCAGAAGGGGATGAATATCTCACTTCCTAACTAAGAAAACGTGGAGGGCCAATCAGAGATTAGAACGCTCATCCTATGAATATCCATAAGTTGCGAATTTAAAGCCAATGAAAAAAGTGGATGGAAAACAAGCTCCTCTTGTGTCAAAAGAAGTATCTTTTTCGTTGAATCTTACCCAGAAAAAATTCTTACCCAGAAGTCAAGCACATGAAAGGAAGGTAACATTTGTTCCTTTCCTTACTGAAAGCTAAGCTAACGCTTATAACGAAATCCGATGATATAACTACAGACTCAGTTTCAAAGTCATGTTCATTTCCTTTCAAAATCTATGTTCAATATCCTTAGCTTTAATCTCTCTCTTCTTTACCTCTCCAGCTATGAATTAATGCTTAGTTGTTGGCAGGAAGACCCAAACGAAAGACCTACCTTCCACGTCGTCAGAGAACAGCTAGATGCTATGCTTGGGAATAGATCTAATTACTTTGAGTTTGAGCAAGAAGACGAATCTTTTGTAAGCATATTCCTATAAAATAGACGCAACATGGAGATTTTAGAGTCAATATTTACATTATGGACAAAGTGATAAGTGTCTGGAAGAAGTATGAGTGCCTCTGTATGTTTGATTGTGTGTTTGTGTACGGTGGGGTCGAGTCACGTTTACAGAGGAGCAGTTGGAAAGCCCTTTGGTTGATTCGACCGTGAGTGCACAAGCACAAGTTTCAATCTGTTAAACCGAATTAGCAATTGAATTTCACGCAAAGTATAAACTTTAAAAATAGACCCAAAGAGAGAATATTCCATACGCCTAGGGAACTTTTCCATAAAATATCAAACTTTTTCATTAAATGAATTCAAAAATAGCACAAAACGTAACATCAAATTACATTTAAAGAACCTCAAATGTTCAAATCTTTTTCCAAAGGGAGGGGGACGCTCCTCTCCCTTAGACCCTTCCCCCAGAATATCGCTCTAAAAATGTCACCCCCCCCCCGTATGCATATAGAATGTTCCGTCAGATTAATTAATGTCTAAGGGTGGAGCTGTCAAAGTTCATGTTGTTCCAGAGGGGCAGCTATTGGCAAAAAAGCCTTAAAAAGTGATATGGGTATTTTTAGTACAAGCAGTCAGCCATGCTAGATCCAATCTACCTAAAGTAAGGATTAATGTTAGGGGGCTGGCACTCTTAAAAATAAATTTTTAAGTCATGCTTGGGCAAAAATATGATTTTAATGATTTTTGTACAGTTCATATTTTGTTTTTAAGGGAAAATAATGGGGATTTTTATGTAACTTACACGTCAAAATGTTCACTTTATTACGATGGTGAAGATATAAAAATTTACTGTAAGGATTTTAGGGTCATTTGAACTGTTCTTGTTCTTATGAGAAAAGATTTCTCACTTTGAAAATAATGTACATCGTAACACTATTTTGAGATAAAAGGCATTCATTGCCATAGAATGTCTTTATTTTCGTTGCTTTTTTAAATTCAATGTAGACCAGACTAGGGTTCAAATTGACTAAAATTTATATTTTCCTGATAAAAAACTATTTGGAAATATAAAATGCACAAAAAAAGAAGAAAATCATATTTTTCCCAAGAATTACTCAGAAACTGATTTTCAAAAGTGTCAGCCGCCATCATTAATCCTTACTATATGTAGATTGGATCTAGCATGGCTGACTGCTTGTAATAAAAATGCCCACAATACATTTTTAAGGCTTTTTCTGCCTATGGCTTCCCCTCTGTCCCCATGTCCGACCGGACATAAAAACAATGTCAGAATTTGCCTGACAGGAGGAGTTTAGATCCATGACTGGGGCACCAACCCTGAGCCCCGACGAAACGACCATATATCCTAAGCAAGAAAATTTTGGAACTGTATAGAAGAATCTGTCCTCCTTAAGAGCAGAAACAGTTTAAACCCAACAGGGCTACTGATCACAGTCGGAGATTACACACTTAGCCATAGTCATTTTGGCGTCCCGGAGAAATTAAAAAATCACAAACTGATCGGCAGACTTCCTTGGGGAGGGATCATTTTCCCCTCTCCATCCTCCGGGCAGTCCTGTTAATGTGACCAGCCCTTTCGGACAAATTCCATCTGTAAGCTACCTTCTTGCCTACCGTAGTAGCTTCACAGGACATCAGACTCATTGTGAGGAAGTGTGTACCTTGGGGGCTAGTACTTGTCAAGCTCATTACATGTAATTTCCATTAAACGCATAATACTCCCTTTAGGTTTATTTAAGTAGCACAACATGTCTTGGCTTAAACTTCAATTATCGAAGCTTGGGCGTCCCACTGTGGAGACAACTACAACATACAAGTACAAAAAGTTAAAATTTTATTGGAGAAAAATTATCAGACAATACATGGGTACTGTATCCTGGGAAGTAGTCCTCTTTGGCTTCCGCCAATAACCCTAGGGACCGGCTGATGAAAATGTTTGTTCGACCCAGCGGTGCACGCTTAAAGAGACACCGTAGTTAGTGGTGTCTCAACTGCAGTTTGATATTTGATAAATGAAAGCAGAGATAAAATTAGAGCATCATATTTCCAGTTGTTCGAATTACATTTTGTTTTTTTTTTCATTGCAGAAGGAAAAGGGCGAAAAGGAGTATTTGAGGAGGGCGTCCTACATTTCCAACACCTATATTCAGAATTTTAAGGTAACATCTCCGGTAAAACAAAATGATAATGAATCCATTACTACTGAAACATTTGCTCCCATACTAGAGGAGGAAAACGACATCGAACTGACAGAATTGGAAGCGATCATACACAACGAACAATGAAAGGCGTAAGTCCAGAATCTAGATTCCAGAAGAACAAGCAATGGGAAAGTGTGCAGCATTCGAAGTGCAGCCCCCTGTGGGCTGGGGGTTGTAGAATGTGACCACGGTATCCCCTGCCTGTCGTAAGAGGCGACTAAAGGGGAGGACTTGAACCGTATTTATCTTATTGACACTATTTAACACATTCGTGTTGGTGTGTCGTTAAATCTTATCTAACTAACTAACTAACATTCGAAGTGCAATTATCGTTACAGTCATATCACAAATAAATGCATGTAGTCAATAATCTTGCTTTCCTTTTATTTACTTCACCTCTTAAATTAGCGAAAAATATTTTAATCACACTGCCAATTACCACTTTTTCCTAAAAACTGTGTCACTTTTTCTTATTTATTTTTTCTTTATTGCTAAAGTAGAATCCTTTATGCAATAATTAGATAAAAAAAAGTTTGTCTTGATGAACAAAATAAATCACGTTCCTTCAGAGGACTGTGTCATTTTGTTCAAGTTGCTACTACAAGCTGTTCACTGCACAATTCGGAAAGAATACGGGTAAGCTAAGGTCGGCCAGAGCCGTATATTTTTATACGGCTCTGAGGTCGGCTAGTTAAGCGCGCCCTCTCTATTTGTTTGAGAATTCCATAGTACGAATCTATAAATCGTTCCAAATGGAAAACTGACAGAACGTTCTTTAATTTTGGCGATATTGTAATTACGTTGAGCCGGACTACAGTGCAAACTTACAGTTGCCTCCATTTAGTCATACACGAGAACATGTAACTATACAATACATCCCCATTTTCCCATTTTTTTAGGTTATTTTCGTCTACTTGCGATTTTGCCAACAAAAACTATGTTGTTCACGATTGAGAATTACTTTACCACAGTGGCCCATTTGGGGTCATAATCGGGGGGGGGGTGGTAAAATCCACTCAATTGGTACGATTGACCAACTTTCGTGTCTCCATACTTAAATACTCATGTCTGAGCCGTGATTGGCCAATTGTCCTTCTTTATACTTCTTCAGTGTGCCTACAAAACGCAGGGAGCACCGTGTATGTCCGTAACTATAAGTAAGATCTTATATTTTGATCGAGTCTTCCGAAATTGAAAATAAAAATAATTCTGAGAAAGTGACATATGATGGCTAGATGACATATATATATATATATATATGTATATATATGTGTGTGTGTGTGTGTGTGTACTTAAGTTTGTAAGGAATAAACAGTTACGTGAGGTTATTAAGGAATAGTTAAATCTGGAATCTACGACCTACGTACGTGGTAATGTTTACTATTAAAACTCTAACACAAGCAGCTGTATCATTACTAAGGCGTCGAAACTAACTCCTCAAAAGTGGATTAGCCACATGCATAATACCTTTGTTTTAGTTATAACAGATTCTATACAGCACACTTTTACCACAGATTCAACTTATAAACTTTTGTTTTATATTTAGCTACATACAATGGGTCCTTGAAGAGCGTTATGTGGTGACATTAATATTCATATTAAAATGTGACATGAATGTCTTTAAATCAAAACATACCAGTGCGCACTATTGCTGTTATATCAATTCGTATATCAGAAATCTACATGGAAAGAGCTTAGGCATCACGTATGAATATAAATTACGTGACGGTAACAAACGTTACTGACTATTTAAAAATCTGTGTCATTAAATTAGGAATACGCACTAAAATAAATGATTTTTGCCATAGCGCTGCAAAGATTCATAAGAGACTGTTGGCAACTCCTACAGCCCTTAAACAGTAAGGCAAAAAGTGACGTATGTTGTAACGGTACCAGTATTGTATGTTTCACTTTTCGGCAATGCTTACAGCTTTGCAAAGGGTATATAAGATAATTGCAGTGTTTCTTTGTTAGGGGCGAGGCTTTTCGGGGGGGGGGAGGAACCAAATAAATATATGAATGTGTGTCTGCCCCGACATCTTCCTGAAAAACACACGCACGCACACATATACACAATGACTTAATGTATGGGAACTGAAACGATGTTTTCTTGCTATGATCTTGCAAGTCCTCTGTTGTAGCATGTTGATATTGCATGCATGCCATTAAGCTATGCTCTAACAAATAAGACCAGGCGCCATCATTTCTTGTTATTGTTTTCATTTAAGTTCGTACCTGCCAACTGGCCGAACTGATTTATTGCCAAGTTGGTCATATTTATCAAAGTGTGTATATAATGTAAATGTCGTATTTTCGTCTGTCAAAGATAACTCGCCACGGCCTTTTTTTCCAGTTGTGGCTCACTGGCTTGTTTTCCCTACACCATTCCGGATGTGATACTCAGAGAAGACAGCTCGGAAACAAAGGGGGAATCTTCCGGCTTCAGCTTCCACCACATACCTTTTTCGGCATCACTTTCTTTTTTTTTTTTTTTTGAGACGGTTCCCAAGCTGCTCCACAAAGTTTATGTATCTTAATATTGATTGCTACATGCCAGGAAATACCATTTAGTCCTACCAAAAGTCCTAAACCGAAGGAACAATAATGTTGTCTCATTTTGGTCTTTTCTGGTTGAGATAATGTACATGAAACATAAGACGTTTCCAATGTTATGTGATTTTATATTCAATAAAAGGACAAAAACTGAAAGCTATAAAAGACTCATCGTTCTGTTCTGTTCTATCTGATAACTCATTGAGGTCGAAACATCGTTCTGTTCTGTTCGATCTGATTACTCATTGAGGTCGAAACATAAGAGCAAAATGATGGGTACCGCTTACTAGGGTTTAAGCAAAAAAATAATTCTCCTATATATATATATATATATATATATATATATATATATATATATATATATATAGACACACATATATATATATATATACACACATATATATATATATATATATATATATATATATATATATATATATATATATATATATATTATATATGTATATATATATATATATATATATATATATATATATAACAATATATATAATATATATATATATATATATATATATATATATAATATATATATATATATATATATATATATATATATAGACATATATATATATATATATATATATATATATATATGAAAGAGGAACTAAATTTACGCAGTCCCAAACAGCAATTACAAAGGATTATGGGACAGAGTTTTGGTATGCGTCGTTTTTGTCAATGGTATGCGTCGTTTTTGTCAATGACATTTGACTGTGGCCAAATACGACGCTTACCAAAATCTGTCCCCGCAATCCTTTGTAACCTAGCCCACCGCTACCTCGTGAGAATAAAATAAAATGAAACTTTACGTTTTTTCACCAAAACTGCACATCTTGATGGCTGCTATCAAGCCTGGCAAGTGCCATTTCCGGCTATCTGGGATGTATTAAAATCTCAAATTTTCTTGGTACGCTCCGCGCCAACTCGTGGTGGCGCTCCGCTTAGATAGTAACAAGGCGCCCTCCCATGAAATGGTCAAGCCCCCCCCCAGCGCCCCCTACTAAAAGAATCCTGGCTACGCCACTGCAACTGACCTCCACATACCTTCTGGAAATCGCCCACGCTTTAACAGAAATCGTGATTTTACTAACTCTCGAGGAGAAATTATGGGAACAAGTTGTAAAAGAATGAAAGAGGGGTGGTAATAACCAATAATTAATTGAGCAAGGGTCCTAGAGTATTTCGGACCGGGGGTTATTTTACCTGAGTCAAACTGTAAAATAATAATTGTAGCGAAAACCCAATCAATTAGGTGATTTCTTAGGAAATCTTTGGTTGTGCCAGTATTCGGTCGACCATTTATAACACATTGCGTAATACCACTCGAGACCCCGGGGTTTACAATTATGATTTGGAATGCTTTTTCTCTGAAAATTTGTGAAATAAATACACAGTCACCGTGAATTTAGTAAATGCCTTTATATCAAGTTGGTGTAACTAGTTATTCTTCAAATTATAGTCACCACACTAATGGAATTACTCAATTAGTTTGCTACTTTGCTACATGAAGCGTTCTAGACGCCTGGCCACTACCCTGGAGTTTGAATAATACATCTAGTTTTGGCCAGATACCTCATGGTATGTGGACATGTAACCAAAACAGTACTTTAACTCATCGATGGTAAATTAAGACGCCCTGAAGCAAAATACGTTAGAAAATATTTGAATTTGTTTTACCGTTCTCAAGGTATAGCTTATCTCTTCAAAGTTTTACCATTTCTGAGATTTCTCATAAGCTATGCAAAAATCATAATGTGTAGTGTTGTACAGTGTCTGTGTATATATTTCTTTTGAAAATCCTTTATTAATTAACTGTTAATTACTTACCAGCTAGTTTCTCTAGTTTTGGTTTTAATGTGGATATTTTCAAAGTAGTAAGTAGCTTCTTCCAAAATAAACACTTCAGGGCATGCCACTATTACAACTGTCCTTGTAATGAAGGTTAAACAAAGGATCATAACGTAACACGTACGTCATAAGTCCCTCTTTCACGTCACAAATTGGCATTTGTAGCGCATGTTCATTCATAATATAAGTGCAAAAAGAGTTATGGCCTTGTAAAATTGTCACTATTTGATGGATTTTGATGGGAATAGCTGCTATTTTTTGATGTTTTTAATGCTTTTTACGTTTAATAGGTAGGTGTGACAGTTACATGTTCACAGACTTTTTAGCTTGTTATTGTATTAACGGTTCGTGAGGCAAAGACTGTGGACCGTGGGGTTTGTTCGTGAAGCTCGGAGTAAGTTAGTATAAGAAATCTTAGACCTTAAGTTATACATGAAGGATCAGCCCAGACACCCTATTAATTTCTGATATACTTGTCTGTCACTGAGCCACGATGACTGCGTCTGAATCCAGAATCTTCTTAAAAGAAAGAGAATGCAGGGAAAATTCCTAATTTGCATGCTTCCCTTGCGTTCCACCATAATCACGCCTGCAAACAAGACCAAACTCTTTACGCTGAATAAAGCTGTTATATCGGTAAGTTTAATGCGACCCTGAAGAAGAATGGAACTGAGTGTGGAGGGGAGTAAAGGTGGCAAAAAGTTTGCAGGTAATGAGAAATGTTCAGGGTTGTTCCCGTTACACTATGAAAGTAACTCGTTATAGTTACAGCTAATTCCATAACAGTGGCGTAGCCAGGTTTTTTGTCAGGGGGGGGGGGTGGGGCAAGAGCACCAAGATTTCGCCCAATTAGTGATCTGCTTCCTAATAATCAGTGTTCTCCGCAGGTCCAAATTTTGTCCGGGTGCTTTCCTCTGACCTGGCTGATGTGACTGATCGCCGTCGTGGGGGAGGGGTTTAAGGGGAGGGGGTGTCCCCCTCCCCCTTTGGAAAATTTTTGCTCATGTAAGGGGGGCTAGATGAAAAATTGTGCCACATTTGGTGCTAAATGTAAATTGAATACATCACCAAGAATTCCTATTATTTTAGGAAGCTTTTTTATCTTGCTTGTCTTGGTGAATTTTTCTTGAGTCCTACTGGTAGTTTAGAATCACAATGGATGAAGTACAGTAATTAAGTGAACCCTGGTACACCTTTCCCTTCATCAGTTCACCACACTTACCACAATCAGTCCAAATTTTACGAGGACCTGTCCTATAGCACTTGACCACTGACCCATTCTAACAAACTGCATATACCACAATGCTGCTCCTTTAATTATCAAGAAACATTGGAAGTATACAGTAAAAGGACAGAGTCCCTTGTCAGAGGTCCAGAGATCCCATGCTGTATAAAACAGATAGTATAACATAACTAGTACAACTATAAGCATGGTGTCATCATTCCATCTCTGAAAACCTTAATGAGGACTGGTTGTGCCAGCGTGGCATATACTTTTAAATAAGCAGGGGCGTCAGTTCGTATTCAAATGTGGGGGGGGGGGGACGGGGGACATACATGACTTAGCACAAACCAATCCCTTTGGTTTTGAAGAGGGGGCGTCTTCCTATAGGCCCTTTCCTTCCCCTCCCCCCTTATGATGACTGACGTTGTCCTATTCTAATAAGAATTATCATTTCAAAGTTGACATGACCATCATAGATGATCTGCCAGGTGAAATACACGGAGTCCACGGAATTACTTCAAGATGTTATTTTCATCATGTCCCAAAATAGCTGAAACAACGCTTCGCAGCGTGGATCATTGTCGGAGATCATGCACCCGACCAGGCCCGTTGCTAGGGTGATATATTTGGGGGTGTGAAGGTTCCAAATTCCGACCGGCTGGATGTTTTTTTTCCACCTGAGTGGAGGCGTTTAAATTGCACTTTGTTATGCGCTCTGCGTTTTGTATACAGCAGTGGGATCCTTCCTTTGTCACTACACAAATGTGTCGTCCTGGGGGAGGGATCTAAGGGGAGGGGGAATCTCCCTCCCCTTTAAGTAATTGTTGTTAATTTAAGGCTGCTTAGGTGCAAAACGGTGCTATCTTTGGGATATTTTTTGAGCTGATCGTATACATGGCTGGAAAATGTCCATAATTTAGTGAATTCTAATTTTTCCGTCTGGCTGGATGTCTTTACTAACTGCAGTGGCGGCGCGTAAATTGCACCTTTTTTATTCACCCTGCGTTTGTATACAGCAGTGGATTCCTTCCTTAGTCACTATGTAAAGGTGTCATCCTGGGGGAGGGGTCTAAGGGGACGGGGGGAGCCCTCCCCTTTTGAGAAATTTTTGTTAATTTAAGGTTGCTTAGATGCAAAATGGTGCTATCTTTGGGATATTTTTGGAGCTGATCGTAGTATAGCAAAGGTGTGAAGGATAAGCAAGGGCGTTTTCAGAATGCTTTATAGTCGTAAGTGTATTAACAATCACCATCTATACCGATTATAACTTCGGCGAAGCTCTCAGTAAAAATTTATGAAAAGTGTTTAACGGCAACAACGTACTTTCAACCTTCCACATCATGCTACAAATTAGACTGAATGAAGTGGCGTGTCCAGGATTTCTCTCAAGGGGGACATGCAGTATGTTGTGTGACCGCTGGCCTGGGGGAGGGATCTAAGAATTTTTTTGAAAAATTAGGTGTCCTTACGTTCAATCTGGTGCCACATATGTTACCTTTTAAGTAAAATTTGTGTTAAAAAATTTACGTATTTTTAGGAACTAAAAAAATAGGCATCAGTGAGGGTGGGCATGGCCGAATGGCCCTCCCCTCTGCCACTGATTGAATGATCCCATATTGATGCGAAGCCTTTACAGATGTTTGGAGATGTATGGTTCTGGTTCTGGTGAAATACTACAAACAGTTCTCCGCAAACGGGATATACGGTTGTAGGTGTGTAACGGCTAGCAGACAAACTAATTTACATGGGATCTCCTCAAGGACGACAAGTTCAATTTACATAGTTGGTTTTTGAAAGCTTCAAATGAAGGGGCCTCCCTAACAGCTGGGGGTAGACAATTCCACTCAGCCATTGTCTTTGGAATAGAAGAAAACCTATAGCAGTCCTTTCTTACAGTGGGATGATGAAAGGAGATAGATGATGTCTGTTTTCGGAAAGTGTTGTGACCAGAATATAGTTCCATGTATAATTACCTTTTTAATGGTCATGAGAAGGAGTGCAAACCGTGATGCTTGCACGCCGAAATTTTGTCATTAAATAAGATTTCCCTGACGAAATCTACATTCTGAATCTGCATCGAGACACTTAATAATTGCTCAACAAACCTACATGCCACTCAAAAGCCAGTCAAATAGAGCCACGCGACTACTTTTTAACACAAATGTGGGGAGGGGGGTATTTGATATTGTGTCCCCCACCCATCGAAATGCAAGTCCCCCCCGTCCCCCAGGATTGACGCCCATGTAAATAAGTGAAGTGTACTGGTTGAGAAATTAAAAATTTTACCAGATCATGCGCAAATTTCACCATATATTCACTTTCAAAATTTCCCCCAAGATTTTTCCAGAGGGGGCAACTCGCCCCCCCCCGTCCCCCTGGCTACGCCACTGTTCCATAACATTGTAACTCGTTACAGTGACTAGTTTCAATGTTAAAAAAGTTACTTTTGACTGAAAAGTAACTAGCTACATTTCAAAAGTAAGTAGTCCCTTCAAGGTGAATATACGGTACCTCGGTACCTGCCAAAAGGGGGCATAATTAGATAGTAAGAAAGGGGCACATGAGAGGACCGAACCTCCTTTGTGCTGGTTATCCCTAGGTGTTCCCCAAAGAAAGTCAACGATGCCTGCTGATCTTCACTGGAGATTCAGGCAGAGGATCCTAACGCCCATCATGAAGCAGCGAATCATGATACTGTGTCGGAGCTTACGCAAACTATTTGTTAGAGTTCGACGAATATGGTTGTAACTAAAACTTTTGCAGTTACGACAGTACTTCTTTGAGGGTGGTAATCTTTATACTCCCATCACAATTTAGAGAGGTTAGCGGCTATTAAAGAGGGAGAGCGTTGTTTTATCAGTAATTAAAGTCTTCACCCCTCAAGGGCATAAATATGGTATATGTGTTAACGGTAAAATTTTAAAACCTCACCGCTAAGGTTGGGCTAAGTGATATTCCGGCATAAATTTCAAGTTTCACATTGTGTCGATATAAAACAATGCATAGAAATGGCAAGACTATGTAGTTTACACATGCGGACCATGTGCCCATAATTCACTTTCCCTTTACAATAAATAGGTGAATCTTTAAGTCGGACACTTCTTTCCTCTTTCAATTAGCTTTGTAGGATACTTTTAACGCCTTTTGACCATTTCAATATACTGCTGTTGTTATATATTAACCTTACTATTATTCCAGTGTAAGGAAAAGAATATGATATAACCTAAATTCATACGTTTGGATTCATCAAACAAGGATACCATACGTGTTAAATTAGATACATAAATGGATGCACGGTGTTTACCGACGATTGGCACCGTATAATTTACTGGGCTCTAACGCACAAGTCCGGATTCGACTAGCTTAGTGCTGGTCTCAAGAGCGTTTTTCTAGATTAGGAATTTGCACGGAATAGAAGGTTCTGGAATCGAAATTTTTTCCAGAATGTGATGTAACTGGACTTGTACTCGGAGTTCATTCCAGCCGAGTTCTCACATATGAAAGTTATATTAAAAGTGTTTAAAAGTCCATTGTAATTTGTGCACAATGTACAGATGTAAAGTATTTTCACACTTTCAAAGTAAGCCTAGTATTTGAATGCCTATGGGCCAACCTGTTTCTCACGGTGCACTATCTGCACTGTGTCCTCTAAAGGTGAATAGTAAACTAAGGCCCAGCTGACTTCACTTTGTATATATACCATATAAAGTCAGCTGAGCCTTAGTTTGCCAGAGTACCGTTCAGTATTTTTCAACAAATCGCATAAAGATTCGGTCTCATAGAAAATAAGCATTGATCTGTCTAATAAGTATTAATTTGACACACATATCAAATTTTAAACTTAATTTAATCGACAATCAAGTGACCCTGTAAGCCTGCAGCATGTGCATCTAATATCAACTTCTGATTCTAATCGTGAATAAAATTTGATGTTGGTGAGTGCGACGTCGATAATAGAGATGAATGATAAATATGTCGAAAATAATTTTACTACCAAAGTGTCATCAATTTGAAAATTTTCTGTTACTACTTCGAGTAAAATGCAATTTGTGGTCATTTTGATTATTTGTAACGGAAAAGTAACGGGACCCAAATGAAACGCCGTTACAGTTACTTTTACACAGAATTGTGACTAGTTAGTTGCTCCGTTACTGAAATGCAAATGTAACTCGTTACAGGGTTCGGTTACACAAAATGTTACTAGTTACAGTAACGGCGTTACTTGTAACTCGTTACTTCCCAACCCTGGAAATGTTGAATAGAAAACAATTAAAATACGTCCATCATTTACTCGTAAAAGGCGTCTCTCCACATGTACAATCGTCATGGAACCCTATAAGTTAATAAAATTTTGGGATCATTTTAAGCTTTGCTATATAGTCAAATGAGCTTTGGGCGCCAATGTTAGCGGCTAGTAAATTTTTAGGGCTACCGATTTATCACATTGGGAGAGTGTTATGGGAAACAGTAATTTGCACTAGGTGACGGCCCCTGCCCGGCCCCCCTGTGTACTGGATCACACAAGTTTGTTTCATTAAAATGACAGGAACACTATGTAAGACTACCACTGTGGTCAGTTTACATGTAGGCACACCCCAAATCATTTTTTTCTTTGAAAGATAAGGGGCCTTGTCCCCTTCAAGATACTACCCAGGTGAGCAATTGGTGTCCTCCTTTTACAGAAACAAAATTTGAGCTATCCTTCCCATCAGTGGCGTAGCCAGAGGGGTGCAGCAGAGTGTCCCCCCCCCCCCACACACACACACACACACAATTTTGGGGACACAATGGGTGGTGTTGAAAAAATGAAGGAAAGCGAAAAAAAAAAAAAAAAAACGAACCCCCCAAAAAAAGGGGGTGAGAGGAGGGAGGGATGAGAAGTTGGTGGGGCGGAGTGGGTAGGGATCTAGGTCTCGGGGATGAGTAATGACGGTGGAATCCGCAGCAGAACCGACGGCATATTTATTTTATGCAGGACGCATTGGTACTAGGCCCCGAAAAGTCAATCAAAACCTTGCATGTTAATGATTTCATCTGGTCTGGAAACAGTGTTCCGGATTTTTCTCCTTTTTTCAACCGATTATTCCTTGGGGGCTGAACCCTAGCCCCTTTTTCGAACCCTAACCTTGATTTTGAAACAAAATAAATAAATCCCGAAAAAGTATTGGTTGTCAATGTCATTTTCACTCGGAGGGCGGACCACCCCTCCAGGGGTGGCGCCAGGTGGGGCAGGGGACCATGGCCCCCGTTGGGAAATTTTTCACAGTTTCGTCGGGGAGTCTTAGTCGATACGATAAAGCATGCAGTCCTCGCAGGCGACAGTCGCCCAGACGGTTTACCTGTTTTTTGCTCTCAAGAGGACAACTTCTCTAATAAGAATCCAAAATTTTCGGCTCACTACGCGCCCTGTAGGGTCACTCCATTTACTTCAATATTTCCATTACAAATAGCTAGATAGGACAAGTCCTGTCCACCTTACCAAGTAACATGTAGGCACAGTACACAGCTTATGTAGAGGTCGTAAATTTCATCCCATATCGCAATGCCTAGTTGCTGTTCTCTAATGTGTGTCATGCTGGACGGTCAGTTGGTGAGCGAGTCCAGGTGGTTTCGAATGTATGTTATCCCCGATATGCTCTTCAACCCCTACAGTTTGCTTTCTTTCTTTGATTACATATGTTTTTTGTGAAAGTCTACCAAAAATTTTCGCGCGCTTCGCGCTTTGCAGTTTCACGATTCAGATTCAAAAGAACGATATCAGTGCGCAACTTGGCTCTTGAAGTGTCAAGTGATATTATGCAAAATATGCCCTGCAATGGCATGGGATAGTTAAGCTCCTTCAAATCAGCTTCTCAGCATGCAACCCCTCGACGTAGTGGGTTGTCGGAACTTGGGGTCGTTCTCATGGCCCGGGCCCCATTTGGAAAAATTTTGTCTTCACCCAATGGTCGGTTTACTTATTTTGGGTTTCAAAAGGACATAAAAAAACGCTTTGCCCATTCTTCCTCAGTTCCGTTACTTATAGTTAAATACAGTCCAATGTCATCTCATTTCTGTAAACCTAGTTAATGTTCTCTTTTGTCTGTCGTGAGGTACGGCTAGTGACCCGAGGAGGTAAGTAAAATGTGAGTTAGGCCTATGTCTGAAAGGGCCCACTTGCCCGAACAATTGTCCTATATAAGTTTTGAATAAGTGCAGATTCTCTTTAGTGTAGGCTTACCCAAACAAATTTTCGCGATCTTCGTGCGCTTTGCAACTTTACAGTTTAGATTCCGGATAAAAACGGTAAATCTATGTTTCTCTAGTATATACAAATTTTATGTAATATATACCCCGCAATGGCATGGTATAGTACACAGGTTTTCTTCAAATCCTCCCTCACCAACCTCGACGGCATCGGGGCTGTCGCGGATTCGGGTCGCTGGCCTCCCCGTCGGGGAGTCTAGCCCCCTTCGGGCAAATCCTGGCACCACCCCTGCGCCCCTCTAAAAACCCCTGTGGAGAACACTGCGATCTAGTATAAAAAGAAGTACCATTTTGCGTCTATGCCCTTCGAGACAGCAAAAAAATTTCCCCTCCCACAGGACTGCGGTCAAGAATGGGGACGATGAATCGACTTTGCCCCCTCACACCAAAAACCTGGCTACGCCCCTGCTTCCCATTCAAAACCAAAACCGTCACAGCTTTCCCCGCTTGCGGTTCGAGACGATAGGTCGTCGGTGGTATAGAAGTTGCATGGCTATGATGTCGCTCAAGCTGGCATGTAATAATGAGACAACAATTTTGCACGATGGGTGCGGCCGGAGGGCGCCAAGAAATAACATGTTTAAAGTCATTTTATTTAAGCATGATTCACTTCATTTAATACACCAATGTAGGCCATTTTCCTTTGTCAAAAAGTGGGGGATATATTCCCCCACCCCAGGGAATGCCGCTTATGCCCACAAGATACCATATAGGCTTAGATTTCAGAAAAGCGGTTGGAAGAAACTTCCTCTCGAAAAGAGGATTATAAATCAGCGAAATAGTCTTTCTAAATAGGTTCCAGAATTGATTGGCTGTGGAAGGGAGGACTTGTACACCGGATCCTTGAGTTGATGAGGGTTTTACTGGACAACCCCTCCTCCACTATTCTCTTCAGGACGTTTCTCCACCACCAACAACCCCCACCCAACCCAAATAACTTTCAAGTTCAACCACGAAATATACTCTCAGACAACTTCCCCATCTGTAAATTTGGAATTGTCTTGGGTGGAAATTGTTCGAAGAAGTTTAGTGTCCGGGGGTAGGTTAGTTAGTTAGATGAAATTTAACGACACACCAACACAAATGTGTTATATAGTGTCAAGCAAAGTTTAGATACGGTGCAAGTCCTTCTCTTTAGTCGCCTCTTACGACAGGTGGGAAATACGTGGGCATATTCTACAACCCCCAGCCCACAGGGGGAAGTGTCCGGGGGTAGGACCTGTGCGGATGGGAATTTGCCGGAACTAGAGTTGTCTCGAATCTTTTAAACCTTCCTGATCCTACTTAACTAAACTGAACTCAACCAAACTTAACTCAACTCAACTAAACTTAATTAAGAGAACGAAAGGAAACTAACTAAGAATTGCACTGAAGTGAATTGAACTGAACTGCCGGGACTGAACTGAACAAAGCAACTGAAACAAAACTAAAGAATCTTCAACTACTAAAGTAGGCTCGGCTAAACTAGACTAGACAAGGCCAGGCTAAACTGCAATGAAACTAGACTTGACTCCACTAAGCTAAACTAAACCAGACCAAACTAAGCTAAAAATAAACTTTATTTAAGTGAAGTGAAAGGAAGTAAACTGAAGTGAATTGAAAGGAAGTAAACTGAAGTGAAAGGAACAGAACTAAAATTGCTTGGGTGAAAATTGAACCAGTTGTAATATCTTTGACAGTAAAAGTAAAGGACGCCATCCCTTACAAAGTTCACAAAATGGCGCCCAGTGGACAGCAAGTAAATCTCATGTCTCTTCCCCTTCCTCAGCTCAATGCCCTGAAGGAGCAAGTAGAGCAGGTGAGTATACGAGGATCAGAGAAACATTTGGGATAGAAACTTTGGGAGATGGTCCATTCCCCAAAGTGGAGCAAACTCTTAGGCAACGTTCTTCGACTGAAGTTGCACTTAGGGTGACATTGGTCCACTCATGTTAGCTTAGCGCAGGTAGCAGTTATGCTATGTACAATTTTGTGTTTCGTGGTGGCTATTCGCACGTCCACTAGCAGCCGTGCGAACAAACAGTCAATGATCGGTTATCCGCACGGCAAATCTATCAGAGAAGCCCCATGCACTGCATACTTTCAATTCACCTGATCTAAACGGTATATACCACCGTAGGAACAGACCGTACATGTACGTACAGCATATACATACGCCCAGGGTTGTTCCCGTTACGCTTTGAAAGTAACTCGTTATAGTTACAGTTAATTCCGTAAAATTGTAACTCGTTACAGTTACTAGTTACAATGTTGAAAAAGTAACTAGTTACAGTTACTTTTGACTAAAAAGTAACTAGCTACATTTCAAAAGTAACTCGTTACTTCAAGGTGAATATACGGTACCTCGGTACCTGAAATGGAGGGGGGGGGGGCATAATTAGATAGTAAGACGGGGGCACATGAGACGACCGACACCTCATTTGTGCCGGTTATCCTTAGGTGTTCCCCAAAGAAAGTCAATGAAGCTAGCTGATCTTCAATGGGCATTGTCGCAGAGGCTCCTAATGCTCAACATGAAGCAGCGAATCATGATACTGTGTCGGAGCTTACGCAAACTATTTGTTAGAGGAATATGGTTATAACCAAAACTTTTCCAGTTACCAAAGTACTTCTTTGAGGGTTGAAATCTTTATACTCCCATCACACAGTCAGCTAATTTAGAGAGGTTAGCGGCTATGCCGGAAAGGGGAAGAGCGTTGTTTCAGCAGTAAAGTCTTCACCCCTCAAGAGCATAAATATGGTATAATAAGAGGATGAATACATTTGTTAGCAGTAAAATTTTAAAACCTCACCGCTAAGGTTGGGCTAAGTGATATTTCCCCATAAATTTCAAGTTTCACATTGTGTCGATATAAAACAGTGCATAGAAATGGTGATACTATGCAGTTTATACATGCAGATCATGTGCACATAATTCACTTTCCCTTTACAATAGGTAAAGCTTTAAGTCGGACACTTCTCTTTCCAATTAGCTTTGTTAGGATACTTTTAACGCCATTGACCATTTCAATATTCTGCTGTTTTTTTATATTAACCGTACTATTATTCCAGTGTAAGGAGTTACGGACATTGAAAAGAATATGATATAGCCTAAATTCATACGTTTGATTCATCAAATAAAGATACCATACATGTTAAATTAGATGCATAAATGGATGCACGGTGTTTACCAACGCTTGGCACCGTATAGATTTACTGGGCTCCAACGCAAGAGTCCGGATTCGGTTAGCTTAATGCCGGTCTCAAGAGCGTTTTTCTAGATTAGGAATTTGCCCGGGATAGAAGGTTCCGGAATCGAAATTTTTACGGAATGTGATGTAACTGGACTCGGACTCGGAGTTCATTCCAGCCGAGTTCTCAAATATGAAAGTTACATTAAAAGTGTTTAAAGTTCCATTTGTGCACAATGTACAGATCTAAGGTATTGTCACATACAATCAACTAAATTACTCAGGAGGCCAGGCTATGGAAGTGAGTACAAACGATGACTTTGTTAATTAATGGTGGACATGTACGATAGAATTAAAACATCTGTATGTGTGATATGATATACATTGGCAAAAAGACTGGTCTCGGAATTGGTGCCATTGGAATCAAAACTGGCAGAAATTTGAGGATCCTGAGTAGTACCATGCTCGGAAAGATTCGGGAATCTAGAATCGCAGTTAGCTCCGACTCGGATAGGGTGAACACGGGTCCAGCCCTAACGTCTCAAGAGGCAATGATTAAACTTTCAAAGTAAGCTGGTATTTGAATGCCCATGGGCCAACCCGTTTCTCACGGTACACTGTCTCCACTGTGTCCTCTAAAGGACAATATGAGTAAACCAAGGCCCAGCTGACTTTACTTAGAATACATAAAGTCAGCTGAGCCTTAGAGGACCGTTCAGTATTTTTCAAATAATCGCACAAATCGGTCTCATGGATAATAAGCATTGATCTGTCTAATAAGTATTTTGACATACAGATCAATTTTAAACTTATTTCAATCAGGGAGTTGCTATTTGACAACTCCCTGGTTCAATAGACAATCAAGTGGCCCGGCCTGTAAGCCTGCAGCGTGTGCATCTAATATCAACTTCTGATTCTAATCGTGAATAAAATTTGATGTCGGTGAGGGCGACGTCGATAATAGCGATGAATGATAAATAGCCTATATCGAAAATAATTTTACATTTTACTACCAAAGTGTCATCAATTTGAAAATTTTCTGTTATTCTGTTATTAGCTCAAAGAAAATGCAATTTGTGGTCATTTTGACTATTTGTAACGGGAAAGTAACGGGACCCAAATGTAACGCCGTTACAGTTACTTTTACACAGAATTGTAACTAGTTACTTGCTCCGTTACTGAAATGCAAATGTAACTCGTTACAGGGTTCCGTTACACAAAATGTAACTCGTTACAGTAACGGCGTTACTTGTAACTCGTTACTTCCCAACCCTGCATACGCCGCACGTACGCGTATTATAGCCTAGGGATAGCGATGCATGCAGCAACATACTGTATGCACATGCGTACGAATAAAGTGATTTCTGCCAGTTGCAGCTAGCAGTGCAACAACATGGAGGTGAATTCCGAGTTTGATTTGTATGAGCCTGGTCATAGTGACCAAACCAATAATAATCAACCCCCGGCACATGATTCTAAAATGCCTACCAAGCCTTTCGTATGGAATCACGAACGATGATTCAGGGCTTTTCCTTCAAATGTGCAAGGTTCACCGACTACCCATGTGACGTCAGATGGTAGCACCGCCTACCCTTATTTTACTTATCCCATAATCCTTCGTAATTGCTATTTGGGAAAGGGTCTATTCCTGTAATCAGTCCTGAGGACCAAAGTATTACGATTATACAGTATATATGCAATGTACATGCATCACAGCTCACTGATGTTCAGTACTAACTTCATATTCCCATCGTAATGACCAGCCTATACCAAACACGTAAAAAAGTTTTCCAGGGGGATTCATTGCTATTCACTGATTTGCATTCAGTACTTCTTTGACAACCCCTCCCCTCTGAAATGGCTAGTTAGGGCGGTAAAAACTGCCCAGGGCATGCCTGTTTCCAGTGAGTATGACATTGTCGTGGATATTTTATTATTTTATTATTTCCAAGGTCCATCTTTCACTTGCTGTGCGGACAGTCAACGATTACTTGTCCGCACGACTGCCGTGCGGGTAAACAATCACCGCATCTTGTCCACACGGCCGCTAGTGGTCCTGCGAATAGGCCCCACCTTTGTGTTTATTATCAATCTAGGTTCAAGCCACAGGCGTTCGCATCAGTTATATAGGGCCTAGGTCAGGGCGTCAGGCCTACACATTAGGCTGTGTAGCTGTCTAGGCCAATGCTGTCTCTAAAGCCTGTCTCTTGCAAAAACATGTTGCGCAAGGTAAAGCAGATAGGGCTGTGACCATTTAGCAATTAATCGCTAAACGATCGCATGCGTAATAATAGCCTAGGGTACCTAGGCCTAGTTCTCACGTACACTTTGTTCCCAGAACTAGGCCTAGGCTATTGCAACACAAACTTCTGACCGCATATTACTGTGAGAGTAATATCGTCTGCGTGCATTGCTGCAGTGATTGTTGCTATATACGCGTATGCGCGTGTATGAACGTAACTATAGCTATGGACTATGTCACAATTAAACAGCAGTGCGTGCTATTTAGCATACAATAGTGTGAACGTCCTAGTTACACGATTTGGCATTTTATAGAATGTAAAAAAAACAAAACAGGATCGTTTGTGTAAATCAAAATTTTTGGTCTTTTTTTGGACACTAAGTGCTACTAATCTTAGAATGAAGGGTCTTAAACAAGGGGCCCCGTAGAGGTCAATTATGTAGGAGTATACGTGAATTTGAGAAAGAACGAGACCATTCAAAACTTTTGAAGTCGCGGTAGCCCAATTTTGACAATGGGCAGGGTTGTTATATAAGTGGTCAAAACCGGTTTTGACCACAAAGCGGTTTAAACCTGGTTTAAACCGGTCAAAACTAGGTTTAAACCGGTCAAAACTGGTAAAAACCCATAAACCTTCTGTTAGACAAAATATTTTAGGTCACAGCCCATGAGCACACATCAAATCATGTGACCTTGAATGATCAGGAGGCTTTAAAAGATTGAATTAAATTTCTCTGATTGAAAATACTATTCTTTTGCCTGAAATAATTATGAATTAACTATTCCATTAAATTACATTGGGCAATGCACCTTGCATGTCCAGTGATTTGGCTATCCAATATTGGGACAGTTGATACTTTCTAGGTTTCATGTAATTGAGTGGGTAAACTGGGAATGTATTCTTAATGGGGTTATTCTTGTGTTTGCTTTTTCATTATTTTGAGTTCAAAATAGGCACCATGAAGAATAAATTTGATTTTAGTTCATAAGAATCCTGTGTCAGAGTTTGTAGTGTGACTGTATCAAGCCAATGAAATAATTTTACAACTGCAAGACAGCAAGAGTGTTGATTTTTAGATGTTTTGACTTTTGAGACTGAAGGGGCAAATGAGAGTGAAGCCTTCAATTGCCCCCATGGGACTAATTTGTCTCCTGAATCTTTGTCAAATTGAATCAACTATTTGGCACATGAGTAACTGGCATGTTTTTTCTTTAAATTCAGTTTTAAATTGACTTGATTTAAACACTGAAGAGGTTTTGACCAGTTTTGACCGGTAATCAAAGGTGGTCAAAACTGCCCGGTTTAAACCAGGTTTTAACCGGTTTAAACCGAGCGGTTTAAACCGCCCCGGTTTAAACCGAACAACCCTGACAATGGGTATAGTGCTGACCTAGTATGGGAAGCCCCAAAATACTAGGTCAGCAGACTGCGGACAAGTGTAATAAATGTTTAGTACAAAGCTACCAGCGATTAATCTCAATAGGCTACCCATTTTTCCATATGAAATAAAAAACGATCTGCCAGATTGGAAGTTTGCCCTACGTGGGGGATTTATCCCCTGCGCAAAAATATGAATTTCAAAGTTGCCAGCCGCGCAATTTAACAACTGACAACTGCAACCGCGCAAACTTGTTGGCAGCAACCAAGCAAGTTGGCTGGGAAAGGCAATTTCCTGCAATGTGGGAGGTAGTTTTGGCTTAACTTTTTTGCTATGTTCCGTGCCAACTCATGGTGGCGCTCCGCTTAGATAGTATCGGCCGCGCAATTCTCTTGGCCATTATTAATATCCCCCGCGCACCATTGCAAGCTTTCCAATCTGGACGATCTGCAGTCATTACAGAAAATTAGATCTTCACTTTAATTTTTTTGGAAAAATTGAAATACATATACAAATGGCACACACGTAAACATACGACATCAAAGTTGGGCTTCTATGAGGATCCGTGTTTGAGGTTCATAGAAACTATGTCCCTTGGACATCACTAACGCATTTTACATATTCATCATGTCCAAGAGCACGTTTAAAGTCTCTGTTTTGATCATACTGTAGGTACTTGCGATTAATCGCTAAACGATCACAAAATTTTGCGATTAAACGTTTAGTAATTTTGCTAAACGATCACAGCACTAAAAGCGGAGCAAAGAATGTAGGCCATTTCTGCTACAGATAGGTATGAGTATCTCCTGATTCGAAAAATACTGTGTGACATGCATTGTGATTACAGTAGCTAAAATTATTTGCCAGTTTAAAAGTCTGCCTATTTTTGTGTGTTGTTTTTTGAACTATCAGAAGTGGTAAAAAGAATGTGTATACCTACTCTGCAGGTTGGACCAAATGACCAGTTGGTTCAAACATTTAAATACAACATCATGCAGTACTGTATACTGTGTGTGCCTGTGGGCACCAAGGTGGAGGGTGGGGGAGAGATACTGAAGCCTGGAGGGAGCCACCAGAATCCGAAATCATTTTGACAGAAATCCTCAACCCTATTTTCACTGGAATCCAGTCAAAAGTGCAATTGCTTTCATAGTCTCTTAGGCTCACTTCATGTCCTCAATTTTGAAATCAGCTCTTTACAATTTAAAAAGTTTGCCTTAACTCTAAGCCACTCACAGTCCACATTACATAGGATTTCTTGAATGAGGAGGTACTCGAATCTATGTGCAGAGCAAATGTAGGTTCTTTTGCTTCGCTTTGCCTTGCACCACTTCCTTTTTGCTAGAGAGATGGCACTAGAAAAAAAAAATGCCTCACAACTGGTCCTCCAGACCAGTTGAATTTCGCCACTGCTGAAAAGTAGCGAAAGTCATCTTAAATTGACTCAGTGAAAATTGTTGTTCACTGTATTTGGGCTACATGGCCTTGTCAAAGAGTTTCAAACATTCTTGAAGTGGGGTAAAATGTAGCAGTTAAATACAGGCAATTCGAATGAATTATATGTTGATTTGTCAATATATAGATGCAATCACTAAGAATGATTGTAACTGGCTGAACAAGCCTTCAAGGCTTTGTATAGAAGCGTGATGTACAGTAGTGTAAACGAAGCCATCAGACCTAGATCAAAATGTTGACCGTGATTATTCTGAATGACCTGAAAAATAATCTAACACTCTGATATTATTTCTGTGACAGATTTTGAAACATGCAGTGATGAAGGCAAATTCTTTTACATCCCCAAAGAAGAGATTTCAGTCATAAAATAAATGGTTCGACCTCAAAAGCAAACTACACTTTCTCTGCATACACTTTGTACTGTGCAAAGCAGAGGTAGCAATTAAGTTCGTCAGAAAAATGGAAAATAATCCAAATCCATTAAGAATGCCCAAAACATTTACATGACATGTACTGTACATTAGACCCAAAACAACTATTCACAACATAATCAAAAGCTTAAGGTGGACAGGTTTCTTTTCCGTACGGGGCATCTTTCTTCAGAGAGACTTTGCACTATGACCATAGCATAACGTGTAATATGTGCAGTATAATGAACCTAGCCTTCAGTACACAAGTGTGAAAATGTGCTGTGGAAGGAGGTTCCCTACAGGTAGAGCTACTGTACGGTACCGGGCTAAACACTTTGATATGATTTCATTCCAAATTTACAAACATTTTATCTTATCCTGGATATGTTGAGAAGCATGCAAGGGGTGACATACTGACAGGATGGCAGCTTTTCTATATTTATGGTACATTTAAGTTAAAATTTTTTATATTATTGCCATATACTGTATATCACTGTTCGTGAAACAAGCTTGAATCTCTGAGTCGATCCAAATCCAATGGAGTTGCTGGAATCAATGCCACTCTTAATTAGGGGATAAATGCGAGGGTGCCCGGTCTAAAATGTGATTTAAGACCGACGATGACGTCATCGAAGGTCTTAAATCACATTTAAGACCTGCTTTAATCCCCATTCATGAACACTCAACAATAAAATGCTGTAAACCGACAAAAAACATTGAATTTTCGACAAAATTTTACTTATCAAATTTTAATTCTCCCAGCTAACTTAGGACTCTATTATGACGTCATGTTTAGTTTCTTGCGATAGTAGCGAACAACTTCCAACCAAAAGAAAGTGGACAACCACGCAAATATTTTCACTTTAAATATTGATTGGAATCTCAATTCTTTGAACGAATATTTAATTGGATTAATTTAACGTAAAATCGTTTATCTCTGAATTATCATACATCGTTGTAGAGATGAGGCTGAGCATTAAAACAAGGAAACTAACTTCTAGCTGTCTATTGTTACAGTGAAGTTCTACACCACAAAAGGTTCACAGTATTATAATACACAATGCTGTTCACAGTACTATAATACACAATGCTGTTCAGTTACGGTGCACTGCAATACTGTGTGCAGTGCAGTGCATGCAGCATTCAACGACATGCATGCAGACATTCGACAGCAAGTTAAGTAGTTAACGCACTTGCGTGCAAGATCCATGAGTAAGACGGTTACTTAACGTGTCTTTAGCCTCTTTGGAAGAGGATTATAGTGTTGGTAACTTTGAAAATGTGTTCAAGTTTTTAAGATTATGCAGGCCAAATGTTAGGCCTAGCTTAAACTATTTACAACGTAAGTTCATAAGTAGCCTAGCTCGGCGTAGAAATAAAGACCATGCTGTTATGCCTGTTAGCGGAATTGGTTCAAACGTAAAAACCTGACAGTGACACTGTCAGTGAAACCTGTTTAGTTCCATTGCTTTGCATGTCATAGTTAATATATACCACAGGCCCGATGCTGGCATTAGCAGCACAGAGACCAAATTCACTTTTCTTTACCATGCACTCCAACTTACGAAAATTAGGAGTGGAATATTTGTAACAGGCAGACCCTCAACAGAATGTACCCTTGGCGTATACTGTAAGGTTATAGTACGCTCTTTTAGCCATACCACTGGCAGTATCCAAGAAGGTGAATATAGTTTTGCTAGCATTCATTCATGGGGTGAAATGAATATTATGCTTTGGAATGGTCATAGCTACAGGGGTGCTAGGCTTAACAGTGTAATACAACAATAGTTTATAGTAACTAACTGGTTTTCTTACTGAAATGTTATGGTTTATGTTGCTATGGTAACACATCGTGGACAAAGCATAGTGCACAGTGCAGTAGTAACAGTGATATTCAAATTCACCTTGAAAAAGTAATTCTCCTAACTGGCAAAGGCTAGTCTCAAATGCGATTCAAGACCGGTCTCGAATGGTTTTCAGCCAATCAGAATGCAGGAAATCAATAAAGGTGTTTATGAATGGATGTTTCTGAAGCTATGAGGAGAGGGACAAGAAGTCATAGGCACTGCAACCCCTTTCCCTCCTACAGATGGGGCACTCATATCACTGTTCCAAGAAAATTGTACAAAATGACATATGATTCTAAGTAAGTTGATCCAAACACATTTCCCCAGGACTGGAGCTCTTCACACTCCCATGGCTCCATTGGCATGTAACTCTTACTCTGCAAGGTACCAGCTAATTTGGCCATAAATTTTTTCATTTTTACAGTAAGCCAGTGAAAAGTTGGTAGGGATAGTAGAATGAGAAAGCTACTGGCCCTGCTGGCCAGTAAATATTTTACCCTTAAGTCGAGCCCTGTTAAATCTGATCTAGGGTGTGCAAAATTAGGGAAAGGAGTAACATGAAATCTTGCTGAAGGAGCCTATCTTCCATCGATTGTTACTTCTTTAGTTTCTATCCCAATAAAGTGTGTTTAATGTCAATTTGAAGAAACTGAACTGAAAATATTCCTGGTTATAATTTTTTGACATAAATCGTGAGTTGGTGAAAGTTTTTAAGAAAAATGGCTAAAAGTGTTCATTATTCAGTATACTGCTACTACTTACTATTGCCATCTCTTGCACACAACACCACTGTAAGTGAAAATACACAAACGGATACCAAATGAGTCAGAGCACTCTCCATGTAAAGGCAATGCCGAAGTTACGCTGAGAAGTCCGCTTGCTCGTGCCAACAAAGCACCTACGTGATTTACAGCACAGTTATTTATTACGTTGCCTAGTGTACATTGTACAGTAACCTTGCATCATACTGGAAGCAAAAACTTTACTCCCAGTCTCCCATTCTGTTCCTGGGTGCAGTATACAATATGCCAAAGATTGTTGGCATAGGCAAGGGGAATCCCTTGGTGTGGTGGTGTGAGGAGTCACAGGAGTTGGCATACAACTACAGTAACCTATTTTACTATATATGTTTAGGGCTTAACATAACTGAGGGCACCTACAGCAAAAAGCTGTCATGCCCTTGATGTTTGCTGTGGCACTGCTGAAGAACACACCCATGCATCGGCAAGAGTTGCCAGCATGCCCTCTTCAGTTTGCCATTGGTGCCCCTCCTTTCAGTGCTGTACATTTCAGTAACTGTTATAGGCAAAGTAACACTACAGAGAAACCCAAATTTCCTTTTTCAAATCTTCCTTGGCATTGTGGTTTCTTGATTTGGCAGTTAGTCATGTCTCAGACAAATGGGTGCACAAACTAGTGTCAACATTCTTTTTTGCTGCATATAGTTATATAAATACAGTATCTTGAGATGGTTCCATATCTGTCCTGTGCAGCAACATTGCTCCTACAACCTGTTTACACATTAAGTCAGTGGGACCATGTGGCATATTACAGTAAGCAAGCAAAAACACACACTAAAGGCCCATTGACATTTGCAAGACAACAGCAGTCGGGCTTGCTTTTAGTCTTTTTCAATTTGGATATCTCATAGCCTAGGCCTAGTCGGGGAACAAAGTCTACTTAAGAACTAGGTTGTAGGTACCAAAGGCTAGTCATACACAGACCTTCACAGTAAGTACTGAAGATTTGGGAGAAACTCAAAAAATTCCAGTCTTGATATTTTCCTTAGTTGACCCACAAAAGTTTTACAGATTGAAATTGCCCTCATATCATGTTTATCAAATAAGGTTGACCATTTATAAGTTTAAAGGATGTTGTGAACTTGTGTATTTTATTGTAATAATGCTTTGTTGTTCTCAAATCCAGCTGAAGTTTTATATCTTTGTTCAAGTTAAGTACTGTGCACAAAAGTCACCCATTAGTCTGTGCCATGTTCTGCTGGCTGGATTTTTGAAAACAATAATTGATGGAACTTACAAATCCCTCCCCTTTTCAACTTTATGGCAGACTTGTTGGCCTTATTAAAACTTTGCTCTTCTTGCAGTGCAAGTATCTGATATTCCAGTGGGACACCCTCGAAAGGGTTTCAGTTGTCTCTCCTACATTCTGGGCATCAGAATGACCAGACAACAATTAATACAGACCATCCACATCTATACAGTACAGGAGGCTTGCTGAAACTTGTACAACCTGCTGTAGGTAAACCTACAGTAGGTGGCATGGTACCTGATTCCAACACTTACTGTTCATGTAGCATCAAAATGCCCCAAGGTTCTAATGTTCCTATTTAAGGTAAAGATTATTAGTGTAAGCACAAGCCACTGTAATCAGAAAAATGTGCTTGCTTGATATTTTCCCATTAAATCTGCTTTCACTATGGTGAATAAATGGGGATTTTTGGGAGGTGTTCCAACTTGTAAGGGCTAAACCTTGTCATCCCAGACAGTTCCAATTCTCCCAACTAAGTTACTTCTAGCACCCACCAAAACTATCTTAAGCTTCTCCTTGTGTAGACACAAACCTAGTTTATTGCTTAGATAAGGCCATGTCCTGGTGAGCATACAAGGCCCTAATGTGTAATCAGAACACTCTGTATTTTGTGAAATAAGAGCTACTCTGTATCTTTTTAATTTTCAAACTTTGGTGTCAATGAAAGAGCAGTCACCAACTGAGAATTTTGATATCCCCAACCAAAAATGTACTTGGGGTGATGAGTGTCTGTCTTTAAATTATAAAGAATTAAAGATACCCATTAAAGCTTCCAGCCTCTCATTGTATTAGTACTAGTGGCATTTAATGTCATACAGTGTGCGTGTTCTGTACACATACAGGATCACAATGCATGCTGGGAAGGGTTGAACCTTTGTTGTACCAGCAATAGAGACTCTCTTTCAGTAGTTAAAAATAGGCTTCTTGTCATTGAAAAGGGGTTCATAGTTCTGCAGAAATCTAAAATTAACCAGGTGCCAAAAGGTGACTTGCACTTGATCTTGGCCCAAGCTAAAATACAGTAGCCAGAAGTACAGTACTCAGGCCTATTTCTAGCCTGCTGTTACATAGTTCTTGTTGTACACTTTGGTCCCTGAAATAGACCAAACAGATTTTCATGTACTGTACATACAGTATTTGCAAGTGGCATAAAGCTGTATGTCTTTGTATGAATTGAATTATCCATATTAGTACAGTATGAGTTTATGTACTGTGTACAGTTTAGTTGTACACTTTACAGGGGTACAGGTTCTCGACAAGGTGTGCATACTATGCTCTAGTAGATCTGTGGTAAAGATTTTGAAATGAGGTTTTCCTTATATCTTTCAGGAAATTGAGGTGATGCAGAATTCCCTCCAACAGTTGAAGGTTGCTCAGAGCAAGTTTATAGAATCCAAGGAATGCATGGATAAGTTTACTCCTGAGAATGAAGGTAAAGCTAACATATACTGTATAGTGTACAGTAGTATTGTGTAGCATCCTACAGTACTGCAGCTTTTTGTTCTCCTGATTGCCATGCTACTGTAATATAGTTACAGTACCTAGACTGCAGAGTGTGTAAACTTTATTGACCCCCCCCAAAAAAAAAAATCACAGCTCATAGATGAAAGGAGTAAAAGATTTAAATTGGAAAAAAGAAAAACAGTGCTGGCAAAATAGCAAAATAAAACCAAAGTAAAAACAATGTAGATTCATGTAAGACAAGAACTCTACTCAAAGAACTCAGACAATGAAATGAGAAGATAAATGACTAAGATGACCTAAAACCAGAAGAACAGTTACTAAAGCATAAAAACATATCAAAAGTGGGAAATGGTTAAAAAAATCAGAAGCACAGTCTGAACCTACTGTAAACTGCACTAAAACCCCATTTATCCAAACACATTGGGACTGATGGTAGTTTGGATAAGGAAAAAATTCAGTTAAATAGGGTTTCAAGTTTTTGCCTCAAGTATGGCACACTGGGTCCATTAGAAAGAGTGCCAAATTGCATACTTTCTTTCAGAAGTCATGGGATTTGTACAAATGACAGAACCATGTAAAAGCCATGGAATTTTGTAAACAGTGACTTTACAGCTTCTTTTGAATGCATTTATGTATACTGGTAATTTTAGAATTTTCAGATTTTTCAAGAACAAGATTATAAAAGTTTGTAAAGTTTGGTCATAAAAAAGTCATGGCATTTTTTGCAGGAACCCTGTGCACTCTGCAAAAACTGAAGATTGTTTTCTTGTGAAATTGGAAAGATGCTCTATCCCTTTCATACTTTTGAATAATGATGGCCATGTAGTTGAAGATTTCAGGATTCATTAAGAAATGAACATGTAGAATACAGTAATTATTTGGTACAAGTAGACATATTTTATACCAACTTCAAGTTGCATTATCTTGAAGTGGTGTAATTTATTATAGATACTTTACCCTTCTTTGTTTTGTGATGTATAATTTAGTTAAACTTCCCTACAAGTTTGTGATTCTTTGTTTATCAATGAAATGATGTTCCATTCATTTGCACATCCATTTGACAAAACAAATTTCAAGACTTTATTAATCATAGACCTTATTTCCAAATAGCAATTATATACAAAGGATTGTGGGATAGAGTTTTGGTACTGTATGCACCGATTTTGTCAATGGCATTTTTTGCTGTAACCATACTGACACATACTGTACCAAAACTCTATCCCATAATTCCTTGTAATTGCTTTTTGGAAAAGGGTTTATTGCTTTTTTCCTCTTCTTTTAACAGGGAAAGAAATTTTAGTACCTCTCACAGCCTCAGTATCCTTTTTATGAACTGCATTGTAAAAAGTTGTACATCTCATATATGGGATACTGTGCATGTGTCAGTATACTCTACATGGAAAGTATCACGTACTTGTGTAGCCAAATGACATTTAGTATTATTAAGGTTACTGTTCAGTCCATACAAGTTTTCAGGACTTGATACAGTAGTTACTCATTTTACAACTTACAGGGAAGCCCTTGAAGGGTTGTTAAATTACTTCTACAGGTTAGCTGGCTCTGGCTCCAGTTCTTTTGTTTTTGGCTCAAATTTGCATTAATGAGATGTCAGGTAAACCAGTCACAAATGCCCTCATATTTTCTCTTTTGAGGTACTAGTATATCTTTCAAGATATTACTATAATGCAAATACCCAAATAGTGCATGTTTGGTATTTCCCAGTGAAATAATACCTGTTGTTAAAAATGAGCAGTTTTAACAAAATATTTTTCAGTGAGTAAAATTATCTACTCCAAAAACATACAGCAACTCAGTGTATAAATTTAGGTTTGCATCTAAATGTTTTATGAAAAATGATGTTAACCTTATATGGAAACTTGTGAAAAATTATTCCCTTCTTTTATATTTCTTTGTTGTTCCTTAACCTTCAAACTGCAGCTGTATGTACCTGGACAACTAAAAGATGTGAATAATGTACTCATAGATATAGGCACAGGTTATTATGCTGAAAAGGTAAGATGCCAACTGTGTAATGATTGATATTGGTATGTAGGGCTTGACAAACAGTACTAATTCTGTAACGGACAGCGCCATTGGCAAAAACCTGTCATGCCCTTGAACCTGTCATGCCCTTGATGTTTGGCAAAGCACCTCTCAAAAGAAGCATTAAGGTAATAGTTAAAGTAGCTGTCAGTGCCATTTTCTCAAACTCTTTTTCCTGAAATTGCTGCACCCTTTTTGAGGCTTATCTCAAGCTCTGGTTTGTTACAGTGATGAGGTAAGACAGGGCTGAAAATAAAGGCCACAAAGGGCATGGCCTTCATCTTTTTGGCAACGGCCTTCCATGGCTTTCATCTTTTCGGCAACGGCCTTGGTGCCCTACAAAATGGCATAGTTTTTTTCAAGGCAACCATGGCCTTCATGCCCTTTCTAACAAAATACAACCAAACATACAGTATACCACATATCACATGTTTTGTTTTGCCTTGGTGGCCTTTGAGATGCATAAATGTGCCCTAAAAGCTAATATGAAAATGGCCTTACCCTCGTGATGTCTTATTCCCACCACCGTGAGATGTCAACTGTATACTGGTAGCTACAGGTATTGGTACAAGGTGTAATGCTGAGGTAAGATGTCAGTTGTGTACAGATTGTAGGTTTTTCTACAGGTAATATGAACAGTATAGTGCTGATGAGATGCTGTAAGATGTGGACTGTGTACTGATATTGGTATATGTTCAGGTAGGTGAAACTCCTGATTAGGTGAGATGTCAACTATGTGAAGATATTGGTACAGGTTGTAGTCATGGGCCCTGTTTCATAAAGGGTTAAGATCAATTTTAAGTTTGCTTCCAATAGGGTTATTGCATGGCAGATCAAACTTAACTCTTTATGAAACAGGGCCTTGGTATTTAAGGCAAGATGTCAACTGTGTACTGGTAGATAGTGGTACAGGTTAAAATGTTGATGATGTAAGGTGTCAATCAAGTACTTGTACAGCTCTGTAGATATTGGTGCAAGTTGCAGTACAATGCTGATAAGGTCAGGTGTCAACGTTTACTTGTAGTCTATTTGTAGATATGTAGGCTACTGTATTATAAGGTACTGTACAGTAGATGTCAACCATGTACTTGTAGATAATGGTGCAGGTTACAATGGTGTAAGATACAGTACTGCAAGTTGCTGACAATAGTTCCTAGTTATCAGTAGCACAGGCCATTGTTAGAAAGGTAAAGGGTACTGTAATAAGGAGCACTGTTATTCCATATGCCTGAGGTATGGTTTGTACAGTATGGTTGGTGAAAATTTGATGACTGCTCTTTTGTGCTGTGTGTATGTTTGCACCACTTTCTTCCATTGCTACTTTTTGAGGACTTCATTAGTTGTAGAATGTGAGGTTAAAAATAGCTGAGTCTAAACATGAAGTTTGCTTGGGTTACAGTTTGTTAATGTACTCTACTGGTTTATGTAAAAGGATTATTGTGACCATAGAAGCAAAATATGTGTATGTTGAATTGATATGTTCATGGCTTGCAGTAGACATTGTGACATGTTTCCTTAGAGAGCAAAATCCTTGTATTTTTTGTGAAATGGTGCTATTTTTATATAGTCCTTGGTAGAGTGTAAAGGATACTTTGCAGAACTGGATACACTTTTAAACTCGTTTCATTGTAAAAGCAGGGCTCGAAAAGAGACTGGGGCTCTGGCGCAAAAGCACCAGAGACCACTGCAACTGCGCCAGAAAAACGGAAAAGTGGGTGTTTGTCTGGCGCTAAAAATAGTGCCAGATGCATAAGAAGGCAATAGAATTTATGAACTCCTTTGCCCATCCCCCACCATCTCCACATTCAAGGTGTCACTGAGGTCAATGTTAACCTGCCATTGGCTGTACATGCACCCAGTCCCTCCGGCCCCTTCAAAGTTTTTCAGAGATGAAGTGACCACACCACCATGCTTAGAACTGCGCCTTGTGTTACACCAAAAATGCTATTTGTCTTTCCTGTCTCTGTTATTTTTGAATTTCTTTTACTAAATGCACAAGTAACATTCGGGAGACGATCAGAGAATTTTACATGCAGGGAACAGTGTTTTCTTTTAAAAATTGAAAACAGCTCCAGACAATAGGAAAATAGCTCCAGAAAAGCTTCAAAATGGAAGGTTGTCAGAAGCTGTTTTTTGCTCTAGAGAGGAAAAGCTTATTTTCGAGCACTGAAAAGGTGGTAATATTAAAGCGTGTTACTTCCTGGTGAAAGTGCTTTTCAATGTAATGAATACAGCAATGAGCTGTTTAAGAAGAAAATACATCTCAAAGCAGGAAGCATAGGATTATTTTTTCCTTTTTTTTTGAGCTTATGAATGATGTTAATTAATAATTCCTTCAGGGTCTGCCACTTAAAGTATAAATCTTGAATTTGTAGGAAGCTTAAATGGTAAAAAGCTGTTTTTACTTGACTTGAAATGAAAGATCTGATAAAGTTACTTTTACAGTGTACCTCTTCAAATTATTAAGACCACTTGTGAGATGTAGTACTTTGAATAACTCGGTAATTATGTAAAAAGTGATGCTGAGTGTTACACGCTATCAGAATTTCCTTTTGTTAACCCTAAAGGCTGTGTAAAAATAATTGGTTAATTACTTGCCAGATACATAATCTGTAATGTTGTGTCTGATTTTGACATTTTACAAGTAGGCATATGACAGCTACTTTGCAATACTACCTCCCACATGGTTATTCAAAATTGCAACTGTCCTTAAAAATGATGGTAAAATAATGAAGGATAACATTACATACTGTGAGAGATCTCCTGTGAGTGCCTCTTTCCACTTCACAGATTTGCATATTTGCCTACTGCTTTATTCATTCTGTGGGTGTGAAGTTAAATTTATCATGTACAGTAAAATGATCAACTTTTTATGGGTTGTGTGGCAAAGATGTTGCATCAATTTAGCAGGTATGCCATTTTAATGCTACAAGTAAGATCTATAACTGCGTTTGAGATTTCTTAGCATTTGATGCAGTGAAACAGTGTTCTCCACTGATTTAATTTTTGTCTGGGTGCTCCGAAGGTTTATAAAGGGTGATAGTGATAGCTGTCTATAAGGAGAGGGGTGCTCTGTTTGAAAAAATGTTTGCTAAAATAGATGATAAATTTAATGATGGCCTTCTTTGATGACTAAGTACATTTCTGATTATCATTACTCAATGTTCGCACTGAAATTATTGCTGTTTGTCTGTTTTAAGGTTTTGAATTGATAATTTCTGTCCAGGTGGCTCAACTTTTTGTCTGGGTGGTACATTTTTTGTCCGGGTGCTCAGCACCCTCTGCAAATTTTGTCTGGGTGCAGCACCCTAATAAAACAGCTAGTGGAGAACACTGAAAGTGTTAAAGGGACTGTTGCATCACTCCATACAGACTTAGAATCCTTTGGGTATCTCTTATAAAGTGTAAACTGTCTGGGATGAGACAATTGATCCTTTATGAGGTAGCATAGAAGAAAGTAAAGGCTGATTCATTGTCAAGGACAGACACAAGTGGTAAGTGGTAGTGTAGTATTTTGATGAAATTTTGTAGACTTACTTGAGGCTTGTTTGAGATGTAGTTCAAATGATGTGTACCAAACAGTCAGCCTCCCATGACAATTTATTTTGTGAATGCAGAGAGAGTTGACATGCTGTCCACTGTTAATTAACAGGTAATATTTAAACTTGGTAGTAATTTTTTGAACCCTGTAGCATTGAAAATTGCAGTGTGATGATGTGTAGTATGTCTAAGTAGAGCCCTTAATTTATACAGAGATGTTTGTTGAATGTTACTGTTAATTAATACTTGTCTGATGAAAACTTTTTGGCTAGGTTTTTAATAACAAGAATACAGCTACTGTAGGCACTGGTAGATACAGGCAGGAAAAGTTGGATGGTGTGTATAAGTTTTTTTGCTGGGTCCTTCAAGCTGAGCTGACAATATATTGCTTTTCTTTACAGACACTACCTGAAGCCAAGAAATATTTTCAAAGGAAGGTAGACTTTGTTACAAAACAAATGGAAAGAGTTCAACCTTTACTCATAGAGAAATCTAAAATGAGGCAAGGTATGTATTTATAATGGGCCATTTCTGTTGTGCTATGTTATGGTTCTCTTTAGTCTCAACCATCATGTTTAAGGTAGGCCGAGTTGGCAGGCTCTTACAGCTGGAATACCCTTGGTTCAAATCCTAGGTCAAGTCTACCAATGATTCAGCATGGAGGCTGTTACCTTCTGGCTTGGTTCCCAGCATAGTGACAGTTTGGGACAGGCCAACTCTAGTAATGTGTTTGTTTAACTGTGAGACTGTATAAACCAGAAGCTTAGTTGCATTTTCCTTGGTGAATAAAAAAAATGTGGAAGGAGTGAATTGTTAAGGATGCAATTATTGTTCCTCAAGACATGTTGATTCATTGGCATATTTTCTTATCTGCAAAATTGTTACTAGTTTTATTACTTTTCAGACAGAACAATTTGGAGAGCATTGAGAATCTGAGATAAATATGTACCGTTTTGTCTGTTGTATGTATATGAGGATTCATGCATTGAAACAAGGGTGAAAATAACCATTGACATTAATACCAGACACTAAATTAATGAAAAAGTAACTCCAGATTCCTCAAAATCAAGACTCATTTGGGAGCTACTTTGAGTCAGTCTTAAGGTACTTTTATGTTAAAATTTACATAATTAACCATTTTCACCTCATCAGGTTCTCCACTGGTCTGTTTTCTGTCCGGGGGCACTTGTGATCGCCGTCCTGGGGGAGGGGTCTAAGGGGAGGGGGTTTCCTCCTCCCCTTTGGGAAAATTTTGACAATTTAGGAGGGCTTAGATCGCAAATGGTGCAATCTACGGCCTTGTTCTTAGCCTTCTCTATGTGTTCAAATCTGGGCATTTTGTGGTCATTTTTTTTTTTTGCAAATTGCATTTTCTAAATTTTCAATAAATTTTCTAAATTTTCAATAATGAAGTAGTTCACTTTAATGGAAATTTCGGGTGAAAATCAGGAAACCTAGGGGACAGTTGAATTGGATGGTTTCGTTTAGTGTATGAGTTTGATGGTGACGGATTCCTACTGTGGAAAGATATGAAAGAAATGCAGTAAGTGGATATTGAATGATATACGAGCTCACGTGCCAGTGAGCTGGGTTTGCATCTCCGATGTTTTATTATACATTTCTCATGAGTATTTGAAATCAAATATAAAAGGCAGTCAAATGACTAAGTTGTGGTGTTTGTGATTGAGTGTACAGCCAACTTCTTGACCGGGCGGGTCAATTTTCTGTGTGGGCGGCAAAGTTTTGACAGGGCGCTAAAGTAGTGTGGCAGATTTTGTACGGGCGGAGCCCCCGGACAAAACAGCAAGCGGAGAACACTGCTCATAAACCTCTCTTTTTCTATATTTTAGTTCAAATGTTGATGGAGACTTGCTTTTAATTAATAAATATTGTCAGTATTCAATCCATCTTTTCTCAGATGTGATGTATTCTGAATTCTGTTACAAGTGGCCATTAAAACTGTAAAAATTCTTTAGTTTCTTGAGGTGAAAACAGCCTGTTGTAACACAGAAGGTTTTAGTTGGTGACATTACCCCTGTTCTGGTATATTTGTACCATGGTTGTGAAGGGATACTCTTGAATTGTGTGAAAGAAAATTTTGTCTGTACATGTACAACTTAAAAGAAAAATTGCAGCTGTACATACAGAGCATTTTTCCTTTCTTCAAAGACTGCATTTTTGATGTTGTATTTATATTCTGTATTGCAATAATACTTTTAAAATTATTAGATGTGACTTTTCTGAAACTGATTTACTGTGGTTAATATATAACAGCAGACACAGTACTTGTAATACCACAATCCAACCTTAAGCCTTTTACATGAAAGAGAGGTACTGTACAGTACTTAGTGCTCTTAAGTAAACATTGGTACAGTGGCTTTGTGCGAGAAAGCTTGAGATTATGAGTCCACTATATGTCTGCTTGGATCATATTTGTTCAGTGACATACTGGCATACCTAGAAAAAGTCAATGGAGGAGGGGGTAAGAAGGCTCCCCCTCCTCATTTCATACAGGGCTTCAAATAAAAAAAGCTGTATACAGTAACACTGTGTACAGTAATATCCAAACATGTGGGGACCAAAGGTAGTCCAGATAATGGAAAAGTTTGGTTAAACAGGGTTTAAATATTGCTTTAAGTACAGTGCCAAACATGGGGTCCCAAGAAAGGGTTCCAAACATTTCTCAAAGTATTTTGACACAGCTTTAAACATTAAAACAAAAATGCCAAAGAGAATGTACATGTATTTTATGTGACTGATGATTTGAGAAACAATTTTGTAGACTTTTAAACCCAAGAGATTTTATTCCCAAAATTCGAACCCCCTTCCTCCTGATTGGCCAATGCTTTTTACATGCTAAATGTGTGCATGTGTTAGAGGGAAGTTCTAACAATCTTGAGAGGTATCCAAAATATGACTTTGGCATAAATTTCCAAAAATACTGTAACTACTGTACATGTGTAGAAGGCTCTCAAACATCCATTCACATTTTTTTTCGTAAGCTCTGCTTTCCTTATTTTTTGGTAGGAAGCCCAATTTGAGACTCACTTTTCAGGGTCACTAAAAGTAGGTCTCATGCTGTCCTATTTAAATGTGTATTATATATGGGTTACAAACTAGCTATACTGACTGGTGTGTCCTAGCGTGAATTTCAAAACCGGGTGGGAAGATTTTTTTTCTCTAAACTTGCAAAAGTAGTTGAAAAGTGGTTTTTGTACCCAAATGAATGCTGTTTTGGATAGTGTGACATCTTATCATGGCAGTCAAAAACATTAAAGTATTTCTGCTGAAACTTTGAGTTTTTACCTTTTTAATGCACTGAAAGAGTGGTGAATACTAAATTGTGTTCAGCACTAGTCTGGTACAGTATGAATCGTGAGTTCAGTTCGAATAAATGAGGTGTTGGACAAACTAGGATCAGATAAACAAGGTTTTACTGTTTATCTTTGTCAGTTGGCTGTTCAACAGGGGATGACTGGGGTGAGACACTTTTTGAGGGGCAGTTGAGCCTCCAATCCTACCATAATCTACACCACTGTTCTTGTCCTTGTTTAAACATCTTTTTTGATGTTGCCTCGAAGCATTTGATCTATAATTCATTATCTTTTCTAGTTAATTCATTTTATATGCCATTCCTGCTGTGTGTATAACAATAAACATTTCATTCATTACACTTGGAAATACATTTTGAAGAGTGTTAAAAAAGGTTTCATGGTTATAAGAACAATTTAATGATTTTCAAGACAAGTTTGTTAAGGTAGTTATGACATTGTAACAGATGTTTTCCATTTTCATTCCCAATATTTTTTATTTTTTCACTCTTCAGTGATTACAGAAGTTATGAGCATAAAAATCCAGTCACAGATGTCCCAACAGCAGGCTGGCGGATCCAAATCATAACCATCTTTTTTGAGTTCAGTTAAAGATTGTCTGCCCCCCACCGATACTGTTGCATCCAGATCCAGCAAAATGAGGTCAAGTGAAGACTGCTTGCCTAGTGACAGCTATGACGAACGAGATGTGAAAATTTACAATCGGTGCGGCTGTCTTGTAGTGTCATGTTGGTCATGTGTGTGGACTTGAAAAGCAAACAGCATTACAATGTGCGACCTGATGAGGTACTTGTAATGTAGACAGGTACTTCAACCAAATGAAATGTGACTGTTTTTCTGAAGTGTTGGTTTTGGATGGACTCTTGTAAAGACCATTACAGTTCATGGTGCTGTGTAGGTGTATGCTTGATGAATGTGTAGATATGCTTCTTTTTTTTTTACTTCTTATGTTTTTCTTACCTCCTGAGCTTGAAGAGCCCACATGTAGTTGGTTTAAAGTAAGACTGTCCTCTTTATTTCCAACAGAAAAATTTTTCCAAGTCAGTCTGTTGTACTTGAAAGGCATTTAGCCCTGCAAAATGTATGGAAAAAGTAGGTTTGGTACACTGTACAGGCAGTTGTCTGTGTCCTGTGCATCAAGTCCACAGGTGTTTAGCAAGGAGATGAAGGCCTTTACCAAGAGTGTAAAGTGAATTGAGTATTCCATCTGAATTGCTTCTTTAGATGTAATGTCAGTAAATAAAAAATTAAAATGAGTGATTCTACAAAATTTTCACTGGAAAAAGACAAAAAGTTTACATATATGAAGTCACGCCGTTAGTTTTGTGGAGGAAATAAAAGATTTTTTTATGTTAATGACTTAATTGTGGGTTTTCTGAGGGTACTGTCAGATAACTCTGCTCATTACGAAAAAAAAATATATTATTAAAAAAATTTATTATTCACAAGTTTTGCTATGGTCACTGCTTTAATTGTTCTATGTCAGTCATTCCCCAATGTTACAGAAATCCTGCTAAAATAGTGGGCATAAGGTCCAGGCCCGTAGCCAGACTAACCAATTTGAGGGTTGCACATCGATGTTGGAGTTTCGCTGGCCTGGGGGAGGGGTCTAAGTGGAGGGGGGTGTTGAAAATTTTTGCCTATTTTAAGGACTCTAGATGCAAAATGGTGGGAGATTTTCCATTTTTTCTTCTTATATTTGTATTCCAAAAAGACTGGTCTCGTAATAAATTTTCCTCCTTCAGTGCAAGACCTTTTATTGAAAAATTTGGGGTGGGGGCATGTGCCCCCCTGTGCCTCCCCGTGGCTACGTGCCTGATAAGGTCTCATGATCAGTGCCATTTCTTTCTGGAGAGTCAAGTATAATTGTTAAACAGCATTCTAGACATTCGTGGAATATTATAAGAAGGTTTTAAGCAAAAATATGTTTTTGTTGTGAAAGAGGAACTAAAGGTAGGCATTCTAGTGTAATTTTCCTTCATTTTTAAGATGTTCTTAAGATAGTAGCAAAGGGAGTTTCCACATTTTGTTATCTAAAATGAACTTGAAGCAAGGAGGAGTGATGTTATCTCCTTGAATTGATGGGCAATGCTTTGTTTACTGTGATTTTCAATCTATTGTTTAGTCTTTGAATTATAAAGGGATATAAGTTTCCCAGTGGGGAGTGTTAAGTTTGTAAAACTTCCCATTCCTTGCATGCATTCACATTTGGAAAACATGAGATAGCAGGGGGGAAAGTAGTTGTAAAGTGTGAAAACAAAACAAAGAAGTGTTGATTGATGTGAGGCTTTAATGTCACACTTGGTTTGCTTGAGGTTTGCTTGAAGTTCCTTTTGGGTGGGGAATTTGGCAACTTTGTCTTTTTATATCTGTAAAACCAGACAGGAGGACTGAATGCAAATATCATCAAGATGCTAAATAAAGTACCCTTAAAACATATCCAAACGAAATTTTAGCCTAAACCCTTCCTTTAACATATGGTAACTTTTTACAATAAATCGTTTAACTGTTTAAAAAAAATACATATTCCCCCTGAGAGTTCCTCTCAATATGACTTTAAGACAAGAGAAATCTGTCAGCAGTCATGTGACTTGTCTGTCCAAAGTGAAGTGAGGGTTTGATTTAGTAACAAAACACTTGTCAGCATGGTCACGTGACCAGTATGTTTTACACAACCAAGCTTGGTAAGAATTGATGTCACTAGTGTCATCTATCAGCATCGAAGGATAAAAGGATACCTTTTAAAACAAAATGAGGCAAAGATGGTAAGCCACCTTGGTATCTGTTGGTCACAGCAGAGGTTCAATATGCCATTTGCTGTGTCACAAGGTATAAATAAGGTCAAGCAACTTATACCCTAATGGTAGTGCTTGCTTAAGTGGATTTCTGCATGTGACAGTATAGTAGTTTAGGAGGCTGTGAGCTACTTTTTACTGTGTTTTGTTTGAAGTACTTTTTTGAAACATTTGTTTACATTAGTATTCTTTGCTTAATTGATTTACAGTTGAAACATGCAATACTGAGTAACCTTTGAAGTGCAGTTCAAGAAGGAAGGAAATATCGTTGCTTTTATCTCACAAAGAACATTTCATGCATCATAACTTTCTTGAAGGAAGAGAAACTAAGATTGTTGCATAGACATTAAAGTAAAGGAGAATAATGTCTGGCAATCTGGACTGAAGCCATTGATATAGCTCTCTGTACTGCAACAAAGCAACAGCTTGTAATACAAACATCACGTCAGTGCTTTTGCCCCAGTTAGTAGCGGAGAAACTACAAGTTTTCAAATTAGGCATACAAGAAAACACTTAGGGCACCATGACGTATCCTTGTTGTGAAAATTATGCCTAATCTTTCGCAAAATGGATAAAATGACATTTAACTTCTGAAGTTGAATGCACACTGCACATACAGAGACACACCAGTCCACCAGCTTTTTGCTGTACAGCAAAAGCACCCTCACAATTTTCGTGTCTTCACTGGTTAAACTCGCAGCAATGCACTGTCTCTGCATTCTCCCTTTCTTTAACTCCTATGGATTGCTGTGTTTTCAGTCATGCCTGGACGCACGATTCTTTTCCCAGGACAAATGGGTTAAACTACAATTTTTTACTTAAGCCCCAACCTGAGCATTATTTTTCATTTTTCATGATTTCTGTAGAAAATTTCAAAAATCACCCTCTTTCGTCCTGGGAAAAAGTTCCATTGCCTTAGGGCTTGCAAAATGGGGACCAATGAAAAAACTGGGGTCTACAATGCTTTGCTCACATAGTGTTGAGGGATTTTTAGTTTCAGCCGAGTGCAGGCTAGTTCCTAGGGTCTATGAAACAGTGTCACTTAAACTGGGCCTGTGCACAGTAATATAAAATCATAGTATTGAAACTGCAAAGTTCATTTACCTGACAGTGAAGTGCAAGATGGCAGATATGTAGTTAGTGCATTCTCATACTTTCTCTTTGGAGCACTTTCTTGTACTCGTATTTGTTAGAATGAATTTGTATTCCTAGTCACATATTTTGAAAATAAGACATTGCTGCTGATGCAAAATTTCGTACTTGTTCTCATGAAAAGATGTAATCATCCTTGTAAGCCTGCTCATAGAAAAGATATGCTATCGTATTCATACTCACTTCCACAGAATGTGAACTTGTACTTGGATTCATGGCATTGTACTCACACTACAAATCAGTAAAATGACTTTTTACTTTTTGATTGTGATAAAAATGAGTGACAGATTGTTTTTCAGAATAGAATACCATTAACATATATATGTATATTCATGAACATCCCCTTGACTAAGTATGCCATCCTGTAAGTTGTGTTTGGTTGCATGCAATATCTCCTCGGTAGTTTTCAGGGCTCTTTTGTACATTTATACAAAGTTAAGTGTAGTTTAATGGTGACTTCAGTGAATATAAAGTTCTGATCCCTTAAATTGTGTTGCATGTGTGGGACAGTTTTAAAACGTTTTGGTGGGTTGTTCAAACACCGATTTTGGATGTTGAATGTTGCATGTCAGTCATTGAGTGACAGTGTGACAGATACTGAAGTATTTCAAAATGAAAAGCTGTCATTGATGTGTGTACCTCCTGGAATTCTAATATAATCCATGCATTATATAATACCTCTGTTATTGATGATTCATCAAGAAATCAATATTCAAAATAAACTTTCAAATGAAATACAACTCAGTCATGGTTATGGTTTAAATGCTCTCTGAAATAAAACAAGGACAATGTGCTGGTTACAGCAGTGTCTCCTTGTTAATCGAAGACCACAGCTTCAATTGCAGGATTGCTTTTTTGAAGTGCCAAACAGGTATGACATAAATTCTGCCCAGATCGACACTGGCCGAGCGTAATGTATTTGCACGATCGCGAACAGCTACGAAGTTGATAAGCGACCTACCCAGGCGCGGATCCAGGGGGGGCGGGCCCCCTCGCCACAAAAAAAAAAAAAAAAAAAAAACGAAAGGAGAAAAAAAGAAGAAAAAAAAGAAAAGGAGAAAGAAAAATTAAGAGCAAAAAATGAATAAAAGTGTCTAAGAACGTATTCAAAGTATATATTTCTGTTGGGGGTGGGTGAAGCTATCGATGGATTATCTTTTTATATATCTTTCAAAGTGGTTAGCGACGAAAGGAGCGCTACAATGTTCGAAAACAGCCGAATAGCTGAGTAATGATCCTTAACTTAAGATCTAAATAAGTAAACATCGGTTAGCTGCACTGAAATTTAGTAACAATTTTGTGTTAAAGAGTGAAATTTTTTGTAATCTAGAGGGATTGAAAGGCAAAGTTTTCGCCATACAGACCTTGTAGAATGAATACAGAAGACAAGCTGTCAGGTGACCCACCGTGGCAAAGTGGCACCAGCTGTTGCAGGCAAAGTGACGGCATGCATGATACCCTATTCGATTTCGAAACTGTCTGAAAAGTTTTAAAATGAACTCAAAAGGCTTTTAAGCTACAGACAGTGGCGTCGGCACAGTGGGCAATGGGTGACGTGTGTCCCCCTCCCCCATCGATTCTTGAAAATTTTTAAAATGGTCCCAAAAGTCGTTTAACCTAAGCTACAGATTTCTGTGGAGGGTGTAGGGTGAGATGTATTTTTGATGACTGGTTTATTTGTTCTAACCATTTTCTTTTACAAACTGTTCTCAAACTATCATAAGTTTTGGAAATTCTTGACAAATTCCAAATTTTCGCACTCTCCGCTAGCGTCAAGCCTTGTGTCAGAGTTGTCCTTATTATCAATAGCTTTCGGTAACTACTCACGGGGGAACAAAGGAGCAAAAGTGCGTTTTAAGAATTCTCAGTCAGAAGATTCGTTTCTGAATAGCATAGGTTGGTGGGAAAGTGACAGCGTCCGATGCAGGTTCTGAAATGCAGGTTTTGTCATGGACTAATATTTTGTTCAAAATTTCAGCGCGCATACGACAGGGTTTACACCCGATTTTATATACCATTGACAAAGCTTTGACGCAAGAAATTATTCCAGTCCAACATTTTTCTAAAGAGTACATCTCCTTCTCTGTAGGGCTCTCATCATTATGGGATCTTTGACTAATCTAGTCTAGCACATGATTTGAAAGATTGAAAGTACGTAATTGCCGTTGTTTATTTTCCAAACATCTTACCGCGACGTTCAATAATGACGAAAATCTTTTCTGAAACGAATTTTGCCTGTCCACCATCCCTCTTGCTATACCTAAAAAGAAGGTGATATATCATATCTCCTCCCATATGGATGTCGGGTAGTGAGAATCCCGTTGGTCCCTCTTTTGTATACTGTAACTAATTTAGAGCTCCCGGGAGGCTCTATACTGTTCTCTGTCAACCTTGGATATCCTTTTAAAATGTAAAGGAAAAATTTTATTGTAGTCCAAGAATGTTTCTGTGGACTCCACACAGGTATAATTGCGTGTACAATTTTCCCATGGGCGTGGATCGTGGGGGACGGGGGGACGCGCCCCCCTCACTTTTTTAGAAGGGGGGACATCGTCAAAAAGTCCCCCTCACTTTTTCAAAAATGATGGAACAGACTGCAATTATGCCTAGGAAAACGAAATTTTTAGAAGAAAAATAACCTAAAAATCGTACACTTTTGTTGCACCAAATCGCATCTGAGGGCATTCAGTTCTAGAAAAATTTCCCTTAGACCCCTCCCCCATGCCGAAGATCACAAAACTTATTGCCTACCCGTGACGCAAATTCTGGCTACCACCAACTGCTTCTTCCACGCCACAGGACGGCGATTCACAAATGTGAAAAAGCCCCCCCCCCTCCCCCCCCCCCCGCACACATTTTTAGAGATGGATCCACGCCCATGATTTTTCCTGGGACTTAAGGAGGTTTCAAGACAATATGTTAACCGTCTCTTAACGCGCGGTCACACTACAACGAATTCGGATCGGATTCCGATCCGATTTTTGTGAGTTTTTATTCAAATCTTCTCCATTTCGGGTCGGAAAGAACCCAAAATTTGCCAACCTGTGTAATTATACGATTTTTATGGCAGGACTACGAAAATTAATTTATACGAATTATTTCGTGAAGTCACATCGACAAACAGCTTTTATCGGACTACGCGTGTCCAATAAAAAGTGTCTGTCGGTGTGACGTCACGAAAAAATCAGTTAACATTTCATTTTCATAGACCTCCGATGCAAATCATATATTTACACTGGTTGGCAAATTTTGGGCTCTTTCTGACCCGAAATGGAGAAGATTTTAATAAAAACTCACAAAAGTCGGATCGGAATCCGATCCGAATTCGTTATAGTGTGACCGCGGCCTTACTCCCCTTTTTCACCCGAACAAAAGTTAGAATTCACTAAATTGTGAACATTTTCTAAACATACGATCACTTTAGAATGACCCAAAGATACCACCATTTTGCATATAGGCCCCCTAAAATTAACAAAAATTTCTCAAAGGGGAGGGTATACCCCTTCCTGGGATTGCACTCTCATGTACTAATAAGAAAAGGCTCTCCCGCCGTTGTATATAGCGTATACAAAATCCCACTGCCTAAAAAGCACGGTTTAGCAGTTATCTGCGGTTCCCCCAATCACCAACTCCAGCCGGCGCCATCGGTCATAGATTTCTGAAGGGTATACGTACCCTTCAGAAGTCCATAAAGAAGGTGATATATCATCTCTCCTCCCATATTGATGTAAGGTTGTGAGAGTCCTGTTGGTCCTCCTTTTCAGTGTACAATTAATGCAGAGCTCCCGGGATGCTCTATACCGAAAATTTTCGGCGCGCTTCGCGCGCAATTGTTTACGATCACGGAGAGAGGTACGTTTTTATTGAGAGATGGATTTATTTTTATCACTTTTCACAAAAAATCATTTGAAATCTTTCACGATTTTTGCAAAGTTTTCTCAATATTTCTTGATTTTTGTGTGATCTGCGCACTGTTAGCCTTGAATTGTTCCTTTTACTATCAATAAGGTCCCAAACGTATTCTCATTACTCATCGGTGGGGTTCTACTATAAGTCAATTATTCGTGTGCATAAACGTGATTTCAGAGTCAGCATTGTAAGGATGTTAAACAACTGATATTCATTTTTTCACCCTCCTCTTCTTATGAGAACTGAAAACTTAGTATCGAACCCACCTTCTAAATGATAAAAACACATAAAGGGAAATTGACACCGTTAGTCATAGCAATGGTTTTAAATGTAAATTCAAGTTTTCGGCGCGCTTCGCGCGCAATTGTTTCATCAGACGTCCTATACCCGAATACCGTTGAACGAAAATAAAACACTCATTATGGCAAAAACCATTTCAAGTTACCTACACCGGGCTCATAATGTTGGCGTGTAACTTTTAAGATAACCTTAGATTCTCCGTAACTTCTGCAGGTACATATAGTAACTTAAAATGAGCCATACATATCAAATTCCATGCAACATGAAAAGGTATAAAACCTCACTGACATAAGATCTGGAGACGATTTCTGTGCTCTTAAAATGCAATATTGAGAGAGCTTCCGGGGGCTTCGCCCCCTGGACCCCCACCGGGGCTCCGCCCTGGACCCCACGCGTAGGGACTCGCGCTTCGCGCTCGTGGTGCACCTTCGGTGCACATGAGGTTTTCCATCTTGGGCCATAGGCATCTTTGCCATAGGCAGAGAAATTACTGCGATGGTTATGTGTGTGTATGTATGTGACACTATGCTAGTAAACACGATATCTCAAGAAGGATAATCTCAAGGGATCTCGTACTGGCGTGTGGATATCTTTTTTTGAGCACATGATCCTTATCGTTTTTGGTGAAGGCCAAATATCATTTGGGGTCACCAAAGGTCAAAACATCAAAAACTTATAAGAGCGATATTTCAAGCAGGGAAACTTTGATTAATCTCATACTTAGCTGTGGGTGTCCCATGTTGTTTAGAAGCTCATTGTTTTTTGGTCGAGGTCAAATGTCATTTGGGGTCATCAGAGGTCAAATGTTGAAAACCTTAGAAAGTACTCGTAAACACACTATCTCGAGAAGGACAATGTGATGAAATTCACGTTTGTTGTGATGGCCCACATTGAGTGATGATCCATATTGTTTCTGCTGGAGTTCAAGGTCATTTAGGGTTACCAGAGGTTAAAATGTTACCACCGTTTAAACACCAAATCTTGAGCAGGTAAGCTTAGATGAATCTCATACTTAGCATGTGGATGGCCCATTTGAGTAGATAATCCCAATTGTTTTGGTGGAGGTGTGGGGTCATCAGTGTTCAAAAGGTTAAAACATTGCAACCATGATATCATGTTATGAAATCATGTCTTTTCTCAAGTGCTGTAGTCAAGTACTTTTATTCAAGTACTTCCGCGGTCCCCGAGTAGGGTCCGAGTACTGCGTTTTTTTTAATCCAAGTACCGAGTATGAGTACTTTTTCATCCAAGTACTTTATGAGTTCTTAATATATATATATATATATATATATATATATATATATATATATATATATATATATATATATATATATATATGTTATAAAATACACTAATTAATGTACATGGCTTCCTTTTGTTAAACACGATTTAGCCTAGGTGCAGTAGCCTACCGCAATATACATTAGCTGGCATTCAAGTTGATTGAACTTTTCAATTAGTTCCCCCTGTCTCTGGCATTTTGAAGAAATATATGCGAATATGATATCATACATGGGCGTCAATCCTGGGGGGACACGTCTCCCCACATTTAGATGGGCGGGGAACAATATCAAATGTCCCCCACCCCACACTTCGTAAAGAGTAGTGTCGTGGCTCTATTTGACTGCCTTTTTGAGTTTCATGTAGGTTTGTTGAAAGTGTCTCGATGCAGATTCTGAATGCAGATTTTGTCAGGGAAATCTTATTTAATGAAAAATTTCGGCGCGCTTGGCGCGCATGCGTCACAGTTTGCACTCCATCTCATGACCATTTAAATAGGTGATTATACAAGGAACTATTCTGATCACAACACTTTCCGAACAGTCTTCTTGTCACTTATGGGGCATTAAAGGGAGAATGCAGTCACCCCCCCCCAAAAAAAAAAAGTTGTAGCCCTATAGTAGACTATCCTGTTTCCTGAATGGCTCTTGAGAATCATGTGACAGTTTTCTCACTCAATTGTAAAATTTACAAGGAGCAACTGCTTGATTAACCTTGAATATGAAATATTTATGTTCTAAAATATCATGAAAGATACTTGGAAGCGAAATAAGAAATTTGTGACATTTAGCTATTGTTTCAAAATAAGTTTGGGGCGACTGCTTCTGACCTGTAAAACCCAGGAGCTTTCGGGGGCTTCGCCCCCTGGACCCCCACCGGGGCTTTGCCCCTGGACCCCACCCGTCATGGGCTCGCGTTTTGCGCTCGCCGTGCACGCTTGGCGTGCACATTTTCCACATTTGCGATAGTTCACCCCACCCACCCCCAAAGTTGAAAAGAAATCTACTCCCCTGTCTCCAAATATCTGTATAGTGGCCCCGCATCAATATGGGATCCTTCAATCTAATTTGTAAGCATGATGTAGAAAGTTGAAACTTTAAAGCACGTTGTTGCCCTGGCCGTTATGCATTTTTCAAAAACTTTTACCGAGCGCTTCGCGCGAAGCCGTTATCGGTATAGAAAGTGATTGCTAATACACTTACGAAGGAAAAGCTGAAACGCGCTTGTTAGTCCTTCACACCTTTTGCTAAACCTATCAGGGAGGTCTAACATCACCTTACTGCACCTGTTCTCTCTTTCTTGCCGATTCTCCATTGCTGGAAGCTGTTCGTCTGGTTTTTCGTTCAAAATTATAGTAAAATACGATAGATGTAAAGTGCTTGGCGTCAAAATGTATAGTACCATTTGGATGTCAGGTAATAAGAATTACGCCATTGTCCTATTTTATATAATTGATCCTATGAGAAAATGATCCCGCAGAAGACACAGTCGTACAAACCAATAAGATAACCGTCAGCCTAAAATCTATTTAGTCATAAAGCAGAACTCATAAACGAGGTGTTCCCTATCTTCACCTGCTCCACTTCATTTACCAAGCTGTTGCTAACCACAGAATTCTGCCAACTCTCTTGACGGCATGGAGCAAGTTTAATAGCTGTCGAACAAGTGTTAAGTTATTGCGTTTTATTGCGTACTTTTCTTCTATCATTTGTAATGTTCTGGGGGCTTGAATTTGACAAAATTTATATCGAGGAAGGTGTAAATTTTCCATAGAATCTGATTATTTTAATAATATTATTGACAAAGGTGTTCTATTAAAGAAACCTCTGTGTCATAATATACCCAGTACCAGTCAACCTTGAGAAGTCCATACAATAAAGTGGCAGTGAAGGCCATATCCTCCCAATTCGTTGCCAGACTTTCCCTATTCATTGCCAATTCTTTCTACCGTCAGTTCTGTGGGATCATCTTGGCAGGCCAGAGCTTCCAGGAGGCCCTATACAGGCATTTGCCAGCCTTAGATGCCCTTTTATAATGCGTAATGAAGGAAAGGAAAATTTTCATTATAGTCCAAGAAAGTTTCTGTTGACTCAACGCAGATATTTTTGCGGAAAAACTTTGCCAGAATAGAAGCAGTAAAGTAGCCAAAAAGGAGGCTTCAGGAAGATTGTTGAAAACGTATTCTTCCCTTAGATAACATACAGTACTCCCTTCTTTCACCTAAACAAAACTTAGAGTTTACTAAATTATGGACATTTTCCAGCCATATACGATCTGCTCCAAAAATAAGCCAAAGATATAGTACCATTTTGCATCTAAGCAACCTTAAATTTACAAAAATTTCTCAAAGGGGGTATATCCCCCTCCCCTTAGACCCCTCCCCTAGGGCGACACCGTCATGTAGTGACAAAGAAAGGATTCCCACTACCGTATACAACGCAGGGTGCATAAAAAAGGTGCAATTTACGCGTCGCCACTGCAGTTGGTAAAAGCATCCAGCCAGCCGGAAAATTAGAATTCACTAAATTATAGACATTTTCCAGCCATCCAAAAATATCCCAAAGATAGCACCATTTTGCACTTAAGCAACCTTAAATTAACAAAATTTCTCAAAGGGGAGCGTGACGCCCCCTCCCCTTAGATCCCTCCCCCAGGACGACACCTTTATGTAGTGACAAAGGATCACCGCAGCTGTATACAAAACGCAGGGCGCATAACAAAGTGCAATTTACAAGCCGCCACTCTGTTGGAAAAACATCCAACCAGTCCGAATTGGGGGTCTTCACACCCAAAAACATACGGCCCTAGCTACGGGCGTGGTTGGGGTTCATGATCTCTGACAATGATCCACGCTGCGGAGCGTGGTTTCAGCTATTTTTGGACATGATTTAAGTAACATTTTGAAGTAATGCCGTGGACTCCGTGTATTTCAACTGACAGATCATCTATGATGGTCATGTTAACTTTGGAATCATTTGCGTAGCCAGAGGGGGGACAGGGGGACATGTCTCCCATCGAACTCTGAAAAAAATTTGGTAATGGAACACAAAATTTGACTTCAAGTGATGCTAAATGTTGCACCAGATTGCATCTGAGGGTACTTAAATATTCAAAAATTTCTCAAAGGCCGGCGATCAGTCCCCACAGTTGGCCCCCTCCAAACAAGAATCATGGCTACGCCAGTGTTTGGAATCCTAACTCTTATTAGAATAGGACAACGTCAGTAATCACAAGAGGGGACACAGGGAAGGGCCGATAGAAAGACACGCCCTTTCAAAAACAAAGGGCTTCGTGATAGTTTGTGCTAAGTCATGTGTGCCCCCCACGGCAATCACACAACATACTGCATGGCCCCCAAACTTTAATATGGATCAAGGGTGGCGCCAGCGGGGGGGGGGGCCAGGGGGGCCATGCCCCCCCCCCCCGGCGGGGAAATTTTTCGGTTTCGTCGGGGAGCTGTTATGTATACGATAAAATATGTAGTCCCCGACAACGCCCAGTTGTCCCGACGATTTACTTAATTTTGGTCTAAATTAGGGCAAATTCTTCAATAAAAACCCCAAATTTTCCAATTTTCTTCTTTAAAGCCCCATTTCTTTCAAGTTTTCCATGGAAAATGCCGGCAATTTTTTCAAATTTTCTCCAAAAAGAGCCCAAAATTTTCGGCGCGCTTCGCGCGTCAAAATTTTCCTTCAGACGTCGTTTCGGCGCTTTATTTCCTTCGTTGAGACGTTGGGTTGCTGGCCCCCCCGTCGGGGAACTTGGCCCCCCTGTCGGGGAAATCCTGGCGCCACCCCTGATATGGATTGACGCCCCTGATATCATACGAATACCTTCTTAAACAGCTCAAGTTGGTCATATGTGAAAAGGTAGGAACCCATGCGTCCACATGGAATAACGAGCGCGCCGTCTTCATGACGAGAAACCACAATGATCTGCGGTTTCTTGTCAACAAGATCACATTGAGCGGCAAGCAAGTAATAAAGATAACTGACGCGATTATCGTTGAAACTCTGCGCGAACTTCTGATTTGTACGGATTTTACGTGCAGTATAGACTAGCACTCGAAAGCAACCACATTATCAAGATGACGGGACCACTGGCATGCACTGAGTTAAGCCGCTGACGTGATCATAACGACGGTGTGATCTTGATAAGGTCCCCCGCTCAATATTTTAATCAAGGCAGTTCATCTTGATATCGAGTACACATTGTCATGGAAAATTTAATTTTAGTTTATTCAAATGATAAAACTGGAAACCTGATTTCTTTTGAATAGCCCTGATATATCATACAGAACAACAGGCCTATTTTTTATGCATTTTTCTGGAAAACCTTTTGAACAGAGAACATGCGTTACAGGGGAAACTTACGTTCGAGTCAGTTGCGCACTCATTCTATACTGCCATTCATTGAGCAGCCTACTCGCTGATCTACGCAAGACACTCAACGTGCCCCACTGTGTTACCCACTTACCAATTATGTTACTACAGCTCCCAAGAAACATTCGTATCCTGCTTTCTCATGAAATTGTTCATAAGGTTTTGAAAGTATGCAATTTTCGATGTCGATTGTATGTCGATTACGCGCATGCATGAATACATCAACAGGGATAAGTTTGGCAAAATAAGCCCTTCTAATTTTCCACCTACGATTTAGCTCAAAATATCTTGTCATGTTTTTTTTTTCTTCTGATAGACTGATTGTATAAAAAAAACGAAGAACTCCCACACACCGCCCGTTCTTGCTTAGAGTGCAGTATGCATTTATGCTATCGATTTTGCATATCTTACAATCGGAACTATTTGAATTTAGCCTATGATTTCTAATTCATATAAATAAAACATAAACGACAAACGATTTACGTAAGCACTTCATCGCTAAGTTTACTTCTGAAGACGTAGGAATGCTTTTTTCTCAATTGTTAGGTAATGTGTTTTTCTTTTTCGCCAGAGCTGCTTTTACATGGTAAGGTCATTAAAACAGTTCTTGAACTCCTTGTATGCACTATCGCGGGGCTTTCTTAGGCCCCAGGCTTCTCGTTAATTTTCATGTTCCTTCGGGGTATGTAACTCCTCCAGGGAGTAGTTGAAGACTTTTTAACTGCAGTTGGAGATAGCCTTCACAGGACTTTTCTTTAACAATAAAACCTTTGCTTCATTCAAAGTTGAGCTGTTTTGTTTTCTTTTTGGTTTCGATGAAAAGAAAAACCTATGCGTTCATGGTGGCGTGTGTGCGTGTGTGTGTGTGTGTGTGGGTGTGTGTGTGTGTGTGTGCTTGCGACGCTTAGCTCGTTAAAGGTGTGTTCACACCAAAACCGAAATGTACTGCGTTTTGCCGGCGGGACGTGAATTTTGTTACCTCAGAACAAATGGGACGGTTTTCTAAATTTTCATTGACATAAAATTGCCCCTATTTTTATAGCAAAAAATTTCTCAGTTCTCATATTTATTTTGTGGATACCCTGTATTAAGAGTAAGAATCTTGTTGTTTAGGTGGAGGTCATTTTCCTTCTTTGTCTCCGCAATCTCCAATATTTTGCTTAAGTACGCAACATTCCAACCCTCCATGCTACTACGCGTATACCGTACAGTAATCCGGCCGAAAGGTCATCTGGGTTCACAAGAGGTCAACTCTGAAAACCTTTGTTAACACAATATCTCAAGATAAGAACCATAGATATTCTTCATACGTAGCATGTAGATGTATTATGTCAAGAGAAAATCCCCTACGGTTTTGGTGAAGGTCAAAGGTCATCTAGGGTCATCGGGGTCAAACTGAAAACCTTGTTAACATAATATTTCAAGGTCGGAAGCATGGATACTCCTCATACTTAGCATGCAGATACATAATGTCAGGAGAAAGAACCCTGTTGTTCTTTGGTGAAGGTCAAAGGTCATCTAGGGTCATCAGAGGTCAAACTCTGATACCCTTGTTTACACAATATCTCAAAGAAGGAAGCATGGATAACTTTTAAATTCAGCATGTAGATGCACTTTGTCAAGAGAAAGTACCCTTTTTGATTTTGGTGAAGGTCAAAGGTCATTTAGGGTCATGGGAGGTCAAACACTGAAAACCTTGTTAAACACAATATTTCAAGTTAGGAAGAATGGAAACTCTTCATTCTTAAAATGTAGATGCATCATATCAAGAGGAAGAACCTTGCAGTTTTTGGTGGGGGTCAAATGTCATCTAGGGTCATCGAAGGTCAAACTCTGAAAATTTTGTTAACACGATATCTCAAGGTGGGAACCGTTGATACTCTTAAACTTAGCATGTAGATGCATTTTGTCAGGCGAAAAAAAAACTATTGTTTGTGTCGAAGGTCATCTAGGGTCCCTAGGGGTCAAACTGAAAACTTGTTAACACGATATCTTAAGATTAGAAGCAGTGATACTCTTCTTACTTGGCATGTTGATGCATTATAAGAAGGGAAAGAATGATCTCGTTTTCGTGGATGTCAAAGGTCATCTACTGTGTGGTCAACATTTGAAAACCTTGTTAACATGATATTTTCAGGCAGGAGGTATGGATGTTTATGAAGAGTGTTATGCGAAGAGTCGGAACTCTATACTTCAGTGGGGGTCAAAGGCCATCTGAGGTCACCTGATATTTTATGCTTGGAATCTCATAAAACTTAAAAATGGTTTCATTTGCCCTATTACATACAAAATGCTGTTATTGTTGATGTTGTTTTGTGCTTGGTAAGAAGTCATTTTAGTTCACCATTTGTCAAATTTTTAAAACCTTGTTAGTATGCCCTCGATTAGGATCGTGGCAATGTCTCGTACATTCTGTGTGAATGCATCACATTGATCCAGAACATTAACATTTTAGAAACTCTGTAGTTTTAAATAAACCTAAAGAAGCTGAAATGAATTCGAAACCTCAATGCATTTTTGCATTCTGATTTATGGAGACACAAAGTCAGCAGCAAGTTCAAATCAGCCTAATTTCCATGGGTGTATAATATTCATGACATACCAGGACAGTGTACTGTACTAAGGGTACTTTCCGTATCATTATTAAATAAAAACATCATCCACAAATATCGAGATAGGGAGCTTTTTGATTACCTGTTTTAATTTTTGGTCAGATCTCATTTTAAATATGCTATGAATTAGAACCCACATTTTGATAATTCGACAGAAACTATACAGCAAGTCTTTTGCCTCTTGACCACTAAACCACATAACTCAGTCCCATGATTAAAGAATTGCCACGTATGATTGACCAGGGACAGCCTTCAACACACTATGCCCAAGTTAATGTGATAAACTTCGAGGAATACTGTATTTCTTGAGGTCGTCGAGTGTACTAGCCTTCACAAACGCATAATGCTTTGACATCAGATTTTCAAACCCGACCTGTCCTATATATATATATATATATATATATATATATATAGATATATATATATATATATATATATATATATATATATATATATATATATATATATATATATATGGCAGGTTGTAAAATGCTGTAAGAGCTTATGATCAGATAGAACCCTTGGTCCCACTCCAGTGCGGATATTGCCTTGTTAGAGAATGCACAGAGACGTGCCATAACTTCTACAAGACGTATACTATTTATGAAGGATTTTGTCTTATTATGAGAGACTGCATATGTCAAATCTGCCAGTTCTTTGATATAGAAGGCTGAGGAAAGATATGATTGGAGTTTTCAGAGTTGATAATGACATTTGTGACAGAAAAGTAGCATTTTAGTAACGAGAAGACCACTTCTTTAATCATATAAATCAACATTGTCAAGCATATTTTGCAAAATTTTCAAAAATCGGACTGTTGATTTCCGGAATGGTATTCCTGCTAACGTTTGGGGAGCTGACTTTGTATACAGTTTTTGAAAGATGACGACACAGGAAAGATTTTCATTTGAAATTTGATTGTAATACCAGCTATCATTACTATAAACAATGGTTTGTTGACACTCAGTTTTTTAACATTGCTTTATTTATAAGACATAGAATATTTGTAAGCCTGCCTTTATATCACGTGGTATAGACCTTATGCATATGACGTCACAAAACAGTGCTCCCTCGTTTGGAGGAAAGCGCATATCGTTGCAAGTTGCACAAACAAATGCATGACAGCTGATATGCCAACCAATCGGATAAGCGCGTAGGTCTACTACACGCGCATGCGAAGTCTACTGCGCGCCTGCCAAGTTGTTCATTATTTTGCCTCCAAAATGACGTCTCGTGACGTCAGTGCATAAGGTCTATACTAAGTATCGTACTTATTTATTTATTTTTATTTATTTATTTATTTAACATTAACATGAGGGTGGAAAACTCGGTTAGCTCACAAAAGGCTAATCTTACCCGAGGCCCTCGTAAAAATTAAAAAGGTATAAGAGGAAATAAAAAGCACATTTACAATATACAAGTATAGAAAAACATTAAAAGAGAAACAATCAAAGTAGTAAAGGTAGTAAAAGGGAAAATTACGCTGGCATACATAAAACAGAGAAATAAAAAGAAAAAAATAAAAGGAATAAAAGGAAGATGACCAAGATTATAAGAGGGAAATTTACAAAATTGCACATAGCCTAAAACAGAGAAATGAAGAGTAAAAAAAGCATAAACCCTATAAAAACATTAAGACGTAAAACATAACAAACATGAGTGTAAAAATATCATAAGTAAGAGTTAATAAGACTTTTAAAATGATTCAAAGACTTTGCGTTCCTACATTCGTCAGGGAGTTCATTCCATTCATGAGAAGCTAAGTATGTGAAACGTCTCTTGTGGTATTCTGTGCGTCCCCCACTAACAAATAAGTGATTAAAAGTTTTTGATCGAAGGCAATACGTATGGACATTGTGAGTGTACTGAAAAAGATCACGAAGATACTGAGGTGCTAATCCATTCAAACATTTATAAAGCATGATTAACCTTCGAGCTTTTATGCGTTTGTCGAAGGGTTGCCAACCTAAAGTTTTGAAAAGTTCGTCTGACTCGCACTCAAAGCCAGCATCTAAAATTACTCTTGCTGCTGTTTTTTGCAAACGTAAAATCATATTGAGGTCACCAACATTACAAGTGCCCCATAAAATACTACAATAATCTAAAATTGGTACAATGTATCCATTATAAAAAGAGATGCGAGTGGTTGTATCTATAAATGGCTTAATTCTTCTCAAAAGCGCCAGTTTACTGTTAACAATCTTACACACGTTATCAACATGATACCATATGGCATCGCATTGCATCTCATTGCAGTGTCACGAATTTGAGCAAGAGTCTCCCTCCAATGTTTTCATCGTAATATGCCGAATCCCTGTGAACTCAAAATGTGTATCTATACTTAATACGACCTTCTTTATATAGATAAGGCCTATTTTTTGTTTGCTTATAAAAAAGACGTCACCCTCTAGTACCTCTGTCTTAAATATTGAAAAGTACCATCTCACCATTCTTGCCTGACATCAATGTTTGTAATAAATAACGTCTTCTACGAATCACTCAATACAAAATTGCATTAGCTGATTGCCCAGAGATGGGATTTTCCTTTAAAAAGCTCAACACTCACATATTTCTTCAACACATTTGTTATTTGGACGGACGTATCGCATGTGTCTACCCTCCCCATCTGATGAGTCTCATACGAATAATGTATGTTTTGGAATCCTTATCGTTCGTCCAAGTAATATATTACAAAAGATAATCTCTTTAAATGCAATTTTCTCACCTCTCAGCTAGTTCAATTCTAAATAAAAAAAAGCTGATCGAGCGTAGACAACGTTTTACACTGCCTAAATCAGAAAAGATGATTGGCCAAACAACGATATGATTTAGTACTTTACAACTATTTGACATTTTCGACATTTTACACCTTGTTTGGTCTGTGCTGTACGAACGTACTTTATACATTGTGTGTGTACAATTTTCCTCCTTGAGGAAGCTAAGACGGTTCAAGCTTCATGATTGAATATATCCATAAACCAGTACAAACATGACTTTCAGAATATATATATATATATATATATTTATATATATATATATATATATATAAATATATATATATATATACATATATATATATATACATATATATATATATATATATATATATATATATATATATATATATATATATATATATATATATATATATATATATATATATATATATATATATATATATATATATATATATATATATACCATTCTCACCCCAGGTAACTATGAAAGGAAGAAATACTAGTCCTGGAAATGTTTTCCGTTTAACCAGTGAACTGTCTTCGGTCGACTGGGGAATCGTCATGTCCAATAGTTCTGCAATTCTTTTTTAGACATCTTTCGCCGCTGTTTTGATGGTTATCAATAGGAATTTGAAGTCCAGTCAAAGGAATATAGGCTTTTCAAAAAATTCAGAATTAATCCTACGCCTAGTAACAAAAATGCTTACTTTTTGTATGGAAATGTGCTTACTAACACAATTCGAATGGCTAAAAATTGTATTACCATGACATCATTGAACCTAAAAAAAGCAATAGCAGCCAACTGTGGAAAATTCTAAATAACACCCTTTTATAAAAATGGTAAAATACACTCTAATAATTTGTTTATATATGTGTGAGGGTGGTCCTTGTAATCGTCGTTTTCATATTGCAAATAACTTGAACAAATAGTTTTCGTCCGTTGCCTATTCATTAGCTAACAATCTTCCGAAAGTAAACCTCAATCCATTGGGCTCTGCCCCTTAAAATACCCAAGCATCATTTTTAATATTTCCTACTTGTCTTGAGGAATTATCATCCATCGTTATGAAACATGGAAAGAGCTGTGGCTTTACTGAAATTTATAGTGATTTATTAAAGCAAATTTGTCATGTTAATGTTATTCCCTTGAATCATATCATCAGCCTTTCTTTTGCTTCTGGCATCTTTCCTTCAGAACATAAAATTTTTAAGATTATCCCTCTTCTTAAATCAAGCGATGCCCAAACTTTATCAAACTATAGGCCTATTTCCTACTACCATCTAACTCTAAAATTGAACGGTTGCTTTATAATAGACTATAAATTTATTTCTAAACATGATATTTTTATACCTTATGCCAGCGGTTCTCACATGATAGGTCGCGACCCAAATGTGGGTCGCCAGATGCTTTCTAATGGGTCGTAAGCAGCTCTGTGGGTCGAGCGGGTCGCAAACGATTTCTCGACTAGAAGAACCGGCGTCATCCAGGACAGTTCCATCAATTTTAGGCCAATACCAGTAATATCCATCAATAATTCACGGGCGATGAGAATTATTTAATTGTGCGTGGTTGAGGAGGTACGTTTGATTGTAACTAAAGGGGCGGTTCCTCTTCACAAGTAACAGGGCAGACCCGTCTGTCGAACCTCCAAATCTCACCTGCTTGTACTGCGTATGTTCCTTGTGGTAGCCTTTTCGAATCATACATGTGTGTGACTTGATAGAGGGATCGCGGGGTGACAGTGGATAGCTAGTAATGGGTCACGACAGAAAAGGTGTGAGAACCGGGGCCTTATGCAAATCAATACGGTTTCTGGAGTACCCATGCTTCGTACATGGCTGCCTTTAATCTCGTTGGCAAAATTGTCCGTGGTCTCGATACTTATTACACAACTTCTGCCTTCTTTCCACCTATCAAAAGTTTTTGATACTATTGACCTCACCATTTTACTCAGTAGACTTTTCTTGTGTGGTATGAGAGGAATTGCTCTATTGTGGTTTAAAAGTTACCTTAAAAATCGTTCACATTTTGTTTTCTTTAATGGTGCTAAATCTTCTACACTTCACTGTAGTATGGGTGTTCCACGGGCTTCCATATTAGGACCTTTACTGTTTCTTTTATATATAAATGACATTAATATGTCCTCATTTGTGTTAGAATTAACATTATCTGCAGATGATACTGTGTTTTTTTTTTTTTTTGCAAGCTCCATTTCTGTTGGTGATGTACTTCCAGTTTAATTACCCCTGAGTTTTCTCATAATCTCTATTTTTCGATGCGGTCGGGGTTTATAACTCAGTCTAAACCACACCCCTTTCCTAGGCCGTTCTACTTTGTCCGTGTTCGACCAGGGAGGTGTTAGGACCCTCGTTCGACCGAGAAAAGTATTTAGCCTAACTATTGATAGGAATAGAGCTCCACCTCACATTTCTATGGGTATACTGGCTGCCAGATAAATGGTTGGAACATTCACGCACCATAAAATATTGAATTTCGGGTTCTTAACACTTAGTACCTGGGACGTACCTATCTGATAATAGGTAAAATGAGAACAGCGTTTCATTTCATCATTTACGTCTGAAATGAGGATGTATAAATCGTGAAAAGTCCAAACACCATAACACATTAGCCTAAACATTATCTGAATTTGCCGAATAGTGCCAGTGCTACATACAGAGATCAGATCAGACTGTGCCAATCCGCAACTGGCTGATTGGTATACAGACCCGTGAGAAGGATTGAAAAGGAGTGGGAAAAGGGAAGTGGGAGACCAGGGCGAGGGCAAACAGTGAATAGACCAAGATCAGGTAGCAATGCAGCAAAGCCCCCAAACCTGTATATACATTTTGAATTTCATAATAAACTTTGTATTCAATATTACTGTCAGATGATATGAGGGAAGCATTAAAGAAAGTACACTAATATCAAACGGATTTTCTGTAAATCTTAAAAAAATAATATGAACCTTACGGCATTACGAAAATCTTTACACAACCAACCCCACCCCACACCACCATCCCCCCCCCCCAATTCACAGAATCTAGATGAATAGGAAATTATCTGTATATAGTAGAGAAATTTGTTTGATGATATCCTGCTAACTAGAAAGCCAAGTTGTGGACATTTTCTCACCCCACCCCCAAGCATGGTTAGGGAAAGGTGAGCAATGGGGCTAAAAAATTTGTACTGCTCAACTCAGTAATATTATGCTAAAATTGGATTTGTCGAAAGGGCAGCTCTGTAGTTCTTCTTAATTAATGTATACGTGCTCTGAAGACGATACGCACAAGAATTTTTCAATCTAATCAGCGAGTAGCAACTGCAAGTATTGCAAGTATTTGCAATACTGGAGTGACGTAAACGTATAACTTTAATACTCCGTTGCCACAAACACTCATGTTACCATAACTGACAAAACCAAAGGTAGGTCTTTAAATCCAAATACTAAAGAAAAAAGGAAGAGACTAAACTTCATTTAACGTAAAATAAAGCAAATTTCTTTATACTGTGTTTACATTTAGCAGTCACAAAAATAGAAAAAGGGATTCTAACTCTAAATAATATAAGTGCAGGATACTTCAGCTTAATGTCCTCTTCGAATCAGTACAAATAAAATGATTTTACCACCTGACAGAGGCTTCCATATGACGTCGAAGAGTTCCGATCACCATGCTGCTGGTCACAGCTCATGCGCAGAGGGTTATGTTAATAGTACAAACGGTTGTGATACAATGAACGTTTGGCAGTGAAACTGTATATGAGAAAAGGAGAGATATGCTTCTCTGTGAAATCGGTGAAAAGCCACAACAATTAGAAGTCCGACATGCAGATGGTATTCTCATTTGTCGTTGAAACGCGAGGAAGTAGCTTCTCTTCTGTTCTGCTTACTATAAGCTGTAGCTTTTAATAGATGTTACTACCCTGCAAAGTGGAAGTTGTGAGACAATGCGCAGACTCTAAACGGCCGTATGAGGAAATAGGGCTCCCCCACTTTGCTGACACCGATCTAAGTGTTCATAGATCCACTGAAATAGTGAAGGTTCGTTTTACTCAGAGACAAAATTCAGATCGATTTTTGGGAGTAAGATTCCTCATTCATCAATAATAAACTGTTAATTGAACAGTAACCTCTAGAATGAAGGTAAAATCGTTCGTTTAATGGCAAAGAGTGACTATAAAACGTTTTTTTCTCTAAAGGGATAATTGTATCTTCTTGCCCTCTTGAACTTAACAAATTCAGTTAGGAAAACAATGGGACGCCAAATTAAAGATAACTTTTGAATGAGTGTCCCTGAGCTTTTCATTTTATAAAACCTATAAATGGACACCAATTGAATGCTAAACATAAAACCAGGCAGTGACGTAGAATAATCATTATCATAGTCGTTTCTTAAAAAACAAAAATCCTGAATGTTTTCACAGGCTACTTATAGCTTCAAGCTTCCAAAAAACTTCTTAATTCTAAAGAAAATCTTGGCAATATCATTCAAAGATTTTTTTTACTTTCATTTCAATGCAGACTGCAAAACCTTTGGTGTCTGAAAGAGACATTGTTATCTACTTATCTTAAATGTTAAAAGAGTTGTCATCAAAGGAAAGCCAGGTCAAAACCGATATCTGAGCAGGAAGTTGCCATAGCAACTCCTAGGTTTCACTATCAGACGAAGACTAACACAATCCGTCATTTCTTCGTACGCCGTGTGCAGATCTGTTTAGCTATCTTTTTGTCACCTCTAGCTGAACTTGAGATCAAGCCGTTGCATGTCACCAATTTATGCCTCCCGTTAATTTAAATTTGAGAGTTAGAAGATTCCTCGACATTCTTTGTAAATAAGATTAAGAGTTACTAATTTCATAATTCGTAAACCAAACCAGGGGACCCTTTGACTGTTTCTTGTTAAGCTAAACATAAAATGACTACGGCTTTGCTTTCCTCTACATCGAGTGGCAACAAGAGCTGTTGTATAATCAAGTAAAGCTCTGACTTTGCATGACTTTTTGGAAAATAGTACAGTAGTACAGTGGAGAGGCCCGAACACTCTTACGAATAGAAACCATGCTATACAGTTCAAGGGGTCACGCGATTATGTAAAGTGCGTGCCCAGTCTCCAATACTCGCACACCTTCCAGTGGTTGATAAGGGTTCAGCTTGAGTGGACTGAAAGCTGGTAGCCCTACAGACCTTGTGCATTGACGTCACGCGACGTCATTTTGGAGGCAAAACAATGAAGCACATTGCACGCACTACGTAGACTTCTCAGGCGCGCGTATAGTGGATTTAAGAGGGGTATTCAATCGGTCCACAAATCATATGTCTGCATTTGTTGGTGTATGTTGCAATGATACACACTTGCCGCCAAGGTGACGACATATGCATACGGTCCATACATATATGCCAAAGGACCAGTTTTTAAAGTTTTTCAGTTCAAGTAGTAATTTCATCTTATATATTTGGCAAGTTTCTTTCACCATGCTAGAAACCTGCTTTTGACTTTGTAAATCGAACTAGATGTAACTTGAAGTCGTAATAAAATTACCATAAGGAAAAAAGCCACATTCTTGTAACAAAAGTCTTTACACTTTTACTTAGTATATAACTAAAATGGGTTCTGCGAATTTAGCGTACGCTAGTTACCGGGACCCGTACATGTTCATACAAGGAAATGTCTTTTGTGGTTCAGAATAGAATTTTGCTTTAAGCCAACAGTACGCTTTATACAATAAAAAGAACCTCATATTTTGTAAGACACGCGCATTTGAAAAGTAAAATTTTGCCGATATCAGTGTTGACCAACCTGGAACATAAGCTGTTATGCGCCCCTTTTTATCAAAAGTCCAACTAGGCAAATATAAGACCTTTATACCCGAAGGGACACAAACCTTTTAGTTTATTACATCAAGTGTCTCATTTTGATCACACTTAATCCTTCACAAAAGTGAAAGAAACGATCGACTTCATGGGCAGGCCTCTATGTCTTTACATGGAGCTTTACAGAAAAGAACATGGAATTATTACGGAATAGCTCCATGGTCTCAAGCAGCACATGAGAAGTTTGAACCACTTTCGGTAAATTAGATGCAGCACTCGATCCTTTCCTGGTTTAAGTTACAGTTTATAATGTAGATCGCGAAACATACACCAGCAATGAGGTTTCATTTGTGTGCAACAGCAGACTGTAACTATATGAGATGAATGTCCAACCATTCAAACTATGCTAGTATCTCATGATCCATTGGTTTACAAATTTAAGGAACCGAACAATAAATTGAATGACAAAAATGCCCTAACAAGAGAATACATGCGCAGATCCTGGGAGACAGGGAATGAACCCTATTTGAGCATTCAAGCTTCTCGTTTGCAGGGCACTCACGATGTCCAGGTATGCAAGACTTCCGTTGTTTTTTCTCCCACCCAAGTTGGATTCTGCGAATTTAGCGTACGCTAGTTACCGGGACCCGTACATGTTGATACAAGGAAATGTCTTTTGTGGTTCAGAATAGAATTTTGCTTTAAGCCAACAGTACGCTTTATACAATAAAAAGAACCTCATATTTTGTAAGACACGCGCAGTAAGACACTTGCAGATGTAAACCCACACCCATTCACTAATTCCAAAACAAAATCTTCGGCTTTTGCAGACGTTTGACAACGCAACATTGATACAAGTAGCTGTAAATTATATTGAGGAATATCTAAAAAGCCAGGGCATTACATGGAAGCTGACCTGAGGAGAGTACTTGTATTTATCTTTTCGCGCGTTTGTCTGTGTATACCTTATGCACTGACGTTATGCGACGCCATTTTGGAGACAAAACAATAGGCCCTATGCATAGGCGTCAACCTGACGTCATTTTGGAGGAAAACAATGAAGCACACGTGCACGAACGGCGTATTTCTCACGTGCGTGTAGCGTATACGATCGGTTGAAAAAATAAACTGTCTGCATCTGCATCACTGCATTTTTTGGTGTATTACTTGCAATGATACGCGCTTATCTTCCAAACGAGGGAGCACTTTGTGCTCTGTGACATCATATGCATAACGTCTATGGAGCACATTTCCCTCACAACGTAGGCTTTGCTCCCACGTGTGGCAGATTTGAACGCGTATCTGGTTGGTTCACAAATCAGCTGTCTGCATTTCCTACCAGTGTAACTTGCAATGATACACGTTTGCCTCCAAACGAGGGAGCAATTTCTGCTCTGTGACGTCATATGCATAAGATCAATTAGCACTTATTAAAGATTAAAAATATTTTAGATGGTTCTGGTATGTCATATATTTGGAATGATCCTTACGATATAAATATTCCGTGGATGAAGAAAACATTGAATTTGAGATTAAGTGATATGTACGAGCAGAACTGGTTGTCTGAAGTTTATGAAAATTCCCAGTGTAAAAATTATCGTATCTTTAAATCCAGGCTCGTCTTGGAAAAATATCTTTTGTCCCTTAGTAATCGTGACCGTTTAAGTCTTTTTAGTTTCCGTTGTGGGAATACTAAAGTTCCTGCCATTGCCGGATGTTTTCTTAACATCGACCTTAATGACAGACTTTGTGAGCTTTGTACAAGTGGATCGATTGGTGATGAATTTCATTATCTTTTTCAGTGTACGGCATTTAAATCGGATAGTGAGCATTTTCTGAAACGTTACTATAGGGTGGGTCTAAACACTTAAAAATGGCTCAGCTTTTAACAACAAGAAATAAGAGGGTGCAAAGGAATCTAGCCACATTCTGTAGTATTATGTCCAATCGCTTTAAATAAGTATTTTTCATTATTGAGGGTGAGCATGTGTGTGCCTTTTTAGGTTTGTGTGTTCGTGTTTGTGTATAAGTAGCTTTGTCGTTCATACATATCTGTCCAATTTTTCGTATATTTGGTTACTTTATTTTCAGTTGGGGTCTGGTGACTAGGTTTAATTTTGTGTGTGTTTGAATGTATAATTTGTTTATTACTTGTTTCGTATTGATTTTCCTGTTATTTGTACAATATTCTGTTTCCTTATATGTTTGTATTGACTCTAACACCTCCTAGGGGGTATAAAGAGTAAATAAACTGAAACTGAACTGAGCACTCGTAAAAATGATCTTCTACAGGGCACCAGTATACCCAGTCTCATACAAACTTTGAAACTTGAGCATTGATGCGAATCCAAAAATTGCTCGTACTGTCAGTGGCAACACAAAGTGCATGGGGTATTTGCCGAACGGGGAATTGCTTTAGAAATTTGTGTCGAGGTCTGTCGCCTCTTCCAAATTTTTCTCCCTCCCACTAGATATGATACTGAAGCTGAATCTGATACTTCAAAACATTTAAAGCCAGGGCAATCGTTTCTATTACAAATAGCCCCGGATGCGATTTCAATAATTAGCCTAAACTCTGATATGTCTAAAAAATGCATTTTTTGGACGCGCTTCGAGCATGTACACCCATCTCAGATACTTGTGCCACAGTTAATCCCAGGTCAACCTCTTGTAGGGTAGGTGGAGTGAATTTACTATTTCAAAGATCCATCAAACCTTACGACCACAATCCATTCTCCCCATTCACAATCCCCTGCATCAGAATTGACCTGTCATTAACACTATAGTCACGTTAATATATAAAGTGTTCCAATTGTGATTTGAGTAGTCTGTTAAATGCACATTACACACCATTTGAAGATATTTAAATGCTCCATTCCAATGCTCGCAGCTTTTAAAATACCCCCTTCTGGGAGTCTTGTCTCTGCGTTGTCCATGACCCCACCCGGGCCTCAAGACGGACCCATGGACCCCGCCCTCGGCGGAGAACAAACGTTTCTGCAGGCAATGTCTTGGGCGCCGTTTACTCATTCTAATTGTGCCCCCAATAATTTCTTCTACCCCTCATTCCCTCTCTTTCAAACCTCACGCAGTCACTGCTCATACCCATGAAAAATAACACATGATGACAGTTCGCCTACTTAGAACCAGAAAACTACTCACACTGCACGTCTCTTTAAAAGAGCTTGTACCGAATGGTAAGTCATTCAAGCCTGGAGCTATGTCCTCTTTAAGTGCTGTGAATTTACAATTTGGAAAGCGCATTTTGTGTTTTTAAGTCATATAGGAAAACCATAAAAATTTAAGGAGCTCTAAAAGAGAGCTAAAAGCCATCTGTACGCTTTAACGACTTCACCACTAAAAATTACACCTTCATGAATTGAGATATGCAAATCTTACTTTCGAAAAACTGACAAAGATTCATAACCTCTTTTTCGAAACAGCTGTAAAATTGACACCGATTTGAAATAAACGCTGACGATTTACACTGTACTTTCCTCATGTTAAGTCTTAGAGTGTGAGCTGATCAATTGCTCACGTTGTAAGAAGTGATGTCAAGGATGTTTGTTCAAACATAAAGAGTTAAGACCGTATGGAGTAGCATAAAAAAAATCCATAGTTTACAGCCGGTTATAAAATATAGCCGTCACGTTTGATGCCAACAACTAATAAACATGCTACTAAAATTTCTTTATCACGATCACGAAGCTTTTACGCTTAATCATTCTTAGAACATGCCAGTTATAATAAAGTGTCTGCTTTTTATATTTGGTACTATGTTGATGTGATGCCATTAAGTTACCACATGGGCGGCTCTAAGAAATTTTGTTTGGGGGGGGGGGCAAACTCAAATCCGTATTCAGGGAGGTTCGGAGACCCCCCCCCCCCCCCCCGGCAATATTAATGGTCAGCTCCGGATAGTACAATAGGAGTATAGTTATTATTATGTATTACAGCGATGCCCCATGTAGTTTTCAAGAGTTCTTCAAAAACTATTTCAGGCAGTCAGTCATGAGCTGACTACTTTAAAAATAAAAATACAACCATATCAGCCGGTCGCTACTCCATAGGGGGGAGTAAGAGGCAGGTAAAATGGGCAAAGCGGCTTGATTCATTTGTATAAAATAAGCCTCACCTTTAAATATTGTGTTGTTTCTTTCATTGTTTCAAAATATGTTTCAGCTTTGCCAAGAAGCCATAAAATGTTGGTTTTTGGGATTGTTTTCTTAAACTAACGAAAATTTCGAGCACTGAAGACACTTGAAAACGATGAAATGATAGCACTATTTTGGATCTCAGTACCGTTCCGAAACGAATTTTTTTAAAGGGGGAGGGGAATTCCCCTCACTCAGAACGACGTTTCATCCTATATACTGTACAAATAGCTAAAGGTATCACTACACTGAGCTTAGATTGACTCTTTGGTGTGTTTATTTTAAATCAACTGAAACGGTATACTTTAGCACAGAGGTGGAGAACTTTTTGCTTATAACATACCATTTGACAGTCATAAGACCGCTCGTGGGCCAACGGCGCTGTCAATTTGGACAACGGAAGGGAAACCTCTCCTTCTATGGGAAACACAATACGTTTAGGCTACATGCCTGTAGACAGGTACCTGTGCTAATCTGGCCAGGTGACACCCTAGCAAAACTGCTTTTAGTCGTGGATGATAATCAACACGACTAATGGGTTGTGTATCTAATGACCCCGAAAGTTCTAAAGTGTCTGCAAAATTATGGGCATTTAACTCCAGCATTACCGTTACCCTCTGTAAATGACATTATGATGCCTAAGCTACTAATCAGATTACACATATCACAGCGTGATCATTTGTTTTGATTTCCTTAGCTTCGCACTAATGGAAGGTCCATTTGTGATGTCTGAAGTACGTATAGTAGCAAACAAGCTACTAAGAAAACGCGCGCGAAGCGCGCCGAAAAATATGTCGTTTTGAAAGCATATTAATGTTTAACCTTCGCATTGCATTGGAAAGTTATTCCCTTCTTTAATTTTAAACCGAGTCAAGGAAAAGGGAGGACCTTACCCATCTCGAATTACATGTTTTATTTATTATTATTATTATTATTTTTTTTTGAAAATTGAAGACCATACTTTGCAAACTTTTGGGGGGCAAGTGCCCCCCCCCGTGCCCCTATGGCGAGCCGCTAATGAGTTACCAACGTAACAGGTGATGAGGCTAAAAACATGGCGTCTACTGCGCCCTCTTCTGGCAAAAGTTTCCCGAGATTCGTTAAAGTCAGCACCTTCTGAAGTGTTCAGTTGGGGAGAAGTTTTCTTACGTCGCAGGTTGTACGGCATATTCCTTGATCAGTCATATCCCTTGTTTGGGAAGCCTGACAAAGGAGCTGAGCAAACAGGATCCGCTCCTCGGGGAAGTCGGGAGTCGGCTCTTTCCACGTGGTCGTAAACACTTGTATCATCCTGTATTATCGTCTCGTTTGTACCGTCTTAGTTCGTACATCTTTCTTTTATTTGAACTAGTGTTGTAATACTACAATTTTCGGTGTCGTATTTTCATGTGTATTTGTATTCTGCACCCGTTCGTTGTCTTTGCATTTCGTAATCTGTGTCGGTCCTTCGTCCCCATCATCACCCTGCCTTCTGGAAAAATAGTACAAACTCATCAATCGTTATTATTTAAATGCGGCTGAAATCGAATACCAAGTTGATATTACAACAATTTTTACCTCATGGCTTCATTTCACTATTACTTATAGGACTGGAAAATAACACCTTCTTAGGCTTAATTAACAGCCAAGAATTTGTACGTCAGGTGTAAACCTGCAAATTTAGATGTGAGATGTAATTATGAAGTTGCATGGAAGAAAGACCATGTAAAGTAGGGCGTAAGCTCCAAGCTCTCTTGATGTGAAACACGTGACACATTCATCTGTTTACATTTGTAGAATAAGAGCGCTTTTGAACTAATAAAGATTATGATTACTATGCCACCCAGAATGATTGAGACTTGTCACGTCATCGTAAGAGCAATGCCTTGAATGTGCGCCTCTTCCGTCTAACAGTTTTCGGGTGAAAATGATCAGCGAAACAGTAGAAAAAGATCATCAGTCAGACAGATATACTTGTTGAAAGAGTGTGTTTGTTGACGATGTTTTATTATTTATTTTTGAGGCATTTATTTCAATATAAGCTGGAAGGAAGAGGTGAAACACGCTAATCCTGAAGACAGACAGCTCATGTGACTTTGAAACTTTAACTAACATTGAAAGCAATGCAGGTCTGTGGTAATTTAGTCAAAAGCCAACGTGTAACAAAGCCAGTTACAACTTTCGATATTAATGGTATATATGAACAATAAACATGTTACTTTAAAGCTATATTACCCAGCAGTTACAATAAACAGAAGTTGCAAATATCGGCAATTTTATTGTTATATCCTCGGTTTACATCATTTCTAAGATTACTCATTAGCTACCATATACAAAAATAATGACTTGAGATGTTGCAGTATCAGTACTAATTAGTATGTTATTCCTTCATGAATTGCATATCTATTACTTCGTGTTTGCAATTTTACAAGTATACCGCTAACGTATACGCTTCCCTTGAACCCCCAGGGTACATCAACATTACAACTGTCTTTGAAATGAAATTTGAATAAGAAATGATTTAGGAAAATATCGTGTGGGTTCCTCCTACATGCTGTGGGAGGAAATTTGTAAAACAGAATGGGATTTTATGGCACTTATGAATACTTTCTATAGATTTTCTCTTTACCTAAAATAGACAAGATGTCACTTTCATGTATTCAGACCTGTGTGTATACAGAAGGTAGATCTGCAACGCTTAATGTGCATATGCAGTGGATCCAGGATTATTTTCATCAGCTATTCAGCAATATGACATTCATTCTGCTTGCTGTATGTGTCTTCTTTGCCGTAGGCGATCCGAAGTACAGAACGTTGCCAGTGATGTGGTCGCACTCCGGTGGGGATGTGGGCATTCTTTTCATCCTCCCTCCCTCCCTACCGGTAGCGCCGCCAGAGGTTGGTGATTGGGGGAGAACACCACAGAAGATGGTGCCGTTAACCCACCCCATGTAAGCTCAGAAAGTCGGTGTAAATTGTGCATGGGTACCTGTGGAAGTTTGCACCCGGGGTGTATCCTTCATTTGTCACCTTGTGCAGTTGAAGTCCTGGGAGGAGGGTCTGAGAAAATTGAAAAGAAATTGTTCATTTAAGTCGGCTAGAGGCAAAATGGTGCTGTCTTTGGCAATTTTTCGAACTGATCATATATCGAAAAACTCACAGTTTGTGAATTTTTCTTATTTTTGGTTGAGTGTAATGGAAGGGTGATAACTCCTCTGACCTTGAGAATTTTTGTTTATTTAAGGTGGCTTATAAACAAAACAGTGGTATCTTTAGCAAATCTTTCAAATAATTTCATCCTTAGAGATTCTCATTATTTAGTAATATTTTAGTTGTGGCATGGTTTGGATTTTACAAAAAATGTATACCGACAAATACATGCCCCAATAGTTAACTATTTATGCTACTCAGGGGCGTCAATCCGTAGTGAAGTGTGGGGGGGACACACATGACCAGGCCCGTAGCCAGAAATTTGTCAAGGGGGGCAAAGAGGTAGATTTTGCTAGGGAGCGAAGCGACCGAGCCCGAGCGCGCTTGCGCGCGAGGGGGTAAGGTGTGGGAGGGGGTCCCCTCTCCCACGGTGAGAAGCTTTTGTGTTTTTAATTTGAAAATATGTGATTTGGTGCATACTTTATATGGTATTTTATATGCATAAGGAGACATATTATTATGTATTTTATGAAATATTTTGTAGGAATAACCATATAGAAATACACACATATTGCTGGCAAATAATTTATCATTCTACAAGTATGCAGAATCACATAAAACCTTCAAACAAGTGTAAGGTGTTGCTTTTGTACATAGGCCTACCACTAAGATACCATGTGTTCCTGATACGGTAGGCCTACAATTTGTTCCCTTACGGTATCGATAGAGTTGGCAAGTATGCTGCCAGTGCTCCGCGCCAACCCATGGGTTGGCACGAGAAAATTTTGGTCCAAAATGCCTCCCAAATCGCTGGAAATGGCACTTTCCAGGCCTATTTACTGTATATAAATAGGGGAAACACTAGTAATATTGTAATAAAAGACATGAAAAATACCAAAATTTTGCTCAAAGGGGCTGCTCCCTTCGCCACCCTTGGCTACTCGCCTGCACATGACTTAGCACAAACTATCAAGCCCTTTTTTTAAAAAGGGCCTGTCTTTCTATAGGCCCTTCCCTGTGTCCCCTCTCTGTGACGACTGACGTTGTCCTATTCTAATAAGAGTTAGGATTCCAAACACTGGAGTAGCCAGGATTCTTGTTTTGAGGGGGCCAACTGCGGGGCCTGATCGCTGGCCTGGGGAGGGGTCTAAGGGGAGGGGGTGTCCCCCTCCCCTTTGAGAAATTTTGAATATTTAATTACCCTCAGATACAATCTGTTGCAACATTTAGCATCACTTGAAGCCAATTTTTGTGTTCCATTAATATTTTTTTTCAGAGTTCGATGGGGGGGGGGGGTATGACCCCCTGCCCAGAGATGCCAACATTTACATCCAGAAATCAGGGAGGTTTCACACAGAAATCAGGGAGGTTTTTAGAATTACATGCAATTTAATAGGGAGAAGTCCTTCTTAAATCAGGGAGGTTGTCATATTTGTTAGTCGGAATGGACAGAAATTCATGAATTTTCAGGGAGCCTCCCTGAGAATCAGGGAGGGCTGGCATCTCTGCCTGCCTCCCCTCTGGGTACGCAATGATTCCAAAGTTAACAGTTTAAGGCTGCTCAGGTGCAAACTGGTGCTATCTTTGGGATATTTTGGAGCTGATCGTATATGGCTGGAAAATATCCATAACTTAGTGAATTTCTAATTTTCCGGCTTCCTGGATGCTTTTACTAACTGCAGTGGCGACGCGTAAATTGCAGCTTTTTTATGCACCATGCGTTTGTAAAGAGCAGTGGGAATCCTCCCTTTGTCACTAAATGAAGGAATTGCCATAGGGGAGGGGTCCAAGGGAAGGGGTAAGTGTCCCCCTCCCCTTTGAGAAATTTTCGTAAATTTAAGGTTACTTAGATGCAAAATGGTACTATCTTTGGTTTATTTTTGGAGCGTTTTCAAAAACCTTCCTGAAGCCACCCATTTGGCTACTTTTTTTGGCAGTTTTTCCGCAAAAATACCTGCGTTGAGTCAACAGAAACTTTCTTGGACTATTATGAAAATTTTCGTTTCCTTCATTGTGCATTTTAAAAGGGCATCTAAGGCTGGCAAATGCCTGTATAGGACCTCCTGGAAGCTCTAGATCAGTTATATAAATGGGGCAATGGCGTAATGCTTATTACCTGACATGTAAAATGGTAATATAGATTATGACGCTAAGCACTTTACATCTATCGTATTTTTACTAATTTTGAACGAAAATCCAGACGAACAGCTTCCAGCAATGGAGCATCGGCAGGAGGGAGAGAAAAGGCGCAGTAAGGTGATGTTAGACCTCCCTGATAGGTGTAGCAAAAGGTGTGAAGGACTAAAAAGCGCGTTTCAGCTTTTTCTTTCTTAAGTATATTAGCAATCACCATTCATACCGATATGGCTTTGCGCGAAGCTTTCGGTAAGTTTTAAAAAAATGTGTAACGGCAACAACGTGCTTTAAAGTTTCAACCTTCCACATCATGCTTACAAATTAGATTGAAGGATCCCATATTAATGTGGGGCCCCTATACAGATGTTTGGAGATGTATCTTTGTTTTCGGAAAGTGTTGTGATCAGAATAGTTCCGTGTATAATCATCTTTTTAATGGTGATGAGATGGAGTGCACTGACTGTGACGCATGCGCGCGAAGCGCGCCGCAATCTTTCACTAAATGAGATTTCCCTGACAAAATCTGCATCGAGACACTTGACTTTCAGTCAAATAGAGCCACGACACTACTCTTTACGAAGTGTGGGGGGGGGACATTTGATATTGTGTCCCCCACCCATCGAAATGTGGGGGGGGGAAATGTCCCCCTGTCCCCCCCCCCCCCAGGATTGACGCCCATGATGCTACTCATGACATTAGATTGCTCTAATATCCCCTATTGATGCGGGTACCTACAGACCGGGTTGGAGATACACCTCTAATTTTAGAAACTTTTTTTTGGTCAGGGTAATGTATTATTGCTCTTATAATGGTCATAAGATATGGAGTGCGAACCGTGACGAATGCTTGTAGAGGGCGCCGAAAGTTTGCTTTGAAAATCATTTCCATAAGAAGAGTGCAGGATCAGCACCGAAACACTTTCAACAAAATGTATCCGCCAATTAGAGGGAGAATTTCCTGTCATGTAATTCATCAGTTTTCAATTTTCATAAAGTATTTCTTCCCCTGCTTTGCATTCTTCCAATGCTGTGCTCCTTATGACCGCCTATGCACACGAAGCAATCGGCGTAATTGTGAAACCCTCACCCATAAAATAGTGCTAATATGTTTGGGACGGTATTTATAACAAACACAGCGGTGAGGTGAGGTTGAAAGCTTGGAGCGTGTGAAAATTTTGGTAGTTTGCGAAGGATTTGAGAAAATTTTGATACTTTGAGAACGATTTGTGATAAAAGATGATTAAAAAAGATCATCAATCAGTCAGATAGACACCTCACCCTGTCCCCTGCAGAAATCAACAGCTTGAACGCCTTTGAGGTTCATTTAAAAAAAATCGGGAAAATTTTCAAAAATCGATTGGGGGTTACAGGCCTTTGTTGGATTTGCGTGGGGCATTCCAAGACCCCAATTCATCTTAAATACCCACTAAATTTATATTAATGAGCAAGATTATGGATCTGTAAGCCATTCAAAGTATACTTTTAGATACGAAATTTAATAAAGTAATGTTCAGTTTCATAAATTTAAGATTGATATACATTTCTCCAGAAAATTCAGGTCCTATAATTTAAAGAGAATTTAAGTTTGTTCAAGGCTATCGATACTTAATCTATCAGTTCAGTTTGTCTTTCCTTAGGAGGGCTACTATATCTCTTTGTAAAATACACATATCTATAATTTTCTCTTCCTTTTAGCTTGCTTTTTCATTAATTGTACTCTTCGTAGGAAAAGTTAACTCTTTTCTTTCTGTAACACTCAAACTGGATTTAACAATCATGCATTGAGTTGCCACAAGATCAGCGTTAAGCGGTGTTGCTTTTTTGCCTTCTTGTACTTGTTTCTTCTCCTTGCACACTTTATTTTCAAATCAGCGAGGACATCACGAATCATAAATCAATGAAATTTTGTAAGACTTATTCATTATTAATTTCCGTCCATTTGATGTATATGTAATAAATGCGCATACATGTAAACCTTTTGTAAGTAAATGTTTGAATAATTCAGTTTGCTCTGCGCTCATAAAGGTCATTCGTTTGATATTTGATGCAATAATTGCGTATAGTTGTAACAAGAACGCCTTTCCGTTACTTTCCTTCTATTCCCTCTGAAAGAATTTCATTTTACATTAACGAACGTGGATTTGATTTCCTTAAAGGGAAAAAGCGACCGCCTCGAATTCATTTAAAAAAACCATCTTATTTCCCTGGCAAATAACTATTGTGGATATTGTAGGTTACAACCATAAAAAATTAAACTGAAAAGTAAAACCTAACGACAAAAAGAAGTAAAAAAGTAAAAGCGAATAAGAATTTAAATAACAACGAGTAAGGAGCACAGCTTAATGAACTTTCCTAAAATGCTTATTTTGGCAGTAAAACGCATCATCCATATTAAGTCCCTTGGGGGTTACAATGTCCACCATCCACATCCATTCCCTTTCTTTTTTATTTAGCAACTTTTCCAAGGTCTCTTTGTTACAATCAGCTTTGAAAAAACGATCAACAATATGAACCTTAAAGGAGGCACAGTTATGGGAAATTAGATGATCAAGAAGAACTTTTGAGTTCATTTCTTTTGTTTTTATTAATCTACTTTGCTTGCCTTTTGGTTGTTTCCTTTGTTTTTTCAATTTCCATGTTTATTTTTCAGTTTTTTAATATTTTGATGTTTTTAATTGTGTTCCTCTCTCCTTTCTTTTTTGACCCCCCTTAGGGTTTTGTGTGATGCTGGGTTCCCAGACTACTATCCTTGTCTCCGGAGGTTTGGTATTCTAGTCTTTTGTAATCCAGGTTTCAAGTTCTTTGGTTTTCTTTCCAGTTTCCTAAATTTGCTTTGTCTGTTTTTGCGTTTTTTTTAGGATAAGCTTTGGGCTTATGCTATATTCTACTATTAATACTTCTCTGTGTTTATTTACTCCGTTTTAACATGCTTGTTTAGATATCTTAGCCCACTTCATTCTAGAACGTTGCCTGAAGAAGGACGCTTTGACGTCCGAAAATTTGAATAAACGTTTTAGTTCTTATGTGGTAAACATTTTGCGTCCTGCTGAAATGCGTGTTACGTTTACCTATACACACACACCACACACACCACACACACACACACACATATATATATATATATATATATATATATATATATATAGACAAATTTATTGAGTTGTACTAACACATATAATATCTAGATCACGACAAAACGAAAAATTTGTTTCGTGAAGAAAACGTACCTTCAGTCTCCAGGTGATCGAGTGCGACCGAAGAACAGTGACTCAGGAAAAGTTTTCATTCCATTGAACACTTTTCTATGGCGGGATGCATATCCTGTTCCTATATATATATATATATATACACCTATATATATACATATATATATATATATATATATATATATATACTACAGAGTCTTCTTACTCAGCTTTTCTCTATATTCTGTTTGGTCTTCTAGTATTATTCTATATATCCAACAGGTTCTTACTGTTCTCAGTACAATCTGTACACATTATTCCGTTGCCTCTTGAGAAAGGAAGGTCGACCCTTTCGAAACGTCGAGTTTTTCAAAAACACGGTTTTAGCCAATTTTAGTTTTGCATTTTAGTGTATTCTTTTAGACTGTTATATATATATATATATATATATATATATATATATATATATATATATATATATATATATATGTAGTAATGCTCAGCAGTACGGTATGTTTCGAGCACTCTCGTTGAGGCATACGATAGCAATTTTATTAATATGTGTATATATATATATATATATATATATATATATATAGACATATTAATGAAATTGCTATCGTATGCCTCAACGAGAGTGCTCGAAACATACTGCTGAGCATTACTACAAGGATAAAGCAGACCAGTGAGCAATTCAAAGTATATTCGTCGCTACTCTGAATTTCGTGGATTAACCACTCGTCAGGCGATTCAGGCGGTTGACTTATCTTCCAAAGAGGAGGTATTTAACAAAGTTTCTCATACGTACCAACAAGCCCTCAATGATAGCGGGTATACACACAAGTTCACTAATTTTTAGTTTCCTCCAAAGAAGAAACGCAACAGGCCCAGGTATATATTATTTGGTTTAACCAACCATTCTCAATGAACGTTAAAACTAATATTGGAAACTTATTCCTAAATTTAGTTAAGAAACATTTCCCTCCCGAAGTGTCCTACACATAATATTCAGCCGAAAGACGGTAAAAATCAGTCACTGTTGTATGGGATATTTTTTTCAGCAAACTATAAATTCACATAATCAAGCTTTACTCAGGAAGGACACTAAGGAAACTAACGATTCATGTAATTGTAGAAATAAGGGTATCTGCTCACCTCCTGGGAAATGCGACACTTCTTCTCCTGTAGGCTACATTTTCTACCACCGAGAGAAAAGAAACGTATGTCGGCCTCTTGCTAAATCTTTTAAGCCAGATACCCTAACCATATTAAATCATTTAATAAAAGTAAGTACACCATCGGTACGGCACTCAAGTAAATGCGTATGACACTTAAAGGACAATAATATTCCTTATACTGTTACTTGGAAAAATTTAAAAAAGGCAAGTTTTTATGATGTTACTACAAAAAGGTGTAATTTGTGCTTGTGGAAAAAGTGTTTTATAATCTGCGACTGCAAGCCTCGCTTACCTTCTCTAAATTGCCGGTTTGAATTGGTTTCCACCTGTAGGCATTCTAACAAATTCTCCCTGACCAGGAAGTTGTTAAGAAGGAGATACAACGACCAAATCTGTCAGACATCATTTACTTGAAAATGATTTAATTCTTTTCTGGCACTGCCGTTTGATTGACATGTCTCTTTGTTCCTATTGTTAAGTCTCTGTTGACTTAACCCTTTTAATGATGATGATTTCCTCCTTTCTCTTCCTAGTAATCTCGAGACAAATTAAGATCATTGTCTTTACATGCTTTGAAGTAACGTTTGTTTCCGCCAATGAACAAACTTCAATCAGGATTTTCAGTTAAACGACTGGCAACAAACGTTTAAATAATGTATTTCAATTATGCCCCCACGACTTTAATACGTCACCTGCTGGAAACATTGTTCAAGCCTACACATTTCTCTTTGATTTTAGCAAATTTTCCCATCATTAAGAAAAAGTTAGTCGTAAAGAAATATTTTGCTGACTTTAAATGAAATGATATTTAGTGTGACGAATAACTACGAAAGGTTAAAATTTTACATTTTCGCATGACAGCTGGCAAGGCAAAGTTTATGAGTTCGACATAAGGAGTGTGTGTTCTCAAGGTCATTTTGACAATGCCTCCCTATCCTAGTTGATCTAGGTATTGAGATAAGAGTTTGGAGAAGAAGCGCAAGATTACTGTCGGAAACTAACATTGTTTCAAAGAGTTTAAACAACGTTCTATCTCCTTCCTAACACCTCTCTGCCCTGACCAAGTTTACAAGAAGGGTTCACACTCATTAGGTTAATTGTTCTGTAGATGCTGATTGTTCGCTCTTTTGTCAGTCATGTTTTGAATCGCCTGACGAGTGGCTTATCCACGAAACTCAGAGTAGCGACGAATATACCATGAATTGCTAACTGGTCTGCTTTATTCTTGTATGTATATGTATATATATATATATATATGTGTGTGTGTGTGTGTGCGTGTGTGTACATATAAATGTTTATTCGAAAGGTCACTTCCACACTTCCAGCCGAAAAAGTTCTCGATACGTAAAGGGTAGGCTCAAAAATACAGATACACGGTATGTATAGTTACTTACAGAATGTTTGTACTCCGAGTTTCACGCCTTTGCGGCGATAATCAGACAAATGGACGTATTAGCAAATGAAGGTTTGTTTCCATGGAGACACTTTGAGACGAGCTTTTTTCCTTTTTTTATTTGTTTTGTTGTTTTGCTTTCGTTAAAAACATCCGTGATGTATAGAATTGCTAGCTTTTAGAATTGCTAGCTTTTCTTCCATGCAGAGGTTACATTGCCCTGATTCACATTGGCTTGTGATCGATTTGTTTACCATTTCCCCCTCGATTTTGAAGCTAATCCCCCTTCTCTTTCGGATCTTATGCATATTTAGATAGCTCTTTTTTCGTACTTCTCGTGTTTCAAAAATTTGTTATGATTGTTGAAAAGATTCGTAAATGGTCCTCCTGAGATGCCGATGTCGGTAAGGAGCTCGACTCCTTATACTAAGTACGTGGGTTCAAGTCCACCCGGAAGATTGATAGTGAGTCTTTTCCCCCTTTGGGAGTTTTAATGTTATTGCTGTTGTCCAACCAACTTTTTTGTTGTAAACCAAAGATAATCCACAGTCTCATTCAGAACTGTGAATGTTGTGGCGTATTTTTCTAATTTTCAATTAATCTGCTTCTACTAATTTATTAATTGTAAATAGTGTAAATGTGTTTATGAACCGAGAAAGTTTTCCTTCAAAAATGATTACTGCTGTTGTCCAGTCTTACTGTCGAGTTTTGCAGTTGATTTTATAGTTTTTTCATCTTCCTCATAGCTTTTATCAGCTCTTCTGCGTTCCCACTTTGGCACTTTTTCTTGTGATAATTAGGCTTCGTTTTGTAAATCATGTCCTATTGCTAAATTTCCAAATCAGGTCACTAGACTCTATTGCATAAAAGCCAACATAATCAGGTCGAACACCACCCCGCCCTCCTTAACTTTCTTTTGGTTGCATTTGGCATTGATTTGTCTCATTAATATATTCCAATTTTGAGATGAAACGTATTCTAGAATAAGCCCATGCACAGGAAAGTTTCAGAGACCGTATGCATTAATGAACTCAATCCAAAGCTAAATCGGAAAGAAGAGTGGTCTAGTGGTAGATAAATCAAAAGAACTACTCACTACTCAACCGTAGTAACAGCTCTTTCTCATTACCATTTTACGTATTTGAACTTCTCTTCTTTGACCAGGCTATTGTCTACAGGCTTTTCCTTTCAGTGGTGTATGTGCCTTCTGGTAGTCTTTTATCATGTATATCGTAGTTTTACGCTGAAGAGGGTCAAGGTTAGACCGGAAATTTAATAATATTAAAAGGGAAAAATGCAATTCAGAGCGTTATTCGTTTTTGTTAGCGTGACGCTGGTTACTGTCAGAGTCGGAATGGCTAATTCTACCAATCCATCTGCAATTTCGACGATGACTCTATCGCAGGTCAACAGAATTCTTTGGAGTTCTAACTTCAGGATTCCATATTACATGTAGTTAGCACTTGACACAAAAGTTCTCAACAAAAACAATGGCCATTGTTTTTAGCCGAGGCCATTGTTGAGACCGAATTAGTGTTCCTTTTAAAAGCAACTCGTGTATCTCTTCAAAAGCCAGTTTGGCATGACTATTTAAAATATTACAGATTTCAAAATACTTTTCATCCATTGTCAGTATGGATAGAGACTCTTAGGGGTCAACCCTAAGAATCTGCCAACAGTAGGTGACTTTTGTCCCCGTTTCATGGTGTTCTGTATTTGTCAAAGGAAAACACTGGTTCCTTAGACTTGACCAAGTCTCTCTTGGCGTTTTCACTGCCGTCTTCCAGAAAAGAACAACAATGGTAGCTAAAATATTGATTCAAGAAATTTCCTCTGCGCCAAAATGTGGACTGATAAATTTAGTGAGTAAAGTTTTCGGAGGGCGCAGTGGATACCATGTTTTGAAGGGGTGTGCTCAGCATGTGATGTGGATGTTTTAGAAAATGAATCCAAGCACTCATTATGCAAAATTGATGGAAACTGAAGGTAGTTTAGGCAAAGTTTTGCCTTAAGGCCTGTCCACACAGGATGCGTTGCGTTGCGTATACGTCACGTTTGTTTTTCCGCATCCTTCCGGATACATCAAGACCAGTGGCGTAGCTAGGAATTCGGTGACGGGGGGGGGGGGGGCCATGGAGCACGATTTACTATCTAAGCGGAGCGCCAGTACAGGTTGGCGCGGAGCGTACAAGAAAATTTTTGGCTCCCCAAGGCTCTCAGATGGCTGGAGATTGCATCTCCGGGCCGTTTGACCTGCGCTGAAAATATCTCTAAATTGGCATTTCGTGTACTGACATTTTGTATAATGACACATATTTAACAAAAAAAAAAAAAAAAAGAAAGAAAGAAAGAAAAAAATCACATAACTCCTCGGTAGATATGGATGTTCTTTATGACCACCATGGGCGGCGATCCGTCTTTGAAAGTGGGATATATAGTCAGCGGCAATATCTAAGCGGAGCGCCACCATCAGTTGGCGCGGAGCGGTGAAAATTTTGGCAAAAAATACCCCCAGATCACTGGAAATTGCCCTTCCCAGGCTTTTCAACGTGATACTAAGACAACTGTCTGATGTCTTTCCTAAAAAAATAGGCCTATTGGAAAAAGTCTAGAAATAGGTAAAGTGTTCTGACTTCCGGATATATAGTCAGCGGTAATATCTGAGCGGAGCGCCACCAAAGGTTGGCGCGTAGCGTACCAAGAAAATTTGAGCTTTGAATACATCCCAGATCGTCGGAAATGGCACTTGTCAGGCTTGATAGCAGCCATCAAGATGCGCAATTGTTGCGAAAAATTTTTAAAGGTTGATTTGAATTTGTTCTAAAACACATTAAGTTTGTCACAATTTATCCGACTTTATTCAAAATTATCCAGAGAGGAGTTATCCCTATGGATTTCAGTGAATTAATTGGAACGGAGATTTTCCACAGCCAGAGTCTATTATTATTATTGAGTACAGGTAACGCCAAGATTTGCCCGACGGGAGGCCTGCGACCCGAGGCCCCTAGAGCCCCAGTGCTGTTGGGTATAGGTGAGGTGGGATTTGAAAAAAAAAACACCCTGTGTACTAGACCATTTCATTCGGGCCACATATTGCATAAAATTTGTATATGCTAGAGAAGCATAATTCGGCGTTGATTAAATGTTTTTCCCGGAATCTAAAATGTAAACTTGCAAAGCGCGCGAAGCGCGCAAAAATTTTTTGGTAGGTTTCACAAAAAAAGCAACACATGTAATCATGGAGAACAAAAAGAAGGAAAATCTTTAGGGGTTTTAGACCGTATAAGAGATAAAATATGCATTGTATCGAAACTACCTTGACCATCCGATCAAATAGCCAAGCATTGCTCCGTGAGTCCTTCACCAACTGACCGTGCCGCATGACACACACAAAAGAGCAGTTACTAGCCTTTGCGATGGGAGGAAATTTACGACCTCTACATAAACTGTGTACTTTTCCTACATGTTACTTTGTGAGGTGGGAAGGACTTGCGCTATCTAGCAATGTAGAGTGGAACCATAGAAGAAACTGGATTAGCTCTTCTGCGCGCGTAGCGCGCCGAAAATTTTGTGTTTTTAGAAGAGAAATTGTCCTCTTGAGAGCAAAAATGGGTAAAACGACACTGTAAATGTTGGATGTTGGGGGGCCAAAGGAGACTGCCCAAGAACTATAAAATATTTATATTTTTTTTTATTTTTTTTTTGGCATCGGTGAGGGGGGGGCATGGCCCAATGCCCCCCCCCTAAATACGCCAGTGATCAAGACGCAAACCTGTCTGTATAGGATGCGTCAATTTCGATGCGTCAGTTTGAGATGCAGTGTGTAGTTTCCAATGACAAATAAGCTGATTGACGAAAAAAGTGTACGTAGGTCATAGAAAGGTTCTCAGTACATATTCAACACATGCCTGCTGGTGACAACTCGGCCCCCAGTCTCCCGAATGAGACTTGTATTTGAATGATTATACCTTCTCTCTTTAAACAGGAAAACAACACCGGCACTGACAAGAGCATACACAGTAGGCCTACGTATAATGGCACACATGACCCTCATGAAGTGTCGGTAATTTATATATCTGCATTAGATACAGTGGCGTAGCTAGACATTTTTGTTTTGAGGGGGGCTCTGGGCTGGAGATTTTTATGGGGGTGTCCTTTTACTACCTAAGCGGAGCGCCACCATGAGTTGGCGCGGAGCGTACCAAGAAAATATGAGATTTTAATACATCCTAAATTGCCGCCCTTGCCACTGGCCATGCTTGATAGCAGCCATCAAGATGTGCAATTTTTTGGAAAAATGTAAAATTTGATTTTATTTTATTCTCAAACACATAAGTTTGTCACTATCTATCCGAATTTGTACAAAATTATGCAGAGTGGACTTATCCCGATGGATTTCAGTCAGTGGCATACCCAGGATCAATCTCACGGGGGGGGGGGGGCATGTAGTATATGTTGCCTAATCGCCGGCCTGAGAAGGGGTGAAAGGGGGAGGGGTGTCACTCTCCCCTTTGGAAATTTTTGAAAAATTAGGCGCCCTTACATATAACCTGGTGCCACATATGATACCTTTTGAAGTAAAATCCGTGTTAAAAAATTAACGTATTTTCAGGAACTAAAAAAAATCGGCTTCAGTTGAGGGGGTTGCCCAATTGCCTCCCCTTTGTACCCCACTAATTTCAGTGGATTGATTGGAATGAAGATTTTCCAGAGCCAGAGTCTATCATTATCAAGTTGAGTAGCCCAGTCGAGTGAATGAAATTTTTGCCCAGATCGCCAGTGGGGTCGCTTGGGGGTTGAGGGGAGGGGCTCGATCCCCCTAAGCCGCCCGTAGCTACGCAACTGATTATATACACTGCATTTTATATTTATATCTTCTCATGTGCCACGAAATATCCCTGTGCAGCCATATCTAGAGTCCAGACTACTCTTCTCACCACCCTATCAATGAATACAACTGTTTTTCCAATATCGAAGTCAATAATATCGCGAGAGTGGTGGGTACCCAAAGAATCATACGCCTATACATTCCCAATGTAAAACAAAATGCAAGAAATGAGCTTTTCTACCCATCTTGCAGACGTTTTATTGTGATTCTGAGGTCAAACATAGTATCATTTTGCATCCAAATCCTGTTAAATTTTATTTCATGAAAGGAAAACATGAAAGAAATCAAAGTTGACGCAAGTTGACGTGCGTCAACTCTGTTTCTGAATGCACATGGACTTTGCCAAAAATTTACGCATCCGGAAGGATACGTCAATTTTTTTTTTCCCATCGAACGTGACGCAGCGCAACGCGTCCTGTGCGGACGGCTCCATTGATTTACGTGCAAAGTGATAAAAATGACGTGACGTAGACGGATCGTGACGCGACGCAACGCATCCTGTGTGGACAGGCCTTTATCCTTCCTTAATGGAAAAACGTTCTTTGAGTGAAGCGTCAAATGGGAAAACCTTATCTTATTATAGACGCTTCTTTAATTTAAGCTAAAAAAATCCAGTGGTCATGATGTTACACACATTTGCAAACACGATGAAGAGCCGACTCGGGAGCTTTGGTATGGCGACAGGGGCGCTTGTGCCTGTGTATAACTTGAACAAGCATCTAGAGGCCACAAACAGGCCAAATTGTAAGTGTTTACGAACTTTACGTTAATAAAAAGAGGAATTTATTCCGGGTTCGTTACCTTCAACCAGCTCGTACATCCGATCCCCCTATGAAGGATTTTTTAATTGAGAGGATTGGGGTGAGGGGGTCACTTTTGACAAACGCCGAGTATAGCTGTCTATCGGAGAGTGTAATGTAAAAGTCAAACGTAAGTAAAGCAAGAACTCTACAGCGCGCGAAGGGCGCCAAAAATTTTGTGTTCGTTTTGAATGATTTGTGCTCTTCAGACAAAGAAAAGTTAAAAGGTCTAGCCCGTGGAAACTACTGTGTGAGCATCCATTAAAGAAGTACGGAGGGGGGGGGGGGTCCTTTTTGAATGCAACTACTCAAGGCATGTTGTTAATATTTCAAATCCTTTTATTTATGACGTCTGCAGTGCATGGCCCGATTTAATTATCGTCCTCCAGATGAAACTATGTGTTCTAATCAGTATGTTCTTAATAATTCGTACATTAAAATTGATGGTAATATTATTTATTCTGATGTCTTGAAGATTAACAACTTCCTTTAGTCAGTGATTTTTTTTTTGATGAGATGGTAATATACTAAGCTATATTTCTTTCGTCACACAGTTTTATATTGCGGATACTTTTCCCTTTACCTTCTATAATGGGATAACGTCTGCTATCCCTAGGGTTTGGAAATTAATTTCCAGACCTCTTGAAAGACCTAAAGATAAATTTTTAAGACTTTAGAACTTTCTGAAGATTGTTCGTGTTTCTAAGGTCACTTATAATCATTTACTTCAAGAAATTATTTTACAGCCAAAAGCGATATCTAAGTAGAAGAGAGATAGTAACAGCAGTGCCCTTAACTGAATATATTTAGTCTACACTTTGCTGCCAACTCTAAGATCATACAATATTTCTAATTCAAATGCATACATAGAATTCTGGATATAAACACTTCTCTTTTTAAAATTAAAAAAGAAGGATTCGCCTTTATGTAGTTTTTGTCGTTCAGCTGATGACACCATTGATCATCTCTTTTGGTCATGTTTCACTATTAATGAGTTCTAGAAAAGAGTTCTGACCCCATTAGAAAAACTTTTATTGTCACTTTAGAGCATATAAGGTTTCGCTATTGTGCGCATATTACTCATCCAATCAATCTCATGCTAATTATTTCATTTTAAATTGTAAGCAAACTAGTAAGGCACGTGATGCTCAAGTTTTTGCTCGCAAATTTATTTTCTCTTTAGAAGTTGAATTTTATATTTTAAATAAAAACAATAAAGAATCTCGTTCGTTACATTTTAAGGGAACGTTTATACACTGATACCAGTTAAGACCGTATAACCAATTATTCTTCCTGTTTAATATTGCAACGAGATGTTTCGTTAATGCAGAAAAACCGTTCAAGCATTCAAGTTATTTCAGTTTTTATGGTTGTTTTGCTTGTGTGTGATCTAACTAGCTTAATAATCACTCTAAATTAGTCGTTCTTTTCTAGTCATGATGTGAACTCAAACCAAAGCTTGTATCATATAAGGCCTCATAAAAAATAACTTGATTATCATCACCGACCGGGCTAATTTTGGACGCCGGGTGGATTTTTTTTTGTGTTTATTATTTATGAATAAAAACCTCCCGGGCCGACGTAATCGTTTCCATGTGCATTCTTTAAAGAAAATGTGATCTCTGACATCGTTTCTGACGGTTTTTGCATAAATATATTGCCTCAAATCACTCCAACCAAATCCTACGATCAAACGTTCCTCCCGGACTTGCGACCGACTAGGCCGACTAGACAAGAATACTCTGAATATAGGATGTTTATTATGAAATAGGGCCCAGAAAGAACACACTGAAAATTGATTTGTAACAAAAAATAGAAAATAAAAAGGACAGGGCGACGGATATTTTCAGATGTCAGTGATGAGAATCAAGTTGGTTTTTTTTTGTATGTGGCCTACGTGTATAGTCCATCCTTGTTTGTACTATCTCTTCCTTCCGTTCCAAAGGAACTGGAAAGTAGTATTTAATGCCAACTTATTGGTTTTTTTTTTTGGAATAAAGGAAAAGAAACTATATGAAAATTATATGTACAAAGAATTATCGAAATAATTGAATTGGAATATATATATATATATATATATATTACCATGTTAAGGTTTGCTTTATGACGTCATTGGAGTGCGCCACCTTCAGTATTGAGTATGTATATTTATGAGAGACATAGCCACTTCTTAAGTATGTGAAGTATGTGTAAAAGAATGGTATATGTTATAGTTGCATGGAGACCTTAGGCCATTAACCTCTAACATAGGCACTTGCTTTATACTGAGAGAGAAATATTGTTACATGAATGGAAACTTTAGCCCCGTCAGTACTTAAACTCAGTTGACCGCACTCTTCCACATGTCCCTTGATAGCTCAGTGGTACAGAGCATTCTGCACAGTACGCGAAACGTCGCTGGTTCGAGTCCTGCTCGGGGCTAAGTTTGTTTCTGATGAAAAACTCACAATTTACCTCCTAGGAAAGCATCTGTTTTGGAATAGCACTGATTCCCTTTATGATGCAGCCCAACCAGAGATCACGAATGATGCGGTCCAACTGAACACAATTGACAGTCCATCGGGGATCTCCTACCAGTGGGATACTTGAGAAGAAATTAACCAAGACAAGATTCAGCAAGGAGAGCCTCATGTGTTGGTTGTATACAAATCCTGAAATATGTTTCATGTATACGTCATAAAAATAAAACCCCGTAGGCTACTTGACCATCGCTATGATATCGGTTAACCGATCTGTCTTCCTCAGATGAATTCTATCGAACAGTTTACATGAAAATCGTTAAAATGAATACCCACGTGGTAGATTTACTGGTAGATTTTCGCGAAAAGGCTTACCCTTGGGGGCAAAGTTGTATTTTCCTCATTGGGAATATTCCTTGACATACAAGGCTATATAGGGCTGTAATTTCTCAATCACTGTACGTAGTATTTTATGACGAAAACGAAGTAACTATATCAAATAAATGAATACGACTTACGTGTGGTCCAACAGAAGCTAGATGTGACTTTGACACGCACTCGTTACACATGGAATACATTATGCGTGCATTTTTCTCCTTGATTTACCTCGCGAATCTGCCTTAACCCTATCAGGGATTGAAATATGGCCCCGGAGCCAGGATTATTTCTAAGTTTACCTAAGTTAAGAACAATAAAGTCTTCGAAAGAGGTTGTCAGGTGTCTATTTGATTCAATTGTGATCCGTGGCTAATGAAATAAATCTGTTCCCAGATTGAATTTGGCTGATAAATTGAAGTCGAGATTTTCTCCCCGAGGTTTTGAAAAACATTTCTTCAAGATTTCTGCGAAAAATATGCAGTGATAGTGTTTTGTGCAGATTATGTTTTACAATCAGAATGAAGTAAAATTTTAAAGATGAAATGGGCAATTAAAAAATTCTGATGAACATTTACACGTAATTGACAAATATAAAAAGATTAAGGCTAAGAACGCTGGGAAATGTATGATAAATAAAATTAGTTTTCAGCAACAGATATCGTCTTGAAAGTTAGTTAATAAAAATATTAAATAATCCTCAATGTTGGTATTCTGAAATACCAAGAATAATGTACCTGAGCCATATATATATATATATATATATAAATAAAATAAAGAAAGGAATGCAATAATGAGCATAACTGTTTGATTTTAGGAGTACAAAAGATACGAAATGTATTTCGAAATTTTCGGTCCCCCTGGGACCTTTATCAGAGAGATTTTAGGGCAAAATGAGTACAATAACTGCACAAAAAGCTGTATACTATGTAAAGACAAACAAAAGAACGGATTAAATTGTTTGCTGGAACGTGTACTGATTTAGAAGACCAAGGTCTTTGTGAAGTCCGGTGATGTGTGATTTAAGCTTCATTACCCAAACAAGTTCGGTGAGTTTTCGTTGTTCTGCGCAAATAAAGTTATTTGCAGTGAGGATTACCTTAAGATCACTTTAAGATCTCGCTGACGAAGGTCCCGGGGGGGGGGGGGGGCGAAAATTTCGAAATACATTTCGTATCTTTTGTACTCCTAAAATCAACCAGTTATGCTCATTATTGCACTCCTTTCTTTATTTTATTGTTGTTACCTCGGAGTATAGTTGGAACTTTTCTCTTTTACTATATATATATACTGTGTAGTCTTGGCATTTTCGTCAAGACGTAATGCTGTTGCTTTATGCTAGCACGCTCCTTAGAGCTTGTGCACTTTGGTATTCATAGGCAGTGTACCGTGAAAGGCCGGACTGACGCAAGTTATGCTTGTGTCAGCCTTGCCATTCAGTCTTGAAACCTACTCTGAGCTGCACTGATGAGATCTAACAAGATCGAAACAGTTCTGTCTGCAGATTGAGTTATATATATATATATATATATATATATATATATATATATATATATATATATATATATATATATATATGTATGTACATGTATATGTATATGTATATATATATATATATATATATATATATATATATATATATATATATATATATATATATATATATATATATATATATATATATATATATATATATATATATATATATATATATATATATATATATATATATATATATATGACTGTTAACTACTTCTTGTAAAATTGAAAGTTCGAAAGAAAGCCTAAATCTCTATTCAACCCGTGTCGATGATTTCTTTTGCTGTGCTGCGTCATGTTGCCATGGATGATTGCGAACTTAAGGCAATTTAGATTGTGGTCGGGGAGATTGAAACGTTCGGCAACTGTTTTTCATTAACTTCATCTGAAAAACAGTATAAAACTATTTGCACGATATGCTAGACTGTCAAGTGGCCGGACTTGGTAACTGACCTGGAATGGAGGCTACTGCATGGACTTGGAATTTTCTATGAATCGGGTAAGGTAGACTCGGGTACAGTCCTGGATTCATGGTCCTTGATAAGTAGCCTGTTTTGAATTGCTAGGTGGTCACATTGCATTATAATGCAAAATTCAGTACAAAGTTTTGCTTTGTATGTGTAAAGGAGACCGGAGCATGCTGACACACTTGTGGGGATTTATTTGAGGAGAAATCTTTTTAGATCCTTCCTTTACTAATCATAGACGTGTTCTTTAATAAGAATGGGTAATATCATGACTATATTTGAAAAGGTCACAGAAAATTGTGAGTGCGAGGCTTACAGTCACCCCCAGTATAGAGACAGATTTTAACATGGCACGCGGCAAATTGCAAAGCCTTTCATTTCTCAGAGGTAAGGACGAATATGGCTAAAGCAAAGAGGTGGAATATTTCATTTTGAAGTCCCAACATATGTAAAACATTTCATCTAATATTCTCTTTTCAAAAGCACTTAATTTGGGAACGCTGCGTCTGAGCACTTTGTCGGTCAAAAAACAAACAGTTGTAAAATATGCACAACGTATGTATGCAGTTCATGGGCCCAGTGCAAGCAGGGAGGTGTTAGGAAGGAGACACAACCAAGTAATATTGAAACAAAGGCCATTGTTAACACATGCCTTGATGTGAGGTTTGTTGCCGACAATGGCAAAGCGTTTATCAAGATTTTCATTCAAACGACTGTCATTAAACGTTTAAACGTGTAAATATTGTGCTACCTTTGTTTCCTTACGATTCCGATGTTTCTTTGAGACATCAGTTTTCAAGCCTAATGCATTTGTCTTAATTTTGGCAATTTTCCACTTAAGATAGATATATAGCCCTCCTCGAGAAATTCTTCAGTAACGTTAACGGAAATGAGATTTATCTTGACGAGTTACGACGTAGGTTTTAAATTTTACATTGTCGTTTGACGATGGCAATGATTAGTAAACCACTTCACGGCAAAGAGTGGTTCTTTCCATTTGTCATTTTGACAATACGTTACTGATCCTACTAGTTATTATGATAAACATTTTGAGGGAAAAAACAAGATTACTATCAAACATTGCTTCAAAGAGTATATATATATATATATATATATATATATATATATATATATATATATATATATATATATATATATATATATATATATATATATAAAACAAAAAATGATAAGTACAGTTGTGCTTCAGAACCAACAAGAAATAAGAACAAGGGTTATATCACTGTATCTAGAAGCTGAAGAAGGTCTGAGGCGAAATATACTTCATGAGTTTATAACTCTTGTTCTTATTTCTTGTTGGTTTTTGAGCACAACTGTATCATCTATACTGATTATATTATACAACCAACACGCGGAAACCACTATTATATATATATATATATATATATATATATATATATATATATATATATAAATATACATGTGTAACATTGGTTACCCTTCTTAACACCTTCCTGGTTATAACCCACCCTCCGTGTTTTTACCATCTTACTCATCTTTACTCATCATACACCAGTGGCGGATCCAGGGGGGTGTCGCCGGCGTCCGGACCCCCCTCAAATTTTCCAATGTGCCCTTTTTCAATTTTTTTTTTACACTAGCAAAAAAAAAACTAGACAGTTTCACAGGTAATGACACTGTTGTCCAGTCCCGAGGAGATTTTGTTTACCCCCATCCAGTATCGATCAATCCACTCGTGTATCGCAGAAACTTTCGGCAATATATTTGACTACGGTAGCCTATATTGGCCGCCCCGAAACCCGAACAGTGCAATCGTTTTACAGAGAATGTGACTACAGTATGTCTGCGTGACAATCAGGCATTCTAATCACTTTTCGCTTGGAACCACGTGTGGCGTGCTTGGGCATTAAGAGTAGTACAAAACACGCAGATATTACGTCATACTCACTAGCTATATGCAACGTATTACTATTGGGTTTTAATATTGATTCCAAAAGGTCACTGCTAGTCTTTTGGTCTTACAAAATAATGATCTGTTCACACTCCATAAACGCTACATCTACGAAACCTTCCCTCCACCCTCTAGTACCCATCCTCTCGTGAACAAGAGAGAGTAGGTAAATATGTTTCGCTATGATATTTATAGTCTGGAATTACTCTCTTCTTTTATAGTGTTGCCCTAGTGATGGGAATAAAAAGCCAGTCTTAGGTAAAGTCCACAGCCAAGAGTTGACCAGAAGTCACAATAGACAAATCGGTGTTTGTTTCATTTTAAAATTACTATACAAAATCACCACCAGGTCAAATAACGCAATGTCAGTCGGTTCAATTTTTTGACGTCTTTGGACCGATGACCGGTCTGCTGTGGCAAATGAAAAGCAAACATTCGACTTCAGTCATCTATTCTGACAGTGTTTTTGATAGTCGCGCCGCAACTATATAGGGAACACAACATACAGTATTTTAACCTCCTCTCCCAGTCGAGATAGCGGTAGCGCCAGGTGGGGGAAGGGACAGTTTTGTAGGGGAGTCTTAGTCGAAAGTACGCAGTCCCTGACGACAACTAATCGACGGTTTACCTGTTTTTTTGCTCTCAAGAGGATAATTTCTGTAATAAGAACCCAAAATTTTCGGCGCGCTACGCGCGATGTAGGGTCACTCTATTTTTTCAATAGTTCCATTCCACATAGCAGGATAGCACAAGTCCTGCCCAAATTACCAAGTAACATATGGGCAGAATACATAGTTTATGTAAGGTCGTAACTTTCATTCCATATCGCAAAGTCTAGTTGGTGTTCTCTTCATGCAAAGTTTGGCTATTTATCGTGTAGTCCAGGTGGTTTCGATAATACGGTCTACAAACCCTACAGTTTTTTTTTCGTTTCGTCATATGTTTTATGTGTAAGTCTATCAAAATTTCGCCCGCTTCGCGGGCTTTTCAATTTCACGATCCAGATACAAATAACACTAACAGTTAGCAAATCGGATCATGAAGTATTAAGATAATGCAAAATATGCCTGCAATTGCATACGATTATACGATTATTTCCCTGCTTGTAAAGGCCTCTTGCGAAATTAGAGTAGTCACTCTTCATAGCACTGGTGATGCATGAAAATGATGTTTACTTCATGTCTTTATTTCTTTTGACTGCCAAATGCCAAGAAATCGCATCTAATAGTGTTTTATTTCAAAAAATTTTACTGAACCTCCAGTACTTGCCTTCAGACAACCACCTAACACTAGATCTATGCTACACTCTAAAAAAATTTGGTAACATTGACCAATGACTGGGTCAACTATGCACCGAACCAAATATGGTCAAATAGTTTGAGCTACACTATGGTCAACTTTGACCAATAAGTGGTCAAATTTGACCATAGTTTAGTCAAAATATTTGTCCATATTTCGTTCGGTGCATAGTTGACCCAGTCATTGGTCAATTTGACCAAATTGTTTTTAGAGTGTAGTAACTGCATCCTTCCCCCTTTTAGTGAAGTCTCAAGTGGTGGTACAATATCACCTGTAAAAACCCAGGTGCATGGTGTGTACTCATCTCGAAGCTTCCCCCACCATTTTTCAGCAGGCCTCGGGTGTTACTTTAGGGACTGAGCTTTAATTGCGACTCCAAGAAAATAGTCTACTTGTATTGTTCCCAATGTCCTCAGGCCACATATATTGGCGCAACAAGTACAAAGTTCAGACTACGGCTCAATAACCACAAGCTTATCATACGTCAAAACAAACCAGGCTTCCCAGTTGCCAAGCACTTTAATCGCCATAATCATTGCTATTCTGACTTCAAATTTGCAATCTTCTATGGCAACTTCAAATCGGCGCAGCGGAGAGGTAACAGGGAATTAAACACAATCTTACACCTGAATACGCCTAACTCTGGGTTCAATAGAGATCTCTCTTTCATGAGTTTTCTCGCTTTAGTTGATTAGGCAAGGTATCTATGCGATGGTGATATCGTGTGTGTGTGTGTGTGTGTGCGTGTGTGTGTGTGTGTTTGTGGCCCTTCTTGTAATCACGATATCTCAAGACAGGAATGATGGACACTTTTTATATTAGTATATAAATTTGTCATGTTAAAAGAAAGAACCCTATTGTTTTTGGTGGGGGTCAAAGGTCATTTGAGGTCACCAGAGGTCAAAAACCGGGAAGCTTTTAATCCCGATATCTCAAGATAGTCTTCAATAGTAAACTCCAAAAAGGCATAGAAAGTCATCACAGAGTAAAAAGCCCAAAAGATAGCAATAAAGGACACATTTCATTTTTGGTTTATAGCTTTGTCATGTTGAGAGAAACAAACGTATTGTTTTTGGTGGAAGTCAAAGGTCATCTGAGGTCAGTAGAGATTGAGAAAACATTGTGAATGGCTTGTAAACAAGATATCTCCAAATCTGAATGAAAGATAGTTTTTATTTTTGATGTGTAGATTTACCATGTTGAGAGAAAGAATCTTATTGTTTGTGAAGGAGGTCATGGGTCATTTGAGTTCACCACAGGTCCAGAACTAAGAACTTTGTAAACATGATGTCTCCTGTTACTTTTTTTTTTACAAATGGCACAGTGTATGGCTACGAAGTACACCTTCGTTGGTCAAATATCAAAGAATTATGAAGATGAAAGCACTTCAAAAAATCTGCGGTATTATAGTTTCTGATTTTTGGTGAGGTTCAAAGGTCATGTAAGGTCAGCAGGGGTCAAATTGTAAAAACATTGTAAAAAAATGATAGAGTCAAGAAGTATACATTTGAAGGATGAACCTCAGTGTAACAAAGAACCCCTTTCGGCAAGGAATCACTAAGCCTTTGGACTTTCTGGTCACATTTGTTATCACTTTGCAACTGAGGAAGAGCGTTGAAAACGCTAGAAATATCTTGCTGTTGTGTAAATCTTGGTAACTTTAGTTGGAAATGAAAGTATGAAAGTATCATTTTTTGTTGTTGTTTCTTGATATATATATATATATATATATATATATATATATATATATATATATATATATATATATATATATATATATATATATATATATATATTAATCTCATTACCCCTACCAAAACACAACTGTTCAACCAACTGCATTTGTATATTTTTCTCGTACATGTCTTCTCTGGCACGAGAAAGCCATCTGCATCTCGCTAGGATTTAAGATACACTGCGGGCAATCAAGTTTTTCAACCAGAAATAGCTTGCCAGCGGTCGATCATACTCGATTAGGAGATAATTTACTGTGGATAATACATTTATTGACATTTGAAAATGTCTATGTCGTGTCTATTTTCTCCCGCGGCTACTAGAAAAAGACAACTCGGCAAATGTCATCTGACAATTTAAAGGCTTTGGGCGCAAATCGGCTGCTCTGGGAGATCTTGGGACAACTTTTTCCAAACATAAGGGATTTAAAGGCACATAATTGGTTCGAGGATGAAAAAAGCAAAACAATCTCCAATATGACTAAAGTGGACAATTTCAGAGTATACATCGAAAGGTACCTTCGACATTTCTCCCCATTGTGACATTAAGTGTATGGGTAAATATGTTAACATCATTACCGGCGTGTGATAGCATGACAATGTATCAATGGTAGTGAAAATCTGTAGTGATAATACCATACCTGAACGTTTGTTCAATTATACGTACAAAAATTGTATATGTTTATAATGAATATCTCTAAAACGGGACAATTTTTGACAAACGACTTTTCGTCTATAAATGATAACAAGAATTTTCAGTGTTGACTAGTTTGCCATAGTAAATTGAAATAGAGGACCAGGGTAGGATCCGGGGTCACTGGAAGCAAGTGCCCCTCTTGAAAATGAAAAATGTTCTCAGTGCTCCTTTTGGAACTATAAATTTACCAATAAATATTCAGGAATCCCCAAATTACATTCTAAACTTAAACAGATGTACTTTAATTTACCCTTCTCACAAAACGTTTTCTTATGTTTTTTTTTAACTAAAAGCACATACCACAAGAGGATAGGCATAGCCTATGAGAAGGATAGACATATGAGAAGGGAAAAGGGGATACTGTGTCTCTCCCCGTAAGTTTGAAAAACCCCAAAATTTGGGCAGATTTGTAGAAATTTGGGCAAAATTTTCTGAAAAGGCTTAGAGATTAGGGAAAATCCTTGTGCCCCTTCCCAAATCGAAATGGGTCCGATACGCTTATGCCCAAGGGATTGTGCTATGTTGCTTTTGCTGATAACAGGAGGAAGAGACTGCACAGAGTGTAACTACATGCTGTACTATCATATGTTAAGAAGAGAGTGGGATTTAACATTTTTAGTTTTCCCATAAATATGGGTATGTGCCCTCAGCCTACCATTTTCCGTCAGTTTCCCCAGTGTCTTGCAACACTGAATTTTCTATATTTTGTTGAAGTTTTGAAGATGGGTGGGCACAAAACATATTTCAAGGTGACTTTGTTTTTCAAGAGGGGCAATAAAGTAACATGCAGGTATTTTTGTTTCAAGAAAGTGCAGGGCGTTTCCCTGTGTCAAGTGTGATTGATGCAACACCATGATGATGCGGTGATGTACCAATGTGCCCACGAAGCAATGGCGGGCTCTCATGCAGACTGATTTTCAATGACTCGGATGGGAGTAAAATGGAAGTAACGTCCAACGTGACTTTTACAATGTCAAAATAGGGGCAATGGGTTAGCATAAGATTATCACAAAAGGGAAGGGCATGTGCCCCGCCCCTGGCTCACTGGCTTTTACTTCATTCAATTAGTATAGTGAGCGTAGGCATAACAAACTCTCCAAGAAAGTATTTCCACCTCCAACAAGAAAATTATTTTGCCAATGGGCGGGTAAGGGGTATATGCTGCAGGTCACAAACCGCCTTACCCAGGGCATGGAGGCACTTTTTCCTTGTCCTTACTTGCGCTCAACAACTTGATCTAGTACTTGTACAAATGTTTAGAGCTTCATTAATTTTTTGTATTAGAAACAGCTTCAAATTGAATGAAGGGCAAGGATTGTTAAATGTGTCAAAAAGCCCTTGAGCATCACCAAATAGAATCTGCCTGTTAGCATGAGCCAAGTGACGGCTTTAAGATACCCTACTTGCCAATCGAAGTAAGTTAAATTATTGTAATAACATAGAATTATATATATATATATATATATATATATATATATATATATATATATATATATATACGGCAATAAGTCCAAGAAGGAACATCACCCGAGACATAATGAATATAAACCTTCAGTGAAATATAAGAATACAAATATATTTCTAGTCCAGGAAAAAGGTGAAAGAATTTTCGGCACAACAGTGCCTTTATCAAGTTACAACCTTAAATGAGAATGAAAAATAAACGAGTCTTGAAACTCAACAACACAGAAGAAAGCTACATAAAAGAAAGCAACAAAAGGGAAGTCAACCGTAGCAGATGTCTGTAAAGAACTAGAAGAAAAGAAAGCAAACCTAAACGAAAAAATTCACCAATAAAGGGCTTGGTGAGAAAATAAAAGACCTGCTTAGCGAGCCCTAACTCTGGGTTTCTTGGTCTGGCAGTCGAAACCATCGTTGACATTAAGACCCATAGGTGAAATAGTTTGCAATTTGTTCCACATCCAAATGTTTTCTAAATGCTTAAGTCTTTCCCGGGAATTATTCAAAATAACCTTTTTATATTCATATGAAGCATTTTCTGGAATGAAGGGAGGGTTCAAGGTTTGAAGGATTATAACATTGAAATGACTAGGGGAGTGCGAAGCCAAGTGAGAGTACAACTCGGCACAAGACCTGAGAAAAATAGACCCCGAGCCTCTACTTCCCTCCCTTACCACCTTCTGAAGAGCACTACGGTGGTTCGCCATCCGCTCTTTCAAATTTGTGTCATTCCAACGTACTGCATACCACAAAAAGGGCAAAAAATACAATAAACAGCCCAGGTAGCCATACATGGCTACGGTTGACTTCCCTTTTTGTTGCTTTCTTTTATGTAGCTTTCTTCTGTGTTGTTGAGTTTCAAGTCTCGTTTATTTTTCATTCTCATTTAAGGTTGTATCTTGATAAAGGAACTGTTGTGCCGAAAATTCGTTCACCTTTTTCCTGGACTAGAAATAATGGGCGTAAATCCCGGGGGATGGGGGGATATATCCCCCCAACATTTGACTAGGGGGGGGATGGCCCATGTAATCATCCCCCCAATGTTTCAGTCTGCAGATACGTGTATAATGGAAAGTATATTTTATTCTTCATTTTCGTAAGAATTTTTGCCAATCTCGCTTCACTTTCTATCACAAATGTTTCTCAGACTATCAGAATTTTAGCAAATCGTTGGTAATCTATCAAAATTTTCGCGCGCTCCGCGCGCTTTCAACCTAACGTCAGTGTCACTCATATTATCAATATCTTCCGATAGCAACTTTCGGAGAAGCACAACAGCTAAAAGTTGAAAGTTTACGAATTAATATGTAAAAGACTGGCTTATGGCAGTGGCATGTAGGTTTGTTGGGCTATTGAAAGTGTCTCGATGTAGAGTCTGAGCGGCAGGTTTTGTAATGGAAGTATTATTCGTCACTGTTTACACTCCATGTCATGACCATCATTCAGGTAATAATACACGAAACTGTTCTGATCACGACACTTTCCGAAGGACAGAGATACATCTCCAAACATCTGTGGGGATCTCGCATCAATATGGGATCTTTCAGTCTAATATGTAGCATGATGTAGAAGGTTGAAAGTACGTATCTGCCGTTATACATTTTTCAAAAATTTGTACCAGAGCTTAACCAGTTCACGCTGAGCCATTATCGATACAGATAGTGATTGTTAATACACTTATGACGAAAACACCACTCTGTAACGCTCTTATTAGTCCTTCACCCCGTTTGCTACACCTATCAAGGAGGTCTAGTATCGCCTCCCTGCACCTATACTCTCCCTTCCTCTCATTTTCCATTGCTGGCAGCTGTTCGTCCGGATTTTAGTTCAAAAGTTGTAAAAATACGATAGTTGTAAAGTGTTCAGCGTCGTACTCTATATTATCATTTGGATGTCAGGTAGTATACGCATTGTCGCCCCCCCCCCTCCCGCCCCAATTAATATGATTAATGCAGAGCTTCCAGGAGGTCCTGTTCAGGTATCTGCTAGCCTTAGATGCCCTTTCATAATACAAAATGAAGGAAAGGACATATTTCGTAATAAGTCAAGAATGTTTCTGTGGACTCCACGCACATATTTTGTGTAAAAACTTTCCCGAAATAGAAGGCAGTAAAATAGAAGGGAGGGGCTTCAGGGGATTTGTTGACAACGTATCTGTCTCTTAATAGACAACATTTTCTCCTCTTTTACCTTACCAAAAATTAGCATTCACTAAATTATGAACATTTTCGGCCATATATGATCAGTTCCAAAAACATCTCAAAGATAGCATCATTTTGCATCTAAAAGACCTTAAATCAATAAAAAAAAAATCTTAAAGGGGAGGGAGCACTCCTTCCCCAGGACGACACCTTTATGTAGGGACAAACGAACGATTAAAACTGCTGCATGCAAATGCAGGAACGCATGAAAAATAAAGGTGTAATTTACACAAACTTGGGGGAACTGAGGTATTATTACGACACCATCTATGGTGCCCCCAATTACAAAAAACTGACGGCGCCACTGATCTCAAGCCAATTTGCAGGTCTTATAATGATCTCCGAATTCAAAATCCAGTTGTCTGGGATGACCCTATATGTTGATCCCTGCCTTTTTAAGCTTAACAGGACATTGTTGCTCTTGTACAATTTCAATCCAGTGCAGCTTATCAAAGAGTTTTGTGCTCAAAATAGCATTTCCTAAATGTATGAATATACCAATAGCCTACCAAAGAACATTACCACTGAAATTAACCCCATAAAACAGTCTTCCTGGCACTTCTGAGACATTAAAACCCAGGAGCTTCCGGGGGCTTCGCCCCCTGGACCCCCACCGGGGCTTTGCCCCTGGACCCCACCAGGGGCCCTAAGGCGGGCCCCTGGACCCCACCCGTCATGGGCTCGCGCTTCGCGTGCACACTATCCATATTTGCGATAGTTCACCCCATCCATCCCAAAGTTGAAAAGAAATCTACGCCCCTGCTAGAAATATATTTGTATTCTTATATTTCACTGAAGGTTTAATATATATATATATATATATATATATATATATATATAAGAAAAATAAGTAAAAGGTCGATATGTTCTCTAACAGATGTAAAAGTAGATGAAAATCCGAAGAGATAAAAGATGGACGAAAGAGAGTACTGTTTTTGTTAACGTCAAAGTTTTCCGCCGCACCTGGGGCCTTCTTCAGTGACAATTGAAAGCTTTGACGGAAATGTTTACGTAAGCAAAAACAGTACTCTCTTTTGTCCATCTTTTATCTTTTATGTCTCCGGATTTTCATATCTATATATATATATATATATATATATATATATATATATATATATATATATATTATAAATTATATATATATAGATATAAAATATATTTTCTCTCTGATTTATTTCTTCTGTTCTTTCCCTTGTTCATAAAGGCTACGCCAGTGCTTGGAATTGATTTAATTTTCATAATCGAAACAGTCATACACATGCAACTTTCGACCTACGTATTCACAGTTCGGTCTACCATATTTCAACGTACTGAATATTCATTTCCCCGCTTGCGGTGCTACCATGGTAACAGGAGAGGAAATTGAGATGGGTTTGTATTTGTACCTAAATTGCCACGCTCGACACTTAGTACGAAGCCGTGGTAGCTTAGTGGTTAGAGCGGTCGTCTTGTGAACGACAGGCGCTGGGTTCAAGTCCCGCTCATAGCTTTATTTTCATGAAGACTACGCCAGTGCTTGGGATTGATTTAGTTTTCATGATCGAAACAGTTTACACATGCAACTTTCGACCTATATACTTATTCACAGTTCGGTCTACCATATTTCGACCTACTGAATATTCATTACCCGCTTGGGGTGCTACCATGGTAACAGGAGAGGAAATTGAGATGGGTTTGTATTTGTACCTAAATTGCCACGCTCGACACTAGAACGAAGCCGTGGTAGCTTAGTGGTTAGAGCGGTCGTCTTGTGAACGACAGGCGCTGGGTTCAGGTCCCGCTCATAGCTTAATTTTCTCTCTGATTTATTTCTTCTGTTCTTTCCCTTGTTCATAAAGGCTACGCCAGTGCTTGGGATTGATTTCACTTTCATGATCGAAACAGTTTACACAACTTTCGACCTACTTATTCACAATTCGATCTACCATAATTCGGCCTATAAATAATATATACATAAGCCTATATATCAAATGGTCTGCCTAGTGCAAGACTTGAAATAAAAAAACAGAGTATACCACTGCTTTGAAAGATATCATATTTAATGCGAAAAAAACACTCCCTAGTACGACATATTTCGCAAGTACAGCTTGCATCATCAGTTACAGCAAGAAGAATGATTATATAGTCTACAATAGGCCAGTTAGAATATAGCACTGAAAAGTTTCCCCTATGTAAAGCTTGTTATATAGGGGAAACCCACAAACACGTGGCTACAAGAATACATGAGCATCTTTTCACTGACAAAAACTCCCATATTTACAAACACCTTAACAAATTAGCTACTTGCAAAGGAAAGAGTGATAACAACTCTTTCACAATCATTGACTCAGCCCCAACTAAGCTCCAGCTTAAAATTAAAGAAAGCTTTCACATCAGCTGGCAAAATCCAAATCTTAACAAACAACGAGAATGTCCCTCTTTTACTGTTTTCAGTGCCATATTCTAACTGGCCTATTGTAGACTGTATAATCATTCTTCTTATTATACCTGATGATGCAATCTGTACTTGCGAAACATGTTGTACTAGGGAGTGTTTTTTGCCATTAAATATGGTATCTTTCAAAGCAGTGGTATCCTGTAATTTTTAATATATATATATATATATATAAATGAGATCGAAATTCTACGACGTTTCGGGTTTAAAACCTTCATCAGCTGGCAAAAATGCAACTTTATATATATGTATATGTATATATATATATATATGGAACATAAAAGAGTGTCCTTTAGATGTCGTGCCCCCACTTTTTGACATGGTCCTACTCCCTGCAAAGGACTGCTGCTCTGTCTGGGGGAGGTTTCGTCAAAATCAATATGTATTGGTCTTCGCATTTCAAAGAAGGGCATAATTATGAAATCATTTTAAAATATAATTAAATTTAGAATGCGTTTAATCATTTAGAAGTCCCACCCAGGGCCGTAGCGAGCGGGGGTGTGGGGGGTGTCACACCCCCCAATATTTGGTCGTCCGTCGGCAAATTTTCGGTCTGTCGGCAAAATGAGGAGAGGGGAAGGAAAAGAAGAGGAAAAGAGGAGAGGAAGGAAAGAAGAGAGAAGGGAAAGAAGAGAGAAGAAGGGAAAAGAAAGTGAAAGGAAGAGAGGGAAAGAGAAGACGGAGCATAAAAAGAAAAAAGAGAAAGAGAGAACGGGCCAGTCTGCTATCGGTTATTTCGTTGAAGGCCCGTCGGCAAATTGATTATGCATGTGACGGCCTTATACGGACGTATCAACGGCCGTCGGTGTAATTGGACGAGTGACTGAGTCCGTCGGGAACTCGGGGAAAAGAAAGGGAATGAACGGCTTCCGTATATGTGCACTATTTCGGGTGATATGACATTCTTGAAAAACCACTTTCTGCACATTTTTCCTCACTTTTATCATCACCATGGGGAGCAGCACCCGATTACCCATGGAGAGGATATCCTTAGCCCGTCTTCTAAACCCTAACCTTGAATTCAAACACATTTTGCAAACTTCTAAGGATCCGGTTTACCCATGTACAAACATCCTGGGAAAAAATAATGCATGCCGCGCGTGTCTTCCCTTCACTGGAAGCTCAGACTTTTAACTTTTGAACACCGAAATGAAACAGATACAGAACCCATCTTCAGATCCTGGCGTTCAAAGCATATTTTGAACGCTTGTGTTAAGATTCTGAACACTTTTTCTCCCTTTTTGAACGCCGGACGCCTATCCACTTATCGTATTTGAACGCCTGACGCGTCTAGTGTTCAAATGCTGAACACATAGTGTTCCATTTCTGAACGACAGGTTCAGCTCCTGAAGTATAGTGGCATGATGGGAGGAATAACCTAACACATTAGAATTAACCGGAATCTTTGCATTGGATAATGCATTATGAACCAAAATATACCAATCCTGCATGAGACTTAATTTTTTACCGAGAGATTATGCTAAAACCTCAGAGCTTCCGGGGGCGAAGCCCCCCGGACCCCCACCAGGGGCCCTAAGGCCGGCCCAGTTTTAGCCAGCCCCTGTTTGTGGGACAATGTCGCATAAACGGCGACAAGTGTCGCACAAAAAAAATCTGACACGCAAATTCTACCCGGGTGTAAATTTTGAGGTTCTCACTTAGGGCAGAAATCCACTCAAATATTGCACCATTTGCGATCTTGGCACCTTTCAAATTTCAAAAATTTCCAAAGGGGAGGGGGACACCCCTCCCCTTAGACCCCTCCCCAGGCCACAGATCAGTAAATGTCGCATTGAGAAAATGTCCTAGCTAAAGCACTGGCGGACTTGGGGATCCCAACCGCCTAAAACTACAGCGGCCTGATGAAAGGGATAGCCTAATACATTAAAATTAGTGGGGATCTAGTTTGTATTTAATGATGCATTATGAACCAAAATATATCCATCCTGAGACTTAATTTTTCACCCAGAGATATACTTAAACCTCAGAGCTTCCGGGGGCTTCGCCCTCCGGAATCCACTAGGGGTCCTTAGGCGGGCTTAGTGTTTTAGCCAGCCCCTATTTCTGACGAGCAAATTTTACACGGGTGCAAACTTTGAGGTTCCTTATAAGAGCAGAAATTCACTCAAATATTGCACTATTTGCGATCTAAGAACTTTACAAATTCCAAAAATTTCTAAAGGGGAGGGGGCACCCCTCCCCTTAGACCCCTCCCCTAGGCCACAGATCAGTAAATGTCGCATTGAGAAAACGCCCTAGCTAAAGCACTGGCGGACTGGGGGATCCCAACCGCCTAAAGCTATAGCGGCCTGATGAAAGGGATAGCCTAATACATTAAAATTAGTTTGGATCTAGTTTGTATTTAATGATGCATTATGAACCAAGATATATCCATCCTGAGACTTAATTTTTCACCCAGAGATATACTTCAACCTCAGAGCCTCGGGGGCTGCGCTCCCTGGACCCCACCAGAGGTCCTTAGGCGGGCCGTGGACCCCACCCGCTAAAGCTCATGTTCGCACTACGCATTACCAGATCCGTCGGCAAAATCATAATCTCCACACCCCCTAGAGATAACACCTTCGCTACCCCCCTGGTCCCACCGATCATATAGGAGAAACAGAGTAACTCCACAGTAGCAAGACCTTATCGTCATAGTCATAGGGGACTACTTTTGGGGAGGGGGGCTGTGGTTTTTGGTCCTAAAATTTTAGCACGTATGCCCTAAAAGTAGCATACCGGTACATTTTGTCCCAAAATAACCAATTTTCTGCCCCAATGGGGATTCTGCAGCCTTACCAACCCGCTTCGTATGTTAAAGTTTATACTAATTACCTAAACCATATGAACAAACTGTAGTTTACACACCGTAAAGATAGTTTTCAGACAATTATTACTTGTGGCAAATGTTGAACACGACATGGTGTTCAGAGAATAGAAACAAAAACAGTAATAAATCTTAAGACAGGAAACGCATATATGTTCGTTTAAAAGAATATAAAACCCATTGATTCCACCTAAATGCCACCCTGCAAAAAAGTTTGTATGTTTGATGTAAACATCAAATTATGCTCAAATAGAACCATAGCTTATACACGCAATTTAATATCAGCTCTGCGATTAAACACATAAGCGTGTGTAAGAAATTTTGTTTGGGGAAAATAACTTGAAGTCAAAACGCTTTTCACTGTATGTCTTGTCCACATGACTCGTGATCGAGTGGACCAGTAACATGTAAAACCGTGACATATGACATTTCTGAGATGGAAGGAATGCTGTCGTCAAAATGTTGATTTCTTTTTATTATACCATAATAATCTTTTGTCATATGTTATTGTTTTGAATGGAAACCTGAATTGCAATCTTTTTGGGGTTGCAATCGCTCCCTGTCCCCCTCCGGGCCCCTGTGGAGAGTTGCCTATGATTAAACATGTACCGGAAATGCATGTGCTATTGATATGCCTGGTAATTAAAACTAGGAAAAAGTGGTAGGTTTTATGTAATATCAGCACAACGTTGACAATGATTGTTCGTATAAGACATTGTCTGATCTGACTGTGTACACTAAGAGAGATGTTACTCGAACGATAGAATATAAATTAAGATCGGTTTATTTAGTGTTCTTACACACTTCGTTTCAAAGAAGGATTAAAGCTAAAATCTTGTTTTGGTATGCTGAAGGATGACTAAGTGCAAACATCTTGGTAAAAGTTGTATTAAACTGATATGTGCATGGGCGTCCGGAGGGGGGCAAGAGGGGCACTTGTCCCCCTGGAAAATCAAAAACTTGAAAAAACGAAGAAAAAATAAAAAAGAAAAACGAAGAAAATATAATATCAACATTTCTTAACATTTCACTCAGTGTGAATTTCTACTCTCAAAATAGGAATTGAATAAAAATATCAACACTCAGGCCCCAGCAGCCCCACCCCCCCCCCAGCATATTTTGGGTATTTTTATATTTACGATATTGCTAGTGTTTCCCCTTTTTATATGCGGTAAATAGGCCTTGGAAGTGCCATTTCCAGCGATGTGGTATGCATTTTGGCCCAAATTTTCTTGCGCTCCGCTCCAACCCATGGTTGCGCGGAGCGCTGAGAGTCTGTCTATGGGCTTCGCTCCCCGCCCCCCCCCCCCTGACAAATTCCTGGCTACGCCTTTGTCAACACTGTGTGAAGTAGCATCTAAACTTTTTTCTGGGAGTAAAATATTTCCCACGAAAAAGTTGGGCCCCTTAAAAATTTTTGCCCCCTTGAATTTTTTGTGCGGACGCCCATGGATATGTGTGATTTTCGAAATATTATCAGATAAAGTTATCATATTTTCTAGCCATAACGAACTTGAAGCAAGCCCAGGTGACACCATAGCTTTACATTAATCAACGTTGTTATGCTACAATCCTTTAAGCTTCCAAACAATATTTTTCTCTTCACAATTTCATACTTTTGTAATACGAATGCATGAGAGGCATATACATGCCCTTTGGGTAAACGCATACACCTATTTCTAGGTCAAAACAAAAGCAAATAAAACAAATCATTTTTGCAATACGACAGGACATCACTCTTCCTTCCTTTAAGTTCTCTTTACGTAACATGTGAAAATCACCAGCTAATATCTCGGGAACCACAAAGAGTAACTGAATGAAAATTTAACCAGAGCTCTTGGATTTAGTTCCTTTTTGATTCCTTGTCGAAGGCAAAAGGAAACTATGCAATCACGGGGGCGATCGTGTGTGTATGTGTGTGTATGTATGTGTGTTTGTGACGCTTGGCTTGTAAACACGATACCTCAAGATAGCAATGATGGAAAATTTTTACACCTGGGATATAGAATTATTATACTGAGAGGAAGATCCCTATTTTTTTTGTTCACCAGAGGTCAAAAACCTAAAACCTTGTAAACACGATACCTCTAGGTAGGAGGCATGGATGCTTTTCATACTTGCATGTAGATGCGTTACAGTCAAAAAATAAACCCTATTCATTTTGGTAAAAGTGTAAAGGTTATCTGAGGTCACTGGAGGTGAAAATAAGAAATTCTTCATACTTGGTATATAACTTCATCATATTTAAAGGGAGAACAAACAGTATTTTTTCAGTGGAGGTCAAAGGTCATTTGAGGTCATCAGACAGGGATGATAGATCCTTTTCATACTTGGTATAGATGGGCTACTTTAAGAGAGAGGGATCCCTATGAGTTTTCTGGAGGTCAAACTGTCATATGAGGTCATCAGAGGTGCAACTACGAAAACCTGGTAAACTAAGTAGACAGCGGGCGGTACCTCCAAATTGTGTCCTGTTTTTCGTGACCAACGAAAAGTTAGGGCTGAATTTTTCTACCATTCCAAAGATAAAGTTACAGAGAACAACATTTAGTTTTTCACAAGCATAACGTTTACAGTAATAATACGAATTTAAATTACCTAATTACGAGCACGTGAAAAGGATGTTGTGACTATAGCAGGATTAGAAATACCATACGCTGAACGAGTTCTTTGATGGCGTAGTGCATTAGAGCACGCAGACGGTCCGGGTACGAATCCCTCCTCAGACATGTTTTTCTTTCTTGTTTTTTGTTATTCACTTTTTGGTGGGGTTCAAAGGTCATATGAGGTCAGTAGAGCACCCTTTTAGCAAAGAATCACCAAGCCTTTGGGCTTTCTGGTTTATATATTAAGATTAAATTTCTGCTGAAACCTTTTCTTAGCGATTACATTACTCTCCGTTTGCGTTCCACTAAATGAAAATTTTAAAACAGCCTTGTCCCTCCTTATGCCGCTCAGTAGTTCCTGTACTCTTGAAGTGCAAGTCAATCACATCGTTTGCTTACACTACAGTTTTGAAGAAATTATTAAACAAATTCTTTGAGTAAAATTTGTTTAATCCAAAGAGGAACCTCTTATGGTTATTCGAATAACGAACTTCCCATTAAAGCAACCATTAAAACTATCGTTCGACTCGAAATCTTTGTTTAACGAAAATAGTGTATAAATAAAGGGCCGTAACATCATACTTTTTGGACTTGAACGTTTAATTCTTACATTAGTTTAATACAGCGCTTCTCAACCTTTTTTAACTCAAGGACCACTTTCACTCTCAGAATTTTTCTGAGGCCCACCTTACAGAAAGTTTATTCTTTTTTTCTTAATTTTTTATTTTTTATGGCGGATCTTGCGGCCCACCTGTGAGAGCTTCGCGGCCCACCAGTGGGCCGCGGCCCACCGGTTGAGAAGCGCTGGTTTAATACCTACACTCAGTTTTTTTCTTAATATTGGCCGTTTTGTCTGATAACTTATCTTGCTGCCAGATGCCATGAAATCGCATCAACCAGTTTTGTTTTATTTCAAATCTATAAACCACCCGCAGACTCGCAGGGGTGCACAATTATTGGTTTTCCACTGGTGATAAATTAATACATTTGGATGTCCCTATCTCGGTCGTTTTGATGGATACATGTTCATTAGTACAGCCTAGGTTTCCCCAAATTTTAGTTTTGCTACCCAGAGCAATATTGTAATATTCCATAAAAATCGTTCCTTTGTGTACTTAGCTTGACTGCCATATAACAAGGAAGTGGTATCTTACAATTGTTAAAGTAAATATTATCCTGGGAAGAATCCCCAGGGTCGGATTAACCCACTAACCGGGATAGCTTGTTATGGGGCCCCGAAAATTTCCATTAAACTCAGTGCCCTTTTTCGTTTAGCACTCACATCTGTTTCTTAATTGGTAAAACAGACATCCTGTTGTTACTTCTACCTAGCAAATTATCGCCTGTAGTATCACCCTTAATCATCCAACTTCTAATTTGTCTTTTATTGAGGTAAAAAGGGCCTATTGAAATTATAATTTTAAATGTAGAAAGGCCTCGTTATTGAAAATGCTTCAAATTTCGTTTACCCAGATTATGACTGTATAAGGTCCTAAGATCACAGGAAATCCCATATAGCTTTTTTGTCACATTTTCCGGAGGGTGGCCCTTCAATCCCGCCCTTGATGCACCTTCGGCATCCTTGTGTGAGGGCTAACTGAGCCCCATTTCTCCAGACCCTTCACCCGTCCTGCATGTTATGTGACTGAGGGCTTGTACAAGTTGTAACAATACAAATATTTCCAACTTCCAATGTAAAAGGCAATGGCCGTGAAGGAACTGTTTACAAAATATTTCTTAGTGCGCTACGCGCCATCCGAGGGTAGTGCTTTGTTTAAATAATGACACATATTGTCCCTTTACTAATGCCCCTACAACCGTACCGTAAAGGTCTCCTTAGGTTTTACAGGCCTTCTGCGGGTAACCCAGCCCTAAATGATCCCAGATACCCCGTCGAGGCTTCACGCTCCCTGCGCTAGGATAGGTTAAGGCTTTGCCAACAATAAGTGGACCCCTTTGTAAGCCCTTGATCTTTTAAAAGCATACTAATAAAGCAACTTTTATATTCGAAATTTACTTGAACCTAAACGTCAATACCGGTAATACATTTTAACAGCTCTGTGTGACATGCTTAAGTCACTTGACTATCGACAGAGATGAATAACACTTAGTTTTGGGAACGTAAAAGAATGTTGCTCGGAATGATTGTTGTACGTTGTCAAATGTAATATTTGACGATAAACAGAGGATCGAGAAGTTTGATTTATTCAGACTTAATCCTGTTTTCGTGAAATATTAATAGAGAATGGTAACAGGAAATGTGAACGGCGACGACTGTTAAAGGTCGTAAAACGTTTGTGTGGATGTGAAACGATCTTTTAGACATAAATTAAGGTTTTATATATCGCCATATTGGTGCCATTACACGTCAAAATCACTCCCTTCTATGTTGTAAAATGTTGATTTGCGATATTCATCTTTTTTACTATTAGAGTAGTTGACAAGATGAATATCACATACAAGCTTTTGAAAATTCCATGTGCGCTTTCGTAGTCCGTCTGGCAAATAGTATCTTGCAGAGACAAGCACATACCTACAGTACTTTCAAGTAAATCATGCAGACCAAAGTAACAAATTTTCTGTTTCTGTGTAGGATCTAGGGAGTGGGAGGAATATTTGGAACAGTTTTTTCATATTAATCAGGACTGGTGATTAGCTGGGGAGTTCCTATAAAGACAGCGGGCATCCCCCTTCTTAGAAACCTTAATTGCTCCTGCAGTTCCCCATTCCGATGAAATAGCAGATCATAGCCCACTTGTCGAAATGTTTTTATTACTAATCTCGTCCCGGAAAATGTAACTTTGCCCCATTTTAAGTTGAAGCCCTCTCCTAAATGTCAGAGCCTGCATGGCTATTCTTGTGACTAGGACTGTCCGTTTGACCAAGGACTTCGGAGTTAGTGGCCTAGACTGAGAATTCCCGTGGACTCGAAGATAGTACCCTCAATACATTTTTTCACATTGTCACGTTAGTAAAAAGAGTGTTACGGACATTCTGTCTCAAATAAAGGAGAGTTTATGTTTTATTTATAATTAATAAATGTCCCAAATCTGTTTCTCCTTTGATATCATATCTACACGTACACAATCTATTCAGTGTTTTATCAAAACATTGCTGATTATATGATACACAGATTTGAGGTTCTTTTTCCCATGTGGCATTCCATTTTTAACAAGTAGTATACGTGTTCTACTTTATTGACGTTTTTGCTACTTTACAGATCAAATAGCTATTACTACAAGCACTGAGGTTAATCTGCAGAGAGAGATATCTTACTTGTAACTCGTATAAGTGTAAGAGTGTAGTCAACAAACCTATAACTTAAGGTTTTTGTGACATGCCACCCAAAAGACCTGTTTTAATTGTTAGTTTAAAAATAAAATCCCGGAATGAAAGATCCGTTCGAATTATTTCAATATCATTCGCCATTCTCAAGGTATATGTCTTCAAAGTTTGATGGTTTCTGAAGAAACTGATTGCCTATGCAAAAATAATGATGTGGAGTGCTGCATGGTGTTAGCATTTCTTTTGTTAAGCCTGTGTAAATTATCTCTTAATTTTACAGTTTTGTGAGTGATATCAATATCTTTCAAGAAAGCAATTTTAACTTTCATAAAAATCCCTCATGGGATACCAATGCCACAAGCGTTTTTGAAATAAGGTTGGAAAAAACAAAGGCAAGCATTAGCCATATTTGCTAAGTCCATCTTTCGATATCACAAATTTGCATATTTAGGTCATGTGGTTTCATGAAATAAGTGTGAAATGAAAATTACTCTGTGAAATGGGAGATGAAAATTGTAGAATTTTGCTTTTTACATCAAATATCCAACAATTTAATTTTCATGTCACCAGACCTTAATTATGAGAGAGGATTGGAGTAACTTAGGGAGAACTGGAACTGTCTGGGATGATGAGATCTAAACTTTAAATAATCTGCATTCACGTGTGTCTTTACATGTTTCTCTTCGACTAGTAGAAATATTATAATCGCGCCGGTGTTTTCTGCAAGGGTGAAAGTCAGGGATGAATTTTTTTGTACTTCTATGGACTTAAAAGAAGGATGTGAAAAATTAATGACCACATTGAACTTCTTAAGAGGCTTTCACGTATAAAATTGTGTCTGGATCAGAGGTCTGTAGAGGTCACCAAAGGTCAGCTAAGGCACACCTCAACTATTTGTAAATACAGAGGCGGCGATCCGTTAAAATTATTGGGAGGGGGACACCTGCTTGAGTGAACACTTTGCGCCTCCGGACAGGGGTACATGAGACCACCATAGGTCTCCCGTTTGGGGTCCAGAGGCGAAGCCCCTGGAAGCCAAGCAATTCATGCATTCTAGAGGACACAGATCACATATTTCTGATCTAAGTTTCTTCCCAGCTGCCATTAATAGGCTAATATCACAATAATTCATATCGAAAATGTGTGTAACAACATTTATATGATCTGAATACCTCTAAATATTGGTGGGGACATTTGATATTATGTCCCTCACTAAAAATATTGAGGGGAACATGTACCCTCCCCCCCCCCCCCCCGTGATGGTTGCCCATGTGTAAAAAAAAGCTTTTTCTCCTGCATTTTGCGACAGTAACGTTCGAAAATGTTTTTTTTTATGTGTATAGCCTTACCTATATTACCGTATGATTTTTCACACATTCATGAAGTATTGTCGTGCAATGCAAAAATAGCTCGGTGGTACAACTTTTTTTCAAAACCGTGAGCCACTAAGGAATGGAATCTTGGTCAACTTAAATTCCCTAAAAATGAAAGCGAGCAACACTGGCAATTTCAAAAAATGTCTTTCCAAAGATTCAAGCTTTCTACGTCTGAGGAAATCAAACACTGTAAGGTTTTTCTTTGGACACCTCCACCTACTCGTAATAACACAAAATAATAATAAAAATTGGTTTCGTCTCTGTCTTATTTTAATAAAATTATTTTAAACTCAGTAAGTGTTACAAAAAATTGATGAAAGAAACCGGATATAGGTATCACGCAGCTATAAAGTAGACCATTCACTTTAAGTTGTCTGTACCTCGAAATTTTAATTAGAACCACTCGTCGCCTATGCAATTTCTCTTTTCCGTTCGAAATTATCAATGTTTCATTCTCCCTGCAGTGTAGTTGGACACCACCCGTCGATACAAGCGACAATTTTATTACACACTTAATGTTACTTTTCATTTCACATCTGCTACTTTCAACAGAGAAAATGTAATTACATCGAACTTGATTCGCCAACGTTTATTTACACACTTGCGAGTCTATCAAATCATGCCGAGAAATTTCGGTGAGTAAACATTGTATAACTCCTAACTTGATCTTACTTAAATTTAGGGAATGTGAGGGCTGAATGATCACAATGCCTGGGGTGACCTTGTAAATGCAATGAAGACCTAGTTTTATAGAATATGAGGAAATCAATCGCTTTCAAGCTGACCTAAAAAGTTCTCATCCCGAATAAGTGCAAAATCCACCCTAAGGGAAAAGAATGACAACGGGAATTTTGCCCTTGTTTGCCAGAGCTTCAACAAGCAAGAAAAAGCTATAAAAGAAAAGAGTTGTGCCTTTTAAAACGTTTCATGGGCAAGTAGTCTATTAGCAATTTAAGTAGACCTATAAATTGGGTTATTGACAGCTCAAACCAAACTAATGAAAAGCTTTTTATCATCGTAAGAAACACTTCTAAAGTGTAAAAATGAAAACGATTATTACGAGGCTGTATAATTCAGCTACCAGTCAACCACACCCATTGTAAATGTAAACAAAATAAATAAAACAGGTTATTTCTGTAGGGACAGTTGCTCTACGAAAGGAATCCCCCAAGAGGGCTTGCACATTACAACGTAACGTCCGGTGGCTTCTAATTCAATATTTTTGCTCAAAATTTGTTTGACCTACGATATTCACTTCAGAGAGAAGACTAGACTGTCGATGGCTCTGATATTAGAACTCAAGTTGACATAATTCGGCTAGGAATCGAACCTGGAACCTCCTGACTCCTAGCAGGATCGAAACTAGACCTTCTCGAATGCCAAGTCGGTCAGTCGGTTGTTTCAAATGCATCCGCTTTTATCAAGATGCTAATAGCTTCGTTAACGAGAGTGCATATTTTACATACCTGCTCGAGCATGTTATTGTTGTACAGACATTGCAAAGACATAAGATTTTGTTTGTTCATTTATCTCAGCAGTTAAAGTAACGATGTTCTCTTGCTAGCAACGCCAATAAAAAGGGTGAACAGTGTCCTTTCTACTAACATAGCAGTTGCCGCTTGTACTGACTGAGACGAACACACTCTTTAAGTTAGTCTAACCGGCGTTCGTCATTGGCATATAATCATGCTGTATTGACTGCACTAAAAGCCTCTTTTCAAACCCCACCATTCTTTGTCCAAGTGGGGTATGTCATGTTAATAGCCACATCATGTAAGGCTTTTGCATATGCAAGGGGCTTTGAAATGCTCTTCAGTGAAAGGTGGTTGTGCCAATTGTGTCTTTGAACTGTTTCACCCGAATTGTATGCTTATAGGCAAAAAACTAGAGCAGTAACAGTTGAGGATTTCCTAGGGAGGCCATTTGGTCATGAATAATTCAGGTTTCGAGGGCAGTTATATTATACGAAGTTAAGCTGCCACAAATGCGGAGAAAGCATATGGCTTACAAATTAAACTTCACATCGGGTGACTAACTCTGCATTTTAGATCTAACCTGGAGTCTTTCTCAGTTTCCACTTTCAAATTTATTCCTATAATTATCACATACAACAAAAACCAATCATTTTTTTTATCAGAATTCAGTTTTACATACTAATGACTCAACAGTTCTATAAGGAAGAACAACAGATCCTTTAATAAGGTGATGATGGAGTAATATGATGTTGTACTAATACAAACTGCTGAAGTGCGATTCGTAGAGGAAACAGAATAAACAAAATCTTTTCAAATCTAATGCCTTCCAAAAACAAAAAAGGAAAAAGAAACACATGACATTTGGTCCAACAACACAACAAAAAAGGAACAAAGAACAGGTACAGAGGAGAAAATAGGTGAGACTGTGGAACAAACTTTATAAAAGTACATGTAATTTGTAACTCTCTTTGACGTTAACATATACAAACCATACATCTCTACCTATATTTACACACTATAAATACATATACGTCTCTGTTAGTTTATTTCCTTAGGAGAATACGGTTGTTGGGCAAAAATTACTTGTGGAAACTAGGTACAGGTAGGTTTGATTAGTGAAGTTTGAATGTAGCGCTTATGCTATGTTTTAAAATAATACAAGGATATTGAATCTTTTAAGTTACTTAGGAATAGAATTCCCGCACAGAACAACTCCATTACTGTTTTTTTTTTGAGTAATATTATGCTTATGGAGATTTCATATTAGGCGAGTATCATAATAGTGACAATCGCACTCGTATGTAAGAAGAGATTCAAAGCAGGGCCGTACATGGGCGTCCGCAGAAATAAATTCGAGGGGGGGGGCAAAATTTTTTAGGGGGCGCAACTTTTTTCATGGGAAATATTTTTCTCCCAGAAAAGAGTTTAGATGCTACTTTACACAGTGTTGACAAAGGCGTACCCAGGAATTTGTCAAGGGGGGGGGGCGAAGCCCATAGACGGACTTTCAGCGCTCCGCGCCACGCACTGCCAAGGCCTATTTACCGCATATAAAAAGGCGAAATACTAGCAATATCGTACATATTGACTTTAAAAAATACCAAAAGCATACGGGGGGGGGGGGGGGGGGGGCTGCTAAGGCCTGAGTGTTTATATTTTTATTCAATTCCTGTTTTGAGAGTAGAAATTCACACTGATTGAACTGTTAAGTAATGTTGGTGTTATATTTTCTTCGTTTTTTTTTTATTTTTTCTTCGTTTTTTTTCAAGTCCCCCTCCCTTTCTCCCTCCCTCCGGAAGATCATGGGGCCGTAGCCTGCGGGGGATGGGGCAGTGGTCCATCCCCTCGGAGATCTCCAAATCCCTAAAAACGCTAACCTACTTAAAAAAAAACCGAAAAAAAAACAGAAAAACTCCTTGCACTGATTATGTTTTTCGAATATATTCGCGGAATAGTTCCAGGAGGTCCCAGCTAGGACCACCGTCGCAGACTGGCTCTAATGCGGGTTACTCCTTCTGACGAATAAACCTCCTTCCTCATGCATAATGCAAACAACACAGCTGAAGCCTGTAGTAGGCCTATTGTTTCTCAGGTAGGGCCATAGCGTGCTTATTAAAAATAGTCTATGATTGCTAAAATCAATCAGCCGGTTAAATACCTGGCTTTAGTCCTACATTCTCCTACAAATTGATTTTACTAACTAACGAATTTTAAACTTTTCTTCTTAAAGTATTAGTACCTAAAGCAGGGATGGAGAACCTCCGGCCCGTGGGCCATATACGGTCCACGACACCAATTGATCCGACCCGCGAGGCAATTCATAAATACAATTTCAGAAACAAATGATTAAAAATTAGTTATTCATCTTTCTCATCATTTCCCCGATAGTTCAGGTAGATAGACCTCTTTATACCACTAGTACTAGGGTAGTAGTATGAGGGAACTGGGCAGCTAGACCTACTACAACCCACAGTGTAGTATGCACTGTATAGAGCATGTCCTTGCCCGCAAACCTGGTGCAAACGCTATATATATATATATATATATATATATATATATATATATATATGTATATATATGTGTATATATATATGATGTATATATATATATATATATATGAGGTATGTATATGAGGTATATATATATATATATGAGGTATATATATATATGAGGTATATATATATGAGGTATATATATATATATATATGAGGTATATATATATATATATGAGGTACGATGTAGCAGCGTTGAACAGGAGTGTACTGCCACACATGTATGTAGCAGGAAACTAAATGCTGATTTTCGTGGGCACTGTGCTACTCCCGGTGTATTCCACCGATCAACACCTCTCGCCATTTTACGTGGGTCAAAAGATTAAAAAGTGCATAAATTTTGCAATGTAGAACGAAGAAACATAATGATAAAATTCCTTCAAGAAGTTATTTTCTGCGTACTCCGCGCCCAATTTTCACAGCTGTTCGTTCATTATTATTTCATACATCATCATATTGACCTGCTAGTTCGAGCCAAGGATATCCATAAGGGCAAAAGTTCAAGTTATGACGCTTGTGATCTGCCAAGCCATGCTCATCCAATATCATATAAAGACACTGTAATGTTTTAATTGAATCGCCACAAGTTTTAGATACCATCTGTTTCCCGTGGACTCACAAAGGCCTACCTATGGGCGACTTGGCCCCGGCCCTACACGAGATGGGTTTCGCTTTCCCTCAGCACCTATGGCGTTACTTGCCCGCTATCAAAATGGCCCTTCATAAGAAAAAAGGTTCTTCTCATCATACCACTTGCACGGGCTATTGTTTTATTAATACAACACATGTGTTCTTTCCCAACTGAAGTTATTGTAAATTATAAAATTAATTCCCTAATTCCCATAAATTATGTAAATAATGATGGGAGTTCAATTTATGAGCCTCTAAGATTTACAACGACATTTGAATGGTGGTATCTTTTGTAGTTGAAAATAAGTAACTTTTTAACATTTAAGTATAATTTGTTTGCCAATGTTAGTGAATTCCTTCTCTGTCATTAATATTGCTCCCTCAAATTCTTTTGTTGGGAAAAGTTGTTTTGTCATCGGCCAAAAGAATAAAATATATCACTTCCAATGCTGAATGAGTGTTGTTGATTTCATTGTGTTATTTTTAGCCCATATATAAAAAAGCTCAAACAGCGGCCATTGCACTATTTGGAAGTGAGTATAAGGTCATTTTCTGTGACCTGGGAGGTAGATTTAGCCTAAAATCATCTACACGCTATGCGCCGTTGCATGGTGGAACTTCGCTTAGGTTATTGCGTCGCAACTGGGGTGGTTATAATCATTTAAAACGCACGGAGTGACGGTTTGTTCGCTCTCCCAGCAAGCAAAATTGCCCAAGAAAAATGTTGGGCGATGTTGTTGGGATGTTGGGCGTAAAAATGCCAGTTAGGTACGAAAATCGTATAACTCCTTCCCTATTAGGTGTCAACATAGTGAGCAATAAAATAGCCCATGTAAATCCCAAAGTAGTGCCAAAATCTTTTTCCAAAAACAATTTTAAAAGAGCTCTCTGGTTAAAATAAACAAAATAAAATTGTTTGCCCGGTGGAAATGGTTTAAGAATGCTGGACTCCTATCTGATGAGCAGATTCCTTTCTTCTTTTCCTTAAAGAGGGATTTGCATCACCCCAAGTATGACTTTTACTTGGTGGTAAGCCCCGCCCATAATTGTCTTTACTGCTCCTTGTGCAGACACAAACATAGTTCACTGCTCAAGGCCACATCCTGGTGAGCATAAAAGACAACATGTGTAGTCAAAAGATTCTCTGTGTATGCTGTGTAATATGAGCTGCTCTGCATCTTTTGAATTTTGTAACTCTGATGTCAATCAAAGATTAGTCACCAACTGAGACTTTTGCTTACCCCCAACTAAAAGTCATACTTGGGGTGATGCAAATCCGTCTTTGAATTGCTATTTTCAAGGGTACATTATCGGAACAGCAGGCCAGCATGTTCCAAAAGTGCAGGCAGTTGCTTGACACCACATAATAATGCGACAGAGATGGTTTTTACAATATATACTTCCTTGATTTCTACATGCAAGGAAAAGACATCTGACAGAGTTTATTTTCATTTCTGGGGACGGTAATCTAAAGGGCCCGGCAGACCTTCCGTCTTGCCCATTTCGAACGCTTTATGATCTAAATTACTTGCTGTTACAAAGTGGTCACATAATGATGTAAGACTTAATGAATAGCTGTGGTTCTTTTGTGTTTTTACCTTGATTTCCAGATGCCAAAAATTCACATTTAACATGTGTTTGACTTCCAAAACTTTCCTGAGGTTAGGACCCCTAAATCTCCTACTAAGGCCTCTTGCCGTTGGCTATTGCAGGTGAGATCTTCACCCTCAGGCAGTAAGTAAAAGCCCTCTTTTTCGTAAAAATGCTGGATCTGCGCCATACAAATAACATAAACATTAAATTTTTTATAATGTTCGCCTTTACACAGTATGTGAAAGAAACGGATTGTTGAAACAGTTTTCTACTGGGTGGAAAATATTCAAAGAAAAGGCTGAGAAAGCCATATCTTACATTTTGGAGCATTTGGTATCTACCTACTGCAGAGCTCCCCTCTGGTCATTCTCGTCTCCTCTGACCGAATGCCCTAGCTCTGCAACTGTTCAGATGCCAGGGCATTTTTTTTTTTTACTTTTTCTGGAGGCGAGCCCGCTATTCACCGTCCATTTTCAATTCTAAAAATATTTAGGGGGCCTACAACATGGCACCGCTTCAATTCAGTCGGCCATACACATCGTATTGTCTTACTGTGTTACTAATAAAAGTCAAAATGGGATTAACGCACTTTGACTACGTTATTTTTAGATTGACCTTTGTAGATTGATAAAGCACACAATTACATCCAGTCGTTCGTTACACAATGGGCTGGTAGTGGGGTGACGAAAGTTTTGTACCTAGTTTAGACTTTGAGGCTGTTCCGACTATAAAGTAAGTAGGCATGTCTATCCCCGTTCTCAGTTTACGATGCATGTCCAAGCCAACCTTGTCCGAGCTTACGGGTTTCGCTATTAGCGCTTGAAATAGTTCTGGTCAAAGTCACACCCTCTTCCCCCTCGCCTTCCCCTACCCACACACACTTCTGAGGAGCTGTTGACGCTCTTGCTGGCAGTTATAAACGCTTCGGATACATGTAAAGCTACACTCGAAGAACACGGAGCTATGAATTATGAGGTTTTGTACATAATTTTTAAAGCCTCTTTGTAAGCATGCATGTTTACTTTCTAAACACATCTGTCGAATTCTCAAAATGGATGCTGTGCTAAAACGCGTTTAATTTAAATGTATGTAGTGTTTAATTGCTGCATAAAAGTGTTTATTAAGAAAATTAAAAAGTATCTAATTGCTAAACACGTTTTTACAGAGTAAGTGGCAGCGCAGGTTCCCGTTCCTCCGAGCGCACTCTTTAAAAGAGGCGCATTTTCAAATTTCAACTGGGAAAAGTGAGCTCGAATGAAATACAGCGTTGTGGTGCTTTTCCATGTGCCCACTCCCTTTTACATTATATAACGAAAGAGTTATCATCTCTTCATGCAATAGTTTATGTTACTGTTTTTTCACTCGTATTTTTTACATTGCAATGCTTTCATCAAATGAGAAAACATTTTGATTAAATTAACTTTATACTAAAGAAGTCGTCAGCCTATCATTTTCCTCGCAGTTGAAATTACGAAGCCAAATTTAATTACTTCACGACTGAAAGTAGTTTAGGAACAATTAGGGCTCTTTTTTCAATAAAATCAATACAATGTTGTTGAATCTTTTGCAAAAAAGCGGTAAGCAAAGTTTGAGCAATGGGTCTCTCTTCTTAATTACGCACAGGTACTTATCATGCCTAAAATACCTACAATAATCAGGGCACGTAATGTTGGTCTATTGTAAGTCGCCATTTACTACCTAGATTCTGCATTTTGTATTTCAATGCATGACGTCTTTTTTTATGAAATGTTATAAAAGCTGAAAACAAATTGGAACGACTGCCTTTAGAAGCAAAGTACTTACCAGCATCCCTTAACTGTGTAACATTTAAATGGCAAATACGACAAGTCAATTAGAATTTACATACCAAGGTATGTCTAATCATTTATGGTTCTTTTAAAACACGTAAAAAGTAAAATTTATTGAATTTATGAATTATTAACTTTATGTGACAGTGGTGGCGCCCGGATCTTCCCGATGGGGCCAAGCTTGGAAAAACTGGAAACATTTCGCCCCACGGGGCATGCCCCTTGCCCCTGCCTGGCGCCACCCCCATTATGTGAGTTAGAATTACCTGTAGTATGCAAAGATTGTTTTTTGAAATATCGTAGAAGATACTTTTGAGGGGGAAACAAACATCGTGGGCGTATAAACCTCTTTGAAGTGAGAGAGGGGAACTTGAAGGTCGTAACCTATGTCACATATGGTCTGTGCAAGTAAAGTATGTTACTAAGGGGGAGGGTGTACCCTGAAAACCCACTTTCTTCTTTAAAGGGTCATACAATTTTATGCTAAGCTACTATGAAGAGAATCAACTTGAAGTAATGTTTATTGAATATTTTCAATATTCATATTATGTAATTTGCATATCAATTAGATCACTGGTATACTTTATAAGCTATTCAATTCGGGCGTTGAAAAGTCGCCCAGAACAACAGGAGAATATAGTAAAAACCAGAATGCTAAAATGTATTGAGATTTCGATAAATTCATTTCACCACAAGTACAGTAATTTCTACAATGCATACGTCAGGCCTGGACCTATGTAATACATCTAGTATGATAAGTATGAGGAATGTTCCTATCTTGAGAAGTCATACTTTATATGGCTTTCAGAACTTGACCCTGGTTGCCTCAAATGACCCACCACCTACAAAATCAACTTCAGCAGGATTCTTGTATTTAATAGGGAAAATACATGTATCATCTACAAAAGGTTTCTACAGGGTTTTGAGCTCTAGACACGTCAGATGACTTTTGACGTCTACCAAACACAACCCGGTACTCTAAGTCTCAATACCATACATCTACATGCTCAAGATGAAAATATTGATTCATCCTTTCCTGAGATACCACTGATAACAAGGGTTGTATTTCGACATCTGGTGACCACAGACAACTTTATGCCTCGACGAGAAACAGCAAGGTGTTTTCCTCATGATATAAACCATCAACATGCTAATTATGAACAGCGTAAAACTTCTTACTTGAGATCTAGACCCTAGACGGTTTTGAAATTTTGACCTTTTCAGTTTCCTCAGAACTTTAACCCCCACTCAAAGCAATCGGGATCTTTCTCTTCGTATAATGTATCTATATGGTAAGTATGAAAAGTGTACATACGTCTGGCCTTGAGATACGGTGTTTAAAAGTTTTTCAGCGTTGGACATCAGATGACCTTTGACCAAAGCTTAACAATAATTATCTCCCTCTTCATATATTACATCTACACACTAAGTGTGGGAAATAAATCTGCTTTCTATCTTGAGATACAGTTTCTACAAGGTCTTCAGATTTTGATCTACAGTGACCTCATATTTCCATTAACCATAAGTAAAAATAATACGGTCTTTCCTTTATGTAATGCATCTACATGCTAAGTATGGGGAGTATACAAGCTTCCTTACTTAAGATAAAAGTGTATACAATTTCTCCGGAGGTTGACCTCCAGCAGCCTCAGGTTAAACACCAAAAGCAATAATAGGACCAGCCTCTACACATAATACATCTACTTGCAAAGTACGAAAATAAACGTTTCCTATCTTGAGATATGGTGTTAACAAGGTTGCAGAGTTTGACCGGTAACCTCACATGATATTCGACCCCTACCAAAAGCAATAGGCTTCTTTCTCTCTATGTAACGTATCTACTGTACATGCTAAATATGAAATGTATCTGCATGCATCTGTATATCTTGAGAAATGGTGTTAACAGGGTTTCCAGAACTTGACCTTCGATGGCCTTAGATGATCTTCGACATCCACCAAACAGGGGCGTCAATCCGAATTGAAGTGTGTGGGGGGGGGGCACACATGACTTAGCACAAACTATCAAGCCCTTTGTTTTTGAAAAGGGCGTGTCTTTCTATAGTCCTTTCCCTGTGTCCCCTCTTGTGATGACTGACGTTGTCCTATTCTAATAACAGGATTCCAAACACTTGCGTAGCCAGAATTCTTGTTTGGAGGGGGCCTACTGCGGGCCCTGATCGCCGGCCGGCCTCCCCTTTGAGAAATTTTGAGCATTTAAGTACCCTCAGATGCAATCTGGTGCAACATTTAGCATCACTTGAAGCCAATTTTTGTGTTCCATTACCAATTTTTTTCAGAGTTCGATTGGGGGCATGGCCCCCTGCCCCCGACCCCCCCCCCCCCCCCGCTGCGACAATGATTCCAAAGTTAACATGACCATCATAGATGATCTGCCAGTTAAAATAAACGGAGTCCACGGAAATACTTCAAGATGTTACTTTAATCATGTCCAAAATAGCTGAAACCACGCTCCGCAGCGTGGATCATTGTCATAGATCATGGACCCCAAGCACGCCCGAAGCTAGGGTCACATGTTTTTGGGTTTGAAAGCCCCCAATTCGGACTGGTTGGATGTTTTTCAGCAGAGTGGCGGCGTGTAAACTGCACCTTTGTATGCCCCCTGCGTTTGTATACAACAGTGGTAATCCTTCCTTTGTCACTACATGAAGGTGTCGCCCTGGGGGAGGGGTCTAAGGGGAGGGGTGTCTCCCTCCCTTTAGAAAAGTTTTCGTAAATTTAAGGTTTCTTAGATGCAAAATGGTACTATCTTTGGTTTATTTTTGGAGCTGATCGTATGTGGCTGGAAAATGTCCATAATTTAGTGAACTCCAAGTTTTGGTTAGGTGAAAAAAGAGAGTATGTTGTCTAAGAGAAGGATACGTTTTTAACAATCTTTCTGAATCCTCCCCCCCCCCCCCTTTTTGGCTACTTTACTGCCTCTATTCTGGCAAAGTTTTTCCGCAAAAATACCTGCGCTGAGTCAACAGAAACTTTCTTGGACTATTATGGAAATTTTCCTTTCCTTCATTGTGCTTTATAAAAGTGCATCTAAGGCTGGCAAATGCCTGTATAGGGCCTCCTGGAAGCTCTGGATCAATTATATAGAATGGGGGTAATGGCGTAATGCTTATTCCCTGACATCCAAATGGTAATATAGATTACGACGCCAAGCACTTTACATCTATCGTATTTTTACTAATTTTGAACGAAAATCCAGACAAACAGCTTCCAGCAATGGAGAATCTGCAAGAGGGAGAGAATAGGTGCAGTAGGGTGATGTTAGACCTCCCTGATAGGTGTAGCAAAAGGTGTGAAGGACTAACAAGCGCGTTTCAGCTTTTCCTTCGTAAGTGTATTAGCAATCACCATCTATACCGATAATGGCTTCGCGCGAAGCGCTCGGTAAAAGTTTTTGAAAAATGTATAACGGCAACAACGTGCTTTAAAGTTTCAACCTTCCACATCATGCTTACAAATTAGATTGAAGGATCCCATATTGATGCGAGGCCCCTATACAGATGTCTGGAGATGTATCTCTGTTTTCGGAAAGTGTTGTGATCAGAATAGTTCCTTGTATAATCACCTTTTTAATGGTCATGAGATGGAGTGCAAACTGTGAAGCATGCGCGCGAAGCGCCCCAAAATTTTCATTAAATAAGATTTCCCTGACAAAATCTGCATTCAGAATCTGCATCGAGACACTTTCAACAAACCTACATGCCACTCAAAAAGCCAGTCACGACACTACTCTTTACGAAGTGTGGGGGACATTTGATATTGTGTCCCCCACCCATAGAAATGTGGGGGGACGTGTCCCCTTGTCCCCTCAGGATTGACGCCCATGCACCAAAACAAGCATTTCCCGCTCTATGCACTCCATCCACATGCATCCACATGCTAAGTATGCAAAATATCCATTCTTCCTGTCTTGAGATATCGTGGTTACAAGGCTTTCAGAGTTTGACCTCCGGTGACTTCAGATGACCACCAAAAACAATGGAGTTCTCGCAATACAGGTCACTCTCACACCAGGTGGGAAAATTGTGAGAGTTTCCCTTCTTCAGATATCTAATCAATGATGGAAGCTTTCACAAATACACACACATACAAACGTCATCATGAATGTGCAGGTTTCTCTTCACACCAAAAACAGTACACCAGCGTATTGTAGGCGTATAAGTCACAAAAATACCTTTCACAACCTGATGCTATCGTTTACCGTGATTCACAAGGGAAGGCAGTCGATTAGCCCTCGCAGTGCTGAGCCATAAACCAGCCTCCTCCAAGACAGATGTTGAGGCGGTAAAAAAGTGTCACGTAAAACTCGCCCTCCTCTCCTGATTGCTTGACAAATCCAATCAAAACAGCTCCTGTGAATCTTTAAAAGAGCCCCGCATATCTCTTAAGGGGCGAATATCCCCCCAAAAATTTTAAAAATAGCCCGTTCGAAAAAGAAAATATAAGCCCTGATGATGCATTTTACATCGTCAAGAATTGATCGCATCTACTAGTTTGCGTTATATATCACACACGACACGTCATATAAGCTCTGTCAGCCAATATAAAAGTGCTGCTACTATAAACTACTATTGAACTCACCTACTTCGATTCGTTCCATAAAACTGCTGCCTTTTTTCGACCAAGTTGCCTTCATGCTTTGCCAGTCTTCAGAGGTTGTAAATACTGAAGACCAAAGCACGAAAATTGGCATTACCAGAAAGGCAACACTGCCCTTGAAACTTAAATAATTTGCATGAAATGAAAATTTTATTAACTTCCCTTACCTTTGTTTCATGACTGAATCATCCTCATCGTGTCGACAAAATGCCTCTAAAGGAACCATGTACGATACATGTTTCTCCACCTGATCTATACAGAAGTAGCACAGACAAGTTCAAAACTAACTCAGACCCGGTGTTCAAAATAAAATTGTCAAATGCGATGTAGCATAAATGAACGAAACAATGTTAAACATACGTGTTTAGTACACTAATCATGTTGATAAAATTAAATGACATACTTTACGCAGTCAAAACAGCGCACCGTGCTGCACTGCCTAAAACCCATGTGAAGCTCGCCCACCCGAGTTTTCTTTTCTTTTTTTTTTTTTAGTTGAGTATTCAGTTGCATTGTGACTTGATTATATTCAAGTCTGCTACGCAAGCACATGCTTTTTTCGTTGTTGCTCATGAGACTTCATTCCTGTCTTTATTATCTGGTTATATCTTCTTGGATCGATCGTATTTCATCTCGTAAAATAAATGATCCAACAGATTGCTATATTTACGTTGCAAATAAATGTGTCAAGTCAAGTCATGTGGGCATCTAATTTACTAGCGGCACGGATTCCGCAGATTTGGCAAGAGTGAGGAGAAGGGGGTTCACAGTCGGTAGCAAGCTGTTCATGCAGATTTGGAGGGTCGGTGTTTATGTTTGGGGCACTTGCGAGAATCCATTCTGATGGTTTGTAGGTAAAAGTATAGATGCCAAGTAATTTGGGAGGAAATATGCAAAATTTAGGTGGTATTGCACTCATAAGCGGAAATCGGGGTGGGGATATATCTCCCCACTTTTTGAAAATGCTCCCATTGACTGACTTTTTTACAGAGTAACTTTGCCCACTTTTTCACACAGATCTCCGCTACTGACTCCAACTGAATGCTCTCTGTAGCCACCCACGCCAACCAGCCCCGCCTGAGGCAGAGGGAATTAACAATTCAGCGCATTTGTTCTCAATATAGGGGGGGATGACCAGATTTTCCAATAAGTTACTGTGTGAAAAATCTAAGTCAATGGGCGATTTCTCAAATATTGGGGGATTCAGCGTGTCAGCTACAGATTCATCATTTTGGACATAGGCACCAAAATGAAGCTTTTGTTGTTAATGAATTATAAGGATATTCTCTTCAAAGCCAACTGTACTTCCGGTCTTAAAAGAGACACTGGTCACCCCAAATACATTTAAGATTTGGGGCAACCGGAATTCATAATTGGTGACATGCATTTTGATTGAAATAAAATGGGTCAACTTGAAATGTGCCTTCAAATAATAAAACAATCTGACTGGACACTGATATATGCAGATGAGTGAAATGTGAATTGTGTAGTGTAGGCTATACTGCATGAGTTACCACCTCAGACTTCGATTTACAGAGTTCTCATATTAAGACGATTGTATTACACACAACCTTCAACAGACTTTGTATTTGGTAATTTAACTACTACAGGTACAGGAATGTGGTGTCTGAGAGGCGCCAAACATAAATAGCAGGAGCGGCTAAGGGTATACTAGGTTGAAAGACTTTGAACTGTCTGTACGAGGATGTTTGTCCTTTAGCATACTGGCTTATAGTATGCCTTGTGTAACGCGGACAGGAGCATGCTAAAAGGATGGGTGATTGCTCTGTCTCCCTGCATCTCTATGTTCCGACACCTCAGGGGTTGTGACTTAAGGTCACGATTACGTTAGGGTAACAGGTTAGGTAAGGGATGAGAAAAAACTGAAGGCATTTATTTCCATATTTCGGAGAAATAAAACAAAACATATGTATCTTTTACTCAAAGCCCTAGGTCTGCACCATAAATTGTTGCGACATAGAGGTATCGGAACACAGAGACGCCAAAAATAGATATGTAAGCAAAGGATTTACTGGGTGATACTTAACTGATCAATTAAGAAACATTACATGACTTTACAGTCACATATTCTTCCCTTTGAAAAAATTTTCGTCGTTACTTTAAAGACAGACTGTCATCACCCCAAAGTATATTTTTAGTGTATGTATATCAAAATTCTCAGTTGGTGACTGCTGTTTGATTGACATCAAAGTTTGAAAATTTGAAAGATGCAGAGTAGCTCACATTCCACACAAGGCAGAGAGAGTACTTTTATTACATTTTATAGCCTTGTGTGCTCACCAGGACATGGCCTTAAGCAATAAAACAGGTTTATTCTTGCACAAGGAAGAGCCTCATACAGTTATGGGAGGAGCTAGAAGATGCATAGTTGGGAGAATTGGAACTGTCTGGGATCATGAAAATTCCCCTTTAAGGGAAAATTTTCTCATCCCAGACAGTTCCAATTCTCCCAACTATGCTAGTTCTAGCCCTCCCATAACTGTCTTTAGCTTCTCCTTGTGTGGACACAAAGATAGTTTATTGCTCAGGGCCACATCCTGGTGAGTATGCAAAGCCCTGACATGCAGTCAAAACACACTCTGTGCATGCTGTGTAATGTGAGCTGCTCTGCATCTTTTGAATTTTGCAACTCTGATGTCAATCAAAGAGTAGTCACCAACTGAGACTTTTGCTTACCCCTTTGTAAAAGTCATACTTGGGGTGATGAAAATCTCTCTTTAAAACTTTTAGAAATGCTTCACTTCATTTTGCATTGCAATAGTACATTAGTCGATCTATATTCAAATGTCACGAATAAGATCGATTTTGATTGTTATCGCATGCTTTCAACCTCTATTTCTTCCGTCTCAGTTTACCCTTCATGCCGAATTGGATCGCCTAGCGTGAGTGTACTGGAAGTGACTCGCAGATTACCATTTAAGTGCACAGGATCCATTCACAAAAGCTACATCCCAGTACATCACATGACATCTTTTTCATGTTGGTAAGTTGCTTCCCAAAACACTATTCGGCACCCAATTCAAATTCCTTAAAAAAACTTCGTAGACCTATTTTAAGTTGAAGAAAGGAACACGAGATAATGAAGTCTTCGTAATAAACACGAATTTGAGAAGTACATATAAGCCTACTGTATCATTTGAAGTTTTGAATTTACTCCTCATTCCCACAGAGAACTCCTAATCGAAATATAAGAAAAGTGTATGTAAATAAGGATTGGGTCATGTCAGGCTATAGAGGAGTTTCACCGACGTCACGTGACAGTGTGTCTCTTTGGCTTTGAAGGGCAAGCGTCCATTGCGTCACAGTAGTATCGATGGTTATGCTGTACCCCTGCGCTGTAAGAAGGCTTACTGCGTGTGTGTTTTGCCCTTCAGTGCCTGGCATTTCCACTCTGACACACTGACGTCATATGAAATCCCCCTATACCACTAGGGTCTATTTTGACTCCAATGGCCATTGAGCTATGTATCCTATAAATTGGGCTTCTCAGCTAAATAGTTATGTGGACTCCTCCAAAACGAAACTGTTCTAGTATTTTGTCTAAATAAATCTTACACTTGAAGTATGTGTGGGCAGAAGTAATGTGATTGGATTTGCACAAACCAGTAGCCAGAGGGTGGGGGAGGGCGGCGCACCCTAGAAAAATTAAGAAAATACCGTTGCTTCTAGTGTATCTCTCTCCCTGAGAAAACATGTTGCCCCAGTCCCCGAAGCTATCTCGCCCTTCCCCTGCAGTACCTTTTATGGCTACGGGTCTGGGTTTGTATTTGATCACATTGCAGGGTTTGCTTGCATTATTATGCGTAAACGGATTTTTGATGGTTTCCGAAGGCTGAGATATCAGAAAGAAATCTCAGAAGCCAAGGGTGGGGAAGGGGATATAAGAGGATGGAGAATGTAGCTGGTTAACTTTATACTGAATGGTGTCAAAGTTAACGAAACCAGGATAGGTGCTAACCTTTCTTGGGTAGGGGAACTGAGATCAAACGATCTCGTTTATCTTGCTGAGGGTAGGGCAACTTTCAACTGGCACGATGTAGCCAACAGTGTTGAACTCATATCTTCTTTGAAAAACAGACTTGATACCTTAATTATTCAGACATAGATCAAAGAACAACAGTTCACCAACCCCTTACATATACTTACAGAAGTAGGCCTCTCCTTGAATTCATGTTTGTACCCATAATTCTGCCTTGAAAGTATGCTTCCTTTAATGAGGGAGCTGCTAGACTCCCTACTTTAACTTTCGCAGTGACACATAATCATGGATATATACGTGAATTTTCGCAGAAGAAAAACACCTTACAACGAGTGCACAGAGAAAATAAGATCTTCCTCAGGGATGTAAACAGATGATGATATGTCGGACGAGGCAATTCTTTCCCGTCAGGGGAAGACAATAAATGCATCTATCAGAGTTATGGTGAGTTGTAGTTTGACGAAACTGCTGTACGTAGGGAAATCATAACTCACTGCACGAATATAAATTGCGCATAACGTTCCGGTAGTAAGACCTTATTGTCCCCTCGAGGAGGTATAGATCAACTTGATATGTCAAGTTTTATGTTACTATCACGTTGAAATCGATGAGAAAGCAAGAGGTGTAAGTTAAATATTGTTAGTCCAGAATCTTGTGAGGAAAATTTTTCACTTAGACAAATATATCGTGAACACTTTTGTTTTAAACCTATACCTGCCATGACTGTCGTCATACAGATATCTGCCCCATATGAATATTTATTGATTGTTTCAAATTTATTCAAATGGGGTTTCCATGGTTTAGTGGAAAAGGAAGTGATGGAAAAGATTTGGAACATGGGCAAGGGGGCGATTTGTGTTGGATATGGGGGGGGGGGACGTGTGTCGGAAACCTAAAAATATGTGTACATATACGTATAGGTATGTCCACCTACATGTATACCTATACGCAAAAGTATATGTAGACGTACCAGAGACCTATATGTATACGTAAACGTATATGTTTATGTCATGCTGCTAACGAAAAGTGCTCTTTAGTGGAGCCGAAGAAACACAAATCCTCCTTTTTCTTAGTCGCATATAGCATTGAGTGTGAGTTCAGAAGTCAGTAACAGCCAAACTTTTACCATGCAGTTTTTATCCAACAGCCTCTAGAATTGAGCAGGGAGCTGTCTTTCACAGCTCCTCGATTTGAGTGGTTGACAGAGAGGATAACAAATAACAAGAACTAGGTTCCTGACAATGACACGAGAAGGCTACACGTGCGCATGCTGAAGAAAATGTATGTACGTAAATACAAAATTGTGCGAGACTATGAAATCCGAAGTAGTATACGCCCATGGTGTGATCCACCAGGCCATGTCCAGTTAGGATGAAGACCCCAGAGGCCCGTATTAAAAAGTTAACGACAATCGAACAGAATGAAGTTGAGTGGTGCAACGTATAAGCAAAAAGTAGTTTTACCCGTTTTGAAAAGATATCAGGCTAAAAACCGGTCACTACCGTAGAGAACAAACTATGTTAGGTGGAGAGAATTGATGAAAAAAGAAGGCTCTATATGGACCTTAAAGTTAACTTTTGGACCATAAATTCCAATGTTTTCCGCAATATTGCTCTTAGGTTTCAGCAACTTGCGCAAGGAGTGCGCTGAAAATACCCTATTAAATTTACCCAGATCCTTTTGGGTTGGGGTTCTGGTGGTGGACGACAAAATTAAGGTCTAAATAGGTCCATCTTATTGAGGATTTGTTGTCATTCAGTTTGATGTATCAATAACAGGGATTGAAAACGAAAACACGGGGACACAAAAAAGCAAAACAAAATTAATCACAATATCCACGCAATAGTTGAAATAAGTACGACGCTATTTTCCTGAAGAAACATTCCAAATATTTCACTAGATTAGGATAAAAATGAACCGAGGTGTTCATTTCTAACCAAATCTAGTAAATGTTAAATTAAATTTAGTCAAGTTTTTGACAAGAGGCTTTTTGTTCGTGCCCCTATGGATTAGATTGTTTTCAGAGCGCTAAGGCAACTCCCATGGTTTCATGGGAATAACCCAATTAAGTGCGTTAATTTGAATACCCTGAATATGGAGTTGAATATAATATTTGCCTGTGTGCGTCTTAGAGTGTCAGAGAACACCAGACACGTATGTTGCAACAGATGCGCTCCAAGCGCGCCGAAAAATACCTTTCACTGTCAATAGAGCTACATACTACGACCGTTCACAAAAATTGAGAGGGGATGAAAGACATTCTGTCCCACTCAACTAAAGTACTAGGGATCATGCCTTATAGGCCCACATGAAAATACCAGCAAATATTGCGGGTTTTGCCAAAATGCTAAAGGTGTACTCTGTCCTCCATAACCAAATTATTGGGGGGACTATGTCTCACATACACCAATTTTAGCAAATATTACTGCAGTTGACCATTTCTACAGGAAGATTGAATAAAGGTAGGCTTATTACGTTTCCAACCAATTTAAGAGTTAATGTGTATGTGTGTCTATAAGACTGTTTTATCAACCGATCATCACAGCCTGTACAGTTAAAATTTATAATGGTTAAGAACCATTATTAACAAAAAAAAAACTGTACAAAACGTATGGTTGATATCATAGATTAAACCATGTGCAGTTAAAACTGGATAACGTTTCTTTGAACTTGACATAGTCTATCTCTGTTTTCACTGTCATAATTTATGTACAGTTAAAACTGATCATGGTTTAATCTATGCAATCAACCACAAGTTTTGTACAGTTAAATCTGATAATGGTTCTTAAACCATTCTCGGGCTATGAAAATCGGGTGGTTTTATTGATCACCGAACATGCACTCGAGTAATCGTTTTTCATAACTTTTTAAGTCATCGGAAAGTCTAATATTCACACAGATATCAGCAGTTATACGATTTTTGCCAAAATATCATATAATAGATATTCCGTCCCCCTCAACAAAATTATCGAAGGGGACTATTTCTCACAGTCACAATATTAGCAAATATTACACTGTAAACACAAATTAGTCAAAACAGTGTCTAAATCAACAAACCACGTTAGTCACGATATTTGACTAGTTTCTGATACCTGACTAATTTCACGATAATGGACTAACAATTATTAGGCAATAGTCAAAAATTAGTCAACAAGGCATCAAATTGGTCAGAAACTAAATCAATAGGTCAAAAAGTAATCAAATGTATTAACTAACGTGATGGTCGATTCAGACACCGTTTTGACTAATTTGTGTTCACAGTGTATAGTCGTTGAACAAATATTGGGGCACCCCCATACCCCGCCGTCCTTGAGCATGTGACAAAATTCTTAACAAATATAGAAGGGCAATTACAAAACTGCATCGTGTAACCTTGGCAAGTCAGTCTGTACAGTACTTCAAAAGCACATACTTACGTAAAAGTCATCTACCGATATCAAATCCAAAATAAATTCAGGCTAATGATTTCACTAGTGTTTCTTTTTTGCTGAGAATTTAATGTCACGAAAGACGAGACATGGTATTTTGTGGAAAATAACGAAAGCTTTAAAAGCAAAATTACGCTTCCTTTGATGATTGCAACTTGCATTTTCCTTTTCGTGATGGAAAGCTCGCTAGACAGAATATAGCCTAAGTGACCGAGAAGATTGACTGCTGACGCAGGAATAAACTTTCAAAACATGTAATAACGCTTGTTTTCCCGTTCTGTGTGGAATGAAAAGAATCTTTAACCAGGGAATAGCAACTCCCTGCTATGACAAAGGGAAGTATTCTTAGAATGTTTTCGTCGATTTTGGTAAGGTTTTTATAACTCTGTGGCTGTTTGCTTACCCAGATTTACGTACTAAAATGTAAATTCGTTGTTAAATTTTGCCAAGGAACATTTATTATTGTAGAGAGTCAACCTCTCTTTCTGTCTTCTTATTTAATACTTAAGGCAGCCGTGGATTAATCACCAGGTGTTCACCAAAGGGGAGTTAGGTCTGAGCCCGACCAACACTGCCTTTTCCCTGATGGTCGCTGAAGGCCAGGTGCCCCACTAAAGGCCCCTTAGTGGCCCCTGCCCTTTTGGACCCCGAAGCGTAATATTACTTATTAATATTGAATGAATTATTAAAAGGACACAAGATAACCCATTGGTTTGATACAATCCCGTAACCGGGGGAGGGCGGCGTCCCCCAAGAAATTTTTCCGCCCCTCTAGAAAAGTCAAAATTACCATTGCCTTAGTGCATTTTCGTATGTTCCCCCACTAAAATATTTCGCCCCCAGAAACTATTTCACCCCTTCAGTACCTTTACTTGTCTGGCTGCAGGCTTGGTTTGTATGATGATAGTAATATGTGTCAGATTCGAACGTCATTCGATCAAATTGTCACTTAACCAAAGTCTGTTCATATATTTGATTAAATTCGGTTTGTTTGACCTGGAAGTAGTTATTTTTAACCGAACTAGTATTACACTTGTCAGACGATTTGGTTAAGTGGCCATTTAATCATCTTCCGCTTCAATGTAAACAAGACGTTTTTACGGTGAAGTGATGTGATGTGAAGTAACATGGAAGGAAATTTCACACGGACCCTCTAGTCAACAAAATTAGCATTTGTAACCAACCAACTGTGAAATTGTTGATTTCATATTGTAGAAGTTGAGTAACATCCTACAGCAAAATGACCCTGGATCGATTGCCCGGGTGATCTTAGCTGTGTTAGAGTGAAACCAAGTTGGTTTTTTTTTTCTTTTTTATCTAGCTATAATAAAGTTTCGACTCATATGTCATTTCAGAGTTGTTATTGCTCAGGTGCAACTCTTTTCATTTAATAGGGTCAGTGGGATATATTAATTGGTAAGTCACACGCTGGTTCACTAAGCGTTTCTACAGTAACGTATACACGCAATTGGAGACCTACACACGCTCATGACCCTTGACCTTAATACGCAAAAGTGACTCTGAACTGCTTGTCTTAGGTTATTGGAGAAGGTTAACTTAACAAACTTAATAAACTAGGCTTTCTTATCACGAAAATTCAAAGAACATCTGAACCTTTCTTCCTACACCGACTGCACGGCATGATGAGAAAATTTATTGCAGCATTGCTCTAATCTTGCAGAGGACCTATCGAAAGAAGAAATCAGTCTGTATTTTTCTCACATCAACAAAACGGAGGTAAATGTATCCCCTTAGTGTTTAAAGTCATGTTGTTACTTTAGTACCAGTAAAGATCATAAATTACCCGTTTTCCTTGAGCCTAACAACTGTTCATTACAATTTTTTCCCTCTTATCCTGTCCGAGCAGAGTAAAAGAAGATGACTTTATCTCATTAATCTTGGTTACCTTGGTAAACGTTTCAACGAGGGGAGCTTGTAAATTGTCTTTACTGCCGCCTCCCTCGGATTCTGATTTTTTTCAAATGTAGTAACAAGTCAAATTCTCTAACCGGAACATTATTCAAACGCCTGACCAAACTGTGTGAATTATCAAATTAAATGTTCAAACTACAGAAAGCACCACCTCTTCTTTTTTGAATACAATATTTTACAAGAAATCGATTATTCAAATGGGAATAAGTAGTAACCTTTAATTTGAATCATCAGCTCAATCTTACATAGGCTATCTCCTTTTAGTTTCCGTACAAGTATCTTTCGTGATGTTGAATATTAAATGGTAAACCAAGGAGTTATTCTGCACGAATTTAAGTATTCAGTTACAGAAAAATGCATGATTAAAAAGAGCCATTCATGAAACAGGATATCGAGATATACTACCTCATATTGGGCTGACTGCATTTTCCCTTTAAGTAGATATATACACCTTAACTTTCACCGGTAGTACTGCTGCAAGTGGTTCTCGATGCGTTATTGTACCAAGAGATTTAACAATATTAAATTATTTTACCCTATGTTCACTATACACGCAGACGTAAATACCAGGAAACATTAGCCTACATTCTCATTCATCAATCCAATTAGTCTTACGTACGAACGTCATGCGTACTAAATTTAAAGTTAGGTTTTGAGAAACTGACACGAAAATTTCCTATTTCTTGTTGTGATACACACTTGTGGTAGGTGTTTCTCTGGTTGTGAAACCAATGTGTTCTGAAAGAAACTGTGGTCCTCGTCTTCGCTGGAAGGTAATTATACAAAAGATAATTAGACTGTAAAGCTTTAGTCTACCAAAACAGGGTTGTGCGCGGATCGCTAAGCCTATAGGGATGTAGCTGATTTAAAACCTACACAAGCCTTAAAGCTAGGGGAACAATTGAAGGTTTTCTAATTTATTAAATTTTCTGCAATGACATTCACTTTGAATACTGAACACATCTGATGATGAAATTTTTTAATTAGCTGTCAAGCTTCTGTTCCAATCACGATAATACCTTGGAGGGAGAATTGCGGTAATGAAATATGTCTTTGCTTCAAGCATGACATTTTGTTAGCTTATAACACATTTTACATGACGACTTTGTCTAATCAGAAATGGTCAGCATAGTTTTATCTATGGGCTTACAATGCAGTTGAAGCAGCGATCTCGAAGACACTACAATAGACGAGCTGGGAAATTCAGTACCTTTGACCAGTCGATTGATGCATTGCGTGAAAGCATTTTCCCAACTCGCCTATTGATTTATACAAGTATATCCATCAGAATACATGCCATAGCTCCTTGCGTTTGCAATGACCTTGGGTCATGGGCTCTTAACGTAATATACCCCACTTAGACAATGGAAAGCTGGGGTGTGAAAAACTTTTTAACGCAGTCAATACAGCATGAACTTAATTCTGTCTTTAAAAGACTTTTGAACTGGTGGGGAACTCACTTGAGACATTTATACTACAGTGTAGTAAATTAGACCAATGAAGCCCGAGATTAATTTACGTATCCCAGAGAGGCTACGACAACTTCGTTTAGGCAGGGAGTTGATATTACATCGGAAAACTTTAATTTATGCTCATTCTTTGTGATACACTTCAGCGCGTGAAAAGAACCTATAAAGAGGGACTGTTGGATCTAACGACTTTGAACTCTTTTGTGTGGTACCTAGGCAAACTCAGCGGCGTATCGCCTCCACCCTAACAAAGTGACTAACCATGGAACAAAGTTTTGATATCTAACTAGGTGCCGACAGTCAGGTGAAAATTAATGTGTTTCAATGCCGAGCGACTGCTAATTGCCACAAAGCCAATTGGTCTTGTAAGTTGCAGAAAGTGTGTATGATGTTCAACATGACACCAACTGGCAATTTGTTACAAGTGTCTAAAAGCGTCGAATTCACACACATTAGTTTGCAACTTAACAATGGTATAAGGGAATAAGCGAAATATTCTGACTTGCTCTTGAAAGTGTATCACCTGTGAATGCGCTTATGGGTGATTCTTTAAATAAGGGGACCATTTTGTCACATTTGGGTAAAATTCCCAATTCTAGAATTAAAAGGTTAACAACAAATTTTAATTTTATTTTTCAGATAATGTATGATTACTGGAAACATGCAAACCATGTTCAAAGTTTGAAAAACTATATAGTCATGGAAAAGTTAATTGGTCAAAACAGGGTTCAGTTTTGCCCGTATAACAGGGACACCAAACACAGGTTTTCCATGAGATACTGAACACATTACTTATTTCCGTAAAATATGGTGTGCAATGTTAAAGATAGTTTGCAGGGTGATCTTCTGCAGAATGGAAATGTAGTTTTAATGAGGAGATCGGTTTACACTTGGAAAATACCCTTCTTAAAAGTGAGACACCATTTAGTGTCCAACGGTGTCCCCGTTACTAAGTGAAAGTTAAATCGCAAAACTTTGCTGTGTACAACTGATTGCAATTTGGCAAACTAAGCATTTCTTGACAGTGACCATATAGTACAATGGAAATATATCAGAATACTCGTGAATATTCCAAGCTAAATATTAGTAAAATGATGGATTATTTTTTTGTAACAAGACACCAAAAAGTTACACGTAATGTTACACGGGGCATCATTACTCTGATCACAGTGCTATTCCATTTTGCAGACACAGAATTTGTGAAGCTGCAAATTTTCAAGGTACTATACAATTGCTGACTAAAAATGCATCTTGCTACTATTTTAAAATTTTGGGGTTTCACACAGATCATTTTCAAAATGAAAAGTGCTTTAGGCTACGTTTGTCAATGTTACGCCCTTGGTGTCCAAGTTGTCCAAGTGAGAAAAAAGTCAGTTTTGGACATAACATTATAACCACATGTTTACATTTTTTTCTTTAAATTTTAGAGTATATCAGGCATCATTATAGCTTATGACTGGGACCATCTTCCACTAATCCAATGCTTCTATGCACTTACAATTTGAAGGTGAAATCTGTGGCAATGTAATGTTGGGCACCAAATCTACTGACTCCCTTATTTAAAAAATCACCCTTATATACTAACAACGATTAAACTTATTGAGATTCTAGGAGCAACATGGAGAGATTATTTTCGGCAGCTAATGAGTTCAAACTTGTCTCCTATGATACTTTTTCCGAAGTTCCCTCGACTCTCTGGCGAAGAGCGAAGGGCGAAACCAAACGTTATTCCCGAAGGAGGTGAGTTCCCCGAGAAGACAACAGTACTTAAATTTTCTCCTATGTATTTCAATTTAATATCACTTCCCTGGTCCAAGCTATGTTGTAGGCGGCTCTTGTTTCCTCTGTCCCAGAGCTCTCCGGTGCTAAGTAGGCTCCGCAACAGTAAGTATCGTATCCCGTTGAGGTCAACTCCATTTGGGAGAAGTTTCAGATTTTTCTGCAAAGAGAGGTAGCCCTCGGGATTATTCTTTACAAAAAATTACTGTTGGCCAGATTGGTTGTATGATTGTCTGAGGCAATCGAGTGATATGATATATTGCACATCAGCTAATACAAATTATTTTCGAATTCTACATAATACAAGCTTCAAAAATGGTAAAAGTGTGCATTGATTTGAAAATGACGTTGAAAAGATGAATTGGTTGTTCGTGAAAATATCTTTTGTCAGAATGTGTGCAACTTCGGTTGTCACTCTCATTTCGTCACACCGAAGACCTGGCATGCTATATACGTGTTATAAAACTGAGCAAACATTATTCTTTCTAATGGTTTACGTTCATAATTTTTCCAATGCAGAAAGGCAAAATACTCCTTACAGAAAATCGAGTAAGGCTAATATTTAGCGACTCCAGAAATTTTCATTTTTGACTGTCTATTTTCTTGTTAAACAACCCTCTTGACATCTGACACACACACACACACACACACACACACACACAAAATGTCATTGGGAAAGGGCGAGGACAGTCTGACTTTCCACGTTATCTCTCCCTATGTACTCAAAGAATTTCTCCTCATTTGCTATTTGGTTTCGTTTCATGTAACCCTTTTGTAAACGTTTTCACGTCTTTCAAATTTCACCCTGTTGTTTGAATGTTTATCATAATGTCAATTCTTTGTTATAAAAAATTATTTGAATACATCCTAGTCCATATATGGCTCCTCTTGATCACTTGACGATATTGTCATTGAATTGTTAAATTCACACTGAGCAGTGGCGTCGCCAAAGGGATGACCAGGGGGAACGTTGCCCCCAACCAAAGTTGGCTATTCCCCCATGTGCCCTGAAATTTTAGGTATTGAAGAATTATGCACAAAGCCCCTTTTATACACCGATTTGGACAAAAGGACCCACTGTCAATTTATCAGTTAATCATTAGGCAAAATTGTACAAAATAATCTCAAAACTATGTATTTGCGGCGCGCTTCGCGCGCATCTGTTTTTGTGAACATTGTGAAGCGCTGCCTTAGTGGGAATATATTCCAGAGTTATAGTTTCAAAATCTATTTTGATAGCTATGGGACCACTCCTGCCGTGAGTCCTTTCCAATTATCTTTTGTCCAATTTTATGTTAGAAAACTGTTAAAATTGGATTTTTGTTGCCTTTGTAAAGCACATTATCCAGTAATACATGATGATAACTAAATGGCTGCATCTCATTGGCTAATGTCAGTTGTTTTTTAATACTGGTGCCTTAAATTTCACAAGGGGAAGTTTGCTCTCCTGAATCCTCGCTGAGGCAGAGCTAAGCACCACACTAGGGATGATAAAGTGGTGAATCCTTCATAAGGAGTATAGGTACTTACACGAAATTTTCATTAATAGTTAATACCAAGATTAAGCTGTACGCTTCGCACGTGCATCGGCACGCAATAACCACCCTTTTTCTCATATAATGCTGATGCTCCGTCTACAGCTACACGATCGTCAGTTTGGTCAAAAACATCGTCATACATTTGTATGGCAAAGCTAATGAACAAACGTATAGAGGTGCGGACTGCTTTCCAATAAAATTTGTAATGTCTAACATTTGTGAAGGTGTTTAAACTTTAAGCTACATTTTTCATCTTCCCAGCAAGTGTTTAAACTGAACATTTGTGTAATGATATTCATGGACAAATGTATGATCGTGTACACAGGTCTCGAAGAAAATGCAGGAAATTTAGTTGTCATCGTAATAATGAATTAATGCACTCAAAACCTAATAATTACATAGGCCTGCAATGGATTCTTGTTTCTTAAATTTTCCCGTAGATCCACGTTCGATGCCTACTGTGAGAGCTCCCCCGCGGTGGCATACCTGGTAGTTGTCTCAACATTAAACCTATTGGGCAGCATGAGTAAATTTATTGTTCTTAACACCAATCCGAACTTTCACATGATGCGTCGTCCCCACTCCAGGGCCTCCGGGGGCTTCCCCCCCTAACCGCCATCGTAGCGTTGTTCCTGGACCAAACCAGGAGCCCACCGTGGCCTCTGGGCTCCAACGTCTTCAGGGGAGAGTTTTTGGTCACTCAAACGTCTCCAGGGCTGCTCAGGGCTGCTCTTGATGTAGGTGTGATCCTACGACGACCGCTGTGCCCCAGTGCCCTCCCCCTTCGAAAAGTCTTGCGACGCCACTGACACAGAGTGCCTTCTCGATATACCTTTAACGAACACTATATCTACGTTCATTTCCCTATGTGTGGGTGCTCCATGCACTTACATATGCGCAATAGATACATACAGTCCAACTTGACAAAACGCGTTCTATGGCAAGAGTGTTCCATACGGTAATGGAACATTATGCATCAAGCATGGAAGTACTACTTCTTCCATGCATCAAGTGTTTGTCGTTTCTATATATCTTTACAATTCGATACAGAAACCGAGGAATTCTGTTTTCATTATCTCCTATTATGGTAATGTTACATCATGAAAATGTACTTAAGTTACGAAAAGGAAATTTTCTGTGTAAAAATATAGGGCAATGGGTCGACAAACTATTTTCACTGGAAAATCTGCCACCATTTTATCCTTGTTTTTGGAAGTTTTCATCTGAATATGTCGATAAAATATGGTAATTTGAACTCATTTTTCTCTTACTTTCTCAATGATTCTTCCATCGTAAATGCCGAGTGTTCACCTTTATTACGGACACTGTAGATTTCAATCTTCAAGCACTCGTTTATCAAGTATAACAAGATAGGCACGAGACCTTTTGGGCCAAAAAACTAGTAATTAATTGTGACATTTTGAGATGTATGCAGATCGGTTGTTCAAATAATTTATTGAAAGCATAGCCGAGTGGTTAAGGTTGATATATAATAGCAATCGGTGACATGGGAACTCGATCCTTACAAAGTTACTTTGAATGGATAGGAAATGTTGATGTAGAAAGCCTGTCAGGTTGTATTTCCTCATTAAAATAGCGAAGCCTTGAGAGAGTTGTAACTTTGACCTGAAAGCTCTACGTCTACAAAAGCTGAACGTCTTTGATATCTTTGTTCCTAAAGATCACGTGGCATGCACATGAATAAAGAGCTTTTAATCACCATTAAGCACATCTACCTTTACTTGTTATCAGGAGGGGTGGAACCAGGCGGGGGGAGGGGAGATGCAACCCTAAATGTTCTGCATTAATGATGTATACTTACTAAACATGTAGTGTGTACCGTAATTGTTCCACATGTTCAAGTTAAGATGTGTATACAAAGAAGAGTAAAAATTGTTGAATTGGTGGCGATAACGGGGGGCAGGGGGCCATGCCTCCGTCGGGGAAGGCTATACCCCTCACCCCGTCATTGAAATTGTCTAATTTCTTAAGGGAGCCTTAGAGCGTACGATAAAATATGTAATCCCGACAACAATTATTCGCCCCCGACGATTTGCTTAAGTTTGCTCTTAAGAAAGGTAGATTATTCATTAAAAACCAAAATTTTTCCAGTTTTTCTCAATAAAAACACATTCCAAATTTTCTTCAATAAACATCCAATTTTTTTCAAATTTTCTTCAATAAAGACCCCAGATTTTCAAATTTTCAAAGAAACGCTAGACCCTTTCGGAAACCCGTCGCCTTTGCCGGGGCTTCAGGTTGCTGAGCCCCTCCCCCATGTCGGGCAAATCTTGCCATCCCCTGTATTAAAAAAATACATTTTTTAGGGTTCAAGAGGGCAGTGTGTGGCTAATTTAATTAGAGACCCTATAGTGGGAGAGATTGGCCAACCATTGTTCTCAGATACGCATTCTGATTGGACGAAATGTATGGGCACCATTTTGGAGCCAAAGTACGAGCTTGCAAGATCATGTGTAGCCTATGTACATTCGAGAAGTTGTGCAGGCTGTACGTACGGTCGGATGTAGGCATCCTATGTAAGATAGACATGTTTTGTTTCCAAAATTGCGGCCTGGTAGTGCTGCATTTGGATGCACGAACAGACCAGAAAAGGTTACAAGTGGTATAGATTCCCATCCTGTACAAAAAGAAGGCTTCGGTGGGCTGTAAAAGTTAGAAGGTTCAATTGGAATCCATCAAATAGCGATCGCTTATGCGATGTAACTTTACAGTATACAACTTAGTAATACATGTAGGCCTAACGTTAGAGTAGGCTTATCCTTAGAGTTAGATTACGACGTTTCGTACAAGGCCTAGCCTATACCGTATACGGCGGTTCCATCTCTATATTCCGACTGCTTGACATTCCAACACATTAACCCAGATACAACTCCTAACCCTTTGGCCTAACCGGCTAACCCTAATCTTAATACTAACCCTGTTGGAGAGTTGTCGGAACATCCCCATAGAGACGTTGGAATACCAGAGCTGCAATCCCCAGTCCTAGGTGTAGGAGCAGTGGCGTATTGAGAGGGGCCATTAGGCCATGCCCCCCACCCCCTCACTGTTGCCGATTTTTTTTTTTACTTCCTAAAGATACTTAAATTTTTTAACACAAATTTTACTGCAAATGGTACCATATGTGGCACCAGATTGCATGTAAGGACACCTAATTTTTCAAAAATTTTCAAAGGGGAGGGGGCACCCCATTGGACCATGGTCCCCCCTCACTGATGCCGATGTTTTTGTTTTAGTTCCTAAAAATACGTCAATTTTTTAACACAAATTTTACTTCAAATGTAGCATATGTGGCACAAGATTGCATGTAAGGACACCCAATTTTTCAAAAAATTTCACAGGGGAGGGGGACACAATAACACATCACTTATACTCCTGGATCTATTAGTATCATGAGAAAACTGAAACATTTGTGTACCTTTGACTTTGATGTAGGTTTTTACATGGAATACACCCTGGTCAGTCACAATTTTATAAAACCTAGGCCTAGGCCTTTCCATAAAATAAAAAAAGTCTCACTAGGAAGTGCTCCCCTTCTCCAGACCTGAAACTTTCACTAAATAATGAAAAATCTTAAATGATTAGTTCAACTTGCTTACAACTTTCCATAAAATTCCCTTATGCACGTATGCCATCCTGCATTAACGTTCTAGTAGTTTTCTCAGAAAGAAGGGCCCGGTAGACCCAGCCTAGAATAGATCCACCCCTCCCCCTTTCTTACCAGCACAAAAATAAGACACACTAAAGTGAGATTTTTTAAATAACATCACTTTTAAAACTGTCAAAATAGCATACACCATTCTGCATTTTCGTCACTTTCTAATAGCAAAAGTTACTCAGATGGAGGGTTATCCCCTCCCTCTAGACCCCTCACAGGACGGCTTTTCTTGCACCGGGTGACAAACTAAAGGATCCGGCAGACAGTGCCAGCCAGAGTCAACCAATACAAATGATTGTCACAAGAGAACAGAACGCTATAACTCACTTTGTTTTACATTTTGTACGGAAAACTGCACGCACACAGTGTATATGATATCTGGCCATAGTTAACATTTGGCTCCAAAATGGCGCCCATGAAATAAGTTGGCCAATCTCTCCCACTATAGGATCTCTAAACTTAATGCCCAAGGATCAGTAGTACTTTAAACAATGTATTTTTACAATTACGTACGGTACGTCACTACGAAATACCCTCGTCCTGGTGTCCTCATTCATGACGGTAGATTTAATACTAACAAGTTAGTAGGCTAATGAGAGGCGTATAAAAAGACATTTCACAATGCTCAAGCGGAAGAAATGTGTTTACCCTGAAAAGTTTCCTAAATGGCTAACATCATGACTTGACATTTTACCCTGAAAATAAAGCCGCAGTTCCCTGAAATCAACATCTTTTTGCTCAAAGGAAGGGTATACCTCCTCCTGCCTCAGCCCCTAAGCCTATGGAATTGCCACTGATCTCGTAACACAATGTATACTTTCCGTCTGCCTTTACAAAGCTGACTGTAACATGTGTATATATACTGTTCAGGGCGTATCCAGGAATTTTCAATGGAGGGGAGCAAGGTTTGATTGATCGCTGTCCTGGGCAGGTGTATAAGGGAAGAGGGTGTACCCTCCCCCTTTGGAAAATTCTTGCTTTTGGAAGAGGGCTGAGAGTAAAATGGTGTTACATTTGACACATGTTGAAGCATTTTCATATTTTTTATTGCCTCAACTTTTTCACGCATGACGGCCAATAGGGGAGGTACGCACCTGTTGCGCTCCCTCCTGGATCGGCCACTTCTGTTAAAGCTCATTGCTTCCCTTGACTGAAAGGGTGGCTAAAGTTTACCAGAGTTTCCTTCTGCACTTCAGTATTTTATCTTGCAATAGACTTTCAATATATTTGAGATACGTTTCGTTTTCACTGACTTATAGGATTACATTTAGAACACAAATAAAAGGCAGAAATATTGATTTTTTTAAGAGATCGCGGAAGGGTAAACCAAATTACTCGTTGCTGACTTTGTAAGTCGCAACTCTCGATAAAGTAATGACTTCTAAGTTTTTAAGCTTTGTCAGACAGCTCTCAGGTCTGAGCGATACAACTTTATTATAGCAAGCGAAATTCAAGTTTTTCTGTTTGTTCTTGGTCAGCTTTTGATTGCCTCTTCAAATGGCCTCCCTATTCTTTGATTTATTTCAAGATAGAGGCCGACTTTCGGACATTGTCAAAAAGCCACCAAGAAAGAAATAATCTCGGCCTTTAAAATATCTAGCTACCTACACAGCTTACCTTATTGGCGACTAGTTTGTTTTTCATCTCTTTAAAACAAATCGATCTATAGCCCAAAGCACATTTTTCATACCCTCAGTACTGAAGATTGCAGTAAACCTCACATTTTATATTCAGCCATGTCTATCATTAAACGATTCCAGATCGTTAGGTAACAAGATAAAAAAGAAACCAGGGACGAAAAAGGTGAATTCATTGAATATTGATCCAGCCGGCGTCAAAGTGTACAGTGTAGGCACGTCGGCTTACATAGGTTTGACTATGCCTGGATAACACAGCACAAGAAGGTACTGTAAAATATATCCTTTTCTAATACAAAAAAAAAAAATACTGACTGCATGAGACAACTTACACAGCAGTCTCTAAATCTGAGCGTGAGTATTTGTAGCTAGATATGGGTATGTTTCGAATGATTTGATTTAATGAGGAACAAGTAAACAAAAGTAAGCAAAAGTAAATAAAATGATCTCTCATTGAAAGAAGACGTTCTTTGAAGCGACGTTATATAGTTATATTGACGTTATTTTTTGACATCCAGTCGTCTGAGAAATGACATAAGAAGTATTATAATGTGATACGTTTGTTACCTTTCAAGTAAACCTTGAGTTCAATAATTTACACCTTTTAGTTAATTACATTCATAGGCTAAAAACAAAAATTTCGAGGGCTGGGGAACATCGCTCAACTCCATCCTCGTGAAATTCTGCATAAGGTTATTATGTTATCAACCGTTCAACTGTGTGGTACATTTCTTTAATAACTTTTGTTTTCTTTTTCATTCTGATCTACATAATAGCTGCTTAATACGTTGTTGCCTCTAAATGAGCAGTCTGCAGATTACTTATACAAGTCTCCTCTTCTACGTGCAAAATAAATTGTTCATCATAGCAAATTTCTCAAAACCAGAAAACGATTCTTCACCTACCAAATCTCACTTTTCTTCAGGTAATTGAAATGAACTTGCACAGATGATATTGACATTTTGTTGGCTGTAAAATCTGCCTGAAAGGCACAAAATGTAAGCGCAACAAATTTGCCCTAACATCAAGATAATGACTTTACAAATGGAAAACTCTGTAGTCAAAACTTCCAACTGCCTGGAGCCACTCTTTTGTCAATGCATGCATGGCTTCTTTTCGTCAAATTTAAATTTTTGTACGATATACACCTAAAATAGAGAGAAAGTATCTTTAGAGAGACACATATTAGCACATTAGGAATAGTTTCATCCTAATGTTTCACTGTACATAAACTATCACTGTTCCCATATTAGCGAGGTTACTAAGGAAGTCAATTCAGCTTGTGAGGTGGAATCAAAGAAATTGGTCATTACAAATATTCTCAGTTGTAACCATAACGATTCAAGTAAGTTAAATGCAAAAATAAAATAGGGCTTCTTCATTATCTCGAATGACTCTTAGCATTATTAAAATATTCGTAAAATCTGGAAAATTGCTATTATTTTCTATACCTTTTTCAAATTCCGTCAATTTGTGAACTACTTTACTTCCTTTCAATAAATACGTAAATTGAATGCATATGGAATGAAAAAAAAAAATTTTAACCTAATGGCAATTAACTTTGCAGCAGTTTTTAGTCTACTGTTTACAGGCAAGGGTCTCATGTGAAAGAGAAAAATATCCAGTTCATGGCCTTCAAACCCCCGTAACAATACTCTTTTCCTAACTAGAGATATCTCATATTAAAGAGTACTTGTTTTGGTCAAAAGATACCTCCAGTTCTCACCAAGGTAACAGAATGTTGTGCAAAGTGGGCACATTGCCTCAGGTTCCTTTTGTTTTTCCTTATAATTAAAAGTCCTGTTTGTCCTTTAAATTTGATATTGATGGAATGTTTGAATATCTTCCCATGTAGAATAGCATAAATCTACACCATAATGTAGAGCATAACAAACAAAGTTGTTAAATATTCCCTATAGTAGCTTCAATGTCATAAATAAATTCAATGCTATGTCAAATTACTGTGCCGCGATGAAATCACAGATTTCCCATAATGCACTTTATCTTGAGAAAAAATTGCATTTCTTTGAAAAATTAGTATCTTCTTAACGCAACAAGTTATTGAGATGCGGTTTTTACCTTTTAAAGGAGAAAATTTTTCTGCTTTTGTTGAAGTCATTAAATTTTGTCTTTGGCAAATCCCTTTAACTGCTTTAAGAAAATATTTTTGAAAGCAATGAAAGTCTACATTTTAGACTTTATTCGTTCGTTGATATGTTCATAATCCAACGGCAACAATGGCTCACAAGCGTAAGACTTGATTTTAAATATAGGCCTTTCGCCTTTGTAACCACTTTGTGGTCTTTAAATTTGTATCATCCAGTTCCCTTTATTACATATTCCTTCTTAGAAATTTTTGTACTTGAACAGTTTTAATTGCCTGGGTTATCGATTTTTTTTTTTTTTTTTTGATAAATTGAGGGGAAAAGTTCATTCCAATTATCATAATTGAATTTAATGTGTGTGTAGTGCAAAAAACGTTATTAACTTATCCTTGTAAGATGTAGCATTGAAAGTGTAAAAATGAAAGTCTACATCGAAAACTATCCATATGTTTCGAAGGTTAAAAATAAAATCCAGTGATATTTCTTTCATCTTTAACGGATACCTCCGCTGCTGAGATGCAAAATGTTGCATTTTTATAGATTTTTAACGCTAAAAAATCTGGTTATCTATCAAGCATAGCTCACAATGAAAGACGGGCTGGTAGACATTCACTGTGTCAGTTTTTAAATAAAAATGACCACACTCTTAACCAACCTGCGTTGTTTTGGTAAAGACAAGGGAAGGCTTTCTGAGCATGCGTGATGTGTCAATGACAACCTAATAGACCAATTCATTTGGTAGGATCAGTCAATCTTGTATAGTGTGTTTTCCTTGTAAGTAAGGGTATGTGTTGTTAAAAGGATTTAAACTTGCTTCATCTCACAAAGAACAGTACAAGCTCCAGTAGGGAACACACCACAAATTGAATGGTAAAAATATCTTAAGATATAAAAATTACCATAGTAAATATTGCAACATAACACCTTACTTCAAACGGCATAAGTACAATAAATTAAAGACGAAAACGGCTCAATAAAACGAAATGTCGTTGCACTTATCATTCAAAATATATTATACATCTTACATTACTCTTCCGCTATTTCGAGAACCTCCAATGCCCTACGTCATTTCAAAGGCGACCACCATACGTATAAGATAAATCAGTAACAGGAGTCTGTAAGGTCTCTTTTGGGTGTAGGTTATTATGGGGGAGGGTTTGAAGAGAGGCGGAATTTCTGTTTTTGAAGATGGCTTGGAAAAAAGTGGTGCAACCTTTGGCAAAGCTTTAAACTCCCCAAAAATGAATACTCCGTAATCAAAAACCATATTTATTAAGAAATTTTAGCTTGTAAAACCCATCTGGGGTATAGCTACCCCGTTTGGCCTACTTACCTATTGAACAAAATCCTGGGTAAGGTCACATACCTTACATCCTGAAAAATACACAGTGTCTTTTCGTCATTCACAACGTAGTTACTATCATCTTAAATGCACACAGCATACAGACTGCAAATAAATCAAGCCAATTTAACTGGCATCACTCCAACCATACTGCTATATCTTACACTACCATGAAAAAAATGATGTTTCAAACGTAAATATGGAGGCCATCTTGGGGTTTTCTCACATGATTTACCGTTATGCCTAGGTATGTTTAAAAGGAAATCTCACGCTTGAGATTGCATTTGTATGTGGACAGTATTCCCTTAGAGTGTTCACTCTTTATAAAGAATCTAAGTGCTCAGCTGCTCTGATAGTGCTTACTAAAAACCAGTTTTAATTAGGAGGACGTTTTTCTCTCACCTTGGCGTCCAGATGCTCTGTCATCTCGCAGTAATCTTCTCCTCATGCCGAGTGACACTATATAATTGCCAACCAAGCATACTTTCCAATTGTGAGTTTATTTTGGTAATGGAATTGCACAGCTGATTCTTCGGTTGTAATTTGTGAGTGAATGTCGATGTTGATTCGTTGTAATAACTCCCTGCTAAATCATAAAGAATAAGACACTGGCTGGCAGGACTTTAGATAGGTTTTTTTTTTTTTTTTTTTTTTTTTTTTGTCGATTCGATTTTGTCTGTCAGATGTTTCTTCTTTTTAAGAATCTACATATCATATAATTTTATGAAGGACCCGAAGTAAATCAAAATCGTAACTGAAAAGCCATAAAACTTTCTAATAAGTGAAAGAAAATTATTTGGATGGTCTAGCTAGAATGGCATATCTCATTTCAAGATGAATCGGATGTCATAACAGATATTTGTGTGCTTTTTGGTAAATCGCCTCTAATCCATCATATTCTGATCATTACGGGAGTAATCGAAAATGAAGATTAGACTGTATGATCGTCCATCAGTCAACAACTGCGATGATTTCACATACATCAGAAACAAGAATTTTGTTGTTAGAGGTCAAGAATTTAACATAATCACGTGGGGTCTACGTATAGTGGTAATAGTGGTAATCGATAGTACAGTCGAGATTACTCTTCGAAAGTCCGATAAATCGTGCTCAAAACCTAAGTTGCAATTACTCGACTACAAACGCTACACATAATTTTGCTGTCTAAATATAGCCTGATTAATAAAAATTTGTCACCAGAACAGTTTGTCAGCAAATATTGTATAAGTGCAGAAATGGTTTTCTTACAATGCTGCACTTCTCTACAAATATTATTTGCAATAGCTCTTGTGTCAAAACTTGAAAACTTGACAATATAAAGGATGGTATGGATGACATCGTAACTGTAAGTGATTAATGGCTGTAATCCCGAAATCGAGAAAAGGACTGCTCTATTTATCGACTACAAAAAAAGGGGTCGACTATCAGCACTGTAGTGTACATATAGCTGAAGTTATAAGTGTGGACTGGTTTGACCGAAGTCATATGGGATGTGGGGTTGTGAGAGGGGGCGAGACTATCGTTTTGTATTATGTATACACTCTAAAAATGTCCTAGTCAAATTTGAATAGAATCTAATCAATAGGGCACGAACCGGAATTTTGTCAAATCTTTGACTAGGTTCGGCTCATAAATTAAACGAATAGTTTCATTTTTGAAGCATTTCTAGTCAATTTTGAAACAAATCTTGTCAAATATTTGACAAGATTCCGGTTCGTGCCCCAATTGACTAGATGTTTTTCAGAGTGTAGAAATTCCGGGTGCTGGGTTATAAAGGTCCCTTGCATACATATCAATAATTTATTGACAATGCAAAACTGCCCTGTTTTAAGATAAGAATGACCAATAATAACAAGTCTTGAAATGTTTAAACATCTGCAGGATTAAGGACCATGTAATCACAAAAATTAGTACTGCATCTGTGTGCACCTTCTTAAAATCATCATAATCTACAATCTTCGTTACCATCATCATCACCATAAGTAAATATTTGCATTTTTAATGATCCTATATCCAGGGACTGAATACTTATTACAGGCTTTCCTACATATAAGGCCTACCAACGATTTCCTCTCTTCCTGGTAAAATCCGCCTTGGTGGCTACTGTTTGTGCCAAGCCTTCCAGTCTGGGAGATTCTCCCGTTTAAGGAAAAACCAAACGGCTCCCAACTGGGGGAATTTATGCATTGAATAGGCTTGCTAACCTAACAAAGACAAGGTTTATCAAGAAAGAAAAAAACTCAAGAATTTCCGTTCTTCGCACAAATGGCGTGGTGAATCACCGATTAGGACGTGGCCTTATGGTAGCTATGACAATACACCTACGGGCTATACATTCAATTCCGTTCCGAATTGACAACTTTTGCATTAAAACCCATTCGCTACTGATAACGTACACAAAGAACGAGAGAACATATGGGTAAAATAGGCAATATGGCTGCGCCCATGAACAATTTTTCTCCTGTTCGGGGGAAAACTAGATTCTCCCAAAGGGGGGAATCTTCCAAAATGCCCATTTGGCAAGTTTCTCCCATACATGGTTTTATAATGGGTGCCCTCAGCCTTTTTACCTGAAGGTAGACTCAAAATACCAGGTTAAAATGAAACAGAGTGAAGAACATAGGTAAAAGAACAGGGGATTTTTTTCATGAAAGACGTAAATCCTAGTTTGAAAAGTAAATCACACCATGGACAGTTTTATCATTATAACTTCCTATAGGCATGAGTGGGATCATTGTTCCAAACCCCCATGAATCACCTATCATTACTCAGTCCTCCCCACCACTGGGGTACGGAGGGGGACATTTTGGCTATGACCCTTATCACCCCCAGTATTTAAACATCGCGCTACTAGCGCGCTATATTTGGGGTTTTGGGGATGCCTCCCTCGGTTATATCTGGGTGATAGCCCCCCTCGGCTCATCCGTGCGAATTATTCTCCCCACTCGTAAGTCCCCCTCTGAATCATCAAATCGACCAGCATTTAGTAAGAGTTAGGCTATTGCCAAACAATGGTCAAATTATGATATTTATTTATTTTTTTATGTTTAGTGCACATCCAATGTTATGTGAAGATAGTTCAATGCTTTATTCTAATGCAACCAATTCAGCATATTTCACAGAGCTTGAGTAGATATCACCCGTGGTCTCCCAACTTGGCGCTACCCGTGGACCCCATACTTCATAGGACCGCTTCCTCCTAGTGCGCGTCCATACTCATGTGTTGCAAAAGTTACACTAATGTAAATTTACTGACATAGTCCTATATGTACTGTTCAAACACCGGTCAACTTGACATTACCAATGATTTCTAAGAGTTATAGTTTACGTGGGCGTAAACGTGTAGCCTACCCTTTACATTATGAACTGGCCCACAAGCCTCCCACGCAAATTGAACGTTTTCTCGTTTCGACTTTCCAATATCTATGTGTGATAATTGAGGACCATGGGGGTGTTATCATGATTGTAAAGGAATTGAAATAAGTCATCGTTCGATGGTTATGGTCATGTATTCTTAAGCCTCTTTGAGATTCTAAAGCACATTTTACTTGAAAAGAGCGTGTGCCCAATTTTAATCTGAGAAGAGTTAAAGGTTTTTTATGGCGGGGGCTATTTTTACATTTAAAACCCTTTTGTTTAAGGGTATACGCTCAGGACTAATTTTTTTATTTTTGAGTTGACTGGTTGGAATTTTTTCGTAAAAGTGTAGAAATTTTGTCAACACTGTCTTACGATTTTCTTCCTTTTGCGTGGAGCCGTGGGCGAAGATTTGGAAAAGTAATAAAATCGTCGTCGGTATTAGCAGACTCTTTTGGTGGTGCCGATACGTCCAAAAAACAGCAATACATAAAGCGGTATACAGAAAAGAAAGTGTTCAAAAGTGTGCATAATACCTGCAGATTGGATCGGGTTAGTACCCAACTTGACAATTTGGGAGGAGCGGAGAACTTATTTATCACGTAGAATTAATTTGCTGAATTAGATCAAAACAAAAACTATCAACTTTGTTACGGTCATGTAATGTCACTGCCTACATGTTTTCGGTAGATATCTTACAAACATAGGATATCCTATCACGTTAAATGTATTGGAAAACCAGGAATCATATATCACTTGTCTTCACTGGAAGTTGTTCGCGGGCGGATATGTATTACTCTTGCACTTATTTTGGTTGCACTCATAGTACTAACAAGGCACGTAGAAAGGGGTAGGACTACATATTTGACACTTGCTGCAGACTCTGTGCAGACCTTATATCGGAAGAATCTAACCATACTTCAGAGACAAAGATTCAGTCCCAGTTTCATTACTGTTGTTTTCAGTTGAAAATTACCCGGCCCAACAAATCATATACGTGCACTCACCATCTACATTTACTCATTTTTCGAAGTACTTTCGTAGCAGTTGCCTAAGGTATGTCGCCCACGTCACCAGTCTTTCACTGAGTGGCCACTTTACATACCTGTATAGCCTTACTGCCTATTACAGTAATGACTGTGTGAATGTAGCTGACGACTATGCAAATCGAGTATGCCTCCACAAAATACCATAAAACTTTGCAAACATGAAGTCGTGTTCCCTTTATTAAATTATACTGTTTAAAAAAACAGCGTTTCTAAAATTTAATGTATCTATATAAGTTTCAAAGTTAAGTAAACATACGATCGCAAAGAAAGTTCACTCTGAAGGCAATTAAATTATATATCATATACGTGTTATCAACCGTTCAGTGGCAAATTTTCCATTCTACATGCAAATAGCGACACGTTAACTTGCCGTTTCACTGTATTTCTTTAAAATTTTCATAAACCAATGCATAGTTAAGATGACGGAATGTGTAAATTGATCACAGGGATATCATGCATTCTGTGAAATGTAAGCTTAATTATAGGAAGCATACAGGAAGTCAATCAGTATATTATTTCAGAATGATCTGATAGGGAAGATAAATCATCTTATTAAGCTCCTGGGAGAGCTCATATACAAGGAGTCTTCACTTTCCGTGAAATTCTGTCGATTTGAGCTAGACTGATGAACAGTGTAATTACTGGAATTCAATAACGGACGAGTTGCATCGAACGGCTTTATTTCTTCCGTGACCATGCATAAATCAAGATACACGTAGGCCTACATCCACTATTTTAAAAAAAAGAGGCCTAAATTACCCATCCTCTGCATGCCATAGTCGTATCATCGGCCTCTAATTTATTCACAAGATCCGGAGACGGTTTTAAGATATGTTTTCAGTTGAGTTCAGTTGACTGTGCAGAGCACAATTTTGTGACGTAAGTACCATGATACATCAGGATTAATTTAAATGACATGGTTTGAAACGATCTCTATACGTGATCAGAAAACTGTCGTAAAGGGTATGGCGGAACACGTGGAATGAAGTCTCTCCACACCTCATTGTTAATGCAAGACATTCACTATTTACCTAATGACATGTTCTTTCGTCTCACCGTTACACCTTACAAGACAGTCGCATTTTCCGTGATAAAAGCGGTGTAAAAAAACACGTGGAGTACATGTTAATCAGGGAGGGGCAATATTAAGATACCTCACAGTGCCGGGGGTCACATTATGTTGACTACCTTGGAATAGTCTCCGCCCCCCCCCCCCCAAGATGGCTTATTACAAACGGCTTCATGGAACCATGCAGGGACTTGCTATTTAGTTAACAACTCCCTGATTGAACCATAATACTGAATATAAGGTCTCTGACATCTGGACATGTATTCATTACAGCCAACCAGAAACGATGCATGTTTGCCCTCTGTTAATCTGGACGACACTCGCTACAGTATAGAGTCGTACAAGACCTAAACACAAATTTCGCCAAGGGCAGCCGTCGGATTAGAAGAAAGTTTCAGTGCAACCTGTTAGATCAATCCTGCGTCCATTGCTGACGTGAAGTACTGTTACGCGTTCAGTAAGTCTGCTCCATATTTTAAGAAAAAATGTAACCCTGTTGCTGTAAGACTTAATAGTAAAGAAACCTGAGATACAGAGACACATCAAGGTCATAATGGAAAAAAAATTGGGAAGCATAGGCGGAAATCCCGGGGATGTATCCCCCCACTATTTGGAGGTGCTCCCATTGACTGAAATATTTTCACACAGTAACTTTTGCATTAAGGGCCCATTATCCCCCCCCCCCAATTCACCCTTTTAACACAATCTCCGCTACTGTCGGGAAGCTAATGTCAGGGACGGCAACCGTGACCGCTGACAGCAACCTCTTGAGTACTATTCTCCGAGACGGAAACCGAAACGTGTAAAGAACCAGAACATGAAATAAATCGGAAAGCGTGAAAGCAATAGCCAAATCTGCATTACTTATCCTTACTGTAGCAGAACTTTCAAAGCAAGAAAAGGACTCAAGGTATATCGGAGTCCACAACAAATGATCGGAAATAAGAGAGTCCATGTCAATTTCGAGGGATAGCTAAGAACGAACAAACTTCAGATTCATTTTGAACACGTGATATCATGGGCGTACGTATGAGTCTCAACAGGTGAAGATAGGTGGTTGACCGACCAACTTTGAAAGTGGGGAATATCATAACCCCTCTCCGCCCCCATTTTTCCAGAATCTCTACAAATTTAGTAGGCTCATGTTTATCCCACAGCTTACAATAGCTGATTAAATGAAATCAAACATTTAAATAATTAAAACAGTCATTTAATGGCTTAAAGACGTGGGAAAATGTCTCACATTGCGCAAAAAGTCACCTGAATCCAAAGTTTCTCAAGGCTCTTAATCGGGTCCCGGATCCCACGCTGCTAGGATTGCGTGATTCGAATTTGACCTAGTCCTGGTCAAGGTCATTCCCCACATTTCAGAAGTTGTTGACGCTTATACAAGGTGGGAGTCTGGGAGCAGCAGTTCCCAACCCACCCCCACCCACTTACCGACCCACCCACCTTATCCTGGTAAAATATGATGCTGATTTCAGGGCAAAATGACATTTTCAGGACGAAATCATATCTTAATTGATTGTTTTCCAATTAGGGATTTCAGAATGAACACACCATACCCCTCGGAAATGTCTTCCCATACGTCTGTCCATGAGATTTAGGACTCATCCAATGACTCGTTATATCTCGCATCGATGATTATGTCATCGTCTTCTTGGGTATGTTTCAAAGATGTAGGCGTACAAGTCAGCTAGTACGAAGCTGATAGGCCGATACAAAGAATACGTTAGTAAAACAGCTTTAACTTGTCAAATGAAATATCGTTATGACTAAATACAGTGAATTGAAGGTCTTAAATGCAAGCCAGTAGCCAAGGGGGGCAGTGGGGGCGTCCCCTCTGAAAATTTTTCGCCCCTAGAAAATCAAACTTATTAGTGCCTTAATAGTACCTAATTGTCTTTTATTACATCTCACACCTCTAAAAAATATCCCCTCCCCCCTCTGAAAGCTATCTTGCCCCTCCCCTTAGTACCTTGTCTGGCTGAGGGCCTGCTTATTTGGCTAATTAATGAATTGGTTTCACTTTCTCAGAAGGAAACATTAACTTTTATATGATTGAGTTACACTCAAGTCCAGTTAATTCGAATAGGTAGCTTTATATCCTGGGAAATAATTTCGTGTGAAATGAAATCATATACTATTTAATTGAGATGTTGCATATACATAAAGGTCAGCACTTAACCGAGCGACTTGCCCTAGTTATAAACCAGTACAGACATCAATGCTAAAACTAATCAGCTTCCAAATTTTGACTAAATACTTTTCTGTCAATATTCGGCTATTTACGAACATATACAAGACAACGAACAATTTTATCTTACAGTCAATTACTTACGTATCACTAACAACGACTAGTGACTGAGTGTATTGCAACGATCTTGTAGCTCACTCTGTTGTATTCATCACCTGAGGATCGTCTACTCAGCTTATGCATATTCATTAAATCACTATAGTACCCGAATGTTACACCTCACAAAACAAAACGTGAGGATTTGGTGTAGTACCGGTAATACAAATAGTATGCATCCACGAAATGAAGACTCGAATCAAACAGTTTAGGTATTGTAATACTTTATGATTTATGACGACGCTCATGCAAAACTGTCAGTGGTAATGTATCTTCATTCATTCTGTAAGCTTTTCCCTTTAGACTGTAAATGAATAAACAGGCATCCATTGCCATTAATTACATGCTTCGATTTAAAGAAAAAACACGAAAATATTCTCGCAGCGCTGCAAAAGTCATATAATCTAGCCAAAACTGATCGAGTACCTGAATTGTTTTAGAATTGAAGGATTTTACGAAATGTGGTAAAGAAAAATTTTGAAGATAACCGTCTTCATCGAGAAAAGGGCATCAATAATATCACGACTGCTGGGTCTTATTGGGAGTATGCGTGTGCCTGAGGTAAATGCTGATGATTTTTAAGAAACCCGACCAGCGGAGAAAGTGTCATTTATACTGAGTATTATACATAAGTCACATTGGTCAAAGATATAATTATTCCCTTGAACACAATGTCTTTGAATGTACCGCACATATTTATGTTTGGCAAGTTATGTGGTAAGTTAAATGCAAAGAAAAACATCCTCTGTAAACGAAATAATAATACTACAAAAATAAATAGATGGATTTCGGAGAGATTTACAACAGTAAATTTAAAATGTGGGAATGAAAGCGCCGCGCCACTAAAATGTGTTGCAAAGCTTTCAGTAGTATATACTGCCTTTCTTAAGTTATGTTTTTGTTATAAGACGTGTCAACAGTTTAAAACTTAACGTACCAAAAGAATTTGTCGATGCTGGTTTTTATCAAAGTACTTGCTCACAAGCTTTGCAAACGCAAATAGACGGGCAAGTGCTTGCCCATTCGTATCTCTTTAATCTATTTTCTTTCACTTGTCAGAATTGTTTTCAAAAAAGATGGGCCTAAAACAACTGCTTAAATTACTTTTCCTGTGACCCTGTCATGGCATCAATCATTTTCCACTGGAAAGTGTATGCGACAACTGAAGAGTACTTTCAGTGCTCAACATTATTTTATACTTTTGTATGCCTATGTTGTGGGGCTTATGAGAATGTGCCACACATGTGTGTTTGCTATACTTTTTTGTCCTTTCTGTTAGGTGACCCCGCATGAAGTCTTTTTGCTCATTTTTGTTCCCTACTCGACCTGGAACCTGACAAAAAAGTTCAGAAAAAGAGTTATATAATATTTATCAAAAAATAGAAATAGATATCAGGAACAATTGAGTCCAGCATGTTTTAAATGATTATTTCCTCTATTACTATAATATGTTAGTATGCTAATATTGGCGACAATTTTGCATTTACGACCATCTTGGTTAACCTGGATCCTGACAGAAAAGTTCATAAAAATAAGTTTGAATATTCCTCATAAAATAGGAACAGATGTTACAAGAAATCGTGCCAAAAATACTTTTAATGATTATTTTCTCTATTATTATTTCTTGTAGTAATACCAGATGATTACAACATTTGCAGCCATCTTGCTTTTTCGGGCGTCTTGGTCGACCTGGATCCTGACAGAAAAGTTTAAAAAAATTAAGTTTTGAAATATGAACAAATATTATGAACAGTTGGGTAAAAAAACACTTTAATGATTATTTTTATGTTATTGTTGAAGTATTGGCGGCCATTTTGTTTTTTAAAGATCTTGGTTCAATCAAATCTGAACAGAAAACTTCATAAAAATAAGTTCTTTATATTCATCACAAAATATGAAGAGAAAGTAAGAGAAATTTAATCAAAAAAGTTTATAGTGGTTATTGCTTTTATTAAAAAATAAGGAGAGGAGCAATTGAGATAAAGCATTTTGCCCAAGGACACAACTAAAATGACCCAGGTGGGAATAGAACCAGCTATCCTTGGATCGCAAGTTCAACACGTTAACTAACACAGAGCATAGGCAGAGGTAAGGGCGTTTCATTAAAACTTAGACCAACACAAATGCAGGCAGCTGATTTATTTCCCGCTCGGATACGCGCATAAGTCTACGCGCGCCGGACCCCTGAAGTCTACGTCGTGCGTGCAGTGTACTTCAATATTTGCCCTCCGAAGTGACTTCCATGTGGCGTCAATGATTAGGGTCTATAGACCACCAAACTCTCAATTTATTGTGCGTGTACATGAATATAACCAGGTTGCACATAGTTGTAATAAAATTCTAATGAATTAAATGAATTGAATCGGATCGACTTGACTTGAATTGACTAGAATTGACTAAATGGAATAAAATTGAACTGAATTAGCTGGTATATTTTAACAATTTGAAGCATTTTGAATAGATTGTCAATATTCTATTTACAATTCAGCTTTGTACTTTTCTGTCATACATTTCGAAATTACAATATTAAATTTGTAAATATTTATTTCATGATTATCATTGATTTACTATTATAAATTAAAGCACTGATCATCTATGATTGTCACAGAGTGCAAAAAATAGTAACGGTGAACGAAAAAAAACAACAACAATAAATAGGAATCTAAAAAGATACATTCCATTACGCGCTGCTAAACTTAGAAGTTCAAGCGGAATTGCTTGAAGTGGACCCTAAGTCTAAATTTACAAAAGGCATCAAAGTGCATTCCTGTGCTAAGGTATAAAATGTCGAAGGTTATTCACTCAACTGAAAATGGTAGATTGAGCAATAACTTTTGACGTCATTCTTGTGCTTCTTAAATTACTTTTCTTCTTTTTCCTATGGACACCATATCCGGTAACAAAGCAAATTCAATTTTCCATTGCTATAGAGTGGCTTGACTTTACAAATCCACTCCTTACAACATGTATTTCAAGAAAGGAGTAGTTTCATCAAGGTCGAATAAACATTTTGATTTCAAAAGAAAACATAATAAATGTTACACAGTAAGGACATCACAGATGTCCTTGCACAATCAACTATCCCAGTCGCAATCAACTATTTCAAATAAGGTGAATAAACTTCAACATTTTACATCTCAATATTTCAATAAACTAATATTATAGGAGTAAAAACAGTGAGGTTCGTTATTAGATGCTTATATCAGGGAGTTGCTATTTGATAAATAGCAACTCCCTGCTTATATTATGTACTCTTTTAGCTTGGTTTTTTCCCCAGGTACGGCTTGACTGTGACTCTTCAAGCGTATCTCGCTGACTCTTAAGTACCTAGCAAAACACAAGGCTGTCCTACAAGTCAATAATTTCAATGTAGAACTGAAGGTCGATTTCAGTTAATTTGAAGCTTCTCAGATGAAACTAATGTTTAGTTAGCACTGACGTTCATCGGCTGCTCGGTGCAAGCGAATTGTAACAGCCAGCATAAAATAGTGACAGCCGTAGACCTGATATGTTTTATTCTGCTTGCAATCATGGCCGACTATCGATGCAGAGGTTTTCAAGCCAATAATATTTATTGCTGAATTATTTTAGGCATGAGCCTCATTCCAATGAGATATGCTGTAACAAAACAAGGAATGTTAAGATTATTCTGTTTTTTGTGTAACAAATAATGACAAACTAAAGCTGTAACCCGAGGTGCGGTAAAGATGTTCAAATAATAACACTTCACTTGAAAGCTTTTATAGTCTATATAAAATGTCAATAATCTTGTTAAAATGATTTCAATATTTAGTTTAGTCGGAAAGTGTTTAATTCATTGTTGACAACAGTTGGCAGATAATGCACTTCCCGCACCACAATAAATCTCCTGCGATCTTGTTTCGCCATACATAATAAAGGTTAAATGGACAAAAAATATACTTGTATATATCACATTCGCCTATCACCATCCTTCTTCCAAAGCCGAAATTCTTGTTACGCTTACAAGCATAATACTTTCTGTGTATATCAGCTCATGTCCACTTTGTGATAGTTCTAAACAAGTGCTTTGACGAAAAATAAAACTGAAGGAAAGGTTAGGGAAGACAAACTTACATACACTATGTAGAGTATGAACTCAGTTTAAGTATACACCCTTTCCAAATAGCAATTACAAAGGATTATGGGATAGACTTTTGGTATGAGTCCTTTTTGTCAATAGCATTTTACTGTGGCCAAAAAAGACGCACACCAAACTCTATCTCACAATCCTTTATAATTGGTATTTGGAAAAGGGTCTTTTGTGGTGAAATTTTCATTAAGTTTCGCCGGGTAGTTCTCGAGATATTAGCGTATGAAGTTACTATAGTTGTGACCTAAAGTGAGCTTGAAGCAAGCAGGGGATTTACATCATCTCAACACATCGATGAGTAAGACTTTATTTTCTCTGTTGTTTGACCTAAGTTGAATTTGATGGAAAGTTTCCCATGAGGAATTTAAAATTAGTACAAATCCAGTGCCATTCATACATTCACATTACAATAACATGAAGTTATGGAGGAGAAAATTGGTTGTAGGGTTTAAAAAGTCAGAAAGAGTTCATTAATGTGAGGTTATGATGTCACATGTGCTTGCTTTAAGTTTACTTGCGGTTAAAAATGTAACAACTTCACATGCTAGTATCTCGAGAGCTACACATTAGATATCAATGCAAATTTCACGAAAATACTGAAAACAAAAACTCCTCTAACACATCAAAACATTATTTAAGCCTAAACAGTTCTTTTAAGACTGAAGGGCAGTCAGGCTAAAGGACATTGGGGGTTGTCGCTAGGATTCTTCTGTTTCTCATCCGCCCCATGTACTCATGACTTTTTCATCTTTTAGCTGCTATTTGTACCTCTTCCCACTCCTACCCTTTCTCATCTCCCGATGACATCTCAGGCGGCTTGACATGATCGTATCTGATTTACATATTTAACGATGAATTTTCGAGAGTACTAATTTGCAGTCGTCAGAATACTTCGGCTAGGCTGAAACGCATATTGCACAATAATTGTTAAGTTTTAAAGAGAGAGAATAAAATGTTAATTTTTAAAGCAAAGAAAAAATGTGCTCAATCAAGTCACACCAGGAGTCCGACATTTAATTGACGCAACCTCAGTATTGTTTTCTTATAATTATAATATTCACCTCGTTATGGCTCATTCTCTTATTTTATAAGATCGATATCATTTACATTTCAATGTACACGATCCTTCTATTAAAACTTGACCATAAAAACGGACGAAATATTAAGTGAGAACCTTTTACCCTAAAACAGCCCCCGCTCAGCAATAATTCCACAAGGAAAAATGCGTTGGTGATAACTTATAATATCTTAACTTGTCACGATGGCAGATAATATAGTGTTATAAGTTTCCGCTGCATACTGTCTTTATATTATGAATACATGCAGGCAGCAGATATAAAGCATCTTCATACGCATTTGCCACAAATAAGCCTGATAAGAAGTCGACTTTAAATGTGAGAAGAAGCGACTAGAAGACTCCAGGAGGCAATCATATTGTAATACCTTTATCAAAATGAGATATGAATAGAAAGTCGTAGGCCTAATACATTAGAAGGCAAATACCCTTCATTGTGAGCAGATGAGTCTTTCAGTCTTGTATTATAGAATAATGAACGTATGTTAATTCCTTAAAATGTAAGCACTTAGTGTGCCGTCTCACTTTTTGCTCATCTGCTTTTTTATCAATATTTGCGGCTGTGGATAAAATGCATAAAATTTATAGCCAAAATTTTGTATTATATCAAGTGGGCTATTAGGGCGTTATTTACTCAGGTGATATTTTGCTCCCGTCAAAACGATTGGATATTCTACCCCAGTTGATGTCTTCACATGTCGGAAATGACCGCACTCTTCCAATAACCCTAGTTACTGGCTAGTCATTAATTGGTCAAGACAATAGTTGACTATGGTAAAATGACTCTTTGTAGGTTATTGACTGTCAATTAACAATCGAGAAAGGCCATACAACCACAGAGTCATCATACTCAATGAATCCTTAATGTACCAGTGCTAAAACATAACCTATTCTTATATGTAACATATTAAAGACCATAAATGGTATTGCTATAAGGCCAGACCACATAAAAAAATAACTTGATTCTCATCACTGACATCTGAAGACATCCGTCGCCCGGTCCTTTTTATTTTTTATTTATTTATTTATTTATTTATTTATTTTTGTTTGTTTTTGTAACAAATCAATTTTCAGTATGTTTTTTCTGGGCCCCATTTTATACTATACATCGTGTATCCAGAGTGTTCTTGTAAAGTCGGCCTAGTCGGTCGCAAGTACGTGAGGAACGTTTGATTGTGGGATTTGGTCGGAGTGATTTGAGGCAATATGTTTATGCAAAAACCGTCAGACACGATGTCAGAGATCAGATTTTCTTTCAACAAAAGCACATGGAAACGATTACGTCGGCCCGGGAGGTTTTTATTCATTAATAAAAAAAAATCCACCCGGCGTCCAAAATCAGCCCGGCGGGTGATGAGAATCAAGTTATGTTTTTATGAGGCCTAATGGGAAAGTAGCCACATGTTTATTCCTACAGAGGAAAGGAATGGTACATACAAGACAATGTTTGTATATCAGTCCAATCATAATTGACAAAAGGAAAATCAGACTCTTCATATGATAGCGAAACACTCATACACAAGTTACAATAAAGAACATCATCATAACTCGTTCTGTTATCAGAGCTGTGGCTATTTTTGCCCGAATTGGGACAACTACTTGTAAAAGTAAAGACTTGGAGCAATTCTTTTTGGTCACGGTGTCATGTAAAGGTAAACAACTCGGACACTTGTAGTAGTTTTTATAGCCCGTTTCCATTTCTTTCTTTGGTACATTGTGACGTTTCCAAACTATTACGGTGACTTTTCAAACTGTTAATTGCTCCATTGCTTGATGAGAATAATTAAACCCTTCGGTTGGGCCTCCCATGGCACACCCCCTACTAGCTTACAGCGCATTGTAGTTACAGCTAGGCCTATCCTATGCAATGGTTGGAATGAGCTAGGGGCTACTGCAAGAGAACACCAGATGGTTTCTATTATTATCCTCCTAGTGTATCATTCTGTCAACGTTAGTACACATTCTCATCATTGGTCGTATCGTAACTAAATCCTGTTCTTTTCAAAAAATATATACCTTCCCTTTTAATGTCCGAATGGCGAAACTATTCTCCGAACAGCATAGCGTTTGAACGCTTCCCGGCCTTCATTTTTTCCATTTCAGCCAACATTTTTCATTATATAATAAACTGTACTGCACCAGTACCACATAATTTGATACAGTTAATACGATTTCAAGAGCCTGATGAGACAGACATTTCTGAAGCTACAAGAGGAGTTTCACAGTGAGGCCAGCCAGTGTGGTTATGGAAGCGAATTTTGCAATGATCAATTCTTTTTGGTGTACTCTTCACACCTGTACGTTAATGGAAAACGCCCTCTTTTTACGAAGATTTAAAGAAGTGGTTTCCAACCTTTTACAGATCATCGCCCCGCCCCTTTCACCGAATTGTGTTGGCAACCTCCCAGACCCCACCCCATTGTCGCCTATAAAGTGTCATCGTTACATATTATCTGTGACACCGTTGTAACCTTACGCATACCTTATGTTAAATTTCCTAGCATCCTAAAGTATTTGTCTCCTGACATATGATTTGGTATTGTGTTTTATTAGACTTTTCTTTAACGTTTTAACTCTCTAAGCTAGAGGTTTGAGGTATGACATGTAACTGAGCTCGTTTCCTTGGAAACTTCCAATCGTCACTTGTGCCGCCTTGAAATGATGAACATTTCATTTTTCACTTCATTTTTATTTTTAGCAAACCCGAACTTTGGAATCATAACAATGGGGAAAATGGCTGTTTGTGAACCGTAATGATCTCATTGCATTCGCACAAGTATAATGGCAAATGTTCCGCACATTTGAGCACACTTAGGTATGACATTTATGTAACTGAAGCTTCTCTCCGGTATGCTTCACTAGCACGCGTAGTCTAATTGTCCATTTCATTTTTTTTTTTCATGGCCCTCGGAGCCGACTAAGGTTTTTGTTCAGCTCATTGCTACGTAAAAGAATCAACGGCGGCAGCTAAGCGTTGTCAAAGCCAAAGAGAGCCGCAACGCATCCTCCATGTCCAATGGATCTGAAGAAACAATTCAGAGCGACAAAAAAAGTATCAGGCCTTCTCTCCAAAGTTAGTTGTTTAAATACAAAAGTGGGTTGGACAAAGGAATGATGAATTGTAAAAAAAATTACATAGAACCTTAAACCATGATTCTGATTAAGGGGAGAATGCAGTCACCCCAGATTGAATTGTATACCCAGGCACCCTTCTTCTTTCGAGATACGGTGAAACATCCACAGGGTCATTAACCACACATGCGTAATTGAGAGGTGCCTAAGCCCTAATGTGACTAGCAATAACTGTCTGGGCCTTTATGATGTAAGGAGTACTAATTTAAGAAGCAGGGAGACTATTCCAGTTTTGACCGTTTTGGGCAGGAAACTAAATTTGTAGCAGTTTGTCCTGGTATACAGAAAACAAAAGTGTAGATTATGCATCAAACGAGTCCTAAGGGTGGGATGCCGAAGTTTGTCTATGGCAGGAGTGCCCAACCAATCGATCGGTCTACTGGTAGACCTCACTCAGACTGATCCCAAGTCGACCGCGAGGGGTGTAGGAAAAATGAAAAAATAAAGTTTTGCTATGTGTAACTGTATGACAGTGTATGTTTTGGAGATCTCGGGAGGGTTGCTACTTGAAAAGTAAATCTTGGGTCAAAAAAGGTTGGGCACCCCTGATCTATAGGGACATGAGCCTGACCAAATACACTCTTAGTGAAAAAAATCAGCCTGTTTTGCCTACGACGCTCAGCCAAACCTAATTCATGAACGGCTCTATTGTGTAACGGTATTTTTGTTACTGAATTGTAGCATTCATGCAGAATACCTCACCATATCTTACTTTTAATTTGAAATATTTTTGTTTGGAATGTCATGAAAGACATTTAAAAGGAAATAAGAGGAAATTTTAAGATTTAACTGATGTTTCCAATAAATTTTTCACTGCAACCTTTTCACCCTCTACTGCTGTTATTAGCTAAATGTCTTCGTGGGCGTTCATTGATTAAGTATAGCCGTAATGGGCAAGGTACGGGTAGAAAGAATGTAATCTGCTTCTATACATTACACATTACACATACACTTCGAGCCGGATTTTATTTGTCCTCCGTTTTGGGGTCTGGCTAAAACAAATTACATTGGTTCTTAAAAAACAAAGAGGACTGAAATATGTAACAACCGTTGTTTATTAAGAACATGTTTCAATCCTTAACATTGCTATGTGTAGCCCTGCAGGTGTAATAAGAACTGCCAATTTTCTCACCTCAGAATGTCCCTTTAATTATGCAGACGGCAGTAGCCAGCGGCCAATTCGACAAAGCTAACCAGTAAGTATAATGGCGACGCAATATATCTATGAGGTTATTGAACACACTGCTTCTATGTTACACTTAAACCAGGGTTCTCCCTTTTGGAAAATAGCCACCCAACTTTTTCCACGGTTTTATCGGTAATTATAAGCAGTTCAGACATTCGCTATGTAAGCCTATTAAAACTATACTTTGCATGATATAGCCTACACAAAATCCTCCCGATTATCATTGCAACCGAGAAGAAAAAATTTCTTCCTCATAAAGTGATCCTTGCGAACACTCTAAAGGATTTTAGTTTTTGTGCTTGAAGGAGTAGAGAAGATGATATGCTTGGTGGCAGAAGTTTAATTTTTACACTGACATTTTAGAATAATTAAGACCTAAACGGTACGCTGTATTTGTACATTATTTGTCTGAAACAGGTGTGAGAGCCAGGGGCGAAGGCTGACGTCCCTGGAATTGCAACAAAGTCAATTTTTCTTACAGATTACCGGAACAATTTAGGCAATATGGTCCCAAGAAAGGACCCATTTCAGGTTTTCCTCGGTTAAAAACGGCTCAGTCTCACCACCCCAACCCTACGCGAAATATTAGTATAGGGTAAAACAATGCATTAGCGGAAATTATGATGAAAAATATGTTCCTTACGTCTAGATGATGAATCCTCTGACATGTTTTGATAGATCTAGATTATATGCTAGCTGACACATCACTTAGACTTTGATCTAGGGCAAAATGACCGAAGTAGGCTTTCTCTAGGTTTATAAACATAAAAATGTCAACAAGCGTTCTATGGAGAAAATTGATTGAAACATCTGTCTATAAAGCAAGTACATCAAACGATACCTACAGATCGTTGAAATTGCAGAACAAACAACACCAAGCAGATGTGGAAATGATATCACCTTTTGACATTTTATATGTTTAAATGATTGATCGAAATTAACTCATCTTAACCGAAACCGTGTCTTTAAGCAGAACTCTGTCTCTCAACGTTTTGACAGGATATTGTAAGTACATTTTCTCTAATCATTACTGCACGCTATTGTAGTACCACTGTTTTCCCTATGAGGGAAGTTTCGAATTAGTGCTTGAATATACCAAACCTCTTCCTTACTTTCAAGAATATGTTACTTGATTAAAGTCATAAAACGCGTATTTGTAAATTTAGTATTAAATGAATAAACTGATAAGTGTGGTTCCTTTGATCAGGAGATTCAAAATTCATACTTCAAATTATTTTCTGTCCCGAACGTCATATGCGAGATTTTGTGCATAGATATGTAAACACTGTTAACGCAATATATCTGTGAAATACAATGTCCATAAGACAAATTAATGTGTTTGGCGCTTACTTAACGATCATATCTTCTCTATGCATCACAGACATATGACCAAGTTTAATAGATTTTACATGATTCAAATTTCCCTTCACCTTTAATGGTTGGCAACTGGATAGGCCGTGACCACTGCTATATGGTTTAAAAATTTACATCCAGTGATATAGAAGTTGAGTTGTAATGGAATAGTTTTCAAAATGGTGTAAATTTCATATCAACATGCCAGTTGCTGCAAGTATAGTGTTGACCATTCGATACAGACCACGCAAGCTCTGTCACTATTGAGCAAACACATACATCTTACTTATCGACCATGGCACCAAGCTAATTATGTCATATACTGACGTTAGATAATTAGCATTTTTTTTTGAAAACGTAAGCGAATTTATGGGAGTGTTTCAGCTGTATGTTTCACCGGCTAAATGGTACTTTCAACATTAATTCACATCACATTCCCAAGAATGAAATACATTTTCCGATGTTTCTTTCATGGTATGTGGTGATTCAAATGATGAAAAAGACTAATTTACAGTATGAAATCACTTTTCCGTTGCGATTACGCTCTTTCTCTATTTCTTTGAAGTGATCATCATATCAACACAGTGGATATATATCCTCGGTGCCCTTTCTCCATAAAATCACATGCAATCATTCACAATGTTACCTGCAAAGCATTCGACGATTTGGAGTTTCCTTCACCGTCACATATCCTCACACATCGTCACATTCTGTAACATTGTCACAAATCGACACTATCAGCACGACGTTCCTTTCATGGACATAACCGGAGAATCGGTAGCTTGACTCACAACGACTGTCGGCATCACAATAGTAAAGTTAGCTATCATCGTCTTTTGCTGTTCGTCATTCCGACGATTTCTGGCGAGAATGTGAGATCGGTGGATATTTTTGCCACGATTACCGTCACATATTCCACAACAATTACCGTAAGTAGCGATACATATCGCCAGTACCGGAAGTATTTGCAAGAATACAATAAAAATAGCAACCATTCCCACAGAAAAGGCATAAGAAAAAGCCATGATACAAATGCTGACGGTGACGGCCAGCCATGTTACAAAGACAACTCCGATAAATATGTATCTAAAGACGGAAAACAAATGAAAGCGATTTCTAAAAGTACACACTGAACAACCTCTTCTTTCGCCATTTATTGGTTTGTGTCCTTTGCGTGTGTTTGAACCTGAAGAGCAACAAGAGGACGCTTCGAAACTTTTACCAGCAGGAGGTTGTTTCCTTTTATCTCCTTTAACTTCCAAATGGTTGTCTGTGATTTGTGAGTCCATGGACTTGGAGCACGAGGGTTTAGAAGCATTCTCATCAAGTAGTGTGAGAGTATTCTCGCACTGTTCGGTTGAATTGGAAGCAGCCATCTAGTTCTGATTGAAAAGATTCTAGAAATTACAACGGACGACGAAATTTTGTCAGTGATATTTCGCCTAAGTCAAGTACCATCCATTAATAACTGATCTCTTTTTGCAACAAGACCAGTCCTCTAGAATTCTACGAAACCTCCTTGATCGTAAACTGCCGTGTTCGTCTGTGCTCTTCGCTGACTGTAGACGTAGATTGGCTGTCCACAGTAGAAAGAGCTTTTTGACAGATTTGATAAATGGTCGTTAATAAAACTCATTCATGCTCCTTCGTTCTCGTTTCCTGATTGGTCGAAAAAAAATACGTCATATAAGATTCGAGTGCTTCCGCGTCATCAAACAATATCACTACCGTGAGTTTCTGAAGGAGAACTTGTGATATTATTTCCGAACAAGAATAAAGAAAGGCCTCTTCAAATAAAGCTGTCAAAGAAGTTGAAAATAAATCTTGGTTCCTATCGGCTGAAAGAATTTGCCAGACAATTCCTTCGACAAGTTTGACCTTTGGTTTTTTGGTCAACATCGTTCGTGACAATTTAAGCCTGCAGTAACGATGAACTTATCATATGCCACGCGGGATAACTCACATACATTTACATCAAAGGAGTATGTCAAGACAAAATTGGACACGGCTTTTGTGTAAAGGTCTAAGATGATTATAAGATCATCTGCTCTCAGTTCCATTCTGCTGCTTCGAAAAAAAACTTGAAATGAAAGTTCGTGAAAGTGTTAAGGAGAGAATGCCTCCTATCAGTGGTAAGCAGAGTTTCATTACCGTACTATAATATTCGAAACATGAATATGTTACTTCGTAATCCGTTACGCGATGTCTACCAAGTCATTCAAAGCCAATTGTTGAAGGTGGAAAGGAACTATTACACTAATTGCAGTGGACCTATTTATCCAGCTTTCCAGTGTGTTTGCAATATTTGCTTTACATTAGTACTATTTCATTCGTTTTTTGTAATTACAGGGGTTATCGATTGGGATATATTCGTTTAAGTTACGAAGTCTGCTTTTATTTGTTTGTTCCTTTTTTCTCTTTTCTCTCTCTCTCTCCCTTCTCTCTGTCTCTTTTGTATTCCATGAAGTGTTGATTCTGTCCGTTTCGATCTTTACTGCTAACTTTATGTATGTGATAGGCACACGAACATGGTCAGTTTCTAGTGCTTGTTTAACAATAATAATGAAAGACGATTGCATAATACGAGCACTGCCAGTTTGACCAATGCGTGCGCTAATACAGGAAGGGCATCACGCAAAAAGGGGTGCACTATTATACGACAAAACTCATTTTGCCATCTTTTATTGACATTTGGAAGCAGTGCAATTCAATAACCTGCATCTTCATTTTTCTTATTACGTATACCATGTCACAATTTTACGTAACATAACGAACATCAGCAGACTCTATGCATAATGTGTAAACCAGGGATTTGGAAATAAAATTCAAAGAACTATTAATAAAAGAGCATAGGAAAAGATGTAGCACATATAAACAAGCACAATTAGAGTTTTTCTCCCCCTGCTTATAAGATGAAAATGTAAGTTAATTACATTATTTTAATCCAATAGTAAATCACCTGTGCTGAAGGTAGTTTTCAAACTGTTGAAAGAAAAAGGACCTCATACTCTCTTGCGATCATGATACATCTTAACACTTAATGAAAGTTTAACTTGTGGAGAGCTCATTCGTATTCGGAATCTCAACAAGTATTGTCTTTAAAATATGTAGTATTTCATATAAGAAATAGAAACATTGAAAGGGTGTTTCAGAAAAAGGTGATAAACCCCCAAAATATCGGAACTTGAAAAAATAAATTGTCTTCCAAGAATTTTATTCCACGTCTTGATAAATATTAGAAACGTACTGACATTTCGAGAAATTGTGATCTAAAGTTTTATCCTTTTGTCTACAGAAAATGCAAAGAGGTTTTTCAGTCTTATTCATTAAGTGAAGCAAACGAGTCGTACCTAGTATGCGATGGAAAAAAGGAATTAAATCTATTGCAATTACAGCAGTTTCTTTTAGTGACTGAAATGGGGCTTGAAAGATGGCACTCCATACACAATCGTCGAGACCGAAGTGTAATATCCATTTTATAATTGACCTAGAAACAGTTGCAACTATTATTTGAGTGAATTGTCTGTAAACAAAGGGTGAGAAGTAATTATTTTATCTCCCCTACATGTAATGTAAAAGGAGATCAGATATTGTACTTAACCGAACATCAGAAATATGAAGCTGTATGTGTCTGAGTGCGTGAGTGTGTGTGTATGTGTGTGAACGAAAAAATGTGTCCCGAACTCTTCCTAAACGCTAAGTTCGATGAATGTTGTTAGTTTGTTAAATGGGATTACCACGACACACCAACACGAATGTGTTTTGACACTATATATATATAGTGTCAGCTAGGTAAAAAGGTAAAGTTGAAATACGGTTTCAAATACTTTTCAAGTTCAAGTTCGGTTTCAAATACAATTCAAATACGGTTCAAGTTCTCCCCTTTAGTCGCTTACGACAGGGGGGAATACCGTGGATATATTCTACAAACCCAGGCCCACGGGGGGGGGGGCGTAAGTTCCATGAAGGTTCAAACTTGGTGGGTAGGTAACTGACATGAAAACTCGTGCATACATAGGCTTAATTGAAGACGTCTTAGGTCAAAGGTCAGAGACCTAAAATCATATTTGCTAAAAATTGGGTTTTTGCCATTATTTGCCAATCAGTATGTTAGAAACACTAATGAAAACATATGATAAAATTGTGCTTTTTGGTTGCGAAGGGTGGGGCCAAAGGGCGAAATGTAGGTCAAAGGTCACATCTGCCCAATTTATGCATTCGTAAACGTTGGCTTCATATGACGAAAATCAAGAGGTCAAAGTTCAAATGACTAAAATTGGTTTTTACCCATTATTTGCACATAACAGTATGTTTATAAACAGTATGAAATTACTTTAACTCCAAGGTATGTAAAGAATTTGGGGAAGACGAGATTTTCAATTCCATCGATTGCTCTCTTGTTCTTATTGCAAATTGTACCAATGAGAAGAATGTCGACAATATCAACACCAGTGCTCATGCAATGACCTCTTTCAATGAGAAGGGATAGTAGTTATGACACCATCGTAAACAGTGAATGGGCAATTTATGCAAAATTGCATAGGGGTAGGAAGCGGGGGAGTCTGGGGGACTAAAGCCACCTCAGTCAAAAATGTGTTGGGCGGAAGTTTTCTTTCGGCCGAACCCTCTTTCCCCGAACCCTCAATTCAAGGACGAAAACCCCATATTTGTTTCCTCAGTAAAAATTGTCAAAAATTTGCCGTACTTTTCCTTTCAATTTGCCCAACATGCTGCACTAAATTGCATCTAAGGACCCTCAAATATTAAAAAACAACCCTCCCCTTAGACCCCTCTCCTATAGACGGTGGTCTGAAACAACGTTCAGCCTCCCAGTCGAAAATAGCTTCCTACGCCTATGCGATATTTCGTTTTACAAACGGCGAAACTTAAGGAAGAGTTGTGTACATCTAAATATGCATCATTCCCTTGTCATGCCAGGATGTATAATGAATAACGTTATTAAATTCCAAATAATATGATTTTTTAAGTTCACAGTGGGGTTGCAGTACAAAAACGAAGTTCAAACCTGTAATGCCCCGTTAATAAAAAGGTTATCAGTACACACGTCATTACATTTAAAGTTACTTTAGTATAAAAAGGTTTCGCCTTACTTTTTTAATATAAAAGCTGAAATAAGTTTTCCAGAATGTCTCGTTAGAATCAGTTTAACGTTTGATCCAAGAACACTTTAAACCTTCAATAAAGCTCTTCCTATGAGTTACATTTTAACCTCCATTCGCAATAGAATTATTCATTGTTATGCTACTTATTTTGTCTGGTTTTCCTGACAAAATAAACTTAAATATGATACTTCATATTTGATACTTCATAATGAGAAAAACTTCCGAATGGATAGTTTATTAATTCTCAAGATTATAGTAATAGATCGAGTTCTTTTTCCGTTTAATTTATTGACCTGTACTAGACTACTAGTAAGGAAACTGAAACGTAAACGTTAATTGATGTCACTCGACACAAAATCACAAATTAAACGAAAAGTGCTCTCTGTAATTTAAGACAGCACGATTGAAGGAAAACTATCAGCCAGAAAGATGCAACGACAATTTTATTCATATTTTAACATTTGGAGCAAACTTTTCATATCAAGGACACCATAAATTCTACGATCAGGCTACAGTAATTAGGATGAAGCATTTCACTGTATCGAATTTATTACTCCAAATGACAATATTGTAGTTTGATCACATGACTATGACAGCTGGTATGGGTACTGGGTCATAAGTACGGGTACTGATAAGTCATGAGTAATGTTATGGGTACCAGATCATAGGTACGAGTCAAGAATCGGGTCATGACTACGTACGAGTATCTGGTACGGGTACGAGTTTGAAGAAAAAGTGAGCATGAGTACGAGTATTGGTACCAGGTTATGAGTACGGGTACGGGTAAATGATAATGAGTACGGATACAGGTACTATGACATGAGTGCGAGTACGAGGATGAGTCCTAAAAAAGTAATCATTAATAAGAGAATCGGTACCTCTCATGACATGAGTGCCAGAATGGGTACCAGGTCATAAGTGCGGATTCGGGAATACGAGTCCAGAGAAATTGAAATCATGAGTACGAGTATAGGGGTACCAGAACATGAGTACGGACACTGGTACCAGGTCATGGATACCAATACGAGTAAGAGTCAGAAGAAAAGAAATCATGAGTACGAGTATGGGCACCAGGTCATCACATGACCCTGCGTGAAGCTTTAAAGTGCTATTGTGGAATGATCCTTCCTAGCATTTAGTTCAGTGGAGGGCAAACAAATGATGCGTGGTAACTCTCTGCATAAGGTAAATGACTATGGTATACATATTGTACGCAGGACGTAGCCTACTTTGCACTCGCACCGCAGACTGGTGCGTATCCGACCGGTAAAATATTAGCTGTCTGCATTTTTGTTGGTCTAAGTTGAACGCGCTTACCTCTGCCGAAGGTGCACTGTCTGTTCTGTTACGTCATATGCACCAGGTCTATTTCTCCAACATAGATGCCTTTTGGTGTTGATCAACTTGACCATAGAAAAGAAATGCTAAAGCTTACATATTTCTCTGGTTAACTTTAAAAAGGTAAAGTAGGTGAAATGGATCTATACCTGTACATATATGTAGCTATTAATATGCTTATGTACCTCTTGCTATGAACGAGTCGTATAGGCCTAAAACCCAATGGTAGGAAGGGTGGATGCATCTAAATTTGTAATACAGACCTTTATGGGCAGTTGTTATACGAAACTTCGCGACGACTTACGTGGAGGAAGACCATGTCTTATTTTTAGAGGTGGATGCCTACGGACATGAAGTTGTAACCTATTATAATCCCTCAAATGCCCCCCCCCCCATGGACGCTTAACATAGTAAAGTAACTCGATCCTGAGAACTACCTAGTAAATTAAATGTACAATGCTTGACACATTTAGAAAATATCACTAGCAAGACTAAAACGAATCATTCATCAGAAATATGGGCCCTGCCCCTTGAAAGAATTGATATCAGATAATTACTGAAAGGTTTTAAAAACTTCATTTGTTTATTTTCACACATGGAATTGTTTGGATCCATGCATAGTAGATGCGTGTAAAATTGAGTCAGCCTGCATAGGCCCCTACCTCTTGAAAGATGAAGTGCTGCAAGTGTTATGGGCAAGAGTGAGCTTCCACACTGACAGAACCTGCGCATGCGTGACCGGATCAATCCACGTGAGAGCAGAAATATAAAACTCGAAATAGAAGATAATTTAGTTACATACACAGGTGTAGGAGGAACAAGTAGCAAGGAAGGTCTAATAGGAAGGAAATAAAAACCTTTTATAGTTTGAAAGTGATAGGCTTTACAAAAGTGCACTGTGGAATGTACTAATTATTACTGAGAGACCTTACTCCTAGAAAGGGTATCTTTATGCCAAACTATGACAAACATTGGCGTCGTGAGACTTTTCGAAGTGGGGGGTACGGGGGCACAGAATCCCGCAGGGGGCATATCACTATAAAGGACAGCCGTGCTGGAGGCTTTTTGTGACACGAAGCTCTCCCGTGTAGACGTTGGGGCCCAGGACTCCAGGAGTCCACAGTAGGGACTCTGGTGGGTTCATGGACAACGCTCCGCTAGAGGTCCAGGGGAAAAGGCCCAGGTGCTCTGACTATGACATTTAACTATCTTCAAATGGCATTGGATGGGCATACCACAAAATAAAGATCACAATTTGACAATTATTGTTAGCTTAATTTGCACTAACGATTTAATGATCGGGACGGGAAAGGGGCTGTGAGTGGGGAAGACGGGTCATATGAAGGTTTACATTGGGCTTTAGAACGATAAATCCACTCATGTTGCCCAATGTTAACACAACTACTAGGTATGCCTTTGAGGGGGCCCTTACATTAAAGCATCGAAAGCAGGCGTGGATCCAAGAGGGGGGCTTTTCCGGCCTCAGCCCCCCTTTTTCGCCACATCAACAATAACAAATACGCGAAAATCAGCATAATGTTTATCTAGGAGAATATTCAAGGGGGCTTTCAGCACCCCCCCCCCCCCCCCGCCTTTTCGAAATGTCTGGATCCGCGCCTGGAAGGTACATGTATATGCGGCGGAGGATCCGTGGCCTCGACGGGAAAATTTGGAAAAGAAGCCCTTGCGTGTGGCTAATGAGGTTTTAGGTGCCATATTATTACAATTATGACAAATGTTTCCCCTGCATTTTCTTCAGCAATAAATGAGAAAAAGGGTGGTTAGGGCCCGTTGAGACACGCGGGGAGCGTACAGCCTAGTTTTGGTATTACGTATTAATGAAAAATTTCGTGCAAGTGCTTATACTTCTTATTGAGGGGTCACTATTTTTTCATCCCTGGTGTAGTGCGCCTCAGCGAGGATTCAGGGAAGCAAACTTTCCTTTGCAAATTTTAAGGAATCGATATTTAAAAAGCCTATGAGATGGAGCTATTTAGTTACCCTTATGCTTTTGAATGCTTGTTAAAAAGGCAACAGAAATCGCAATATTAAGTTTTCGAATATAAAATCGTACAAAGATAGTCGATGTGGGATATCTGTAATAAATGGAGAGGGCTCACGGCTGCAGTGGTCCTATAGCTATCAAAAGTAGATGTTGAAAGGATAACTCTGAAATATATTTGCCAGTAAGGCAGTGCTTTACAAAGTTCTAGAAAATAGATGTGAGGTCGTGCCCCCAAAAATGTAGTTTTTATATCATTTTGTACAATTTTTGCTCCATGATTGACTGATAAAATGACATCGGGTCCTTGTGTTCATATCGATATATTAACGGTGAGTATGTGATTGAGCATAATTTTTTAATACCCAGTCTCATTTGATAGGGGAGGGGGCACATCTAATGTTTGGGGGAACGTGCCTTACCCCCCATGGTGACGTCACTGTATAGCTAATATTCATTTTTGTTTTGTAAAAGGTATAATGTTCATTTAAATCCTATGTGTAGCTCACTAGACATGCATTAGCAAATAAAAGTTACTACATTGGTAACCTAAAGAGAAGTTGAAGCATGCAGGAATAATGTCATTTCCTCAACTTGATTAGCAATGCATTGTTTCCTCTGTTTGTCATTATGTTGCTTGGACCTTGAAATCACTAGGGATACGAATTCCCCCATGGGCAATGTAAAGTTTGCAACATTTCTATGCCTCTCATATATTCACACTGTGAGATCATCATCATAAGATTATCGGGAAAAAAATGTTATAAAGAATAAAGAAAAGCTTAACAGGTTTGATTAATGCAGTGGTGTGCTTAAAGTCACTCAGTCGGGGGATTAAAGAGAAAGGCTGACAGAGAGGGGGGTTAAAGAGACAGAAGAAGCACTCAGAACATAAAAGTAGGGTACCGAGTAGTATCGTTTGGTCATAAAATCTGAGCCGCTTCTCGCGGCACTGTGCAAGTAAAGTTCCTCGAGTTCGCAGCAGTGAATAATCTGTATCGGTATCGGTCCGTGGTGCACGTACTATTAATTTTCTTTAGCGCTTCTAGCGGGTCTAGGTAGCCGGCGTCTATGACTAGGCTGTGTGGAATTAAGAATGAAAGAAACACAACTGCCGCAAACATGGTCAAGGTGTTGTAGAGAGCGATTGCCTGCATTAATATGCCTCGCTTAAGTAGTCGTTCCGAGCATGGTAGACGCTAGACTTTGCAAAGTCTTTTGGGAGAACTTACTACTGCTGTTTTGTTTCTGACTTTGCCGACGGCCCATAATTTCAACCTAACCTATAGAACCACGTCAACTCTGAGTACGAGGGGAAGGCTTCAAAGAAGAGACTGAACAATTTTATGGAACGGTAAGAAGTAGAGGTATTATTGCATGGGGAGAAAATAAAATTCCCTGAACAGACTCTGCAGGGTCTAGGTTGACGCAGAATTGTAATGGCAAGGTTTGTGTTTTAAACATTTAGAATGTTATTACCTGAAATCTGGGGGTTTTGGGACGTCAAATTTTCTCTTGGTAAGCGGCGATGACAGACTATTAGGCCACGTAGCTTAAAAAAGTGACAGTGACAAAACTGTGGTGACAAATGAGTCACAGTTATTTTAGAATGCAGTTTCCTGCAATACCTTCGTTTGGAATGCCAAATTTTCTGACCTCAGCCAACCATGATAGAAACTGGTCTCGTACAGCGCCTAACTTAAACAAATTCCCGCCACTATAGGAATTACGTCATTTCAGTACTCATGGAAGAACAGGTACTTTTTATTTTAACATTCAAAAGGGTACACCAGGTTAGAGAGAAGAATCAATCTCTCCCGAGACCATTTAAAATATATTAAGCAATTAAAATATAATGAGAAAGGTAAGATTAGGCAAAGAAAATGGGTAAAGAAAACATAACACACTTAAGAATTAAGAATAGGCTCAACTCAAGATAAAAACAGAGATAAAGAAACATAAAGCACAAAAACAGGACTTAGATGGAAATTAAAATGCAGAAAAACATACGGACTAAGACTCATAAAAAAAAAACATCCACAGGTATGTAAGACTAGGATTAAAGTAAACTGAAAATTTTAACAAAAATCAATAGCCACTAAAAAGAAACAACGCAGAGATTATATCACAGATTTCAATAGACTTTTAAAAGCGAGGAAAGATATGGCACTTTTACACTCATTTGGTAGTTGCACGGTGCTACTACCTGGATTATTAGTATTAACTCCATGGTAATTGGTTCCACTCTTTCGCTGCAATGCATGAGAATTTTCTGTTCTGGTACTCAGTTCTCCCAGCTGTTAAAAACAAATGATATCTTGATGTTGCTTGGAGGGCTCGATGATGTACCTCTGTGAAAAACCTAAACATATAAACATCTTGCCGTCAGATCGACGTCGGCTCTAGCTGTGAACAGACCATAAAAAGCTTTGTGTACCCAAGTACTAGCTCCATGGTGTACCATGCATAATTGTTTGGATCGTAATGAAACATCTATTGACTTCCAGTTGAAAGCATTTAAAAGATCTGTCTTCAAAAGAGGCATTTAACATTTTACGAGCAGCCAGTTTTGCAGGCAATGTAGCCCTGAAATATTTCCATCACGACATGTTCCCCAAACAGTACTGCAATAATCAAAAATAAGCAGAACATAACCATAGTATAAAAGGAGCCGAGAGCTGATCTCATTGTGCGGCTTTATACGTCTAAGTAAGGCCACTCTGTTGTTAATAACTCTACGAATGTGGTCATCAATCTGATCATTCCGAGTCAGATTGTTATCAATAATTATTCCCAATACTTTTTTCACAAGAAATATATTGGAGAGTAGCAGCGTTAACAACCATGGATAATTCTTGGTCATTTTTCAGGGAGGACAGTTTTGCTTTTACCCAATTAACATGGATTTGGTTTTACTTGTATCAATAACCATTCTGTAATTCTTACATCAAGAGCTTATACATTTCATGTCTTCTTCCAACTTCTGATTCAGATCAGCAATCGATTTATCATTGATATGGAATGTGTACTGTCATTTGCATATGCAAATATGCCATATCAGCAGAGCAGTGCCGTAGGGAAATATCCATGTCGTTAACAAAGATAAGAAATAGGAGGGCCCTAAAATAGACCCTAGTGGGACAACGCACTTGATACTTCCCGGGGTGGAGAACACCCCTTTTACATATGTACTTTGCATTCATTAGGTTAGATATGACGCAAACCATTAAACAGCATTATTAGATCATCCATATAAATTTTAACCATTGTATTAAAATATCGTGATTTACCAAACCAAATGCATTGAGTAGATCTAAAAGCACAAAACCTACAAAATACCCTTCATTAATGGCATTCATCCAATTGTTCACTATTTTCAGTAAGGTGTTCACATGGGTGATTTTCTCTGAAACATGATTGTGCCACACGCAGCAATTCGTATGATTTTAAGTAACTGCTCACTGTAAACATGTTTTTCTAATACTTTCGACAAAATTGGGAGTGTTGAGACTGGGCGATAGTTTGACACATCAACTTTGGAGTTGTCCTTACAAACTGGAATTACTTTTGCATGTTTCCAACTAGAAGGGAAAACATTATTTCTAATCTGGTATTGCGAATTTATATGAGACTTCCGGTAATTTTCTTTGCACATAATTTTGGAATAACTGCACTTTTACCATCTAGACCGGTTCCCCTTTTGGGATCTAAATTTTGCAAAAAAAAAGAAAAGAAAAAAAAGAAGAAAAAAAAAATTCTCTGCCTATATGCGTGACGTCATAGCCTGTTCGAATCTGATGTAGAGACATGGGCACCATGACTTTATTCCCATTCATAAATACTTCAATTTCGAGACGTTTAAAAGTGGAAAAGCTTGCTTTTTTAACGATTTTCCATTGATCATGAATTGTTCTCCCAAACTGACTAAATTTTCGCAGAGTGCACATAAGACTGCGTATAGGCTGCCTGCTAAATTACGAGCTATGTAATATGTAGGCTATATAATATAACTAGCTGCACGCTATAGCTTTGTCGTTTGTAAACACATGGCCATACTTTGTGACGTCTGTTTTCGAATGTGGATTTTTTGGAATATTTTGAGCAAGGTCATATTTGAAACGATTTCTCTGTTTGAATTGGAAATGTACTCTGCCTTGACAGTTCCATTGAAACTACATTTGGAGGACTTACTAGCGTGAGGATATGTGGTTTTTGCGATATTGCTCACCGTGACGTTCAACACACTAACGTGCTGCTACGTTGTTGAAAACAAATAACGTTAGGCCAACGTTTGTCCTAGCCTTAACCTAGGCTACTAACTTACCGTTACGCTGTTTTCGAACGGTGAGTCAGTTCGAATTAAACTCGTACTAGACGAAGTCTCCTTACCCGAGTGTCATTTGCAAGCAATTTCCATCTTGCGATTTCGTGATACAAAGGAGACTTTTCAAATGTGATCTAAAACTGTTTAGGCCTACATCTGTGCACTGACAATATTGATACTGTTTCGGATCAAAGTAAAACCAGCGTGCTTACCCAGAACAGTTATCATGTGCTAGGGCCTCACGTTAGTTGCTTGACTTGTGCTGTAAGTTAACGTTAGACCTAACGTTAGTGGTTGGAAATGTCATCGCAGAGAGCTTGTTCTTTACGAGTGGAACTTAAACCAGACAGATTTCTTTACTGACGTTGAGCTTTTCTTACAAAAAGAATGTAGGATGCCGCAATTTGGATAAGGTTTGTTGATGCAGTACTTTGTCATCAGGCCTGGGCATATTGGACAGTAGCCCCCGGCCATCGTTTCCATAGCATATATTCTATTCTTCGATTGAAAATCCCCTTGATTTTGGAGCTATATTTCTTTGAAATATAGTGCACAGAATACGTGGGGCCAACGCTATCTTTCTGGAATATGAAAGATGAGTTTTAAGGTTAGTGAGTGCTCATCACTCATTTTACAACTGTATTTATATTATAACCCATCCAAGATAAAGGTCTATTACTGAGGTAAGAAATGCTGTATAATTTCTTCTTATCGGCGATGTACCAAAATCAAGCGGACGCACGATAGTTTGACACGCTTTTAAAGCTAACGTTAGCTAGAGCCCTAGGCCTGTAAAACACCTTACTCAGCATGAAATCACTTTAGTTTCTCTGAAAAGGCCTGAAATATCGTTTGTAGCCTAGAAGCTGATTATTTGTTTGGATGTGCAACATTGCTGCCAACCAAAATATATTATTTATAATTTGGACAGTTACTGAAAAAAAAAAATTACAGTTGAACTTAAGGCCCAGGCGTACCTAGCCTATACAAACAAACTGTTTACTGTAGTGAGAGCTGTGTTTACAATCATGTTGATCAAAAAGTTGCTCTCCATACACCCTATGTCTCTACACTGGATTAGAACATGGGTAACTGACCAATCACAAGCCAGCATTCTCAAAAAGTATTTATGAATTAATATTAATAATCTAGTGTAAAGTTGTATGATATACAAGTAGAAGTGCCGGGTGTAAGGGAGGGGGGTCGGGAGCTGGAGCGAGCACCCCTTTTCACATGTATCTTCAAATATTGGTACCGTACTTTAAATTGATGTCGACTTTTTACAGTTGCTTTCTAGTAGTGTTTGGAAACAAGGATGCAGATTTCAGCAACCGGGCCAAAAAAATTGAGTGTGCTTGTGCTCGGACGAAACTGTGGTCCGTCAGGTATTTAACCCTTCTTGAAAAATTCAAGTTATCAACACGATAATTTACCCTCTGTTTTACTTTTTGGGTCCAATCTTTCCCTTGCCTAAGGTTGCGGCTAAAGAAATAAACAAAACTGTATTTTCTCTTGCTTGGGGAAGTAACAGTCCAGAATTAGTTTCTCGCCAGGTAGTTGTTTTACCGAAGGAGCAGGCGGTGTCTAGGATTAGATAATTTGAGTCTTAAGATTAGTGTTTTACTTGTCAAACCGCTTTTTCCGTTATTACTGCAAACTGACCAACCTGTTTATCTCAGTTCTGCACTTTACTTTATGGCTACTTCTTTACGTAGCGTTTACCCCGAATCTCGTCCAACTCCAAGCCAAACAGTGATATTTGTTCCCCTTCCCTGACGGATGCCTAGTATTGAAGCAGTTGTTTTTAAGTGACAATAATTTTGCAACCTCGTGTAAACGTACAAAGGATATTGTTAAACTTATTCAACCTGATAATGTATCAAGCTCCATTTTCCGGAAGCACCCAACCTTACACTGGGATAAAATTTGGAAAGGAACTTTTAACAAAATTCTTGACGAGTTAAAAGATTTCCAGTGGAGGCTGTATCATCAAGTCCTCTACACGGGGACGAGAAAAAGAGACTGGGGTACTGGAGATGGTATTTGCCCGTTTGAGGGTTGTCCTGAGCTAGAGTCTTTGGAGCATATATTTTGGGAATGTCCCAAAGTCAGGAAAATTTTAGAGTGGACGAAAAAGGTTCTTCAAAAGTTGGTGGGCAGAGAAGTTAGTTTGAATCCCAATTTATTTATGTATGGTTATCCTGAAATTCACTGCAAAAGATGTATATTGAATAGAATTTGGTTTATATTTTGTGTAACAAAACATGAGCTGCGGAAATCTCGGTGTCAGTGCGCTTTGAATTTTGCAACTTACACTAATAAAGAAGTCATGTCAAGAATTATCTCTTCGGTCAAAGGCAGGGTTGAAGCTGATCGCATCTGCTTCCCAAAAGCCAAGTTTCTTAAAGTGTGGATAGAAGGGAACTCATTTGTTAGTTTAAGAAATGATCATATCTTTTATATTTTGTGAATGACGCCACCGCCCTTGACTTATAACAATGGCGGCGAAAGTATTTCTTTTATCTATTTGTAAATATTTGCAATTAAACTTATTAACTACAGTCGCTTTCAAGTAGCATATCTTCAACAACTGTAATAGTATTTACATTAATTTTTTAAATAGCTTGTAAATAAACTTAAAACCTACAGTTTCTTTCTCTTTCATATCTACCTTTTTGCAGCTTTTGTCGACTTCTCTTCATTCCCCCTTCTTCTTTTCTTAATTAGGCTTCGTTTTGTTAATCATATCTTACTGTAAATTTCCAAAACAGGTCACTACAGGCTATTGCATGTAGCCTACATTATCAAGTCGTACACCCCTCCCCCCCCCCTCTTTTCACATTGCATTTTTTCGGTTGAAATTGCCAATAGTTTTATGAATTTTTTCCCAATCTTAGATGAAACCGATTCCATATTTCATGTATATTGCATTTGATACGAAAGGTATCAATAAAGACAGGGCTCCCGGTTACAAAGACAGGGTTCCCGGCTACTTATTAGCCGGGAGACCTGTCTTTATTGATACCGAATTTGCCTTCCTTCCCAAAGCAACTCTTCTTTCTAAAGGAAAGCCACTCTGGTCTGAATATTCATAAATGACCGACTGTAAAATGCTTTTCTTGTAATGCAACTATAGATTAAGTTTCTTAGGGGTAGGGCCAAGCATCTGCAAACAACAGGTGACCATTGTCCAGGTTTCATGTTGCGATGATTTGTAAAAGAAGACAGTAGTTCCTTTAAACTTGACCAAGTTTCCCTCCGCGTTTTCCCTGTTGTCTAAGGGGGCGCTCCACCATTACATAAAATTGCGCTTTGGCTGGAGGGTGTCTCCTCTACATGTAGTCCCTAAAATTTTGTTTGGGTTGATTTTTGACCCTGTTATGAGAGGGCAGTGAATTCTTTGTTAGATGTATTTGGTAGTGATTGAGTTGTAGATTATGCTGTCAAAAATGGTTGAAATTGATACCACCTGAGCCGATTGTGAGGTTTTGGAAAGACAGCGGACCTATCTCATATATTGGTGAGTGACAAGGAACGGAGGTGGCGAATCACAAGTTTTTTTATTCATGCTCCCGTAGCTCAAAAAGTCAATGGTCATGCTGCAAAAATTCTTACGTGCCAGTAACAACCAACTCGTGAGCTTTGCATTGATGGGTCACATGTGGAGAGCGATGGGGGTGCCCCGGGTTGAAGACACTTTACTACACTCTTCCATACGCCGTCATAGTCACCCACCCCCCCCCCCTCCCCCCTTCAATTAAATGATCCTGCATCATAGCGGATGTTCAAGGCTGTATTCAACGAATCCGTAACCATTCCTTTATTATTAAACTCATGCAGCACTTAAAATTTGGTCCGACTTACACACTAAAACGGGCCTTGTTACGCTGCCTCTCATTCCTCGTCAAAGTTTTCAACGCCAGCATGTGACCCATCAATGCAAAGCTCACGAGATGGTTGTTACTAGCACATAAGAACTTTTGCAGCTGACCGTTGACTTTTTGAGCTACGGGCGCATGAATAAAAGAAAACTTATGATCCGCCACCCCGCCCCTTGTCACTCACCAATATATGAGATAGGTCCGCTGTCTTTCCAAAACCTCACAATCGGCTCAGGTGGTATCAGTTTCAACCATTTTTGACAGCTTAATCTACAACTCAATCACTACCAAATACATCTAACAAAGGATTCACTGCCCGCTCACAACAGGGTTAAAAATCAACCCAAACAAAATTTTAGGGACTACGTGTAGAGGAGACACCCTTCATCCAAAGTGCAATTGTAATGGTGGAGCGCCCCCTTAGACGACAGGGAAAACGCGGAGGGAAACTTGGTCAAGTTTAAAGGAACCGCTGTCTTCTTTTACAAATCATCGCAACATGAAACCTGGACAATTCATGGTCACCTTTTGTTCGCAGATGCTTAGGGGTATACCCCTAAGAAACTTAATCCATCGTTGCAATACAAGAAAAGCATTTTACAGTCGGTCATTTATGAATAGTCAGACCAGAGTGGCTTTCCTTTGGAAAGAAAAGTTGCTTGGGAAGCTAGGCAAATTCGGTATCAATAAAGACAGGTCTCCCGGCTACTTATGTAGCCGGGAGCCCTGTCTTTATTGATACCTTTCGTATCAAATGCAGTCTACATGAAATACGGAATCGGTTTCATCTAAAAATGGGAAAAAATTCATAAAAGCGTTAGCAATTTCAACCGAAAAAATGCAACGTGTGAAGGGGGGTGGGGTTGTACGATTTGATAATGTAGACTACATGCAATAGCGTGTAGTGACCTGATTTGGAAATTTACAGTGAGATATGATTAACAAAACGAAGTCTATTTACGAAAAGAAGAAGTGGGAACGAAGAAAAGTCGATAAAAGCGACAAAAAGGAAGATATGAAAGAGAAAGCAACTGTAAAAAGTCGACAGTTCCCCAACATTAAAACCGCAAAACGAGAAAAACACACTGCCCAGTCTCCGGGAGGACTTCAACTCACGTACTTAACAGTCGGAGTCGAGAGCCATACCAACTAACCCACGACAATGCTGACAGTCCAGCTCACTATAATTAATATTAGTAGTCTATAGTGTTAAGCGGTGTGATATACAAGTAGAAGTGCCAGATGTATAAGGGGGTCGGGAGCTGGAGCGAGCACCCGCATCCTTAAATATTGGTACCGTACCTTAAATTGCCTGAAACACGCCCAAAAATTTGTTTCAGTATGCTTGAATGTTACGCTTTTGATTTTTAAGGCATGGAGTGTAATTATTGTTTCTTAGTAGCCTACCCTATAAATGACGTCAATAGGGGTGGGGCGGGGTAAAGCTCAGGAAGCTGTGGTCTTGCCGTTCGCAAAATTTTCCAATTTCTTCGGCAAACATGTAAGTCGGGATAGGCCTAGTAGGCACGATAAAATGTGTAATCCCGACGCTGGCCGGGGGTAGCGCCAGAATTTGCGCGACAGGGGTCCAAACTTCCCTACGTAGGACTGCAGCCTGAAGCCCCGACAAGGGAGACGGAGGGCCGTAAGGTCGTCGAGAGCAAAATTCAAAATATTCGGCCCGCATTTGGGGTTCTTAGGCGTGAAATTGAAAAATTGGGAGGATTTACTACAGGATCTGCCCTCATTTAAATCAAAATATCAAGTAAACCACAAGCGGCGACTGGCTGTTGTGGACTACTTCATATTTTAACGTTTCCCGACTACACTGGGAAATTTAAACGACCTTGCGGGGATCCATCCTCGAAGAGGGACATACATGGCATCAAACCCCATCTGGTTTCACCACTGACGGTCCCGACGACGATCAGTCCCCTGACTTTCTGACTTCCTTGGTCTCAAGAGCACAAATCCTCCAACTCGAACACAACATTTTCAGCGCCCTTCGGGCGCGGTATAGATTTCGGGCTTTACTTGCTTGTGACTTAAACATGCTACAACTTTTCAAAGGCCTTCAAACGGACCAAAATGAAGTATACGCGAATTAAAGGAAGAATGATTGCTGGTACACGTAAGCGCTTTCTGAAGTTTTAATAAATGCTAAGACTTCTTTAAAAAATCCTTACCGTAATGATATGGTAATTTAAATATCTATTGACGGTCAGCTTGTCGGCTGTTCTGTGATTGGTATCTGTAACCTCAAGGAGCATTTTGCATTCAAGTGCGTATCAAGGGCGGGAGGTGGAGGGCAATAGGGGTGCCCCGGGTTGAAGACACTTTACTACACTCTTCCATAGGCCGTCGTACTCGGCATTTGTCAAACTTGAAGTTACCCACCCCCTTCAATTAAATGATCCTGCATCATAGCGGATGTGCAAGGCTGTATTCAACGAACCCGTAACCATTCCTTTATTATTAATCTCATGCAGCACTTAAAATTTGGTCCGACTTACACACTAAAACGGGCCTTGTTACGCTGCCTCTCATTCCTCGTCAAAGATTTCAACGCTCTCCACATGTGACCCATCAATGCAAAGCTCACGAGTTGTTTGTTACTGGCACAAAAGAATTTTTGCAGCGACGGGCGCATGAATAAAAGAAAACTTGTGATCCGCCACCCCGCCCCTTGTCACTCACCAGTATATGAGATAGGTCCGCTGTCTTTCCAAAACCTCACAATCGGCTCAGGTGGTATCAATTTCAACCATTTTGACAGCGTAATCTACAACTCAATCACTACCAAATACATCTAACAAAGAATTCACTGCTCTCTCATAACAGGGTCAATTATAAACCCAAACCATTTTTAGGGACTACATGTAGAGGAGACACCCTCCAGCCAAAGTGTAATTTTATGTAATGGTGGAGCACCCCCTTACAAATCATAGCGCAACTAGCATGTACTGGCTATGGTTACTGATCGCTTTATCGCGCGAGAAATTTGGAAGTATGAACCGGCCTTTATGCGGGATGTACAGGGACGTGAAAAAATGTATCAAATATATTAGAAATGAACCGTTAACGGAAGGAAAAACTTAGTCGTCTTGTGTAATATACTTTTTTCAATTCGTCTTCATGTTATATTCATAAATTTCTGTAAAGTTTGCACAATTTTGACTCGAAAAGTGAATCAAACGTATTTTCTGCATGTTGGCAATGATATACATTTCAACATTACAGTCAGTATCATGATTTAGAACCGTGGGAGAATATTGTATCCTACGCACTGTAAAAATAGACGTCTTCATTTTTTAACACATTATGGCGTTTAAGAATTTGAAAACGAACAACAAAATGGATAAGCACAGTAAATGAGTGAACGAATACTAATGATAAAGATAATGACGATAATTAAGGTGCACTCCGCAAACACGTTTATATGTTTGATATGCTAATTTTTCTTTATTAAAAACAACTTGATGTTTACAGTAATCATAAAGTTAACGCATAAACGTGTTTACGAGATGACGTTAAAGTGGCGTCAATGTGTTAAAGTTGGCGTTTTAGACGTTTAAATTGCTTATGTATTTTATTGTTTTTTTCGGTTACATAAACGCCAAGACGCGTTTATTATCTGTTACAAAAAAGTGTTAACCATTTTTTACAGTGCGACGTTGACTGAATGGTGAATATTGAAAACTGATTCTCTTTAATTTTAATTGTTGTTACAAGTTGTTTCCACCCGGAAAGACTTATGGAGTTGTAGTAATTACTAATTATATCATCTACTAGGTTACACCGTTGGATTTCGGAGTTTATGCATGCTGATTGCATGTCAATTGTGAAACGGTTATCGAAGTGTCACAGGACGGTCTGTAGAAAATCTTTTACAAATATCAGGTGCTTATTTTTCATCTCTTTTGACCTACATATATTTTTACTAGATTAAAAAATATTTAAGGGTTTAATTTATTGATAGCAGAGGTCTTATATGGGATTTTTTAATTATGTCAGTTTCTCTCAATACACTTCCTAAATTTCTCTCTTTCTGACAGACTTGTTTTTAATAGCCTTTGCTATTTCAGTTTATGCATACCTCGATCGACTGTCGTTACATGGAATTATGAAATCGAAGTAACTGAAGTAAAGTAACTTGCGAAATGAAAGTCAAGGGGGAGACATGATGTATCTCGGCTTTCCAGTACCCATGCCGAATTTAGGTCAGAATCATGTCATCATACGGCCCTCACTTAGAGCAAATATATTGAGAACTTCGCCTGAAAATTTAATACCGTGGGATTATTTTTAAACTGCCCTAGTTTAACAGCACGGGATAGCCTTTTCTGACGTTTGTGCTGCCTTTGAAAGAACAAGAAGTGAGCATTTTTTACAATGACATCGTAGGTCCCGGTATTTTACCAGCAAATAATCAATGTCATCAGTTGTTGGCCTCACTTAGTACCGTGGGAAAAGAACGAACAGCCTGATTCAAAATAACCAGTCATTACACGCTTTGTCAACCGTGACCGTCACTGGCGTCATTTTGTATGATTGTCCTGTTAGGATAGGATACATCTTCTTTCTTGAATAAAAAAAAATATTAAAACTCATATCCGCGTCGTTTAAAATTACCGCATGTAGCGCTTAAACGACGAGTTTTTCATTGACAGTTGGTGCAATTGTAGGCTGCATATACTGGTATTTTGTAGAAATTTTAACCACGATCGTCGCTGTCACAGCGTCCCTCAATTGACGTACATGGCTAGGTGTTTTACGAGGAGCAGTTGCGATTCCCCTTTTTAGACGCACTTATTGTTCTCAGTTCTACACATAGGTCAGTGAAACGTACATCAAGTACATTATCAGAAGAAAATAGCAAATATGGCTCTTTGGGCGGTATGTAGGCCTATACATTCTAGCAGCATGCACAGCTACCAGGCGCGGATCCAGACATTTCGAAAAGGGGGGGGGGCTGAAAGCCCCCTCGGATATTCTCCTAGAATAACATTATGCTAATTTTCGAGTATTTGTTTTTCTTGATGTGGTGAAAAGGGGGGGGCTGGGCCCAGGAAAGCCCCCCCCCCCCCTTGGATCCGCGCCTGGCTACCAACCTTTACCGTTGCAGTTAAAGTCCAAATACGACTTTGTACACGAATTTGGATAAGAGAAATGAGTGGTGCATAAGGTTACTTAAACCCAAACATAAACAAAGAAATGATTTCTTGGAGAAAAAAAAAAGACATTTAAGAAAGTGAAAGGTTGTTTTAAACAAATCGTGACTGTAAATGTAACGGCTGTTTCAATATGCACAAGGCTCATCACGGTGGGTAGTTCTAGATCATTATGAATATTCATTACTCAGCTGCTTCGAGATCACATATCATGTCGACGACTGTCCAACACGATGCAGCCAGTGTACATCTACTGCATACGCACTCGCTTACAGTATTTTCACTGTTCATTTATCATCGAAGAAAGTTAGGCTACGATGTGCTTGATGCACGAAGAATGTAGCTTATAGGGCCGTAACACACAAGTAGTCAACTTGCGTGACACTGGCGGCCGGATGCGAGTTTATTTTTTTTTTCGTAGGATGGAAATGAGAAAATCATGCCAGTGGATGAATCAGCTTCTTGGAAATTGGCCACACCCCTAATTCCAATATAACAGCTTTTCGACTATTTTTTTAAGGCCAGATTATGAAAGAACGGGTCAAATATCCCTTATCCACTTAACCCTAACCTTAACTTTAACCCTAAACATGATTTTGAAACAAATTAAAAAAATTTTGAAAAACCGATTTTTCCATCGCCATCCTACGAAAAACTAAACTAGCCGGCCGTTCTCCGCGGCTGTGCATGTTCGTATAGCCTGCCTCTATTTTGCCTCGCTGTACCAGGCAAGGTTATCTTGCTTAGGATTTCAGGTGAGGTTTTCCTCCTTTTTCATGTTAGTTGTGCAGCAATTTGTTGGCATGGGTAATTATTTCTAACTACAAATTCAATCCTAAGCCTACACTAACCTGAGTATATTGTCCTAGGTTGTTTGTGTTGTCCATCCGTCGAATATACAAGCGAATATGATGCTCTGCACTGTTTACATGCGTACATTTCACTACAGTTGAGCATGTAGGCAAGGCATGTATAGATGTTTATTCATGAATAATCATAAACAAACAGACTTTCATTGGTTCATACTCCTGACTGATAGGCTCATTACGAAGAGAGAACTTTCAGGCGCGGATCCAAGGGGGTGGGAGGGGGGCTTTCCCGGGCTCAGCCCCCCCCCCTTTTCGCCACATCAACAATAACAAGTACGCGAAAATTAGCATAGGAGCTCGTCTAGGAGAATATTCAAGGGGCTTTCAGCCCCCCCCCCCCCTTTTTTTCGAAATGTCTGGATCCGCGCTTGACTCGAATTTCAGTTGACAATCCGAATTCAACATCTGCATTTCGGACAAAGATTACTCCTGAAAGAAGCTAAGATTACTTCTAGGTATGTTAGAACCTCTTAAACTGTTACCAACTTCTTATATCTGGCTCTCGTGCTATGACGATTTTTGGCGGTTTAACTATTCCTTTATACAAAGTCGTATTGGGACTTTAATCAGAGTTACCTGTTTTATACATTTGGTGTTTTTTCACTTCGATCAAGTTGCCAAATGTAAACAAGTTACCTCCGGCAGGGTTACCCTGACTACGCTTTTCTCTGCTTCTCACCATTCACCTGTCTTGGGCTAACTCAGTAACAAAACGCTTCAACTTCAAGATAACCACTAGTCGTGCTGGTAAGGCTTTTACTAGTTTAAGAGAAGTGAGAAGCACTGGCATAGGCTAGGCGAGTAACGGATCACTTTTCCCGAGTTTGTATGTTTAAAGTAAACTAGTACAGTACCTCGGTTTACTCCTGGTTCCCGGAAAGTGTGTGGATCACCGTATTTTCGCGAAACTAGGACTAGTTAAGTTAGTCATAATACTTAGTGCAGTCAGAATGCAAATAGTCGGTATTCCTTGTATTTTGTAAGCACATCATTGACCTGGGCCTAAATGTTTTTATTGGTAGGCCTAACATTAGTCTAGTTTTCCAGTTTCTGTTTCTTAAGGGAAAATGAAGTACAAATCACAGTTTCCAAATTCCAGTAGCCTATACTTTTAATGAAGTGCTACGTGTAACAGTTAGTGTTATAATACAGTATAGCAAGTGGGCTTGTGCAGTAAGAAAGGTACAGTGGGCAGTGCACAAGTTAGCTTAGGTTAGCAGTGCTATAGAGCCTAGGCCTAAGTATTTTTTCCTCATCTAGGGTAGCCATATTACTGTTCTAAAAATAAATTCAAAAAAGAAACTTTCATAACCAGCCAATAACAGTCAGCATAGGCTACCTAACTGTTAGACAACCAAAAAGTTGTCAATGATTTCTGAACACCTGCAACAAATCAATTACAATTAAACTTATTCCCCCCCCCCCCCCTTCCATTTGTCCTAAGTTGCAATTTTTTGCTACTTTTATGATCACATTTCATGTACGGGGAAGTTTTTATATTTATTATACATGAATAATACCATGGGGACGTTTTGGTAGCCAAAAAGTGGGGATGTTTTGACTGGGTGGCAGCAGGGCTGTCAACTCTCATGCATTCAGCATTGAGCATGAGAGTCACGCATTTTGGCGCAATCTGCAACTCTCATGATGAAGCATCAGTTTCTCACGCAAAGTCTCCATACAGTAGTGGTGGGATATTGGGCAAAAATAGGGCAAAATAGGAAAATAGGAACCATTTATTCTGAAAAGGCTAAAAGTGTTACCTTCCGATGACTCAAAATAGCTGCTCTTCATAATACAACACAAACATATGCATCCCATATACTCCCACAGTGAGTTTGTAAAATGCGTCATACTGTATGTTGTATGTGCTACTCTATCTGCTGCCACCAGAACTTGTCTCGACCCATCCTCTGTGCTCGACTTGACATTGGCTCTAGTAGAGTACAGCAAGGAGGCTCTATGAGGAGAACCTTGACCTTGTAGAACCTCCTTGGTACAAGTGATATGCGGTCTAGTTTGTTTACTACCATACTAGCCAACATACCATCGCTGCAGTATTTGTCACAAAACGACTCATCTCTTTACTGTACATTGACTGATTAATAAATTGAACTTGAACTTGAAGGGGTTCATAAATAACTCAAGGAAGAAACCATAGATTGGAATAAACAACCCTAAGTCACAACTCACAAATGTTTGGTATTTGGTTAATTCAAGAGTTTTAGTCTGTAGAAGAAATCTTTTTATGGCATTCATTTAACAGTAAAACTCTGTCCTGCCCTTTATTTGCCCGATCATCTTGTATTCACACTAATACTGTATGTAAATTCAATCAGCTTACAACACACACTGAAGAAAAACTTTTTACCTCCTTCTTTTCTCAAAAATGGAAAAGTGTTACTCTGTCTACTGCCCTCTATTGGCCGTGATCTTTTGTTCAAACTATTTAATGCACATAGGTTCACAATTTTCTTGTAAATTAGGCTTTCCATGTGCACACCTTTACATACTATCCTTCACCTCATTGTACAGGATACTTTATAATAGTTTGAATTTTGAGACCTTCAATATTTCTGCATCTACAATTGGCATAATTTGGTTAAAGGGAGAAAGCAGTTGCCCCAAATTTATTTTCAAAAATGTGCTTAATCACACAGATCTCCTCTCTTTATTTTGCTCACAATTATCTTTCATAATATTTCTGTATAAAAACATTGAAAATTGAAGGTAAACCAAAGAGTAATTCTGCACGAATTTAACAAATAAGTAGCAAAAATATTGTCACATGATTGATAGGAGCCGCTCCTGAGGATGATGGGGTGCACTAATTTGAATTGGGGGACTCCATTTTCACTTTAATTGATGGTCATTTTTATTATAGTATAGGGTGCAGAGGTCTTCACATTACAGTCGTGATGTATTTTGCATGACAGTTGCATTACAATTTCATTATGAAGGAAAGTTTGTAAAAAATAAAATTTAATGAAGCCTTTATCTTTTACTAATTTGTAAAGCATTGACAATCACACCCAGACTTTCCAACATGAGAGAAATTTTAGGTGTGTGAACACTGTCTTTGCGGAGGGGTCTAAGGGGAGGGGGTGCCCCCTCCCTATTGAAAATTTTTGAAATAGTAAATGCAGTAAGATGCTAAATGGTGCAATATTTTTCAACCACCTTGTCTGTCATTTGGTGCAATTGTGTTTTGTCATTTGATCATCTTCACCTTACAGTATTGCAAATTTGGCTATAAAAATTCTTTGCTGTGATGATTGTTGTATCGGGGATCTTGAGTTTGGCCTTTTTGAGTAAGCAAGTTATGTTGAGGCTCTTATGCGTGTGATAAATAGTGAACAGTGTGTGAGCGTGTAAGAAGCATGAAATGCGTATGTATTGGTAAGTCTGCGCACCCATCACCTGATGTGAAATTAAGTACGGTAGTGATACTGGCTTGTAGAACAAGTTTCTTTTCTACTGTCCATTTATTGTTTTATCAGGTGAGGAAAATGCATTATGGGTAAAAAGAAAGGAGGTCACCAGAAATCTCATCAGACAGCATCTTCTGGCATTAGAGGTGGAGGACAAAAACAAACAAAACATGGAAGACAACATAAGTTTGAGAAGTTTAGTCAAGATATGTGTGCCTCTTTGCCAGGTACAGTACAGAAGTAAATGCTGTATGGATTTGTGGACAATCCCTTTTACTGTACCTGAATCATGCCCTTCCCTTTCTTGACAACTCAATCATCCATTGGACAATTGGTTCCCTTCCCCTGAAACAATTGGCCCACAGACTAATCTGATTTTCTTATTTTCAGGGTGGGGAATTACTGATGTTTGAAGCCCCTTTGGGGAATCACCTAGGTAGGAATTGTCTCTCTAGGAGTTGTCCAGTTTCAGTAAATGATAGTACAGTGTATTCTTTGACATTTTAACTTATCATTTCAGAGTACAATAAATAAGTGTAAGTTTAAAAAAAATAGGAGTGTTGTGCCATTTAAATGTCTTTAATAGATGTATTTAAACCTTTCCTGTATTTTTCAACCTACTGTTTTGAACATATAAGTTTACAAAACATCATAGTATTAATAGTATTAATGCATCAGATTTCTGGGTGGAATATTGGATATAAATTTTGAGGAAAAAGAAAACAACAGTGGTCATCTTTGGGAAGAGTTACATCACTTGAACTTTCCTGAAGCTCCAGTTTGATATTAAAAGGTGATAGCTTCAGCAGCTAAAACCTCAAAAACCCCATAGAGAAATTGAATGAAATGTCACTAGAATGTTAACACTAATTTTCTCTCTGTAAAGCACAGTTTAAATCAAAATGTAGTTTCTAATAGAGAGGCTAGCTAAATATTGTCAGTACGTTTGATAGATGCAGACATTTTATAGTATATGGTTTATATATATTCATAGTGGATATGCTACTGTCAACATCTTGGATTATGATAAATGGTATGCCCTTTTGCAAAGTATGCTTTAGTATTAGAGATTGATTTGATACATTAGTACAGCATTTGACTTTTGTTATCATCAGATGAATCCAGTCTATCCTCCAGGTCTGCAACAAATTCTGCCGAAGAATGTGAAGTCCCTTGGAAGCTACCATACCCACTAGCAATGTGGGATTTGCAGCACTGTGATCCTAAGAGATGTACTGGAAGGAAACTGTGTAGAAAGGGCCTTGTCAAAACTCTCAAGTTGTCACAGAGATTCAACGGTGTCATTCTTTCTCCAATCGGATCACAGTGTGTATCACCTTTGGACAGGTCAGTCTTAACTTGCATTTAGAATCTAAGATGTGAGTCCTGCAGTTGTAACAGGATAAATTCCATGAACTTGGTGATTGTCAACACAATGTATTACAGCAAGTGTTGAGTGATGTTTGACGTTTCAGGAGGATTACTCACCAAAATCTTCAATTTTCAGTGAGTTGAAGATACTTCAAGGCCGCCCCCCCCCCCCCCACCAATTTTGTAGACTGCTGAAATTCCATGCAATGAAAGTTCACAAACTTGCTCCACTCTTTTAGAGAGTACTTGGACTTCATATGGGCCAAAAAACAAGCCTGCTGTCATGGAAACACTCAAAATGCATAAAATATCATTTCATCATTCCAGCTTCAGAGGATTTAAAGCACACATTTTGTGTCTGGATTATTTCTTGTCTTCTTTTCAAGGGTACGGGACAGAAGATATGCTTCACCCAAAGTCTGCAAGGCTGAAGGTCTATTGGAAACCAAAGGGTCCCTACAATAGAAGTCCTCTAGTCCGTTAACCCTAAATGTATTGTAACTTGAACCCTAGTTTGAGTTTTAGTCAAATGAAGCTTGGGTCTAGTGGGACTCTCCTGTTTTTAGGGCCATAAATATCACAGTTTAATATGTATCTATTTGAAATAATGATCTTACAGATCAGAAAAGCTGTCCCTGTGTAAAAACCTTGCATTGAATGACCTGACTGATGATTTCATTTTGATTTCTTATTTTTCAGGTCTATTGTTGAAACTTCAGGAATTGCTGTGATTGACTGTTCATGGGCAAAGTTAGAGACCACTCCATTTTCAAAGATGCAAGGACCTCATCCAAGACTTTTACCTTACCTTGTCGCTGCTAATCCTGTAAACTATGGCAAACCTTGCAAGCTATCTTGTGTTGAAGCATTTGCTGCAGCATGTTACATTGTAGGTAATGTTTAAACCTAAATTGCAATTCTGGGTTGTAAAGTGTCATCCAGATATCAAATAATTGTAATGGTGATTGAAGAGAAGGAGAGTAAACTATGAAAATAGGAAAAAAAATTATTTATTCGTGGTGTTTATTTACCATAGTTATTACAGAAAATTGTTGATGTTTTTGTGTTCAGTGAAAGGTAATTTGAAGTCACCAGAGGTCAAAGACTAAAAACTTTGACTATCCCACCCCACCCCCCCCCACCCCCCCTTCCTTATTAGTCAATACATATCAGTTGTGAAATGACTGAAGTCAGCTTTTGGAGATCAGCAAAAAAAAAAAGTGAAAGAAAAATTTAATGACCATCAGCAGAGCTACAGCTAAGTCCTTAAAGGAAGGGTTTAAGCAAAAATTAATTTTCATATGTGAAAGAGGAACCAAATCTACTAAATTTGGTGAAACTTCCATTCAGATGGGACATGTAGTACTCGAGATATCAGCAAATGAAGTTACTACATTTGTAACCCAAAGTGAGCTTGAGGCAAGCAGGGGTTACATCTTTTCCTCGCATTGATGAGAAATGCTTTTTTTTCAGTCTGTTATGCTGACCTTGAAGTTAATAGGGATGAGACCTCCCCATGTGGAATATGAAGTTTGTAAAATTCTTATGCCTCTCATGCAGTCACATTCCCATAACATGTGATTGTGAAGGAGAAAATTGGTTGTGAAATTTGAAGAAAAACAAAAGACTTTCATTAATGTTAGGCTATGATTGTCATGTGCTTGCTTCACGTTCATGTTGTGTTGAAATGTGACAACTGTAACTCCTATATCTTGAGAACCACACATCGGATTTCAATGCAAATTTGACCAGAAATGCTTAGACTAAGTACCCTTCTAACATATCAAAATTGATTTGAGCTTAGACCCTTCTTTTAAAAGTGGGGCAGCCATTTGCCAGGTGTCTGGGGCCTACTTACATTAGTTTCTTTGCTGTGGTTCAGGGGAGAGAGCCTGTGGTGGGGATCACAGGGCTTCTCCTTCTGAAGCTATCACTGAATGACATTAATAAAGTGCAAAACTAATTAGATGTGATTTAACAGGGTTTTTGTGCCTTAAGGCACATCAAGGGGTTTGTTTTTATCCTTCCTCATCCTAACAAAAAAGTGGAGCTGTCATTGATGCCCCTGTTGCGATGACCAGTAAAAGGCTTTCTTCAGTCCAGACAACTGTGTATTACCAAAGTTTTTTATCCTTAAAATCTCATTTGTCCTGAATTGTTGTTTTTATCCTTTCAGGCTTAGAAAAAGATGGCTACAGTATGCTCAGAAGATTTAAGTGGGGACCAGTATTTTTTGAGTTAAATTCAGAACTGTTGAGTATCTATGCCTCCTGCTCCAGCAGTGAAGATGTTGTCAAAGCGCAAGATGATTGGCTTGAAAAGCTTCATCATGAGCGGGATAAAGAAGATCTGCTTGGTAAGGAAACTTGTATTCTAGTTAATAAGGAAGTAAGTATTTAAAGGCCCTCTAAGCTCACCCCAGACAGTAACAATCTTCCCAACTATCCTAACCTCTAGCCCCGCCTCCAATTTAAACGCAAACAACTGTCTAGCAGTAGAACGCTTCTGAGACAGCCACAGTAGCCTGCACGGAGTTTCAGTTTCCTTAGGCAGTGTTGAAAAACAAAACTGTGTCTGACTGTGAGCCAAATTAGGAACACAACTGACCATCCAAGTCATCACTACCAACCAGTGGGGTGCTATTATGGTTTGAATGAATGCCAGTCAAAGAAGTTTACAGTCACCAACTGGATTTAGAACTATGGGGATATGTCTAAATATATTTAGGGGGATGCCATAGCTCCTTTAAGTAAGTAACAGATATTGATATCCATCATAAAATGACAATATATTAAGATGGACTACAAGCATCTCTTATAAAAACTATCTCTGTATACATATTACAACTTAAAGTTTTTGACACGTCTTGGTAAAGATGAATTTCTAAAATGCTTTGTGCACGCATGTGGAATCAGAGAGTGCCTTTTTGCTTTAGTATAGTGATTAAATAGAGTATGGTTACAGTCAGAAACAACACATGCAGCGCAATGAGAAATCACCTGATGAATGTAGTCATCTGTAATAGGAGAATATGTTTTGAAGTACTTTTTAGATGGTTTTCTTGACTTTTACTGTGCAAGATGGAGTCATCGTGTTTACAGCAGCACTTTAATGTGTCCCTGTCCCATTATAAGTAGACCGTTAGTGATTGTGGAAAACTTTACTCTGTCATTGATCAAAAGTATGTGATAGCTGTACTTAATGAAAAAGATGTACACTAAAGCTTAGAACTGTAAGAGTTGTGGTTTTGGGAAGGATTGAGAGGGAGGGTGAATGTTCATTTAGACTGCTGACTCAGTTAACATTCATTTTCATTTTGGGGAATGCAAGAAGAGCAATAAAATTTAATGGGGAGGGGTACCCCAGGCCTTTGTTGACACTGAAATTGGGTAGTATTATTTCAATTTACTAGACAAAAATTAATAGCAACACTTTACTGTGCAGCATCTGGCAAGGGTAGAAAACACTGCCAAGTTAACAAATGAAGTGCTGTCAGTCTGATAGGATTTATATTGTATGATGTAACTAGCACTCTTGTCACCATCGTGGGTTCCTTACAAAACAACAGTTAGATCTGTTTTCCCCTGTTTACTACTCTTGGGCAAATTACTTGATTCTACCTCATTTTGAGATTCCTGGTTGTGTTTAAGTTAAGAAGTTTGTTATGATTAGAGTCACAAATCCACAGTACCTACCTGGTGATCAAATAAGTGTTGAATGTCTTTCGTTTTCTGTGGTAAGAAATTTGACAAGGTAACGTGTCAGTCTGTTGGTAATTAACCCTTTCAAGGCTTAAGCAACATTTAAGAGAGTAACTAAAACATTTTTTTACAATTTAGGGCAAAAAATCTTTGTAAATTATAGTATCTACTGTATGGCAAAATTGGTAGTTTTTCTCTTTTGTCACAGAGTAGTTTAAAATGCCATTGGATGTGATGTTATTGAGGGTCACAAGTCCATTCAGATTTGCCCTCTTAGGACAGCAAGTACTTTACCCAAAATTGTTGGGAGTTGCCCAAACCACATGCATGAAAGTGTGTGTGGTGCATCATGCTTGTAAACATATTTCAACTAAGAATTGCATGGGCTCATGTAAAATAAAATAATGTTCTGCTGTGAAGAAATCCAAAAACAAAGTCAAGAGTACAATTGTATGATGTGAATGAGACAGTTTATCATGTTAGTACCACTTGTGAAGAGTATATTCATTACAGTTGTTTGCTCATCATAAAATCATTTATTGGTTGGTAAAATATAACATGCAGGGATTCTTCAGATAACAGTATCCCTCTGTAATGGTAGGCAAGTCTTTCTCGGTATACCCCTGTGGTTTTGAAAAGTTAAAGGTTCAGGGCTTATATCCTTAATTCTCATGTGGCATCCCTTGGGCCAGTTGCTGCCCATGACATGCACAAAAATGGTCCCTGGAAGATTCCAGAAGCCCAAAATTTGATTATAAAGAAATCAAAATATGTATATATGAAGTTCTGGCTACTTAAATAAGCCTTTTCACAATTAGGCTGCAAGGAATTTGGGATGCAAGGAAGGTACACAAACCATGCTTGCCATACGTAGTATGCAAAATACAAGTAATTTGGGTGAGATCATAATGTGAGGACGTGCATGTTGTTCAAGACACAAAACCACAGGTAAGAATACTTCTCACACTCCTGGCTGATCTAAAAAAGGATGAGTTGAATATCTTCTAAAATAAATGCAGTTTCTTGGCACATGTGTGTTGTAGGTATGGCAGGCAATGTGTTTATTTATCCCCAGGTTTCCAAGATGAGCGCATGTGCAGTTGAAATAGCATAAAGGCTTATTGTTGCAGACCAAAACCCCAAGTAGAAGTGGACCCACAGGTTCAAACACTTAAGATTACCCAGTTTATAATGTTGAAAAGGAAAATTTGATTAACATTTTCCTTGAGCAAGTCTAAGAAATGAAAATTTTGCCAAAACAGTTTGTACCCTCACATGTATTGAGATTAATGATGAAAGTGATTTTGTGATATATGTCTGAATTGCCAATAATTTGAACTTTGTCCAGTATACTGATTTTAAACTTGAGTTAGTCACTGAAATGCAAACACTTGTCTATGACACAGATTATTGTTGGTTTCTTAAGAAGTATGCTTTAAATGCAAACACTGCTTCGGTTTTTATAGGTATATCATCTTTTTGGTTTCTGATAGACTTTGATTCTGATGATGATTTGGAAGGAGTTTGTAACCCTAACAGACAACCAGTGTATGACATCCCTGGCTCAGAGGAATCATCAAGTGAGGAGGAGGAGGAGGAAGAGGAGGAGGAAGATGGAGAAGATGGTCAAGAGGATGGAAGTAACTTTGAGAAATCAGGTGAAGAAAGTGAAGATGACCATCCCAAGACACCAGATGACTTGGAAGAAGATGCCAAGACATTGGATCCTGATTGTGAGAGATCCTCTGACACTGAGGGTGCAAGCAACAAACAGAGAAGTCCTGAATGTGAAGATACTTGACCTACATGATTAAAACAATAACAATTGGAAAACCAGCAGAGGATCGTATCAGGTCTGATATCAGTGTTAAGGTTTCTTGCTTCATCTTTGGAGGATGGAAGTAGGGAGGAGAGTGGTCATAAAGGTGAAGTTTACTGACAGCTGGTCAGTGTTGAATGCTGAAATCCATAGATGAATGGCAGTGTCTTTAAAGAGGAATTAAGCTTTTACATGAAAAGGAGACTTTAAAGAGGTTCAGACTGCTAATTTCGCCATTTAGTATTATGCTGCACCTACTGAAAATGCAAAATCCCATCTTATGCCTGTCTGGGTGGGTTTTCTGACTTAGTTTATTAGACCATGAGGCAGTGGTGCATGTCTAATCTTAAAAATTAGACTCTGCAATGATGGCTTAGAAGTAGTGTGACAGCATGTTGATATAAAGGAAGTTGTGGTCAATGGTGTCTTGGAAGCTTGTTTGCTCAAGAGATTTAAGTAAAGATAACAACTCTAGGGATAGGTAGAGAGTGCTGCAAAGGTGCAGCATGTGACTGACACCCTAGCGATATGTAAATTTGTTGCTCAGTTGTTGAATGTTTCTGTTAGCTGTCTGTTGTAGATTGCTGTTGAAGCAAGAAGTGGAGTTGTGCATTTTGGGTGAGAGGGGGCAAGGGGGGAGTTTTCTCCCTTTTGACAAAGTTTTGTAATTATGAAGCCCCTAGATATTCAATGGTGCAATATTTGTAGGTTATTTCCCCAACACTTGTTTATTTCAAAATGTAATTATGCTATCTGCATAATAAAAAGCCTCAAGGTCTGGAAAAAAGTGATGGGGTAATTGCCTCCTTTCCATCTTCTAATCCCACCTTAGAAATGCAGACTGGCAGCCTGTTTATATAATTAGTATAATTCAGTATGGTAAGCGCATCCAAAATAATCAGTCGTGTTGTACTGAGTATTACAGCAGATGAAAGACACACCTGTGGGATGTAACAGATTAAAAAAAAAAAACATTTTCCTTTTAGCATAATTTGATACCATTGCCAGCGATGATTATAATCTATATTCAGATTATTTATTCAGAACTTCAGATACATTTCAGATTAACAGCATTTCGAAACAGAACATTTATTCCTATGAAGTCCAATTTCAGCTTTCTAATCACCACTTCATACAATTTTAATTGGATCTTAATCAGTCTAAAAATGTTGACTTTGCCTTCATAAACACTTAGAAAAGTGTGGCTAATATTTACCAATAAGTATTATTGCTTGTAAAACTTTTGTTCTTTTGTAGTAAAATAAATAGAGCGGTAGACATCATGTGAGAATTCATTTTCACAGTTGTTGTTGGGAACACTACTGTACAGCTGTCTGTAATCATACTAATGAATTTGTACTTCTGCTCAAAAAGTTTGAAAGTTAAACTATGATGCAAGTGCTCAGTGTTGAAGTTGACCTCATAGAGAAAGATGTGTACTTTAATGGTACTCCACAGACACTTCACATGTACTTCTACTCATTACACTGTACTGACAATGTACTTGTTCAAGCCTATGACACAGACACTGAACATGTGTCTGTTTTGCTAGAGTATTATTTGCAGTTGAACAGCCAAGTTATTATGTCATACAGTTTTGTTCCCCTTTTAATTACTTCTTAGCCCTAAGGCTAAGATCATATGTTCCTTTTAAACTTATACAGGAATGAAAAGTTGAGTTTTGGGGGTTCTTTGAGATCATTGTTGTATGGAACAGTTTGATGACTTTATGAGTCTAGCCTGAATATGATCAGCCCTCATGACTTTTCATAAATAGTGTTAATCCCCCTTAATTGACGTGACAGTTACATGCAGCCTCAACATGGGCAAAATAAGATATGAACAACATCAAAAGTTCAGCATTTGTCTTGTGGCAGTGTTAAGTGTGATCCTGTTTTGTCCACATTAAATGCATTTAATCCAACGAAATGCTGTAGTTGGTCTTTTAATTAGATGGATGCAGCCTTGTCTCAGAATGTTCAAGTTGGAAGTTCAAGTATATGAGGAATTTTATTTTGGATATAATGTAGAAGTTTCTGTTGTTCTGTATATTGAATAACCAACATTTGCCTTTTCTTTAAAGATCAGAGTTTGTTTAAACCATAGACTAAATACATTTGGAGCCAACCAGAGTGATAGTAATCTCCTGAATTTGTTTATTCTTGTTATGTCAATCAAAGAGATTTTAAATATTTCTTTTATAATACAGACTTGAATCATCCTCTTCCCTTTTATACATCCAGCACTATTTTAGAAATATCTACATGAATAATGGATGCATACTTCAAGTAGGTCTTTAGCCAGTTGCTTAGATTTGGACAGGAATTGTAAGGGTGTGTTGATGTCATGAGGGTCTGCAATTATAGCTGTGTAAAGTGGAGTGGGGTTAGGACATTTCCCTGGAATGTAATATTCCTGGTTTAATTCTGAAATTCTGGCCTCACTCACAAATATTGCTAATAAAACCACCCCATATTCATGCTACAAAAACTTGTCTGCATTTGAAGGAAAGTAAAAACAAGACATGACTTTGTTGTTTATTTTTGGGAAAGTGTATTTTGCATTTTTTTTCAATATTCATTACACATTTTTATCCCATAGTCAATTATTACAGAGGTCAACTTCTAGAAATTCAGGTACAAACACTCAATATAAAGTCTTTATACACATTTTACAATTTGTTTTACACAATTCAAATACAGTTAGCATTATACAAACCTCTCTTCACATAATACTGTACCATTATGTGAATAAAAATACATACAAAAGAATTCCTCAGTAGATAACATAATGATGTAATTCATCATAAATATCATCATTCAACATTCACAATTGTTCTCTGGCACATAGCAACATTCTCTGCCCATAAGGAATACCACCAGAATCCCCTGTTTTTGGCCCAAAACAGGGGAGATTTAATAACTACCCCAGTCTGTAATATTAGTTAGTCCCATTGAATGTGCTACTGCACAAACTTGGTTTTTAAATAACCACCAGTTACCTTCCAAGAAAAAATGGAGACTAATTGAGTTACAACAGTACATAATATAGCATACAGAATGCTCTATACATAGCTGGTACAGTTGGTCAGTACAAGAGCAGATGTGTCTACAATCACACAGTGGCTGAGTCAATCAGGTACAGTAAATGCACTCAAGGGTGAATCCTACTATTGGCAGTACCTTGTTGATAGTATACTATAGTGACAAATCATTACTCCTCCAGTGAATTTGAGGAATGTTCTTCAATGGGCTGGACTGGCTGTCTTGAGCCTTTGCATTGTAAACAATCATCATAAAAAAAATGCACCAAAATGTCTGTTTTAAATGTCCTTAACAGATAAGGAAGCAGTATTTTACTTTTCTGCAACAGATTTGCACTAAACTTTTACAAATAAGTTTCTTTTGTAAAGTTGGAAGCTTGCAATGGGTTTAAGCAATGCCTGCTTGAGTAGATGTGAAAAGGGCAACTCACTGCTGTTGTTTTAAGGGATGATTTCTATTTAGTGATGTAGGGATTATGGACAAAAATGATGTTCGCAAAGTCCAGGCTGATACGGCTTGCATGTTTCTGGGCTTCCACACAGGCTCTAGGATGGTCTCCAATGATAAACATTCTTTCCTGCAGAGATTCAAGACTGCTTTAGAAAAGGCTCTTGGAAAGCATCATAAAGCCTCTGTGCCTGGTGAACCAAGAAAACAAATCACATGAAACACATTAAACATGTATCAACATAGGCATGAGCAACATCAATACTCTAGAAGTTGCTAGTAATAATGAACAAGCTACATAAACAAAGCTCTTATTACAATAGTGAGTATTCAGATTATATACATTTTCCCACACTGTGCTGGGTCTACACATTTGTTTCTATCAGCACTATGGTTGCTACATAATCCTTGAACCAAATGCTCCATCTCTATGCCTGTACACTGAGCATTGTGTATAAAAATGACAATCCACAAAAGGAGGCCCATCACTCAAGAGTCTGAAAAACATTTTCCCAGCATACAATTGACTTAATTTTTCAATGGTTTTAGTTTGTTCATGTGTTAATATTTTTGACAGCTTGACAAACATGCCTGTGTACTACTCATGGCACAGTTAACAATGCTAAAGCAAATATGAAAAAACATTACATAACGCAATAACCAAAAAAAATTGATATTTCCCTAAAGTCACTGGATGAGATGAAAACAACTGTCATGATCTTTTGAATGATGCTGACTAAATTTCCTTGGCAAAACTTTAAAGGGAGAATGCCAAGAGAGAGAGAATTTAAGCATGGAAAACAAGAAATTCTTGTAAAATGAAGCATGTTTACCTTTTGGGGACCAAACCCTGGAATGAGGCAGAAATCGTCCTTGCTGGTTGACATAATTTTCTGGACAGACTACAAAGAAAACAGAAAATATAGCATGTCAAAGTCATCATTAGATCAGTCTGCAGTTAAAACAATATCAGAAGTATTGAAGAAGAAATAGATGCTTCAGAATGATAAGTAATGAACACTAGAAGTGATTATGACACTAAGAGTTGACTATGCAAAAGAAAGTAAACCAGTTAAGAGAGAAGCACCACACAGCCAGATGTCAATTAGGCAACCCAAAATTAGGCTAATCAAACTATGAAACAAGTCAAACATGGTAAATTCACTAATTTTTCACATGGTAAATTCACTAATTTTTTAGTTTCATTTAGGGTTCTACCCACATGTATCACTCCATATAAGGATTAGTTTTCTTAAAAGAAAAGTGATGGGTCTCAAAAACTTTTAAATTTAAGATCACTCCGTTGTAAGGATTGCTGAAGCAATATAACAATTCTTGCAAAATTCACTGCTATTTTATTGTTTCATAGAAATGTTACTGACATTGATACTTCCCCAAAAAAGTAACTCTTCATGGACAAAACCTACCCCAAATGTGGACAGGAGAGTGATGACATCTGTTTTGTTGACTGATTTTACTGTTGTTAAACAATCTGTAACCTGGAGGGGAAAAAAATCTATGTCACTCACACATGTTTATAGCATAGTATAAAACAACATGAAAACATTTGAACCATAGCTGTCCAATTTTGAGGTACTGTAAATCCGCTACTGTGGAAAATATTCCAAAAATGAAACAAACAGCTCCTTTAGGCTTTTACCTTCATCTTGTGAGACAATGAGGGACAAAATCAATAGACATACAGCATCTGATATCGTTCTCACTAGGTGAAGGAGTACCCTCATTTTCTAGAAAGTAATAGGAAGTGCAAATGCAATAATAGTACTGCATTTTATGGTGAGGTGACTGGGGAGTTCACCTCCTCTGTATACATTGAGTGAACACCCTTTTACACCATGCTGCACTCCACCAGGGGCATTGTGCAAAAATAATTTTTTTTGGGGGGGGGGATGGGAAGTGGTGACTGGTTGAAGGTTTAAGAGGCATCGTGCAAGAAAATTTTTTTTGGAGGGGGAAGGTGAAAAGTAAGGTAACCTTAGCAAAGTGCTATATTTTGCGAAAAAGGTTAACTTTCCATATTAACTTGGCATGTGAAGGGTTTTCAAATGCATTTTCAGACAAAATCATAGGACACCATGGACAAAATTGGGGGGGGGGGGGAGCTGGGCCACCCCCTCCCTGGGGCCCCAATGGGCATGATGCCTCTGCACTTTACCTAGATGTAAAACCGTTTAGCAAGGTTCATAGTCTAAAGTGCCATTTCCTGCAATTTAGGTCAGTGCCTGGAAGTCGTCAGCCACACCCACAGCAAGGCACACTGGCTGAGGTCATCTTTTGTCCCATCTCACATCACACTTTAGACAGAGTTCTCCTCACTGCCCCCACCCACCCCTCCCCTCCCCTTGAAATTTTCATGAATTAGCAACTGATGTGAAGTGGAACAGGTGCACTTTTGTGGTTACAGGAGTGTCTAACCTGTGATCTTCCTTTCAGTTCATATAATATAATGACTATATTTTACCTGGGCAACAAAATCCTGTTCTACTTTTTCTTTTAATGCATCCACAGGTTTATTCTCATATGATTTGTACGTTTCAAGGTATCTGCCTGCCTCCTCTGGACTCCATGCCAATATAAGTGTGCACTCAGCTAGAATGGCCATTCGAGCTAACTCTTTCAAACTGTAGTGGGGATCTTTCTGTAAATCCAAGTAAATTTTAAGTTGGAGTGAGATATTGTAAAAAAGATAATGCAATACAAATAGAATATCTGTTGTGTGTGACTGGAAAACTCCACACTGGGTAATTCATAGCCATATCACTTCCCCACAAATGGCAACCTCTAAATTACAGTATTCCCACCTTACCAACACTTACCTACCATGACAATGGGAATTATGGGGTGTGGGTATTGTTTATGGGTAGTGGACTTGACAGTATTGTCAGGGCAGAAAATCGCCTGGAAACTCTCCAAGTTAATATTACATTTAAGAAACATGCATACAATCATAGCAAAATTTCATACAAGTAAAAACAATAGTAGGGGAGAATGATGCTGTCCATTGGGAAAAGAAAGAAACAAAATTAACAAGAAAACTTTTACAATCCCGGGGGCACATAAATGATACACTGCAGTAAAAATAACCTTACTTCAGTAAAACCGTTTCTGTGCAAACGTTCTTCCCAGTGTTTTCATCTCCCCAGTGCTCCCATTATGACACATGGGGAACTTATGGAACATCTTCCAGAACCACACCGAGAAAATATACCTATGCGGTTGACTCCTACATGTATCTCTATGCTAGCCTAAATTATTTTTAAGTAAGGTAATAGAAAAAGGTAGGATGGAAACCCCTCCCCCCCCCTGCATCAAACATTCACTCCCCTCATGGGTTAAAAAACTGTGATCTTGGGTCACCAAGCCTCTCTGCACTATACAGCTTGAGTCAAAACAATCACTGAAATGCATCACATGTGAAATATGAGCCACACACTGTTTTCACCTCCAACACACTGTTACATATGAGCAAGGAATATGCATCCAACATGAAACTTTGCTAGTGTGTACACTGGTTTTATTTTATTCTTGCACTTGTAAAACTCTGGAGCAGTAAAACTAAGCAAACAGCTGCTACTGGGATTGGCAAGCATAATGTAACCTTTCAATTTTCTAATTTTTTTCTCACCTGTATCTTCTGTCTTCTAAAGATGTTTCCTACCTTTGTCCGATAGTTTAAATGAAAGGTTTTCTTAAACTGTAAAAATGAAATCATGAATGAGCTTAAGTTAAAAAGAAAACTTACAACATCAACTTGCACCAGAAGAATTCTCAATTCATAGTTGCTCCCCAGTTCTTTTAATCTGCCATGAATGTAGTTTGGATTCAAATGATGATAACGTAAGCTGAAAGAAAGGCAAAACAACATCATAGTACTGCAGGTGGTACAAACAAACTGCAAAATATATAAAATGCAGCACTGAGTTTATCAGCTTGATTTGTACTCTGTGAAACAATTCACTTCATTTTTAGCCACTCATGATTTGGAGATGCACTTTGCTGCTGGCACGTAGCTACAGAAGGGCCTGGGCCCCCCAGATGTTTGCTAGCCCCCCCCCCCCAAATTTCCACATGATACCAATTAAGGACATCAATAGTAAATGCATACCTAAGAAAAAGTGCACAGACTGTCCTTCCCATCACATAGTCAGGAACAATGTCTCCAAACTCCCAAGGTATATTTCTGACAGACTTCAGTATAGGATTGCCTCTCTGATAATAGGAAGAGAAAAAAGGATACGATACAAAAACTGACTTATACTGACATAATTAAAATGCAGTATAAAAGGTTTATACTTTAACAACAAAACAAAAGTATTCACCTTTTCACTAATTTAGAATCACATGTACAAATTTTAACAGTGATGTGTGAGATATAAAGGGTGCCAATGTTTGACAGGACATGAAATCATATTGACTTGGCTCTTTTCCTGGTGTAGGAACTGTAATGTAATTCCACATTCTCTTATGACAAAGATTTCAGCACCAAGAAAGGCATGTGTTTTCATGAATTGCTTGACCTTAATAAGAAGTATGGTTACTTGGTTTCCTGTTTCTGCTAACAGTAGACTTGAGGCTTAAAGCTCTTTTATGGTGAACACCTGTCATGCTACCCTCCTTGCAGTCACTAAGGGTCACTCCAGGAACTGTTTGCCTGTTTCAGTATTTGAACTTCCATTATTTACAAGGAATTTAATGCTTTTTAGATTAAACTGATCCTATTTTTCACCACTGGAAATTTTCACTGTTGGCTACATGCTACTACAGAATATTAGACCTTTTCAACAAAAGTGACAAACAAATGTTACATCCAAAAATTAACAGATTGGTACTGTAGAATTAATAATGTACTAAATTGTGTTTCATGGTATAATTCGGTCACAGATTTAATTAATGTTTACTTGTACGGCTCTGACAGTAAAAACTCCTTGGTACTATCTAATTTGCATTTTTGTATGCGTGCCCCATTATTTTTGTAAGTCCTACACACAGTACCTATCGTGCCTATTAGGTATTAATGCAGTCCTGAAATAATTTCTATTTACATTTTATTTCAATTTGCAAAACAAGCTGGTCAAATTGCTATGCAAATGCAAAAAAGGGGTAGCAGTTGTTTGTATTCAAACCCTACATTTGCACTAGTTTATCAAAAAAAAGGAAAGAAAAAAAGAAAATGTACATACCTCAAACATATTACAGTATTTGAGCACCATATTATTACCTTATTGTGAAGATGAACAAAGCCCTCCAAACAAAGACAATAATATAACCTAGTTGCACCAGATACATAGGCACATGAAACTACTTTCACTAGGGGAGGGGAAACCTGGGACACTTTGCCCAAAATTTTAGTGATTTTGTATTTACAAGTTTGGCTGAAAAAGTTCACATTCCATTAAAATTGTTACTATGACCCCATCCCCCTCACCTCCCTCATCCCCTCACCCCTCATCCCCTCACCCCCATCCCCTAGCAAATCTCCAGTATTATCAGATATAACATATAGTTTAGGTCAAAAACAATTCTCACCTGCCTTGGATTCACTAAGATAGAGTTGCTTGTATTTTTGGTGTTAGACACAGGACCTGAAGATGGTTTACTAACTGCTGGAACTGAAACGGACTCACCATCTGGCTTTGTCCTGAGAAGACAAGAAAATACTAAATTTGACTAACTGGACCCAGACCATTTCATATGACATAAAGAAAGCAGAAGAAATTGAAAGTCAATTCAATTCACTTTATTTCAATTAATGCTCAGATGATACAGGTTACAATTATGGCATATATAACAATGCAGACAATATACTGTAGTATGGTCATAATAAAAGGTTGTAGGAGACTTTAAGAAAGACATAGTAGCATTGATTGAGGAGTTTCCAAGAGAAAGTTTGATGATTAAACTTGTGAGTGCTACTGTACTTTGCATACAGTTTTAAGTGATTCAATAATAGAACAGCCACTATATAGCACTTAGTTTTCTTTGTACAGGAAAATGCATGAGCATCACAGTAAACCCTGGCTTATCTGAAAATGATAAAGGACATAGAGAAGGTATTTGTTGTAATTTGCATCTTAATGAGAATACAACATGCTGCAATACTTTTCACTTTGGAAGTTTTTATCACTAAGAACGTCACAAAAGATTACAGAAAAATATACTAATAGCTCAGAACATCAAAGGCATCAAGGCAATAACATAAACAAACTTTATATATATACCTCTTCACATCTCCTAAGCTTGTTCCTTCATCTTCTTCATCATCATCTTTCAGTGATCCAAATTTTGCTGCAAAAGATGAAACTGGTTTTCCTCTTTTTCTCTGCAAATCACTTACAGATGATCTTTCATTGCTTCCATTGTTATGTGTTGCTTCTTGCCGGCTAGTGCTTGTTTCTTGTACACTTGATAAGGTAGAAACCTCCACAGTTCGCACAGAATTTTTATTGGCAGGAGTGTTTCTTGAAGTTGATTGTCCTGTTGTTATTAAAGTTGTCTTCTTCAAGTTTGCTTGAAAAGAGGTGGTTTTCTTTCCTTCATTACTTCCTCCTGATGTGGGAGGTTGTTTCCGTGATTGAAAATGGGACTGAAACTGGAAAAGACAACCACCAACACTTGCTAAGAGATCAACTTAGTACTTGTAAGTATGCTTAAACAGTGCCCTAGCTATCCAGTTTTGATACAGAGAGTGCCCACCCCTGCCACTCTTTTGCCCACTCTGCCCCTGTTCTTTAGGTTTTGAAAATCTTCCTATGCCAATTTACAGCAAACTGAATAGACCATGATGAATCACACATTTTAAAAGATGTGAAAAAGCACAAAAGTCATGTTACCTGGCAGGCCTCAAAACATATGAAAACAACATTTTGCATGGGCACATCTGCCCTAGTGTAAGTTATGCTGCACATATTGTTTTTCTCAATAATGATGTAGGAAGGCTGCTTGGGGGCTAAAACCAAAATTTTGAGCAAAGCAAAAATTTTCAACTTTGCACATGACTAAATTTATGTAAATTTATCAATTTTTGCCAATACTGTACATAAAAGCCAGAGGGACAACAAAATTGACAGGACACTTCAAAATATCAGCATAAACAGATCTAGGCTACTTTTTCCTTCTAACAAATCGCAAAAAAAAAAACATCACCATTTCAGTCAAAAAGTGGTGAAAACATGCCTACAGGAAAATGCTTACTTGCAGTGTTATACTGTAGTACTTCAGGAAAGTGACATAAGAATGATGCAAAATTTGCAACAGTTTCAAATTAATTTTAATGACATCGCAGCCTAGTGTATGCATTATACATCCCAGCAAAAGACTTGAATAACATAACATACTGTAACATGTTACACAACACGACACAAAAAGTTAAAGGGCAAAGGAAAAGATGTCTAGCACAAAAGACAAATCAAACCAAAACCCCACCGAAGCCCAGTACAATCATCAGATTCTACCTCAGTCATAACAGAACTTGTTAACGTTAACCACTCAGGCAGACTATTCCACTCATTGACATTTCCATGAGAGGAGCTGAACTTTCCAATGTCAAGCCCAGAGAAATACTTCACCAGCTTCTTACAATGGCTTCAAACCCGACAATCAGTGCAAACCTTCAAAGTTGCCACAATCTGAAGGAGAATCCCTACCTGAAAGATGTGGGAGTACACTATTTTTTCGATCCCTGCTTGTACCCCTAAATGTCAAGTTATTACCACATAATCTGCAGTAGTTACGGTGGTTACTTTTATGAAAAAAATACACATTAATTTATTTGATATAAAAGTGTGTCTTTACTTTTATGATTTACGCAGTTACAATGACTGAAATGTGGCCCCCATGAGCTGTGCACAAAAGTTCGACATACACTTCATCATAGTAAATAGAGGGCAGACTCTATTGACTATGACTCCATATCGCAATTTTGTATTATTCAACCCATAATGAAAGGGTACAGTACTAGCGGCAATGGTTCGTGTACAGCATGGAATAGATTTTACGTAGGGATTATAGTGTGTGCATGCATTACTTACATACTGCTGTATGCAATTACATTGAAAACAAAACATGAGTTATAGCCTGCAGGGGCTGTTTATGTAGGTAAATACATGGTAAAATGGTGTAAAATAGCCATCTGCTTCGCTTCTAAGTATTTGTTTTACCGTTTCGTTCTGTGAGAGACTTGGGCTACAATTAAGGTCTAAATTGAGGAATGGAATCAATTTGCTACGCATTGTGTAATAATATAGGCAGATTTACAGCTGTGAATGGGGAAACAAAGGCACTGCATTTTTGTATCTAGGCCTAAAGGTGAATTAAAAGGCGCGGCATACTGTGAGTCGGTGAAAATAATTAACGGAGTTTAGGCTATATTCTATGAATGATGAGAAACGAGTCACCATCAAATTTGACAACAGTTCATTTTCACAGCTTAATATGGTCATTAGATTGGCAAATTAAACCTTGTTGTAATGAATGGATCCATATCAAAGCAAAACATGAGAGAGTTAAATTTTAAACTTTGGTCATTTTTTAATGGAAAAGGGTTAGGGTTCGGTTAAAAAGTTTGATGGCGTAGTTGTCCTCATTCATCTTGGTCGGTTGGGTAACTGGTTAAGTCTTAAGCCTGCTGGTAATTATACACAACTAGGTCTAGCCTACAACAAATTACTACAGTACAACTAGTAAAAGAAGCCCCTTTTGTCGTGGAACTGGCCCTTGTGTTCTAGTCTTACTCTAAAACTTGGCTACATTATTTAGCAAATGAAAATACTTATCCACAGAAAAGCTACAAATCAAGCTAACCTTTGGTATTTCCCTCTCAAACTTCGCTATGTCATCAGCGCTTGGGATGTGGAAAGTTCCTTTCTTGTTCGGCTTTTTGCCTTCCACTGCCATAATCGCTCCTTCGCTGAACATGCTAGTTAGGAGTTAAAGAGTTTGTCTGTTACTGTTAGCAAATTAACCCTGGTACGCCCGGTTCGGTGCAGACTGGACTGCGAAATAAAGACCGACGCACTGTGTAAGTTAAAGGGATATGGCGTCCCCAAACCAAGGAGTTGCTGTAGCAACCCTCTGCCCACACATATTACAATAGCCCTAGAGTTCTAAATACAATTGATAACTGCACTGTGATTGACATTCATTCAAACTGTACAGAACAGTTTCACTCTGGTTGGCCAACAATCATTTTTACAGTCAGTTGTGTTCCCACTTGGCGGACGTGTCTTGTGACTCCTGCACCTATATTGACTTCACTCGTAATACCAGCAGGCCTTATGTACGTCAAAACACGAAAGAGGCAGGCCCGTAGCCAGACAAGGTGCTGAAGGGGGGCGAAAAAGCTTCTGGGGGCGAAAAATTTTCCAGAGGGGGCGAAACATACTAAAAGGCATTACGGCAATGCTAATTTTTGATCTTCTAGGGGGGGGGGCGAAAAATTTTCCAGAGGGGGCGAAACATACTGAAACGCATTACGGCAATGCTAATATTTTATCAGTCTTCTAGGGGTGGGGCGAAAAATTTTCCAGGGGTCTTCGCCCTCCTGGCCCCCTTGACTACGGGCCTGGAAAGAGGAGTACGTATTCGACACCTGCTATGAAGGTTAACTAGACAGGAGGTTTGGTTTCAATTGGCGGACTGAGGGGCTGGATCAGTTAACGTAGTAGGGAAAATTGTTACTGTCTGGGGTGAGATTAGAGAGCCTTTAAAGACCAGAGACGGGGGAAAGAGGAAAGTTTGTTTTGGTTGATGTTTCATTTAATTATGCACACTACAACATGCAATTTACATGATAAAACATACATGGCAAAAGAATAGTTAAAGTGGAAAATACAGCACAAAGATGGGAAACAAGAACTAAAAACAGAAGTTCTCTGCTAGTGCTGGGATAACACAGAAAAGTCCGACTAGAAGGCGGCTTGGTTTCCACTTTTCAGTGACGAACAATGAACCATTGAAAAGCATAAAGACATGAAATATAAGAGATGTGATGTCTCTGGAGAAGTGCCGTTATTTCAGTTTCTAACGAGGTCCTGTGATAGCAAGTCAACAGTAGCCTACCTAACATTCCCCCAAACCAGGGCTCCCTACCCAAACATATTAAGGAATAGCCCTAGAGTTCTAAATACAGTTGATGACTGCACTTTGATGTTATATAGCTTCACTTTCGGCTTGTGCAGTCAGTTGTGTTCCCAGTAAGTTTAATCACAGTCACTGTGTGGCAATACTACTGTATGTCCTCGACCAAATTTAACTCGACGGTGCAGGCTGGGTACTGTGCCTCTGTCTTGGAGGTGTACTAGACAGTTGTTTTTTTTTTTTTTTTGTTTTGTTTAATTGGAGGAGTGGCTAACTTAAGTAAACTTAATAGGGAATTTTTTTGTGGGTGAGATTAGAGGGCCTTTTAGGTATTAAATATGGCTGGATACCAGAAAGAGTGGTTGCGGATATAATTAACTGATGATCACTTGTAAGATCGTATGGGATTCGATTTGAGCAGAACGTTGTAAGAATTGCATAGTAGCGCCCCAAAATTTTTGGGTTCATATTAAATTAAGAATCCCTACCCATTTACAACAAATAATAGATCCACTATTGGGGACGTTTGACCCTTATATAGGGGATAACAAACATTACACTATATCCATCCCGTGTGCCCAATGAAATAGTCAAACCTTCCTCCACGAGTCGCTATACCGTATACCGTATGACAAACACAATAACATTACCTAGGTCATGCAACATGGAATGTAATTACCCGCCGACCTTTGCATAAAACTGTGTGGTTTACCAATAGGTTATTTTTTAAGGTGGAAAGGACGGTACTAATTAGCTATTTGGAAAGGTGCCCTGTGAATGAAAAAGAAACAACCGGAACTCTATAAAGCATGCAAAGGGCGCCGAAAATTTTAGGTCTCTTTTAAAGAGCGGGAAACTCAGCAAGACTCTTCTTCTTCTTTCGAAATATGGTGACACATCCAGAAGGACATTACTTCACCACGCATGCGTCGAGAGGTATCAAGCCCTAATGTTGTTAGCAATAAACTGGGCAGGGTCCTTATGATCAAGGGAATTTGCAACTACAGAAGCAGGGAGACTATTCCAATCCTTAACCGTATTAGGGAGGAAACTATGCTTGTAGCAGTTTGTCCTAGTAAAGAGGTGGCAAAAATGCAGATTATGCATCCAACGTGTTCTACGAGTGGGATGCCGAAGTCTATCCACAGGAATTTGTGCTTTACCAAAAACACCCTTAGAGAACAGGATCAATCTGTTTTGTCTACGACGTTCCGCTAACGTAGGGAGATCAAGGTCTTTCAGAACAGAAGTCATAGACCCTGGCTCCCGGGAGAAGTTTGAGCTGATAAAGCGAGCCGATCTCCTTTGAATACTCTCAAGCTTATCCTGTAAATAAATCTGGTGTGGATCCCACACAGAACTTGCGTATTCCAAAACTGGTCTGAGAAGACCCTTATAAGCAGCTAGCTTTACATCACTAGAGCAAAACGATAGGTTCCTTTGAAGTACCCCTAAGATTTTGTTATCTTTATTACAAATAAATTGGACATGCTTATCCCAACTAAGGTCGCTAGTGATAGAAACCCCTAAGTACTTAATTGAGTCAACCTTAAGTAACCTTTCACCATTCAAGACATAATCGAAACAAACAGGCTTCTTTTTCCTGGCAAAAGTGATGATATTACACTTTGAAGGCTGGAATCTCATACCCCACGTCTTAGCCCAGAGACCTAGATTATCAATGTCATCCTGGAGCCTACGATGTCATCCTGGAGCCTACGATCTTAATTAAGGCCCGGCTGGCGGTGTCATTCTCTTGCGAGAAAAGAACATTTTCACTGTAAAATGAGACGTCTTCATTTTTTAACACATTATGGCGTTTAAGAATTAGAAAAGGAACAACAAAATGAATAAGCACAGCGAATGACTGAACGAATATTAACACATGATAAAGATACTGACGTCAATTAAAGTGCACTCTGCAAACACCTTTATATGTTTGATAGTATATGTTAATTTTTCTTTATTAAAAACAACTTGATGCTTACAGTAATCATGAAATAAGCGCATAAACGTGTTTACGAGATGGCGTTAAAGTGGCGTCAATGTGTTAAAGTTGGCGTTTTAGACGTTTAATTTGCTTATGTATTTTATTGTTTTTTCGGTTACATAAACGCCAAGAAGCGTTTATTATCTGTTACACAAAAGTGTTAATCATTTTTTACAGTGTTTGTATCTATGATTAAGGTATAGGAGTAAGAAATAGATAGTTCTCAGTGACTTCACAACTGGGGGTTGGCAACCGCCATGTCATAGGGCAAGCTTGTACGTACATGGCGGGGTTGCCCTATGAGATGGCTGACATACTACACGTGAAAAGCCCCTATGACGTCATGTGAGAACTATCCATATGCTTGGATTATAGAGACCGAAATATTTGCTTGAATTCTGAAGGCTGAATATGGGCAGCACCATCATTGTCAACATACAGTATTTATAGCAAGCATAAAATGCTAAAAGATGGTGGATCCCGTGCTTATGTTCGGGAATCTTTTCATGACACTTTTCCATTCCCTGAAACCACATGATTGGTCAAACACTGTGATTTATGGCAGCTTTTGAGAACAAAAAACAACAGAAGTAGTAAACAGTATCTAACTTGGGTGATAAAGAATCCATATTCCCGTGGTATCTTCGTCACATCTTTTAGCTGTTTTGTGAACCAGTGTGCCGAAAAGGATCTTTTCGTGTCGCCTCCACTGACTTGCACGGTGCATCTAGCTGTGGTAGCATGCCTCAAACAATAGTCCCTATGTAAGGCTATACCACTCACTACTAAATCCATGAAAATGTTAATTTCGTGGCAGTGTTTCAACAAGTAAAGGGTGATCGCTGGTGCATGCATGACCGCATCAATGATACCGCTCAATTTAATTTAAGTGCTCTAGCCGTCACGAATTCACAATTCACCGAAGGCGGAGGTGCGCTAAAAGTACACAAGTTTTCATGTTCCTTTTCCTCCTCTTTCCATTTTCCTCATTTTTTGTCTTCCTACCTTTTCCTCTATTTTTCTCTTTTCGTCTACCTTCATTTTGCTCCTCCTGGCCCGTGTAGGGTGAGACGGATGTCCCTCCCCATTGTTCCACCTCTGCCTCCAACTAGTACAGTAATCGTTACGTTATTAACTAGCAGTGCTGAATACTCGAGACCGGTCTCGAGTCACGATTTTAAGGACTCGGACTCGTGACTCGGACCCGGAAGGCAAGGACTCGGACTCGGACTGGGTCTCGTACAGTCCGGACTCGTGACTCGGCTCTAAATTCCACGAGGCCGGGCTCGAGACCGGCAGAATTTGGGATTCACTTCTATGAAATTAAGCCATCGTCACATAGCATTTACATTGTCCTCTGCAGTTTCTGTACAACTCAACAAGGCATCTACGTGTTTGCAATACCGGTATGTGTTGTAGTGTATAGATGATATTCATAAAAATTCTACTGTAAAATCGTATATGGGGGGTCCTTAATTATTTTTGCTGGTGGCCCACATCAATAATCGGGAAGACCCCACGGGTCACAGCCAGACGCATACCCATGATTTTGCCTTTGGGCTTCTTTCTGAAATCGTTAGCTTTCCACAGGCGCGGTTTTACGGGGGGGGGGGGCTTTGGGGACTCAAGCCCCCCCAAAATTCGCTCAAGCCCCCCCAAAATTTCCGAGGTTGTGTGTTATCTTCATGCTATGTTTGCGTGTATTGAGAAAAACAAAATTGTCCAATACATTTGTGCACATCTCAGTCCAGTGGATTTAGTTTCTCAAATGTGTCATGCAAGATAGGCATGTGATCACTTTTCTTGTATCCACGTCCACGTACGTACACCGTTGTTTTGACTGCATGTAGTACGACAGCCACGCCTCGCCTTAGTACTGTATTACGACGGTAGGCACATTACGGGCGCCTACTAGCTTACCCAGCTGCATCTTACGTTCGACGCCAGTCCCAGGGGGGTAAATACAGGTGTGTGTGTGTGTGAGGGGGGGGGGGCGTGAAAATCAAAAGTCGGTCTCTGAGCGCCAAAAAGTCGGTCTCAAATCCAGTGATTGCTCAAATCCAGTTCAGTATGCCTTTGTAACAGTAGACCAGACATGAACAACATTTGATACCTTACTCAAATTGAAATTCCGGCAGAGATGAAGTAAAAGTGAAAAGATTGCCCTAATTTTCTACTGAGTTCCCGAATTTTTGATCGAATGCCCGAAAAATGTGCAAAAATTTTCGCGCGCTTCGCGCGCCTGTGGTGGTTTAGTAGTCTATTTCATGCACCTGAACTGCAACGGATTTCTGGCAACTTTTTGAGAAGTTCGGGCAAAAAAATTTCTGGACCCCAAACTGTAAGAATTCCATACGCCTATGGATATTACTATCAGTGGCGTACGCAGGGGGGGGGCATGCCCCCTCCCTGATGCCAATTCTTTTTTAGTTCCTAAAATACGTAAACTTTTTTAACACAAATTCTGCTTCAAAATGTAGCGTATGTGGCACCAAATTGCATGTAAGTACATCTAATTTTTCAAAAATTTTCAAAGGGGAGGGACACCCCCTCCCCTTAGACCCTTCCCCCAGGCCGGCGATCACACAACATGCTGCATGCCCCCCCCCTGAGAGAAATCCTGGGTTCGCCACTGATGGAGTCCTCCTTAGCATCATTCCCCAATGTCGGTATTGATAATGACAGAAAATTTTATTCTTCCGTTTCAAGTCCCCCCAAAGCCCCCCCAAAAATCTCGGTCTAGAACCGCGCCTGGCTTTCCACCTGAATGTGTGAAGTCCAGTGGCCCCGGGTTCAGAGTAGAGCAGAGCAGAATGGAATAAAAAGGCGTAGCACCGGAAGCTCTAGGGGTATTACAAAATAGTGGACATAAACCTAGACACTAGTAACTATCTGTAAATGACACTGATCGAATGCGCACTCAATAGATGATTACCCCAGGGAGTTGCAACTCCCTGATTACACGTATCGCAATTTGACCACTATTTTGTAATATCCTCAATCCAGACTGACAGAGCAGGTAACAAATAACATCATGTCATATTAATTGGCGCAATTCTATGTTGAAAAGTGTTTAGCTGGGGAGAAGGTGGTTTGTCGTGACTTTTTCTGAGCAGAGGGTCACTATCCGTGGGCTCATATAGCGTAACAAGAATATTGTTTTGGTCAAACTGCCTCCTGTATTGCCTTGAATGACAGGCTGTGTAAGTTGTAGCATACCATATTCTTTACTCTGAAATATCATTATTAGCAATCGTACAGTTCAAATAACAAAAGGCAAATAGGAGAAAAATTTTCTGCCTACATATATTTCTATCAAAGGGCATATCGTCTCTTCAATTTCAAAAGTTCATTTCAACTGGCCTGCCTAACTATCCCTTCAGCACCACTGGATTACTTATGTAAGAATAATGGCCCGTCGATTTGACTACAAAGTGAGCATGTGAGCGGGTGGGTGGGGGATTATTGATGATGGTATGGTTTGCACGGAGGGTGTAGCAGAGGACTTGGTGAATGTAGGTCTGAATCCAGAGAATTCCGACTGTCGAAGCCTATACCCGTCAATCAGGCCCGTAGCCAGACAAGGAACTGCAGGGGGTGAAATATTTTTTTCAGAGGGGAAGCGAGACGTATCAAAATGCATTAAGGCAATGATAATTTGTTATCTTCTTGGGGCAAAAATATTTCCAGGGGAGTGGTTTGCCCCCCCCCCCCGTCGCTCAGGCTACGGGTTTGCCGTCAATCTTACTTCACTGTAACCAAGATGTGGCCAGCCACTACTTTATTAGCGCACCCACTTGGTTCCAAAACTGATGTGATGTCATGTTGTCAGCACAATTGTTTTGTTTAGTTGGCAAATGTGTATCCTCAATGCGCCTTCTTCATAAGCGTTTGGTACTGGTCACCCTCAGGAGCGAAAACGGTTTGCCAAATTGGGGCTCATTCGTAAAGAAGAGTGACGCTCTCATCAGTGGGCTGTGAGAGCTCCCCGCTCTCATAGACCTATTTCCACATAGCAATTTCAAAGGATTGCAGGGTAGAGTTTTGGTACGCATCTTTGTTGTCAATGGCATTTTACTGTGGCAAAAGACGACCAACACCAAAACTCTCGCAGGCTATCCCATAATGCTTTGTAATTGCTATTTGAAAAAAGGTCTATGTGAAGAGTACCAAAGGTCTTCGCGTGCAGGGTCCGGTGGGCTCCCGGAACATTTACAGAAAAGGCCGATGCGATTTTCCTTTCTGATGAGAAACTTAAAGAGCAGACCAATACTGAACGCGAGAAAATTTTGACAGCTTTCAGCAAGTCTTGATAGAAATACTAAATGATCGATCATTGAAAAGACAACCATCCTACCTCTAGGAGCAGCTTTAACGCCTACACCGACTTCTCAACAAATCTATACGTCAATTCCTGCCTATCCGCTTATACGAAACAAAAGCATTACTATGTTTGGCATAAATGCAGTAATAACACATGACCAAAGAACAGATAAAAAGAGAACCATCTTCAGCAAAGGGTGCGATAATTTATGATTTTGGCAGGCAGAATGTTCATTTTCCTGCTAATGAACCGAAACTTTTCTGTCACAGGCTTGAAGTTGGAAATTGGGAGTTCGGCTGTCAAAAATTCAGCCTTCACACTTCCATTTAGTAACAAGGCCTACTGAAAAATTTACCAAGATGGGAGGGGTGTGGAACCCCTCTGGCGACATTCTTGGCCGCATGAGGCGTTGGAATATTAACTGAACGGCTGTCCTAAATGACGTAATAGTATGATGACTAGTTACAATAGGTGTAGGAAAGTTTTTCTTCCCTTTTCATTCCAAAAATGTTCCCTATTCTAAAATGCCTTCAATACTGATAATCATGGGCGTGGGTCATGGGGTGGGGAGGGGGGCGGGGGACAAGTCCCCCTCACTTTTTTGGAAGGGGGAAAACTCCAAGAAGTTCCCCCACTTTTTCAAAATGATGATAACTAAAACTGTGATGAATTGTATTATAACATAGATTACGAATTGACACTACATTTTAAAAGCTAAATTGCGCCCAAATATGGCACCATTTACCATAAAGACACCTTCTAATTTCCTTTTTTTCAAAGGGGAGGTTAACACCCCTTCCCTTAGACCCCTACCCCAGGACGGCGATTTGCAAATGGTGAGAAACCCCCCCCCCCTCCACACACACACCTTTGGAGATGGATCCACGCCACTGTTGATAATTGTCGATTGTTGACGCATGTTTTCAACCCACTTTTTTAGTCTCAGTTTGCTTGACCGGCTGGACTGGAACACCTAGTGGGCTGAATGTGGCCCACGTGTTGCCATTCAGACACCGGGGCCTATATCCACAATGACATTGCATAAAAGACAGTGTAAAATTTGATCATTTGTGAATTCCTATTCTTAGTGTATACTTTTCTATAGCGGAGACTCGGGACTTTGGACTCGGAGCTTGTGACTCTGTCTCGGACTCGAATGCCAGTGACTCGGACTCGGCAGGTGAGGACTCGGACTCGAAAGGTGGGGACTCGACTACAGCACTGCTAATTAACATAACATAACAGGTTAAAGGGCAAAGGAGGGTTAAAGCCCCATAAGATGCCCTGAATCCATAAAACCTTAACTGAAAACAAAGAACCAACCAACACCAAACGAGCTCAGAACAATTAGATTCTACCACAGTTTTGGAAGAACTTGTCAATGTTAAGTGCACAGATGTGGAGTTAATTACCCACTCAGGCAGACTATTCCACTCGTTGACAACTCTATGAGAGAAGCTGAGCTTCCTAATGTCAAGCCTTGCAAAATGATACTTTACCTGCTTCTTACAATGGCCTCGATACCCGAGAATTACTTTGAACCTTTAAATAACTACAAGATGACGAAGGATTCCTTTCAGAGAGAAATTTGTTCACTTGAAGCATGTCCCCTCTAAACCTTCTCAACTCCAGGGTGGTAAGCCCAAGATGCTTAAGTCTAACATGATAAGGTAGATGTCCCACCTCGGGTATAAGGCGAGTGGCTCTCCTCTGAACTTGCTCTAAAATAAACTTGTCCTTTTCATAGAAGGGACTCCAATCCTGGGCTGCATAGTCGAGGTGGGGTCTTACCAACTGCTTATACAGATTGTACTGGGTTCGTTTGGTGATGGTTGGTTGTTTGATTTCCTTAAGTCTTCACACCCCCAATAATTCTCCCATTGACTTACACACTAAATTCAGTAGCTTCGTTTCGAGGCCTTGCAGCCTTGTCAAAGTTCACAGCTATTCGAGCTACCCCTCATATGAAAGCTGAGAAGTTTGCCAATCATGGCCTACAAAATTTTTATACCATGACCGTTTACATTTTGAGCTAGAAGGAGTTAAATGTTTGGTAGGGTACACCCACCCCTAATTCTCTTCAACATAACAGAAAACGTCACTATTTGATATGAATTTGAAAAATAGCCTAAATCACCTTCAGTTCACCCCAAATTTTCAACATCCACACTTTTTTATGTTCTTGTTGAGATTCATGGAGTTTCATTACCCAATGGGCAGGCTATCATGACAAAATTTGGCCTCAACCCAGCCCTCGAAAATAGCCTCGGCATTCGGAAATGCCGAGGTAAAATGGCTTGACTTCGGCATAAATTTTGCCGAGGCGATAGATTGCAGGACACTTGTACGGGGACTTCCAGTACTGGTTACGAAAGCTGCACACTAGGCCTACTAGACTAGCGGCGAAGTCTGAAAATATTTGACCCCCGTACAACTTTGTAAAAGTTGACACCTATCCTTTAAAATGTTCCTTAGGATGTCAGCTTTCATTTTCTGTTGGTTGTCACCTTTTAAATTTAACCGAACATGGTAATTGGGAGGGTCAAGATCACGAGTCCGTTTTCACCCAAATTTCAACAATCTTGGTACTATACATGTGTGCTTCACCTTCAGTTCCTTTTCATGAGGAGGCTTTACCTTGAGTCTAGTGTGGTAATATTTTGAATAAATTTCCAGTAAACATCCCTGAACTCCAGTCAATATATAAAACCTTTAATTATCAATATTTCCTATGGTTTCATTGAATATTTTCATTTTTTTTTTAGTTTGCCCCATTACAAATTTACAAGGTATGATATTTTAATGCATTTTACGCATGTTTTGCCACGTGGAGATAAAGCGTCTCTCAATAAAGACAAAGTAAGATCGTTATAAGTTCTACATTGCAATATAATGCTCTTCTTGGATAAAAATGATCTGTCCAATTTTTGACTGCATAGCGGCTCTCTTTAACTGTTTAACGTCTACCACACAGGGTAACCATAGCAAAGGGCTAACGAAAAACCCCGTCAGCTATATGCAGTCAAAGTTAGAAACCATATCTGGTACGGTCAACGAAAAAATGTGGCTATGGTGTTTCGCTTCAGTGTTTCAATTTATCATTTGTAGTAAAAAATTAAGATTTTCTCATATAGTCGCGGTTTCTGACCATACTTTTATTAAAGCCCTTAGACTATATGGCATTAAAAAATATACATCTGGCAGTTTTCATATTGAGCTTCTGAAGGCGAAAAATCAGAATAGTCATTACAAACGGAACGCACTCTGTAAGTAGGAAAAGTAGCACTGAACAGCTGAGTTTTTTTCATTATAAAAATTGCGAATCCCATATCTGATGTAAGAATAATAATATACAATGCACCACCTTCAAAATGTGTCACTAAAATCTTGCCCTAAATGGGTCAAAGCGGTAAACAATGAACAAATTCTTTGCCTATCATAAAAAGAAGCATTTTGAGTATCCTGTCAATTGAAACTGCCTTCATTAATCTGCATATGAAAAACCGAATCACCAAGCCCTCTTAGAGCCAGTTTCATCCAGGCCTTAGCCAGACAACGTGCTGAAGGGGGCGAGAAAGCTCCCAGACTGTCAGAGGGAGAATCATTTTCAAGGCACGAGATGTGTTAACATAAAAGGCAAATGTAATTTTTGTTCCTACAATTTCTATCAGGCGTACATGTTTGTGATGTTATGGATCTGCATTTTCGAACAGAGTACCCGTCCTCCCGATTGTTCAACTGGTCAACACATGGTTCAGGCTATATCTGAGTCTGGTTGACCCGTGATTTAACCAACTAATTTATGTACTTGTTGCCAGGCTAAAAGAATAATTGGTGACAACGCATCTTCTCCCCCAAACTCCCGAGTTTCCTGAATGCTTCTTACCTCCAATCATTTGTCGAGCAAAACGTATATTGTGCTAGACAAAAAGCATAATATCAGTCCTTGGAAAGGAACCTGTTTGCTAAATATCCGCCTCACGACGCTAGATGTGACTGAAATTAAACACGTAATCCCAAACTGTGATTACTAAACACTGTCTTTATAACTTTACCAAAATGAAAGCAAGATTGTATATGAATTTGTACCGTATTAACAGCCCCTCTAAAAACTTCCTTGAATTCATCTCAGCATGACCATTTTTTGAGAACTGCGAATTATTTTATTTAAAGGATTTTTTTACAAGGAAAACCCAGTCTTGTTATGGATATGTGCCATTTCCATGTCCAGACTTGAAAACAAAATAGACCGGTGCAAGAATCACTCACTGGCTTTCCAATACAGGGTAACAACTTTTAATTATATTGCGCTATAACCACACAAATTATTAAAGTTTTATTCACCAGTTAACAGAATGAATTAAATTCATGTAACACTTACCATGGGTGTTAGGGACACTTTCTAGGGGGAAGTGGAGGCTAAGCCGTTTACCCGAAAAACTGTAGTAATCCGACCAATGGCCCGATTTTCACAAAATGTGCCAGAGAAATAGGATTTTTCTCCAATCTCCGGCGGTTACAGCTCCCCATACCCCTGACTAAGTGTGCCTATAATTTACATTTTTCTATTAAAGAGTCTTAATAATCAGTAACATCTCTAGACCTAACAACTTTTAAATGGAACGAACAGTGCAAAGGATTAGTGGACAACGAAGTCTACACATTGTTAACAAAGGCACTATCAACACCTTGATAGAGCCTCTGCCCTCTCACTCAAATTTTTAAAGGGTTTGATATCATAGGAGATGTTCTTATAAAATTGTGTTCGTATCAATAAACGGGAACTATTTAGTGCCTAAAAATGTAACGTTTTCAAAGAAAAAATTACAAAACCGCAGAGAAAATCGCATAAAATGTGAAGAAGATCCTATTTCCTAGACTTGGCTAAGTCTGTCGTGGTGTCATCTTTTCCCTCTGCATAGTCGTGTCGCACTGTGCCGATCTTGTGATCAACACGCCCTCTATCGGCTGCCCTTTGGTATCGCTTTCCACAGGTACCAATAAGCAGCCGATAGAGGGCGTGTTGATCACTAGATCGGCACAGTGAGACACGACTATGCAGAGGGAAAAGATGACACCTCGAGAGACTTGGCCAAGTCTAACGACTATGCAGAGAGAAGATGGCACCACGAGAGACTTGGCCAAGTCTACCTATTTCCTGGAGCGGCGAGGAGGCTCGGTCATGAGGACATTCATGCTCACTTATTTTCAAAATCACGTAAACACACACAAAGAAGAAATCTAATGGCTTGGAAAACGTAGGCCACCCATTCCTGTTTACCAAATCGTGGCTGTAATTTCTCCCAAACCACTGTTTTTAGCCTAAATGAAAGGACAAGTATAGTTTAACAAGATAAATTTAAATTTGGAAACAATGCACCAATCGAGGCTCCTTAGAAAAGAGATATCACCCATGAATGAAAAAAAAAACGGAAGACCGACCAAGTTCCATTGCCTAAGTTCCAACTCCCTCTCGTTGAAAGATAGCAGAAAAATGTGTGTTGAAACAAAACAAAACCGTACTTTGTCACTTTGTAGCGCTAAAATGTAGTTGCATGCCTTCCCGAGCAAAGACGCTTTCTGCCTTAATAAAATTTACCGTCATGTTCAAAAACATTTAGACATACATTCACTGTTTTTGCATGGGATATTGCTACAACCTACACCTTTTCGCTGATCTGGTTCATGTTGGCAAATAGTAATTGCAATGACAGAAACACCGTAATGTATTAAAAAATTAAGTCAATTAGTAGTTAGGCTACCGTATGTGATTTCGCACATTTAATGTAATCAATGCAATGGTTCCATATATCCCAACAACGGAGACAAAAATTCAGATTTCTCTGATACAGCTACGAAAATAACCTACATTGCATGATAGCCTATAAATGTTTTCATTATATCCCACTTACTTTTAAGGATTGCACTAGGCAAGTTGTCGACAGTAGGGACGGAGGCCATAGCCCAAAACCAGGACAAAAGCGACGGATTACTGGAAGGATAGTGAAGTAACTTTTCGGCACTATTTGGGAGACACAAATTTGGGGCTTTTAATGAAGAAATTTCAATAATTTAGTATTTTTATTCAAATAAATTTAAAAATTTGTTTTCTTTATTGAATTAAATGTAAAAGGTTAAGTTTCAAATTTATTTTGAAAAATAGCCCTCTTTGAGTGTAACTCAACTAAACTGTTGGGACGACCAGTCGCCGTCGGAGATTAAAAACTTCAGTGCACACAGTCATTTTCCCTAAAAAAGATTAGAAAATTTTCCCGACTAAGGCCCTAACCTTTTTTGTGAAGGGTCCTTATGCGGAAAAACGTAAAATGCAGATCAAGTTTAAGTGCGACCTTTAATGACCTTTGACCTTAAAACTTTGTATGTTCGGATACTGAACTTCAGAAACATTCAAAAGTTGTATTTTAAAAGTCACTTGTCCATAGTTTACAGAACACGTGGGATAGTTTCTGGACCAGGGGTGGCACCAGGATTTGCTCGACAGGGGGCCAAGCTCCCCGATGGGGGTGCCAGCAACCCGAAGCCTCGATGAGGGCGATATGGTGCCGAAACGATGTTTGAAGCAAAATTTTGGCCCTCGAAGCTCGCCGAAAATTTCGGACTCTTAATGGAAAAAATTTGAAAAAGTTGGGCTTTTACCATAGAAAGTTTGAAAAGCTTTGAGTTTTTACGACGAAAATTGGAGAAAATTGGGGGGGGGGGGGGTATTGAAGAATTTGCCCAAATTTAGACCAAAATGAAGTAAATCGTCGGGGCGACTTGGGGACTACATATCCCATGCAAAAACAGTGACTACATATTTTATCGTATACATCGTAGCTCTCCGACGAAACCGGAAAATTTTCCCGACGGGGGCAGCCTTCCCCGACGGGGGGCCATGGCTCCCCTGCCCCCACCTGGAGCCACCACTGTTCTGGACGTTTTTCTTCTCAGTCTTCACCAATGGTCGATAATTGAATTGAAAGGTGTTGAAAACAGACCGTTCAACGTGTCTAAGTCCGTTATTTAAATTTCTTTGTTAAGGCTACGAAAATACACTATAAACAGATTATAATTCTTTTATTTTTTTACATTTTGAGCACTTTAAGACTGTATAAATTGTTCATTTTGACTCACAGCATTTCATAAGTCTCGTCATATTATAGTGTGTCAAAAACACTAAAATTTTGAAAAATTGACCTTTTTGACCTTTGACCTTGAAAATTTGCATGTTCGGGAACTTTTAAAAAGTGACAACCAACCTAAAATTTAAAGTTACATTATAAACAATAGTTTTAGCATATAGTCGCTATATTTTACAAATCGGTATCGGGTAAGTCAATTTTTAGAGCTCTTTTTCAAATTCGCCGCTAAACTATACACGGCTCGAAATGAAGCTTCGAGTAGCGACTTGAAAAGAAATCATTTTCTGATAAAAATTTCCACTACGATCGAAACTTGAGCAAATATATTCAGTATTATTGCTTTATAAACAAAACGTAGTTGCATTTTTTCAAGTTTTAACGGAAACTCTTGATTTAAAAAGTTCGTTACGATCGGTATTTACTCTACGAACGAAACTCACTGTCTGCTGTCAAGAAAGTGATCACTGTACACACATGAATATGACACGGCAGAGTGCGACCTTCAGATTTCAGAACCAGCCGTTTTATCTTTTTTAATGTGAAATAAAGTAGGAAAAATTCCCAAAGCGGCTGTATTGGTTTTATCAATGGAATTCCAGAGCTTAAACAAATTACGTTAACCTACTGTAGTAGAAGTTTGTAAACAAGTAGATAGGCAAAACTTTTGTTAACTTGCCATGCACATGGCTGCATGACTTTTACTGCCGAGGTAAAGTGTATTTTTGCCGAAGTAAATCGTTTTACTTCAGGAATATTTTTGCCGTAGCCAATATCTTATTTGGAAGGGCTGTCAACCCGAGTTAATAGTACTAATTCTTTACATTTGACGCTGAAGAACATTAAAGGAATTGTGAGGTTTATGGACTTCAGGGCATCTTATGGCCTTAGCCTTCCTTTGCCCTTTAACCTGTTATGTTCAGGGTTGTTCCCGTTACACTTTGAAAGTAACTCGTTATAGTTACAATTAATTCCGTAAAATTGTAACTCGTTACAGTTACTAGTTACAATGTTGAAAAAGTAACTAGTTACAGTTACTTTTGACTGAAAAGTAACTAGCTACATTTCAAAAGTAACTAGTTACTTCAAGGTGAATATACGGTACCTCGGTACTTGAAATGGAGGGGGGGGGGGCATAATTAGATAGTAAGAAGGGGGCACATAAGACGACCGACACCTCATTTGTGCCGGTTATCCTTAGGTGTTCCCCAGAGAGAGTCAATGATGCCAGCTGATCTTCACTGGGGATTCAGGCAGAGGCTCCTAACGCTCATCATGAAGCAGCGAATCATGATACTGTGTCGGAGCTTACGCAAACTATTTGTTAGAGGAATATGGTTGTAACCAGAACTTTTCCAGTTACGACAGTACTTCTGTGAGGGTGAAAATCTTTATACTCCCATCACACAGTCGGCTAATTTAGAGAGGTTAGCGGCTTTGCCGGAAAGGGGAGAGCGTTGTTTCAGCAGTAATTAAAGTCTTCACCCCTCAAGGGCATAAATATGGTATAACACGAGGATGAATACATTTTTTAACAGTAAAATTTTAGAAACTCACCGCTAAGGTTGGGCTAAGTGATATTTCCGCATAAATTTCAAGTTTCACATTGTGCCGATATAAAACAATGCATAGAAATGGTGATACTATGTAGTTTATTACCCAATACACATAGCATGTCCAGTTTAAACTGATCTGTGTTACAGAAACTGTAACACGCAGACCATGCGCCCATAATTCACTTTTCCTTTACAACAGGTGAAGCTTTAAGTCGGACACTTCTCTTCTCTTTCAGTTAGCTTTGTTATGATACTTTTAACGCCATTGACCATTTCAATATTCTGCTGTTTTTATAATAACCTTACTATTATTCCAGTGTATTTAGTTACGGACATTGGAAAGAATATGATATAGCCTAAATTCATACGTTTGATTCATCAAATAAGGATATCACAAATGTTAAATTAGATACATAAATGGATGCACTGTGTTTACCGACGCTTGACACTGTATAATTTACTGGGCTCCAACGCACGAGTCCAGATTCGGTTAACTTTATGCCGGTCTCAAGAGCGTTTTTCTAGATTAGGAATTTGCCAGGAATAGAAGGTTTCGGAATCAAAATTTTTACGGAATGTGATGTAACGTTGGACTTGGACTCGGACTCGGAGTCCATTCCAGCAGAGTTCTCAAATATGAAAGTTACATTAAAAGTGTTTAAAGTTCCATTTGTGCACAATGTACAAATGTAAAGCATTGTCACACACAATCAACTAAATTACTGAGGAGGCCAGGCTATGGAAGTGAGTACAAACGATGACTTTATTAATGGTGAACAGGTAAGATAGAATTAAAACATCTGTATGTTTGATATGTTATACATTCGCAAAAAGACATGTATCGGAATTGGTGTCATTGGAATGAGAACTGGCAGGAATTTGAGGGGTAGTACCATGCTCGGAAAGATTCGGGAATCTGGACTCGCAGGTAGCTCCGACTCGGATAGGGTGGACTCGGGTCCAGTCCTAACGTCTCAAGAGGCAATGATTAAACTTTCAAAGTAAGACATTTAAATGTCTATGGGCCAACACGTTTCTCACGGTGCACTATCTCCACTGTGTTCTCTAAAGGACAATATGAGTAAACTAAGCCCAGCTGACTTTACTTCGTATATATATACTATATAAAGTCAGCTGGACCTTAGTCAGAGGACCGTTCAGTATTTTTCAACGAATCGCACAAAGATTCGGTCTCATGGATAATAAGCATTGATCTGTCTAATAAGTAATTTGACACACAAATCAATTTTAAACTTAGTTTAATCGACAGTCAAGTGGCCCCGTAAGCCTGCAGCATGTGCATCTAATATCAACTTCTGATTCTAATCGTGAATAAAATTGATATTGGCGCGGGCAACGTCGATTACAGCGATGAATGATAAATATCTCGAAAATAATTTGACATTTTACTACCAAGTGTCATCAGTTTGAAAATTTTCTGTTTCTACTTCGAGTAAAATGCAATTTGTAGTCATTTTGACTATTTGTAACGGGAAAGTAACGGGACCCAAGTGTAACGCCGTTACAGTTACTTTTACACAGAATTGTAACTAGTTACTTGCTCCGTTACTGAAATGCAAATGTAACTCGTTACAGGGTTCCGTTACACAAAATGTAACTCGTTAAAGTAACGGCGTTACTTGTAACTCGTTACTTCCCAACCCTGGATGTTATGTTGTTTCCTTGCCGGTCTCAGTTTGGGGCTGTGTTTATATTCAAGGCATTTCATTTCATCCTCTCTTGTACAAATGAATAAGCCCCGCCTTCTTTCTATTGTTCGAATGTCGTCATCTTTTAGATGTACCCAGGGCCGTAGCTAGGGTCATATGTTTGGAGGGGTGAAGGTCCCAAATTCCGACTGGATGAATATTTTTTCCAACTGAATGGTGGCGCGTAAATTGCACCATTTTTTATGCGCCCTGCGTTTACATACAGCAGTGGAGATCCTTCCTTTGTCACTACATAAAGGTGCCGTCGTGGGGGAGGGGTCTAAGGGGAGGGGTTGACCCCTCCCCTTTGAGAAATTTTTTGTTCGTTTAAGGTTGCTTAGATGCAGAATGGAGCTATCTTTGGGATATTTTTGGAGCTGATCATATATGGCTAGAAAATGTCCATAATTAAATGAATTCTAATTTTTCCGACTGGTTTGATTCTTTTCCAAATGAGTGGCGGCCCGTAAATTGCATCTTCGTTTTTATGTGCGTTACGTTTGTATGATACAGCAGTGGGGATCCTTCCTTTGTCACTTCATAAAGGTGCCGTCCTGGGGGAGGGGCTAAGGGCCGCACCCCCTCCCCTTTGAAAAATTTTTATTAAGGTAAGGTTGCTTAGATGCAAAGTGGTGCTATCTTGGGATACTTTTGGAACTGATCATATATGGCTGGAAAATGTCCATAATTTAGTGAATACTAAGTATTTTAGTGAATACTAAGATTTGGTTAGGTGAAAGTAGAAAGTATGTTGTCTAAGAGAAGAATACGTTGTCAACAAGCCTCCTGAATCCCCCCCCCCCTTTTGACTACTTTAATGCCTTCTATTCTGACATCTAATGCTAGCATCTACCTGTATAGGCCTCCTGGAAGCTCCGCTGGATCAATTACATAAAATGGGGCAATGACATAATGCTTATTACCTGGCATCTAAAAAATAATAAAGAGTATGACGCCAAACACTTTGCATCTATCGCATTTTTTTTACTAATTTTGAACGAAAATCCAGACGAACAGCTTCCAGCAAAGCGGAGTGGGCGGGAGGGAGAGTATAGGTGCAGAAAAATGATACTAGACCTCCCAGACAGGTATAGCAAAAGGGGTTTAGGACTAACAAGCGCGTTTTCAGAATGTAAAACTAGTTTATGCTATAAAAGTTCACTGGTACGTTGTGCTTATAATGTTCATAAGTGATACAACGTGGATTGTGAGGACATTTGTGGAAACGTTGAAATCCAATTTGTTTGAAAAGGGGGCGTTACCACTAGATAGAACTACACATGAAAGCGCGCGCAGCGCGCGAAATTTTTTTGAAGTTATAGAAAATATCGTTACAGAACTTACTGGCTACGGTCCTGATAAATAGTAGACTTGGCCAAGTCTCTCGTGAGTGTTCTCGTACTGCTAGTACCTACAGCTCACCATATTTACCTTGGGTTTAATACGCCCTCTATCGGCTGCTGATTTGTATTTCTCGTTGAGAAGCAATACAAATCAGCAGCCGATAGAGGGCGTATTAAACCCAAGGTAAATATGGTGAGCTGTAGGTACTAGCAGTACGAGAACACTCACGAGAGACTTGAGAACCCCCCCCCACCCCCCCCCCCCGGTCGCGACGGCCCTGGATGTACCAGTCAATGGATATCGACCGTAGTGCCTACTAAGGAATGAGACACCTTGAATCTAAGGGGGCTCACTGAGTTGATATCAATTATTTTGTGACGAGTCTGAAGGGAATCATTGCATGACAATGCTTCTAATTAGCCTCATTGCTCATGTTTCACTTTCTGTAGTGACCAAAAATGTGAAAAATTATAGTTTTTATGGGTTTTAGAGCTTGCAGCTCACCAAGCTTGTCCAAGCCCATGATAGGCCAGCCTCTCTTGAATAAACAACACTTATAAACAATTATGACCTTCAATCACAGCAGCTTTTGGTTACAGGAGTTGCAAGCCAGGGTGTATTAAAAACGAAGACCCGAAAACGAAGACCGAAGACCGAAGACCTTTGTCGGGTCTTCCATCTTCGGTCTTCGTTTTTAACACACCCACACAGCAAGGTTAAAAACGAAGACCCAAAAACAAAGACCCTGCTCGATGACCGAAGACCTTTGTCGGGTCTTCCATCTTCGGTCTTCCTTTTTAACACACCCACACAGCAAGGTTAAAAACGAAGACCCAAAAACGAAGACCCTGCCCGACTACGCCCGTATCCAGTCTGCAGCTTATAAGAGTGGTGTTGAATGTGGTGCTTACTACGAAATACGAAAAAATGAAAAGTCTAGGCTAGTACGAACATTAAGAATAACTTACTGAAAAGAAAAATACTACGGTAATGAAACCCGGCGGTTCTGCGTCCTTCGGGGGTAGGCTACTAGCCACAAATCGATCTCTCATAATTTAGGTACATATTATCATATGGGCTTGGTCATTCTTTATGATATTCCTTTCCGAATAAGAGGTCTTTGTTTTCTGGTCTTCGTTTTTAACACACCCACACAGCGAGGTTAAAAACAAAGACCCAAAAACGAAGACCCTGCCCAATTACGCCCGCATCCAGTCTGAAGCTTATAAGAGTGGTGTTGAATGTGGTGCTTACTACGAAATACGAAAAAATGAAAAATCTAGGCTAGTACGAACATTAACAATAACTTACTGAAAAGAAAAATACTACGGTTAATGAAACCCGGCGGTTCTGCGTCCTACGGGGGTAGGCTACTAGCCACAAATCGATCTCTCATAATTTAGGTACATATGATAAGATGGGGTGGGTCTTTTTGTATCATATTCCTTCCCGAATAAAAGGTCTTCGTTTTACAGTTTGATGAGTATAACGTAGTTCGTAGTATAGGGTAAACTTTAAGTTCGTAGTATAGGCTAAACTTTAAGTTTTGTAATCTTTTAATTACACTAAGCCAACAAAGTTTCAGTTTTAAGTTGTCTATATGAATCATGTGGGTTTTTTTTCACCAGATCCCAAATATGCGCTGCCCCAGACCGGCCGCTCAAGGGCAGCATACTTTTCTGACGGCCCCTCTTCAGTTTTGTTGGTAATCATCTAGTGTGGCCACTTCCTTCAAAAGATTGCCATGGACAACCCTACTATAGCCCTACACTTCGCAGCATATTACGCCTAGTGGTTTTATTAAATCAAGAGGTGTGCCAACCCCTTTATCTAATAGGCCTATACCCCCAGGCGTAAGCGCATGGGATGTGACTTCTACCCATGGCTGGGTGTTGGACGAACAATTCTGCACGAAATTTGCGTAATTTTGCATCCACAAGTTTTCCCGAAATCCTTCGTCCCGTACACGCGTCACTCTTGAGTACATCTCTCTGACATCAGATACGATGCCTGCATGATTGTACAAAATATGCCCGTCCAGAGGCGTCCTGTCCATAGAGGTCCCCCCTCCCCCCCCCCCAAAAACCCAACTCTGTCAAAGATAAGATATGATTTTATATGAATATAGAGAGGTAAGTCACGGAATAGGACGAAAATAACTTGTCTTTAATTCTCAATAGGAATTCTTCCTCTCCAACAGTAGCATAATATATTCGACATAGACGTCCGAAGGGGGTTGGTTGAGTGTGGTCCAGCACCTTTTTCCCAGTGCAGACCTTGGGAATATGGCCGAAAGCATTTTTTATCAAGCCAAACGAGGAAAATGAGGTCAGAAATGTAACCAAATTGATCACTTCTGCAATGTAAAATGAATTAAACCTTTACTAATGCATTTAAAATGCTATTCTAAGGTGCTCGAATGTTCCAAGGTCCAGTGCAATACCTTCCATCTTGCATCCATTACAAGCACAATCTTGCTCCATGCATCATCGGATGCTCGGATGTGGAGTCAAAGTTAGGGTGCAAGATAAACAGTGTCACATCGCATCTGCGCATCCGGATGCTAGGTGGTGTTCAAGAGTGGCCCTGGATTCTATAGTTCAATCCGGATGCTAGGTGGTGTTCAAGAGTGGCCCTGGATTCTATAGTTCAATCCGGATGCTAGGTGGTGTTCAAGAGTGGCCCTGGATTCTATAGTTCAATCCGGATGCTAGGTGGTGTTCAAGAGTGGCCCTGGATTCTATAGTTCAATCCGGATGCTAGGTGGTGTTCAAGAGTGGCCCTGGATTCTATAGTTCAATCCGGATGCTAGGTGGTGTTCAAGAGTGGCCCTGGATTCTATAGTTCAATCCGGATGCTAGGTGGTGTTCAAGAGTGGCCCTGGATTCTATAGTTCAATCCGGATGCTAGGTGGTGTTCAAGAGTGGCCCTGGATTCTATAGTTCAATCCGGTTGCTAGGTGGTGTTCAAGAGTGGCCCTGGATTCTATAGTTCAATCCGGATGCTAGGTGGTGTTCAAGAGTGGCCCTGCATTCTATAGTTCAATCCGGATGCTAGGTGGTGTTCAAGAGTGGCCCTGCATTCTATAGTTCAATCCGGATGCTAGGTGGTGTTCAAGAGTGGCCCTGCATTCTATAGTTCAATCCGGATGCTAGGTGGTGTTCAAGAGTGGCCCTGGATTCTATAGTTGTACCAAAACGAAGCCTGAGACCAGAAAACGAAGACCTCTTATTCGGAAAGGAATATTATAAAGAATGACCAAGCCCATATGATAATATGTACCTAAATTATGAGAGATCGATTTGTGGCTAGTAGCCTACCCCCGAAGGACGCAGAACCGCCGGGTTTCATAAACCGTAGTATTTTTCTTTTCAGTAAGTTATTGTTAATGTTCGTACTAGCCTAGACTTTTCATTTTTTCGTATTTCGTAGTAAGCACCACATTCAACACCACTCTTATAAGCTTCAGACTGGATGCGGGCGTAATCGGGCAGGGTCTTCGTTTTTGGGTCTTCGTTTTTAACCTCGCTGTGTGGGTGTGTTAAAAAGGAAGACCGAAGATGGAAGACCCGACAAAGGTCTTCGGTCATCGGGCAGGGTCTTTGTTTTTGGGTCTTCGTTTTTAACCTTGCTGTGTGGGTGTGTTAAAAACGAAGACCGAAGATGGAAGACCCGACAAAGGTCTTCGGTCTTCGTTTTCGGGTCTTCGTTTTTAATACACCCGTTGGGATAAGCCACACTCATTGGTTATCCTTGAACAGGGGTTGCATATGATTAATACCTAACTGTAAAAAGTGTCTGTTCACGAATTTGTAAGAAATGATTTTAATCATTAGTTACCCTATCATTACCATTTCAGTTGCATGTCAGATGTGCAGAATCTCTTAGTTTGACCATTTATTACCAATATGTGAGTAAACCTCAACAGGTGTGAAAAGAAATCATGAATTACGTGAACCAGCTCAATGTGCCCCTTTAACACTTACCCTCTTTGGGGCGTTTCGGGCTTCTTTTGGTAGAATCGCAGTTTTGCACGTTATAAATAAATTAGCAAAATAGCGCCCTCTTTAACTCTGTTGACGTTAGGAAGAATCACGTATGTATTTTGTCCTGTTAGTATTTGTTCATATCACCCCAATCAAAGCGTAAAACAGTGTAACTTTCTTCCCAGGATGAAAAAATCAAGTTTTATTTCACTTGGGTGTCGTATTTTCATCAAACTTCGAAATAGTAACCGTTTCCAAGAGGTTAATACAAGGTTGCGTAGACGGCATGTAATGGCAGTTCTAATGGATAACCTAACAATGCGTAGCCTAATGCAAGTCGCTACCATCGCCCGAGTTAGGCGTAACACTAACAGTTCCTATATGTAGCATGGTTGCCCCGAAATTGACGCACCCAAGCATTTCCAAGCCGATATTTAGATTATAGGGAAGCCAAAGGTAAAAATGAAGTTTTGAGTAGAGTTCTGAAAGGTAGATCATTGATAAGAGCTCAATGAGAGAAACTCAACAAAAAAAGAATGGGGGTAATCGGACATTGCTATCTCAAGTTGATTACCTATGGCTGAAGACCAACTTATTTGTTGTGATGATTGTGGTATGTGGGCTGAGTTTGTTAATTTGGGCCTAAATTGCACATTTGAAGAAGCATCTAGAGATACCTTTGTTTTTGTTTGTCAGAAGTGTAACCGCCTAAAAGAACTTGAAGGACTTTTGGCTGCTGCTGACAGCTCAAATGGGTGGGTTTCCGTACAGAAAGGTAGAAAGCCTGTTGAAATTGTTGAGGGGTGCCCAGCTGTTGAGACGTCAAATTCTTTTTCGGGATTATCAGTGGAGGATATTGTTCAGGAGGTTGTAGAGGAATCAAAGGAGAGGGACTCTGGTATTTCTGGTGGTCTGTGGGAGGGTGAAAAGGCTAGGGGTAAGGTACTGTTTGTAGGGGACTCCATTACTCGGTATACTGATAGGGAATTTTGTAAGAGGGACCGAAGGAACAGGGTAAGGATTTGTCTCCCGGGTGCTAGAATTGAGGACATCTCGGCCAGAGTTGGCAAAATTGTTGGGGACGAGGAAGTTGTAGCTGTGCAAGTGGGCACTAATAATCTCAGTCGGGACAATCAAATTTCACTTAGGTCAAAGTATAAGGAACTGATTTGTAGGCTAAAGTCGACACGTTCGAAAGGGGTTGTTTGTGGTATTCTCCCTAGGTTTGATAGGAAGGTCTCTTGGGGCAAAATTTTGGGATTTAATAAGTGGTTGAAAAACGAGTGTGCTCTTGAGGGTTTTCTCTTTGTTGATACCTGGGCTGGTTTTGTAAATAGGAGGGATCTTTTTGCTAAAGATGGGTTGCACTTGTCGAGCATAGGGGCCAATGAGCTGGGTAGGCTGGTTTCTAGGGCTGTTGATTCGCAGGTGTCAAACTAGAGTCAGGGGTGAGGTCAGCCAAGAATGGGGGGGTTTCTGAGTTTTATTGTGCTCAGAGTGATTGTGTTAGTAACAAGGGGAAACATGTAAATAGGGCAGCTTGTGGAATGAAGGTCATGTTTTCCAATGTTCGCAGCCTTTTCAATAAGTTCAGTGAGTTCCTTGCTCATATTTCCATAGACAATCCAGACATAGTTGGGGTTACTGAAACTTGGCTCCATAGTGATATCAGCAACTCTGAAATTCAGGTTCCTGGGTACAAAATTTTCAGGCAGGATAGGACTGATACTGTCTGTGGTAGGGGTGGAGGGGTTTTACTGTATGTTAAGGACAGCATAAATTGTGTTGATGTCACCAACAAGTTTTCTTCAGGATTTTCTAACTGCTTGTGGTGTGAAATTAGTTTTGGCAATGAGTCTTGCACTCCTTTAGTTGTTGGTATTATTTATCGTTCACCAAATTCTTGTGCTGATAATAATCAGAGTTTGTTCGAAAGTTTTAGGACAGTTTCTTCGAAAAGGGCAGTTGTGTTTGGGGATTTCAACTTTCCTGATATTGATTGGCATTCATGTACCAGTGGGTCACATGGGAGGGATTTTCTCGAGGCAGTGTCTGATGGTTTCTTTACCCAGCATGTTCTGTTTCCCACTCGTGAGGACAATTGTCTGGATTTGGTACTAAGTACTGATGAAAACATGGTTAGAAATGTAGCTAGTGGTGGTAAGATAGGATCTAGTGACCATGACCTCATAAGTTTTGAGTTACTTTGTTTCAGCAAACTTCAAGGTAGTGACAAAACTGTTTTAGATTTCAGCAAGGCTAACTTTACTCATGCTAAAGAGCTTCTTTCCATAGATTGGGTTGCACGTTTGTCTCACTTAGGTCCTGCTGAAGCATGGAGTGTCTTTCGTAATATAGTTACTGACACTACAAAGTTGTGTATCCCACTCAAGAAAGCTGTGGTTAAAAATAGGCCAATTTGGATGTCTAGAGAGGTACTTAGAGCAGCCAGGAAGAAACGTAAGTGCTGGCGTCGATATAGGGTCAGTAAGAATTCTGATGACTTTGCAGTCTACAAGAAGCAGGAACTCTTAGTTAAAAATTTGGTTATTGACACTAAAGCTAAGTTTGAAAAGCAATTGGCCAAGGAGGTTAAGGTAAATCCAAAATCTTTTCATGCCTATGTCAGGTCTAAGCAGAAGGTTAAGGAGGGTGTTGGGCCTCTCCAAGGTAATGAAGGCACACTAATTACTGATCATCAGGATATGGCTAATTTGTTAAATGATTATTTCGTATCTGTTTTTACCAAGGAATCATCTGTTTTGGGGACTTGTACGGATTCTGATAATTCTTCTCTAGTTAGTGATGTTGTCTTCTCTGAAGAGTTGGTCTGTAATAAGTTGAAGAGTTTAAAAGCTAGTAAGGCCCCTGGGCCAGATGGGATCCATCCTGCCATTCTCCATGAATGCTCCGAGATTTTGTCAGTTCCTCTTTGCATTATTTTTCAGAAGTTTCTGGATTCAAACTTTGTACCTGCTGACTGGCAGATTGCTAATGTTACTCCAATTTTCAAAAAGGGGGATCGGAGCTTGCCTTGCAATTATAGGCCGGTCAGTTTAACCAGTGTTGTGTGCAAAGTTATGGAATCTGTAATTAAGGATTGTTTACTTAAATATCTTTTAGATAATGGGTTACTCAATCTGTCACAGCATGGTTTTTTACCGAGTAGATCTTGTGTTACTAATTTACTAAGCTTTCTTGAGGATGTTTCCTTATCTCTTGACTGTGGTCACAGTGTTGATGTCATTTACCTTGATTTTTCAAAAGCCTTTGATAAAGTTCCATTAGGTAGACTTATGGTTAAACTGCATAGGTTAGGCATCAAGGGCAGTTGTGCTGACTGGATAAATTCATGGCTCAATGGTAGATCTCAGAGAGTTGTTGTTAATGGTAATTTCTCTTCTTGGAAAGAAGTTACAAGTGGAGTTCCACAGGGTTCTGTTCTTGGCCCGCTTCTTTTCTTAATTTTCATCAATGATATTGATAGCTCTCTCACATCTAGTATTAGTAAGTTCGCTGACGATACTAAGCTCTATAGGAAGGTTAGTGATAAGGATGATGCCTCATTACTGCAAAAAGACTTGGATAGGTTATTTTCATGGTCTCAGACTTGGCAAATGTCTTTTAATGCAGATAAGTGCAAAGTCCTTCACTTTGGTCCTAAAAATTTCAGCTATGATTATAACATGAATGGTAGTATTCTGAGTGATGTGACTTTTGAGAAGGATCTGGGTGTAGTTATTACAGGTGATTTAAAGCCATCTAGACAGTGTGCAGCTGCTGCTGCTAGGGCTAATAGGGTGCTTGGATTGATCAAGAGGAATTTCAGTAGTTTTAGTAAAGAAATTGTACTAAATCTGTATAAGCAGTTGGTAAGACCCCACCTCGACTATGCAGCCCAGGCTTGGAGTCCCTTCTATGAAAAGGACAAGCTTCTTTTAGAGCAGGTTCAGAGGAGAGCCACTCGCCTTATACCCGAGGTGAGACACCTACCTTATCATGTTAGACTTAAGCATCTTGGGCTTACCACCCTGGAGTTGAGAAGGATTAGGGGGGACATGCTTCAGGTGTACAAATTTCTCTCTGAAAGGAATCCTTTGTCCTCTTGCAATTATTTAAAGGTTCAATGTAATTCTCGGGTTCGAGGCCATTGTAAGAAGCTAGTTAAGAATTTTGCAAAGCTCGACATTAGGAAGTTCAGCTTTTCTCATAGAGTTGTTAACGAGTGGAATAGTCTGCCTGAGTGGGTAGTTAACTCCACATCTGTGCACTGCTTTAAGGTTAACATTGACAAGTTCTTCCATAAGTGTGGTAGAATCTAATTGTGCTGGGCTCGTTTGGTGTTGGCTGGTTCTTTGTTTTCAGTTAAGGTTGTATGGACTTCAGGGCATCTTATGGGGCCTTAGCCCTCCTTTGCCCTTTAACCTGTTATGTTATGTTATGTTAAGTTATGGTCCGAGAAAGCGGGCCAAAAAAAGTTCGTTCGAGGAAATGGGGCCGGGCCTTTATTTTACGAATTTTCTAGGGGCCATAATTCTTCATACTAGTATTATATTGTAAATTCAATAGGCTTTAATGAAAATATGGGAGGAACTTTAAGGGCAGAATAAAAATGACCACCATCCTACAATGTGTTAATGAGATATAACTGTCAGAAAATGGCCGAAATCCCTGTTTTTGACCTGTGTTCTCATACTGTGCCGTTGTTTACACAGTGAAAATTGCCAATTTTGAACTGTAATAAATCCACAATGCAAAGTCTGATGAGTTTGAAATTCATCATGGCTGAAGAGGCCACTAACTACTAATGGTCCAATCAATATCAAGTCATAAAACTAAATACTTCCAATTTCATGAATCATCAAAATGAGCAATTTCATCAGAAAAGTGCCTGGGGCACAAAAGTGCGTTGACCCCAAGGAAACCAGCATACATGCTTAACTGTATATACAAATATGTATTACTTAAATGTGTATAAAAAACACCCTTTTTTGGTTTCAGAGGAGATAAAACTGTGGAAAAAAGAAATAATATTAGCAAAGTACACATGATTGTCTGCAATATTAATTATAAATCAATAAAATAAAGTCAAAAAGGGAATTTTGATGTTATCATCAGTTAGGCCTAGGTTACCGTAGTAAACCGTACCCAGTCTCACCACAAGGAGGCTGATCACTTGAGACTACATGTGGATTTATTTGCCCTAGCTTTTTCCACTTCTTTTTAATATTTACTTCAAGTTCCTTTAAGCAGTTTTGTCTTCAAAAAGTTAATTAGGTGTTCAGTAATTGAACATAGGCCTAATTAAAAAAAAAACATTGTTAATGATGGTACGTTAGGCTAATGCAGGTAACGTACCGTATATGCAGTGAGGACTAAGCCTAATGTTATGATGTCTGTATGGAGAAGCACAGCTTAGGCTAAGTGGTACGATGTATTGCAGTGTATAGGGCCTAGTACCAATGGGTCTAAATTTTATCTTTCAACAGACTAAAAGTACCTTGATCGGAAAGAATAAATATTACGCAAAGTTAATTTAGGTTCACTGCATTTATAATTATATACTATCTAATGCGTATGCTATTGGTTACGTATGGGCCTAATTTCGCGATACATTACCTAAACGTTTGAGAATTGCAGCTTCCAACAATTGAATAGCGCTAATAAACTCCAGTTGCCAGATAGCTAAATGTTACACCGTTAGAAAGCTTAAAAAATTCCCTTTTTATTTATGTATGTAGCATCAGCGTACTAAATAGGATGAAAAAAATAACAAAAGTCCAAATTTACAGCCCTAAATAAAAATATCCGCCGAAAATGACACCTCATCAAGTTTTGTATCATTTTTAAGCTTGAAATGTCTACTTTTGAACGAGGATATTTGTAAGTGCCTTAGCTGCGCGTAACTGGTTCAAACGGACGATAGTTCATACTATAGGTGCTGCTTAAATGCACGTCCGCATATCTTGGTACGTGATTCATTGTACCCCGACGAACATCGAAGCAGTGCCGAAATCCATTGTTTTTTTCTATCATCACACAAATATTTGCAAAGATCATCAGTTAGAAGATAAATTAAAACTTCATTTTTGTAATGCAAGTATGTATTTTGATAATTTTGTGTTTATTTCATTGTGAAATCGTGCATCAAAAGTTACGTTCTGTGTGCGTGTAATGTGGTAAAACAGCAGTTCCCTCGGGGCTAATTGTGTGACGTCACAGGCTGTGCGTCATCGCTATTTAGAATAAAATAAATCCAAACACTCTCCTGTTTGCCTTTTCCAAATGTGTAGTAACTTACGGATGTATTGCTACCCACACTTTTCCTACTCCCATCCAGAAATTAGTAAAAGAAAGCTTGATTTGACTCTGAAATTTTCTTCGATGTAGGTCTTAACAACACCCAAAAGTGGCGCATTTTCAAAATGTGTAGTGTGCAACAATTTTCATTGACTTTGTACAGTTACGTACAGATGCCTACGTAGCAAGCTGTATTGCGTAGTCCTTGTAGTACAGGTGCTGAGCAACAGAGTCAGTCGGCTTCGCAGGGAAGGCGTTGAGTTGCCTCACATACACTATCATGCAAAACTTGTATTAACTTGCTGACCTAACCTGCCTAAGAAAGACGGGAAATTTGGTCAAGTTACAAACAGAGTATAATAACCTTATAACCTAGGTTATAAACTCAGCACACAGTGCAGGCATAAATACGTCAGTGAAGCAGTACTTTGGGACAGTGCACACCAGCGTAAGGTAATTTTCGTTGTTTTTAGCCGAGTATTATTTCTAGATATTAAAATTACACCCAAGTGTGGGATGCAATTATAAAATGCTTGAAAAATAATCATATTAAGGTATGCATGTACCTGAAATGGATTCATTATCTTGAAAAACAAAATACCTGATATGTTCAAAAACGTTAGGCTCGCTACAGTAACGTTGCTACAGTGATAGCTAGTAATTTTCGAAGGTGCGCCAATTTTGGGTGTGCGCCAATTTCGGGGTCTCTACTATAACCCTCAAAGTGACCCATGTGCAATCACGAAGTAATTGCAGAATACCCTGCGTATCGAAACTGGGAAAACGTAAGGCTGCAAAGTCTAGGCACCAAATGTAATTTGAGAACAGACTCGTCTATGATTATAACACCATAAGCCTAGCCCATTCATTGGCTGTGATTTATCTTTGAGGAAGGCCTGAGGCCTAGGCCTACTTGTAATTGTATTTAGCCTTTCCAGTGTTGTATCAAGTCAAGTCACTGACTCGGAATCAAGTCAACTCGAGTCCCATATTTTACTTGATTGGCCCTCGGCCAGAATGACCTGACTCCAGTCTGGAACCCTAAATGACCAGAGTCACCACCTAAAATGACTCCGACCTGGGACTCCAGCATAGCATGACTTAGTCCTCAGTAAAGGACTGTGGTCGTTCGCCGATTGCTCACTATACACAGTCCTTACACCGACCATTGGAAATAGCGGGGGGATAAGCCGTCTGTGTAATGGTTGAAAATGTCTTTCTTCTCACAGCAAATTTTGAAAGAAGGATCCTATTTTACCACTAGGTCTTTTCTTCTCCAGATCTTACAGGAGTGTTGCATCTGTTTTTGATCACTGAGAATTTCTGGAAAGTGCCAAAATTGTGAAATGAAATCAGCAACTTTTTCACGCCGTAAAATTTACTGTGTGACTATGGAACTTTGTTTACATCGGTATGCTAATAAGCTACATGGTTACGTCAGCTAAAAATGTTTGCAGAGCCAATTGCCATGTGTATGTATAGGAACTACAGTAATGAAAATGTTGTGCGTGACGTCACAATGTTACGCACACGGCATTCTGATGTCAACAAAAATTTCGAACGCTACAGTAAATTTTTACGAAGTGGCAAAGTTGATGATTTTATCTAAATTTTCGGAACTTTTTAGAGGATTAAAGTGATAAAAAACAACTGCAATATAAGTGTAAGACATGGGAAGGAAAAGTTATGGTCCTTAATTAAGACTTTAGGTCCTACCTTTGCAATAAGAAGAAAATCAATTTCGACCAGCACTGTGCTGGTCGAAGACCCCGAGTTTTCAGTGAGTCGGAGTAAGGACCGTGTATAGGGAGCTATCGGCGACCGGCTATACACGGGCCTTTACTGAGGACTAAGCATGACTTGGCCCTTGGCCTTGAACAGTGCTGTGTGTTTCCGGGCCCGTGGCCTTGAACAGTGCTGCGTGTTTCTGTTACACTCCTTATCACAGCATCCGACTTGCTGCCGGAAGGTCTGGGGTTCGATTCCGGCACAACTGCAGAATACCCTGCCCCAAAACCCTTCTCACCGAGACTCCTGGAGTCGCGGTCACAGTCAGCATGATGATGATGTAACAAACTGCAGAGAGTCACGTCTTTTCTTCACTGAGGACCGGGACTGCGACTCCACTTCAGATTGGAGTCCCGGTGGCAGTTGCAGTGAAAATCATAAGAACACTGAGGACTGGGACTGGGACTCCGACCCAGAATGGAGTCCCGGTGGCTGAATGGAGTCCCAGTGGCTGTTGAATAAATGGCCACCGGGACTGCGACTCCACTCCAGAATGGAGGCGCAGTGGACTTAAATAATTCCACCGAGGACCGAGACTGCAACTCCACCCCAGAATGGAGTTAGTTAGATGAGGTTTAACATCCCAGTTTCCAACCAATTGGTTTGACTGCGACTCCACTCCAGATTCCAGAATGGAGGCGCAGTGGACTTAACATAATTTTTGCAAAAGTGTTCGTAGGATGTATGTTGACTCGTTCTCAGAATGGAGGCACAGCTAGCGGACTTAGAATAATTTTCGCAAAAGTATATGGAGGATGTACGTTGACTTGTTCTCATTAAACCATCAAACGGCCACTATGACCACGACTCCAGAAGTCTCAGTGAGAAGGGTTTTGGGGCAGGATATTCTGCAGTTACACCTCAATTCCTGGCTGGGTCATACCAAAGACTTGAAAAAATGGAACCTAGGCTAGGCCTAGGCTACTGCCATTGTGCTTGGTGCTCATCATTTAGCAATGGAGTAGGGAAAACAAGCCAGTGAGCCACAACTGGAAAAAAGGCCGTGGGTGGCCTGACTTAAACCAGTTGGTTAGAAACTGAGCTGTAAAACTTCATCTAATTCTAACTCTAACTCTATCACAGCCCTTGTGCACTGCGTACAAATTTTTCACATCCCCCCGCCATAATGTCCGGGGGCCTCTCACTCCCTCAAATGACGTTTTCTCACCAAACTCCATCCATCAACTCTCTTTTACACGATGCACCTGCAGATAATACTCTTACCCTGGCAAACTTTTTCAAAAGGATGTACGAAGTTTGGTGAGAAAATATAGTCATTTGAGCCTTTTGAGGGCGTGAGAGGTCCCTGGACATTATAGCCGAGGGATGTGTAAAATTTGGACGCAGTGCCCAAGGGCTGTGATGGAGGAGTGTAATGGAAACACACAGCACCCTTCAAGGGCTAAGAATGACTAAGAATGTCTCCTGCTTGACTGAGTACTTCGATGGGACTGATTTTTGTAAACATACTCAATTGTGGACTGTGCACATGCATATCATGGCCACAACACACGGGTGCAATACCAGCACTCCACAGTCCATGCCTATAGTATACGGAAGTAGTTGTCACTTGACAGCAAACGGGCTGCACGGGGCACTTGGACAAATAAGCATGTCATATCAGGCTAAGTACACAGCATGTGAGGCATGGACCATTACGATCAATGATCTCAGTAGTTTCGATCGAAAAACAACATGTTGCACAGACAGGGTTGCCATCTGGATGACTGTTGGTCTGATTCAGGGACTTTCATTGTACGAGATTTTTATCCCTGTGCAGGGTCCACAATAGCCGTATCGCATCGCAGTTTTTCAATGCAAATGAGGACAGAAGCGATACAAAAATTGGAAAAATAATTGTTAATTGCTATACAACATAAAAAATGCATGGCAGTTTTGCTATGCAAAACAAAATCCTTAATGTGGACCCTGTCCCTTTGTGAATATTTCACATGAAATTATTAAAATGCGAGTGTTCATTTTTTTCTCCTCAGTAACGACACGTATATAGCCGGTCTGCGATAGCTCCCTACACATGGTCCTTACACTACGCATTGAAAATCTGGGGTCTTCCACTGACACAGTGCTGGTCGAGACCAATTTTCTTCTTATAGCAAAGCTAGGACATAAAGTCCTTATTTACTGCCACAAATATTCCTTTCCAAATCTTTAATATTGCAGTTGCTTTTGATCACTTTAAACCTCTGAAAAATTCGGAAAATTTGAAATAAAATCATTAACTTTGCAACTTCGTAAATTTACTGTAGCATTCAAAATATTTGTTGATATCAAAATGCTGTATGCGTAACATTATGAGTTGTGCTTCTGTGATCATTTTGTTCATTTGTGGAGAGAGTATGGAGGCAGACTAGGCTTCTCCTTAAATGTTACCTTGGTTTAGGTCCTGCCAGTCTTGGTGCTCTAGTTTTAAGTAGTTTTAAGTAGCGTCTGTGAACAGTCAGCAGTTCTTGTAATTTGCTGTGGTGGTCTAAACTAATGTGATATGATTTGTTTCACAGTCTCATGGGAATCTCACCAGATTTTACAGAATGAATATTGGAAGTCATAAGTACTGTATACATTCTAGAAATCACTTTTTCATCACAAAACATCTTGAAATTTCATACTCTTAAATATTAACACGTCTATGAAAGTCATGCTATGCTGCTAATGAAGAACTATTTCACTTGAAAGCTCCTACTTCGGTCCTACTTTTACACTTAAAAATCCTGTTTCTCTCCTATATTATTGAGAATTTTTATCCTACTTTTATCCTGCTTTTCGACTTGGCTCCACTTGAAAGCCTGTAGTTGGCATGTGGATAGCACATACTGGTAAATGATCCCTGTTGACTTTGGTGAATGTCAAAGGTCACATGGGGTCACTGGAGGTCAAATAGTGAAAACCTGAAAAACTGCTCGTTAACATTGTATCTTAAGGTGGGCAAGATTAAGGAACTCTTACTTTGCATGTAAATACTCCATGTTGAGAAGATGATCCCTGTTGTTTTTGGTGTAGGTCAAAGTTCATCTGGGGTCACCAGTGGTCATACTGTAAAGACCTTAAATATTGCTTGTAAACATATGATCTCAAGATGGGGAAGCATAAGGGATATCATTCTTGCCAAATGGATGTATGGATATTCCATTTTGAGTAGATGATCCCTATTGTTTTTGGTGTAGGTCAAAGATCATTTGGGCTCACTAGAAATCAAGGTGTTGAAAATTTTGTTAATGTGATATCTCAAGAAGGGAAATGTATGTGAATCTCAACTTTCAAGTTGGGTACTCTGTATTGAGCATATTCAGTAGTGTCTGCACTATTTGGCAGAGGTAAAAGATCATTTGGGAACACTAGAGATGAAGCTGTAGAAGCCAGCAAAATCTGAATCTGTCTGACCCATGCCCATGCACTTTTAACTTTATATATATATAGCAGTAACATTACTACAGTATGTGTGTCAACAAGAAACCATTACACATATCCAAGAGGCAAGGAATCACTAAAGCCTTTTAACTTTGTGGTTGGCATGTATTAGCTTAGCTGAAAAGTGAAGGCCTACTGAGAAATTGGCAGGATCTCCACTGGCTTCCAGTAAATTTTACATCAAAATGTTTTCAAGATATTGAGTGCCAACTTCAGTGTGGGTGTCTGAATTTTGTGTGTTTGGCTGACACACAGTATCTTCCCCCAAGCATCAAGGAGACTGTTCACATGCGACCTAGGAGCAAGAGTGAAGGAAAACCAAGTAAAGCCTAGAATGTTTTCTCTAATGTTTGTACAGGTATCCTGGAGGAAACCTTCAATTTAATTGTTTTTAGACATGTTTATGTGAGAAAAAAAACAATGGGAAAGGCACAGTTCCATTACCTTTTTGCAAAAAACCTACAATTTGCAATTTCTCATGTATTTGCAATTTGTTGTGGAGTTACTCTTGAGATACAGTGCATTAGTCAGTGGTCATTTATTGAACAATTTTACTCAAGGCCTTAGCGAAGATTTTAAGTCATTCAGTCATCTCTTCTTATGCAGCAATGGCGGACTTTGGATCAGGACCGACCGGTGATCGAGGTGGAGACCGGGGTGGATTTCGTGGTGGATTTGGCCGTGGTGGTCGTGGCAGGGGTCGTGGAAGAGGAAGGGGGCGAGGCCGTGGCCGAGGAAAGGAAGACAAAGAATGGGTCCCAGTAACCAAATTAGGAAGACTGGTTAAGGATGACAAGATCAAATCCTTGGAAGAGATTTATACATTTTCCCTTCCTATCAAGGTAAGTCTTAACAAATGTGTTCATACCATTCTTCATTTCTTTTCAACAGATTCACATGTTACATTTCTCTGATTTTAATTGACCAAATTGGCTAATCGACTTGAAAATGAGTTCAACTCTGGTGACTCTATATTTAGTTAAAAAAGGGTTACAAAATCATGAAATTTATGAAGGTAAATCCAGTCAATGTGTAGTACTATAGCACAAGTTCTGTTCTTGATATATTCAGGTTGGAATAGTGTAGGTTGTATCAGAGTCTCTGTTGTCATCAAATTGTTTAAGCAGCTGATAACAGAAAGAGTAAACCTCACCAGAAAAAAACAGGCCTTCACAAAGTTATTTGGTTGAACACCAGTGTTTCATGATAGGTGCAGGCTTTTGCAATTAATTCTTATTAAAGCTATGCTTGTTTATTAGAAGCTGCTCGTAGCCTAAAATGGTTGAACACAAGGAAATAACATTTTAAAAAAGCCCCCCCCCCCTCCACCACCATCCTCACCCCCCCCCCCCCCCAACTCCAAAACATGAAAAAAATCAAAATTAAGAGTAGTAAGAAAAGGGGAGAGTTCCTTTCATGTCCCACTAGCCTTTGCAAATGCTACAGAACACAAAGGCAATGTATATTCTTTTGTTTTCATACAGGAGGCAGAAATCATTGAGCATTTCTTAGGCACTGCATTGAAGGATGAAGTTTTGAAGATTATGCCAGTGCAAAAGCAGACCAGAGCTGGACAAAGAACAAGATTCAAGGTATGAGATGCTTGAGCCAAGTCTCTTTGTTATACCGTTTTCTTCCTGTATAATATTTCAGTTGAAAATGTGCTGTTGAATGATGCTTTCTTCACCAAAACCATAAGACAGCAAATGAAGTGGAATGCCCAAAGGTGCTTCAGTCCAGCACACCACTTTCTTTGTCAGCTGGGCAATCACTTTTTATGGCTAGCCTGTACACCAGCTTGGAGGAAAGCTGAATTACCCAGAGAAAATCCCAAGAATCTTAAGCAAGATCTCAACCGTTGCTTATGTGAAGCACAGTGGTGCAGATTATTAAACCACCCTGACACTTGAGGACTCCTCTTGGCAGTATTCCTCATTCTGTTAAAGGTCAATGCTTGAGGTCAGTTGTATAGATATGTGATGGTACCTTTCAAACAGACCGTTCTTTAAAGTTCATAAAATTTCTCTCACCAAGCAAATATGTGCTATGAATATAACAGAGGATTTGGTTGCAATTGAAGACTCTCTCTCAACCCCAACTTTTATTCTTTTCAGGCATTTGTTGCTATTGGAGACAACAAAGGTCATGTGGGGCTTGGAGTAAAATGTTCCAAAGAAGTCGCTACAGCTATTCGTGGAGCCATCACTTTGGCCAAGCTTTCCATTGTTCCTGTGCGTCGAGGCTACTGGGGAAACAAACTTGGAGACCCTCACACTGTGCCATGCAAGGCTAGTTAAACATTTCTTTTGTCTCTGTGTGAAAATAATTTGGTTCCTTTGTTGTTATATGCTTATCCACAAGCAAAAGCCCCAACAGCTTCCCAAAAGTGGGGGGAAATGACCTTGAACAAAGCTAATTCAAGTGGTAATTCCAAAACCCAAGAAATGAGCAGACAACAAAGGTCATGTGGGGCTTGGAGTAAAATGTTCCAAGGAAGTCGCTACAGCTATTCGTGGAGCCATCACTTTGGCCAAGCTTTCCATTGTTCCTGTGCGTCGAGGCTACTGGGGAAACAAACTTGGAGACCCTCACACTGTGCCATGCAAGGCTAGTTAAACATTTCTTTTGTCTCTGTGTGAAAATGTTTTGGTTCCTTTGTTGCTATATGCTTATCCACGAGCAAAAGCCCCAACAGCTTCCCAAAAGTGGGGGGAAATGACCTTGAACAAAGCTAATTCAAGTGGTAATTCCAAAACCCAAGAAATGAGCAGTTCGGGTCCTGCTTTAGAGCATGGTGAAAAAATTGGGATTTCAGATGATTTGTGGTGTAATCTGAGGCATTTTCCATCCATATTAATCCACCAAATGGTTGTTTCCACAATTTTTGAGATTGATTCCATTGAATTAGCTATAGTGTAAAGCAGGAGTGCCCAACCAGTCGATCGCGGTCAACTAGTAGACCGTGAACTGATCCCAAGTCTACCGTGAGGGGTGTAGAAAAACATGAAAAAAATTAAGTTTTTCTATGTGTAACTGTATGACTGTGTATGTTTTGTAGAAAGTAGATCTTGGGTCAAAAAAGGTTGGGCACCCCTGATGTAAGGTTTCATACATGTACCCACTATTTTGGTTCGGGTTATGGGAAAAAGTGGTTGGGGGGGGACAAATGATATGATATTCTCCCACTTTTAAAGGTGAGAGGACATGACCCCCACCCCCCACCTGTTGGAAGAGAAAGTGTGCCTTATTGAAGTAACATTGCACCCCGCTCCCTTTGAATAAAATATTGTTCAATAAACAAAGTGACAGTACAGTGTGTGTTTGTATCTGTGTCATTAGAAAGTTGACTATGATTATTTACATAGCCATGTATGACTTTGTAAATAAACTTAGTCAACTCTCTTGAATGACATAGAACAAGTATTTATTCATAAAATCATGAATTGGGTTTTACTTTGGGAAGTTTCAGTTGCCAGCTATGTCTCTTCAGTATACTTAATTAGGACCACTGATTTTCCGAGATAAAAGCGGAAAACACGGAATTTACTTTTCTGCACGGAATTTAGCAAAACTTATCAGGCTCAAACTGCATGTAAATTTTTGACAGAAAACTGAGTTATTTTTCTTCAAAACCATGTCAAATGAATGCCTGCTTATACCAAAGACATACACAGACATTTTAACGTCTGAGATGGTGGCAAATTCACCTTAAAATCATCAAAACCCCTTGAAGTTACAATCAGAAAACAAATAGGACATTCACGAAAATCGGCAAATTTTTACCGGTATAGGCTCCAGTTTGCCTATGCTATAGTGTGTTAGGGTAGGTCACTTGTGTGTTACAAGTGTTTTCTGCCTTCAGGATCGTAGCCAGACACATTTAGGACTTGTTTTCAACATAATTACTCCAAAATCAGAAATCACGGGAAGGGGTTATGCTTGAAATAGAATTTTGCGGAATTTGGAAAGTAAAAAACAAAATTTTTTGATTTGTGATGCAGAAATCAGTGGCCCTACTTAAGCTTTCGTAAACCATATGTATTATAAATGTTCTGTTGTTGATTGAACTTATCCAGGTTACTGGAAGATGTGGAAGTGTCTTGGTACGTCTCATTCCTGCTCCACGTGGTACTGGTATTGTCAGTGCCCCAGTCCCCAAGAAGCTGTTGACCATGGCAGGTATTGAGGATTGTTACACCAGTGCCACTGGGTCTACTGCCACCCTTGGTAACTTTGGTAAGCACTGAGTATACTTGACACTTTTCACTCACATGTTTTGAAGTTTGAATTGGGGTGAATGAATTTCTTTGTAATGAAGAAAAAAATAAGCTAAAAGCTTAAGTTTAAATGTACACATAACACATTGACTCAAACATTGTATCCAAAAATCATCAGACTATTGTCTAAGAGTTAAGAGTTAGATGAGGTTTTAGGGCTCAGTTTCTAACCAATTGGACTATTGTCTAAAGTTTGAACCAAATACTAGCAAGACTGTCTCTAACACCAGCACATGCTGCATATTTTTCACATTTGTATGTGACAGTTGTGCCAGCTCTTTATCTGCAGCAAAACACAGTGTGATATTAAATAAATTTTCCCTACTTTTTTAGATGTCTTGAAAACTGTGTTAATTTATTGTAGAATAGGAAAGGTTTTAAAGACAGAATAAGTTGCTATGCATATTCCCAAAAGCAGAACTGATGTTAAGTCCAGTCATAATTGGATTGTGTACTAAAGCTCTATAAAGAAGTCAACATAAGATAAAACAGTTTTTGGCTTAGAAGGAGTTTCCCTTCCTTCAAATTAATTGAACAAATGTTGAAGAGCTGTATTTTCTACTTGCAGTGGTTGTGTTTGTTTCATCGTTCATGAAATCACAGAACGAACCGAACATTACATCAAGTCAGTGGCCGCCAGGAGTTGGGGGTGGGGGGCCCATCAGAAGATTATGTTGTAATCCCACCCCAGATACAGCACAAAGTCAGTGTAATTTGTGCATATGTGTACCTGTCATGGTTGCACTTGTGGCAGATCCTTTCTTTGTCCCCTGGTGAGGGGTAGGATTTATGAAAAGGTTGAAAGTTTCACAATTTGTAATAGAAATTGATTAAAATAGATCCATCACTCAGTGGAAAATATGTCTCACCTCACTCCCTACAGAACTCTGTGGCTTAGATACCTTTTGGGGTCATTTTAAAAATGTTTGGAAATCTTCAGAAATCAATTAGGGGGGGTGCATAGTGAGCCACCTGACTTTAGAATAGTGTTCTGATGTTTTCTTTGACAAGTGTCTCAGGTATTTTGTTAATACATTCACTGGGTATTTTAGGTAATACGTTTTGTTCTGTGCTTCTCCTGAATTACATTTTGGTAATGGGTGTGCAAAAGCTCGCATTACAATGGGTACCAGTACCCATTGTAATAAACTGGTATTTGTAAATATTCAATCAATACCAAAGATTTGCTGGAATAATGAATTTATCTTCATCTTTCTTTTCTGTCCTCTACAGCCAAGGCTACCTTCCAGGCCATCAGTCACACCTACACCTACCTGACACCAGATATGTGGAAGCCAACTGTTTTCACCAAGCCACCATTCCAGGAATTTACAGATCACCTGGCTAAAACTGCTACTAGAGCCCAACCCCAGGCCCCTAAGGCTTATTAACAAGCCTTTAAGCTGCAAGTCAGCAAAAAATGAGCCAAACAAGTCATTTTGTCAAGCTCTGAAACTTATACATTTATTACACCTACATGCATGTTATGCATTAAGTATGGTAACATACCTGGTCACTCAAATGCCATCCTGAGGACAAGAAACCATTCTGCAAGAAACCGATTCTTTTTTCAAGGTGTGTATTTTGAGCAGCTTGAATAAATGCTTGGTGTAAAAAGAATCACTGTATGTGTGTTACTTCTCAAAGTTTTCATTCTCAATTCCTCTACACTGTGTGCAGACCAGTGGTCTAGCCAGAAACTAGCATGTGAAACCCAAATAATAAAACTAAGCCATTTGTTCAATAATTTGGTCTTTTAATGTTAAATCATTTGTAAACAAGGTCGGTGAAACAAGAGCATTCAAGTGAGCACAAAATTACATGAGCACACTGTAGTCAGTCATTAGTGCCTACCAGGGATGTAGCTAGCCAAATTTGAGTGCCGGGTAATTGTCTGATCTGGGGAAAGTACCTCACCCCACCCCCATGGCATCTACCCCATTTTTCAGCCATTAATGTTTCATTTTTCCCTCATTTACTTTAGGGAGTAAATTTAGGGTTAGTTTTAGGTCTTGGTAGGCAGATTTGTGGTGGGTGGGGAGACATGGGTGCCTGGAGTGCCGGGTGGGAATATCGAGTGCTGGGTGTCACCGCCCAGTGCCACCTACTGTAGCTACATCCCTGGTGCCACCAGGTTTCTCAAAAGTTGGGGAAGGCAGGGGAAAGCAGAAATGCTGGAGTGAAGTAACATGTGTACATTTTTGCAGAGCAGATGGGGTGCTAGATTCCCCTTTGGCAGTACCACTGCAGTCAGTCCATGTAAGTGGTCAACAGAAGCTCATTTTGGTTAAAAGTTACACTGTCATTAAACATCACTGGTCTGATACTGATGAATTAGATATGTTATTCCCAGGATTACAAAATGATATTAAAAAGTGTACCTTAAGTCTTAAATTTCAAAAATATATGTTACAAAGCTTGAAAAATGAATCCAAATGGTTCAGCTCCCACCTTCACAGGACATTTGTGAGTTGAGATAAAAAATGTTATGTCTAGTCACTCAATTTAAAATGGTAGATTACGCAATAATTTGTGATGTCATTCTTGTACTACTCAAATTGCAGTCTTTGTTTTCTTTATTTTTTCGAAAGCCTTTGCACAGTGTACCAGAATGTGATCAATTTCTTAATGTTGTAGGGTGATTTGACTTTATAAGCCCTCTCTTGTAACATGCTATGCAAGAAAATAGGATCCTTGTCAAGGTCATATAAACATTTTTATAAGTAAATAAATTTCAGGATCTCAGCAACGAAACAAACTATGACAATAGGAGTAAGATAAATAAGACTCATTTTCCAACCTCTAAAATAATTCTAGACTTAAGGTCCACTTTAACCTTGTAAGTAGAAAGCCCTATCTCTAAGGATATTTACCCATACATTACCTTCAAGATAATTTTTACCCCCATCCCAATATTAGTAGCTTTGACCAAACATTGGGAGAGGGTAATTGATGATAAAGGTATCAGTCAAATTATCCAGGAACCATGTCTCCATCCCCCAATGATTATCATCATCCTTTCCGATGCTGAACTAATAGAAGTTAGGTATTGGTATATTGGTACTTGTGCTTATGAAAAAAAAAAAATCGGCTAAAGAACCAACACTTTTCCTGATACCCATGATATTGTACTTGCACTGTAAGTGTCTTCAGTCTTTGCTCGCATCAACTAAAAATGCCTGGCTGACTGGCAGTACACCCTCACATCAGCCAAAGTAGCTACCAAGAAGATGTCTAGGAGGGCTTTAAAAGGCCCAGTGGTGCAGATGCCTCACCACCCTCCTGAAAACAAGAGCAATGGAAGCAGATCCTAAAATTAGCTCTGTGAACTTTTTTAGGGGCAATCTTTTTTTTTTCAAAAGAAAAAAAAAACCATGGAGAAAAATTGCATCCCGCTTGACATTTGCTAAAACTTTCCAAAGTCTGCCTTAATTGAGAAACTACATCAGCTGTTTGACGAATAAGTCACTACATAAGCTCTCCTACCATAGTAATAGGATTGACGAAAGTAATTCAAATAAAACTCCGTTTTCTGTTGTCGGTGAGCTTCTCCATAAAAAAGCTGAACCCGCCCTGCCAGAGTGTGATTCGAATTTAGAACTCGCTTTGCGTTTTGCTGATTTTTTTTCAGTACAAAAGTTCGCAACATCAGACTTGGATTTCATTCCCAGACTGATCAGGAAATTGTGCCACATTTAGAATGTGATAAATTAATCTCATCTCTTAAAGGTCAAAGGCAGTCACCCCAAACTTATTTCGAAACAATAGCTAAATGTCACAAATTCTTCCTATTTCTCTTCCAAGTATCTGTCATAATATTTTAGGACATAAATATTGCATATTCAAGGTAAACCAAGCAGTTGCTCCTTGTAAGTTTTACAATTGAGTGAGATAATACTGTCACATGATTCTCAAGAGCTATTCAGGAAATAGGATAGTCTACAATTCTTTATTGGGGTGACTGAATTCTCCCTTTAAGGAGTTTAAACCAACTTGTGTTGATGAAGTGCTTGCAGGTATTTCTTGTTGCTCAAATTGTACACGTGACTTGGATCCAATTCCAACTTCTCTTTTAAAGGAGTGTGATATTCAACTAGCCCCAGTCATTACTGAATTGTTAATTCTACTTTCGCTACAAGCATTTTTCCATCTAGTCTGAAAACAGCGATTATTAAACCACTTTTGAAGAAAGCCTCCCTAGATAAGGAAAATATGAGCAACCACCGTCCGGTCTCTAACTTACCATTCCTTTCAAAGCTTGTTGCAAAGATAGCAGGCGCGGATCCAAGGGGGAAGGGGAGCTTTTCCGGCCTCAGCCCCACCCCTTTTCGCCACATCAACAATAACAAACACACGAAAATTAGCATAATGTTAATCTAGGAGAATATTCAAGGGGGCTTTCACCCCCCCCCCCTTCCCTTTTCGAAATGTCTGGATCCGCGCCTGGATAGCTTCATCTCGGTTAAATGACCACCTGATGGAAAATAATCATGAAAAGATGCAATCTGCCTATAAAAGGTACCATAGCACTGAAACTGCTTTATTAAAGGTCCATTCTGATATCCTCCAAGCTATTGATTGGAAGAATGGTGTCATCCTTGTATTATTAGACCTCATCGCAGCCTTTGACACCATCGATCGTAATATACTCATTCAACGTTGGTCTGACTTTGGAATTAATGGTGCTGCGCTCGATTGGTTTCGTTCGTATATGGTATCCAGATCACAATGTGTCATCATACGGAATGAATTGTCAAAACTCTCCATGCTTCCTTTTGGTGTTCCACAAGGGTCTGTTCTTGGACCCATCTTGTTTATCTTATATACAAAGCCTCTGGCCGATATTTGTAGGAAACATGGTACAAATGTGCATTTGTATGCGGACTACACACAACTAAATTATCTGCCTTACAACATTGTAGATCCTGAAGATGCTTAGCGTGCTGTCAGTTGTGCCTTTTGGACGTAAAGCAGTGAATGGCAGACAATAAACTGAAGTTAAATGAAGATAAGACTGAAGTATTGAACATTACATCTTCTTACTAAAAACTTCGTAATTTGGTTCAGCTTACTAATGTTAGTTCCAACATCTCTATATGCACGCAATATCCCGTGTTGTATTTGATAGTACGCTTTCCATGGAACGACATACGTCTTACTTTCACCGAGAACATCGCGGTGGTGTGAATTAAATCGGACATGCCAGTTTTCCCACCCCTTTCTTCGGTAAACATGGGAAGGAGAAATCAAGATACGATTTCTCCTTACCATTATCGACTGATAATGTGGATTGGAGAAAACCAAAGTTAGTGAGGGGGTACTTCAAGAAAGGACCATTACACAGTGTCCATAAATGGACGCGCCCGCACATGACACGGATCCTCTTTTCAATTCAAGTAACATAGCTAGCTCGCTCGTCGACGATTTCTCCGTACCACGATGGGATCATCCCACGTTGGTAATAATATAACCGAAGTTATATAGTGTCAATCTGTGTAATGGTCCTTTCTTGAAGTAACCCCTCACTAACTTTGGTTTTCTCCAATCCGCATTATAAGTGCATAATGGTAAGGAGAAATCGTATCTTGATTTCTCCTTCCCATGTTTACCGAAGAAAGGGGTGGGAAAACTGGCACGTCCGATTTCACACCACCGCGATGTTCCCGGCTTCCGTAATGTACCCTTCGCTCGTCTGATGACAACCTGCTTCGGGACCCCATTACAAAAACTAACGCTGGTGACCGTGCCTTCTTTGGTGCTGCTCCATCACTGTGGAACAAACTCCCAGCTGATATCAGGCATGCTCACAATTTACTTTCGTTTTAAATCCAAGCTTAAATCTTACTTGTTTTGTGAGGCTTTTTCTGTGTAAGAGTCGCCGAACATAGCTCATGATGGTGGCGCTATATTAAGTCATTTATTATTGTTGTTTTTTTTTTTTTTTGTGGTGGTGGTGGTGGTCGTCGTCGTCATTGTCATTACTATCATCACCGTCATCGTCATCGTTACTATTATTATTACATCATGATCTACATGGTGATTTAGTTCCTTCCGTTATTGAATTGGCAACAGACCAGTTTTTCTCAGGCAAAATGTAGCATTGATGTAAAAACTTTTGATAGTAATTGCATGTAGGCTACATTTGACATGGCCTCAGCAACTGATGAATATCATCCAAGGCTTGATACTATTTACAGTAGCGAGTTTTTTGTTTAAGCTCGGTCATAGAAACCAAACTTTTTACATTCAGACCCCAGCCTCCTTAAAACGCTTATCTTTCGCATGAAATCATGCACGGTGATTTCGGCCCTTTCCTAAACAATATGCAAGGTTAACTGACTACTAGTAAAGTTGGATAGTGGTACGGCCTACCCTTTCTTCACTTAGTGAGCTTTGGTTACAGTTAAGATGTGAGATTCATCAGTTACTTTGTCATTTCACTCCCGTTTGGATGCAAGGAGTCTCCGTACCATGTGCATAGCCTGAAGGGAAAGGGGGATAACCTACATGAATCTAACTTGTCAGAAATTTATTGTATCATGATCCAAAAAACTTATTCATCATTAAGAATACCGGGATATACTCATTAAAGTTGGGGGTGACTTCCTTTGCTCTTTTAATCTAGACAGCATTTGCACTTGACACAAAACAGCATTACTCCTCATGGGTTACGGGGGCGGGGGGGCTTGGCAGCGTATTTTCTTTCAAAATTCTCAAGATCATGAGCCGATAACTCCCAAAGAATAGCTGAAAGCACTGAAGTACCAACTTTGCCCCCCCCCCGACTGTCATGGCTCAGGAGAAAGAGAGAAGAAGTATCTTGATTTTGACGTTTTATGGCGTCGTCCCCTTCTCAATCAATTTTTGGGGTATAAACAAGAAAGACAGGAAGAGATGCATCAAACTTATGTGAAATCTGCTGGCTCTCATGTACATACACGCTTCATCATCTTACAGCTAGTGAACAAAGTGCGGTCGGTGCTTGTGGCAGTACAAATACACTCACGATATGACAATGATAAAGGTTTTCGAGGATTAAGGAGCACAGGGCAGTAAAATTATGGTGTAGTAGCTTTCTACGAGGGTCACCTGATTGTATTACTCAGCTCTGTGAAGTGAGGAGTGATCAGAGTTGGAAACATGTACCTATCATTCAAGGATTTTAAGCCCTTCTAGCTCAAAATCTCAATGGTGACGAGACATAACTGTGAGCTTTTACCAGAGGGGTGAAATATCCAGGTTGAGAACTTTTGAAAGGAACTAGGAGAACAGGCCTAATTTAGTGTGTAAGTCAATGGGGGCAATAATTAGTGGTTCGCTACCTAAAACCTTGTAGAAGTTTCCGCCAGGTATAAGCTTACCCTTTACAAGAAAGCCGACAAGTGGGCCATTCATGGCAATTTCAATTTACCGTACCATGATCGTGAAGACGTTTTGCTAGCGGAGCTCAAAGTTTCCGTACCTTTACACAGGCGTTTTTAATCACTCAGAGTCTGATCTAGGGCCGCCAGCCTGCTTCTAAGCCAATAATTTCTTCAAAATTGCTTCAATTGACCTCATTTTGGCACCAGTGATACTTAATCTAGTCTTCTTCCATATTAAATTGACAAAAGATCCCCATCCTGTTCGGTAAAATATTGCAAAAGTTGTCCCAACTTCCATGTAAGCAGGCCCAGAACCATAAAAATCAAAATAGAATGCTAAGTGAATGTGCTTAAATGTTTCATTACTATGTCTAGTTTCTTGGCCAAACATTTTTTTCCCGGTAAATCAATGTCACGGGAAAATTATGCTGCCCTCAAAAGGTCACTTTACCATCATTTTTTCAAGGAAAATGGCATGAATTTTGAGACCAACTTCCCTCACTAATTTGCTCAACCAATAAGTAGATTCATTTCAAATTTACTATCCATAAATGGTAATATAACATTACTTTTTTTTAAATTGAGAGAGCAAATTGCACTCCGACTCGTCATTTTGGCATTCACATGGGTGAACCGAGTGTGATTTTCAAAATGTAACACCGTAACACCCGTCACGTTTTTGACAAAAAAGTTGCCTAAAAATTGGACATGATCATTTAAATTAACATTATTTTGGATCTTCTAAATTCATACTACCCTGGAGCCATCACATCAGTTTTATCCAAAAATGTTCAAAGAAAATTGATTTTTTTTTTCGATCATTAAAATCTGTAACACCCGTCACAATGAGTGTTACGGGTGTTACGGTATTAATGAAAATCTTTCATAAATTCAGTAACAAATGCATGACATTTTCTAAGTACAGAACACATAACTTTACTCTGACTGCTAATTAATCAGCTGCATATAACAGAGAAAAGTAGTTATGAAAAGTAATTAATTGCCCCCTTGTTATACCCAGTGCAAAAATGGGACGGGTGTTACATCGTGTGCAGTCTGATTGTCAATCAGTCATTCCATATCAGGGGCGGATCCAGGATTTTTGAAAAGGGGGGGCCGAAGTTGTTCGACCTGTGATTGACGGTACTATACCATCTAAGCGGAGCGCCACCATCGGTTGGCGCGGAGCGTACAAGAAAATTTTTGACAAAATAGACCTCCCAGATGGCCGGAAACAGCACTTTCCATGTCTTATTTTTGCATTTTCTGCTTCATATAATTTCATGTCTCAACTCTCAACACATTAATTTTTCCACAAGTTATTAACAGAAGACAGTTATCATAGGCACAGTGCCTTAGTACAATGCATCCTGTTCAAGGTGTCTAATCAGATCTGTAGTAGTCATGTTCTACCTTGGTGAATATTGAGGGACTTCCTTGAGAAATTTGTGACCCATATCTTAGTTCGACTTGATGCCACGACTCAGGTACCTTGCATTGACATGTGGGCGTAAATATACGTTTTATCACGTGCATATCCCCCTCTGCCTAATTTCTTGTTTTGTGTGGACTCAGTGAGAAAGTGAAAATCACCCAGAACGCACGAGACTTGGCAGCCCTGTCATTGTTTTGGGGGTACGTCCAGGCAGTGTAATGATGGTATTAATGTAGGCCTTACATAGTATCAAAACTGAATGACCGAATTGTAATGTTTCCGACCACTATATTTCTAAATAAAATTTTGTTGGTGACGTGCACTGTAGGCCAATCTTAACGTCTTTCAGAGAAAAATCGAGGGATTCATTAACTGACAGAACAGCATTTGGCCATTTAGTTTTGTCATTGATTATGGTTATACTTGTTGATTTCTGATTTTTACTTAATTTATAATTCCTCATTTTTCTCCTTAGGAATTTATTTATGGAGGGAGCTCCCCTCACTGAAAATTTTAGGGAGGGACGCGTCCTCCTCCCCCGTCCCCCGCTACCGCTGCCAATGCGTAGCATACCAGGAAATTTGGGTAAAAACAAATCCCAGATAGCCGGAAAAGACACTTCTAAGGCCTTGTGATTCCCATGATTTTCCATTTTAATTCTCATGCAGTGGCTTAGCTAGGATTTTTTGTTTGGGGGCAGGCCTCAAGTTTACTAAGCGGAGCGCCACCATAGGTTGGCGCGGAGCGTACCAAGAAAATTCGAGATTTTAATACATCCCAGATGGCCGGAAATGTCACTTGCCAGGCTTGATAGCAGCCATCAAGAAGTGCAATTTTTGTGAACAAAATGTAAAGTTTGGTTTTATTTTATTACACATTTCTGTGACGACGGATCAGCTCAGCTGGCTGGGACTTTTGGTCCAAGGGTTGCAAGTTTGAATCCCGTTTACTCAGTGGCATACCCAGGATTTCCCTCGTGGGGGGGGGGGGTGCAGGGGTCTAAGGGGAGGGGATGCCCCCTCCCCTTTGAAAATTTTTGAAAAATTGGGTGTCCTAACATGCAATCTGGTGCCACATATGCTACCTTTTGAAGTAAAATTTGTGTTAAAAAATGGCCTCCCCCTTGTGTACGCCATTGCGTTTACTATCTAAGCGGAGCGCCACCATAGGTTGGCGCGGAGCGTTCCAAGAAAATTTGAGGTTTTAATACATCTCAGAAATACATTTGAGGTTTTAATACATCTCGGAAATGGCACTTGCCAGGCTTGAGAGCACCCCATCCCAACTGATGCGCACTGTCTCGTAAGGTATTTTTCGATTGCCTGATGGTATTGTATCGGTATTGTATCGTATTGATTAATGTATCCAATCATGTGTAGTAAGATCAGCATGTGTGTAAACGTCCCAATCGACGTTCAAACTGATCTGTTGTGCGCTATGACTCCCATACTTCGAGGCTGCTAATTGCAGCTTCATTTTCTATCACTCCACTCTCTGTCCTTCTCCCTATCTCTACTCCTTTCCGTTTTTTTTTTCTTTTTTTTTCTCTTTTTTGACTTTCATTTTTTTTTTTGTATTTTCAAAAAGGGGGGGCCGGGGCCGGGTCGCCCACCTAGATCCGCCCCTGCATATTGTATCACTAGTGACCAGGGGCGGCGCCACAGGGGGGCAGGGCAGGCATTTGCCCCCCCCCCCTATGTTTTTTTACCCCAAAATAAAATCGTCGAAATAACGTTTTAAGACACATAATTTTTGTAGGGGTGGGGTGAGGTGTAACAGTATCATGGAATAAAGTATTGTGATACATTATCTGTCGCATATAGGACATTTTCGGCGTAAATCCTGCAAAATTTTGCGCGCTTCGCGCGCGTTGTCTTCTCTGTCTAACTCATTGTTCATCCGCCCCATACTGCAATAGTCCTTCGTGCAAATATTTGGAATGTTCGAGTATACACGCATTCATCATTTGCTATATAGCCTATCTTCATCCACCTCAGAGCTTACACTTAGGCCTCTTCTACATTCCAGAAGACCCATGATTGAATTTCTCTCTGAGTTTTTTTTTTTTTTTTTTTGTCGTTTAAGGGTTAATACCTAGTAGCGTAACCAATAGGGGGGCCAAAATACAGTATATCCCCTGGCGAGATTCTGTGAAAATTGCTGTCTATTTGAAAACAAGCAAAACATAGTGTTCAACACTAAACTGTACTGATTTGAGTGATTAAAAGTTAATTCAAATCCGTATTTGATCGACGTATTTATCAATATTCTGTAAATTCTCGGACTACGCGCGAATGTGGTATCTATTACGAATTCCATGGCTACTTTCACAACGGTGGCTCACGGAGAAGTAGGCCTACATCATATTTTAGTGTGTAAATCCAGTATGCATGGACCTACCAGCTCTAGTTGTACACTTGCCCTACACATGCAGTAGTGCAGTATCGTATCCAACCAGGGGAGGAGGGGGCGGGTAGGATTTTCACTTCCGTGTACATTGTTCAATCATGTCACAACAATCACAAAATGGTTAAATTGGTACGCAGGGAAGTTATACCAGAGGAAGAGGAACAGTTCCGTGAAAGTGGGAAAATATATAAGGCGTGTAACATATCTAGATGTCTTCAGTGCAATTTGAAAGATCTGGGAAGGGCCATTTCTTGCGATCTGGGAGCTGTTTTGGCAAAAATTTTATCGGCGCAGTCCGCGCCAGCCAATAGAAATCATGCCACATATCAAGATGGCTTCAGTGCAATTTGAAAGGTTTGAGAAGGACCATTTAATTGCGATATAGAAGCCATTTTGGCAACATTTTAAACGGTACGCTCCGTGCCAACCGTTAGTGGCGCTCCTTTTTTATACCAACGAAACCAAACGCCGTTCACACGCTCATACCTGTCAATCGTCACCTATCAAGTATCGTACGGTTCAAAACTGCCTCCAAGATCCCGAGAAGTGCCATTTCATGCAGTCTGGGGGGTCTGTAGGGCGAAAATTCTCTTGTACGCTTGACACCAAACTATGATGGCGCTCCGCTTCGATGGCAACTTCCATTCTGCTCCCCTCCCCCAATAGCCAACACAAATCGCCGCCCTTGCCTGTTTGTTATGTAATCGTCGACAAGTGCAACAAAATTGGAAAACTGTAGTCGGCCAAAAGTAAAGAACGTTGGATTACTTACCCTAGAAACTAGATTTCTCGAGAAAAAAATATGACTTCAAAAGATGCAAAATATTATACCAGATTATGTCTAAGGCTTCCCGGTAGTCGAAAAATATTTCACACCCCCTCCCCTTAACCCCTCCCTCAGAACCGCGATCACTCATCTCATGCCTGGGGAGGGTGCAGGGGGAAGGATGCAGTCGCACCCAAAAAATTCAAGAAAAAACGGCAAAACGTTTGTTAAGCTATAGTATGAGAAGGGGACTGGATGCAAGTACGCTGCATCTTCGATCTATGTCCGTCCCCTATACGTTTCTTTGCCTGTGGTATTTCGTTTCTTCAGTTAAACGTACGTTACCTATCCGTTCATTGTCAGTTCTATTCCTTTACGCTTCCGTTATTTATGCGTTAGTGTCCGTCGAACATTCGGTACAGGTACTGTACTTCTACGTTTCATCCGTTTGTTGTCCGGTAATAATCCGGTGAGCAAATAGCAATCACCGGAGACGAACGGATACTAACGGAGAAGTCCAGTATAAGAAACGCACGAGAAAATGATAAAACGGAAGCTTAACGGATAAGTAAAGAATACGTAAGGGGGACCTTTTTCGGTCGACGTCCGGTCCAAGTTTTGTGCATGTTCAAAATCTCTCGCCGTTCATACCGGACGTTCCCGGTCAACAAAGTCGGCGGAGGAGAACAGGAGACTAAACGGATACTAACGTACATCAACGGAGTGCATTTTGGGTCTTCGTTTCCTCTCCGTTATTGCAATCCGGTGAGGTGTGACAGGCGCTTAAAGACTGACGTGTGTTATGGTACGGTATCTCCCTCCCTCCTCCCTCTCCCTCCCTGGTGACGCCATCCCAGCCAATTATTTATACCTCTGCCTGTGAATCCATTCTTAAGGTTTAAGGTCCAAATTTTACATAAATAATACTGCAATAAAATAAATTTCAATCATTTTTCTCTCTTATCCCATGCACGTTTCATTTTAGGAGTTTAAAGTGGACCTAAAGTGTAGAATTATAAGAATATATATTTAGACGTTGGAAACGAATTTCACTCATCCAACTCTCATTTTCATAGCTCACCCTGTTGCTGAGATATGAAAAGTTAAAATTTATTCACTTTATTTGAAATAGTCGATTGCGCAATAATTTGTGATGATCTTCTTGTAAAACTCACATTACTTGCTTTTGTTTCCTTTTGAAATTGAAAATTGAAAAATTCGAAAAAATAAAGAAAATAAAGAATGTAATTTGAGTAGTACAAGAATGACATTACAAATTATTGCGCCATCTACTATTTTAAATTGAATAAGCACCAACATTTAATATATCTCAGCTCAGGAATTCCTGTAAAGATGGCAGTTAGACCATTTGGATATTTTTTTCAAGCTTTGTAACATATGTTTTTGAATTTTTAGCCTTCAGGTACACTTTTAATTTAGCTAGAATTTGGCAGTTCTTTGTAGACCAAAATAAGGCATTTTCTATGCGCGTTTTTTTTTTTTCAATATAAAAAGTTGATTTAACTATATTTTCAAAGCAAAGTGAACTCAAAGCAAGCTGGAGTGATTTCACATTCTCACGTTGATGAGCAGTTCTCCCTTTTCTGTGCCTTTCAATCGTTTTGACTTACAGACCCTTAAGGGTGCAATTTGCAAAATTTCAATATCTCCTATGCATATTACGTAATGATACCATACGATTATGAAGGACACTAAATCGGATTTTAATTTAACGATATAAATCAGACTATTAATGTGAGGAAATGACGTCAGGCTCCTGTTTGCGTAAAGTTTACTTCAGCTTGCAAATTTGGTTACATCATTAGTTCAAAAACTCGAAAAACTATAGGTAAAAATTTAATGTTATCTCATAAGAGTTATGATTCCTCTCCCTTTTATAAAATTCAATTTTGCGTATAACCCTTATCCAGTGATTCGGTTTTTCTATAAGCAAGAAAAAAAATCACATAATGAGGATTAATTTTTTCTCATTAATTAAGAAATTGCAGACATGAGATACATATTTCAAGGATGAATACATACAGTTTAGAACACTCGGGAAGTGCCGTTTCCGGCCATCTGGAGGGCTTGCAAAGTCAAAAATTTTCTTGAACGCTCCGCGCCAACCGATGGTGGCGCTCTGCTTAGAAATATGTATTACCATTTTTCATAGATTTATTTTTTTCTCCTTAAATGAGAAATTGCAGACATATGATCCATACTTCAAGGCTGGGTACATGCAGCTTAGAACACTCGGGAAGTGCCATTTCCGGGAATCTGGAGGGTTTGTGAAGCCAAAAATTTTCTTGTACGCTCCGCGCCAACTGATGGTGGCGCTCCGCTTAGATAGTCTTGCTGCACTCAGTCCCCCCCCCCTTAATGTTTTTTTAGTTCCGCCGCCCCTGCTGCATAGTTGAAGCGTCTCATTCAGTGATGGGGCGATTTTCACTGACAGACAACCAACCCTTCTCACAGTTCGTATTTATTTTAGAAAAAAAAAGTTTTTTGAGAGAGAAAAATAAAGTCCAAGAAAATGAAAACGCCAAAAATGCAGGGGCTGACACGGTGTGTGTGTGTGGGGGGGGGTGTAGGGTGAGGCTCGGAAGTCTTCAATGCCTGCACCTCCAAACAATAAAGCTGGGTCCGACCCAGCATGCTTTGCCCCCCCCCCCCCACGTATCGAAAAACCCTGGCGCCGCCCCTGTTAGTGACAATCTCCATCATAATAAGTATGCTATTTGCAATTAGCCATTAATACAGAATAGGAAAGTCTAAATTTAAAGACGTAACATCATTTCTATTCACCAGTTTCTTCATGTTACTGCAATGACACCATTGACTCACCAGTAAATTAACTGTATACTGATTTGATGCAACTGAGGTAGCACCTGATGCCACAGCTAAATTTGACTATTGTCATAGTTGTCAATGGGTTGTTTTTTCGATTTTTAAATTATGGCCCATCTCCATGTCCATCAATGTTATTACGACAGGTGCAGGGTTGTCCCCGTTACACTTTGAAAGTAACTAGCTATAGTTACAGTTAATTCCGTAAAATTGTAACTCGTTACAGTTACTAGTTACAATGTTGAAAAAGTAACTAGTTACAGTTACTTTTGACTGAAAAGTAACTAGCTACATTTCAAAAGTAACTAGTTACTTCAAGGTGAATATACTGTACCTCGGTACCTGAAATGGATGGGGGCACAGTTAGATAGTAAGAAGGGGGCACATGAGACGACCGACACCTCATTTGTGCCGGTTATCCTTAGGTGTTACCCAAAGAAAGTCAATGATGCTAGCTGTTCTTCAATGGGCATTCTCGCAGAGGCTCCTAACGCTCATCATGAAGCAGCGAATCATGATAGGCCTACTGTGTAGGAGCTTACGCAAACTATTTGTTTGAGGAATATGACCAAAACTTTTCCAGTTACGACAATACTTCTGTGAGGGTGGAAATCTTTATACTCCCATCACACAGTCGGCTAATTTAGAAAGGTTAGCGGCTATGCTGCGCCGGAAAGGGGAGAGCGTTGCTTCAGCAGTAATTAAAGTCTTCACCCCTCAAAGGCATTAATATGGTATAATACGAGAATGAATACATTTGCTAATAGTAAAATTTTAAAACCTCACCGCTAAGGTTGGGCTAAGTGATATTTGGGCATAAATTTCAAGTTTCACATTGTGTCGATATAAAACAATGCATAGAAATGGTGATACTATGTAGTTTATACATGCAGACCATGTGCCCATAATTCACTCTCCCTTTACAATGGGTGAAGCTTTCAGTCGGACACTTCTCTTTCAATTAGCTTTGTTAGGATACTTTTAACGCCATCGACCATTTCAATATTCTGCTGTTTTTATATTAACCTTACTATTATTCCAGTGTAAGGAGTTGCGGACATTGAAAAGAATATGATATAGCCTAAATTCATACGTTTGATTCATCAAATAAGGACACCATACATAGATTTTAATGGATGCACGGTGTTTACCGACGCTTGGCTCCAACGCACGAGTCCGGATTCGGTTAGCTTAATGCCGGTCTCAAGAGCGTTTTTCTAGATTAGGTATTTTCCGGGAATAGAAGGTTCCGGAATCGAAATTTTTACGGATTGTGATGTAACTGGACTTGGACTCGGACTCGGAGTTCATTCCAGCCGAGTTCGCAGATATGAAAGTTACATTATAGCCAGGCTATGGAAGTGAGTACAAACGATGACTTTATTAATGGTGAACATGTACGATAGAATTAAAACATCTGTTTGTTTGATATGCTGGGTCATTCCATGTCAAATCACCGGAGGGAGTGTAGCTCGACCGACTCAATAAAATTTCAAATTTTTTCTATGTGTAGGCTACCATGAAAAATGCATTCTCTGAAATTTTTAGCCAATTTGATCGAATTTCGACCGATTTACGGCGTTTTGAAAGCTCGTGAATTCGCAGCAAATTGACATTTTGGCATTTTTCTCATATTTGAGGTATGATATCTCAGTAAATACACATTACACCACCCTGAAATGATACATATATGTGCATAGATATCACTTCATAGGCAAATGTAATATGATACTCTTCCAGTGTTGCATTGTGAAGTTACATTAAGTTGAACTAGCCAAAATATGCGATTTTCACCATTTTTGTCAAATAAATTAACAAGTTTGGAGATGAATTTCTCCAAGAGTGAGATTCCTAGACATCTGCTATTTTTTTGTAATTATTGTATGGTACATAGACAATATGTAACAGAGTATTCAAGGACTTCCAATGTTGGGAATTGGTGTCACTGGAATCAGAACTGAGGGGTAGTACCATGCTCGGAAAGATTCGGGAATCTAGAATCGCAGTTAGCTCCGACTCGGATAGGGTGGACTCGGGTCCACCCTATCCCCTGACATCTCAAGAGGCAATGATTAAACTTTCAAAGAAAGCCTGGTATTTGAATGCCTATGGGCCAACCAGGTTTCTCACGGCGCACTATCTCCACTGTGTCCTCTAAAGGACAATAAGAGTTGACTAAGGCCCAGCTGACTTTACTTAGTATATAGGCCTACACTATATAAAGTCAGCTGGGCCTTAGTTAGAGAACCGTTCAGTATTTTTCAACGAATCGCACAAATATTCTGTTTCATGGATAATAAGCATTGATCTGAATTTGACACACAAATCAATTTTAAACTTAGTTCAATAGACAATCAAGTGACCCTGTAAGCCTGCAGCATGTGCATCTAATAGGCCTATCAACTTCTGATTCTAATCGTGAATAAAATTGATGTTGGCGAGGGCGACGTCGATAGTAGCGATGAATGATAAATATATCGAAAATAATTTTACATTTTACTACCAAAGTGCCATCAATTTGAAAATTTTCTGTTACTACTTCGAGTAAAATGGATTTGTGGTCATTTTGACTATTTGTAACGGGAAAGTAACGGGACCAAATGTAACGTCGTTACAGTTACTTTTACACAGAATTGTAACTAGTTACTTGCTCCGTTACTGAAATGCAAATGCAGCTCAGGCTACACGTTTCCGTTACACAAAGTGTAACTCGTTACAGTAACGGCGTTACTTGTAACTCATTACTTCCCAACCCTGCTAACTACGCCCTTCTTGACAGTAGATAAACACTCGGTTCAGGCTGGGAATTTCCCCTGCTGAATGCGTTATTATTAAGATGGAACGCGATTTCGAATGTATCAATATATATCACGGTTTCACAAAATGTGGTGGTGGTAGTTTTAAAAGTGGCAATTTCTACTTGCGTGTGAACATTCATATGAATAAAAATGACAGCACCACTTTGAATCGAATACCGCTTCCCGATGCTTTTTTATTTTCAAATAAGAGCTTGAGACACCCTGCCCCTTACGTTTATACCCCTTCCTCCAGTACGGTCATTTAATTGCACCCCTTCCTTGTACGTGCAAACTATAAATGTGTGCAAAGACCGTCCGGCACGCGGACCAAACAGAAACCACCCGAAACCGAATTCGGTTTTGGACGGCGGTCTTGGTGATTTCGAACCGACGGTTGGATGATCTGACCTGTCATGAAACCGACATCATTTCCGTTTTTGGGTGGTCTGTCTGTTATTGACCCAACATGCATGAGAAAAACCGAAAAACCGACGTATCAAACTCTGTAAATTAAATGCCTCTTTTTCCAAGGCACAATTACCACCCCCACTAAACAAAAACGCCTAAACCGTGTAGGTTGTTGTCTCTGTGTATCGCAGTGAACGGTATTTGATGTTTACGTTAATTCCCCGATTATTTCTGAGTACCGTACATTTAGTACTTTTTTAATTTGCATACCTTTAATCGATACAAGCCCTAAACACATTCCATGTGGAGCTGCTTTGTTTTTTTTTATTTTTTTTATTTTTTTTATTTTTATTTTTTTTTATTTATTTTTATTTATTTATTTTTTTGTCGGGTTGGTCCTAGGTGGTCTGAGAGCTTTGTCGGCATGAGCGGTTTGACTACCGCACCCCCCCCCAAAAAAAACGGTGCCGGTTTGGTCTCGGGTGGGTGAACACGGGTTTCGGGTGGTCCTGTTTGCCATGTCCAAACCGATGATTGGGTGCAGGGTTTGGGCATCAGAACCCAGACAGACGCACACCTTTACTGCAAAACAATGTTCAGAAGAACTCCGATGCAAAATGCACAAAAGTAGGACATTTTCTGCTTGTCCTCTCTAAGTGACTCTGTGTGTCGAATTAAGTTTTAAAAGCTGAGTATGTCGTGTGACCAAATAAACCAGGATCGTACTCAGTAACGTCATTAGCCATTAGCCAGCCATCTCTTTACTTTTGTCAACAAACAACTCGTGATACATAATGAATATTCAAAACGGCAATTTCCCTTCACGTGGAAATGGTACAATTTGCCTAATGCTTTAATTCAAGTTCATCTTTATTCCTAGCATCTCAATATTTGCAGTATTAGTGGAAATTTTTTCAGAGCATGACGAAGCCAAGTTACACGATGTTTTTCTATTAATTAAGTTGTTAATCTTGAATCAAATTGACTAAATTGTAAAGGAGGGGGCGCTAGTAATGTTTATGTCCTTATGTACACACCAGATACTACGTACTAACAATATATTTCAAAGTCGTCTTCTACCTCGTCCATTTGCGTCGTCGGATCCAGAGTTCACATTATAAAGCATTGACAGATTGCGCTGTGATATATTGTGTACGTAAAGTATACTTACGCACACACAGCATGCATGCAGTATACTACTGATAGTACACAACGTTACCAAGCTTGTCCGACGTCCTTGGAATAGTCGTACATACGTAACGTTGATTGTCGGTCATTCGGCACATCTACAATTTTTGGTCAAGGTTTTTGTCTGCACAAGTAAGTGAAATTATATTACTGGTAAGATCTTTTGGCATAAGATTGTTTCGAATTAATGGAAAAATATGCTTCCAACACTGAAAGGAATTTGGAAACTTGTGGTTCTGCCTTATGTTTACATTTTACAATCTTTATTTACTTCGTTAGGTTAGTTGAGCCTAGCCTAACATTAGGCTAAGTTTTCTTGGCAATAGCATATGCTTCCAACACTGAAAGGAATTTGGAAACTTGTGGTTCTGCCTTATGTTTACATTTTATAATCTTTATTTAGGCTACTTCGTTAGGTTAATGGAGCCTAGCCTAGGCTAAGTTTTCTTGGCAATAGCCAGCGTGAGCCTGTATTCGATACCCTGTTCTTGACTTTTCAGGAACATTACGAGAAGATGGAAACTTGTTCAGCAGTGTCGAACAAGAACCCAACAGTGCAATACTACAGTAGTTCGCAGTCTGCTGACCTAGGTCAGAAACAGGCCTAGGCTAGGCCTATACCCATTAACAAAATTGGGCTATCGCACCTTCAAAAATTTTGATGAATGGTCTCGAACTTTCTCAAATTCAAGTATACTCCTACATAATTGACCTCTACGGGTCCTTTATATGTTAAAGAACCTTCATTCTAAGATTATTTGCACTTAGGCCTAGTGTCCAAAAAGAGACCAAAAATTTTGATTTACACAAACAATCCTGTTTTGTTTTTTAAACATTCTATGCAACTGCTAAATCGTGTAGTAGGATGTTCACACTTTGCATGCTAAATAGCATGCATTGTTGTTCAATTGTGACATAGGCTAGTCCATAGCTATGGTTACACTGATACACGCACATACGTGTATGTAGCAACAATCATTGCAGAAACACATAGACAATGTTACTCTCACAGTAACATGCGGTCAAAAGTTTGTGTTGCAATAGCCTAGGCCTAGTTCAGGGAACAAAGTGTACGTGAGAGCTAGGCCTAGGTACCCTAGGCTAATACTACAGTTACTACGGATACACAGACTGTACTAGAGAAATTTAGTCAAACTTCATAGCACCTGATTTTCAGGCACCGCAAATGAGTACTAGGCTACATGCATAGTATTCATAACCATCCTGTCGGTAGCCTACTATTAAGCACACCAGCAGTGTACAAAAATGACTGACAATACTGTTCTGTTTAGCTTACGTACAGTATGTGGTCTAATGTCGACGTCACCTGCATACATACAACATACATGCTAAGTACGTTCATATATAGGCCCTATGGTGCCGCCGCCGTACTGTGTCATGGTGGCCTATCACAATTTATTTTTCATAAGCCTGCAAGTCAGTTGTTAGGTCGCCTAGCCTACTCCTGTCAGGCACATGTTCTGCTTAACTTCTTGTCGTTTGAAAAATGGCATGGGCTAAGTACACTTTCGAAGGGTATTGTGCTGCAATTTCCTTAGCATTTCTTCCATGGGAAGACATCTCCGCCAACTTTGTTGGGTAAGGCTAGTAAGTTTCGCATTGGCCACCGAGCCATACCGAACACGTTTTACCTATATCGTAGTGTCAAATTTTATGGGTTTTCCATATTTCGGACCTAACTTGAACATTTTGTTTTTATGGAATTTTGGGTGGAATCATTGAACATTGCCAAGTTAATGCTCACATTGTGGGTAGGCCCCTAGGTCTATAATTTTAATGGACAGATGGAGAGCAATATTTTTTAGGCTACATTGCACAGCACAGTAACCTGTATTGTAACATGATTGTCTCATTTCATGGGATTTAGGCTCAAGGTCTGGCCTTCGCAGCTAGCTTGCTTGGCTCCACGGTGCATTCCATGTCAGGCCCACGCCGAAGTTACGCCAAGAAAAACAATAGAAAATATAAGGAAAATGCTACAGCCCTGTAACTCCACGCTTTAAATCTTCAGATCGAAGTGTATGGAATGCACCCTGGGCATGACTTGGTGTCCACAGGCAGTCGTAGCATTGTGTGGTAAAGTATAAGTAACCTAGGCTTATAACATAATTTATAAAAAGACAAGTTAAAGCACTTCACAGCATTTGGCACCAACTAATAATAGAACATATGATTGTAAGAGTAGTAGTAACATTCTCAGGTTGTACAAGTCACAAGTCAGACCACACTTAGAGTATTGTTGTCAGGCATGGCACCCTTACCTTCAAAAGGACATTGACAATCTTGAAAAGGTTCAACGCCGTGTTACCAAAATGATACTGTACCTGAATTGTCCACTCTTAGCTATGAAGAAAGGCTTGAAAGATCTGGTCTAATCTCTTTGGAATTATGCAGATTAAGAGCTGATCTTATTGAAGATTTTAAAATTGTTAAAGGACTGGAAGATGTTGACCCAGCAACTTTTTCTACTATGTCTGATAGCAAAACTAGAGGCCATCAGTTTAAACTCCAGAAACATCATTGTAAACTTGATGTCAGTAAGTTTTTCTTCAGCCAAAGGGTTGTAACAGAATGGAATAGTCTGCCACCAGAAGCAGTAAATTCTCCATCAGTTAATGGATTTAAAAATGTGATCGACCCAATCCTACAGAAAAGAAGGGGGCTCTACATAAGCCAAAAGAGGCTGCCTGCCCCAGTTTTCACGATCCCATCGGCATTTACTGCTGATGGGTTCTGGTGAGTTAACTTCACATAACTAAACCGAGATATTTCCGCTTGTCCTTAATATTACCCATTTGCAGGAATGTTCCAGTAATGTTTTGCAATCAGTTGAGTAGTAAGCAATTCATATGAACAAGGAATGTCTTCAAGGAAAAAAAAAGCATTTCTTGGGGAGAAAGCACAACTTAGCCAAGCATGTTTAGTCATCACGCAATGGTGTGGTCACGTGATGTATAGGGAATTTTTCCCCATTCAGAATCCAGTTCCCATTACAGGGTTCCCCTGGCATTCTTTTTGTGAGGCGGCCCCTCACAGTTTTTGGCCACCACCTCACCTCACAGAAATTTGCTAGAACTGCCACCTGTACAGCTGTACTAGCTATAGAAGTATTTGATAGTTCTCATTCACTGATGGTACCAAAGCTGGCATCATATTACACCCATGGACTCATACCACCTCACACTCTCTTAAACCCAGGGGGAACTCTGCATTAGATAATTTGGCCTCATGTAATGGCATAGTTACGTAGAAAAATTCAAAAAGTTCACTAATCAACAGGGATGCACACATCAAGGCATTTGGGTGTTGCCATTATACTCCACCTGTGTATTGTCCCAGAATTTTATTGCTGAAGTTGGGAAAGCTATTTATTTCCATTTAAATAACATTAACTGCATATAGTTGGTATTGTCATAGCTGTGCATGCATTTATACTGTATTCATTATAACATATTCCACTTTCCTTGTTTGTACAGATGACCCAGCCATGTGCCCACATTCTGCATAATTCATCGACATAAACAAGAGGCCATGATGTTTTCTGCTGAAAGAGAAGAATGGTTATACTTGCACAACAGTTTATTGTTGGAATCTAATTACTGTATTTGTTAGCAAGTGAGCAGGAAAAGTGAAGATTCAATTGGCTATTCAGCATAATGATAGAAAACTATTGTATGTAGTACATGTTTATAAGTTTCTTGATTGAATTTCATTTATGCAACTTTTGGACTGAAATTCAGCCATGTTCTAATGGGTGAAATGGTATAGGAACTCTAAGTTCATCTCTTATCCTACAGTATCACAGGACTGTATGATTTTACATTGCTGTAAAAGATCTACCATTTAAATCTGTACTCTCTGTGGATAAAAATTCAAAGGAAAGAATATCAAAAACTTTACCTTGTTTAAATTAATGCAGGAACGTAATACGGCCATGTACTGTACTTTGTGGAAACAGATTGACGGAAAAGTTGTTAAAGGATGGTGCTAGTACTCGTAAAGGAGAGGGTGTAATATCCTGTAATGAAAAATGATGAAAATGCTTGGAGCAAACAATTCTAGCCAAGAGGTTTTCCCAAATGGCGGATTTGAAAAGGAACGAAAAATATCCTATGGGAGGATTTTGAGACAGTCTGTCTCAGATGGTACCTTCACATGTGGATGTTGTTATGAATTAATGGTAGAACCTACCACTTTGAACTGTGGACATAGCTTTTGCCGTATATGTTTAGCAAAATGGTGGAAATCATCCGGTAAGACAACTTGCCCTGGCTGCAGACAACCTTGGAAAGGCTTCCCTAGAGTCAATATTATTCTCAGGTAATGTAAGAACATATTTTGCTGTGCTTTTTGTAAAGGTGGAAGTTGGTTTGTGGAGTGGTAGAATGAAATGCTGCATTCAGTTCAATATTAGGTAACAGGGTAACTTTATTTTCAAGAAATAAGGTTCTCACAAAAAATCACTGCTCTGTAGGCTACATGTAGCTCAGTGATAACTTGTTGGCACAATCTTTCTCATTTTCAAATGGTGCAACATTGATGAATCTTGCAGTGTAATAGTTTGGTTCAGTCAGTCTGTTGAAAGAGTTGCTGGTGGGATTGAATGGTTTCTTTAGAAACAACTAAAGATAGTTTTTATGTGTGCGATGTTGATGCAAAGTAAATGTACCATGCTCCTTTATAGTTATTTTGAATGGTACATTGATTGTGGGATTGTACTACAATCCCCGTTTTTTAAGCTAACATCACCCTACATTTTATGAAAGGATGAGTGGTTTGTCTCAGTTTACTGTAAGAGCTCATTTCAGATTTATCTAGTAAGCAAGGACTTCATGTTGATCAATCAGCATTTTTCAACCATTTCTGAAGATGGTAGGTTGCTGTAAAGCAGGTTTTCAAAATATGTACAGAAAATTTCAGTGAAGTTGGAAACACATAGTATGCAACGTGTTTCTTGATAAGTGGAACCATCCTGTATCCCATTTTATACTGTGCTGTGACTGAGTATTGTTTCCAACAGTGGTCTTCCTTTATTAAATATTGAAACTCAAGTATTTCTGTATACTTCACACTTCACAGAAGGTAAAATCAGTTGCATTGTTTGTATTACTAAAATATGACTGATAAAACGTAGCCATGAAATGTGTTTCCTTCACAAAGTTTTTCCTCCCACTATTTAAAGTGAATGATTATTGATAAACTAAATGAATGAAGAATGGAAATTTGAATCAGTTCAGCAATGACAGTCAAAATTCTGATTGTTTAGTGTTTACATTGTACCAATCATCCAGAAATGTCTGGAACAGTTTTAATTCTATACATATGTGCTTCTCTGTACTTCCATTGCTTTTGTTGTGTGGAGGTCAGATTATTTTCATGTACACTTTGTATTCATAACTACAATATATACGATACTAATTGTCCAACAGAAATTCAATGCAGAAGCTATTCACAGCAGAACTGTTTGAAAGACAAAAAGCTCTCCTAGATAGTGGTGCAGAACAAATTCTTAAGGATTTTGAATCTAAAGGTGAAGAGATGCAGAATGCTGATGCCCAAGGTCTGCAGAAACCAGCCAGTTGGTTAAGAGAAGGCTTCTTCTATGGAGTTGTAACCACCCTGAGTATAGTTTTTGTAAGTGCAAAGTTTTTGCATTGTATGTAAAAGATGGGTAGGCGGTGCACTCTGTTGGTGAATCTCGCACGGTTTTTAGGAAAGGCCCGAAACAAACTCCTCACCCCCTCTCCTTCCCTCCCCAGTATAAGGCAAATGTTCTATTAAACTACATATTGTTATTTCCTTGTTGACATGCAGAACCCTTCTAAGCATCACAAATAATTGGTCCTCAAAATGATAATTCATTTAAAAAAAAATTTCCTCAGCCCTCAGCCCCCACCCCCCCGGTATTTCAGCCTACTACACCACTGAACATTGTAAATTTGAGTTTTTGGAAAAGGTTGTTATAAGGGCAGTATCTACACAGTGAGCTACTTTGCAAACCTAATTGCACCTGTTTTAAGATTAAGAGGTAGACATATTTCAAAAATAAGTCTCGTGTGAGTTATGTTGCCAGTGCCAGTTCGAAAGGAGTTTCAAGATCAGGGACTTATGTCAACACAGTTTTAGACTGTATGTTCATAACTGTACCTTTCAGTCTGCATCCATCTCTTTGTTTGAGAAATCCCTGAATATTTTACATTTTCAGCTAAATGTTTTCAACATTTTGTTTTTGTCCAGATTTTTCAAGCAATATCCAACTGGGGAAACTCTGACTACGATCTTTTAGTATACAAACCTTTATCCTCCTGGAAGGCCACAGATGTGGCACAATGGCTGACAGAGCTTGGTTCATGGGCTGCACCTGCCTATAGCAAGTCATTCCTAGAAGCAGGAATAAGTGAGAACAATTGGTCTTTTCCTTTATTCAATAATTTCCATTCATCTTTGTCTTTTTCATCACTTTCACTAACAAATTATTGACCATAGGCCTAGTGGTTGTGCTGCTGTACTCAAGTGTGTCAGGGCTTTGCCTACTGAACACAGTGTTAAAATCCCTGCAGTGAACCATCTGAAATCCTTTGTCTGTGGAGGACTAGTCTCGTTATTATACTGTAGTAATATCATTACCTAAGATTCTGAGGTAATCACATAGTATTCCTTCCCACAACTATTCTGTACCAACTGTGGAGGGCATATTGAATAAATAATGGTATACAGTATAGTTGTGATGGTGTGTACATTCATACTATTCAGGACCCCAGCATCTTATCATGGAAAGTTATGAAATGGTACAGTAAGTCCCTAGTGCTCAAAAAGACCTTGAATGTTACTAATTTAATAAATTTGAGATGTCACGGAAATGGTCAAGAAATTTTGAAAAACTAACTGCTAATAAATGCATGTAAAATATGTATTTTATGCCAGAGTTTTGCACTCAAGAAAAAGGGTATAGCCATGGATTGGTCATAAAAAGGTCATGCTAAATTCATGCACTTTTATTACCATCAAAGTGCAGGTACCCTGCTTGTTATAAGATTGTGGTAGCTAATGGTCTAATGAACAGGGCAGCCTAAATTGCAATACGAGAGGCTTTGCCTAAATTGCAAAACAGCAGGCTTGACAAAGTTTAAAAGCTTTCAGTTCTGACTATGTCAAAGCCCTTGTAATAATTATCTTGACTGTTTGTCATTCAGTGCATTGCTGTAATTTTGAAGGCCGTCCATTAGCTGTGTGTATTCTATACACGAGACTGTGCTTATCAGTTATTTAGTTGACTTTTCTGTTAAAGTAATGTTCACTTAACAGTTAATATTACCAAGCAAGTTGGATCAGTTCTAAAAAAAAAAAACTGATAACAATTATGTACTTTGAGAAAACATGAGTATATCTTGGAGTAACTTGGTTCTTGTTATTTTGCTAGGCATAGTTTCAAAGTAAATATTTACTTGCAATAATCTCATATATATATTGACTTTATGGAGGAAGAGGAGATAATGTAGTACGCTTTCTGTGGATTACTAGGAGGTGTGTCAAAATGGTTGTAATACTTATGTGATGCAATAGCCATTGCCGGTATTGAACAAAGTGAGTTTTGCAAGAATGCCTTCATGTGGGCTCCCTGCTTCTATTTTTGGTTGCGATGATAAGAGAAACCTATGCATTCATGATGGCGTGTGTGTGTATGTATGTGTGTATGTGCGTGTGTGTGTATGTGTGTGTGTGTATGTGTGTGTTTGTGACACTTTGCTCGTTAACACGATATCTCAAGAAGGGAAACTCTGACAGTTCTCAAACTTGGTACATAGATGCCCCATATTGAGAGGAAGAACCCTATTGTTTTTGGTGGGGTTCAAAGGTCACCTGGGGTCACCGGGGGTCAAACTCTGAAAACCTTGTTAACACAATATCTTGAGGTAGGAAGCTTGGATGAATTTCATACTTTGTAGGTAAATGCATTTTGGTATGAGAGATAATCCTATCATTTTTGGTGGAGGTGAAAGGTCATCTGGGGTCACCGGGGGTCATACCCTGGAAACTTCGTTAACACGATATCTCAAGAAGGGAAACTCTGACAGTTCTCAAACTTGGTACATAGATGCCCCATATTGAGAGGAAGAACCCTATTGTTTTTGGTGGGGGTCAAAGGTCACCTGGGGTCATCGGGGGTCAAACTCTGAAAACCTTGTTAACACAATATCTTGAGTTAGGAAGCTTGGATGAATTTCATACTTTGTATGTAGATGCGTTATGGTATGAGGGAGGACCCTATCATTTTTGGTGGAGGTCAAAGGTCATCTGGGGTCACCGGGGGTCAAACCCTGAAAACTTCGTTAACACGATATCTCAAGAAAGGAAACTCTGACAGTTCTCAAACTTGGTATATAGATGCCCCATATTGAGAGGAAGAACCCTATTTATTTTTGGTGGGGGTCAAAAGTCACCTGGGGTCACCGGGGGTCAAACTCTGAAAACCTTGTTAACACAATATCTTGAGGTAGGAAGCTTGGATGAATTTCATACTTTGTATGTAAATGCGTTTTGGTATGAGAGATAATCCTATCATTTTTGGTGGAGGTGAAAGGTCATCTGGGGTCACCGGGGGTCATACCCTGGAAACTTCGTTAACACGATATCTCAAGAAGGGAAACTCTGACAGTTCTCAAACTTGGTACATAGATGCCCCATATTGAGAGGAAGAACCCTATTGTTTTTGGTGGGGGTCAAAGGTCACCTGGGATCATCGGGGGTCAAACTCTGAAAACCTTGTTAACACAATATCTCCAGTTAGGAAGCTTGGATGAATTTCATACTTTGTATGTAGATGCGTTATGGTATGAGGGAGGACCCTATCATTTTTGGTGGAGGTCAAAGGTCATCTGGGGTCACCGGGGGTCAAACCCTGAAAACTTCGTTAACACGATATCTCAAGAAGGGAAACTCTGACAGTTCTCAAACTTGGTACATAGATGCCCTATATTGAGAGGAAGGACCCTATTGTTTTTTGTGGGGGTCAAAAGTCACCTGGGGTCACCGGGGGTCAAACTTTGAAAACATTGTTAACACAATATCTCCAGGTAGGAAACTTGGATAGATTTCATACTTTGTATGTAGATGCGTTATAGTGAGAAGATGAATCCTACTGTTTTTGGTGGAGGTCAAAGGTCATCTGGGGTCACCAGGGGTCAATGTCTGAAAACCTTGTCAAGACGATATCTCCAGGTAGGAAGCTTGAGTAGATTTCATACATGGTAATATCGATGTGTTATAGTGAGAAGATGAATCCTATTGTTTTTGGTGGAGGTCAAAGGTCATCTGGGGTCACAGGGGTCAATGTCTGAAAACCTTGTCAAGACGATATCTCCAGGTAGGAAGCTTGAATAGATTTCATACATGGTAAATTCGATGTGTTATAGTGAGAAGATGTACCCCATTGTTTTTGGTGGAGTTCAAAGGTCATCTAGGGTCACCGAGGGTCAAACACTGAAAACCTTGTTAACACAATATCTCAAGGGAGAAAGCTTGGACAGATTTTATACTTAGTATGTGGATGTGTTATGGTGAAAAGATGGCCCCGATTGTTTTTGGTGGAATTCAAAGGTCATCAAAAAGCAAAATTTCCCAAAAATTCCCAAGAATATTACATGGGTTCACCACAGGTCAAAGAGCAAAATTTCCCAAGAATTCCCAAGACTAAATAGGAATACAAAACTGTAGTTTTCCAACATGTTAAGATAGCATTTGACCATTGACTGAAAGGTATGGGACATCATGGCTTTATTTGGAATAGAACATATATCATCGAAACCTCAATGCATTTTTGCATTCTGGTTTATAATTTTGTTTCAATTTCTGCCTTGAAGGGCAGTTTACCTTAGGACATCCACAGATGTTGAGGAAGCCTGCCGCTAATAACACTAATTAAAGCATTTGAGGCTGCTGACCAATTAAACAGTTAAGACCAAATTTGGCATCTTTTTTCTTGAAAGGTCAGGTCAGATGCAAAAGCAGCAAATAATTCATGAAAGTTGGATAAAAATTGGCTTACTGTGGGCCAGCCAGGATTCAAACTTGAAACCTCCAGTTGCTTTGCTTCAAATGCCACTGGCTTAATTCAAAAAACTATAGCATTGCAAGCAGTGAAAGTAATCAGCATGTGGGTCACAAAGGTCCATAGAAGAAGAGACAATATTTTTCAATCTTAACTACATACAGTATTTTTTAAGGGGAAAAAATTGAAAATACAACCATTAAATATAACTTCAAGAACTTGTCATCTTGAAGTGTTTTGAATACAGTGAAGTAGCTTTCCTGGACTAAAAGAACTAAAAGGCTGCAGCCCTGTGTTTATGTGCAGACATGTGTGGTCAATACATACTGTTTGTATGCTTAGTCCCATACCATAGCATTTACAATGTGGTATAATATGTACAGTCGTGTTTGATAGTAAAATGTATGTTAATGTACAGACATGTGTGATGAACCATAGAAATTGTCCATTTCTTTACTGCATGCTGTACCAGCTACTGTACTGTAATCAGTATTTACAACTCTTGCATGTTTAAGGTTATGTGTTCAACATTGAGCACCATTTTGTTAACATGATGCCTGAAGATTTTGTTGTATACTATCTGTTAGTATCAGGTTGAAAGTCGCAACCAATGAATAGGTTGGCAATAATTACTTGAAAGATTTTTGTGTCTAAGTTATAGTACAGTTAGTATACAGTGTAGTGCAAGACAGCCAATACATATGGGGCTTTCTTTCTGAGTCTGACAAAAGTGACTTCATACAGCTCTGCATCTGTTCCTCATTGAATGCATATTTCCAGATAGTGATAGAATTCTATTGTTGTTCTTAATTGTGTAAAAACCTGATGGATGCTCACTGGTTTAATAAATTGCAGATAGCAGAGTCACAGTGTACTCAGGTTTAATAGGGATGTATTGAAAGTTTCATGGTACAGTCAGTAAGAGAAAGGATCTCTTTTTTTTTTGTGCCAGGTTCTCAAGATGGCTTTTTTTTTCATTAACACCTTAACCTCTAATCAGTACAGTCATCATCTAGGGTGACCTTATTCATCAGTGTTATATAAGATATGTTGCAGTCCTGTCAACTCACAAACATCATTCACAGAAGGCATTTTTAAGTGAATGATATTATTACAGACTATATGACCAACTGGTATCTGTTTGCTTCAAACATTATAACTGTCTTTGTTTGCTCGGGACAGCCCCTACAGTCTGTTATAAGAATCCCTGATTCCTTTGTCCTAATTCAGGTTATTGCTTGACAGGACTGTATCATTCATATACAGTCATTCATATTGTAAGCACTCTTCCTGACTCCATTGTCATTATTCAGAGGGTTATCTCTTTATAGTGCTAGATTATTTGTAGCTAGAATATTACGATTACTGCTTCTGATGGCTTTGTCATTATCAGATGGGTATCTTTTGATGGGACTAGAAAATGAATCTCAACTGGGAGAAGACCCCTTCCTCATCAACAATGCACTTCACAGAAAAGCAATCTTTTCTGCGTTAGAGAGAATCAAGGAAGGCGGAGGCAAGCCACCAAGAGATTTATGGGAATATAGGGTAAGTCTGAGATGCTCATATTTTAAAAATCAATTGTACTTCCTCAAAACAGATTGCATCAACCATTGATCAAAACACAACTGTTTCACTGGAGTTAATGAGCTCTGATGAGTCAGAGAATTAAAGAATTCTTGATCTTCTGCAAAAGTTATGAAAATCATGAAGTTTTTTAACTCCATGACTGGAGACCCCCCCCCATACAATTCCCAACCAGACAATTTCCTTCTGGGACAATTGACCCCCAGCCAATCCCCACATGGACATTTCCCACTATGGCAAATTTCCTGTAAACAATTCTTACGTAGAACAATTACCCCTCAGACAATTCCCCCCACCAGAAAATTGGAATTTTCAAGAATTTGGAATGTTCCTGTGTGGGAATTGTCTGGGGAAGGGGTAAATTGTCTTATATAGGAATTTTGGGGGAGGGGGTATGAATGGGAACCTAAGTAACTCTGAGAGAGTAGTGTAAATGAGGATGATCATTGACTGCTACATATCTTACAAGTCACATAGTCTTATTTAAGACTCTAGTGAGGAATACATTCAGACCTAGTAACCAACAGGTCATATGTTTTCGCCATTGCCCCAGTGACCACAGAGAAGTGTTTCAAAGAGTTTTCGTCTCGCCTGGGTGATTTTTAGCTCACACATTGTACACAGTACATGTGTGAGGTTATTAAATGGGGCAGATGCCGTCAACTTTTCAACCAAAGTTTTCAGTCTTTTGATGTGTGGAGATTTTGAGCTGAAATTTGGTACATGATTGTTTGTCAATAGAGCATAAAAACTTGCCTATTTGCATTTTGATATACAGAAGTTAAATTTGGTTTTTAAGCAATTTTTGTAGGGCTGAGTTCACTGTGCCTGCTGAACAGGTGGCTGTTTATTCCTTGCACTTATAGCAGTGTACTTGGTTGTGTGTGCAGTTGCTATCTTGCAACTGCCTATGCAGGCTTGTTTTGAAATTTGAGCCATTTACACACGTCAGTCTTTGTTCATCAAGTGGCCTGTGCAATCACAATGCTTTGGGATAACTTCTTGTATTATCAAGGTTCATTAAGCAAGGAGTTCCATGGGAACTCCCTGCATTGAGCAGCTACTTGATTCATGATAACAACATTTGAAGCAAACTCTGTGGTCAGTTTGGCTTACAAGAAAGGGAAATGGTTTAACCTGTTGTGGGGATATGTCCCATTTTGTTCCTGGATCAATTGAGATGGTCAAGTCAAGTAATTGCAATACTGTAACTGTTTTGAGTTCAACTTCAGTAGCAGCTTTTTGAGTCTGTGGTTTGTTTTGATTGAGTGCAAACCTATGCAGTGTTTGCTTGTGGAGTTGTAGGTGCAACTAAATTTACTTTACAAACTTGAACAGTTTAATAACATCAGCTTAATTTCCGTCTTGCTGCTAATTAAAGTATGTAACCTTTACAGGGCTTCTTGATTTTAGAAAATATGCAGTGATATTTATAGATCTGTCATTAAACTGTGTCACTTGTGTGTTTACATGCCTAAACGTGCATGTGATTTTTCAGTTGGGTTTTGAGTTCATTAATTATTATGCTTTTCTCTTACCTTTTGCCTTTGTAAGGTAAGGAGGTTTTGTGGAAGCAGATGAATATTTTGGTTCTTTGAGTTCCTGTTGTTAACAGACATGAGAAATTGTGTGAGCTACACGACAGCATTGCTGTTCTAGTTTATCATTGTTAGCTAAAAATTCAAACTGGGTGCTAAATTTTCAAAGTGACTTCAGAGTGAAAAAGAGGGAATTTCAAACAAGGTGAGTTCATAGTTTTGGTGACCTGACTACAGGGCTGCCAGCATTCAGTGAGGGTTCAGGGTGATATTTTGACACAATCTAAGTGGAGTGCCACCATCGGTTGGCGTTAAGAGAATCAAGAAAATTTTTGCCAAAAAGCATCCCAGTTTGCAAAAAATGGCACTTCCCATGCCCTGTGAGTTACATTTAAACATTCATTACTTGGAGATCTTATGGTTTAAAAACTGTGTAAAGGAAACTTTTGAAAAATATTTTTTTGGATGTAGTAATTGTTGACATAAGTGAAAGGGAAATAACAAAGAGCAAAACTTGTGTGTTACTTTGAAATATGTCTGAATCATTTAGATGAATACACCACTGTAGATATCTCAGATAATTGTAGCCCAGCAATTTACAACCTGGGGCAGGGGTCTAAGTGGAGGGGTCTCCCCTATCCTTTGGGAAATTTTTGAATATTTGAAGTTCCTTCGATGCAATTTGGTGCAAGATATGGTGCAAATTTTAAGGAAAAGTACTGAAAATTTTTGACATTTCTTAGAGAAGGCAAAAAATAGGGCTTTTCGTCCTTGAAAAGTGGGGGTGGAAGCACGCCTCCACCTATCACATTCTTGACTAGGGGATTTAATTCCCCCTCCCCCACCCTCTCACTTCCTTTGCATATATGGTAAGTCATATCTTTTTCACAAATAAATCTCTTCCCATGCTATGAGCCAAGGGTGTGCAACCAGCAGTTCATGGGCTAAATGCTGCCAGCATCACCTTCCTTTGCAGCCTGTGAGGCAATATCAAAGTTGCCTTATCTGCAGCCATTGACTTGATGTTTGACCACAACGTAGAGTTGACGTCCACATGGCCATGAACGTAAACAATCAGGCTAGGCCTGTGCAACTTTGTACAAGGCCCTCTATGATCTCAAGTGGCCTCTAAACTAATTACCAGGGCTTAAATTTAATTAACATGGATGTTTTTACTCTGTTCTGCAAAGTGAATAAGGTGATCTTACCAATGTAAAAACTTTTCAAGTGCAGACTATGCAGGTGGGCACTGAGCTGGTTAGGCTTGTCCTTGTTTTGCAGACCATTAGAAAAATAGAAAAATGAGAGTTTGTTATTTTTTATGTTTACTGCTGATGAAGATGCCAGCACTTAAAATTTCCTGATTATTCATGGTCTTCAGACCCTGGGAAATTTCATACAAGGGCTTCTCTCTCTTTTTTTTTTTTTTTTTTTGTGAGGAGGATCCAATCAAAAAGCATGCACAACAGTACAAAATTGGTGGAGGAAGCTGCAGTGTGGTACGATGAAGTCAAATACACGCTAGGGACAGCAAGACTCTCTACCCCCACCCCCCACGTGGGCACATGGCAGTGCAAAATCCAACTGCAACACAAGTGCATCAACAACATTGATAACCTTAGATGTGCATCCTTGATATCCTGATATCTGACTTGCTTTTTTTATCGGCCAATCGTGAAAGGTGTCATGTTTTTCACTTTTTTGTGTGAAAAATTTACGTATTGGCATGAGAGCATGACAAAAACTTGAAATGAGTGGGTCTCAATCTCAGTGTGTGAGAGTTGGCAGCCCTGTGACAAAAACCCTGTGTTATGATAGTAGCCATATTTTAATGCAGAAACATCTTTTCTTTCTTTCGACAGGCGTTACATAGAGGTCTTTCGTTGTTTTTATCCTACACAGTACGAGAGTTTCCCAGACTTACCATATCTGGGATGTATATGTTTTATTATGAAGATATCTTCCTTCCATTTATCCAAGTCACCTGTCCAAAGCATCGGCTAGGTGAAGAGAATATCCATTCATTAGTTTATGTGAGTATAAATCACTTCTCGTGTTTAAGATTTGTTTTTGCCAAGGCATAACGTTGAGGCTTTTAATGGAGGTACCAGGGATAGGGTCACCAGGGATAGGCAGTGTATGGAGTAAAAGCAATTTTAACTATAAAAGTGATTCATTTTGCTTATCACAGGTAGGGTAGGGGATGCATTCTTTCTAAAGAGCAGTCTAAAGAGCATTCAGCAGTCCTTGCTTACCCTCATCCCCGTGACACATAGCGTTGAGTTTTGATCTTCATCATTGAGTGGGATCTTGACCTGTGGCTCCATATTTGCCTAAGCAAATTAAATTTCTATTAAAGGAAATCTTTTTTTTTTTGAGGGGGGAGGGTAATTGTCCGAAAGGTGGCTTTTGCAGTTGAGGCAGAATCTTCTTTTTTCACTAAATTGAAAACCTCATATATACTTTTAGTGTATTCTTTTACAGAATGAGTTAATGTTTGCTGTATAAAACAAACTTCAAACAGTCATGTTAGGATATCTTAATGAAAATCTTACACTGCATACATCTTGTGAAAGTGGTTTTACCATCCTTGTACGTACATTTACAGAGTACCAGGAGAATGATCTTAGGTAACAATACCAATAACATCCACATCCATAGTCTTCTTCTCGTTTTTGTTTTTAGGATGATTCTTCAATAACTAAGGAGCAGTGGGTAGAATTTCTTCCCAAGTTCATATTTTTGCCATATTACCTCTTTGCTGAGTTTGCCTGGGAGTATCTTGATGTAAACTTTGTCACATGCTCCCTGGTTATTGCAAATTGTGCCTTACTTACCATGATTGAGCTGAAAGCCCTCCGAGAGACCTGGCGGAGAGGTCTTGGGTGAGTAACACTTTTTGTCTACACAAAAAAGAAGAGTAAGTTTAAAGTAAGCTTCACAAGGGCTGTGGGCTAAAACATTAATAATTCAACACTGGTTGTTGTTGTTTGCAACTGGATTGGACTTAAATATAGAAGGACCAGAAGGTTAGAATGCCCAGGTGCCAGATATTTAGCTCACACCAGCAAAGCTGGTGTTAGCTTATATCATTGTGGGCCATCTGTGTATCTGTCTCTGTTTGTCATTCTGTCCACACTTGCATAAAAATTACGTAGAAAAAATTGATAAAAAAAAGTCTGGTGCATTGTTCAATGAATTTGTCAGAAAGTTGGTCACAGTTATTGTGGAATGAGAGTCCTTCAGAGGGGTGTAGAAAAATATAGGTCAAAGGTCATCTTAGACCCATTTCATACCATAGTTTTGTAAATTATATAGACAGTCTGTCCTCCTAGAGGCATCACAGAATTATTATTTAAGTTGCTTAGAAGTATTATTGGCATATGAAGATTGAAAAGTATATCCCCAATTTCCTACCAAAGATTATCTTGGAACCTTCTTTACTAGTTTTATGTGGTTTTATTTAGGCCCACCCAACTTAACATGTTTCACAAAATCTCTCCACTTAAGAAGTATTTGTGGTTGAGAGGTCAACTTTGTGAGTTTGTTAAGATTAAGATAAAGAGAACCATTTGTTATTGATTCCTTGACGTAATCCATGCGATGGTGATGCTGTGTGTATGTGTGTATGTGACACTTTGCTTGTAAACACTGTCTCCAGAAGGGTAACCTCAAGGGATCTCATACTTGGCATGTAGATACCCCTTATGGAGTAGATTATCCCTAGTGTTTTTTGTGAAGGTCAAAGGTCATTTGGGGTCACCAGAGGTGGAATGGTAAATACCTTGGAAATTGCTTGTAAACACTATCTCAAGATATTTAACTTCAAGGAATCTCATACTTGGCATGTACATGGCCCATATTAGAAAGATGAGCCCTAATGTTTTTGGTAGAGTTCAAAGGTCATTTGGGGTCACCAGAGGTCAAAAGATTTGAAATTTTGTAAACACTATATCTCAAGCAGGCTAGCTTTGATGAATCTCATGCTTAGCATGTGAATGGCCCATATTAAGTTAATGATGCTCATAATTTTTGGTGGAGGTCAGAGGTCATTTGGGGTCATCAGAGGTTAAAAGGTTAAACCCTTGTAAACGTGGAAGTCAAAGGTTATTTGAGGTCACCAGAGGGCAAATGGTCAAAATCTTGTTAACATAATATTTCAAGTAGGAGAACTTTGATGAATCTCATACTCAGCATGTTGGTGGCCCATATTGAGTAAATGATCCCCATGGTTTTTGGTGGAGATCAAAGGTCATTTGAGGTCACTAGAGGTCAAAAGGTTAAAACCTTGTAAACATGAAATCTCAAGCAGGGTAACTTGGATGAATCTCATACTTAAGATGTGAATGGCTTGTGCTGAGTAAATGATTACTCTTGGTTTTGGTGGAGGTCTGAGATTATTTGGAGTCACCAGAGGTCAGAAGGTTGAAACTTGTAAACACTATAAACAAAAACCCTTTTTATCCGAACACAACGGGACCGAAGGTTGTTTGGATAACGAAAAAATTCAGATAAATGGGGTTACAAGTTTTTGCCTCAAGTACAGTACACTGGGTCCATAAGACAGTGTGTCAACACATTCCCAAAATAATTCCGAAAAGCCTAAAGATTGCACACAAAATCCCCCAAAATATTTCATTACTATTTTTTGTGAACGATGATATGACAAATAAATTTTAAGACTTCTAAAACAGAGAGAGCCTTCTCTCGTCTGAATAACCAATGCTCTCTACACACTAAATGAGTGTGTGGGCTGAAGAAAAGCTGTAATGATCTGGAGAGGTATCTAGAGTATATATTCTGCATAAATTTCCAAAACTGTTAGAGACACATGTGTAGGAGACTTTCAAACAGCAGTTCGCAATGTTTTTGTAAGGTCTACTTTCATTATTTTTAGGTATAAAGCTCACTACATTACTAACTTTTCAGATTTAGTGAAACTAGGACTTACGCTAGCCTAACATATTTTTGTGTTAGAGGATATTGAGCCTATACCAACTCATGGCTCCTAACAACAATTTCCAAGCAAATACGTACGATATTTCTTCCAAATTTGACAAAGAGATAACAGATTGTTTTCTATGTCCACATGTCAGCCGTTTTAGCCATCATGACATCTTTCCATGACTTTTAAAAGTCCCAAGAAAAATTAGTGCAGTTCTGCAAAAATTTACATTGAATTTTGCCTTATAAAGCACTGAAAACTTGGTGGATACTACCGTAATTGTGTTGACTATTATTGTTGTTAAATCTGATGGCTAGTTCGAATAAATGGGGTTTCGGATAAACGGGGTTTTACTGTATATCTTGAACAGAGAAACCTCAATGAATCACATACTTGACATGTGGATGGCCCGTACTGAGTGAAGGTCAAAAGTCATTGGAGGTCAAAAAGTTTATTAATATGGCATTAGTGTGTTTGATCTATGCCCAGGGATTCTACACATTCTTTGCCAAAATTGTAAAGACAGTAATTTATGAAACACTGTCAATTTGAAAACTCAGTAGTAGACTTATTTTTCATTGGCAAGGAATCACTTGTGGTTGGTATTTCAATGATGCCTCTTGTCTCTAAACAAACCCTGTGCATAGAGCAGATGTGAGAGCATGAAGTGTTAATGTAAAGTTTCAGTGGAGAGATTGAAGTTCAGAACTCAATTTTTCAGACAGAAAGCATTTGTGCATTCTATGCCAACTGATTTGGTGCAGCTACAGGGTATTATGCCACTTTTGATGCATTTGATGGGGTAAAGGACTGCACCTCTAGGATCATTTTGTTCAGTTGTGGTGACAAACTTGTTGCAGGGAATAATTTATCTAGTATCGCATCGCAATTTGCTTTACAAGCTGGCCAAACTGCTGCACAAATTCAAAAACATATAGCACTTCCTTGTGTGTAAACCAGTAGAGTTTAGTGATTTGCTCAAAACAAGTTAAAAATCATCACAACTGTGATGCAAAATTGAAACACTAAATTACTCCCTGTATTTTAATAAATCTTTTGTGGTATGAGCTTCTGCACCTATTGATGTTCTAGTTTTCTTCCTGTATGCGTATCCTTGGAAGTTATTTACACAATGGTTTTTAGTGGTCTATACAGGTTATTCATAGATTTAAGGTAAAAGGCCACTCTGGAGTCATTTTAGGTCAATAATTAAGCCATACAAGATGATACTTTCTCAGTAATCGAAGAGTGTATGTCATTCATATAACATGTTTTCATAATTCTGGAGTTAGAGTTAGATGAGGTTTTACAGCTCAGTTTCTAACCAGTTGGTTTAAGTTGGGCCAGCCACCACCTTTTTTCCCGTTATGGCTCACTGGCTCACAGTCAGAATTCTGGAGATCCAGAAATTCAAGTGTTGGTTTTGCAAAGACAATCTTTCAAAAGTTTTTATTAAACCCATCCAAGTAATTCCGTAGTCTCTGTTTATATTTTCTTCTTCATTTATTGCTTCATTAGCAGATATTTTGAAGAATGTAATTGAAAGCTCTTCACATGAAGTCTTATCTTCAGTGTGCACATTGTTTTCAAATGAACATTGTTTTTCATATTTTTTTCATATATTCCACAGGCCGGCAGTCTGGGCTCTCAAGAAGCAGACCAATACAGTTCTTATTCTCTTCTTTTCCTACATCTTCTGGCCATTGATTCCGTTAATCGTCTGCGATCTCATCTTCTATATCTCAATGTATTACTCAGTCTGCATCAACTTTTTTGAAGTTTTCCTTCAGTGATGTGCATTGCTTTAAATACCTTTCTCCTTCTGTGTCCCATTCCTTGAGGGTTAAAAGATAATCATTATTCAGCTCATGAAGTCATTCCTGGAGTGTGAACGTCCTGCTTCCCTGCATCACTATGGAGGTAATAGTGCTGCTGTAATTGGCAATTCACTGAGCAAGCAGGGTCAATAGTCAACACCATGAATGGAAAGAAATTCTCATTCATTGCCTTTATCATCTATAGCGTATGCAAAATTGGAGATGTGGTATGTATGTAGTTTACCATGGCAACACTGATGTTTATGAGGAATTTGGAACCCTGTTAAATTATGCAATTTTTATGCAAGGGTAAACATCGAAAAGTGGTCAGGTAGTAAGGGAAATAGCTTTAATGTGAGGGAAGAATGGTTTGAATTTTAGCAGAGACCATTTGTTTAGGTGGTTAAGAATAAAAAGTGTACTTTAAAGAGTCATGAACTTGTGCCTTCCATGAAATTGGTTTTCTGGATTGTGGTTTAGGGTCATGTCCAGAAAGTATTTTTATCCAATAAATGAAAACACAGCCAAAGAAGGCACTAAAACCAGTCAGTTTGGGATTATCTATCAGTGGGTTATTTCAATATTATCACACCTTGTACTTGGTATTAAGACTGTTGACACATGTTTCAATAATAGATTGAGACATACATCAATTTGAGGATGAGACAAGTTGACTTGAAATATTATTTATATTCTGAAGTCAAATTTCATTACAGTTTTGAGGTAAAAAAATGACTTTTTGGCATTTTGAATATGATCTGAGGTAAAAATAGTAATGCATTAAAACTAAATACAGATCCTGAAACTACGAACATCCTGATTCTAGAAACTGCAAGAAGTCAGTGTTTTTATCTGCTGTGTGAATCACATTGGCTGAAGTGCACATGATTAAAGTGTTGCTCTGTGAATTTGATCATTAATTGTAAACAGAGAGCCCACTCCTCAATAATATGCTTACATACCTGAATGACAAAGCATTAATGTGGAAATGTTACAAAATAAACTAAAAAAAAAGGTTACTCTAAGTAAAATTTAATTTATTAGTTAAACTATGATTTACTGTTCAATATTTGAATGATTCATCTGGTTGGTTGTATTCAACTCTCATCATCTGTTATGCAAGGAAATGATCTTTCATATGCTGAACAAACAGATTTTCTTGGTTTGCAAGTTTACTGGATGTAAATTACATTGCAAGGTAAAGTCCATTTCTGTCATTTATCAAAGACCTGAATTTATCAAAGACCTTTGGTCCCTGTCAAATTCTTTCCTGCAAGTGTCTAGCATGCGTCTCCTTTTACAAGTTTGTGAAAGTTGCCAGACACATTGCAAAAGATTCAGAGATTCTGCATTCTATCCTCTTTAACCTTGCTTCATTCCATAAAAGGACATGCTACGTGCAGGGCCTGATCGAGGGGGGGGGGCACAAGGGGCGTACGCCCCCCATTTTCATCAAAGCAATGATTTTTGTAACCAAAATTTTACATCTCCAAGCCTATAGTCAGAAGAAATCCTTCCAGAATACATAAAACAAGTTAAACTAAATGTTGACAACCAGAAGAACTTTGCATCTGGCAAGTCTACCCCCTTCCTTTGTGCCATGCACTTTCTGCAGATGGTTATGCTTCCCTTTCTCATATTCCTGGGTCTGGCCCTGACATGTATGACCTAAGAGCGGTTATGGGTAGCTACCTATCACTGCTTTGAAATTAAAATGTCTACTTATTGGTGAAGGCAAGTGAAAAATGTGTTTACTTCAGATACCATGATTTTGACCCTCTGAATGGCACAGTTGCAGTGATTTACCTTCTTATGTTTTTCATATTTTCTTGTGCTAATATACAGGGTATTTGTTTTAAGTTTGAAGAGGTGAGAGAATTTTGTGAACTGCTTAAGTTTGCCAAGTTTTTAAATGCCAGTAATTCCAAAGAGCATTAAAAATCACCCTTGACTCAGAAATATGACCATTTTAGGGCAATCACAGTATGGAAAATGTAAGTGTATGAGAAGGGAATCAGAGGTGGTCATGTTGTGATGTGCACTGGCCACAGCTAGAGGATATCTCTAGGCTTTTATTGCATCTATGTTGTAACCTCAATGGATGCTTCTTTACAAGTGACAAGGCAGCAAAAACTATCTTAGTGTAAGATGGGTATCTCAAATTGTCACTGACTTTACAGGTATCAGTTTCAAATTGACCATCTGTAGACATTGTAATACAACATATACCCATGTAATTTACATCAAATGTCCAAGCAGGTGAAATATTAAGTAACCTGTGTGAAGCCCCATGCAACAAGGGCTATGTATGACAACTTTGCAATGACTCATAGTTTCTTGAGTGAATTTACACAGTTTTAGTGTATAGGTTAGTCTTTATTTGGCATTTGTGCTTGCTTGCTTGCTAAACTTTCAGCATTTCCTTCTGTGGAGAGTGTTTTGCATCACAAATTTACTAACAAAAATACTGACATGTGAAATTCATTCTTCCAGTTTCACTTGGTAATGGGTGTGTAGTCCTTTATTCTGTTTGGGACTACTGTGTTTAGATTTCTGACTTGCCTTATATTCATAAAGTTCACTGTGATCTAGATTTTTATGAAAAGATTGCAACCCAAGGTGTTTTATGATGAGTATTAGCCCAGTGTAAGTAGTAAAACCTGTCATGTGGCTGTTTAAACCAAACAAAGTAGCAGACCTTTACCTATGGCTGCTCTAGAAGACTGGTGGACTGCTTGGCTTTCAGGAATTCTCCCAGTAAGATAGCACCTATGGTAAATCTTCTGTCACTTGGAATATAGATTAAGACTTTCAGTAGTCTGTCCTTGTCATCAATGAATGCATTACTATTTTACACTTGTAGATGAACACATGAACTGGTGGCTGAAAATATTCAAAGCCATCCAATGTCTGCATTGTTTTGAATTGTGAGTTATTCAATAAAATTGTATCTTCAGATTTATGGGTCACAGTGAACCAGCAAGAGTGGCTAGCACACTGCCTCCCACCTGTCTGTACAAACATTGTAAGACAAAAAGACATTTAAGTGTTCACCCTTTTGCAATATCTGTATGTAAATGTAAGGAGGTTATCTTTGTTGGCAATTTTTTACAACCACTGAAACTTTGGTGTGGGTATTTATGGGTTCACTTTCTAATTGGTTTCTGTCAAGTACAATTCCAATCTCATGGTTCAAGCACTAACAAATGTGCCATGGCATGAGTGCAAGTTTGTCATCAATTACTACACATTTGTTTAAGGGAGACACTTCAGAATTTTCCTTTTCGTTTGTCATCTGTTGTATAAGTTGGCAGGAGAAAGTGGATAGCATAGAGAAATTAAAATTCTAATATGCTACCATATTGCTTTAATCCTGTGGATTAATGCTTTAATCCTGTGGATTAAGATGCAGTAATGATATTCCTTGATTCACATTGCTTGATGTGACTAGAATGCTAAAAAGTTTTTTTTTTTTTATTTCCAAATGACCCAGGAGTTATTTCAATTCAGATAAGATCTTTCCTCCTCAATTTCATGTGATTTATTTTAATTGGGGTAAAATAATCTAAAGTTGCTGAAACCTGTTTCAGCAATGCTGGTGCTTCCTTCAGCGAGCAAGGAAACCTTAAAGTCTGTTATTGCTACTTGATAATTTATTTTTCTTGTGGCATTTCGGAACAAAAATGTGCAATGTTAACTGTAGGGTTGTTGAGAACGTGTCGAATGAGTATGCAACAATAGGGCAAAAGATCTGTGAGTGAAATGGCTCAGTATTTTCTTCTACAATTGTACATCTACCTGCTGCTAATGAATTAATTAGAAATTTTACTTCCTAGGTTCATTCATAAAAATCATAAGTAAATTGGACTGTGTGATCAATTCTTTCTTTGCACAGGCTACAGGAAGTATTTGCTTTGTTTTTAATTTGTACAAGAGTGAATTGAAATATATTATTGCAATTAAGAATTTTATGATTAACAGATTGAATCTCACAAAATGTTTTTGGTTCATGTTATCTTTTCTGTGTTGTCAATGTATTCAGGCATTCCATTAAATGGTTTGGACAAGTCCAATCAAGATGTGCAATGCACAGCCAAGACTCCAGAAATACCCTGATTGCAAGTTACCAAATCTAGTACTATACATGAAAGAAACCTGTGAAATGAGCTCATAAACTCTTATCAGTGTGCATAAATCATAGTGACTGCCAATCCAGGAAAATGCTCTTTCATACATTAAAGCACTAACATCAGTTTTCAGTTTGATAAGGTGGGGCATATGGCTTGGTTCTTCATTCTTCATTTAAAAATTAGAAGTCACCTATTCATGCATATTTTTTAAGCATACCTGGTGCTGTATCTGGCAGATGACAGGGTAAAACTAATCTGTATTACTGAGCACTATCAGTTGGTACACTTGAGGCACCACTCATAAACCAAAGACAGACATAAATGAGTTGTTTAGGGGAAGATATTAAAATATTGAAAACATATTAATGAACTGAAGGTTCAGGACCTAAGATAAATGCAGATGATTAAAAACCAGGGAACCTTTAAGAATTCAAAGTCCAATTATATTTTTGGTACATTCAGTGAAACTGCACATAATTTTCTTACCATTCCATTTTACCCCAGGTGCTCAAAATCGTTCTCCTGTCAGACAGGCAAAGAAATACTTTATCAAAACCGCAAGTAATACTTGCAAAGAAGGTTTGCATTAAACAAGTACATACCATTTCAAGAGTACCAGACCCTCAGAATAGTTGTTAAAACCACCCAGTTACTTGATGCATACCTGTATGCATGAGCTTAACAGCTTCTAAAAGGAAGGGGCTGGGGACAGGGGATGACCTTGACGAGAACTAAGTCAAGCTAGAATCTGAAGCCCTAGCAGTGTGGGATCTGGGGACGGCTTAAGAAAACTCTGGATTCCAGATGATCTGGACTGTAAGGCATTTTCCCATTACTTGAATCCATTAAATGGTTGTTTCCACCACTTTTGAGTTTGAACTGATTGTGTCAGCTATTGTAAGCTATTGAGTCAGATATGTGCCTGCAAGTTCTAGAAAAAAATGGGGGAGGGGAAGTTAGATGATATATCCCCTCCACTTTCAAAAGTACAGGGGACACGTTCCCCCTCTCTCCCCACCCCCCATCTGTTGGTGCCTATGACCTTAATGAATCTATTGCAATCTAATTACATAGTACATACAAATCACCTCCAAACAGTTTGACTCCTCAACTGTCTTCCAAGTCCCCAGTGAGCCCATATGGTTTTCTGACCATAAACTCTTTCCACACTGATACACTCCATGAGACTGGCCAACCAGGAATTGAACACATTACCTCAACTCAAACTGAGAGTCTCATTCAGTACAATGCTGAATATTATTACTTGGGATGAAACATTCATGAATCACAGTTTATCCTCACAGCAGCAAAGCAAAAACCGCATGTCAAACGAAAAGATGCCTCACATAGGCTAAATACCATTGGACATTCATTCACCTACATGGTGGCCATTGCAATTAAACATATTTGCTAATCAAGTTTTGAATTCCAATTATATCCCCTCCTTAGAGCATACAATAACTTGTGGATGCTTTAAGTAGAGAGTTTTTTTTTTTGGATGGGAAGAAACCTCCAAAGCATGTTTGTGGCTGACAATAAGACAAGTTTATACTGTAATAATAGTCTTAGTTCTTCAGGTAAGATGCTACTACCATCAGGCAACACATTACAAATAAAGCACCACCTTTCACCTGGCCTAATATATTTATATATATGTATATAAATATGATGTTAATGCACCTTTGTCCAAGAAAATACGTGTAAATAAAATATAAATACATTTGGTTGAAAAATTGTAAAACTGCTTCCTGTCCTTAAAGTAAAAACTGAAATGGCAAATACAAAGATGATCACAAACAAGTTAGGTTAGAAAAATACTTAATAATGATCCAAAAAGTACAATATAAATCTTTTCATTTAACCAGAATGCAAAAATGCATTGAGGTTTCGATGATATATGTTCTATTCCAAATAATGCCAAGATGTCCCATATCTTTCAGTCAATGGTCAAATGCTATCTTAACATGTTGGAAAAATACAGTTTTGTGTTCCTATTTAATTTTGGGAATTCTTGGGAAATTTGCAGTTTGACCTCTGGTGACCCCAGATGACGATCTTGGGAAATCTTGGAAAATTTCGCTCTTTGACCTCTGCTGAACCCATATAAAACTCTTGGGAATTCTTGGGAAAGTTTGCTTTTTTACCTCTGGTGACCCCAGATGGCCTTTGACCTTCACCAAAAACAATAGGGTCCATCTTTTCACCATAACACATCCAAATAGTACTGTAAGTATGAAATCTACCCAGGCTTCCTACCTGGAGAAATGTGTTAACAAGCTTTTCAGTGTTTCGCCCACGTTGACCCAAGAAGACCTTTGACCTCCACCAAAAATGATTGCATTCATATTCTCACCACAATGCATCCACATACTACGTGTAAAATCTATCCAAGCTTTCTCCCTTGAGATATTGTGTTAACAAGGTTTTCAGTGTTTGACCCTCAGCCACCCTAGATGACCTTTGAACTCGGTACATCTTCTCACTATAACACATCAATTTACCATGTATGAAATCTATCCAAGCTTCGTACATGGAGATATCGTCTTAACAAGATTTTCAGAGCTTCACCCCCAGTGACCCCAAATGACCCTTGACCTCCACTAAAAATGATGAGATTCTTCCTCTTACTATAAGTCATCTACATACAAAGTATCAAATTTATCCAAGCTTCCTACATTGAGATATTGTGTTAACAAGGTTTGGAGGGTTTGACCCCCAGTGACCCCAGATGACCTTTGAACCCCACCGAAAATGATAGGATTCTTCCTCTTACTATAAGGCATCTAAATACAAAGTATCAAATTTATCCAAGCTTTCTACATCGAGACATCGTGTTAACAAGGTTTTCAAGGTTTGACCCCCGGTGACCCCAGGTGACCTTTGACCCCCACCAAAAACGATAGGGTTCTTCCTCTCAATATGGGGCATCTATGTACCAAGTTTGAGAACTGTCAGAGCTTCCCTTCTTGAGATATCATGTTAACAAAGTTTTCAGGGTTTGACCCCCGGTGACCCCAGATGACCTTTCACCTCCACCAAAAATGATAGGTTTCTTTCTCTTACCATAATGCATCTACATACAAAGTATGTAATTCATCCAAGCTTCCTACCTCAAGATATTATGTTAACAAGGTTTTTAGAGTTTGACCCCCGGTGACCCTAGGTGACCTTTGACCCCCACCAAAAACAATAGGGTTCTTCCTCTCAATATGGGGCATCTATGTACCAAGTTTGAGAACTGTCAGAGCTTCCCTTCTTGAGATATTGTGTTAACGAAGTTTTCTGGGTTTGACCCCGGTGACCCCAGATGACCTTTCACCTCCACCAAAAATGATAGGGTTCTTCCTCTTACCATAACTCATCTACACACTAAGGATGAAATTCATCCAAGCTTCCTACCTCGAGATATTGTGTTAACAAGGTTTTCAGAGTTTGACCCCCCGTGACCCCAGGTGACCTTTGACCCCTACCAAAAACAATAGGGTTCTTCCTCTCAATATGGGGCATCTATGTACCAAGTTTGAAAACTGTCAGAGTTTCCCTTCTTGAGATATCGTGTTAACGAGCAAAGTGTCACAAACACACACACACACATACACACACATACATGTTTTGGCGTCAATCGGGGACACACGTTTTTAACAGTGAAAATGCGGATATCCCCACTTGGGGTGTAACCACACTTGACTAGGGAAAAAAACGCTCATATCCCCGATTTACATGTACTACACGCATACACACACACTCATGCACCAACCCATGATGTGTGTCCTACTGACAGGTTCACAACATGTAAAATGGGGAAAACGCCAAAAATGCTCAAACTTACTGAGACACATCTTTGAAAGGTGCAAAATCCAATTTCATGGCAAATTTTGCATTCGGGAATTGGGGATATCCCCACTTGCGGGTGTATCCACACTTGCCCGGGGAAAAAAACGCTCATGTCCCCGATTTACATCTTTTACATACGCACCCACACACACGCACATACACACATACATACACACGCCATCATGACTGCATAGGTTTCTCTTATCATCAAAACCAAAAATTATGGTTTGTTACTGCCAACAACAACAACAAAAAAAAAAAAAAAAAAAAGACTAGATGGGATAACGGGCATTCCATGTGACAACCCCAATCTCGGATTTACCTGGGAGTTGATCTATCATTAATGATCATGAGTAATTTGACCTTTTTGCCAGGACTACTTTCCACAAGCAGAATTTGCTGTTCATTATAATCTTATTTTCTTTTGTTGTTGAGCTACTACTGCACCAGAAAGGCCATCAAAGCTATAAGCATAGTGTTGCTTATTCGGGTGGCTAACTGAAGTAAAGAACCATTGCTTGGTTACTTTTTTAATTTAGAACCACAGGTTTCCCCTAAAAACTGCGGTAGCTATGACTGATTCAAAAAAGGAGAAAAATTTATCAGTACGTACCACTGCTCCCAAATCCTTTCAGAGATCCATGATGTCACTGTTTGTAGCAAATAAAGAAGTACCAGACAAACAGGACCCATTTACATTTGTACAGTTAAACTTCAAAATATGCATTTCAAGTAACACTATTTACAATGCATTAATACAATGGTATCCCTCAACTTTGTTCCTCTCTTACATGCTGAAATACTTCAAACTTTATTACAGAGCTATGAGCAGAGCTGGAAAAATGTTTATTTCCCAGGAAGGGAGAAAAATTTCCCACAACTCTTTCCTTATTTCCATGTACAAAAAAGGCAAGTTTCCCTCCAATTGCCAAAATTTCCCTCCAAATGCCCAAATTTCCTGGGAAGGAGCCTCCCAGCTTTAACAATTGCTGAACCAACAAACAGTTATTCCTTAGTTTAAAGTCTGTATTAAAACTGGTTAAGGAATCTCTTAAGAGGTGGACTCACTAATTCTACAATGAAAAATACTAAATACTGCCCTCTTTAAATTCCATATTCCAGATAACATCATAATTTCAACCCCACCTTTCCTTGTAAGTATCAATTCATTTTAAAGAATGCTTCACCAGGTAAACTGTGACTCTTTCGTGTCTATGGACCTCGTTTTCGCAACCATCTGTAAAGAACTGGAGTTTCTCAGCATCGATGCTGTACATAATATTTGAACATTGCTCTACTGTAACTGATCCTAACCTTTGAAATATAAACATAAAATTCCTATTTCTTTCCATTAAAGGCAATAGGCAGTCACCCCAAAATTTGCTTTGAAAAATCAACAAACTCTTGCAAATCTCCTCTTATTGCATTGCAAGCACCTCTGAAGACATTTTGAACATAACTATTAGAAACAATAGTTAAAAGCAAGAAGAAATTCTCCTTGAATTTCCCAATTCACTAACAAAAACATTGTCAACTGAATGATCAAAATAGCTAGGAAATTCAAGAGTGACAGGGTATGCCCTGTCACTCTGATTGGGGTTATTGCATTTTCCCTTTAAATTGTGCAAAACAATCACACTTACCCATAACTAAGGGAGATGTTCTCAGCTGTGGGAGGTAATGTTGTTTCAGACTGCCATTCTAGGGGAGGGTCTAATTAAGGGACGGAGTGTTCCCCTCCTCTCTTGGGAAATTTTTCAATATTTGAGGGTCCTTAGATGCGATTTGGTATGGCATATTTTTACAGGAAATTTTACAGGAAAATTACTGAAAATATTTGACATTTTTACACAGGGAAAAAATAAGGGGTATTCATCGTATACTAGTGGTGGGAGTGGACGGAACCACACTTTTGCTCCCACACACTTTTTTGCTGGGGGTCTTAAACCCCAGTTCCCTGCTTTCTACACCTATGCAACTTACCAGAGACTGCTTTGAAAAGTATGAATAAAGTAAAATACATCACTAAAAAAATACAGTACTATTAAACAAAATAGCTGTGAGACATTTTTTTTAACTTTTAGAAATTAATATCACAGAAGTACTATAACAAGATCATTTCCTTATTAATTTAATTTGTTAATCTGTAACTTAGACTGGTTAATTTAACCAATCCCTGACCATGACCATGTGATATTAAACTTTGCATTGACGTCTTATAAGGGTAAAGTGTAATTATATCGCAATAATACAGTCGTCAATGTACTTCAAATTTTTGTACAAAAAAAAAAAAAAAAAAATAGCAAAATCAAAGCAACTGATCTGAAAGATTAACACTAACCTTACAACAAATGAAAGACAAAGGGGATTCAATTTATGGGTAACATCATGTCAGTCCAATGTGAACTACAATCAGTAGTGGGAATAGTATTGTTAAGTGGTGGGAACCTTTTAATTAAGTGGTACGACTTTTCGAGTAGTGGGTAACTTGGAGGGTATAAATAGTCACCCCATTACTTTTGAGAAATCTTGATATTTTCAAATCTCCTTTTCTCTTCTTTGCTAACAAGTTCCTTTCCTGATACTTCAGGACATACATTTTGCACACTTATGGTAAACCAGGAAATTATCTTTCACACCATCCACATTTCAGACAAAATGATATTGTCACATGCATAAACATGACTATTCATGAATTAGGTGGGTGGTATGCTAATTCAAACTGCAGTGATTGCACCTTAACCCCTTGACCCTTAACTTTACCTTGTGACAGGCTGATTAAATTAGAATTCACCAAGCACTGACAATAACCACAAGTACAACTGACTAGTACAGTATAGGTTAAAGGTTTAATTTTCCATTTTGCACCTACTGAGACCTACAGATGATTTGCAGGTGACATCATGGATAGGTCTGGAGCAGGAGTGTGCAACCTTTTCGAACACCGGGCCAAATCATGTTGCTGTGACCATCTAGGGGCTGCAGTGGAACAGAGATGTGTATACGAGGGTGGCGTCTCACCCTCACCCCTTGCCCCACCCTCCCCACCCCTTCCCCCACCCCTTCCCCCACCCCTTCCCCCACCCCTTCCCATTAGTGAACAATGTGCCCATCTAGGCAGACCCACATGCACTTGAATAATATTGTAGTATGGGCCTACTAAATGATGGCAAATCTTGTCCCGTGTATTGCATCTCTATTCTGTCGACAAATATGTTAATTCAGATTTAGAATGCGTTTTACAAGTGAATTCTTTAATTTATCAAATAATAAAATGGTCGAGAATATCCACCTTACACCTTGATCATTTCTTTGTTTTCATGATATCCTGTACTTACATCAAGTTTAAGTTGTGTCAAATAACAAAACGTACAAGGGCCAAAAATTAGGCAAATAGAAATTGGTTCACGGGCCGCACAGGAGGAAGTCGCGGGAAGCATTTTGCCCGCGGGCCACAGGTTGCACACCCCTGGTCTGGAGGCACCTTAGACAAGAAAGGCTATACACAGCATCCAGCACAAAAACTATACTGCCAAACAGAGTAGAATTTATACTTTGCTGGAGGGAGGAGGTACTTATGAATTTTCATGGAAATAAAATCACCCTTAGAGAAACCAAAATTAAAAGGGACTTGATTATGCTTGTTTGGGGTAATTTTGTCCAAATTTTGTGCAAATTGCCATCAGCCCCAATTATTTCAAGAGCTGCTGCACACATACACACCTTCATTTGAAAGTTATATGCACACAGCTACTATTCATACAGTAAACTATGTACTAACTTCTGTTTAAGGTCGCCATCCGATGTGATATTGTAAAGCAATACTAATCAAATGACAGTTCATCCTCAATAACCCTGGCTAATCCACTGGAGCACAACTGAAAGTACACATGGGAGCATGATTCCTACCGGATGGTGAAGAGAGCTCTCTGGTCATCCAACAACCCAACAATTATCTTGGTTTTCTGAAACTATTCCAATTTCTTCTCACTATTTCTTGCTGCATCTTCTGTCTTTGGTTTTCGCTTTGGTTTGTACATCATCCCTAATACTATAAATCCAATTGTTATAACATGTCCAATGAAGTAGATAGAGGCCCAATACCTCAGTAAAGCACTCCCTGATAACACGAGGAAAGCGATTGAGAGATATTCAAATCCACGCATTCTAAAGAGCCAGTTAATCCAGTCAAATGTGACGCTATTTTGTTCTGTTCTGAAGTTTTTTATCATGATATCCTCGGCGATGAGAATAATTGGAACAGTTAAGAGACTGAGGTAGTAGCCACCATATATGCCATGCCAGTAAGCACTCACCAACATTGTTACTAGTGTACTAGAGGGAAATGAAAGGAAAATATCATAGCTGGCATTATTGATTGTAAAATGATTCTGATGTACGAAATGGACATGGTTGGTCTGTTAAGTTGGAGACTTAATGTAAAATGAAGAAAGTAAAAGTTGAGAAAGAGTAAAATATTTGTGTTGATGACATATAAACAAGGCTCAATGATACCATATTGAAGCAACTATTAGACACAGTAGCTCATAAAACAGACACACTTTGAGAATAAATACTTGGCTGGACCATAACACTTTGTCCCGCATGGAATGACAAAAAAAGAAAAAAGAAAAGAAAAGAAAGACAAGTATGATACATCTGCCTTCAAACATAAACCAGAGACAAGTATTTGTTTTCTTAAAGGAGTCACTCATGAAAGTAATATTTCTGCCATGAAATGTTAACCTATGTCTGTCTTTCATGAAATGTTAACTTATGTCTGAGACCAAAAGCAGTTTAAAGACTACCTATGAGTAAAAGATTACAAAGAAATATGTTGCAAAGGTTGACAAATGAATCTCAATGGCCCAACTTGCATCTTCTCAAGACATTCCTGCATTGTGATATTAAACATTGAAGTATACTCCCTATACTGGTAGAAGATGATTACACAATAATTTAATAATTATTTGTGAAGTCACTTTTGTAATACATACATACATACATACATACATACATACATACATACATACATACATACATACATACATACATACATATATATATATATATATATATTTTGCTAATTTGGGATTAAGGGGAAATATTGTATGAAAAAAAGTGCCTAAAAGGGGAAATCGTCTAACGGGGGAAAAAATCAGGTCGACTTTGCGAAATCACACGCTTTTTATATAGGAATACGTAAACGGATGGTAACGCCCGTTTGACCACATGATTTACATGCTATTACTTCAATGTTGACCAAGTTACGTACCCGCATCTTTTAACACGAACGGATGGTGGGCTATTGAAAAAGCGTTGTTGTATATCTGGTTTCCAAAAGGGGAAATATTTTTTAATGTATTTTATTGTTTTTTTCTTCGCCTTAACGAAACCGCGATATATCGATTTCCCCGTAACAGTAGGAATTAGCGTAATATATATATATATATATATATATATATATATATATATATATATATAGATATATAGATAGATATATATATATATATATATATATATATATATATATATATAAGTTTCGCCTTAACGTTTCCACACACTTTTTCTATAGGAATACGTAAACTTACAAGGGCGCCCTCTTAGATTTACAAACTAGATGCCATTACTTCAAAGTTGTGAAATTTACGGACACCTAGCTGTTAACACGAACGGATGGCTGGCCATTGAAATAACGTTAATTATATGTTTAGACGTTAGGGCGAATTTATTGCTTATGTATTTTATTATCTTTTTTTCGGCCTATGTACAAGCAGATATAACAACTTCCCCTTAAGGTGGGAATTAGCGTTATTTATATATATATATATATATAACGCTAATTCCTACTGTATGGGGAAATCGATATATCGCGGTTTCGTTAAGGCGAAGAAAAAAACAATAAAATACATTAAAAAATATTACCCCTTTTGGAAACCAGATATACAACAACGCTTTTTCAATGGCCCACCATCCGTACGTGTTAAAAGATACGGGTACTCAACTTGGTCAACATTGAAGTAATAGCATGTAAATCATGTGGTGAAACGGACGTTACTATCCGTTTACGTATTCCTATATAAAAAGCGTGTGATTTCGCAAAGTCGACCTGATTTTTTCCCCTTTTAGACGATTTCCCCTTTTAGGCACGTTTTTTCATACAATATTTCCCTTTAATCCCAAATTAGCAAAATATATATATATATATATATATATATATATATATATATATATATATATATATATATATATATATATATATATATATATATTATATATATCATCCTACGTTAAGGCGTGCATGGTAACAGATACGTGTCCGTAAATTTGTCGACGTTGCAGTAATTACTTATAGATTGTGTGTTAAAGAGGGCATTTTAATACGTTTACATATTCCTATAGAAAAAGCGTGTGAAGACGTTAAGTCGAATCCGTTTTTTCGCCCCATTTTTTTCTTCGCCCTATGGTCGAATTTTCAACAACTTCTTTCCCCTTAAGGTGGGAATTAGTGATATATTATATATATATATATATATATATATATATATATATATATATATATATATATATATATAACAGTCCAAAAGGAGATAAGTCCAGCTTGCATATTCCGAGAGTGCTCAATAGGTATCCCAGAGCTAAATATATTTCAACACAAAATTCAATTACTCTGACCCGTCATGTTTATGCTTACAAACTTGTTTCGTGCAGACAACTATCTGTACTCTTCAGAGCGTACATGGCAAGTGAATCAGAAGATATAGAAAGCACGGAACACGTACTACAGCATAAGAGGATTTAAAGTGCAGTCACCCTAGGCTAAGCAAGTTCCTGTAAGGATATTAAGCCTATTGTAGTACCAAGCTAAGGCGGTTTAACATTACGGAGTAGAAATTTCTTAGAGTGCCTACAAGATGTTGAAAGTTCGTTTCTTTTATTAATTTATTAAGGCTAGCCATGTGTGGCTTGCAAATGATGAAAAACTTTTCCCAATTATATGTATATATTCAGCATTTATATATATATATTCAGCTTTACCGACTCAACTATATATATATATATATATATATATATATATATATATATATATATATATATAGATATATATATAGAGATATATATATATATATATATATATATATATATATATATATATTTCACTAATTCGGCACTTAGGGGGAAAGTTGTTGTTGAAAAGTCGCGCTGAAGGGGAAAAAAATTTTCGGGTGACATATGAGTTTCGCCTTAACGTTTCCACACACTTTTTCTATAGGAATACGTAAACTTACAAGGGCGCCCTCTTAGATTTACAAACTAGATGCCAATACTTCAAAGTTGTCAAATTTACGGGCACCTAGCTGTTAACACGAACGGATGGCTGGCCATTGAAATAACGTTAATTATATGTTTAGACGTTAGGGCGAATTTATTCCTTATGTATTTTATTATCTTTTTTTCACCCTATGTACAAGCAGATATAACAATTTCCCCTTAAGGTGGGAATTAGCGTTATATATATATATGTATGTATGTATGTATGTATGTATGTATGTATGTATGTATGTATGTATGTATGTATGTATGTATGTATGTATGTATGTATGTATGTATGTATGTATGTATGTATGTATGTATGTATGTATGTATGTATGTATGTATGTATGTATGTATGTATGTATGTATGTATGTATGTATGTATGTATGTATGTATGTATGTATGTATGTATGTATGTATGTATGTATGTATGTATGTATGTATGTATGTATGTATGTATGTATGTATGTATGTATGTATGTATGTATGTATGTATGTATGTATGTATGTATGTATGTATGTATGTATGTATGTATACATATATATATAACGCTAATTCCTACTGTACGGGGAAATCGATATATCGCGGTTTCGTTAAGGGGAAGAAAAAACAATAAAATACATTAAAAAATATTTCCCCTTTTGGAAACCAGATATACAACAACGCTTTTTCAATGGTCCACCATCCGTACGTGTTAAAAGATACGGGTACGTAACTTGGTCAACATTGAAGTAATAGCATGTAAATCATGTGGTGAAACGGACGTTACCATCCATTTACGTATTCCTATATAAAAAGCGTGTGATTTCGCAAAGTCGACCTGATTTTTTCCCCTTTTAGACGATTTCCCCTTTTAGGCATGTTTTTTCATACAATATTTTCCCTTAATCCCAAATTAGCAAAATATATATACATATATATATATACATATATATATACATATATATACATACATATATACATATATATATATATATATATATATATATATATATATATATATATATATATATAGGTCGATAAAGGTTGTAAAAAGTGCTTAAAGTTTGCGGAAAATTCCACGACGTTTCGAGTATAGACTCTTCATCAGGTGGCAAAGAAATGCAACTGAATAACAAAGAAGTAGAAATAGAGAAGAAACACATTGAAGAAAGGCACGAACAAACCGGTCGCACAGAACGAACACGGTGTAAAAAAGCGAAAGAAGGCTGAAAACTGGTAAAAAGTAATGAAAAAGGGAACAGGTTAAAAAAGGTCCATTCTAATGTTAAGACCGTGTGGGGAGAGGGTCCCGAGTTTCATGATAAGCCGGTTTTCGGCGGTCTGACGATCACGGTCAGAACCTCTGCACATTAAGGCTGCAGTAACGGCCAAGTCTTTAATTGAGCACGGTGATGGGGGGTTGAAATGAGTGGCGACCGGATAACCTTGAAGGTTTTGTTTGATGGACCTGAGGTGTTCAGTGATTCGGTCAGCCAGGCGGCGTTTGGTTTCTCCCACATACAGGCAATTGCAACGTCCACAAACTAAAATGTAAACCAAGTTTGTGGAAGTGCAGGTGAAGTGTTGGTTCACACTAAATCTGTTGCCGTTAGAACCCAAAATATTGATAAGTGTGTTCTTGCCAACCACTGGGCATGTGTTGCACCTACTACGACCACAGGGAAATGTACCTGGTGTGTTGTCAGTTGGTTGTTGTGGGTGGGAAGCCCGAACTAAGTGCTTGGAAATGTTCTTTTCAACTCTGAAGGCCGTAATGGGGGGTTCAGGGAAAAGGTCACGGGTTGAAGGGTCTTTTCGAAGAGTCTCTATATTCCTGTAAATGGCACGAATGATAGGGCGTACCGATGGGTGATGGGAAATTACCAAAGGAATTCGTAGATTAGTAGACGTGTTAGACTTCTTACTCAAAGCCTCCGCTCTGTCGATTCCTTGGATTCTATGTAGAGCACCGGTAAGGACTTTGGTGGGATACTGACGCTTCTCAAAGAATGATAGTATACTTTTTGAAGCGGCTGAAAAATCAGAATCTTCTGAGCAAATCCTTCTGGCCCTTAAAAGTTGTGAGTACGGGATGGATTTGGTACAGGATTTGGGATGGTTGGATGGGTACAAAAGGTAGTTATGGGAATCGGTGGGTTTAAAATGTAGGTTTGACTTGATTTTTTATATATATATATATATATATATATATATATATATTTATATATATATGTATATATATATATATTTATATAGATATATATATATTATATATAACGCTAGATCGACCTGTTAGGCAAAATCGGTATACCGCCAATACAACCGGCGAAGAAAAAAACAATAAAATACATAACATTATATTTCCCCTTTTGGTTCTGAGATATATATGCACGTTATTTCAATGGCCCGTAAGTCCTTAGTGTTAACGGATACATGCACGTAAGTTGGTGTGGAACTAAGTAATTGCATTAACATTATGTGGTAAATCAGACTTGTGTATAGAGTTACTCATTCCTATATAAAACAGTGTGTAAAACGTTAAGGCGAAACGATTTTTTCGCCTAAGGGTCGAATTCTCCCAACAGTCGTGTTTTTCATACGGTTTTTCGCCTAAATCCCAAATTAGCAATATATATATATATATATATATTTTGCTAATTTGGGATTAGGGGGAAATATTGTATGAAAAAACGTGCCTAAAAGGGGAAATCGTCTAAAAGGGGAAAAAATCAGGTCGACTTTACGAAATCACACGCTTTTTATATAGGAATACGTAAACGGATGGTAACGTCCGTTTCACCACATGATTTACATGCTATTACTTCAATGTTGACCAAGTTAGGTACCCGTATCTTTTAACACGTACGGATGGTGGGCCATTGAAAAAGCGTTGTTGTATATCTGGTTTCCAAAAGGGGAAATATTTTTTAATGTATTTTATTGTTTTTTTCTTCGCCTTAACGAAACCGCGATATATCGATTTCCCCGTACAGTAGGAATTAGCGTTATATATATATATATATATATATATATATATATATATATATAGATGAAAATAAGAAGCCACCAGACACTCGACATATTAAAAACGATCCATAAATATACGATACTATATATATATATATATATATATATATATATATATATATATATATATATATATATATATATATATATATATATCTACATTTTTTTTGAATATCACAACCACTTGTTTCACAATGTGATGACTATCTATTCATTATGGAATGATCAGGCATTTTAAGTCCTTTCCTCAAAACATGCCACACCAGGAAAGATTAATTTTTATGGTCATATGAACATTTTGTTTCAAAATGAAACAAGGCACGTAATGTGAGTGGTACAAGTAGGACATCAAAAATTATTGCACAATCAACTACACCAAATATAAGTAATAAATTTCAACATTTTATATTTCAGCAAAGGAATAAGTTATGAAGATATGAGGCTGACCAATGAGACTGATTTCTACCCTCTTAAATAAATCTTTGTGTAATTTTAGGGGTTAAGTACACCTTAAGTCCTTCTCTAACATCATTACATTTCATTAAAATAATGTTTCATTCATCCAAAGTGTAATTCCAATAGTCAGCCTCAAGTGAGCCTTAACGTATAATTCTACTGATGAGAAAAACTGTGACCTACAAAATACAAAATGGAGAAAACAGTCCAATGCGTCATAAAAGACTGCAAGATCTACAACGCTGACTGCAGACAATTATGCACTTATCAAATGAATGACGGACCCCACTAACCCCTGGCATTGTCAGTCAACTGTGAGTCATTGACCAATGAAAGTGTGATGCACATGTCAGTCATTGAACCATTATTGTCAGCCACCAGCATGCCCGAGGTGAGTCACATTGTCAGTCACTGTTGTGACTAAGGGGTGGATCATTGTGAGTCAATTGTTACACTTTGTATAGGGATGTCAATTGTTATTCTCATTATTCCAGCAATATTGGTGACCCAATGGCAGTCAAAATCGCAAATTGTGCATCAATTTTGTGACAGAGGTGTGAGTCATTTTACATTAACTTGTCAGTCACAGAAGTGACTGAAGGGTACGTCACTGTACATGTTTTGTCAACAATGTTGTGGACAATAACTGACCATGTCTGCAGGTAGTGGGGTGCATCATTGTTGATAAGTGCATTAATGGCCAGTGGTGTAGGCTGACATAAAGGATCATCTGTACGGGCAACTCAAAATCAAAGATTTTTAGCTCTTGTTCTAAGTATAGTCTGATCAAAAAAAGGGGGGAGCTTTTGATCTGTGTAGGTTGGGTTATGCAAATTTTTATAGCAAGATGATGTTTGGGTCAATTGAGAATTTAAGATACTGAGAAGGGCTAGTGATCTGTCTGTATCTCCATCACTTGTGAGTTTATCAAGTCCAAAAAGGGGGATGGGTTGTGACGACTGCTAGTAACCAAACATCTACAGTACAGCCAAGTTATTATTCAACACCTCAGGAAGGTCAGGTCAGGTCACTCTACTATTGAAGCCAAAAGACCTATTTATGAGGTAAAATCTCGCTGTATTGAGATGAAAAATGTAAGTCCAATACTGATGCTATATGATTTTCAAATAATATATAAAATTGAGCAAATAAGACCCACCTTAATGGTTTGATAGGAAATCTAATAAATACATGGTTCTTCAACCACCACTGTACAGACATATTCCAGCCACGCATCGCATCTCTGAAGGTAGGGGTGAAGTCACATTTATATGGGTCAATATTGTGTATTGTCTCAAAATCATATTCACACTCGGATGGATCACTCCTGAGAAAATTAGGAAAAAAAGGGACAATCAGATAATAAATTCACATTGACTAGCACTCAGTCTTTGAATAATACAGCTCTAACAGGAACTTTTTATCAAGGAGTATTGGAAAAGATCAGCAAACAACAGCTCTAAATTAACATTTCAATTTATCAGTCCCCAATATAGTTTAGTTTTAGTTAATAAGTATTAATCTGAATGAATTTTTTCATGTTGCTTTCTTTGTTTTCAGGTAATGTTCAATCCAGGAGACAAATAATCTGTTCCATCAAGTGCGTGACCTAGTAATTCACGATTGCTTGGCTAATAATTACTTAGTGTCGTGAGATTACTTTGGTTGATACAATGATTTTGTGCTGCTAGAGTGGTGGATTTTTTGTACAAATTGCAATAAAATCTACTGCTAAAATACTCAAGATGCAAATCATCACTGACAGTTTGTGAAGACAGTCAACTTAAGCATCCCTTTAATGCCAACAATCCACTGCTCAACTAGAACAACACATCACAATGACTGCAACACTACAAATACACAAACAATTTTCAAAAGGGACCATGTGCCCCTGTGATTTCAGTTTAAAGTCAAGTCCACCTTATTCAGGCTAATTCAACATTCAGATCAGTCCTACTGTTGTCTGCCACCTTGTGCAGCAGTTTATGAACTGTGTTACAAAAAGTAGTCTTTAGATGCTTTTAAGTTTGCATGTATCTTTACAATGGTCTAAAATTAAATAATGAAGGTATGTGTCATAGAAAACACAGCAACTACAATGAAGGGCATTGGCCAGGGTTGTTCCTGTTACAATTTCAAAGTGTCATTTCCATAAAATTGTAACTTGTTACAGTTACTAGTTACAACTGGGCTCAAAACAACCAACAGCACCAACAGCCATGGCTACTGGGCCCTTTCTAATGGCTGTGGTGCCCCTCAGAAATAACATAGACCTATAGCTAATTTGCTCATTTTGACTGTGCCCTTTTTTAAGCTTATTTCCAGCCCTGTTACAATGTTGAAAACCTAACTAATTGCAGTTATTTTTATCTCAATAGTAACTAGCTACATTTAAAAACTCACTTGTTACTTCATTTGAATATATGTATCTCATCCTGGCAAGATGGGGGGGGGGGGGGAGCAGGGGGATAAGAGATACTGTAGGGAAGGAGGATATGAGAGGACAGTCACACCTTTCCTTGTACCTGATAGCATGCAGGTAGTATGCAAAGACAGACAATGATCCCTCCAGATCTTCACTGGGTGTATTATGGGCAGAGGCTTTCAGTGCTCAAAATGCCGCAGGGAATCAGAGTACTGTGTCAGAACTTATTACGGCTATTTGTTTAACCAACTTAGGTAGCAACCAAATGTTTTCCAGTTACGTCAGTACTACTGTGAATGTGAATATTTTAATAATCCTATTGCCTACTACAGAGAGGTTGATAATATTAAAGAAGCAGTTCAGTGTTACTGCTGTGCTAAAACTCATTTCTTCTTAGAGACATCTTAGGTATGGTAACACAATGGGCTGCACTTTTAACCAATAAAATTTTAAACAGTCACAGTCTAAAGGGGGGTTACATGACCTTTCCTTACAGCAAAAACTCAATTTTCACTTTATTTGGATGTAAAATAATGCTAATGTTGAGACTAGGTAATTTACAAATGGATGCCTAGCACCACAGTCAACCTTTTTTTTTCACAATATTTGAAACTTCAAGTCACAATTTTCTCTCCTCATTCTATAAATAACACTCTTTCAATTAGCTTTGTTAGGATAACTTAACACCATTTGACCATCTCATGCATACTCCGCTGTTTTCCTTAGGCTTAGACTTACTGTGAGGCTATTTCAGTCTAATGACTTAAAGAGATTCCAAAAATGTGTGATAGCTTTAATTCAAACTTCTAATTCATAAATTAAGGATGATGCTATGTTACATGAATGGATGCACAGAAACTCAAGCTTCGTATTGTATCATAGACAGGGCTGTAAGGCCAGAGTCCATTCCTGAGTGTTTTACTGGACTCAGAATTGACTAGGAATGGAAAGTTGCATTAATCAGAATTGGCCCTGAATGGGCTGCAACTGGACTTGGACTCAGAACCTATCCCCTACAAAAATTAAATTAATATTAAGATTAATTTACTTCCATTGTTACTGGTGCACAATGTAAAGCATCCGGAATGACCACTCATAGTCAATTGATTACAGTAATGGTAACGAAAAGGCCGGACTATCAATTGACTTCTGAGAAGGGTCTTATTAATCACTTGTACATGTTAAATAGTATAAATAAAGAGACATTTATTGTCAAATAGACAAGCCTTAATATTGGAGCTACTTGAGTCAGATTTGACTGTGAATTACGGGTGTCAGACTTGGGCCTGGCCAGGATTCGGGCAAGTAAATTCAGAACTGGCTTAAACTTGAATTTGGTGGACTTTATAGGTACAGCCCTAAAGTCTCAAAAGAAGATGATTAAAACATGCAAAGTTAGTGTTTGGCTCTGTATGTTTGTAGGTATAGAACCGATTTTTATATGTAATATCCCCACTTTGAAGTTCAGAAATTCATTTTCTGTTAAGTAAATTAGTTTACTCACTGACTTAGTGAAAAAGGGTACCGGAGGATCCTTAGGTACCTTACAAAAGTCATAAAGTATAATACAACACACAGACAATAAGTACGGTTTCATTTTGTAATGACTTAGTACAGAAATCAAGTTTTAAGTGAGTTATGAGAATGACTATGAAGTGTATGGACGAACATCCCTATCAAAAGCCTAACCAAAGACAGATCAAGTGACCATGCAAGCCTTCACACATCAGCATGTGATTATAAATCATGACAAAACTTTGATGGTAAAAATATGACAACGATAAAAGAGATAAATTTGTGATCAATTAATTGAATATGTTACTATGAAAATGCCATCAGTTTGAAAAGTTTCTGGTCACTTGTACAAACAAAATGTAATTTGTGGTCATTGCGACTATTTGTAACGAGAATGTAACAGAACCAAAATTTAACACTGTTACAGTTAATTTAAAGCAGAGATGTAAGTAGTTACTTGCTCCAATACAGGATTGCCTACGTAACTCATTACACATTTCCATTACACAAAAAGTAACTTGTTACAGTAAAAGCACATAAACTCGTTACTTCCCAACCCTTGCACTGGGTGAATGTGTGGCAATCAGTTGCAAACAGAGAAGCAGCCAATAAATATAAGTGTTGATCTCAAATAAGAAACTGATTACTGATATTATTTTGTGTGGCACGTGGTTCAATCAGGCAATAAGTAGCAGCCTCCAGGAGGGTGTTCCTACTAAGCAACACTTATGATCGAATCAACTTACTCTTTGACATGTTGGGGATCTATAACTGGTCCTTGGCCACTCCGTGATTTGAGTGCTTTAGGGTAAGCACCAAGAGCAGCTGTGATGCAGACACATTCTGAAAGTATCCATGCTGAATACATCCTCATTCTGAAAACCATAAAGGCTGGTACCATGTAACCAAGTCTACAGGAAAAACAAATATTGCCATGAGTTGACATAGCTGATAGGAAGGATACTCTTGTAGTTCAGGTGAAGCAAGATCAGAAGACTGTAACTCTGGGTCTTTGCAAGCTATGTGTGTGATGCTTGGCATGGGGGAGGGGGCACTTTAACCCAACAGTTTACCAAAGAGTCTAGCAATCAAGTTAGGTATGTTAAAAAGAAGTACTTGTAGAGCACATGATATCACAGCACCATCAGTATGGACTGTTTAATTGTTATTATGTGACTTTATTACGGTAAGGATGGAGATTGAATTCCCAAAGGATATACACCAGAGGACATCCCACCCTGAATTGCAAATTTGTCATTATTGACCTGTGTCTACCATGTATTGCATGGGGAGCCAGTATAGCAGAAATGGAACCCCCTCATGGCTCATATAGGGGAGGGGTGACTAGCTGTCCTGCCTCTACCCTTTCTCCTTGAAACTGCCAGGTAACCTGTGTTAAATCAGTTGACTGGTTTAAAAGAAAATAAAGAGATTTCTAACAATGTGTGTACCAAGTCTGTACACATATTCACCTACAATCCTGGACAAAATTATCTGGGACAAATCCCCACGCCCCACCTCAATGTTGGTTCTGAAGGTGAGTTAAAGTTGAGCGCTGAAGAAAAGAGCGTGCTTTTCGTTTCTTCTCAACACTGAACGAGGGGTGGAGGGGAAGGTCCAGAAGTGTCCCAATAATTTTGTCCAGCATTGTCTGAACGCGTGTACAAAGGTATAGGGACAGCGGAATACGACAGAGAACGATATGCTTACCATAATAATGGTTAAAGTTCCAAGCGCTCTGTTCAAAGACAAGGCAGTTGGATGGGGGAGGGAGGGAATGGAAGGTACCACTGAGTTATTATGAACAATTAACGAACGTATTAATTGAATTTGAATATAAATGTAGGAAACACGGGGGTTATTTGAGTTGTTTAAGTTTACGAAAGGATCAGACACTAGAAAATTACTGAATTTATCGAGAACATAACCACTACCTCGTGTAGCTATCAAAATTTGGTTTTCACTTGGGCAGGGAGGGGCATAAAATTCTGTGGAGACATAAGAGGGATGGAAAAAGGGAAGAGTGTGAGACAATTAGCAACAGCCAGTGATATATGACGCAGAATATTCCAGCTGTTTACTGTCCTTCGGGAAGGAATGTCGCACGAAATAGGACCTTGAGATAAGTCGTAAATGTCCCTGCAGAGCAGCCTATAATGTATCTAATAGGTAGCAATATGAGCGTACAGTAAGATTAGCTATCATAAGTCTGAGGTTGCAACATGGCTATTCTTCTTACTAAAAGCCGGACTGCCAAACTCACAGTATAATTTGCTAGTACACTGCATGCACAAGGGTAAACGTCTGACTGCCCGGCATTCATTTACAAGTAAAGGTGCGAGGCCCCCTACCTTTAGTCTCTGTACATCTTTCTTGATCTCACAAAACGTAAGATGTATTAGAATCTGAATGGCGCCACGGTTGACCAGTGACTGAAACGGTTGACCGTTGACCACTACACAGTAATTCAATGGGAGTAAACGTTTCACCGTCAGTTTTAACATTTAAAAGACAAGGTAGTCAAGATTTTTCTGTTCGCTTAATGGTCAACCGCTGCGACTTTGTTCTTTCCGTCAAAATGTTCCGTCCTGCTTTTCACGGCAGGTCTCACATGATCTTGTCTGTATTAAATCATCCTTAAATCCCCTTTTAGGCAACCAAGTGATTATATTTGGACGAAAAGTGATGGTAAGCTGTGGGGTAAACTGTTCGACCTGTAGTGGGAGGAGGCCTGACTAGTAGAAATAGTGCCATTTACTTCACGACACAACCGCTCACCTATCGCCTATGTCTATTGATACTCAGTTGTTGGAACCTCTTCTCTTGTAACTGTCTAGCTGGTTACGCTGTAGATCATAAATATATTTATCCGTATAGTTGTTTTGAGGCACAAATACATTCAACTGATAGCCTCTGTACACCTTTCTCCCCTCAACTGAAGTTCCCGAGCCCGACTGACCAATTACTTTTACTCCTAAATAGCATCATTCTTTTGTGTAATAAATAACCAATGTCCCCTTTTACTGCATTATTTACATTCAAGTTATTCCTGCTTAAGTAGAAATTCAGTAATTTTCTTATGAAACAATCCAAAAGACCTCACATCACTTTTTTCCCAATACCAGTAAACTTAACCAGCTACCAGATTGCTGTCGCTTGCCGTTGCTAAATTTCTCCTATATTCAAAATGAGATTTCTCCTATACCTTTGTACTGGCGGTCAGACAATCCTGGACAAAATTATCTGGGACAAATTCCTGCGCCCCACCTCAATGTTGGTTTTGAAGGTGAATTAAAGTTGAGCGCTGAAGAAAAGAGCGCGCTTTTCGTTTCTTCTCAACACTGAACGAGGGGTGGAGGGGAAGGTCCGGGAGTGTCCCAATAATTTTGTCCAGGATTGTAGTAAAAAATTCCCATTGAGTCCCATTAGATTTTTAATGGGATTTAATGGGACAGTTAAGGGATGTTCCAAATTACATGTTGAATCAATAGGACAATGGATTTTCCCATTGATTTAATGGGATTTTATGTTGTGACTGTCCAGATTACATATTAAGTCCCATTAAATTCAACAGGAACTTTAATACGGGAATTCAATGGGAATTCGATGGGAATTTATGGGATCCCATAAGGTCCCATTCAACTGGATTCAATGGGACTTAATGGGAATTTTTTCCTGGGCATGCGTATCAGTACTTTACAGCATGAATGTTGGGCTTTTACCATACAAAGATTTTACCTGTACCAGAGAGGCTCCTGATAGAAAGCATCTTCCTTCATGTCATCAAGTCTGAGATAAAATGATAATCCAAGAAATAAGATTGCCAGTAAAGGTAGCACCTTCATTTTCTCTATTAACGGCTGGATGGTGGGAACCTTTGCTGACTTTGAATTGTTGATCATGTCTTGGTACGTCTTGAATTTGAAATACGGTCCTGCAGTAAGATGGGAGAACAAACAGAAGCTTAAAGGCATAGTTCAGTGGCTTTTCACAAGGGTCCCACGTGAAAGAGAAAAAAATTTCAGTTCATACCCTCCAAACCCCGTAGCAATACTCTTTTCCTAACTCGAGATGTCTAATATTAAAGACTACTTATTTGTGTCAAAAAATACCTCCAGTTATCATCAAGGTCACAGAATGTCATGTTAAGTGGGCACATTGCCTCAGACTTCTGTTTTCCTTTATAATTGAATATCCTGTTGTCCTTGAAATTTGTTGGAATGTTTGAATATCTCACCATGTAGGTCTAGCATAAATCTACATCATATGTATGGCATAACAAACAAAGGTGCTAAATATTTCCTACAACAGTGTCAACACCATAGCGAAATTCAATGCTTTGTCAAATTAATGTGCTACGATGACATCACAAATTTCCCATAATGCACTTTATCTTGAGAAAAAATTGCATTTCTTTGAAAATTAGTATCTTCCAAATGCTACAAGATATTGAGATGCATTTTTCACCTCTTAGAGAAGAAAAACTTTCTGCTTGTTTTGAAGTCATTGATTTTTGTCACTGGCAAACCCCTTTAAGTGCAATCTTTACATTCTACATTCAGTCAGTGATATTTCTTGGTATCTTATGCAGATTGACTTTCACATTTTGAGTTATTGTATGATAAGTCTCCCCACACACTATGGTCAAATCCAAAAAAAATTGGCCAATATGTGATTTACATTCACAGATGTGCGAGCCCATTAAACTTGTTAAAATATGCATAATGGTGGTACCACAATAATGAGAACAACTTAAGACTGACAAACAGTATCAACTAATCACTATCGTGTTTGCCGAAACTTTTTTCTAAAAGTGAATGCTATTTCAATTTTCAAGCTAGGGTGTCACATACACATACACCACTATACCCACACACCCACACATACATACTCACTTTTTCAATATGAACTCATAGTACTGTTACTCTAGCCAACAGGGAAGTGGCACATGATTTATGTTGCTTTCCCAATAGCATGCATTATTCCAGCTTGATTCACTACCACATTTTTCATACCACCAACGTCTTCAAAAATTCACCCACACCTTCTCGAGACATAAAAAGAACTCTGCACATTTCCAAGTTTGCCATTACTCTTTTCACTGATTTCTACACTGTTTTCATCCCCACATAAATCAAATGACCATCACTTCAAGTTGCTAAGACTACTTGACAACCTTGCTTGCAAATCAGTTTGTTCCCAAGGTAACACTGTTCCAAAGGGCACAATACAATTGATGTAAATAACTACAAAACTCTCATCTAAATAACAGCAAGATAGAAAACCACAAAATAAAGTTTAAAGAGCAATATCTACAACAGGCTTTCTCAACTAGTGGTGCATGGCACCATTTCAGATGACGCACGTTGGGCTGGCTGGCTGCATGACAAATGGAACGAGCAGCCGAACGTACACTATTATTCAGACATTCACACTATCAACCTGTCAACTGGGTGCACTTCCGAGTATCCCGGTAGCTACAGTTACTGTAGGTAACAGGTGGGGAAGTCCCTGTAATGCAAGCCTCACAGTTGCAAGCTTCACTAAAGCGACAGTACACGGAAATGTTACTACAGAAAACGCTACCGCATACAATTTATTATGGGCGTTGTGATCAGGCACGTAGCCACAGAGGGCACGGGCATGTGCCCCCAAAAAATTTTCAACAAAAGGTCTTGCGCTGAAGGAGGAAAAATTTATTACGAGACCAGCCTTTTTGGAATATAAATATAGGAAGGAAAATGGGAAAAAAGGGCACCATTTTGCATCTAGTGTACTTAAAATAGGCAAAATTTTTGAAAGGGAGGGAAACCCCCTCTCCTTAGACCCCTCATCGATTAAAGTCCAACATCGATGTGTCCCCTCCCAAATTGGTTATTCTGCTACAGGCACTTCACTGAATATAGTTGAGAATGCCTGATCAATAATGACCTCTCCTGTACATCCACCATTATAAAAAGGACATAAAACTGCTTAGCCTACTGTAACTTAAATCGACCCCATGTGAATACTATGTGCACATGCAGGTCAGTAAACTTGATTCAGGGTTGTCAGCCTTTATTTAATAGACCAACTTGGTACTAAGTGGAGATTTTAACACTTCTGGGGAAACAAGACTGTGATTTAGAAAACTTGCAAGTAGTATACAAGACACCTTAACAACAAACTGTGATAAGACACCAATGAACTCTTTTGTAAAGGCCTGACCACTATGATTAGGTTCAATAAATAAAGCAACTTAATACAAAAGCTATTCCAGTGTTTGACTTGGTAACACAATACAATCCTATGATAGGGTTACTTTACTATTGTTTTTCTTTTTAAAGTTCAGCTTGTAACTAATCCTTTAATTATCCAAAACCCATCTTATATCTTCATGGTAGCTGGAACAACTTGGACATAGTTTTGCTTCTGTACTGCACAGTGTATACTTATACCACACTGCTACTACTGGGTGATTCCCATGCAAAGGTTCAACTCCCCATCAAGGTCAATTTGAACCACCAAGCACTTACAGTCTCAAAAGATGGTTTTGTGTTGATCCAATTTATGAATATACTACAGAAATCTGAAGTGAGAAGTGAGCACAGATCACGGGAGGGGCCAAGGGTCAATTCTTGTCTTAAGATTATCGGTTGACTCAGGAGAGGACCTAATCCACATCAGTTTTGCACAGACCCTGAGAGTGAGGTCACTGTGCATATTCTGACAATCTCACAATAAACTTGTGTTAATGAACTGTCTGTACCTTTTATGAGGAACAATCACAACACTAAAATTTTGGTATTCTGAATCAGTTTTATTTCCATAAATGACTTGCCCTCTCCCAAAACATTTCCCAAACACCACATTTGCCTCAGAATCATTTGGAATAAAGGTATACATACTTCATGCATGCCCTTCTGAACACATCAGAATTAAAATAATAGCCTGCACTGTCCCCTTAGAACAAATGGCAACATTCCCGAGTAACATGATAGCCTCTTGGGCTAGGTCTATTTGGCTGGTTTGTACTGTAACTAGAGATATTGTGTCAACAGGGTTTTCAGAATGTGACCTATGCCGAGTACTGGCCTCTGATGACCTTTGACCTCCACCAAAAATGATAGGGTGCTTCCTCTTTACATAATGCATCCACCTGCTAAGCATAAAAGACTATTCATGCTTCCAAACTGGAAATACCATCTTAGCAAGATTTTCACAGTTTGACCTCTGATGACGCCAGATGAACTTTGACTTCCACCACAAATGAGAGGATTCTTTTCCTTCTTGTATAATGCATCACCATCCTTAGTATGACGAGTAGCCATGCTTCCTGTCTGGAGATATTGTATTAAAGTGTTTTTCAGACTTTGACCACTGGCGTTGTGTTAATAAGGTTTACAAGGTTTGACATCCCATGACCTCAGATGACCTTTGACCTCCACCAAAAATTATAGGATCCTTCCTCTCTTTATAATGCCTCTACATGCTAAGTATGAAGAATATTCATCCTTGCTATCTAGGCACCATACACTATGTCCACAAAGTTTTCAGAATTTGATATATGCTGACCTCTAATGGCCTTTGACCTCAACCAAAAATGATAGGGTGCTTCCTCTTTATGTAATGCATCCATGTGCTAAGTATGAAGAGTATTACTAGTTCCTATCTGAAGATACTATGTTAAGATTTTTCACAGTTTGACCTCTGATAGCCCCAGATTTCCTTTGACCTCCATCAAAAACAGTAGGGTTCTTCCTCTCTTCATACTGCATCACCATGCTACGTGTGAAGAGTATTCATGCTTCCTACCTACAGATATTGTGTTAAAAAGGTTTTCAAGTTTTAGCCTCCCATGACCTCAGCTGACCTTTGACCTCCACCAGAAATGATAGGATTCTTCCTCTTCATTTAATGCATCTACATATGCTACATATGGAGAGCATCCATGTTTCCTGTGTGGTGATATTGTGTTAACAAGTTTTTCATACTTTGACCTCTAGTGACCTCTGATGACCTTTGACTTCCCAAAAATCAACAGGGTTCTTGCATGCAACACGGGCATCCACGTACCAAGTATGAGAACTGACAGTTTCCTATCTTGAGATATCATGTTAATGAGCTAAGTGTCACAAACACACACATGCTCACGCGTACACACATACTTCAACATATTAACATGAATACAAAGGAAACAAACCCATATATTCTTTTCCTTTATTTTAGAGCTTTCAGCAGATACTACCCCATGCATATATATATTATATTTATACACAACAAACTGCATTAAGTCAAAGGAACTGTGTAGTGAAGATCTTTGACCTTTACGAAGTACTTTGCTCTGTAATTAAAACCAGTCTTACTGATAACAGACTGGTCAAGATGCTGGTACTTGAAATTTATAATCAGCACAGCTATATACACAACAATCACTGGCTGTTCTGGAAGCAATTAAGTTTGAAAATCCCATACATGAATTTAAACTCTGCTGTATGTTTGTACTGAAATCTCAAATTTTAAATTTCTTCCTCTCTCTGGATATAACACTATGAGATTTCACCTCCAGTGACAGTAACCTCAAGAGAAATACTCTATAAACATTCTTTTGAAACATGTAGGTTGAGAATGTCTGAGTATTATATTTTGGACAAATTTTCGGAGATTTTGATCATACTACATTTTACTTTGCCAATCGATTTAAACATCATTGTTAATATATACTTTCATAATCCCAAGCTTTAATTTCTTTAACCCCAACAAGATAAATGTTTAGATTTCTGTCACTCTTTCTTTTAGCAAATTTATCCTTTGTTATACAAGGAGCAGATAATTGCCTGGCTTATCAATCTGTTTTACATGACTGGTATCAGTTTTGTTCATCATTGGATGGTATTACTGTATAACTATCTAAAAACAAAGGGGTTGAAAGTATTTTAGAGATGACTATGTTATCTTTAGAAGGGAAGAGTGTTCTTTTAACCATAGTAATGCACAATCAACCAATTGGCCAACTCTTCATTCCTGTCAAGGTGAACATTTTTCAGGTTTTAAACATATCCCCTTTCCAAATCAGGTGAGGAGTAGTTTCTTCCCAAACCACATGAGAAGTATTAACTTACCTGTTAGTAATCCCACAAAGCAGTAAGAGTAATGAACTATGTCCAACACTGAAGGATCCTCAATGACTGGCATGTATTTTTTCTGACCCTGACGGTCAGTTGGGTCAGGAATTCCCTTTTCTCGATTTTTTTTGAGTTTGTGAGAGTCATGGACTTCAAACGCTATACCAACAAGCTGAAACACAAAGAAAATAATTGATGGCACTGCTCTTGAACATTTGGTGAAATATTTGTAAGCATATAATTTTTCAGCTACAATGATGTTAATAAGTCGACATCTTCTTTCAGACATACACTGTGCAAGTTTAAGACAATGACATAACAATCTATTCTATTCAGCTAGCTTACATTCCCAGGCCTTTTCATTTACGGTGAGCTATTGCTCGGCAGCACCTAAACTCGCCTAAAATGAATTTGAGGTGAGTCATTTACTGCTCACCTTGATTATCAAAAAACCTCGTCTACAAGAGCCTGACAAGCTTTCTGTTCCATGTAACATCAGTAAAAATTTAGGAAACATCTCGCCATAGCAGCTCTTAGGAGAGCTGTTATGTACTCACCTTCAATTTTCAAATGTAAAGGCCTGAAACTACATTTATGTTACAATTTTTACCATTTAACGAAGCACGTTCATACAGAAGCAAAACCCTCAATTTACACCTCTTCATGCAGTGGTTAGTAGCAACTTTGGCAGCGAGTGTAGAGTATATGCCTGTGTCTACTCTAAGGTACAAATGCTAACACCTGCAAACAAAGGAAGAGATCATCCAGTTCCACTACAGGTATTTTCTTTAGTCTTGTTTGAAATTAGTACTCAAATGCTGATTAGTTCTGATATATGAATTCACATACAAGGCAGAGCTAAAACTATTAACGTTCTATGAACTCTCACTTTTTACGACGTATAAAGGGAATAGGGCTTCTTCACTGAGTGACAGGTGGGCAAGGAAATCACAAACCATACACCTAATTGACTTTCTTGCATGAAACGTGCAAGTAATCAAACTTGCTTTAGTCAAGTTTTGGATGGATATGCATTTCTTCTTGCAGGTGATGATCGTGATGAATTGTAACAGCTTACAATCTATAGGCAAATAAATGTTATTTCTTCAAAGTGTGCAGATGTTTATATAACATGTGTAGCTGAATAGTTACAGGATCAAGTCATTTCTGCTAAGCAGGCAAGTTATGTAGTATCAGCATACCAAAAATATCAATGCAACTGTAACTACTGTGCCTTACATAAAGGGGGTAGGGGGGACAGCAGAAGCATTACCCTACCCCCTCCCCTCCCCTCGAAGTAAGTATAACCACTAGGGCTGTGATCGTTTAGCAAAATTACTAAACATTAATCGCAAAATTTTGTGATCGTTTAGCGATTTATCGCAAGTACCTATCATCAGCATAGAGACTTTAAACGAGCTCTTGAACATTTATGAATATGTAAAATGTGTTAGTGATGTCTGGGGGACACAGTTTGTTTCCATGAAACTCAGACACGGATCCTCATACTGTAGAACCTCAACTCTGATGTCGTACTGTATGTATACGTGTGTGCCATTCGTATGTATTTCGCATTTTCAAAAAAAGTTAAAGTGAGCATCTGATTTTCTGTAATGACTTCAGATTGTTTTTTATTTCGAACGGAAAAACAGGTTTTGCGATTAATCGATGGTGGTTTTGTACTAAACGTTTATTACACAAGCGATCGTTTAGCGATTAATCGCTAAACCGTCACAGCCCTAATAACCACATCCATCTTTCAAATCTTGGGTTAATAAAATTGCTAAAAGATTGTTTGGATGCCACTTCGAAGACATGGAACGAGCTTTTTCCAGCAATATGGGAAGGGTTTTGGCATTTTTTCTTGGTACAATAAACACCAACAGCTGGTGGTGCTCTGCTTAGCCTGTTACCTCTGTACCCCAAAATTTCTGTGTACAGCCATGGTAACAACCTAAAAGACCTAAGTATGCTTTAACTAGGTTATTCTAGAAGAACTCTTCACATGGCAGTTTTGAGATTTTCATTTGTCATGGAATTTTACAATATTCCAATATAGCCAGTTTCTGAACCACCACACAAATAGCTGTTGACACATAAAATTATTTCAAGAGATTAATACTGGTGTTACTTGGACCAGGATTGGTTGTTGGTTGTACAATTCTTCAGGGTAGAAAGTTGACATGACTTTGTGATTTGGGCCATTACTGATTTTAAAATTCTTGGATAAAAAGTTAAAATGACTTTGGTGGATTAAGGTTTGCCTAAACAGAGTTTCCAACATGCTATTTTTGAGTGTGTAAATTTTCCATTATGCCGTTCATATCCTATCCCATTATTAACTTCATCATATGAAAGACATACTCTCTAAACAGTGTGACAAGAGTGGAAGTTTGGTAAAATGAGATTCCAGCCTATCAGGCACCCTGTTAAATTGGTGTAAGGAAAAAATGAACAACTTACAAGATTACCTTCTACCTTTGAACTAAGTTTCAGAGAGTTGCATGCAGGTTGGGACAAACAGAAATCCCAATTATAGGGGTCCTCTTAACAGTCCATCCTAATCATGATGCTAGAAACGAATAAAAAGTTTTAGCCATCTCTAGTTGACCACTCTTAATCCAGAATCTATCAGAGAACTTCCTGTTGAGGTATCTTGAGATCAATAAAGTTAAAGGGGTTTGAACCCTTTCAAGACTGTTTGGTCAAAATAGCAAGTTTGTTTGTAAAAGGGGTTAACTGTTGTAAATATAAAGATAAGCTTCACCCTGAAAAAAGCCTTTTAATATTGGCTAAAATGTCCTACAATTCTAGCAGTATGGGTTACATTCAGGTTTAGTCACTTAACTGAAGGCTGAACATGTTAAAATACTCCACTGAATGATTCAGACATTGTGAGATAATGACCTTTTTCATAATTTACCATGTATTGTACCTCCAATAGTCCAAAAGTAAGAATGTAAACATGCAAGGGAGGGTCATACTTAAGGCCTCCACATTTATGGAAATTAATATGGAAGATCATCACATCCCTCCTTTGACAGCCACATACCATACTGAAAAGCCCCTCCCCCAACCCTAAAATCTCCCGAGTTGCTGCACAATAGAGTTCATATCTTTGCTGCATACTCACGGTGTGTCCTAATGTCATTCAACAGGGCTTCAATTTTCTTACTTTGCTTAAATTAAATTTTAAAATGAAGTCTATTGGAAGAAGAAAAATACTCCTTGAGTTTCATGTCAGTACAACTGTACCTTCAAAGTTAGTAACAACATGACAACATTTGAAAATGCTGTGGGTGGTTTCAAGCCGAAGTAGGACCCAGCACGAAAGAAGGTGATGTACGAGAAGTTGAAAATGAAGCTGACAGTGTGGCAATGTCTGCAACAAAAAAGAAAGTGACAAATTACAATCACTACCTATATAAATGCAAGCAAATCTAAAGTAGTTAAATCTCACAGACTGATTGGATTTCTTGAAAGTAAGATATAGGCTGCATACACATTGGTACTGTGCACCTACAGTATGCACTGAACAATTTTGAAATGGGTAATATGGTACAAATGCACAAAGTTAAGATAGAATTGCCATCAAAACTCAGTAATCAGTGTCAAAGCCTCACACTCATAAAAGGACTGATAACTGAAGTACAAAAACTATTTTTGCACCCACATAACTTAGTGTTGAATAAACAAAGCATTTATATGTTTTGACAACTGTCTTCTGAAGAAATGACATTTCCATTTTCACATCAAAGGTATCAGTGAGACCTGTATAGTACACAGTAATGTGCTGAGTGCATGGATCTTAATATAACTGTTTGTCCATCTGCCAGGCAATCCGTCTGGGCAAGTACACTGTTATGATTAATCACTTTTTGATTCCTTGCCAGGTAAAAGGAATCTATGCAATCACACGGGCAACTGTGTGTGTATGTGTGTGTATGTGTGTTTGTGACCCTTGGCTTGTAAATATGATATCTCAAGATAACAATGATGGATAATTTACATACTATGGACAGAATTATTATATTAAGAGGAAGACCCCTTATTAATATATTAAATAGGAGGACATTGTTTTTTGTGGGTCAAAGGTCATGTGAGGTCACCAGGTCACCTTGTAACACTATATCTCTAGGTAGGAAGCATGGATGCTTTTCATACTTGGCATGTGGATGTGTTATAGTCAAAAGATAAACCCTACTGATTTTGGTGAAGGTCAAAGGTTATCTGAGGCCACCTGAGGTGAAAATATAAAATTCTTAAAAATTGCTTGTAAACACGATACCTCAAGATAGCAATGATGGACAATCTTCATACTTGGTATATACCTTTATCATGTTGAGGGGAAGAACCCTATTGTTTTCAGTGGAAGTGAAAGGTTTTTTGAGGCCATCAGTGGTCAAAAACCAAAACCCTTGAAAAAACATCATATTTCAAGATAGGGATGATGGATCCTTTTCATACTTGGTATATAGATGTGTTTCTTTAAGAGAGAGGGAATCCTATGGGTTTGTTGGAGATTGAAGGTCATATGAGGTCATCAGAGGTGCAACTACGAAAACCTCGTAAACTAAATAGTGGGCGGTACCTCCAAACTGTGTCTGGCATTTGTGACTAACAAATAGTGAGGGATGAACTTTTCTACCATTCCAAAGATAAAGTTATCTAGAGAAAAACATTTAATTTTTAACAAGCACAACTGTACTGAATTGCTTAATCCTTCTTAGTAATGCTTATTGAGGGCTAACAGTTTTACACACACACAGTCAATTTGTTCTTTCCCATACTTCAGGGTAGGTCAGCAACCATTATAAAATTGTGCTACCTTGTCTTCGACAAATGGTCTTAATCTTTGTCAAATTTACATACTCCTATACTGCTAAAGATTGATTCTGTATTGTACAGATCCATATGTAAAAGATATCTGCATGTTTAGAATACCAGCTTTTTGTATCCTAGACATATTCAAATATAATGGCAGCCTCATATGACATTGTGTTCTTTTTCAACATTTCCCCAAAATGCTAAATAATTGTTGCTAGGATGTTCACACCATTGTATACTAAAGAGAACAGAGTACTGTTCAATTACTGTATGTTGACACAGACAATTGCTTTACAGTAGTTAGGTAAACTTAACCTTCAAGCTTGTGCATAGGCTAGGCTTGGGCACAGGCCTGTGAGTAGATGGTTACCGTTAGTTTCCTCCACTATGAAACATTAGTTTCCTCCTCTAAAAACATTTCTTTTCTCCCCAAGTTACTGGGGAGGGAACTAACATTTTTCCCCTTGGTGTATCCAGTGTTTTAACAATAAAAAACTCCTTCAGGACTACATTTAGGGTGACATGTCTTTGGTTATTTCCTATTTTTTGTACTCAGGCTGCAGGAAGTTCATCAATGTAGCCAGAAGTCAGCATTAATAAGCCTAGCATATGCCTAATCATAATGACCAGTCCTGTCATATTCATAGCTCCCAAGTCTTGAGAAGCAAAATGTGGGTCCACCTCTGATTTGTTTGTTTGTGGACCGCTGGCCTGGGGGAGGGGTATAAGGGGAGGGGGTGTCCCCCTCCCCTTTTAAAAATTTTTGGAATTATTGAAGTGTCTACACACAAAATGGTGGCACTTTTTTAGCAAGTTAGTTAGCACAAACACTGCATTAACAGAACAGGCCTCCAGCTTTCACGGAAACGATCCTTTTCTGGTGAAGTGTCATTACCATAAAGTCAAATCACAGAACCCAAAAATCGCTTCCATGGTTTTTTAACTTTCTAAGGCTGGGCTAAACTCACTGTTAAGTCTTGCAAACTACAATAATTGAAGTAAATTCTTCTAAACATGAAAGTGTAGAATATTTTAGGCTGAACATTGGGTATAAAATTACATATTATTCCATAAATTCTCCATGTTAATTTACCTGTTAATTTCACCTCGCATAGGCCTATATCAAGATCACCTGATAGCTCTACTGTACGTAGAGCAGCCAAAACTGTAACTGCCTCTCATGAGACTTAGGCTAGGCTCAATATATCTTCAAATGTAAACTTGTTAGGATAGCATAGCAGCCAAATATACCCTGAAGAAAAAAGTATCTTACAGTAAAAGTATGTAGAAAAGTTTCCGAAAATTTATACAGGGCTCAGTTAGAGTATTTTACACAAGCTCTAAAATGAATTTTATCTACAGTAGATAATTTTGGATGGCATTAAATTTTACGTTTGAGTTGGCTATCCAGGCTGAGACTGAAATACCACACAGTGATACTAGTACTGCCTATCTTGAATTGAAATTTAAAAGGACTAGAGGGGATCACTGCTCAAAATTTGGACAACATTCTCAGGGTTTAAAAAGCTTAAAAATTGCTTATCATTGATTTTAAGATGATACTAAATAACCTCCATTTTGCTCCATTTTTTTTATATGTATCACCTTTATGGGGTGAATGATTTGGAACAGTTTTGGGGAATTTCAAATAAACTAACCTGAATATTGCCATGTACAGTACGTCGCATGAACGGAAAAGAAAAATTTAGAATGCAGCTGCTCTATGGTTGGTCAAGCGGGATTTCTCAGTCTTCGTATATTATGACATACTAACCACGAAAACACACGATTCATTCTTTGAGTCGGAAAGGCTGAGACAAGAACCCCCTCTCGCAGAGTGGTCATTTGTGTTTTAATTGTTGCGTTAGTTGTGTCTTATGTCGTAATTGGACTACACTGCTCACCTTGTGAACACGTTACAAAGGGGCATTCAAAAGCAGGGTTTTGTTGTTTGTGACTACTATGGAGATTTGAAATGCGGGTTTTTCAAAGAGCTGTGCAGGTCAGCGGGTCTGGGTGTTCAAATGCAGGTCAAACCTGCGAAATGTGAGTCACTTGGGAGGTCTGAATATTGAGAATTTGAGGCATACACAAATCCTTTAAATACTGCTTTTACACAACAACTTCAACAAGTCTCTTTTGATGGTAAAACCATTAGCTTTCTTTTCTAAAAATGTGAATTTCCTCACCTGAAATGTTGTGGAGGTAACTAACCTATTTAACAGACCCCTGAGTAGAAGACTCAGTGAAATTACAATTTTGCTTAGCCTTAATGTTACTAAGGCCTAACATTTATGCAAACTTGTAAATTTAACTCCAGCGATTTTTCACACCACATGCTGATGCAGCACCACCACAGTGCTGACCTTTCAAAATATGGTATCAGTCTGCCCAGGCCTAGTTCAGACACCATTGTGCATGGTAAAAACTACGCCTGGGACCCCAGGCTAGTGAATTTAAAGCTCGACCTTGTCCTAGCTGGGCGGAGTGCGCTTGATTCGTGGAACCACTACCTACAGTGTAACCTATAAACAGCCTCGGCCCTATGTTAGCTTAAAAGTTGGAATATCTACTGTATGGGACCACTTCTCAGCTAGTTACTTTCCTTTCACGGATAATATTATTTTGTGCACTCAATCATAAACGTGACGTACTTCCAACCGACTCCTTTAATGATAAGAATAGTAGAAGAGATTGTTGCCACTGTGTGAAATGTGTGCAACCCACAAAGGATCACCACCATGGCCACGCCGACTCCAGAACATAAGTATGTTTTTTCTCGAGCTCCTGAAGTTTTCTTCACCAAATATCCCAGAGGAAGTGAGATGAAAAGCATCAGCATATAAATGATTTCGTCGGTAGACATACTGATTTGATGCTCGACAGTCTTGGACAAGAGCAACACCAGATTAACCCACCACAGTCCCGTCGACGGTCTTCGCTGCCTTCTTTCCAGGGAGTCAGGGACTTTGATGTTCCTAGCGAGTCTGCATCTGACACTTTGTTTTATGGCAATTGTACCGAGCGCCCTCGTAAAGAGTAATTCAGGCAAAGTAAAAGTCGGATGTAAATGTAAACAGGTAACCACAGCCTTTTTTACGCTCTGGTTGAATGACCGCTCACAAGCGGCGACCGGGTTGGGTCTTTCTTTCCAAATACCCAAAATCATGAACTAAAGTAATAATTCCCCAAAATACACAAGACCAAATATATTTCACAATCCGTTTTTCAGTTGAAATACCAGCCAGCTAACCATAACCGATACTTCCTTCTGTGTGCAAAGTGCAAGCCGTGTGTCATCCAGAAGCTTTCTGGAAGCTTTTTGGCAGAAGCTTTTCAGTGGGCTTGTTCCCATCCAAGCTTTGCACTACTATATATACGGATTTAGGAGAGCCTAGGGGATCGCCTCCCTCCCCATCTTGCAGCCAAAAATTCAAGGGAAAGAAGAGAAAGGAAGGAAAAAGAAAGAGCCTGGAAAGAGTTAACAAGTTTCTCCAAAAAAAAAAAATATTCAAAATACATCTTTCTGAGGAGGTTGGGTGGAGTTTCAAGTTGAAGTCATCTCTATAAAAATCCATGCAACTTACTACAATGTACGAAAACAGCAAGGGTGGCACCAACGTGGGGAGTGCAGGGTGCCATGGCCTTCCGTCGGAGATGGCTGCTCCCGTCGCGAAGAATTTTCCAATCTCGTTTGAGGGCCGCCTTAACGGGTATATACCATAAAATACGTAATTTCCAGACTAGATCACTCAGAGTCAGTCGCCCAAAACGATCTGCTTGCCATTTTGCTCTTAGAAAGGGGACAGACGGATTCGAACCCAAAACTTTCTAATGATAGAAACCATAGGCGGGATTACGGGGGGGGCGGAGGAACTTGCCCCCCACTTTTTTCCAGAGCTTAAAAAATAAAAAACAGGCTATTAAAAAATGAGCGAAAGAAAGCCAGACGTGAGGAAATGTAGGAAAATTTTAAATAGCCTATTTTGATTAAATTTTGCAATGTTTAATGAAGGAAAATATTAATATTAAAAACCATAAAATTGCTAGGAAAATCTTTCTGGGCGAGCTACGCGCTCACCGAGTCCAGAGAAACTGAGTAATAATACTGAGATTAAATTGAAAATTTAATCTGGTACCGTAAAATTCCTTTTATCCTACGCCCCACACTATTGTGACTTGAAGCTCTGAATAAGGGTCACTGAAAGTACTAATGTACGTCATAAAATGCACCGTGGTCATTGCAAACAAAGTCCTAAACCCAACCCATGTATACGGAACCGCAATTCTCGAAAAAAAAAGAGAAAAAACATTCGGCGTACTTCCCATGATCCTTATATAAATCGATGTCTCATTAGTACTGCTGTACTCGATACTGTACCGTAAGAAAACTTTGGTGGAATTGCCTCGTTATTAATTCCTGTGGGACAGCTTGAATAAGTTACCATTTTCAAAACGCTCGCTACAACTCTCGCAGTTCACTTTCCTCACCAACTACCACCATCCTCAGCAAATTGACTGACGGTTATTATCTTAAATTTGCGATCATCATATGAAATCTGTTTCCTATTTCATTAGCATTTCAATTTACACCTGGTGGAAGCAGCATTTTCTCGAGAAATGGTCCAGAATGGCCGCAAAAGCAGTCAAATGTAAGAAAGATTTTTTGGGGAGGACCCTCAGTCCCCAGTCTCCGGCTTCACGCCTTCGGCGATAGCGGTTAAAGGCTTCGCCGGCCACAACTTCCCAAGATGCAGCCTTCCCCGGCACTTTAACTTCGATGCCCTTGACAATGTCCATGTAAAAACTACCCACAATAGATTCCATCGACTTCTGTAGTATCACATAGTCTATAACTTTCTAAATCGACTAACCTTATTTTTTACACTAATAAAATAGTTGAGGGATCCCAGACCATCGGCAGCCTCCATGGAGCAGGATATAGGTTCCTATATCCTGCTATATGGCACCTGGGGAAAGTAGGAAGTTTTTATGGAATAAAAACACTGCATTTAAAACTAAAGAAAAACAATAGGTTCCAGTCAAATGTCTCAAACGCTGTCTCAACGCCTAAGTTTACTTCTGCGCGCTTCGCGCGCACCCATCTTAAATATTGCTTCGGCATTACTTCCTTCAGAACATCCCGCTTGTCATAGCTTCGTACACACTTTTCTGTTATCATTGACACCACCAATGCCCTCATGGCCTTACACAGCCTAGGGGAAGTTCCCCCCTCCCCCAGAAATTTTGAAAGTTTCAAACTTTTTATCACCATCGATCTGTGTAAATTTACCGACCGACTCTTTAAGATTGTTTAGCTGCAAGTTTTCACGGAAAGTGTCATTTCGGGTACCGTAATAAGGGACAGGCGTTTACCGAAGGTGGGTGGGGCAAGAGCCCTCTTATATCACTAAAAAGTAGGCTACGAAAAATGTGGTTTTCTTCAGGGCGCTTCGCGCACACCCATTCTGGATTCTAGATCTCCCATTCTTAAAATTATTGTTCCAAATCCTCGGGAAACCCTCAAAATACTACCCTTCAAAATGATCAATTCTCCCCTACTTCCTCAAGTTCTCAGCATCATCGATCCCATCTGGCCATCATTTAATGCCTATAATTTCGTAAAATACCCCAGAGCTCCCAAAGGGCTTCGTTCCCTGGACCTCCACGCAGGCTCTGCCCCTGGACCCCGCCAGGGGCCCAGAGACGGGCCCCTGGACCCCACGCCGTTAGGGGGAGCACTTCGCGCTCCCGCAGGGCCTTCGGCGCCGTTCGACAGTCTACCTAGCTTTGCCCCCCACTTTCAGACATCAAATCCCGCCCCTGATAGAAACCCAAAATTTTCTGGTTTGTTTCAATAAGGATTCAAAGTTTTCAAATTTTCTTCAATATAAATGCAAATTTTTCCAATTGTCTACAATAAAAACCCCAAATGTTGAAACTTTTGCGTTCGACAGCCTTTTAGCAATCCGATGCTTTTTTTTTTTTTTTCGAGGCTTCGGGTTGCTGTTCCCCATCGGGGAGTTTGACCCTCCTGTAGGGCGAATCCAGGCGTCACCCTCGGAAAACGGCTGAATGGCTAAGCTACGTTGCTAGTTTACAGATCTACGTGATCAGAACATAATGATACGAGAGGAGGGCGGCACGGCTTGCTACATTACTGAAACTGTAGTAACAAATGTTTGTTATAAGGTTCAATTTTCTGGGCTAGAAGATTGAGATGCCACATATTCGCCATACATGCAGGCAAGTTCTCGGATGATCAAAGACACCAGGCTGGCAAGGCGACTTCCTATAGACCCTTTTCCAAATAACAATTACAAAGGATTGTGGGATAGAGTTTGGTATGCGTCGTTTATGTCAGTTGCATATTACTGTGGCGAAAAACGACGCATACCAAACTCTTTCCACAATTCTTTGTAATTGCTATTTGGAAAAGGGTCTATTGTGCGCACTCCTCCGTCCCTTTCCTCGATTTAGCATATCTCTTGTATATCATAGCCAACGTATATGTGGGAGGCAAGAGTGCACGGCACGGTTTTAACGGTTTTCAATCGAATTTAGAATGATCCAAGAGACATTTAAGCAAAACATTCTACTAGAGGTGGAATAAAATGTCTTAAAGGATGAATGATCGACGTATTTCGCTTAGTTTTCTATCAAAAACCTTTAACAATCTACCAAAATTTTCGGGCCTTCACGGTTCACCTTCATTTTACTTCTTCTCCATCTAATTTCTTCAATACTATCTCAAACGTTTTGGCCTTATTCATCGCCAGCGTGTTACATCTATGCTCTTCTGAATAGGCGCGATTATGCAAGAGCAAAAAATGTAACATATTGAGAATTAAGGGGGATTCTTTCCTCCTTCCACTAGTTCTGAAAAGATGTAGACATATTTAAAGGCAACTTAGTGTCGGCCACTTGCTGATTAAAGAGCAGAGCGGATAAATCAGATTTATTTTCCTGACAGACCCGTTTTTTGTTAGGAAATTGCGTCTCAGAGCACTATCTAAATAAGATAAGATAAGATCAACTTTATTAAACCCCACAAGGGTAACTGAATGCTCGCATAAAACAGTACAAAAAAGACACTAAAATTACAAAATGTATACATGCAAACAACATTAACAAAATAAAAGAAGGAAACATGGGAAAGTAAAAGTATAAAGCAATAGGAACCAACGTGGCAAGTAATAGCGGTGAAAGTAAGATAAGGAAATTAAGACAAATTACAAAATACATACATGTAAACAACAGTACGAAAATAAAAGAAGATAAAAGAAGGAACTAAGAGAAAGTAAAAATATAAAGCATTAGGAACCAACCAGGCAAGAACTAGCGTTTGAAAGTAAGATTATGAAATTTATTACATTGAGGTATGAAGGAGGAGAGGTGTCGATTAGTACTGGAGTAGGGTAATCTCATTCTGCCACTTCTAGGAATAACCGCATTATGTAAAATCACACTAAGTGGATGGCCATTGTCTTGGATAATCTTTAGTAATTTCGTCCCTAATCGCCGTTGATAGGACCGTGATGGTTGGACTTCCCCTATTAAGCAACTAGCTTGTCTTTTAATAGCATCTATTGCATTTTTGTCTTCAATGCGTGTATTCCCACCCCACGATAAAAGATTATATTGCCACACCCCACAAATAACTGAATTATAAAACATGGCAAGAATATTTTTATTTACATAAAATTTGTTCATAATACGCATACAATACACTTAATTAGGGCTTAGTTTTTTCAATAAAGCTACAACGTGTTCATGCCAGGAAAGTCGATTGTCTATAACCGCTGCGAGATACTTATATCTATCCACCCTTTCAACTGTACTTCTATTTATAGTGACTACGCTTGGTACTTTCTTTGACTTCCGGTAATCAATAACCATTTCCTTTGTCTTATTTACATTTAATTCCAAGAAATTGTTACTACAATAGTTTACAAAATCATTTATCTGCTCCACATATGCCGGCGGCGTAGCTAGCCCAGTCCGTCCGGGAGACTGCAAAGTCAAGATGATCTTCTCGATTCAATGGTTTTGAATTAATATTTGGAGTAGCCACTCCTCTACACCCCGAGGGCGTGGTGCTCAGGATAATAGCGTCCCGGTGGTGGCAGGGTAAAGCCTCGTAAGTCCCGGTGGGGTACAGTGAAGCCTCGTAAGCTTTGGAGTACGGTATTGACAAAATTGTGGGAGTTAGAATGAAGCATTATATAGCTTTATATAATGATTGAAGCATTATATAAGTTTTGGCGCGCGAAGCGGGCCGAAAAATTTTAGGATTACTATTGAAGAAAGTATGAAAAACACTGGTTTTCATTAAGCCATATGCCCTACTCGGGACAAAATCAAGAAATTTGTTGCTGCGGGTGGTCTTCATCCGGGGATTACATACTTTATCGTACCCATTAAGGCTCCCTGAAGAAATTAGAGCTTCCCCGACAGTAAGGGTCATGGCCCTGCACCTTCCCCACATGGCGCCATCCATCTACAATTCTGTTTCTAGCAAACGCGAATCACCGGTATTTATGGTCATTTTGATGCAGGGGCGGTATTTGATGCCTCAAAGTAGGGGGGAGCTCGGTGGACTTTCAAACGGCGCCGAAGGGGCCGTGGGAGCGCAAAGCGCTCCCCCTAACGTCGTGCATGGGGTCCAGGGGCAGAGCCCCGGTGGGGGTTCAGGGGGCGAAGCCCCCGGAAGCTCTAGGGTATTTTACGAAATTGTAGGCATTAAATGATGCATTTTAGCTTCAACTTGAAATGACATAAGGTGGGCAATTAACATAACACAAAAATTACAGTTTGACTTTATTTCAATTATATTGTTACTCCGTGTGTGTACAGTCAGATGGGATCGACAATGCTGAGGGCTTGAGGAAGTAGGATGGAGAATGGATTATTTTGAGGGTTTCCCGGGGCTTTGGAACAATAATTTTAAGAATGGAAGATCTACTATTCAGAATGGGAGCGCTTGAATCGCGCTGAAGAAATCCGCATTTTTCATAGCCTACTTTTTAGTGATGTAAGAGGGCTCTTGCCCCACCCTCCTTCGCTAAGCGCCCGTCCCTTATTACGGTACCGGAAATGACACTTTCCGTGCCTGAAAACTTGCAGCTAAACAATCTTTAAAGAGTCGGTAAATTTACACAGATCGATGGTGATAAAAATTTTGCTTTAAAAATTTCTGGGGGAGGGGGAACTTCCCCTAGGCTGTGTAAGGCCATGGGAGAATTGTTGGTTCCAATGATAATAGAAGAATTTGTACAAAGCTATGACAAGCGGGATGTTCTGCAGGAAACAACCCCGAAGCAATATTTAGAACGGGTGCGCGCGAAGCGCGCAGAAGAAAACAGCGTTTGAGGCATTTAATTGTAACCTATTTTTTTCTTTAGTTTTAAATACAGTATTTTTATTCCATAAAAACTTCCTACTTTCCCCAGGTGTCTGTTCTTTCCATAGAACAGGATATAGGAACCTATATATCCTGCTGCATGGAGGCTGCCGATGGTCTGGGATCCCTCAACTATTTTATTAGTGTGTAAAATGGGGTTGGGTCGACTTTGAAGGTTATAGACTATGTGATACTACAGAAGTCGATGAAATCTTTTGTGGGTAGTTTTTACATGCATGGACATTGTCAAGGGCATCGGTAGTTAAAGTGCCGGGGAAGGCTGCATCTTGGGAAATTGTGGCCGACGAAGTGAATCGCGATCGCCGAAGACGTGAAGCCGGAGGTTGGGGACTGAGGGTCCTCCCCAAGAAATCTTTCTTAAATTTGACTGCTTTTGCGGCCATTCTGGACCATTTCTTGAGAAAATGCTGCTTCCATCAGGTGTAAATTGAAATGCTAATGAAAGAGGAAACAGATTTCATATGATGATCGCAAATTTAAGATAATAACCGTCAGTCAATTTGCTGAGGATGGTGGTAGTTGGTGAGGAAAGTGAACTGCGAGAGTTGTAGCGAGGGTTTTGAAATGGTAACTTATTCAAGCTGTCCCACAGGAATTAATAGCGAGGCAATTCCAACAAAGTTTTCTTACGGTATAGGAGTACAGCAGTACTAATGAGAAATCGATTTATATAAGAATCATAGGAAGCACGCCGAATTTTTTTCTCTTTTTTTTACTTCGAGAATTGCGGTTCCGTATACAAAGGTAGGGTTTAGGACTTTGTAAGGACCATGGTGCATTTTATGACATACATTAGTACTTTCAGTGACCTTTATTCAGAGCTTCAATTCACAATAGTGTGGCGCGTAGGACGAAAGAAATTTTACGGTGCCAAATTTTTAATTGTATTAGGCCTAGTCAGTTTCTTCTGGAGGTGCGCGCGTAGCGCGCCGAAAAAAATTTTCCTAGCAATTTTATGGTTTTTGATATTAATATTTTCTTTCCTTAAATATTCCAAAATTTAATCATTATAGGCTATTGAAAATTCTCTTATAATTTCTCTGGCAGTCTGGTCTACTTTCGCTCACGTTTTTAATAGCCTATTTTTATTTTTTAAGCTCTGGAAAAAAGTGGGGGGGGGGGCAAGTTCCCCCGCTTGCCCCCCGTAATCCCGCCTATGTTTTAATGTTTAGCCTATCATGCGTCGGTTTGAGGTACAGGAAAAACATCTGGTATTCCAATCAAATAGGTTGCCTCCTAATTGCACTCTGAAACGGATGAAGTTACAACAGTTTTGCACCTATCCTTTGTTAGAGACCAGGATGTGAGAAAACTCTTGATCAGTTATAAACGCTGTCAGATATAGAAGTGGGTCTGCTGAGTTCGAGGGCTGTATTTCCAAAAGTCGAAAAAGGAGCTTTGATTGAATGGTTACATTTCGTCTTACATAGCTATGAAAAGAGCGAGATCACATATTACTAAACGTCGCAAACAAATTTTATGTACCGAAATATAAATTTTAATATCAGTACACAATCAACAAACGTTCAACGTGATAGGTTCTTCAATTGTTCAGCCACGTCGCAATTAAATTTCCTGGATATAACTTTGCTACAAGCTTTGTCACCACAAATAGGCCTACAACCACTCCGCAATGCACCACTACATAAATACATGCCACCGTTTAATAACATGATTGTCAACAGCAAAGCACACGAAAGTCTTGGCTAGATATGACTGGACAAGAAATATATCACACAGCTTGTTACGTAGGCAACCTAGTCCCCCTTCAGGGGAGCAAACTTGGAAGGAGTCAAGTAGTGAATTTATATTACATAATTTAATTTCCTAATTTGCTACGTTTTGATATTATCGAATATGACTTTTATCAAAACCTAATATCAATTCAGGGGCCGCACCGGCAAGGGCTGGGGCCGCATGCGGCCCTAAGGGCCAAGTTTGAGAATCACTGGTATAGCCCATTTGTTCATCTCTACGAATATCACCAAGACTCGACATATGGACAACTTTAACAATATGTTACCAAATAGGATACTAGGTCTTTTATCGATTTGAGATAAAAGTAGACTAGATAAAGTTTCCGGCACTGGTGCCAAAATGGGGTCAATTGAAGCAATTTTTAAGAACTTATGGGCTTAGAAGCTGGCCGCTGTATACCACTCTTTGAGTGGGTAAAAAGGCCTGGGTTAACTTGGTACGGTGGGAAATTTTGAGCTCCGCTAGTAAAATAAAAAAAAAATCGCGTCATACCTGCATACAGTCATAGTATGGTGAATTAAAATTGCAATGAATGGCCAACTCCGCAGCTTTCTTGTGAGGGATAGCTCGCACCTCAGGCAATAACTTCTACATTAGGTTTTAGGTAGCGAACCATTAATTATTGACCATTGACTTACACACTGAATTAGGTCTGTTCTCCGCCCCTAGTTCCTAATAAAAGTTCTCAACCTGGACATGTCACCCGTCTAAAGAAAGCTCACAGTTAGGGCTCTTACGCCATATTCAAATTTATATATCAAGATCATTGAAATTTTGAGCTCTATAGTTGAAGGGATGGAAGCCTTGAATAATGGGTGCATGTTTCCAGTGGCGTCGCTACGTGGGGCGGGGGCTTGGGGGTGCGACTCCCCCTTCCCCACAAAATCGTAACCCCCAAGCCCCCACCCGACTGGAGATCTGGGCAAAAAATTCACCCACTCTGAATAATTTTGAATAGATTCGGTTCGGATAGATTGTGACAAACTTAATGTGTTTGACTGAATAAAATAAAATCAAAGTTTACATTTTTCCACCAAAATTGCACATCTTAATGGCTGCTATCAAGCCTTGCAAGTGCCATTTCCGGCCATCTAGGATGTATAAAAATCTCACATTTTCTTGGGATACTCCGCGCCAACCTATGGTGGTGCTCCGCTTAGATAGTAAGCAAGATTCAAACTTGCAATCCTCGGACCCTAAGTCCGGCCAACTGAGCTAATCTGTCCTCCCAGAAATGTGCTTGAGAATAAAATAAAATCAAACCTAACATTTTGTTCACAAAAACTACACTTCTTGGTGGCTGCTATCAATCCTGGCAAGACGGTGCCATTTCCGGCTATCTGGGATGTATTAAAATCTCAAATTTTCTTGTATGCTACTGGTCAATTTATGGTGGCGCTCCACTTAGATAGTAAACGGGAGCCCCCCTCCCCAAACCTACTCAAAGACGACACTTCACAGACTGAACGGATTAATACATTCAATAAATGGCACTAAAATTTGTCAGACTGCCTTTAATTTTGCAAAGTCTGTGTCAAATTAAAAATTGATCATATTTAGTATGTCAAAAACGAGCTCCTCAAAATTTTCAAGGGATCAAATTTGCAACTCAAAATTTTTCCGCGGAACAACAACTTGAATTAGTGATCCGCTACCTTTTACATCGCCTATTAAACAACTACTGGGAGTTACCTACTATATTTCACTTTCAACTCCCCGATCCTAACATAACATAACATAACATAACATAACATAACATAACATAACATAACATAACATAACATAATATACAAATAATGAATGTTTATGAGTGCGATAGTATGAATTATTTCATGAGTTGAAAGATTGAACGTTCTATTCAACGAGGCGAAGCCGAGTTGAATAGAACGTTCAATCTTTCAACGAATGAAATTATTCATACTATCGCACGAATGAAAAACATTCATTATTTGTTTTATATAACACCTTATTACTGTTTTACGTTACCTTTATCTAGTCGTTGGTTAAAGTTGTGTTTTGGCGTTTGTCCGTGTAGTAGCTCCATGGTTTGTCGTTTGCTCAGCTACGCGTCTACTACGTACGGTACCGTATGCAATGTGCGATCCCCAAAGCTGCGTTGATTTATTGTAGTTGCGGCATAGTTTGTACGTACGGGCAGTGATTGTGACGTCAAAGCCGTGTGTTATGCTAGACTATTGCACGACCGTGTGTTATACTAGACTATTGCACGATGGATAACACACGGCCGTGACGATAGTGCCGAATCATCCATGGCATGTGACCACCAATCCTCCAATCAAATGTAGAGAAATTAATAAGGTGTTATATAACATAACATAACATAACATAACATAACATAACATAACATAACATAACATAACATAACATAACATAACATAACATAACATAACATAACATAACATAACATAACATAACATAACATAACATAACATAACATAACATAACATAACATAACATAACAGGTTAAAGGGCAAAGGAGGGCTAAGGCCCCATAAGATGCCCTGAAGTCCATACAACCCTAACTGAAAACAAAGAACCAACCAACACCAAACGAACCCAGCACAATTAGAATCTACCACACTTATGGAAGAACTTGTCAATGTTACCCTTAAAGCAGTGCACAGATGTGGAGTTAACTACCCACTCAGGCAGACTATTCCACTCGTTAACAACTCTATGAGAAAAGCTGAACTTCCTAATGTCGAGCCTTGCAAAATTCTTAACTGGCTTCTTACAATGGCCTCGAACCCGAGAATCACATTGAACCTTTAAATAATTGCAAGATGACAAGGGATTCCTTTCAGAGAGAAATTTGTACACCTGAAGCATGTCCCCCCTAATCCTCCTCAACTCCAGGGTGGTAAGCCCAAGATGCTAACACTAACAGCGATGGGTGGGTGCGCAAGAGCGGGCAAATAGGCCTTAGCCCCCGGGCGGCGCGGGCGGGCAAATAAGCCTGTTTACTGTACGTTGAGATAACAGTCAGCCTGCTTAGCGGCGTTGTTAATTTTCCCTCGGAATAGTTGTTTGTAACCGAACAACCGAACAAAAAGCTTGGTGCAGGCTACGTTACGATCAAAACCTATGACGTAACACATGCGTAGGTCGTCTCAAGACAAGTGTGATGTAACCTTCCGTTCTGACAATTTTCTGCTCACGAAAGTTCCCATCGTTGGCTTAGGTTGAACAGAGGATTTAAGGTAAATAATGAGTTAATATGTGTTCATAATATGCTTCGAAGTGACTTAATTACTGCATTTCTTTGGTTTCATGATTGTGATGAAGGGCAGGCAAATTCTTCAACCCAAACCCTGTGTGTGTACCGGTTGCACGAACATATCACTTGAAATAAAGTTCGTTAGTCATGAGTTTGTCACCATAACCCCTGGCCTGAGGTGCAAAGTGTTCACTCAGGCAGGTGTCCCCCCCCCCCCCAGTAATTTTAACAGATCGCTTCCCCTGAGAGCAAGGTATCTTAATCATAGCTGAGATCACAGTATGTGAATAAACCAGCCAGGCTGGCATAATGCATGATTGAGAACGTCCATGTGTGCAAACATTCCTGTTTAAAAAAGAACAAACTCTCAAGTCGAAAACTCTGCCAGAACGAGTAAATGGACAAGCAGGAATATCTCGCTGGACGTAATGCAACATGAAATCAACATTTTCTCTACTACCTGCAGCTGACTAAATTCACTCTGTAGAAAAATAAAAAAAAAAAAAAATCATGCTAGGCTAACGTTAGTGGTCAAGATGTTTGCAGGTTGACAACAAGGCTGAAAACCACTAAAGAAAACTCTTACTGTACCTCTTGATTCAAAATATCCTGTTGAAAAGTAATTGCTGCAAGCTAGGTACTCCAAGCTGAAAGGCATGGGTGACATGCACCATGACTACGGAATTCGCAAAAAAGGGAGTTATGTGATTTCATTATTGGACTGTTGTATGGTGTTGCATCAAGGATACAGGTAAAAGTCATTTGATTATTCTAGTGCTTTGAGTCATTGCCTTAATTTTAAAAAGCCAAGTTAACCATGTAAATTGCTCTCCCCAATTTCCATCCCCAAACTTGCATCTCTTCAGAGGGCATCACTTTAGGTGTTTCCTAAGTTGATTAAAAAATTTTCAAACTTCCCCATAGTAAAACCAACGTCTCATAAGTGTCTCCCTAGTTTGTCGTTTCTCGTCCACAGTCATTAACCCCTACCCCATAACCCTGTCCCCTTACCCATCCCCTATCCCTATATCCATACCATACCCCCTTACCCTATCCCCAACCCTATCCTCTAACCCTATCCCTATCCCCTAGATATATCCCCTAACCCTGTCCGCTATCCCTAACTGAACCCTGGTGAAGCAAGGGAGAGAGCACTATTTTCCTTTCCACCTTGTCAATTTTTGCTCCATGGGGTTCTACTATTCCATAGTGCACATAGCCCATTCATCCCATTGTGTGTATACTGCTATTCATCCCAAAACCTTTGTTGTCCCCTTTTGGAAAAGGATCTTTTCATCCCTTTGTTACTACAGTATGTGCTAGATGAATGGAATGCTTGCAGCTCAAAGGAACTAGGCTATTGTGACCATTGTATGCTGTTCTTCGGGTATCTATTGACCATCACCATAGCAGCTGGTGAGATGGAATGTTGTGTCGTCACTTGTGGGCACTGATTCTTAATTAAAACCGGCCTATTTTTACACTCTTTTACTTACCGTGAACCTCATTGAACCCTTTCAATCATGTTGTTTGTTGGAGCAGAACATCCTACACCTCTTTGGATACATCTCTGAACATAAGCTTACTTCTAAACGAAATTATTTGTAAAAAATGGCAGATCGGGTTATCCGCCCACAGCTAGTACCTGGGAGCATGTTATTTTAAGTTATTGTGGTGACAAAACCACACAGAACCCCTGAAACATTTCTGTGGCTTTTGCAATTGTCCTAAACAGCTTGGACGTGCACCCAGGAAAGCCTAAATTTCTTACAAGTCTCTAGAATATATGCCAGTGTGTAAAAGTAGAGTATGTTCATGTGATTACCTACACAATAATAGACAAGTTTGGAAAATACTTTTATGCAATGCATCATGGGATGGGTCAAAGGTCAGGTGAACCACTCACTGTGGCAAACAAGGTGTCACGCTACAGCTGACCTTGTGACCCCACCGGAAAACTGAATTACCCAACTGGCTAATCAGGGTTTACGCCAAAGGGGGGAAAGGGGGGATTTGTCCCCCCCTTTCCAGAAGAAGGTGGGTAAAATCCCCCCCTTTTCATTTCCATCAAAATTAAAAAAATTGTCCATATCTTGGTTTCTTGCTTAAGAAGAGGGCACCTTTGCAGCAATGTTTGGACTTTCATAAGTAAATGGCCTTTAAAACCCTTCAAAATGCACCTTATAGGGGTCTTGAAGCAAGCTTTAGTCCCCCTGAACCCACTTGTAACTTTAGCCAGGGACAGCATCAATTTGGACTAGGGGTTTAGGAGCAATTAATCCCCCCCTTTTTTGCATTTCTGGCGGAATCCCTGGGCTTATTTAAGGCAAACTCAACCAACTTGGAAGAATTATCAGTAAAAATACTGATGCATGCATTAACAAGCAGCGTGGCTGAAGTACTGTATGTTTTATATATTTCCTAATAAATGCAGTCCAAATTTTTGTGACTGGCTGATGCCTCCAAGGCTGTGCTTTGCAATATGGCTTGTTAGCAAAGCCATGATCAGACCATAACCAAAATGTTAAAACCATATTTTGAATTGAATTGACTTGAAAAAGAACATAAATCACAGATAAATACTTCAGTGAGACTTTTACACACATGGGATTACAAGAAAAGTTGAGAACTCTCTCTGCATGTTTAGCCTCTATCAAAAGTTGTACATTTTTCAAAATTAGTGGACTTATTCCCATTCAGTACTTGAAGAAACCTACAGGAAAGCATGAAATACTGTTTATTAGTCTAAATAAAACAGACACTAAAATTAACAAAAATTCTCATACTTTTCACTATGTGCTTCTAGGCATTTACAGTCCACATGCTTCAGTACTTGCATATTTTAAAATCTTCTTCAATGAATTTCAATTTTTTTTTTTTTTTTTTTTGGGGGGGGGGGGGGGGGGGTTTGATGAAAGAGAATCCTGTGCAGTCATGATGGTGTGTGTATGCATGTGTGTGTGTATGTGTGTGTGTTTGTGATGCTTAGCTCATTAACATGATATCTCAAGAAGGGAAACTCCAACAGTTCTCATACTTGGTAAGGATGCTTCATATTGAGAGGAAGAACCTTAGTGTTTTTTGTGGAAGTCAAACTCTGAAAACCTTGTTAACATATATCTCCAGATAGGAAGTATGGGAACTAGTCAAACTTAATATGTAGATGCATTATATTGAGAAGAAGACCCGTATTAATTTTGTTGGAGCTCAAAGGTGATCGAAGGTCACGAGAGGTCAAACTCTGAAAACATTTTTAACACTGTATCTCAAGATGCAGTAGGAAGCATGGATACTCTTCATGCTTACCATGTGGATGCATGGCATCAACAGGACAGACTGCATTAGTTTTGGTGGAAGGACAAAGGTCATCATGGTCAAGGGAGGTCAGACTCAGAAAACCTTGTCAACACCATATATCTCCAGTTAGGAAGCATGGATACTCTTCATACTTAGCATGTAGATGGATTATATCAAAGGAAGGACCCTAATAATTTTGGTGGAGGCCAAAGGTCATGTGGGGTCATCAGATGTCAAACTCTGAAAACCTTGTTTCAAAGATATGGTAAGGTAGGAAGCATGTATAGTCTCCTAACTTAGCATGTAGATGCATTATATAATTTAGAGAAAGTATCCTATTATTTTTGATGAGGGTCGGAGGTCATCTGAGGTCATTAGAGGTCAAACTCTGGAAAGCTTGTAAACAATTAACTTAAGAAAGGAAGCATGTATACTTCCCATACTTAGCCATGTAAATGCTTGAAAAACTTAACAGCATTTTCATTTTCCATTTTTGTACAAAAAATAGTATATTTTGGAATTTTTACTGTTATATCACTTTGGCAAAGAAATCATGATAGAAATAAATCTCAGTGTTTTTGTTCCTTACAAGGAAATGTTATTTGTTTGTTTTAGTAAACTACAAGGAGGCATGACACTCAATTCACATATTACCTTTGATACAGTTTACAGTACAGTATGTTTATTGACATTTATCAAGTTGTGTGAGAATCACATAAGTGAAATGAATATATATCTCAGTCTTATTCAGCATGTTTTGCACAATCCAACACTTTTACTCTGCTTCTTTAAATAAAAAAGGAGAGCTTCTACTTTTCATGTTTCTTTTTCTCTTTTTTTCCAGATCTTAAGGTGAACTTCACAAGGACCACCATGCAAAGGCTTTTGCTACCTTTATGGCAGACAGCCCATTTAGTTAGACTTCATTCAAGTACATCCCTTCCATGTCAAAAGATTTGTGTGAATGTCTTATCAAAGAGGATGAAAGAAGCATGCAGACAAAATTCCGTTTTATCATTTTCTAGTTTGTCAAAGTCAAATCCTTCGTTGGCTTTTCATCAAAACTTTTCAAGGAATATATTTAGCAGGGAATACTTCACACTTAAATCAGTGTCTCCAGGTATTTTTCCAAGGACTGTAAGATCCAGACTTTCAGTATGCAGATCTGGACAGCTTTGCAACAAATCAACAGTTGCAAGTCATTGGCAGAAACGAAATAAAACAGTGATGTTGTATGTTATCGCTGGAGCTGTCTTGGTGGTAGGATTTTCGTATGCAGCTGTCCCTTTGTACACAGTTTTTTGTCAAGTGAGTGTAATTTAACTTATTTTAGACAATGATGTGATATTTGCAGCTTTGGTTTTTTAATGTGTAAGAAGGTAAATCAGGTGCTTAAAATAATTCTTTATTTCAAAGTATCGTGAACTTCTTTAGAAGTCCTCTGGCAGTCTTTTCTGCTCACAGTTGTCTTCACCCACATGAACCTTCTTGAAACAAATTGTGTTTGCCATTTGGGTCATTATACATTCTTTAAAAGTTATAAAATATTTAATATATACTACTTTGCATCAAAGTAAATATTTCATGTGTCCATAGTCTCGAAGAGATGTTCTCAGTTAATTTTCTTTAAGGGTCTGGTGATGGGTTTGACTTGTAGCCACATGTAATAGGGTAGATTATTCTAGGTGGGTTTTTCAGTCAGGCCCCTCCCCTTTAATGGGACTACCATGTCTAACTTTAGGCCTAAGATTATTAAGTTTATGTTCACCTCTCAACTTGATTTACTTGAATTTCATAGTCTAGTAATTTGTTGCTAAATCCAGACTGTAATCGATGGAAAAATGATATTTGTTGTGTTTTGTGCCTCATAGGCTTCTTCATTTTTTGTACTGTTCTTCTTTTATTACAGGGTTCTCCACTGGTCTGTTTTCTGTCCGGGGGCTCTTGTGATCACTGTCCTGGGGGAGGGGTCCAAGGGGAGGAGGTGCATTCTCCCCTTTGGGAAAATTTTGACAATTTAGGAGGGCTTAGATTGCAAATGGTGCAGTCTACGGCCTTGTTCTTAGCCTTCCCTTTGTGTTCAAATCTGGGCATTTTGTGGTCATTTTTTTTTTTTTAAAATTGCATTTTCTTAACTTCTTTGACTTTACTTGCAGATCTGAAGCTCCAGTTTCCACTTGGACGTACAGTATTCAAGAATGAAGTAGTTCACTTTAAAGGAAATTTCGGGTGAAAATTAGGAAACCTAGGGGACAGTTTCATTGAATGGTTTCGTTTAGTGTATGAGTTTGATGGTAACGGATTCCTACTGTGGAGACATATGAAAGAAATGCAGTAGCCTAAGTACATATTGAATGATATAATATAAGAGCTCAGGTGCAAGTGAGCTGGGTTTGCATCTCCGATGTTTTATTATACATTGCTTGTCATAGTATTTGAAATCAAATATAAAGGGCAGTCAAATGACTAAGTTGTGGTGTTTGTGATTGAGTGTACAGACAACTTCTTGACCAGGCAGGTCAATTTTCTGTGCGTCTGTGTGGGTGGCAAAGTTTTGTCTGGGAGCTAAAGTAGTGTGGCAGATTTTGTATGGGCAGAGCCCCTGGCCAAAACAGCTAGTGGAGAACACTGTTATTGGGCCCAGTGTTTTTGCACAAGTCAGATTGAACCCTCACAACAGCCACAAGTTTTCATACTCTTTGCCTCCCTTGTTTTCAGGCTACAGGTCTTGGAGGGGAAGTCCAGGTGGGTGTTGATTCAGACAAGGTGGAAACCATGAATCCGGTAAAAGGACGCCAGTTAGTCATTCGCTTCAATGCAGATACAGCTGCGAGCATGCGGTGGAACTTCAAACCACAGCAAACAGAAATTAAGGTACTAATAGCAAGATTATATGCATGCCTTGAAAGGGCAGTAGTAAACATTATGGAATGAAGTGTTACTTTGATATTTAGAGATATTTTGATTTAAGTAATTGATGTTTTAAATAAACTGAGGTGACTAAATGCAGTACAAAAAATTAAGCCAAAGGTGCAGGACAAAGTGCAGCCAGCCAACAGTATGTGACTTGTTGCCCAGTGTTTTTCATGGCCTAGCAAGGTAATTTGAATCCCAGATATGTGCCACCTTCTTGAGCTGTGATGATGCAGTAGAAAGGTTTTAAAATTGTGAATAAAGATATGGACTTAATAGAGAAAACAACTTTGTTAAGTCTTCAAATGATAACTTCTATTTATAGAGTCCTAAGTAAAATTATATCTCATTTGTATTGCATTATGTTAATTACATGTGCTTTACCAAATCTTTACATTGATGAATAACAAAATGTGGTCTACTTTTATGCAAAATATTTATTTGACATCCATTCCTGATGAAGGGTATAAAAGCCATGGGTGTGCCCAAAATGGATCCTGCTGTCTTGCATAAATTCTCTACTCCTTGGCAAATGGTACGTGGATGACAACACTTAATGATGCATAAACTTCTATGCAACCCAAATTAGTCAATTGCCAAACTTTAAAGAAAGATTTGCATCACCCCAAGTATGCCTTTACAAAAGGGTAAGCAAAAGTCTCAATTGGTGACTACTCTTTGATTGTATCAGAGTTTCAAAATTCAAAAGATGCAGAGCAGCTCACATTACACAGCATGCACAGAGAGTGTTTTGATTACATGTTAGGGCCTTGTATGCTCACCAGGATGTGGCCCTGAGCAATAAAATATGTTTGTGTCTGCACAAGGAGAAGCAAAAGACAGTTATGGGCGGGGCTAGAACTAGCGTAGCTGGGAGAATTGGAACTGTCTGGCCCAGGATGGCGATTTGCAGATGGTGAAAAGTCACCCCCCCCCCTTCCCGATGAGAAGATTTCCCCTTTAAAATGGGCAATATTTGGCTTTTTGTAAATGCCTTGATCATGAACATATCTGTTTCAGGAGTGTAATGTTTAAGTATGTTTTGTACCCTGTTATGGACCACCCTATTATGGACCAATTTAATGACATACCATGTTTAAAGCCATCTTGCTGGCTGCAGGAAAAAACCTTAATGGTTGTATACAGCCTTCCCTTTGGCCAAATGTGATTAAGTATTTAAGGTCGCTTGCCATATTCCATTGTCAGATAGACCTGTATACCAAGTGACGTCATCAAATGATGTACGTGTATGTGCATACCATCTTGCTAGTAGTTAGGTACATTCTTATTAGGCAATGTGTAATATTTGAATTTTTGGTGTTACTTGTGTTTCTGAAGTGCAGACTGGCAGATGAGTCAGATCTCTGTTCTAAAATGAGTAGACAAGGAAGGCAACTTATACTAAGAATTTAATTCAGTTTCTTAGGCATTACAGATTTTGGCATATTATGAAATCAAGCAGTGCTGTAGGACTGTAGGTTTAATTGTTATCCCAAGGTAAGAGAGCATCTGTTGCAAGATGCATGAAAAACCAATTGTTGGTGTTACCAGCTACTTAGGGTTGGAGAGAGTTTAAATGGTACAGCAGTTAATCAAACCTAAAATTGTCATTATAATCTTTATAAGACTACAAACCATTATGCTTTCATTGCCTGTTGCAGGTGTTTCCTGGAGAAACAGCTTTAGCATTCTATTCAGCAATAAACCCAACAGAGAAACCTATTATAGGTATATCAACATACAATGTTGTTCCATTTGATGCCGGGCAATATTTCAACAAAATTCAGTGTTTTTGCTTTGAAGAGCAAAGATTGAACCCTCATGAACAGGTTGGTAGATATTTAATCAATTGAAGTCATACCACCTATGTAGTTGCTCTATGGCAAGATTTTCTTTTTTAGTGCTAACAAGTGTCTTTGGTTATCTTGTTTACAGGAGTTTGAATGGCACTGTGATTACAGTTATGATTGATGGGGAAAGGGCATTGGGTACTGGTGTGCATTTTTGTGGGGTGAGGTAGGGAAAGGGTTGCTCAAGTTTTAAATTATGATAAACCATTGGGAATTTGTGTTATCAACTTGGAGAGGCAAGCAAAGCTTGGTTGTTATTCATGTGGTTGTAACTCGCTGAAAACTTCAAAGCACATGGTGGAATCGAACTGTGATTACTACAGGCCACATGAACCAACCTCATCCCTATCTTAACTTCCATTGTGGCCTCTTAATGACAGAAACTTTTCTCATACAGTAAAAGTGGGCAAACATACTGTTTATAGGAACACTGTAACTTTTCCTAACCCCCCTCCTGGGAAGTCTCAAAACACAAAGAGTGTTTATAGGTCTTTCAAGTATTTTGGATTGCTGGAGGTGGGGGGAGGCTAAAACAAATTTACAGCAGTTGTCCCCAATATTGTAGATGTATGGTCACCATGCACAACATTTGACTGATAAAGAACCTGACACTGGACTATACAAATCAATGCATAGCCTGGGTGAAATCCCTAGAGGGGCAGTTTATGACACTACCTAAGCAGAGCACCAAGTAACATGCCTATAGATAGTTGACACCTGAGTGGATCCTTCCTTTGTAGACCATGCATGGATACCATCCTGGGGGAAGGTACTAAGGGGAGTGGTAACAAGGTAAATATAGTCTTGTTTTTTAACAGCAAAAGTGATATAGGTTTCCAGTAGTTTAGTTACCTGTTTAGTGCAGTGGAGGGCATTGATGGAAATGGAAAATAAGTCTTGGGATGTTAAAGGCCATTCAAGGTACTGTAAATAGCTCTTGGCAACTGCATATAGCAGGTTTATTCATGGTAGTTTGGATTTACATACCTGGCCATACTAAATCTTGTAGGATTCTTTGTAATCATGAAACAATCTTTTCATTATCAAAGTGTTCATATTATGGCAGGTAAATCATATGGTTACAACATATGATACAAAATATTTGTGTTGTGAAATGTTGTTATTGTGGGAAAAATATGATATTTGGTGTGTTCAACAGGTGTTGCAATGTTAGGCTTGTACTGTTGGGGTTAGTGCTGTACAGGAAAAATTTACTTAGCTATTGGCTCCTTAACCAAGGAAAAAGGTTAGGTCTCAACATTATTAACTGGCTTACAAACTTTTTGAGGAAATCCTTGAAAAAATCATTGTTATGACCATTCACACAGGATGTCAAACTGCTTCTCCATAAGGGACTTTTATTTGTGGAGCTATAGGCCATATTTATGAAAAGTTGCTTACAGCTATATTTAGCTCCCAGCTACTTGAGCATGTGTTTACATGTATTGTGTATTACAGTATGGTAGATGTGTGTAGACTGGTGCCTAAATACCGTGGTCCTATTTCCAGGAACATTTGGTGCCTTGATATAATCATTCCATCTCCTTGCTTGGTTGTGTTGAACACCACTGGTTTGGGTGCATGACCGTTGATTCCCTTAAACTAGAATAGCTATATTCATGTGAATTCTCATAAATGCTCATGGATGCATATATACTAAAGATCTTTGTCTTTTTGTTTGGTAGGTTGACATGCCTGTATTTTTTTACATTGATCCTGAGTTTGCTGAAGACCCAAAGATGGAGAAAGTGGACACAATCACTCTGTCCTATACTTTCTTTGAAGCTAAGGAAGGCCTTGTTCTCCCAGATCCACTTTCAAAGGGATGAAATCAAGATATAAAATTAAGTGAAATGCTTGGAGTGCTCTGAACATGAAGTATGCCATACTGGCAGTTACCAGAGAAATTTTTCTTTGTTACCTATCCAAAAAGTGGATCTTTAGGAGGTATATCTTAGAACTATAGAAAGTAAGCTTCTCTTGTGAAGTTTTAAGAATCATGAAACCAGAAGGTGCAATTTTAATGAGTGTTAGACTAGTTTGTAGGGAAGGACACTATGAGGGAATGAAGGAAAGGCATTTGTTGATATATGCAACAATCATAAAATTTTAATCTTTTCTTGCTACTTCAGACAGCTTTAAGAAATGATCACATTATGTGAGCAGTTTTGGTGTAAGTTCCAGGAACTTTCTGTTGTGAAGTGCAGGTTGTATGCAGTTTCATCAGTGTCATGTAATAGTTTAATATTTGGTTTCCTGAAGGGGAAAGAGGGCAGCAGACTACTTGTCAAGGTGTTGGATTTGTGGTCCAGAGGTTGCTATTTTGAATCCTGCCTAGTTCATGAAATAAATCCATGGGCAAGCATGGGCAAGTTGCTTCTCAATTTTGCATCTCTCTACACCCAGGGGTGCAGTGGGTACCTCTGAGGAGAGCTGTCATTCATGGTGCACAGTTTACCTACTGCACAGGTGAAGAATTGTCTCCAGGACAAGCTGTCATTGAGCAAGGGTGACATTTGTAAAGGACTTTGAGGCCTATTAATGCAGTAAAGTGCAGTATTATAGAAAATCATCATTAAGCTGTTTAGTAACTTTCAGACTGGTGTCATCAGGGGCCATTGAACCAAACACATGTCAAAGTTCAGTTGTCAAGCATTCTGTACAATATAGTTCAGCATTGACTTGTTTGTGGGCATTGTCCAAAATTACCCTCTTTAACCCATCATCCCTTCATCGTTTGCTACAGTTGCATGCTTTTATTTATGGAAAGTACGGTTTTAGAATTTCTGCTCTGGACATGTTATTTACTCGTAAGCAAAGCTCCCACTGTGTACTGCAGGTTGCCTTGTCATAATTTTTTATTTTTGGGAATAGGCATTCTGCCTTTTAACCATAGGCTACTGGGCACCACAAGTAAGTGTCACTTCATTTTGATGATGGTAAAATATTGGAACTTGTATTCAAAACTACTCATGAAATTTTATGACGTAAAGGATGATAAATATCGATAAGGTAATATGGTCATTTAAAGGTAGTAGGCAGTCACCCCAAACAGAGTGAGTGTATCCTGTCACTCTAGTTCATGAATGGCCTATTTTGATAATGTGACAATATTTTTGTTAGTGAATTGTGGAATTCAAGGAGAATTTTGCCTTGCTTTACCTATTGTTTGTAAAAGTTATGTTCAAAATGTCTTCAGAGGTGCTTGTAATGCAATAAGAAGAGATTTGCAAGAGTTTTGCTGATTTTTGAAAGAAAATTTTGGGGTGACTGCCTATTGCCTTTAAGGTAAATATTACCGACACTGATACAGGATGAAAATGGGAAATACCGGCTGATACCAGTGTTGAATACTGATAATCGGTTCAACAATTATATATAGAGCTTATGCACGTGACGTCAGCGCGTTTCAGTTTGGCTTACTGGATGGAACTGCCATACGTAGTAGGTGTGTTAAAGATACGCGCTCACGATAGCACCTTAGTGACAATTGTTGCACAATGTACGCTTGGATGGAAAAATAGAGAAACGTGACGTAGGTGCATAAGCTCTATAGTCTCAAACATTGACCTGCACACTGATGCATACATCTCTTCCCTTTTGCTAAGTGCTGTAGCTCTCATTGACACTGTCTAAGCTGTAGGTAAATCTTTCCATGGATTTATTATTTTTTCAAGTCATTTTAAGAAGGGGAAAAGCTATCAGTACTTGGAGCATATGATATCAATTGTGATAGCACAATTTCTAGGGTGGGTACTAGGATATGTTCCTAGCCTCCTAAAAGCTTGTAGTATATGGCATTTACACTTTCAGGTACTGCTAACTTGTTGACTAGTTATTCATGCCTGTAAGTGCAAGTCAGTAATATGTGTAGTTTGTCAGGGATTTGTTCCTTACAGTGTATCTGCATTCTGTGGGCAGTAGTCTCAGTAACAGAAGGCTGGGCAGCTGATGCTTCCTAAAAATCACTCAGGCTAAGAAATGAACAGCTGGAGACAATATCATAGCTGGTTTCTTAAATATCAGAGGTGTAAAACCCATGAAACAAAGTTTATTTTCATGAAGTGCAGGGAAGGGAAAGGGGGTGGGGGATTCCCCCAAGGACAAGATGGCCAAGCTGGCCCAAAATTCACAGGAGAAGCAGTATTCTGTCACTTTAATGAGTATAAAAACTTCACAAAAGTGCTGTCATTAATACAGTTCACCCCTGGGCCCATTTGGTCCATTGGTGGACTGTACAAGTGGGGTATAGTGCATATGTATGTATACAGTTAGATCATTTAAGACCAATTTTGGCAGTAGAGTGCTCAGTGGGGATAGAAAAGGTTACATACTTGGGTAGATATTCAATCTCCCATTTTCAGCAAAAACATGGGAGGTGGCATTTCTTAGAGGTAGAGAAGTCTTAATGGAGTGGCCCACGTCTTCCCTTATGCCTTTAAAATTATAGGCTAATAACAGTCACAGAATGACATTTCAAATTTTGTGAACATGCACTTTGATTACAACAGAAGTTCATACTCTGCACTGAAAAGATGGCAATACATCGTTTCCTCCATGTTGAAATCTGTTTCTAAAATGTGATTAGGATCTTCACAGAAATGACCCATTTTTTCAGAGGTCAACCTTTGGAAAGATTTTTCATAATAAATGAAAGTAGTCACAACAGCAGTAATGTTTTGTTTTCTCTTTCTCTCTCTTCCATGTTGATATGATTTCACTTTGTAACTGCATTAACACATTGCAAATTTCTGAGCTTACAAACTTTTCACAAAAGGTATTGAATACTGGGAAGCAGCTTGATGAAAGTTACCACTAAAAAATGAAGTGGACAGGAACCCCCTGAATGCTTTTGTAATAAACCCCTCAGGGGATAACAATGTTACCAGTGTCCTTAAAATTAAGGCTGAAAAAAACAAAGGCTAACATGAGCCATATATGGTATGTCCATCTTTTGATTTCACATATTTGCATACTTAGCTCATGTTTATTCATGATAAAAGTGTGAAATAGAAATGAACCTGTAAAATGGTCAATATTTGATGGATTTTAACAGAAATTGTGGCCATTTTCTGGATATTTAATGCTTTTTACATCAAATATCCACCTATCTTATTTTCATGTCACATGACCTTTAAAGCTTTAAAGGGTTATAATGATGTAGAATTCATGTAGACAATTAGGATTTTGGAAAGTAACAGGGTCATGCACCTCTATTTGCTCTGCTAGTAGTTCTTGGATATTTGCTTACTGGGGTTTTAGGGAATGCAAAAATAGTGCATCTGCCATGGTGGTACTTTTGTTCACCAAGCTGTCCAATATAATTCCACAAACTACCCCAGGGGTGAGGAACTCTAGCCTGTGGCCCAAGAGACCACTTGATCTGGCCCAGGTGTCATTTCATGAGTGCACTAATTTCAGAAGCTCATGAAATCCTTATACTGTAATACTTATTAGCCCATCATTTAAAATGCTTTCCAGTTTCCAGATAGGTTGCTTAAGGAAAATATGCTTATTAGTGCTACTACTCATAAAGTAGTACTATGCCACACACTTCAGAATTGGCATGCATTGGATAATGTGTTGGTTTGAGAAAACCTATCAAGGACAGCCCAAAATCTTGCAGAAGAGCTCTGGCCTGTGAATGCTGTTATGAATATCTGAATGGCCCTTGAGAGGAAAAAGGTTTTCTGCTCTTCACAAATTGACCACTGAATATCATACACATCCTTGTGGATGCCACTGGGAAAGGTGCTAACCCAGCCACTCAGGAAGCTGTTTTTTTTTTTGTCTCACTAAATGAGCATTATCAACACAATCACAGGCATCCTTGTTCATTTGCCTGACAAAAATCGAGTAACTGTCACATTCAGGTGGGGAACAATCTCCTTGAAAGCTTTGTTGGTCTGGCTGACCCTCCATCTCAGTGGGTCTTAGTTTTCAAAACAAATGATTTGGTGTTCAGAATTTTCAACAATACACAAATGATGGACAACAGTTGTTTTTTTAATTTTTACCTCTTTTCAGGCACTCTCTCAGTCGCTTTATTTTCATTCTGTACACTTTACATACTTTATATACAAGTTTTACAAATCATGATTAAACAAAATATTAACACTTCACTTAAATTTTTGTACATTCAATACCTCAAGTTTCTTTTTTTTTTCTGCAGATAGCAAAATTATGCCTGATATACAACTGAATTAACGAAGATGAATTAATTTATGTAATGCACAACAAGAACTAGAGTCCAATGAATCATATCTAACACAGAATGTTTTGCAATTCATTCAAATACAATAGATTTTTGACTAGCAGACAGTACACCCATCAAGGGGACGGTTTGATGCCCATCTAACATGCAAGTGACAACAAACTCACACTTCCATGGGGGAGGGAGTGTCCTCACAAGATTTTTTTTTTTTCTTCTTCATAAAGTTTTCCAATATAACCATAAATTACACAAAACTATTTAGTAACTGCCCTTTCCTCATGCTAAACGAACCAGCTAAAAGACATGCCTCATCACATGTGACATAAATAATGAAAATTTTAGCTATCTGCTAAACAGCCAGCCAAACTTCAGGCAGCTGCCACAAAAAGAATTGTTACCTTTTCCAATTCCTACAAATAAAAGTGAAATAAGGAAGACTTTCGCAAGGGAAATTTTTTTTACCACTTGTTGAACTTGTGTTATATGTGATATGTGTAGTACATCACTCATGTAAAGCTGGTCTATCATGTTTCATTTGCAAAAACAAAATTACACTTGATAATACTTTTATGAAGAGTCAAATTCAAAAAGGCTTTGGCTGCAAGCTATGGGAAATCACCATCCCCTTGGAACTTTAACTAAGACAACTGACAAAATATTAGCACTATTATCACAGCCCACTGATAATCAATGAGTCTCCTTACTAAGATGCCAGATGATGAACAATGAATTAATACATCCTCCTTGATCTAACATACTAGTTATTGATGAAACACTTCTTTTAACAAAGGTATCAAATAACAATATTTCTTTTCATTAACTTGCATCCATATCCCTTGAGATACAGAATGTACTCAAAAGCTCAGTTGTCACTTCATGACAATTAGTAGTAGCACCACAGGAACATTCTTGATTCCCTATCACTAAACAACAATTTCATGAACAAAACCATGGTAATTATTAAACTATGAGCATACCAATTTCCCTAAGAACAAATCTTAGTGAATAGGGCTCCTCTTACAAAAGGATCAAGTACAATATGTAGTCACTACATTTGAACTACTAGATGTCTGTGAATGACAACTTGTCTCTTAAACCTTTCACAATTTGCACCAACTGTGAGCTTGAACCAAACAGATGTGTTGTAAGAGATTCACAATAAAAAAAAACCTTTTCATAATTTCAATGCATTGGTTATGAGGATTTTGTAACCATGGCAAAACACACCATTTCCTTGAAGCTCACTTTTGATGCAAAACAAACATTTCAAATGTTGATTTCAAAACATGCCACTTGACAGCAAATATCTCAAATTAAGGTTTACAGCCCTACAGTCTTAAAGCCCACTCCCACAGCCCATTTGTCCTATGGCCAATTACTACTACTACAACCTGGATGGTTCCATAGTCAACAGGATTTTGTTGTGTTGCAGGACTAGTGAGCGGTATGACAGGGTTGCCAGTATTGGCATTTTTAATTAAAAAAAAAAAAGAAAAAACACTGAATTTGGTTTTGAGGATGGTGACACATTTCAAAATAAATGCCAAACAGCATTTTTGTGTTATGTTGGCATTTTTACTGGTGACTATCAATTTTCCTTCAAAATGCAGGTTTCCAAAAACACATAATTTATGAGGTAAAATTCAAACTAACAGCACAACTGAATGAATAAACTCGGTGGGTGGTCATAAAAAACACAACTACTTCACAACACATGATTTTTTGAGCAATTGGAGTGTTTATGTGGATAAATTTACATTTGGTGTTTTCAACCATATTAAATGCCAAATATGGCTGGTTGTAAATGGGCTGCGTGCCAAGGTGATGTTTTTCTATTAGACCAATGACCTGAAGAACTATAGGGCAGTTACCACGTTAAGACCTTTTACTAAATAACTGCTGGTAAAGTTTAATCACTGCTATGGAAAATTATATGCACTTGCCTTTTTCTGCCAGCTGAAATTAAACCAGCTTTTCCAAATGCATGTAGGAACTGCATTAGCTGGTAGACATTTTAGGCATTAGCATTTTCCAGCAACTGGTATAATAAATTGTAGAATTCCAGGGCTGAGAAAAATTGAATACAATTTTAAGCAGATCGCCTTCATATATTTCTTCAAGTGTTAGACTGATTGGACACAGGACTATTGTTTTAGTTTTCTGAGGACTGTCCAGGAGGCACTGATTAGAATTTTACACGATGTTGTTTGCTGTTCAATAGCACCTTCATATTTGACCATTTATGCATGCCTACAGAACAGTGAGGAATACTTTAAGAGTGGCTGGCTGCCTTCACTTCTCCTCCTGGAATAAATTAAAGCATGCATGTAGTACTATAAGTATTCACTTTTTGATGAGCACAGGAAATTATTTTTATTTGAAGAGAATTTAATTTCCCTGATATTTACTGCAACAGTTTAAAACTCACTTAAATTATTGTCTAAATCTGATAACATATGAGCCATTTTGTTTGCACAGATCGGTGTAAAAATAGCTACTCATTTTCATTTCCTTCTCTTCTTCTTGGATTTCTTGTGTTTATGATGGCGAGATGAAGACTTGCTCTCAGACATCCTTCTCTTGCCCTTCTTCTTGTGTTTCTTATGCTTCTTGTGCTTTTTGTGAGACTTCCTCCTGGAATGCTCGGACTTTTTCTTCTTTTCAGGTGTAGGTGATCGGGAAGTGGAAGCAGAATGGCTAGCAGAATCACTCTGTTCACTCTCAGACTGACTAGGGCTTCTCTCTTTGCTGCTATCTGAATCTGGACTTCTACTTCTGGAACTTCTCTCAGATTGAGAGCTTGGAGATGGACTTCTTGAAACAACCTTCTTTTTCTTTTTAGACTTCCGCTTAACTTTGGCTTTTTTCTCTTCTTTTTCTTCTTCTTCCTCTTCCTCTTCATCTTCTTCTTCCTCCTCATCGTCATCATCTTGGTCATCTTCCTCGTCATCTTCTTCATCTTCTTCTTGGTCACTACCACTTTCCTTTTCCTCTTTGGGTTTCTCACTCTCAACCTTCTCAGCCTCTATTTCTTCTTCATAATCAGGTTCAAAGGTCTCCTCACTTGGTACAGCCAGTTGCTCTTCAAGCTTGACTCCAGAAGTATTTTCTTTTGGTTGTTCTTTGGGAGCAGACTCTGCAACTTTTTCAGAAACAGGCTCTGGATCTGGTTTAGCAGTGGTATCGACAATTGGCTTAGAATCAGTCACAGGACTTTCCTTTGGTGCAGCAGGACTTGCATGACTTTCAGTTTCATCTTCATCATCATCTTCATCTCTTTCCCATTTTGACAACGGAACTTCTACCATCTCTTCCTTTGGTGTCTCAATTACAGGCAAATCATCCTTCTCTTTTTTTACTTTGCTAATCTTAGACTCCTTAGGTTCCTTCTTAATTTTTGTCTTGTGCTTCTTTTCTCCAGTTTTACTATTTTTCGAAGCCTTTTTAACTTTCTTTTCATGTTTCACTAACTTTGATTTGTTTTTTATCTCAGCAGAGGTGTCTACCTCTTCTGATTTACAAACAACTCTTCTCTCATCTTGAGGAATAGGTGGCGGTGACACAATTTTACTGGATATGGAAGAAGCAATCTTTGGTTTTTTTGTACTTTCCGTGGGGCTGTCATATCCAACTAAATTAACAGTTGATTTCAATGGACCTCTGTGAGATGGTTGTTCTGTTTTAACTTTGGTTTCTTCTGGTTCACTTGGCAACTCTGTTTCCATATGCTCCGATTTCACCTTTTTCTTTTTCTTATGTTTTTGTTCAGAACTACCATCACCTGCTGTCAGTTCTTTTTCTTTCCTATCTGAAACATCATCTCCCTTCCGAGACTTCTTCACCTTGTGGGGCTTTCGAGAATGTTCCACCTCATCTGACTCTGCATCCTCCTTCTTTCGCTTCTTTTTAGATTTTCTCTCCTGTTGGACTTCATCCTCTTCTCTTTCCTTGTTTTCTTTATCATCCTTCTCTGCTTTGGAACTTCTGCTTTCCTTCACTTTCTCCTCTTTATCCTTTCTTTCGTGTTTATCATGCTTAGAATCAGAACTTTTCTCTTCCTTCTCTTTCTCATGATGGTCCTTGCTCTTAGAGCTTTTACTTTTAGAAGCTTCTGTTTTGGGCTGCTCTCTATCTTTTGAGTCTGCTCTTGAGTGACCTCCTGACTGCTTTCCTCTGTGATCCCTTGATGAGCTTCTTGGGCTTCCTTGAGACTGCCCTTCACGATTATCTCTGCGTTTACTACCACTTTCATCACTAACTTTGGTGTGCCTATCACTATCTCTATTAGATTCCCTGGTGCGCTCCAACTTTTTGGATGAATCATCTCGTCTGTCCCTATCTGTATGTCTTTCCCTCTCTCCCCCTTCTTCTCTTTTCCTCCTATCTTCATCTTTTTCCCTAATGCCTCTTTTCACATCCCCATCCATGTAAGGATCACGATCTTCTGGTCCCCTGGGTGCACCTGGGGGGAGTAAAGTTCTCTCAGGCCCCCTCATAAAGTCTTGACCACGAAGTGCATCATTATAGAAGTCTCTGAACCTAGGATCAAAATCCTGTGGGGATTCTCCTGGTGGTAGAGGCAAGGGTTGGGGTCCTTGAGGATACTGGTAGTGTGGTTCATGCCCATAGAAAGCACTGTAGTCATACTGTGCCCCTTCAAAGAACTGTGGGGGTGGAGGGTAATGCTGATCTGGATAATGCGTATCATACAGTGGTGGACCGTCATTTCTCCCTGGATACCTTTGTGGATACCTTCGATCATCTCTGTAATCGAATCTGTCTTGGGCTTGGTAGCCACCCCTCATGTGTGGTGGAGTTCTGTCTGGGTAATATGGCCTATGAGGTGAACGAGACCGTCCTGTTCCTCTTAGGAATTGCCTGCCTCTAACTGGAGGTGGTGATCTCCCTCTTGATAAAGAGCGTGACCTCCTAAATCTTGGAATGGGTGATCTTTCTCTTGAAAATCGTCTAAGCCTTGTCCTAGAATTACTTCTTCGTCTTCTAGGTGACCTCCTTTCTTTAGAGCGTGAGCGTCTATGTATCTTTAAGGGTGATTTCCCACGAGACTTTGAACGGGACTTACCACGAGAATTAGAACGTGACCTTCCCCTTGTTTTGGCAGGGGATTTACCCCTTGACTTGGACCGTGACTTATCTCTTGATTTGGGTGACTTTCCTCTAGACTTAGATCTTGATTTTGAATTACCCTTCCCTCTGGATTTTGAACGGGACTTTCCTCTCTTAGAAGGGGATTTGGATTGTGCCTTTTGAGACTTCTGTGGGGATCTCGCAGGTGACTTAGATCTGGACTTTCCCCTGGACTTGGATCTGGATTTGGATCTTGATTTCCCTCTGGACTTAGATCTGGACTTGCCTCTTGACTTGGATCTGGACTTACCCCTTGACTTAGATCTAGACTTGCCCCTTGACTTAGATCTGGACTTGCCCCTTGACTTAGATCTGGTCTTGCCCCTTGACTTAGATCTGGACTTGCCCCTTGACTTAGATCTGGACTTGCCCCTTGACTTTGAACGAGATTTACCTATAGATTTAGAACGAGACCGAGACCTCCCTTTACTCCTTGACCGTGATCTCAAAGGAGATCTAGAGTGACTTCGTGACCAAGATTGACTAGAACCTCTTGAATCTCTAGACGGTGATCTTGAGAAAGATCTTCTTTTAACCTTTTGTTTGTGTTCAGCTAATTTGCGGGTGAAGTCAAGGGTCATTTTCTCCAAAGGATCCATCTCTTCAGCTGCCATTGCCCTGAAGGGGGAAAAGGTAATACAGTATGATAGACAGTGCAAGACCAAACATGGACAAAAGGGAACTATGTAAAACTAAAACACATTAGTGAACGATCTAAAAATAATACACACTAGAGAACTATATAAAAAATAATACACTTTGCAAGGGCTAACTATAAAATATGCACTTAAGATGACAAAGAGTTGATGTCACTGAACAAAAACAACAAAAATAAGAGGTACCATCCACAACAACTTAATTTAATCTATGTCACAACTGAACAGACAGACTTGACTTACTTAAGTTTAAATTTCTCCATGTAAAACTCCTCTTCTGTTAGTGGCCTTCCTCCAGGTCCCACTGGAGGGGGTTTTACTGGTGCAGACGTCTGTGGTGGTGGCACAACATATGGTGCTCCTGGAACTGGTCTAACTGAGGACATCACTGGAATGTTGTGCAGACCTACTGGAGGAACACCAGGTGGGGGGCCTCTTGGTGCACCAATGGGAGGTACACTCTGGGGTGCAGGTGGTGGCATACCTAGGGCAGGTTGTGGAAGCCTTGGTCTTGGTGGTGGTGGTGCAGCATTTGGTGGTCTTGGTTGGAATGGTCCCCTTGGACGATGGTTTGGCCCAGAAGGCATTACACCAGGCGGAGCCACCTGAATCCTTGGGGGTGGTGGGACAAGAGGTACTCCTGGAGGTGGAGGTAAATTCACCCGTGGAGGAGGTAATCGAACTGGCTGTGGAACTCCAGGAGGAGGTGGCACATTCTCTGGTCCTGCTACAGCCATAAGGGGAGTACCAGCTTTTGGATGTTCTGGTTGCACTATAATGGGTTGTGGAGGAGGCTTTGAGAAGTCTGGAAGGCCTGCCGTTTGGGGTGCTGCAGATGGCATGCCTGGTTGAGGCACTGACATTCTCATGTTCGGAACAGGGAGCACCTGAGGGGGAAAGCCTTGGCGAGGATGAGACACATTCGGAGGAACTACATTCCTAGGAGCTGAACTGTGAAATGGCACAGGAGGTCTTAAGTGTGGTCGGGGTCCACGATGCCTGGGAGGTCTGGGGCCTCTTGGTCCTGTGGAATTATCAGAAAATATCTGGTTTAACTGAAACAGACATAATGCTGCAAAACTGACAAGACCTTGACATTGCTGCAAAGTCTAAAAGGTTCTTCTTTTAAGGTTTCAAGACATGAACTTTATACATGTCCTTGAGACTGAAATTGTCTTTCATAGTATAAGGGCCTTCAGAGATAAGGTTAAAAGCAGGCATTCCACTTCAGTAAAGAATGGGTATCTCCCACACTCAGTCTGAGTTTACAAACGTAAGTAATTAATGAATGAACAATCCAATCCAGCATCACACCTCACAGTCTGCTCCTTATTAACTGTGATTCATCATACACTTGTATGGTTTGTACATAAATAAAATTTTCACAATATAAAAATACTGTTACGTGCAGAGAATAGAGACCCTTTAGGCCCACTGTTATTCTCTGCATCCCACCATTTCCCTAACCTTACTTTCAAAAGTATAAGATGTGGGACACAGAACAACAGGGATGTACCAATGCCAAGAAGTACCAGACAGCACTGCCACAAAATCAAAACTTCTTTCCTAACAATACTTCGAATTTCATGAATTAATCCAGTCCAGGCACAACATATCTACCTGGCACAGGCAAACCTCTAGTACATCTCTCTCCCCTAAGACCTTTCCCTGCAGGATGGTGACCACACACTTTCTCACCTTAGACCCTTCCCTCCAAGGATGGTGACAACACACTCTCTCCCCTTAGATCCTTTCCTGCAGGGACTCAAACTATCCTGGGTAGGCCCCTGGAACTTTCTTTGAAAATACTGTGTTGGATAAAATAACCCTGGCACTAGATGGTAATAGCATAATTGTTGTACATGTCACATATACTCATCATGAAGCAAGTGTAACAATTTTATATGAGCATCTCCAAAACTCCTTGATTAGGAATCTATGAGCCCAGATACTCACCTCCCATAAACCTATGTAACCTTTCAGGGATGTAAATGCAGGGTAAAAAAAATACTGAAAATAGTAGGTTGTACAGCTGAACGCCATCCTGGGGGTGGGGTATAAGGGGAGGGGGACACCCCCTCCCCTAATACCCCACCCCCTGGACGGCGTTCAGCACTTTTGAAAATTTTTTGCTGTCAGGAGGGAGCTGAGACGCAAAATGGTGCACTGTAAATTCATTATCTGAAGTACAGTTATGCCCCAGAGAATACCATTTTCATGGTATTTTTGGTTCACTTAGACTGTCCAATGTAAGACGTAATTTTCTTAAATAAAAAAAAATAAAATTAAAAAATAAATTAATTCTGTCGACTTCCAGTTCCATTTATTCTTGATCCCTTGATCAATCTTCTTAATGTCTGCTGTTCTGTTGAGTTCCATTGTTCCTTACACAGTTGCAGCAGACCTCAATGATGTGCAAATAGGCCAACAAGAACAAACACAAGGAGCCTACAGCACGTAAATTCGGTTATACTGTAGTGTAATACACGTGTGGGCCTAGCCTCCTAAGTGCACAGTATCCTAACATAGTACTGTAGTAGGCTACCACAGTACCACATCTTAAGATGGTAACCAAGTTCAAGGAGCCAGTTCCATGGTCCAACTAAAATGTACTTTAAGAACGATCATAAACATCCTTCTTTGAGCATTTATCACTGAAATTTCTATCTCTCACCTCGAAGCAACTGCATTTGTATCGTCAAATACAACTTGAAATGGCAACGAAGCTATAGCTACGTCAGTGATGTTTATTGATTTAACACTAGCACGCCGATATTGTACACGTATGTACGTACACGAAGCCAGCGTGTGCGCGCCTTTTAAGGTAGTGCTAGTACAGTTTATCCTACATGGCTTGTGCACTGGAGTACGTACGGGTTTAGCTTTTTTAGAAATGGACAGTCGGGCTGGGCGAGCCCTTGCCTACGTAGCAGACTCTACAGCATATTCCTTATTCAGTCACATCCTGTTCATTTGGGAAGCTGAGCAAACAGAGTTCGCTCCACGGGGAAGGCGAGCCGCAAGTTACTTGTAGCAATTTTGCCATGCCACAACGTACAGCACAGTACGGAGTGATTGAACTGGTATCGGCGTGAGCGGTACAGATATTCATTTTACATGATGCAGAAATAGAGGAACACCGTTAAGTTTGCTGTTATTTTTCTGTTTGGACTTCAACAAAACTGCTCCAATGTTTTCAGATTAGTTTCCAGTCGGCAAAAATACAGCAGGAATACGGAGACCTCAGTCGATTTTTTTAAAAATACCGAAAACTTACATCCCTGAACCTTCCACCACCTACAGAAAGTACCTGGTAGAAGTTGATTACACAGAGGTCAGAGGGGCCCTCCACTGGAGGGTGCCCTCCCTCATCCTACTTCATCTCCTAAGTCAAAAGACTTACAACCCAATCAGTTTTCTCTGATAATGAGGGCGATGTAGATTCATGAATCATTCTTCCAAACTTCTAAGCAATGGTTAGGAGCACAAATCAATTCAGGTAAACTCGTAAGGACAGTTCAGAGACAAGTGTGCCACCAAAAATGAAGTTTATGACATGAATATAGCTGTAATACTCACCGGGATACTGTGGTGCATGAGTAGGAGGATGTCCGAGTGAAGACTCTTGCTGTGGTTGCTGAGAAAAAAAGAACATGGTTTTTGTCAAATGACTGGCTTCCATGTTCCAATGTAACATTTTTAAACATTGTAAGTTACTAGAGCAAAGGGTTAAAACGCTACCTGCATTTTGCATTTGTTCATGCACAAGCTTTTTTTTTCAGATTGACTGCCAATTTTTATGTATTTGTCATATGAAATACCTCAAATGACTTCAGGGCTCGAAGAAATCAACAGCACAGACAGCCATGGCTGTCAGGCCCTTACTGATGGCTGTGGTGCCCCTCAGTCAATCAATGTCCTATAGAATAACATAGACCGACAGCCAATTTGCTCATTTTCGCCATGCCCTTTTTCAAGCTTATTTCGAGCCCTGTGACTTTAACACACCACTTCCCATGTTTCTTAAAGGGCTTCAACAGTCACCCTGCCCCTTATTTTCAAACATCAGCTTGAAAATTTTTCAAATCTCCTCTTCTTCCCCTTCAGGTATCTTTTATTTTTCAAAACATGAACACTGCATATTTAAAAAGACCCATACCGGAATAAGCATGGGGGGAAGGGGTGGTTAGGGGAGGGGAAATGATAAGTCTGACTGAATGGCTATAACTATCTATTAAGTCACATATCAACTGCATGGATGATATGCAAATCAGCTTATACGAATTCTGGTAGAAGGGGTCTTTAAATCGAAAGACTTATTTCAGCCAGTACATTTAGAAATACAATTCTATGTACTTGTAAGGTGTCAATGAGTTCAAATTTTACATGCATTATTGTAGAAAGTTTTCAGACTTGAACAACTAGAAATTGCTATACTTGGCACTACATTTCCTTGTTATGATTTATTGCTGGGCATTACCTTCCACCACCGTTCCATCTCTTGGTAAACTCAATCACTTTTCCATTATTCCCATAACTGCCGAATCATTGCAGATGGTGGGTAAATATTGTTTTTTTCTTCAAGGCACACAGAGATGTGGGCCACCATATTGATTACAGAGGGTAACACTTCAGTACTAGTTCTTGATGAAAGCATGTGCAGCTTAAATCTCAATACCATGAAGAATGTTTTCACTTGGATCTGATGTAGTTTGTACCAGACATTACAGCTCAGAGTCCTCTAGCAATGTTCATGCAGATCACAATATTCACTACAATTACACTAGCACTAATTACTCTTAAACTTTCCCTGAGGTGTACTGCAAGTGAAAATTATCGTGGCAACTGCTGATAGGGTGATTTCCGCCACATACCAAAGTGCATGTATGTAGACCTAGAGGAACTGAGTCAAAAATATGGATCGCTACATTAGCACAACTCTTGCATTTTTTTGAAAATGTAGCGATTAAATTTGTAGCAGTTGTTACCACAGACTTGTGTGGGAATCCTAAAAGCGAACACTTTACACTAACCTGGCAGAGTGCTGACTAGCGAATTTATAGCTATGTATACAAAAAAGACGGAGGATCTTTTGCATATTAAAGTACAAATCTATCACATAAATAAAGCAGTTTTGGACTTATCCAACAAGTCAAGTATATTTCTTCTCTGGGTGTCTAATTGATCAACACAACAAATCTTTATAAACCTGTGCATTATTTTACCCATCAAAGCTATGTCATCTCACCTGAAAGTTGTTCTGTTGACCTGGCGGATGCTGGTCTATGTTTGGTGGTCCTGCTTGGTTTTGGCCAACGGTTGGTATTGCACTTCCTGGAGGGTTTGTTGAGCTTACTGGTTGGTTATTAGAAGAGTAATGTGGTGGAGGACCACTTTGATGGGGTACATTGCCCTGGGATATTCTAACAGTGCCTTGTGGGCCTTGGTTATGGTGCTGACTTGATTCAGAAGGAGTTGAAAGTGAGGGTGCACTCTGTTGTACAGGTGGGGCATTTTGAGTTCTATGAGGCCCATCACGAGAAGTCTCCTGTTGGACTTTCACTGCTGTTGATGGTGGTTGCACAGTCTGAGGTGTATGTTGTAAAACAGCATTTTCCTTCTGAGGTTGACGAACAACAACACGCTTCCTTATTTCTGGAATGAATCCAGTCTCTGTCTGGAAGTTCAAAACAGCCTTAATTGTGGAAAAGAAAAGATTGAGAAAAGGTTACTGTTAAAATATACAGAGAAAAACAATACTGCAATTTACCCTATATATACCCCCAAATGAGCCATCAATGTTTGTGCACTTCATAAAAAAAATATAAATCAAGCACTTTTAGGCCCATGTCAAGGACCAAAACTTTTTCTCAAGGACTGTTGATTTCTACAACATTTCAAATAACTGTGACACTATTTGAGAGTTGGCAGAAGATGAAAACAAAATGAAGACAAAATAACATTCTAAGCATGTATTCTACAAATAAAATCCAGGCACACATGACATAAAAGTATTTCAAGCACTTTTATTACCGATTTGAAAATAACCCATGTATTCAAATTCAATCATTTTCAAGGTTTTCAAAACTTCATAAAAAACACAAGTCAAGAAATCATGTTTATCAACCTGCAAATGTTGCAAAACAGTGGATAACTTTACCTCTCTTAGCCTTTTGTTGGGAACAAGAGAATCAGGAGACACATCAACTTCATTACAGGACGGACACTGGTGATCTTCTGTCTCCAGCAGTGTAGTTCGTATGCCTGTTGTGCAACGAAAAACAGCACAAATATTGGAGGTTAAATCCCTTGGGAGAAGGAACCCTCATCCTGACCTCTCAGCCATATTGGGTGGTGCTTTTATATAGTTTCCAGAACATGGTGCAGAATGAAAGAATGTACTGCTTTAGAATAGAATATCAGTCCATTGGTGGATGCCCCACCCCCCACCCTAGATGGAAGCTCAAATTAATTTTTCAGCTGAATGGGCTGGGCTAGGTGGAGTGAAGTATCTTGCTCATTGACACACCCCAGTAACCCAGGAAGGACTTCACCTTACAACCCTTTGATGAACAGTTAAAATCACACCACTAGGCTACTGTGTTACAGTATGTTCCCATAACTATTTATAGAGTTCAGCTATGACTGGACTTTTTGTCATTTCCTCAGTGGTACAAAAGAAAGTAACTGCACAAACAAATAAGCTGGACCAACAGCTGAACTTCATGGTGCAATTTGTCAGACAGAAATACTACCCAATTGTTCTCAATGTATACTCAAGTTGAGTTTGTTTTAAGTATACTACGACAAAATACTATACAAAAATTCTGTTCCATTCTTCCTTAGTAATGTAGCATGAAATAGTACTGGACTGCAACTTAAAACTTAAAAAACAGTATCCCCCAATCTGAAAGGTTTACTTACATTCATCACAAAAGCTGTTACCACAACAAGGAATGACCACAGCATCCTTCATGAGAGAACCACAAATGCCACATACCAGCTCTTGAGGAATCTCAATAGCCTCTCGGATTGGTTCAGGAGAATTACCCCTCACAAAGGGAGGTCTTTCTTTTTTCCCAATCATGTATGCCAGTCTGTAGTATAACAAAAGGGTATGTTAGAAATTAAACAGCTTATCTACACTGCATCTTAAATTGCTACTAAACAAACAAACAAATCATAGAAAACAACAGGAATCAATCTGATGATGTGTGGATAACCCACTATATTAATGTCCACTTAGCTTCATACATTAGAGAAAATACTGTAGAGCAGGGTTAGGGAATCTTTTTCCTCTGAAGGGCCATTTTCATCGTCATAATCCACTCGGGGGCCAAGAGTGTCATAGGCGGTGAGAGAGCAACATGCTTTCCCATAGGGTGCAGGCCCAGGGGCCCAAATAGGCCCGGTAGAGTCTTGGGAAAACTGGGGCAAAGTCCTGGAGGTTTTGGAGTTTGTACAAATTCACAGGCATTAGAAAGTCTATCCACTACCTTTAAACAGCACTGAAAAGGAATGGCTACACAGACCAGAAGTATCACAATATGAACATTTCTCTTTATAGTTAATATGTATGAAGCGATAATGAACGAGCACATACGAGGCGTGTGGAAAATAAACCCGAATGTGGAACACCTTTTTTCTCCTTCACTTTTCATGGCAAAATCATTTAGTTTTCAACTTTTAATTCACTCTTTGGAGGGACAGGACTTCTGACAGTTCTATGGGAACAAACACAGTGCTCACAGAGTTTCATGCTGTTGTAGGCTAGCCGTATGCATGTGATAGTGCACCTCAGTTCACTGCCATGTAGCCTCTCTCTCAAGCAATGCTTCCATTGCCACTAGTAGTACAAGGATTCTGCACCTTGTTCATGTCTAACAAAAAGGTAGGCATGTTTACATTGTGCAAGCTAGGGTTTAAGTAACAAACTGGCAGTGTTATTTCACAGCATATTTATGTATAATATCCCAAAAATGGTATAAGCAGGATAAACAGTGATCTATAAAGTTATTAAGAACTATATTCCAAGTGATTCTGAATTAACATTAATTGCCTCGCTGGCCGTATCAAATGGCCTGGTAGGCCGTATGAGTCCCGTAGGCCAGAGGTTCCCCACCCCTGCTGTAGAATGTCTCTACTTTGTCATGATACGCAAGTAACTTTAATCCATGGGCAGATGAGCAATCTTTTGCATAAGTACCTTTACATCCCCAGATAATTTCAAATACAGGGGGAGTCCTACAATGGAGGCCACCACAAAGTTGACTGTACTTGGAATAATCGAATGTTTCCATTATAGCTCTTACCATACTGCAGAGGTATCATAAAGTTTCCCCCTATCTATTTTTAACACGTAACTACACATGTGGCTACATGTTAAGATGCCAGGTGAAGCAAAAATATAAGCAAATTTACCCAGAAATCTGTGAAATATCTGACAAAGTTGGTTGTGACTGCAATCAAACCTTTAGCAGCCATGACAGAGTGTGCATGTACATGTGTCTCACAGGCTATATGAGATCAACAGAGATAAACACATAACACTCAAAACTGAAGGGTGACAACTTACTCATCCATTTTTGAAACAGCATAGTGTCCCGCCGGAGTAACCATGGCTCCTTTGACATTGGGACCTGCCACAGGTCTCATAAAACTCTGAGGGATACCTGAGCTGCCCTTAATACCTTGTATCCTGTGTTCCAGCATTCTGTTTTGCATTTCCTACACCAATGAAATAAACATTTGTTGAAACAACCATGGAAGACATCAGATTTTCATTAAGGTCAATTCTGAAGACATTCATACTAATACAAAACTGCGGTAATCACATTCACAGACCGCTTTCTTATGCAAACAAACCAATGCTGAATAAGAAAATGTTCTGTCACATGCATGAAAGCAGGAGGATACATTTGTGCCTGAAAAGTTACATGACTGGCACTCATATTTCCAGAATGTTTCTGTGTCAGTTTGGAGACTGCTTTTTCTAGTGCCTTCCATTTCACTTTCCATGGGTGTACAGGGGGGACATGTCCCCCAATATTTTTAGTGGGGGACATACTAAATGTCCCCCCCCCCCCCAAAAAAAAAAAAAAAAAAAAAAAAAATTTAGAATAATGCAGAAAAATATATGTTGTTACACACATTTTTTTTTCTTTTCCAGCTGAGGATGGAAAATTTTCCTGTTTTTTTTTTTTATTACTATTATCACGTTTTTTAATTAAACTCCAGAAAATCATAACACCCTTACGTTTTGTGTTTTATGAATTTGAAAACTCAAAAACAGAAATCTTTCTCTGACAATAGAACAGTTGGCAAATATCTGTTATGAAGAAATTCTAAAACAAAACATAAATTGCATTAAAATGATACTCTCTACTACATTACTTACAGTCTGTCTTCTGTTAAAGGACTGTGTCATCTGAGTTTTATTCAATGGGCATGCCTTGATTATATGGCCTGGCTTGCCACACTGGAAACAGGTGTAAGATCCAGGACCTCTACCTCTGCTAATATAGCTGTAATTTAAATAAAAGCAAAAAGGAATACTTTACAATGAAGCAAACTTTGCTCATTATTTTAAACATAGTTGGATTCCTTCTTTTAAGTATGACCTATGATCAATGACAAATTTCACACTGATTGCAACTGTTCAGAATTGTTAGCTAACTGTTTTATTTGCTTATTATTTGATATATTTACAAGAGCATCAAGGATGCATTAGCTCAACTACAATTTCCCTCAAAGACAGTTTCTGTGGTTTCATTGCAGATCCAAACGAAATGCTCTTAAGCCCCTCATGTGGTGGGCATACATATTGAATAGGATGGCATTATGACATGTAATGTGGAGAGTCATGATCTACCACCCTCAGTGATAAAGATGTCAATGGTCACAGCTGTGTCAGATAGAGTTACCTGGTCACTTTGTATCAGCCAACTTGGTAACATTCAAACACAACTCCTAGGAGTTGAAAGGTTTTGCAAGATTTCACTCTTTGACCACAAATGACCTTTGATCTACTTCCCCAGAACAACTTTGATGACCCATTATCTGGTGAACATTCTGGTCAAATTTGATAAGATTTGAATACAACCCATAACATTGAATGCTTTTGTGTGATGTCACTTTTTGACAAATCTATGACCCCAAATGACCTTTAACCTACTTCTAAACTACCTTTAGATGGACCTTCATCTACTGAACACTCCTGCCACATTTAATAACATTTGGAGCCAACCCCTATGAGTTAAAGGCTATAGCAAGATTTCACTGTTTGACTGCTCTTCACCCCAAACTACCTTTGTCCTTCTTCCAAAGTACACTTTGATGGCCTACAATGTACTAAACACTCCCTGTCAAATTTGATAACGTGGGTACAAAACCACAAGGAGTTTAAGGTTTTTGCATGATTTTACTGTCTGACCTCTCACGACCTCAAATGACCAACTTCCTATTACCATTATTTTCAAGCCCCTGGTATGTGTTGTAACCTCACCAACTTTGACAACAAACAGTACAAGAACCTGGAGACAGCAGGACTTTATCCAATGCTGATGGACAGACAGACACATTGCCATGAGCTAATTAAATGAGGAATCTGTATGATGGAATATACTCACTGATTCTTGTGTTGCTTTTCAGGTATAGAACAGTTCCATCTTTTTGAGCTTGAGCCCCACTGATATTGACCTACACCAGTCCATGAGCGGCGATTTGTTCTCAATATTGGGGGCGTGGGGGGTGGGGGTGGGGGGGATATGACCAGAATTTCCAATAATTTACTGTGTGAAAAATCAAAGTCAATGGGCGATTTCTCAAATATTGGGGGGGACATGTCCCCCCCATCCCCAGGATTGCCGCCCATGCACCAGTCCCCATTGCTCCACTTTCTTTCAGGCATTGTACTCCCCTCCCCCACCACACACACAAGCTTCTTCCCCTGGGTGGAAGTAGGTGTTGGGGATATCACCCAAACTGAGAAACACTGGTGTACAAACAAGTGCTGTGCCAATTATGTCAAATAAGGACAAGATGGTGAGTTCATTTTGTTGCCCTTGGAACAAATGAATTTGGTCTTTCAACTAAAGAGCTGAAATTATTTAAAGACTTACTTAGATGGGTCATAATCCTGTCCTGCTTGCTGTATCATGGCACGGATCTTGGAGTTCTCATCAGCATTAGCACTGGCTAAATCCACAGTCTGCCAGGGAAAAAATTGTTTTGGATGTCTTTAACTTTTAGTAGTTTAGTACTTCTCATAAAAGGTTCAGGTGAGAATATATCATTCTCATCCACATGAGAAACATGTGAGTGAAGCAGTAGTGTCCTAGTTTTCAAACAAGCTTCTGTATTGCCAAAGGTTCATAGGAAATGAATTCCACAGTAGATATTATGTACATTTCCTGTTGGAACTGTCTGTCCATATTACTTTCCTTGTCTTCAAAGCACCTTGTTTTACTCAATTAAGGAGAAAATTAAATTTTCAAAATTGCAGTGAAACCTGCAGTTGTGGATACCTGTCATAGTTTCTGTATATCCTTTCCTTCAAGCACTGCCACAAAGTTTAATACTGTAGTACTACCAATGCAAATGGAGGAATAGTAAGCCAGCCCAGGGGCGGACTGGCCCACGAGCCATATGGAAACTTCCATGTGGCCCCAATGATGTCAGGGACCTCTACTATTACAACAGCATTCATACAGTAAAGTTGAAAAGTCACCTGGGCAATGCACTATGTCAATGGTTAATTTCACATTAATCTAGGGGCCCTTTGTGATGAAAACTCTCAGAGACTATTTGTTCCAGATGGCCCTTCAGTTAGGCATGTTAAGTGGTGGAAGGGTCATAACATTTTAGGCTCATGGTCAAAATATTCATTGGCAAAAGAGTATATAGTGAATAAGTCCAAGATTTCAGGAAAAGGCACTTTTTTTCTATTTCCCTGTATTGTCATCTGATAAACTTAAAACATTTCCTAAATGCTTCTTGCTACACATTGCCATAACAGAAAGCGAGAGAGGGAGAGTATATAAAAAAACCTTTTAGGAACTCAGAAATGGAGACTTAAATAACTAAACTAAAAGGGGTTACATCTCTATATAGTTTAACTGCCCATATCTAATAAAAGCCGCCTACCAATTGGTACCACAGTCAATGGGATATCTGTGTGTGAGCAGATGCTGTAGGATTAAGCGGAGGGGGAGGGGTTGCAGTACAAATGGTATGTTTTACTTTAGAACCAACACATAGTAAGACTATAAGACAGTCCCTGCGCAAAAGATTTCCCATTGTAACTACTGTACCTACCTTTCTCAGTTCTTCCTCAGACATCTTGTTACCCTAAATTACAGGAATAAATCAGAGAAAAGGTTAGCATCTTCAAGAATATAATTTTCTCGTCATTCATGTACAACATTCAATTTTCAAAAGCTTTGCTTCTATCAAACATTTTGTCACATTTCCAACAATGCTAGTTTGGGACTTTCAGCTTCATAGCACATCTCAATTTCATGGGGCCAGACAAGACTTTGATATATGTCTCATTCTGAAATTAACATAAATTTTTGAAGTGTCAAACACATTTGAAGATTCAAAATTTCTTCATGAATTAAGGATGGTTTTGCAAGTACATGCTCTCAAACTAAATTCGAAGTTTTACTTTAATATGAATTAATTTACCTCCAAGAAGCCAGATGCTCAAATTAAGTACATCCAATATAACAATTGGAAAAGACATGAAGACCTTAATTCTGCCCTCCTATGAGGCCCATTCAAGGTCACTATTTCACATTTTTATGGACATTTTCTGATGGTTTGTAATTTCCTCACAAAGGAATCTATCAAAATCCAAAATTTTCTTATTTCACAGAAATTCCATGACTCTTTGTTTTACATGAACCAGCACAGGCCACTTTGGGGAGTCTGCCATGAAAGTATAAAGACCTTGAAGTGATGTTTCCAGGATTGTCCATGTTCCATCTTGATGGCCGGCAGCATCAGTTTACAAAGTCTGTTCACCATCTCCCACAATGTAAAGGATTTAAGTGTGCATACTGGCTACTGGATTTGTGAAATTATTTTACCCAAGTCCTTTTGTAGAGCTGAAGCAGTATGCTAAACATGCTCCACTACATTTTCAATTGCTTCTCTTACCTTCTTTTTAAAGTTTATCAAGCTTTCCCAGTTAAGAGAGATGCACGCTGACTGTTCACACAACCTTCCTCTTAGTGGAGTGTGATAAAACCCCCTCCCCATGAAGAATTTCCTGACCACACAACTACCGCCCAATAATTATTCATCTTGTTTTTCTAAAATTTTCAAGTACAGAAGCTCATACTTCTGTCATGAAAGTAACTAACTGATCAGTTTTGTGTTGTGTACTTTGATTATTAAATTGTTAAAGGTTCAAAGTAAAATATAAATCACGTTGCCTTTTCACTAAGACACCAAAGCATTCAGTTTCATGTTCTAAACTTGTGATGCAAGTTCTGTTTTCCTTGAACTTCCATGTGCTCCTGTCAAAATGGTCTTCTTAACCTAAAGCATTTTCTCTTGGGCCACACAACAAAAAAAAAATCAATTCCTTGCCCGACTGGAAAATGGCCCTTCACTCAATGATTTACTTCTTTTGTAATTCATGGTAAAAAAGTTTCTATTTTGTCCAAAATCATGGATGCCCTTATAACCATACATTTGGATGACATTTCAACACTTAAAAATTTCAACTTGAGTTGAATGAATATCCCTACAACATTATCAGACAAATAGGAATGGGCCTGGACCCGTTTTCACTCCCACCTTTATGCCTTGTTTTTACAGGCCAACTATCTCATCCCGGACAGTTGTAATGCTCCTGACTTGATTTATTTCCAGCCTCTCCACCAGTTTATACTGTTGAGTACACTACTGTGTGTGACCTGTCTATGCAATGGCCTACACTTATTACATTTCACTGATCTCCACAAAACGTCACTGACTTCAGAGTGAAGCCCCCTTCCATTATCTCATCCCAATTGTAATACTCTCGACTCAATTTAATTCTAGCCTCTATACCAGTTTATTTTGAGTACACTACTGTATGACCTGTCTATGCAGATGCGCTACACTAAACACATTTCACTGATCTGCACAAAACACCATTGACCAATCAGAGTGAAGCTATTTATAACTGAAGTTTATGTCAATCAGAGTGCAGTCACCCATTGTAAATAAATATACAGAAGGGTTTCTAAACATGTTTACATAATGCAATAGTCCCTTTTAAAGAAAAAGCTCCCTTTTGAGTTCCAACCTGACAAAACTGAAATGACTGGACACAAGAAAAGTAACTTTCTAAACAGCCTTTAACACATATTAATTTTCAAGTTAAAAATAAGACTCAGAATGAATCTTCTCCTTCAAATGCTATGTACAAATGCAAAGAAGTCAAAAGCATGGCAAAATGTACATACTATCAAATTGATCTTTTGAGTAGAAAAAAAAAAATTAAGTCATGTTGATGAGCTACTTTCTTTATGCCACATTTTCACAATCTTTCAACCTTTTTCTCAAATAGTGTTTATATTTTACAAAGATTTCTGTGTGACTTTAAGTGTTCTCAAGTTTAAAGGGGAAGTTAATTCAAGATGAGTATGTACACACAATTGTGACATGGTTTACAGTATGTGAACCATATTGTAAAAGTAAGCTCATCTAGATAAAAAAAAAAAATATATAGCTGTGAGTGAGATAGAAATACCATCTGCTTATGATCCAACTAGTCCAGAGGTATTGCTGCTCACCTTTCACGGAATAAAGGCAGTGATAAATAAGTCCCATTTTATTGCTTAGTAATACTGACTTGCTACCATGTCCCTCGTCCGAAAACTTGATATGAAAAAAATGTGGGTCCTGTCAAATACCCCACTGCCTTTAAAGGGATACTCGTGCTGTGTTCATTGATAATCACCAGCTACCACAAGACATAGTTAATATGTTCAGAGGGATGTGGAAGTATTAGGTCCTGGTGAGTGTGACCACTTCCCGATGACAGAAAAGGAGGACAACCTTAACTACCATCTATAAGCAGAGCACCACCATGAGTTGGCGCGTAGCGTACCAGAAAATTTTTGGCTTCACAAACTCCTTAGATGGCTTGAAACGGCCCTTTCCGGTGTTCTAAGCTGCATACTTAGTCATGTGAAATTGTTATGATGTCTCTGAAAATGAAATTATCTCTGAAAATTTGTGCATGAGGGAGATTTATGGTAGAATTTTCAGAATGGAAGAATATTCAACGTCCAGCACCCTGTGAACCCAAATGGAGGGCAGGGTGCTCGAAAGCCGGACTGTCCGGCGAAAAGCCTGACGAATGGCCACCCTGTGATTGCTTACTCAATGAGTCTAAACCAGTGATTCTCAAACACGGCCCTTAGGGTTGCATGCGGCCCCCGGGTCCTGTCGGTGAGGCCCCTGAATTGATTTTACAATTTGAGAAAATCATATTCGAGAAGAAAAAGGCAGCAAAGTAGGAAAGGGGTGAATAATCCATGCTGACATGTATGTTTAAATTATGTAATTTACTTGACCCCTTCCAAGTTCACTCTCCTGAAGTGGTGCTAGGTTGCCTATGTAGCAGGCTCTACCACATGTTCCTTGTTCACTTATATCTAGCCAAGACTTATTTCGTGTGCTGTCATGTTATGTACACGGTGGCATATAGTTATGTAGTGGTGCACTGCGGAGTGGTTGTATTTGTAGTGACAAAGCTTGTAGCAAAGTTACATCTGGGAAATTTAACTGCGAATTGAGAAGACTGTACAATTGAAGAATGTATCATGTTGAACATGTGACGACTCGTAACAGAAATTAAAATTTCTGTAAGTCATCTTTCGGTACTCGTAGAAACTAAATCACATGTAATCAGAGTGGCATTCCCTAACAATGTGTTTGCGACATTTTATATGGGTGCGCTCTTTCCACAGCTCTGTTAAATGAAATAGAATTATTCAATCAACTTAAAGAGCTTTTTTGACTTTTGGGGATGCGACCCTTGATCTCGGCAGACCGCGCTTGAGAATATTTGATCAAGAGACTCCTCACATGCTGGCCATTAACTCAGGATAAGTGCAAAACTGTTGTGACTTCATCAGTTTCAGAGTGCAGTTTTCGTCCCCACCATATTTCAGGGCTGTCAAGTTTTAGTGACGTGTGAGAGTGAGATTCGCTGGGAGAGTACTGACGCGGAGCGCAACCATCGGTTCGCGCGGAGTGTCTCGCCAGGGGGACTTTTTGCCAAAAATACCCCGAGACTGCAGGAAATGATACTTCGTGTGCCTCATAACTGCATGCCTACAGTTGCCAGTTTTCTAATCTTTCATGTTCCTGGAAATATTTAAGGAGACATTTTGTTCACATTATAAAAAGGCCTTTGAAAATCAGAGGCCTACTGGTATGTATTGCTGACAGCCCAAAATCGAATGTAAATATATCCGGTGGACTCAGACATAATTGTTGACATCTGAGTTGAAAGGGCTAGCTCGATGATGGCAAGATTAATTATAATGTATACTGCACTACTGTCAGCTTACTGCAGACTATGATCAGTTGAAGGAACTCAGATAGCGTGATACAGTAGCTGGCGTTTTACCAAAAAACGATGCATCGTTGCGTTTTGAGTGGAATTTTTTTCACCATACTGAAACACTGCGTGAGAAACTAATGCTTCATCGTGAGAGTGTGAGATTGAGCAGAAATGTGTGACTCTCACACTGAATGCGTGAGAGTTGACAGCCCTGCATATTTAGTTTGGAAGACAGTGCATGATAAACACTAAAATAACCATACTCATGAATCATGCATGCTAGATGCAGAATTGTAGACAGGGATGGCACTAGGTGGGGGGCAAGGGGCCATGACCCCTATCACTTTCGAGGGATCTTAATGGGTACAAAAAATTATGTAATCCGACGACGACCAGCCGATGCGAATGTCTTAATTTTGCCCTAAGGACGGAGGGCCGTTTGCTCAGTAAATGCCGCAAATTTCCAAAGTTTCTTCAATAGTAATCCGAAAATTTTTGGCGCGCTTCGCACCCGCCAAAATTTTGCGTTTGCCATTCTTTTTGCAACCCATCTACTTAGTCGGGGCTTCTGGTTACCGACCGCTCCATAGGGGAGCTTGGACGCCCTGTCCAGCAAATCCTGGCGCCACCCCAATTGCAGAGGCAAATTTCTAGTTAAGAGTGCCATTTCCTGCAATCTGGAGTGCTTCTAAAGCAAACTTTTCTGACCTCAGCCCCAACCATGGGAGGTCGCGTAGCTCCTTTTGGACTCTGCAAGAGTGTAGATTACCATCTTAAGAAACCGCTTCCAATGAAAAATCCATGGTGCTGCTTCTGTTTGATGTGTAGATACAGCTATGAGTCCTCTTCAGTATGGATTTCGCTCTTTCCAACTATTGTTCTCTCTCAGCCCGAGATCCTGCCCTGCAGCCCTCGACCTCATCCCGGCCTCTCTCTTTGGCCCTCACCCTCAAAAACTTTGGGAACCACTGGTCTAAACAACTAGACCTTATGCACTGACATCACATGATTTTGGCCGGTAAACAATGAAGCACGCTGCATGCACTAAGTAGACTTTGCACGTGCATGTAATGGACTCACAGGCATATCTGACCAGTACAAAACTGCTGTCTGCATCTGTTGTTGTATCAAAGTTGCAATGATATGCACTGACCTCCACTTTCTATTCTGTGAGGTCATATGCTTAAGGTCTATATGCACCTTCTATTGGAAAATATCATGTGAAAACCCCCAGACTCATGTATTACAACCTTTTTCTTTTCTGAATGATTTTGGGAGAGAATTACAATTCTTTGCACACTCTTTGCAACATCTGACATTCTGACTGGGTTACATGATGTATCAATTGCAGACAACCAGTCATTTGTCCTGTGGGGAGTTGGGGTATGGGGAGGGAATTTTTATGTTATGCACTGTAATGGCAATGACTGAATCTGTCTTCTATGGGATTTTAGTTGCTGCTTCTGTCTCTAGGAATGTTTTCTTGAAATCAAGTCTGCTGCATGAAGTAATGTGTTAGCAGTAGGCCACAGCTGAGTTCTAGGTTTCTGCAAAAGTTCCAGAAAGGCATTGTTTAAAATGAAATTAGATACAAAACTTCCCTCAGAACCCAGGTGTGTGTGGGAGGGGTTGGGGGTTGAATTTAATGGATCGTCAATGGGATGCACTTGATGGAGATAGTACCTGCAGTTATTATTAATCCATATTCCCATGCCAATAAAGGACACTGCTAAGGGCAGGCGCACACTTCATCAATACAAATGCAACCTGTCACAACTCAGACTACTTGTCACAGCTCAGTTGGAGGCAATCGTGGCCACCTACACATGAAGTAGTCAGGTATTGGTCGGATTGAAGTGCCCTCATTTTCAAAGGTACTTTTACTCTGTATTCCACTCAAGCATTCCAGCATAGGTTATGTCAATCAGTTCAGCATTATACAGCTGCTGAGAAGTACACATCCAGCTCACATATTTGAGTACATTAAGCTTATGCTATAGGCTGCGGTTAAACAACCAGCTTTGATGCAGCACCGAGTCACCCGCAGCGGAGATCTATAGTCTCTCCACACCAACCAGTCATTTGAAGACGTCATTTTCTAGCAGAGAAGACAAACAGGTACCCCAGGGTAATTAGCATAGCACAGTTCATTTTATCACAGTTATATATCTCAGTGGCCATAGGTAATCGTAGCATGTTCACTTGTAATGTTTAGGGCCTCAAGGCGCAAGTTAATAACATTCTAGTCCTCGTAAGTATTTGGGAATTTCGTACACTATCCTAACTGTAAGCTTTTCTTGTTAACCATGTAGCTAACTAGCATACCTAGACTTAGCTCTGCAGTATCACAGACTGCAGTCATTTCTGGTAGGCAATTCACTTCACTGGCTGCAGCATTCACAACTGCCACAGACAGCTTTTGGGGTTCAGTGCAACAGCGGGCAATGCATCTGGCAGCATTTTACGTATGCCAATCAACAAATATACTGGTGGCAACTCAACTCAATGGCAGAGCCGGACCAATTTTATATTACATCTACTCGGCCTACTTCCACTAGACCGATAGCGCTGGATGATTCACTCCCGCTATCAGTTTTCAACTGGTGTAGACCTAGGTGTAGGTATAAAGTAATAACTAGCAGAGGGCGCCTACCTTCAGCCATCACCATAAATATATCCCAGCGCATGTTGATGCTATGTTTAGCACAACTGCATGCCAACTGTTATATTTTGTTTAACTTCACAGATCGCACGGAGGACTGGACTGGATTGGCACATGGTGGGGTATTTGGGGTGGGAGACCAGTTTAGCCACTAGCCTATATATTATAAATTCTCCAAAGGATCATAGGTTTGTGCAGACCGAACTGTAATCTGATTCACTAACACTGGTTACCACATCCATAATGGGGCTGCCATTTTAACTTTCTACAACCACTACTTGATCACACAATTTTTTATTAGCCATCCAAAAGAATAGGGTCACAGTCTGGTTAGTGACTGCCAAGACCTGACTTAACTGTGACACAACTGTCCCAAACTCCACAACAAATATCAAAAATGTTTGATACGCCCAATTAGGTCACGAAGAGGACTAACGGTTGAATCATGTTGGGAACAAAGTTTGTCACTGCACTAACCCAGCAATTCATCCAACTGGTTTTCAGTTGCATTGTGGTTGGGTTGCAGTTGGGTCTGTTCAATGTGTGCTTACAAGAATTCAACCACATTACAAAAAAAAAAAAAAACACTTCTTCTACTTGCAGAACTGCATCCATCTCCTTTATTATTGTAAAGAAAATTAAGGCCTTGCATATTTGATCCAAGTGTTCCATAGGACACTGATACCAGGTGTGGCACCAGGTGGGCAGGGAGACCATGGCACCCCATAAGGGGAGGTTAACCCGCCTCCAGGCAAAATTTTCCAATTTGTTTGGAAGCCTTAACGGGTACCAGAAGGCATGTAATCCCTGACAGTGACCAGTCGCCCTCACAGTTTACACGACTTTTCTCTCAAGATAAGAAATTTTTTCATTACAGCAACCCAAATTTTCCTTTTAACAAGAACCCCAAATTTTCTGCCATAAAATCCCAAAATTTCCCTCCACAAACCCCACATTTTTCAAACTTTCCATCAAAACCACTAATTTTTGGCACCCCTTGTATATCAAGAATAGTTTGCTTTCATCATCCTTCAGGCATTGTCCTCCTTTTCAGGGTGTTGGGTTGCTGGCCCTATATCAGGAAGCTCAGCCCACCACCTGGCAAACCCCAGTACCACCCCTGACTGGTACTACTGCAGGAATGGGTCAAAACTGTTCCAAGTTTGATGCCATGCCTGCTAAACCCACAGCCCACAGGTGGCAGTGTGGTCAAAGGGCCACATGCAGCTAACTGGAAACTTTTGACACCATGCATATTCACATGTGGTTTTCCATATACTCGAAGTGAGTGCTCACTGGAGTCGGTCATCATTCAGCAAGACACCTCACTCTGTCTGCTCTAATCCGCATAGTTGAAATGGGCATTAGCTTTATCTTGGGGGATAGCCAGCTATGGATTTATGTTCCATGGTTCAGGAGTATCACAATTTCTTCTGCTTTACATCAAAGAAACCAGATTTAGCCAGTGGCTCTATGCATCCTGTCAATTTCATGACCAACCCCCGATTTACTTTGAGTAAAATCCTTGAAAAGTTGTGCAGTCTTAAGAAGGCCTAATCTGATCTTGGGGACTCTGACAGAAGTCTTTTATAAGTCAATGAGCCTATCTTTACCATTCCAATTGCACACAAAATCAAATAATACACTACATATACAGTGCAGTAGTGTCTGTGCATTAGGTGTCTACTCCCGTTCCCATGTCTCTTTTTGTCTTAAACATACAAAACCATGCTGTTATTTTCTGCAGTATGTTTCTTTACTCAAAATTCTAATACTACTAAAATTTTAGAGCAACTTAACTAGCAGGTCAGAAACAAATGGCCTGCACTTGACATGCCTTCTGTTGGGGAAGCTGACTCCCAAGCACTGCTTGTGTACATATACAAGGTACATCAATTCTGCCCATCATAGGCAATCAGTCTGCTAAACAACAAAATACAATGGGCATAAACAAATCAGGCACAATTATTATCAGTGCATGATCAATTTGGTCAATGCTAATATCACTGGCTTACTTGAGTTTTGTCAGTAACAATGTGCAAGATCTTGCATCAAAACAAGTGGTTGGAATAAATCTGGCTTCCATATGGTACTTTTGGTCAAACTTTTAAAAAACATTTCATTCAAATGGGAGAGCATTAATTTGAGAATATACAGAGAAGTAAATTAATCCAACTGTAGGACTAACTCTAACTTGGAAAAAAGTCACCGCAAATGGGGCAGAAGCAGGCCCATGGCCAATGGCCAGACAAGGTACTGAAGGATTTCCAGTGAAGGGGGGTTGAGGGTAGGGGGCAGGATGTGTAAAAATACCTAGCATATAACCTTTGGCAGAAGTATGTCAAACAAACCTAAATCCCACTTCTAGGTTATTCTTTTCAATGCAATACTTTCAAAATAAAATGTTTCAATTAACCAATGAGGTGGAGGGATGGGGAAGAGGAGTGGCTTCTGATACATGACAAATGGTTGGTTTGGTTTCATCACTTTTGGTGAGAACTGACCTACCAATAATGAATCATACAAATCTACCGAAAAAATTATAGACGTACAGTCCTGTGCCCTAGGTCACCTGTATCGAGAATTGGTATCTGAGAGGCTCAGGACTGGGGGAACCCTCATTTTAATGAACCTAGTAACCGCTTAAATTTGTTCAAACATCTCAGCTTTTGCTGTGCATGCACAAATGCCCGAATCTGGGGTAGAAACATCTTACAGCCATCTGTTGCTCTGCTTGGATGATACGTTCCTTACACAGTGGGTAAAGTTGTGTAGGCAGAACTTTTTTGCTCTAGGCAGAGAGTATGATTGACCATTTTGCCCCTTTCTGACCTGCACTTAACACTTATTCGATCACAAAATCAGATGGTACAAATATTTGGGCTTTTTACGGTCATTTTATACCACCTTCATTGATTTTGACCTGTACTTGCCTGCAAGTACAGTCTGGTTACCACATTATTTGGAAGTATGTAGCAACTACTAATATGCAAGGTAAAAGGACACATACTTTGAGCACACTTTTGCACAAATAGCCTCCTTGCATCTCTTATCATTCCTATTTACTGGTTCATACACTTTTGACCAAACATGACAAGTGTGCATTTACAAGAATATACACACATATACTCCCATCACAAACATATCACACGTTAATCAAAACAATTTTTCCTTTTTTGATTTTTCCTTCAATTTATGCTTTTTAACATATTTTATCCATATTTTATGTTATTAAGGGATGCCTTTATTTTTACAGCACCTTACAGGATAATCCAGCCTCAGCCCCACCATGGTTGAGAAATTTGGCTTTCCAAAGTATCCCAAATTGTGTTATTTCATCACAACCAAAAAGGGAAGAATTTTTATACCACTCCACAAATTACAGAGAACAGTACCTTTATTTCAGGCATGACTCTGGTTCACCAGTTCGGAATTCTTATTTAATTACCTAATTATGAACATGTTTAATGGATGCTGTGACTAAAGAGTAATAGATATAGCCTCTAATCAATGTGTATGGTGATGGTGTAGTGGAAACTGCTTGGTTTCTTTTTCTGACAGCCTGGGTTCGAATCTGAGTCCAGACACTTATTTCTTACATTTTTAGCTTTGTCTTCTGTTACCATACTTGGGATATAGATTTATCGTATTGATAGGAAAGTTCCTGTTGTTTATGGTGTAGGTCAGAGGTTATTTTGGTTAGAGGTATATAGAAAGAGCCATAAAAATAATTCCAAGGGATCTATCACTGCTGGATTTTATAGGCTTAACTGTGGAGTTAACAGCTGCCATTTTGACTGGATGCCACCAAACCTTAAGGGGAAGTGCCTTTCTAAATGCAATTACAACTGCCTGAATTTACAAACCTTGGTACATGCAATGTGACGGCCTTTTTTTCTCAAATGACAAGTTTTTTTTTTTTAATATTGTTAAATTCACGCAAACTCATAATTGTGTTGTACAACAAACAATAAGCTTAAATGTGAAATAGGAGATATGCTACAGGTTATGTTCAACTAATGCTTCAGACTAATTTTGTTGGCTGCTTTCCCTAAAGAGACTCTATTTCCTCATCCCAGACAGCGGAAATTTCCCCAATCAGTTTACTTCTAGACGACTCGTCAAATTTATAAATTCTGTTTAATTGCCCATGACCATATTTAACTGAGTACACTGCCGTGTGTGATTTTTATGCTACTGTACTGTCCTCCTGAAGTCTGACCTGTCAGATACACTACATAAAATTTTGCTGCTCTCTGCATATCATCACTTATCAGAGTTACAAGCCATGGACTTTAGTCGGGGAGGGGGGGGAGGGGGTGGGAGGGGGTGGGAGGGGGGTGAAAGGGATGGGGTCTGTGAGGGAAAGTTCTGGTCCTACTATCTTAGTCTTTACTTTTTCTTTTAGTCACTTGTTTTTACTGTCCTTCTTGTCTTTAATTCTTTGTTCTTTATGCTTTCTTTGTGTTTCTTACTCAGCTATGTCAGTTACCTTTGTTTTTGTTGCAATGAGGAGTAAAATTCTTCAAGCCCCTTTGGGTTTTTAGTTTTACTTCCATCTGCTTCATTCTTATATAGGTAATTACAATATTGTGTATCCGTACTTTTCACTGATGTAGAAAAACAAATGAAACGAAACAATTGCAGCTGTAGTTTCAAAAACAAAATGCATTCCTGAAATGTGGCTGTAGATATCTGGAGGTTCCTAGATATGTTTGGGTTGATGCTAGAACAGCCTTAATTAACAAGCAGCAATGGCTTTATGCCAAATTAAAGTAGGGGATAAGTAGTTCAACAGTCAACAAATAAACACCAAAAAAAAAAAAGTGTGCAATTACTGTTAAAGACAATGAATGTCATGTCTTGGCACATGTATGCACCACACTTCATTCTTTTTACACACCTTTTGGTAATTAACTTTTAGCTTTCCTTCCCAGCTTCAAACCAACATGTTATTTTCTTAACCAGTGTGATCTTTAAATGTACACATATAAAGTGCACTAAACTCAAAACAAACCATACAAATATGGTACCTGCTGTATCTTGCTTGCCTCATGCAAATATGGCCCCTGAAAATTCTGACATGAAGGTCAAATTTCCTCAAAAAGAAATCTATCCCTCAAGTCTGGCTATTTTACCTTAAAACAGTGTCATGGCCAAGGTAACTGGGTAGGGTTATTGAATTGCAGGGGTATGAGTGCAAAGCCCTACAAAAAATTGGTGGAAAAGTTTTGACTCTGGATGCTTCTCTCCATAACATATCTGCAATCTCTATGATGGAAACTGATAATTTTGACAATTTACCAACTGATGATTTACTGCTGTTCTATAAATCAGTACTCATGCCAAAATACATTCTTTACTTTTGAAAAAGATGTGGGAAAATGGCCCTCCCTCTTCCCACCAGGACTGAATAACAAGAATCTGACTTTCTTGCCCCAAACTGATATTACCTAGGAAAGTCTGAGTGCAACCACACAGTGTTTACCTATTTATGTAACAATATGAAAGGGAATAAATGACCCCCTTCTGTAAGAATTGGGGAGTCTTTTCGGTTTCCCAATTTAGGAAGTGTCACTGAGCCAGTCCAGACAGATTTGCTTGTACTGTATTAAATGCAAGATCATCTGATGGCTTCTTGTTATGTCTCATGTACCTTAAGGCCTGTTACTCCATTTTAGGAGCAATTTCAGGTTTTCGCATGTAGTACAAGATAATCGAGGTAGTCTGCATGAATTTCTTAACAGTATTTTTGCATAAAGAGTCTTGAAAAATCTTCCACTAACAGCAGGGCCTTCAAAAAGTCACATTCCCAATATTCATAAACACTTCCTTGTTATTTTAAATTTTAACTATACATGTAACTGTGGTTGCCCAGTCACAATTTAAACACATCTTGCCAATGCATTAAGCTGTAAGGCATATTTCTTTCGTCAATCTCTATCCTACGCCATAAATGATAAATATCTAAGCGAAAGGAACATGTGTCGTAGGGTATAAAGACCATCCACTTCTGTGAAACATTTCTAACTTTCCCTTTAATGTTTGGGACTACAACTGCCTAAGTTTGGTCACTTATGCAAAAGGGTCTTTCACAAACATTTCTGTGATTCTATCAGATGTTGCTGAAGTCCTCCTACTAGAACTTTTAGTGCACAAACTTTTACAATCCATGATTTAAGTGCCCAGGAAAGGTAGCAGGGTTTGCCTTGAAAACTAAGAAACGAGAATCAAATGTTAGGTTTCAAAGGACAGTGACAACACACAACCACAACAGCAAGACACCATTAATACCTAACACTAACTTATTGCTTTGGTTCTTTGCAAACACCTGGAATTCTTTTTCCAAAATGATTTTACTTTGCTGTACAAAAATTGGATTGTAATGCTGTAATAATCAGTCACAGATTGCAGACAGTACAGAAGAAAACTATTGTAAGAGGAAATTGCAAAACTTGTATTTTACCCTTCAGATGAGTGGAGACACAGTGACTGTGAAGTACAATTTGATAGTAAATTTGCAAAATCCTATATTCTGCCTGAAAGGTTAACAACATGAAGCAATGGTATACTAGCAAGGCCCATGTTCATTTTCATTAAGGAGGGACAGAAGGGCATCTTAACCCTTTCAATGCTGCAGGCAGACAAATCTGCCCAACATTACCATGCACTAAGCAAAGTGGTACCGCCAGGATTTGGTAATGTGGGATGGGACCACAGAAACTTTTGTTAATTAACATGGCTTGAATGCAAAATGGTGCTTTCTTTTGGAATTCTTCTGAACTGATGATATGTTTGAAAAATATCCATAATTAAGACAATTCTAATTTTTGGTTAGGTGAAATAGGAGATTATGTTGTCTAAGAGAAGGGTATACAAAACATGCCAAAAGGGTATACAAAACATGCCAAACAGTTATACTGACATGTTTGGGGAACTTGTTAATAATGAAAAGGAAAAAAAAACCATGATGATTTAAGAAAAAGTGAAATACTTATTAAGGATGCACTGCCTGAAATACTGGCCTTTCTACATAGCAACAATTATGATTATAATCAGGAACTCTTGCGTTCCCAGTTTTACAGAATCCAAAGGCAAATGCTGGCTAAGCAATACAGTTGTTTAAGTCCAAAGGAACAGGACCTAGGCTAGGTCTTCAAGGTAATGCAATTACAAGAACGGAACTGCTACTTATGCTGGTGGAGCAATACTAGAGCAAGCCTATGCCTATGTTCGTGTTCCCAATGTCCTTAATAATCATTACATTTTTCAAATGGAACTCTGAATTTTCAAATTACCATTACGAAGAATGCATTTAGTCTGCCACACTTTCCATGACTAATGCTATTCAATGTAAACGAGGGTGACTGACCTTGGGACATGTACAAATTTAAAATGAAATTGTGAAAAAGGGGACAAATTTGCATGGAGTTGCACATTCTATCCCAAAATAAGAGTTTTTGCAGATTCTAGCTAATAGCTAGTTTTGCAGATTCTAGATAATAGCTATCCAGCAGTAAAAAATAACTGCCAACTAAATGGGTACCTTTGATGTTCAACACTTGACAAGAAAAAAGTTTCTTACTGAAATTCATTTTCAAAACATGACACAGATACAAAATACTTTTTAAATTCAGTACCAGCATAGAGAATACAATGAAATGTGGCATTTAGAGGTAAAGCAAGAAGTTGAAAAGAAAGGGGAGGTAACAAGAAGTTGGGGAGGGGGACGTACTGACAGTAAGACTGTTCCTCTGTATCTTTGCTCTTTTTATCAGCTCAAACTGGGTGCATCATGCATAATACTGCTTCCTACATGATCAGTTGATCAAGTTACTCCAATTGCCTCAATAAAGGCTGCATGGAGTGGATGTGGAATAGAATTTATCTCCTTTACAGATCATACATATCCACAACTGATTGAGGACTAGACAGATCAGGGTAATGATACAAAGAATAAACTGGATGACTGAACAGCTAAAAGTGGGAGTGCCTATTGGTGTATTAAAGCAATGGTTTAAATCTACATCAGTCCCTTGTTACACTAGCCAAAGTACACTTGTAAATGCTAGGTATAAGTATGAATGCTTACTCTGAAAGAGTAGCATCAGAGAAAATCTGGCAAAGGAAAAAATGGCAATTTTTCTTTCTCACCTAAAGGGAAATATTGTTTGTCTTACAGAATATTGCCATACCATTATGACCATGCTTTACATTGAAGAATGATAGGCAATTTAAATCAATGAAGCTGGGTAACTTTATCTTTAATAAGAAATAACGTTACCACAGTGGCAAGTTTACTGACTTGTGGCTCATAAAAATTTGTTCACCTGAACTTCAAATAATTAACCAAGAATTTGCTAGTCTGATGGACATTCCACTCTTGGAATGCATAATACTTAGTAGAAATGAAGCTATTTCCGGTGTGTAAGAAAGATATGGTTTAAATAACAAAAGTTTTTTTCTGTCTGTGCCAAGTTGATGCAATGCCAGCACAATGTTTCCCTTTAACTTCCAACCAGTTTGCGCAACAACCTACAGTACAGTACTTGTTGCAAGTTGAACAATGTTCACAAAATGCTTCTTCAACAAAAAAAAATATGGGATGCAATGCAGGAACATAGCGAAGCAGCATAATATTAAATGGCAAGTACTTGGAACTTTACATAAAAAGTAACTGAAATGAGGGAAACATCAAGTAAATAGTTCACAGAACTATGATATTGTCATCCTTTGATTGTATTTCCAACTCATGCTTCATAATACAAAGATCTTTTAGTGCATTTTAATGTATAAAGTACAAAAAAACATTCCAAAAGATACAAAAGGATGAGTTTTTTTTTTTTTTCAGGAAATATGAGGTGACTCATGAAATTGCATCTTTACAGAAGTACACAAAAAATTAAGAAATTAACAAATACCAAAAATATGGCATGAATATACATGTGTATATTCAAGTAGTTTATCCATGGTCTTTTTAAGTGAAATAACGAATAAGATGGAATGTAAGGTGATGGTTCTTAATGTAGTTATCAACATATGCATGCTGCGAAAGTTATATGTAAACACATTTTCCATCATTTTTAAGTCCCCCACCCATCAAAAATAGGTCATAAACAAACTTGCAACATTAAGAAGCATGACATTTAAATTGCCACTTTTAGTGACAAGACCAACCACCCCTACTAATGTGATCTTAATATTCATTGCAAGGTTCTATACTAACCCTGAATACTAAGGAAATGTTTGCACATTTAAATCTATTCACACACATCTTCAATACAACCAGGCATGACTGAAGTGGTTATAAAGTATTTCACCCTTGTAAGATAATTATGATGAAAACTGACATTTGCTATGTCAATTTTTACTTACATGTCTTATGTCCTTAGGTTTAATGTGTACCTTCCCAACCCCCAAGACTGAGAAAAGATTTGTGCTTTTTTAAACCTGTCTGAATAGATATTTTCAATGATGACAGAGTACACAGCTGACAGATAGCATTTATATACGTTTTTTTAAAACTTCCATAATCATCATGCTCTACCAAGGCACGAAAACTTATTTACATTTACAAACACAACAATAATATACAGATACACATCCTTCATTCAATTTGCAAATAAAATGACAACTCCCACCACTGACATTTTCTCCCTCCCCCATACAACCCCACAAAATGTGGAAATGCCAAGGGTGGGATTGTCACAGGGGGAGGGGGAAGGTGAACCATCTAGCAGCCAGAACCAACAATTGAACTGATACCATAATGCAGATGTGTTTAATGGAGCTGTCAGTTCCTTGCCACATTACAGTATTACTTACAAGGCCTTAAAAGTTGTTCCAATTTTTTCTGCAACATTTGGACAAGCAATAAAACAAGCTTACATATTTATTGCTTGTATCATTACATTATCAACAGATTTTACGTCCCAGGAAAAACAAAAGAAGCTCTGAATGATCACTTTTCATACAAACAAAATGGCTGCACTACAAACCATTTTATACTTACTTTTTGAATATTTCAAACTGTCATACTCCATGGAATGGTTTAGCAGTAAATTATTTTTTTAAATGTGAAAGACAAGTCATAAATCTCAGCACACTGGTAACATTTCCATTCAGCTCCAACCACTGGTCTTGAGATATCAACAAATGAAGTTACAACATTTCTGACCTTAAGTGAGCTTGAAGCAAGCAGGAGTAATAACATTTGCTCACCCTAATAAGCAATGCCTTGTTTTCTTTGTTTATCAATCTGTTGTTTTGATCTTGATGTTAATAGGGACATGAGCTTCCCAGAGGGGAATTTGGAAGTTTGAAAATATCCCATGTCTCTCATGCATTCATATTCTAATAACATATTATTATGAAGGAGAAAAGAAGGTGTACATTTGTAATAAAGAAACAAAGGAGAGCTCATTAATATGAGGTTATGACATCACATCTGCTTGCCTCAAGCTCACATGAGAATGAAAATGTAACCACTTTATCTGCTAATTATCTCCACCCTCCCACTGGATTTCAATGCAAATTCCCTAGAATGCTTCGAATAAATACCACATATCAAAACTCAATTCAAGCTTAAAATGTTCCTTTCAAATTATACACACACTGGATAAATAATCTACTATAACAAAAAGCTGGTATCATGCACAAAACATTGTGCACGTTCATGGTTATTCATAAAATTCAAGAAAAACTTGTAACGGAATTTATCATGAAAAGAGACATTAAAAGATTCGTCCTTTCAACAGTCAAAGCAAGCAAAACCTTGTTATTCAAGAATCAATATGTTACATAAGAACAAGAGCACCAATTTGCTTGAGATTCTTAAAAATATTATCATCAGCCTAATGCAGTCTGTAAACACAAACATTTAAACTTGCTTGCCTTACACAACCAAATGATAAGCTAAAAGAATGTAATGGCCTGAACATGGGTACAAGACTCCACCTGAGAAACTTGACATCCAAGTTTGTTGATGAGCTGTCTTTTCAGAAATTGATCCTTCTGGATCATAGCTCAATCAGAGCTGTGAGGTTTTTTGGCCTGAGTGGGAAATCACCACAGGACTTCTTATGCATGATTACCTCTTTATAGCTGAAGTTGAGTATACAGCTATTTGGCATGTACATAAGAGGGTTTATACCACTAGCGTGCACCTACAGAGTGAAAACCTCCATCACTCCTAGTACCATCATGTCCAATCATGTAAGGCCATGTTTGTTAACACACTCTACTTGTAATTACTATTTTAACAGAAAAAGAGCAATATTTTCCAGCAGAAGCCTAGTTAAACATACCTGAAATTTTTGGATGGGTTGAAGTAATACTTATCACATGCAGAGTATGCATAAAACTTTTGTTTTAAAAGGTATTTAACATCTTCAAGTGTTTAGTCATGTATGGATATGAAAAAGTAAATGGCTATAGAATGCTGTAACATGAATCAAACACTTTTAAATGACTTATTTAGTACAAAATAATGTACCTTAAGTTTCAACATTCCGTTCCATAATCACATTTTGCATGAACCCCTATTAAGTACTTTGGGTAATCACACAAGAGAAAAATGTTCTTTGCAGGCAACAAACCATATGGTAACCAACCTAACACTCTCCAAGTAACATGGCTGACTGTCCTTTAGGGTAAGATGAGTAAGAGAACAAAATATACCTTACAACAGCTCATTGGAATATTTTCAGAAAAAGTAAGAGATTGTTTTCAAATCACTTTATATGGGAATCAATGGAAAACAAAGATGCCACTTGTATTCTAAGCAGCCACTTGGCAACACTTTACTCCTTAAGGCAGTAAAAAAGATAGCTTGGAGACGACATTTGCTCATTTTGTACTATGTTGATTCCAAGGAACTTCCCAAGAAAACTTTGAATGAGCAAACTTAGTCAACCTCAACTGAATAAATGAGACTAAAACCAATATTATATACGAATTGCATTGCATGGGGATTATAGTAGGGTTCTTACAGGGAAAACAATTTTGCAAGTTCAAATGATATTTTAAACACAGCAAATGCCCAGCAAACACATATCGTCTGCCTTCAAAATACCCAAAACAACATGTGACTCTCTTGTACATGCAATGCAATTCTCAAAATGAACATAAAAATGAGATGAACTGAGATTGGCATACTATAAATAATCACAAGCCAATGTGATTAACCACACACTATAAAGCCAAACTTTCCACAAAAAGATGAAAAATGGCTCTACTGAATCACTTTATGTTGCACTTTTTCTATGCAAAATTCCAGTTATATGAATGGTGCACAAGTTCACAAAACCAAAAACAAAAGCCTCTCACACCTGACTCATTTCTGTACTTCAGTTTGAAATTTTCCTCTCTTCTACACAGCAAATTTTATCTTTCCATGACTGCAACACATTCATTGAAAAAGATCCACTTGTTAACAGGCCTTAGGCCAGCATTCAAATTTATGAGACTCACTTGTTGCTGTTGGAAAATATTTTACTATCACACACACTGGCAATGCAGGTGTGAGTAGGGAGCTAAAACCATGATCTGGTGGGGTCTAGGGGCTGTTGCTAAGGTCAGGGGGCAAACTCTCTGGAAACCAGGCCACATTTAAATGTAATAGTGGTAATTTTTAAAATCTGAACCAAGCCTAGGCTATGACCAGTATACTCGATTTGGTACAACTTGCTGGTCTAGGCTAGATCAAACATCCTAGCTTACTTGCTTTTAGCCTAAATATGAGGCTGTATCCAGCAATTTCAACCATTCCTACTATGTTTTGGCAATCTAAAAGACAGTGAGACACATCCCTGGCTAAAGACTGCTTGAAAGTGAACTTATTGGTAAGCTTTCTACGAACCTACACTCTTGCACAGATAACTACCACAGAGAATAATTTATCTGGTATCGCATCGCAATTTGCTATACAAGCTTGCCAAACTGCTATACAAATGCAAAAATGTTTAGCACTTTTTTTGTGTTTACTATCAGGTTTTCAGTGATTTACACTTTAATTACTAAAACATCATCAAAATTGCTATGCAAAATTGGAATATTAAATTATTTCCTGTACCATACCCTTTATTTTCATGATAAATGCTTTCATTTAAACAAGTTCAAAACAAAGGTATAGTAAAAACGATACTAGTTTATTGGCATTCCATTCAAGTATCCAGTTATGAAAGCTCAGTCCAGTCCTGCTTGTGGTTTCAAATTTCATATAAACAAAAGGTGCAGAAACGCTTTCCTCCAACAAATGAAGTTACAAGTAGCTGGGCGTTAATCGCGAAAACGCTCTTTTCACAATCCACTTTTATTCCTGATAGTTCGAAGAATCCATCCGGTTCATTCCACTACCTTTTGTTACATTCATAAGAATGTGATATTCAAGCACTTAACACAACACATTTTACAAATAAGATGACGAAAGCCTCATACGTGTATACACCACACAAAGAAGCCAAGGATTTTACGTTAACATCTTGTGACAATAAACATGCATCTTAACTTTTCAGTAATTCCATCTCAAGCAACTTTTTTCAGTCTTTTGACATATATACGAACTTACTCATATTATGCCATCAACCTCCACAATACTAGAAATAATTTTAACCAAATACTACAACCACAGGCTGAAACAAGGTTCCCTTACACAGAAACATGGTTTTAATATTTCTCCACTGGAGATACTTAAGTTTAGCTGAACACCTTTAACTTCCTTCAATTATACTATACAAAAGGCAATTAAATACTACATGCTTGACTCTTTTTCTTTGAGGCAAAATTTGACTTGTGAAACAAATCATAAACTGAATAACAAACATGGAAAAGTGCTCTCACCTGGATATTGCACTACAACAAAACATCAGGCATAAATAAGGCATAAGGTTTGTCAAGAGGAAAAGAAAATATCATCCAAGCTGGATGTTCTTACGTACTGATTTTGAGGTAATTCCTTCTCTTGTTGGTTCCCTGAAAGAAAAAAAAATAAAGCATCTTAAAACCACTTCTGTGGATGTGAAAGTATGTCATACAATAGAACGTATCGTAAAACCCAGTTATCAGAACACCTCAGGACTGGGGTAGTTCAGGTAACAGAACAATTTGGATATTTATGGGGTTTGCAATTTTTGCTCCATGCCAGGGTTTGTTCCAGTACATTTTTTTTTTGGGGGGGGGGGGTTCCCAGCTGTGTCAAATCTTAGAAAATAACATGTATCTGCCTGTGGCACAAATTTACAAACCAAAGAGGCTGTATGTAACTTTACCCCACTTTCACCTCTTCCTATTTCCTAGCCTTAGTGTGGCCTACTGAAAGTTCAGTCTAATCATCACAGCTATAAGCCTACACTCTCTTGACTTGCTTGATTCTTGGTGAAAGTCCGTCTTTCATACTCCATTAGTTGTAGATATGCAGAAACACGGATCGAGTGCACTCCCATTTCAAATATTGTACTTGCCGTCCCTGTCTTGACAGTATGCCAGAACTATCACCAAATCAACTACAGCTAACAAAACACACAAACCTACTCAGCAACTCTTATCTATGTGCCTAATTCTTTTTGATGGTCGATGACAGCCAGTGATTTTGTACACTTCTAAACTTCAGAGATTTGGTCTTTTAACAAACAAGTCAAACATATGTATACATAATGGAATATGGAATAAGAATTATTAACAACCAGAAAGCCAAAAGGCTTAGTGATTCCTTGCCATGTAGGTGTAATTTTAGTACTGTGGTGTGAAGATGGCACAGTTTCACTGTGAATTTACTGAGCTTAAGTTTTAATACCATCCAGGTAACGATCAGACAAATTGATTCACAAGATAGTTATATAGGGTAAACTGGGGTAAAAACGCCCATGGGGTAAAAACGCCCGGAAAACTTTTTTTCTCTGCCAGTAAAAAATTACATGATGAGTGATAGAATGGAACATATTTATGTTGAAAACAATGTTAATATATAGTAATGATAAAAAGAAAAAAAATTATTAACATATTTCAGGGGTATTGAGGAACTGTTGAAAAAAAAACTCCGAAAAAAGTTTTGAAAAATTCCCGTCACAGGTTTAGCCTTCATCAGTTCATATTTACCCCAGATGTAAGTGATGTTTATTTTTTATCATTTTTTAGTTGATATATGTTAAGAAGGGTTACTTACAGCAGTATGCTTAATCAGTATATAAACATCTATTTCTATGTATGCTTAATACCTGAGATTTAAGTGGGCGTTTTTACCCCGGGCAAAATCAACTGCCACGGGGTAAAAACGCCCAGCAACATCCTTCACATGCAACTGTAACTAAATCCTCATTTATCTTCAACCATCACAATAATAGACCTTTCTACAGCTATTACCTATCAATATAAGCTATTAGGGACCAACTACATAGAATTGACACTTTAATTCTTACTTAATGTTCTCCAGGTATTATTCAGATTCAAGTTCAAGTTCGGTACAATTTCGTAATTTCTTTTTTGATGTAACTGACTTTCTTCAATCATCATGTAACCCCACCCCCCTTATTTTACTGAAGATACTGACAATAAATGAATTCCATTTTTCCAATCAATCTGATGAAAACTAGTAAGTGCCATAAAATTATTTGCAGGTGTTTCTAAATCTATGAGATCATAACACATAAGCGCTTTTTGAGTACAGCCAAACATTCATCGCACTGTAATGACTGTGTGTGGGAAGTTTCTCTTCATTGCAATGCAAATGTGCTCTCACATGTACAATACATGTACAAGTTAGAGACCACAGATGTACCACAAACAGACAAACAAGCAAAGAAACATACAACCCAAGACACATCTAAGAGACAAAATTAATATCAGAAGGATCCTCAGTTTCACTTCAGGTGGCTTCATCAAGGACTCCAGAATCAGATCATCTGAAAACATCACTGCAAGTAACTACTGTACAGTAGGTGGGAGAGTATGTGGCAGTTATACATAACGAGGATTAATTAATTGAACAAATGATGCTATCCCAATGTTTTAACTCATTTGACCATCTAGTACATGCATCCCCATAGTACCATTTCAGTAAGCCAGAAACAAAATGGTAACATTCCATAGACTCAGAGATGAAGCAGAGTATCATTTCACTTTGCATTGCAAGTTGCAGTCTATCATTCTGATAACAACACATCAGTGGGGTTTGAAAGAGGAAGACTAAGTAAAAACTTGTTTTAAGCAGATGAAGATGCAGTGCTAAAAAAAAAAAAAAAAAGATTCACAAAGTCATCATGGATATTAGTTTGCAAGGACCCAAAGCCTTTGTAACCAGCTGTATATCTGTTGAATCTCCAGAGTGACAAGACAATGTGCGAGCCCATGCTCATTGTGCTGTACGTTAATGATTCACTTTCACATACATTTGTATCAGGTACGTGTACTGGAAATGACTTCATATTCATAGTCCTCCAGCTGTGATTGGAATGTTTGTGGTAGTTGAGGCTGCATTCCTCAAAATTACATAAAAAAATAAAAGAAAAATAATAACTTTACCACAGGGGAACCTGTGGAATAGTCATTTGTTTTAAAGGATAGGGGTGGGCGTTTTTACCCTGAGACCCGGGTAAAAACGCCCGCCAAAATTGGTGTCGAAAACTGAGGAAAATTCCTCCTTATCAATTTCATAACCATGATGTTATATAAGCAAATTATAAAGAAGACATGTATTGCAAAAAGCCACACTTTTGTTTCCTAAAGTCTGCAAGGAGTACAGAGATATTTACCAAAAACCTCAAAATCGGGCGTTTTTACCCCAGTTTACCCTATCAGTTTCTTGACTGGAAGTTTCAACATTACATCGTCATAGTTACCCTTTTTGAGATATCATGTTTACACGGTTTTGACCTTCTGACCTCTCATGACCCCCAAATGACCTTTGATCTCAATCAAAAACAATAGATCTATTCAATATGGGGCATCCACTTGCCAAGTAATATATCCCTCAAAGTTATCCTTCTTGAGATAACGTGTTACAAGCAGTATCACATACACACACACATTACCATCACAAATTCCTTTTAACTTCAGCAACGAATCAATCATTAAATATTGAGGATATTACCTATTAAAAACATTACTCTGAGCAAAGTTGCTGTGTAGGAAACCTCCAACTAAAGCTTACAAATATGTTGCAGTTACTACAGCACCTCAATTGCCTGAATGATTTGGAAACAGTAAAATATTCCCAAAACCAAAAGGAAAACGTACCCGGTGATATTAGCTCCTACACCTCCGACAGGAATTCGTCTCACTTGAACTGATGCATTTTTGGGAATATAGGCATCTTCTGACTTGTATTCTATGAAAAGGATAAAAATAAGTTTTCTTATCCTCAGTAAAGTCTGATCCATACTTCAGTATACTTGCTGTAAAGCTATGAAGGTGAATGTTGTTTAACTCTGATCTATGTCTGTGATTGGCCCAGAAAAGCAAGAGATGACCATATATTGGTACAGCTTCATAGGGCCAGAAAATTTAGAAGTATAAACAGGCCATAATGTTTCTACAGAAAAAATTCAACATCCCAAAGATGGATGGAAACACAAATCTGGAAAAAATTTACAAAATCAGAAATGTGACATATCAGGTAATTCTCACAGTTGAATGAACATGAAAATCTGTAAGTGGCAAGCCCATCACAAATATGATAGCCACAAACACTTAAGGGGAAAAGAACTGAGAAATGTCCTGAAAATGACATTCATCAGAACAAGTCTACTCTACAGAAAAGCAACTTTTCTCATCCTCCCATCCTGTGACTCCCCCCACCTTCCTGGTGGGCATATTCACAAGTGACTATACTTACCCCTTGATACATCTAATTTGCATTATTCTTGCGTGCTGCTCGGGACAGTTCTGACACCGCGCCCTCTATGTCCGCCATCTTGGCTGACAGCTCGTCCTCATTGGCCTGGGCAAATTAGATGTAGCAAGGGGTAAGTATATGTCTGCGTCGTGAACTGCAAGTTAAACCACTGCAGTGTGACTTTGGGCAGTACTGAGTCTGCTACTGGTTCATTGGTACAGCCACTGCTAACACACAGTACCTGTATACATACTTGAAAATCATGCCATGACCATAGGCAAAAGAAAGGGAAACCAATCTCTCACAAACAAGTCAATTCATTCCATGGCTTGGTTTTAATTTTGGGGGTATGTCATGGGGTCAAGTGGCAGGGCTTGGGGTTGAAACAAATCCAGAATGTTCTACACCCCTCAGAATGTAAAATTAACAAATCCTGCTACAGTAACCATTTTCAATGCCACATTGACTACATGTTTACCACAACTTCCATTTTCACAAAATGAATACCTCAATTAATTCTTAGTGAAACTGAAAACTTATTTCAACAGAAAGCAAATTGCACTGAGGTTTGGCTTACTGGAGTTGATTGTTCCAGACTCCTGCTTCTTTCCAGAACAAATAGCTCCTACAAGGTATGTCTGCAACACTGTATGATCAAAGACATTCATCACTACACTAGGGTCCCTAGAGCACACCAATCCTATGATCCCCCACCCTCAGACTTCAGAGCTTGACCTTGAATGAACTTTCACCCATAACAGCAACAGACTTCTAACAGGTGCTTAAACAGGGTTTTCCCTGGGCCTTTTGAACGTCGCGATGTTCAAAAATTCCTCCAGTACCCTGAAAAAATGTTACTTAAACTTTGTCAACGATCGCCTTTCCGTTAATACAATGTGCAGTGAAATCACAAGCTTATTTCCGAAACCTTGTCACGGCAAAATTACGAGCCATGTAGTACTACCTTCGCGGTAATACTTTCGTGCTCATACGTACCCACAGTCGTACACGCAAGTCTCAAGATGCAAACAGAAAGCTAAGCTCAGCGTTCGGTATGTATGCATGCCACACACGTACACGGAGTTCAGCAAGCCCTCTTTAATTCACACGTTGCCCGCTCGGCGGACAATCTATATTGGCTGCACTCGTAATACCACATGTAAACATTTCGAGATCGGAATATGCAGAGTGAGCGTGGATGAACACGGCGAGATTCGCCTTCCAACACAAACCTGGTAAACAATTGAACACCTCAACCAGTTGACCCGCCCAACCCTTTGAAAATCCCCTGTTTCATATCTTCATGGTCACAAAAAATAAAGCCCCGCCTCGGAATGCAACTCCAAACTTAAAACTGCATTACCAATCTCGTAACTCTCACTCAGCTGCACTGCCAACCTTGCACACTTATCACGTTGACTGTTGTGACATCGCTAAACCTTCGTACCAGGTATTGAATATGTACCCTCAAGTTTAAATTTACATGTCATTATTTGGTAATGATTACGTACATTCCAACGTGAGCAGTCAAGTAAACTATACCGTGAGACGCAACCACAGGTATTATAATTCTGTGGACGCAACTTGCAAAGCCAAAACCAAATGCCCCATTTGGCAGGTTATAGGCGGGGCTTGTGTCTCAGAATTTTCAACCCAACGAATGAATGAAATATCAGCATTTGACCGACAATATTATTGATAACGTGTCCTTTGAGGACACGTTAACTTTACATTATCAGGGCCGCCAAACAATCTACTCAACTTACGCATCTGGCTGGTTTCAAATCTTCACAATATGAACACATTTTTTGTGTCGAAACTGGGTAGAAAACTCGTACCAGAGTACCCAAAAAGCATTACCTGTCGGGTACCCGACCGTAAACCTTGCAAAATCAAGCCTAAGTTTAGTGCATGGTATGCACATACAATTCAAGACTCCACCCATCGGCCCCTTATCTCTGGTCGGATCGATCTGTTGAAAACAATACGTCACATTTTCTATATCTACAATGTGCCGTTTGTTCTTAACAATCGTGAGTTTAGAAATCAGACGGGAATTAATAATTTGACCATATTTTAGTGCAGTTAGTACAAATTTTAAACAAGTCCTATCACTACCTCCTGTGGCTTTGTGTTCAAGTGTGCCGTAACGTGTGCATCGGAACCAAAAAATAACATCCAGTTTGTCACTGCAACTTCTGTACTGTAATATACCTCAACCATGTGATCAAATTTCTCGTAAACTGTTTTCTTGTTACTCTTATGAAAAATCCACCTTCGTGATAATGACAGTAAAAAACTTTCTAATGCATCTCCTAGCCGAGATTTCACCCGCACAGCACCCTTAAAAATGTACGGTAAGATACGGCAGACACCGTGTACGTACGAACGTTCGTTCGTTCGCTGCCTGAGTGCTCTCTCTGCTGTAGTGAGCACATGACTTTGGCAAGTTCCATTTTTCGCAAATGGGGGGTACGTAAAATACTGGGAAAATATTTTGCTCTTATTTTGCCATATATTTATGAAACTTTGGACGTAAAACTTTTGCAAGTAGTTTGAATAGCAATAAAAAATTACGAGCAATATTAAGATAGGAATCACTTTAGTATGTAAGGTAGTACCAGGATAGAAGTAACAGGAAAGAAGATTTTTTTCGTGCACACAGCGCAAAATACACCTTGAAAGACTTTGTACGATTTTAAATCTGATGGAGTGAATTTTGCTTCAGAAAAAAGTTTCTCCTCCAAAAATACGAAGTTTTGGCGACTGATTCAAGTCAAAAGAATATTATTGTGGTTGTAATAAGTGCATACCTTATGTAGACATAACTGTATCACCAAAATTTACTTCTTCAGATCATGAAATCATGTCATGTTAATGTTAGCGATAACTTGACAAGTATGAAATCTAGCAACATCGAAAGTCGAGCCACGTGCCGTGTATCCATTTGGGTATGTGTTTATACGGCAGAGATAGTGTAAAATTTCTAGTCGGTCTTTCGCGCTACTTCTGGGCCTTAGTTTTGAAACGTTACTCATCCACACGCACTGCGTGCAAAAATTTATGAGCTGTCTTTCGACGTTCATTTCTAGAGATAGGCTAGGCTATTATACAGTATAGTAGGCCTATGTTGTTTCGTTATCTAGTATAGGGGCGGCTTGATGTTAGAAACACGCATCGCGGGGCTTGTTTCTGGTGAAAAATGTAACAAAAGCATGGTACGAAACAGACAAAAGCAACTTCATTTCAACATAATCGTGAATGAGATGGGGGTAAATACATTTTGTTAGTTGCAATAACCATGCTATTTCGCGAAGATCAAAAGGGAAAGGCTGAAAAACTCTACCCGGGTAAAGTAGTAAAGTACTGTGTGCGCTCTGACGTACCTGAACTGTGCTGCATTAGAAATTGCGGTAACTGCTAACAATAGCCAATGATCGCTATCATTTGGAGAGGTTAAAATATTACGAGTTTGTGAGCACCAATGGTGAATATTTTGGCAGAAACTTAAAGAAATTCTGGTGACTAATTCGCCTCAAAAGTGCCACTATTTTGCGTTTAGACACTTCTAAAATTCAAAAAATTTCGAAAAGGGGAGGGGGACACCCCCTCCCCTTATACCCCACCCCCAGGCCGGCGATCCACCGTCGGACGCGGCAGAGCCGCGACGTTCAGTTCTAAACCCAGGGAAAACCCTGTTAAAGGTCTGTGAACATGTAATAAATTCAGTTGTTCTACTCAACAAAGTTAGATTAAGATCCCCTGATCAAAAATCTGTTGGAATTATTTGAATATCTTTTACCGTTCTCAAGATATTCCTCTTCAAAATTTGATCATTTGTGGGAATTGTTCATTAGCTATGCAAAAATATGATGTGGAGTGTTGCACAGTATCTGTATTTCCTTTGTTATTCCTTCACAAATTATCTGTTAATCACTTAGTAGCTAGTTTCTAGTATGGTGTTTAATGTGGATATTTTCAAAGAACTTAATAGCTACTTCCAATATTAACTCCTGGGAGCATCCCAAAATTACAGCCATGGCTGCAAAACTTGCAAAACTTCATGGGCGCACATACTTTGAAAACCAAAATTTCTCGCTCACCTTGTCTACTTAATTTGGGACTAAGATGAAAATTTCTAGCTGCAGCATGATTTTCGCGGACGCAATGCGTCTTTGCGTCCAGCTTTTTGCAGGCGTGATTACAGCTGTCCTTGGAATGAAGGCTAAACTAACAAAGGATAACATAACACCCAGCTCACAGGTCCCTCTCTGTACATCACAAATTTGCATAAGTAGCTCATGTTTATTCATCATGTAGGTGAAAAACAGTAATTGTCCTGTAAAATGGTCAATATTTGATGGATTTTAATGGGAATTGCAGCTGTTTTTATCATTTTTAATACTTTTTACACCAAAAAGGCATGCATCACATCTACATGTCTACAGACCTTTAAGATGGCCAATCCATACACCATGTATACAATGCATACATGAGATGTGTTTTTATAAGTTTCCAGATTTTGACCCCTCGTGACATCTGTCAAAAACTAGTTTGTCCACAACATGTAGCACATCTACATGCTAAATCAGAATTCTTGCCTTGAATTGGGAAACTGGTTTGAGTGTTTGTAGGGCAATTAATTTCAGTTTAATCTACTAAATGTTTATACAATCTGAATAAATGTTCGTTTACTGTTAAAACAGTGTCCAGACTAAGTGTTTACATTAGTACAGGAATCAGCAACCATGTAGTGCATAACTGCCTATTGACCATGAACAACACAATGATATTCCCATAATGCAGAAGCTTTTAAAGCCTTTTGTCAAGATCTAGTAATCATTTCACTGAAAATTTTTTGAAGTCACCCAAAATTATCAATGAACAAAACTGAACCTTCCTAGTCCCTATAGAGTTAGCGACAGAGTTACAAGTTCCAAGTCCCTATAACATTCTCCAACTGATTAAAAGGACATTTAGCAGTTAACCATTTAGTCGAAGTTATTAAGACATTTTGAGCACTTTAATTTCAACCAACTAGAGGGCAGAATGGTATTCTCAGTGCACACCACAGCTATAAGCTACACACTTCATACATGTGCTACACTGACAAGCTGCCATTTCTTGTAAGATACAAGTTTCAAGTGGATGCAAAGTCAACCTACATTATCCATTCATACTCAGGGTTTGCATTCCTCTGAAAAAGTCGACATAATTTTGCATGTCTTAATTTTTTAAATTTCTGGTGTAAATGATTACATAAACAATGACTACCATGATAAGCCGTGAACGGCAACCTTAGGCCTAGCCAAGTCCATAGGCCTACAACAACGTTAGCGCAACTATCGATAAATTCAAGACTTTGTTGTGAGCACTCGTCAGTCTAACGTTAGTCTACTATAGTATTAGAATAACCCATGCACAGCAGCACAATAGATACTGCCCTCAATGCAACTTATGCTGCAGAGAACTGAAACTTGTAACTTTAGGCCTACCGGTTCTAGGTTTTTACAATCGTTATAGCAAACTAGTGGAATGCGTAGTGTGAACAAAAGCACTCGGCAGGTGAGTGCTTAGTGAGTTGAATTTTCTGTCATAAAGATGGGCGTCAAAATTTATATTTACGACTGAATTGTATTATTGGTCGAAAATAAAATTTCTATCAGCTTAAAAAATGCCTGTTTCGGCGTAAAACGCAAACCCTGTTCATACTGCCAATGTAGGGCCAATGATTTTCCGTAATTTCTGCACAGAATTTCACAGAATTTAGCAAACATTATCAGGCTCAAAATACCTGTAAATTTTTGACAAAAAAAAAACTGTTCTTTTTCTTCAAAATTATGTCAAATGAATGCCTGCATATTCCAAAGACATACACAGACATTTTACCATCTAAAATGGTGGCAAATACACCTTAAAATCATCAAAACACCTTGAGGTTACGATCAGAAAACAAGCAGGACATTTACGAAAATCGGCAAAATTGCCTATGCTATAGTGTGATAGGCTGGGTTGTTTGTAGGTTACAAGTGTTTGCTGCCTTCAGGATCATAACCAGACAAGTAACGGACTTGTTTTCAACATTATTACTCCAAAATCCGAAAATCACGGAGAAGGGTTATGCTTGACATGGAATTTTGCGGAATTTGGAAAGTTAAAACGGAATTTTGTGATTTGTGAAGGGCGGAAAATCATTGGCCCTACCCAATGCCTTCTATGGAAATACAAGCTGTATGCAGAAAATGTTGTGGCAGGCCAAAGCCCTGCCACTGAAATCTTCAAAACCTTCAGTGAGCTGGACAAATACAACTTCGATTAACAGAGCCATTTTCAAGCTTATGGGTATCAGTTATGTAGTTCTGTTCATAACTGTTCACCAATAGTTAAAGCACTGATGGTTTTATCCTAGTATTTCACACATGGCACAGACGTATATTTCATGTATCAAAGTGTCTGATTTTGAAACTCTCCACGTCTTAAGCAGAGTTTGTGGCATAGCTAAGACCACTGCAACTATTGTTATGCTATGTGTTAATTGCATTTGCACATCCTGGGCCTATACCCATAAGAGACTGTAAACAATCTTACTCTTGCAAGCAGGGGGAGTTGATCCATTACAATCAAAATTAATTTATACATTTAGGTGAATTAGGTGTGGTTTAAAGGGCTGATCATTTGTTTAAAAACATGACAGTCTTAGGTGCTTGACATCTGGTACCCCCAGAAAACTGATCTCCACTATTAACAATAGGACTCATGGTCATGTACTCAATATGCTGCATTTACATGCCACTAAAGACAAAATCAATACTTCCCACCTTTCACTGTTTCAACTTATCTCTAACAGATACAATACAGTACTTGTCTACAAGGAACATCTACCAACAAGAATGAGAACTGTCAGGATTATTCTCATTGAAGCATACCGAAAATAAGCATCACCAAAACAGAAAGCCCTACCAGCAAAAACACAGGTACATGCATGTATAACATAAATGCATGCATAAACACACCACCACAATGAATCTAGGTTTCTCTTAAATCCAAAATCCTGTTACTGCCGGCAAGTGGTGAGACACTTGACAATCAACCTCTATACACCATCTTGCACACAGCCATTCTGGGTCATTTGCAAAGCCTCATTTGCACAATTATATTGTCAACAGTAGGCTTGGGCAATATGAACAAAATCCATATCGATAGATCACAATAATATCGCCAAAATTTTTGTGATATACAGCCAAAATGGATACACCTGTTGTAGACTAAATGTACCTGACATATTCCTTAAAAAGGTTTTACAGCTAATTTTCTAAATCAGGACGAAATCGATGAATGAATGTATACAGAGATTATAAACACTGTTTCACCTTTAAGATTTAAAATATCGAAATTTCAGTCCCCCAAAAGTTTTTTTTTCTATATCATCAAATCGTGATAAGGGTATTTCATATTGCATATCACGATATGGACTTCTGGCTATATATATCGATATATATTGTATACAGCCCAATCCTAGGTAGTCAACAGTCACACTGATCAAACATCTTACCTTCTCCCGTTTGTGCATTTGTGACCTGCAAGTCAAATTCAGCAGGATTCAGCTTCTTCTGGGCCATGATGCTCTTCTTAAACTCTGCCAGAGAGATGTAGAGCCCATCAAAAGTAACTGTATCATAGTTGTTCTGGCTCTTAAATTTGTAATGGACTGAAGCCATGATGATGGGGTTCTTTTTACTACAAGAATAACCCTGTGACAACCAGAATCCAATCTGTAAGAAAGCAACAGAAGCAAATCAAGTTAGCACTGGTCAAATAAAAGCCTATGTAACCTTGTGGGTCAGATGGTCCTTTGGCTTCCTTAAAAGAAGGGTCAAAGCTCGAATCATGTTTTGATACGTTAGAGGGGTACTTACTAGGGCTGTGCATTTCCGGTCAATGCACAATCCGTTTAATGTTTTTATTATCCTAACAGTTAATGGTTAACCGAAAATGAAATCAAGTCAAGGTATTATACAAAATAAACATTTCAGAAGAGGGCCACCACTTTAAATACCAAAGTTTAAATTGGCACCAATAGTGATGATCATCGAAGTAGTGTGCAAGTTAAAACATTTGCATTATTTGCGATGTTTTGGCAAGCAGTCCATACACAAGGGCGAATCATGCATTTATGCAAACTTTTCACATACATGCACACTTTTTGTTATGCCACTGATTACCACTGATTTTGAAGATTTTTGCGGTCTAACATAGCAGTCAGATGAGAAGTCTATGGATATCACTGGCATTATCGCAGTTCCAGACACACTTCTCCGGGTACAGCGATACAGTATCACACACACCTAGAGCAGTGTCGAGTACAAACCTACCACATACAGTGTACTACAGTCAGGCTTTGACAAATCCCCCGCCCGACAGTCTGAGACAAGTAAAAAGTTACTCGGGCAAGTGCACTGTTCAATATCATAGCCTGCCGGGCAACTATCCTTGCTAAGTCTCCTCCACAAAGGAGTTTAAAGGCATAAAAGAGGACAAGTAGATATTCATGCGGACAATTAGACTAAGAGAACAGCTTGCCCGATGGACAAGTAATGAAAAAAGAATTTGTCGAGGCCTGACTACAGTGTGCCTTGTGGCCTTGCTGCAATTCATACGTAATATAGGCCTACGTGTGTTTACTAAGAATTCCAGCACCCTTATGTCGTAATGGTGTGAAAATTTTTACCCATATGTATGTATTATTGCATGCTCCGTAAAACAGTGTCACTTTGAATTTTAACTTGTCTTAACATTGCATGCCTTTGTACCTAATACCTACTGAAAATACCAGTTCCTTCGTAGTTATGAACGGTGAAACTTTTCGATAACGACAGCTAGGCCTACCCTCATACTGAATGCTCTTCCTATCAGCAGGTCTCAGAAATGAAAAAAGAAGTAGATACAATTGTAAGTTAATCTTTGATTCCGAATGTTATTTTCCGCCCCAGAAATTTTAGAGGCGGAAAGTCAGGGGCAGAAACTACCGGGGGCGGAAAGTAACAGTACCCTCTATACGTACTGCAGTTGAGTACGCACTGCAATGCACTAAGTGCTAGCAAGAAAAAAGTCAGCATAAGTATGTAGGCTACTAGGCCTATGGATTGTTGTGTAAAAGACATCAATGAATGTAGGCCTATGGAGAGACGTTCAGTGATAAGAAAATTTAGTTCTAGTCATGTCAAGCCTTCAACTCCCGTAGGTATCCCATTCTATGCCATTATTTTCCACCCCTAAAAACCAGGGGCGGAAAATAACTTTTTTTTAGGGGCGGAAAGTAACGGGGGTGGAAAATAACTGAATTCAGCCTAGGCTAGGCACAACAGGGTCTAGGCTACTGGGACTATCTGTTGATAGACGCCATATTTTGGCATAGTTTGCGGAGTAACTGCAGAATACCCCAGCCACTTTGAAAGAAAATTTGGAGTGGAGTCGCGGTCGAAGTGTCCGTTTGATTTTATGAGAACAAGTCAACATACATCCTCCATATACTTTTGCGAAAATTTTTCTAAGTCCGCTAGCTATGCCTCCATTCTGGGGAGTGGAGTCACAGTATCCAATTATGGTCATTTTGAGAACGAGTCAACATACATCCCACGTACGCTTTTGCAAAAATTATTTTAAGTCCACTGCGTCTCCATTCTGGAGTGGAGTCACAGTCGCGGTCCAGGTGGCCGTTTATTCAATAGCCACTGGGACTCCATTCTGGGGTGGAGTCGCAGCCCCGGTCCTCGGTGGAATTGTTCTGCCCCAAGTCCACTGCGCCTTCATTCTGGAGTGGAGTCGCAGTCACAGTCCCGGTGGGGGTTTATTCAACAGCCACTGGGACTCCATTTTGGGGCGGTGTCGCAGTCCCAGTCCTCGGTGTTCTTATGATTTCCACTTCAACTGCGACCGGGACTCCAATCTGGAGTGGAGTCGCAGTTCCGGTCCTCAGTGAAGAGACGACGTGACTGAAGTTTGTTACATCATCATCGTGCTGACTGCGACTGCAACTCCAGGAGTCTCGGTGAGATTGGTTTTGGGGCAGGGTATTCTGCAGTTGTGCCTAGTTTGCTTAGCAGCGAGCATAATTCAGGGTTTTCACTCAGCATTTTTTTCAGGATTCACAGACCCTTCAAAATAAATTTACAAGAGTCAAATGTAAAAGAGAAGGGGTCAAAATAAATTTGAGTTCAATACAACAAACTTTATTCCTGTTTTCTGTTTATTTTCTATATTTGTGATGCTTTTCCACTAGCCTAGGGATTTTCTTGTAAGACATGATATTCAATGTCGATAATATGGGAACTGGAAAGTGCTACATTTTGTGAATTAATATGCACAATGAATGTATGATGGTGGTACCATGAGTCGGTCAATTAAGGGAATTTTCACTAAAAACATACACATAAAGTAGTCATATGTAATTTAAACTTATGAGTTATTCTCATGAACGTGTTTTCTCTTAATCCTGAAAGTAAGAGTGAATTTCGTTGGCAAACTTTCAAGAGACGGACAAATTTCCACCACAAGTTTCAGATGCCTTAGGTTCAATAACAGTACCTTAAGTCGGTCACCCAAACATTATGAAAGCCCATACGAGTGTTATCAAATATATTCCAACAATGATATCACCATTATAAACACAAATCATAAAATGATGGAAGGAGACCATTTGCAGTGATTTGGAGAATTGTTTAAAATAATTTTTTAGGCCACTTAAAGGTTTCAAGCTACCTTTAGGTAAGGTAAACCTTAGGTAACACTACATGTAGGCTAGGCTGGGTAAATTTCTTCTAAAAATGGGAGTAAATGCTTATTTTTGACAGAGTTTGAGTTATTGTCATGTCGTGCTGGAGTTTCTCTACTGTCATATGTTTATTTGAAGGCTACAGCACGCTGTGTTACATTTTGTGTGCATTGACCGACTCAAGGTACTGACCGACTCAAGGTACACTCACTATACTGGCAAAATTGCGTTATCATTACTGATTGTTGGGGTGAAAAAGCTGTGCATCAGTTTCACCCCAGAGGTTTTGCGTCTGTGCGTCAAAATGAAAAGTTGAGCATCACTGACCGAGCCAGCGAAATCACTGATAACTGACTCCCTGCCAAAACCCAAATAACGTAGCCTAGGCCTATTTGCACAACAAAGCATCAAACCGAAAAAATTTCTTGACCAAGATGCTTTCAGACTGATATCACACAACTGGTCGAATTTTCACAAAAGCCAAAAAAGAAAACCTCCTTGGCCACGCACTTTACCAGCAAAGAAAGTTCGCATGATAAAATCCTGGATGTGTTAGATTGAGCAAGATTGCCCACAGCAGAAAGCTTGTTAAAATTGATACGAGTGCGAATACCTTACATCGGATACTTCGGGAATATAGATAACGATAGGATAGAAAAGCCTAACGTTACACTTGGGACTAACGAAGCTGATTTTCAAGAACAAAGGGGGACTTACCAGAAGGCGATAAAATCTTCAAGCTCTGCAGTATATCTTCCCCATCCCTTTATCGTTATTCGGTTGAATGCATGTCAAATGCAATACTAGACGTAATGTATTTTCCAATGGTTATTTTCAGACCAAGTTTTCACAGGTTTTTCGGCACAGCAATCTTGAAAATTGTTCTAAAACCTCGGTGCTACGCAAGCTGTACGAATCAAACGCGTAACTTGCACGGGTACGGATCACGCATACAGCATGAGCAGTACATACAGTCAGTGGTACCAAGAAAGGGTATATACACGTACGTACACATGTACACGTACCTACTTGTGATGTACACAGTACACAGTACAGTACCATCACAACTACGTCGCGGGTGCGTGTACGCATGCCCTTTGTACTATACAGTCTCAATAAACATATGCTGAACGTGTAGCGGATATGGGTGTCCAAATTTCAACATGAGGGTTTTCCGAAACCTTGTGTCGTCACTTCACCACTTGGACAGCCCAACGTGCCAAAAAGTATTTGTCACTCAAATGTGTTACTATAATTAATAGGCCTAGGGACTACAGCCTATAGGAGTGTTGTCCTGAATTTGTAATTACTACCAGGTTTCCCAAAATGGTGCCTTAGTTTTTAGGTTAACTTCGTGCAGCAAAGTTTTAATCCGCATAAGGAAGTCCATCTCAGCCAGGCGTTCAGGCATGACACGACTTAAAGGCCAATTCTTGTCATTCCAGACAGTTCCAATTCTCCCAACTAGGCAACTTGTAGCTCCTCCCATAGCTGTATAAAGCTCCTCCTTGTGCAGACACAAACCTATTTTATTACTTCAGGCCAGGGAGCTGCCATTGAATGGCAGCTCCCTGTTCAGGCCATGTCCTGGTGAGCATACAAGCAGGGAGCTGCGACAATGGCAGCTCCCTGATACAAGGCTATAATGTGTAATCCAAACACTCTCTGTGCATTTTGTGGGATGTGAGTTACTCTGTATCATTTGAATTTTCAAACTTTGTTGTCAATGAAAGAGCAGTAACCAACTGAGAATTTTGATACCCCCACACTAAAAATGTACTTTGGGGGTGATGACTGCCTGTCTTTAAATAAGTTTTGCGGAACGGCAAGTTTGGATACTCAGTAGTGTATAAATATCAACTCACAAATAGTTGCAACTGGTGCAATTGGCACAAGCAGATTTTGAAGAAAAACGTCAAAATATCCAATTTCAAAAAATGGCGCAACTGGTCACCTGAATATATGAAGCAATTGGCGGCACAAACACAGATCTATATAACTGGAGGATGCGCAGAAGTGCCACAATGTGAAGTTGCCTTGGCAGCTTCATGAAAATGCTTACACCACATTCAATAGATCTGATGCATATGACGTCGCAGAACAGCAGGGCTGTAACATCCGAATCAGGACTCAGACTTGATTCCGGACTCGAGTCCGCTTTTTGTCGGACCGTCAAAATTGGTCCGGAATATGGGAGGTTCTGGAATCGGAATTGGCCCGGGGAAAGGGCTGCAGTTGGACTCGGACTCGAAACCGATTCCAGCTGAGCCCACAAAAATGAAATAATCATAAATTTACTTAAGGCTATGTTGTTATTGGTTCACAGTTCAACACATGAATGATCAAATACAGTCAACTGAATTACACGGTGGGCCAGGGAATGAAATTGATTCCAAAAAGTGCCTGTTGTAATGAATGTAGCCTAATTGTAAAACAGTACAAAAAGCATTTTCACGAGATGCTACATTGTCAAATGACCGGACTCGGAACTGGCCCGGAATTTGAGGACCTGGAATCGGAATTGGCTCGGAATCGAAGCATACTGTACTGGACTGGGAATGTGCCCAGAATGGTGGCCACTGGAATCAGAATAGGCCCACGTCTATGGCAAGCTAATTACTCAATAATTAGAAAAACATGGATTATCGACCAAAAAACAAGTTTATCGACCAAAAAACCAAGTTTATCGACCGAAAAACCATGTTTATCGACCGAAAAACTTGGATTTTCAATTGATAATCCAAGATTATCGCCGATAAACCTAGATTATCACCGATAAACGAGGTTTATCGACCGATAAACATGGTTTATCGGCGATAAACATGGTTTTTCGGTTCGGATAATCGCTCGAAAAACCATGTTTATGTCCTGGGTAGGACTTTAAACTGCATCCGGTTGTGGAGCTTGTTTAAGCGTGGGGATAATGAGGTTACCCTTTACCACAACTGCCTCCGGGGCAGCCTTGGGCAAGGTGCACCTGTATTTGCCCTGTGCTTTTTTACGTGTTGTTGCCCTCGGGCGTGTTGTTACCTTCGGGCGCGAAGTTGCCTTCGGGCGTGGGGTCGCCTTCAGGCGTGTTGTTGCCTTCGGGCGTGAAGTTGCCATCGGGCGTGAAGTTGCCTTCGGGCGTGAAATTGCCTTCGGGCCTTGGGGTCACCTTCGGGGGTGGTCTTGCCTTCGGGCGTGTTGTGTTGCCTTCGGGCGTTGTTGCTTTCGGACGTTTGTTGTTGCCTTCGGGTGTGTGTTGCTGCCTTCTGGCGTGTGTTGTTTTCCAGTTTGTAAATAGTCTTGTGTGGTGGGTGGGCTGGGGTGTTGTATATGTTGGCCACAGAAATTTTGTTTTGCTAGTTTAGTTTTACTAACTTTGTTAATGATTGTAAGTAGCTCGTGGTTGTGTTCTTGCCGGTCCGGATTTGGTTCTTCCTGTTTGATAGTGTCCGTTTCTATGCACTTAAAAAGCACCATGTTTATCGCCGATAAACTTGGATTATCGACCTATAAACATGGTTTTTCGCCGATAAACTTGTTTTATCGGCTGATAAACATGGTTTTTTGGTGGTAATCTAAGTTTATCGGCGATAATCTTGGATTATCGACCGAAAAACATGGTTTATTAGTGATAATCCAAGTTTATCGGCGATAAACCAAGTTTATCGGTCGATAATCCAAGTTTATCGGTGATAAACATGGTTTATCGCCGATAAACTAGGATTATCTGTCGATAGTCCAAGTTTATCTCGAAAATCTTGGTTTTTCGACCGATAAACCACGTTTTTTGGTGATAAACCAAGTTTATCGCCGATAAACCTAGATTTTCGATGATAAACTTGAGATTATCGACTAAAAACTTGGATTATCGCGTAATAACATAGCTCCGTTCTCATTACCCACTCCATACGCAGTGTCTGGAACTATATAGTAACACGCTCACACGTACCTCGCACGCGGAGCATGGGCGTCAATCCTGGGGGAGGGGACAGGGGGACAGGTCCCCCACGTTGTGGAAATACACCCATTGACTTTAGATTTTAACACAGTAAATTTTTTACGGAAGTGGCCATGTCCCCCACATTCGAGTAAAGATTGACGCCCATGACCCGGAGTACCAGATAATAGCATTTTCCCGCCGTTGTCGATCTCGCATGGGATTTAGAGATCGAATGTATTGCTTTACATACAGAATAATTGGTACGGTACATAGGCCTATATCCACACTGTACTGTTGCCTTTGGCTATGTAACAGATTCCGACTAGGCCTGCCTGGGACTATTTAACGACTTTACAAGATCAAAATGGAAATTTCGCAGCTTTTCGTAAGTGCTAGCACTCACCCAGTCTGCAGTCTGACGAGCAGTATCTGGGTCGCCTTGGGGCTTCCCATAAATCCGTAACAAGCTACTTCTAGACTGCTAGTACTTTGTGTCTCTTCTCCAAGATTGAAGACTGATAAACCTTGTTTATGGCAGAAAAACATGGTTTATCGCCGATAAACCTGGTTTATCGACAGATAAACCAAGTTTATCGGCAATAATCTTGGATTTTCGGCCGAAAAACATGGTTTATCAGTGATAATCCAAGTTTATCGGTCGAAAATCCATGTTTTTCGACCGAAAATCCAAGTTTATCGCGATAAACCATGTTTATCACCGATAAACTTGGATTATCGACCGATAAACTTGGATTATCACTGATAAACCATGTTTTTCGGTCGATAATCCAAGATTATCGCCTATAAACCATGTTTATCGGTCGATAATCCAAGTTTATCGGCGATAAACATGCTTTTTCGGCCATAAACATGGTTTTTCGATCGATAAACCTGGTTTATTGGTGATAACCTAGGTTTATCGGTGATAATCTTGGATTATCGGCCGATAAACATGGTTTATCGGCGATAAACTTGGATTATCAATCAAAAATCCAAGTTTTTCGATCGATAAACATGGTTTTTAGGTCGATAAACTTGGTTTTTTGGTCGATAATCCATGTTTTTCGAATTATTGAGCATTTAGCTTGCCATACACGTCTCCTGCTTGTCCTCCAGAACGTACCAAACGCAGACTGTTTTGAGGACTTTGAGGCACATCATTGGCCAATATGCATGCGCTCATGCATGCGCGCGCGTGCGTGTTAGCTTTTCTATATAAGACTGAGTTTTCTCTTTAACAAAAAGGACGTGTTCGGGGCGCTGTGAAGAACAGCTGTGCACTTGTATGGACAGTCAGTAACAAACGCGCCTATACTCTGTGTACTGTTTAGTGACGTGTTATCGCGAATGCTTAGAAGTCACCGCGCACCGAAGCGCCATTCGCAAGGTGGACACGCGCTGCTTTAGTATCTTTATAGTAGTGCAACAATGAGTGAACTGCCTAGGGCAGGCTGCTTGACTTTGCCGCCAATGAAATCACGCCTTGAGACTACACGCGCTCATAATACATTTTGTTCACTTTCGGGTTTCAGATGAGCTTCGCTGGATTTGGAAATTTATATGGTGGTATTCCGGTATATATGAACATAGTTCATTTCCGTCCACCACATATCAGCTGTGAAGCATACTTAACAGTGCGCCCTCTAACCTACTCTTAAACTCTTCAGAACTAGATCTGAAGAGTTCAATCACTAGGGTTCCTTCGTATAAAGGGACTCTATCAATCACTGGTCTGGAGAGTCAATAGTACTAGAGGGTGCACTGGTACGTATACTTCCCAGCCGATATATGGTGGACGGAAATGAACTAGAGTCTTGAACAAGACTACGACGGTCTGTATGATGACGACCTTGCAGCCTTCTTTTTTCTGAATCCTTCTTCTTTCTGACACATCCAAAGGGACATTACTTCACCACGCATGCGTCGAGAGGTGCCTAGGCCCTAACGTTATCTGCAATAAACTGAGCGGGGTCTTTACGATGCATAGAATTTTCGACTAAAGAGGCAGGGAGACAATTCCAATCCTCGACTGTATTAGACAGAAAACTATATTTGTAGCAGTTTGTCCTAGTATAAAGATGGCAAAAGTGTAGGTTAAACATCCCGCGAGTTTTGAGAGTGGGATGCCTAAGTCTATCAACAGGGAGCCTTACCAAAAACACCCTTAGTGAAAAGAATTAGCCTATTTTGCCTACGACATTCCGATAACGGAGGGAGATCGAATGATCTATTGGCCATGTTTATCCCAACTAAGGTCACTAGTGATAAAAACCCCTAACTACTTAATTGAGTCAACCTTAAGTAACTTTTCACCGTTTAAGACATAATCGAAACAGACAGGATTCTTTTTTTCTGGCAAAAGTGATGATATTACACTTTGAATGCTGGAACCTCATACCCCATGTCTTAGCCCAGAGACCTAGACTATCAATGTCAACCTGAAGTTTACGACAGCCACTAGCATCATCAATAACTCGATAGCAAACACAATCATCAGCAAAAAGCCTGACATTAGAACTGGCACTACTAACGATATCATTGATGTGCGCTAAAATGAGAATTGGCCCTAAAACAGACCCACTCCAGACACAACATCATCAACCCACTGGAGGATCTGTTTCGAAACACCTAGACTAAAAACACTTGGTTTTTAAAAGCTCATGAGGCACCGTGTCGAAAGCCTTGTCAAAATCCAGAAAGAAAACGTCAATTTATTTGTTTGAATCCAGGGATAAAGCCCAGTCTTCAATGACTGACACCGACTGAGTATCGCAGCTGTGCGATTTTCTAAAAGCATGCTGCTTTGATGAAAGGATATTCTTGGATTCAAAGAAGCCTCTGCAGGCTGTTCTTCAGATGGTGTGAAGGATGAATCCCCCCTACCTCTTGCCACCAGTTGTAACGCTCCGGCAGTCCGTATATGTTGACGACCATGTAGTCTCTGTAAGCTGCTCTTCTAATGTTCAGCTGCACCCTCTGTCTCTGCAGACTGTTCTTCCCATTATGTTCAGATGCACTCTGAGCTATCTCTGCAGGCTGTGCCTCCCCTGATGTTCAGCTGCCCCTCTGCCCCCATTCTGTATGCTGATTCTCTGAAGACTGTTCTTCCCCTGATGTTCATATGCACCCTCTGCCACCTTTTAGGACGCTGATTCTCTGGAGACAGTTCTTCCCCTGACTGGCTTTCTTCTGTTGTTCATATGAACTGTCGAGTTTTTGCAGCTGCTTTCTATTTTATGTCTTCCTTGTTGTAGCTTTTATCGACTCCTCTTCGTTACCACTTTTACTGTTTTTAATAAGGCTTCGTTTTCTTAATCATATATTACTGTAAATTTCCAAATCAGGTCTCTAGACGCTATTGCATATAGCCTACATTATCAGGTCCACCTATAGGCTGGATTACGGGGGGCAAGCGGGGGCACTTGTCCCCCTCCTACACACACACACACTTTTTCCAGAGCTTAAAAAATAAAAATTGGCTGTTACAAAAAGTGAGCGAAAGTAAGGGAGATCAGAGAAATTATAAGAGAATTTTTAATAGCGTATTATGATGAAATTTTGCAATGTTTAATGAAGGAAAATATTAATATAAAAAACCATAAAATTGGTAGGAAAATTTTTCTCGGCGCGCTTCGCGCGCACCTCCACAGAAAACTGACTACTACAATTGAAAATTTTGTCTAGCACCGTAAAATTTCTTTCGTCCTACACCCCACACTATTGTGACTTGAAGCTCTAAATAAGGGTCACTGAAAGTACTAATGTACGTCATAAAATTCATCATAGTCCTTGCAAACAAAGTCCCAAACCCTACCCATGTATACGGAACCGCAATTCTTGAAAGAAAAAAAATCGGCGTGCTTCGCATGACCCTTATATAAATCGATGTTTCATTAGTACTGCTGTACTCCTGTACGTAGGAAAACTTTGGTGGAATTGCCTCGTTACTAATTCCAGTGAGACAGCTTGACTTAGTTACCATTTTCAAAACCTTCGTTACACCTCTCGCTGTTCACTTTCATCACCAGCTACCACCATCCTCAGCAAATTGACTGACGGTTACTATCTTAAATTTGCGATCATCATATGAAATCTATTTCCTTTTTCATATGCATTTCAAATTACACCTGGTAGAAGCAGGATTTTGTCAAGAAATGGTCCAGAATGGCTGCAAAAGCAGTCAAATTTAAGGCAAATTTCTTGGAGAGGACCCTCAGTCCCCAGCCTCCGGCTTCGCGCCTTCGGCGATCGCGGTTAAAGGCTTCGCCGGCCACAACTTCCCGTATACAGCCTTCCCTGGCACAACTGCAGATGCCCTTGACAATGTCCATATTACAATTAAATGTCTCAAACGCTGTCTCAAAGCTGTTTTCTTCTGCGCGCTTCGCGCGCAACCGTTTTAAATATTGCTTCTGGGTTTCGGGGTTACTTCCTGCAGAACATCCCGCTTGTCATAGCTTCGTACAAACCCTTCTTTTGTCATTGGAACCACCAATGCCCCCATGGCCTTACACAGCCTAGGGGAAGTTCCCCTCCCCCAGAAATTTTTAAAGCAAAATTTTTATCACCATCGATCTGTGTAAACTACCGACTCTTTTAAGATTGTTTAGCTGCAAGTTTTCACGCGCGGAAAGTGTCATTTCCGGTACCGACCGTAATAAGGACTTCGCTCAGCGAAGGAGGGTGGATCACCCTCTTTTTACTTTTCATATCACTAAAAAGTATGAAAAATGTGTTTTTTTTTTCAGCTCGCTTCGCGCGCACTTATTCAGACCTCCCGTTCTTAAAATTATTGTTCCAAAGCCTCGGGAAACCCTCAAAATAATCTATTCTCCCCTACTTTCTCAAGCCCTCAGCATTATCGATCCCATCTGACTGTTAGACACACCGAGTAGCAATATAATTGAAAAAAGTCAAATTGTAATTTTTGTGGTTTGTTAATTGCCCACCTTATGTCAATTAAAGTTGAAGCTAAAATGCATCATTTAATGCCTACAATTTCTTAAAATACACCAGAGCTTCAGGGGGCTTTGCCCCTGGACCCCGCCAGGGGCCCTCAGGTGGCCCCTGGACCCCACGCCGTTAGGGGGAGCACTTCGCTCTCCCGCAGCGCCTTCGGCGCCGTTTAACAGTCCACCTGGCTTTGCCCCCCACTTTCAGGCATTAAATCCCGCCCCTGGGTCCACCCCTAACACATGGCTGTTTTTTCGGTTGCAATCGGTAATCGTTTATTTTTTTTCTTTCATTTTGAGATGAAACGGATTCCATATTACATGTAGTTAGCATTTGACACGAAAGGTCTCAATAAAAAGAATGGCCTCGGCTACGAAAAGTAGCCGCGGTCATTGTTTTTATTAACACCGAATTGGCTTACCTTTCCAAAACTCAATTCTTCTCTCTCTTCGAAAGCTAGTTTGGCATGAATATTTAAAAGATTACCGATTTCAAAATATTTTCTTTCATTGCCACTACGGATTAAGCTTCTGACGGGTCCCTAAGAATCTGTCAACAATGTGAGTCTATTGTCCCTGTTTAATGGTGTGCTGTATTTGCCAAAGAAATGCTCTGGTTCCTTAGACTTGACCAAGTCTCTCTTAGCTTTTTCTCTGCCGTCTTCAGAAAAAAGCGATCAACAGTGTTAGCTAAAATATTAATTAAAGAAATTTCCTCCGAAATATTGACTGACAAATGTAGTCCCTAATATTGTTGGCGGGTGGGAGTGTGTACCATGTTGTTGAAGGGATGAGCTCAACCTGTGATGTGGACGTTGTAGCCAGTGGCGTAGCTAGACATTTTTTGTGGGGGGCAAAGCAAAAAAATTCCGACAGATTATTATCCTGACAGTTGTTCGAAAAATTCTGGGGACCTTTTTTTTTTTTTTTTGCTTTTCGGGCAGTTTTGAGACCGACTTTTGATTTTCACGTTGACATATCGGTGTGTAATTCTGCTTAAATGCATAAGAAGTGTTGTAAGTGTTTCAGATGACTTGTTTTCATTTATTTCTGACAGAGACTAGAAATTTCCGACAGAGGCCTTGGGGGGGGGGGGGGCGACCGCCCCCCTGCCCCCCTCTAGCTACGCCACTGGTTGTAGCAAATGAATTCAAGTACTCATTACGAAAAATGTTGGAAATGGAATATATTTTAGGAACGTTTTGCCTTATATCCTTCAGCTATGGAAAAAGGCATTTGATCAGTGAAGTGTCAAATAGTAAACCCTATCTAATTATAGACGCTCTCGATGCTCCAAATTCCAATGGCCATTATGCTACACACATTTGAAAATGGACAGCCGACCCGGAGCTTTGATCTGTTGACACGAGGTCTTTCATGGGCGTAAGAAGCTATTCTGGACTGGGGTCTGAACGTTGTTTGGGACCACCGTCCTGTGTCCCTCTCCCTTTTGAAAATGTTTTGAAATATTTGAGGGTTCTTAGATGCAATTTGGTGCAACATATGAGCAAGATATGGGGGGGGGGGAGAGAATACTTCCGCCCCATCACATTTTGACTGGAAAACAAAGTCCCCAGCCCCGCTTCCTACGCATATTTGTGGGTTTTTGTGAACAAGGATCCAAAGGCCGGCCACAAAACAGGCCAGATTTTAAGTGTTTCAGTTAATAAAGGTATGGTTTCGGGTTTGTTAAATACAGCCTTGTACATCCGCGTATTCAGGATCTTTTAATGGGGGGGGGGGTGACTTCAAGTTTGAGAAATGCCGAGTATAGTGTCCTATGAGGGAGCTAGCAAAGTATTTTCAGCCCCGGGGGGGGGGCTTTCCCTCCCTCCCTCCCTTGATATGCGCTTTGATGCAAAAGGTTTCGTCAGGTTAAAGCTACCAATCACAGAATAGCCGACAAGCTGGTCGTCAGGAGATATTTAATTTTCATATCATGACGGTAAAGGTTTTTGAAAGAAGCCTGAGCATTTTTTTAAGCTCCGGGTAGCGCTTGTACCAGCAATCATTATTGCCTTGATTTGCGTAATTGATTTTGTTCCTTTGAATACCGACTGCATGGTCAAGTGGTTAGAGCATCCGACTCGCAGGGGATGGTCTGGGGTTCGACTCCTTGCCGGGTCATACCCAGGCGCGGATCCAGAAATTTTGAGAGGGGCCCAAGATGGAAAATCTCATGAGCACCGAAGTGCACCACCAAGCGCGAGTTCCAGGGGCCCGCGTTAGGGTCCCTGGCTGGATCAAGGGGCGGAGCCCCAGTGGGGGTCCAGGGGGCGAAGCCCCCCGGGAGCTCTCGCAATATTGCAGTTTAGGAACAAAGAAATCGGCTCCAGTTCTTATGTCAGTGAGATTTTATACCTTTTAATGTTGTATGGAATTTGGTGTATTGCTTGCTCAGTATAAGTTACTATATGTACCTGCAGAAGTTCCGGAGAATCCAAGTTATCTTAAAACTTACACGCCAACATTATCAGCCCGTGTAGGTAACTTGAAATGATTTTTGCCATAATGAGTGTTTTATTTTCGTTATACGGTATTCGGGCATAGGACGTCAGATGAAACAATTGCGCCCGAAGCGAGCCGAAAATTTGAATTTACATTTAAAATCATTGCTATAACTAATGGTGTAAATTCCCTTTATGTGCATGTGTCTATCAATTAGAAGGTGGGTTCGACAGTAAGTTTACAGTTCTCATAAGAAGAGGAGGGTGAAAAAATGAATATCAGTTGCTTTATATCCTTACAATGCTGGCTCCTCTGAAATCACGTTTATGCACACGAATAATTGGCTTATGGCAGAACACCACCGATGAGTAATGCGAATACGTTTGGGACCTTATTGATAGTAAAAGGAGCAATTCACGGCTAAAAGTGCGCAGCTCAAGCGAAAATCAAGAAATATTGAGAAGACTTTGCAAAAATCGTGAAAGATTTCAAATGATTTTTGGTAAAAAGTGACAAAAATAAATCCATCACTCAATAAAAACGCATCTCTCTCCGTAAGCGTAAACAATTGCGCGCGAAGCGCGCCGAACACTTTCGGTAAAGAGCCTCCCGAGAGCTCTGCATTAATTGTAAACTGAAAAGGGGGACCAACAGGACTCTCACAACCTGACATCGATATGGGAGGAGAGATGATATATCACCTTCTTTATGGATTTCGTATACCCTTCAGAAATCTATGACTGATGGCGCAGGCGGGAGTTGGGAACCGCAGATGACTGCTAAACCGTGCCTTTTTAGGCAGTGGGATTTTGTTTACGCTATATACAAGAGTGGGAGCGCCTTTTTGTTGTTAGTACATGAGAGTGCAATCCCAGGAAGGGGTTTACCCTCCCCTTTGAGAAACTTTTGTTTATTTTAGGGAGCCTATTTGCAAAATCTTTAGGCCATTCTAAAGTGATTGTAGGTATAAAAAATGTCCACAATTTAGTGAATTCTAAATTTTGTTCGGGTGAAAAAGGGGAGTAAGAGACGGTTAATATATTGTCTTCAAACCTCCTTAAGTCCCAGGAAAAATCATGGGCGTGAATCCATCTCCAAAAGTATGTGTGTGTGTGGGGGGGGGGGCGGGGACTTTTTCACAATCGTCGTCCTGGTGGAAGAAGCAGTGGTGGTAGCCAGAATTTGCGTCACGGGGAGGCAATAAGTTTTGTGATCGTCGTCATGGGGGATGAGTTTAAGGGAAATTTTTCTAGAACTGAATGCCCTCAGATGCGATTTGGTGAAACAAAAGTGTAGGATTTTGAGGCTATTTTTCTTCCAAAAATTTCGTTTTCCTAGGCATAATTGCAGTCTGTTCCATCATTTTTGAAAAAGTGAGAGAGACTTTTTGACGATGTCCCTTCCAAAAAAGTGAGGGGGCGCGTCCTCCCGTCCCCCCCCCCCCATGATCCACGCCCATGGGAAAATTGTACACGCAATTATACCTTCGTGGAGTCCACAGAAACATTCTTGGATAATAATAAAAGTTTTCCTTTGAATTTAAAAGGATATCCAAGGTTGACAGAGAACAGTATAGAGCCTCCCTGGAGCTCTGAATTAGTTACAGTATACAAAAGAGGGACCAACGGGATTCTCACTACCTGACATCCATATGGGAGGAAATATGATATATCACCTTCTTTTTAGGTATAGCAAGAGGGATGGTGGACAGGCAAAATTCATCTCAGAAAAGATTTTCGTCGTTATTGAACGTCGCGGTAAAATGTTTGGAAAATAAGCAACGGCAATTACATACTTTCAATCTTTCAAATCATGTGCTAGACCAGATTAGTCAAAGATCCCATAATGATAAGAGCCCTACAGAGAAGGATATGTACTTTTTTGAAAAATGTTTGCATTGGAATAATTTCTTGCGTCAAGCTTTCGTATGCGCGCGAAGCGCGCCGAAATTTTGAATAAAATATTAGTCCATGACAAAACCTGCATTCAGAATTCTGCATCGGACACTGTCATTTTCCCACCAACCTATGCTATTCAGAAACGAATCTTCGGACTGAGAATTCTTAATTAAAAAGCACTTTTGACCCTTTGTTCCCCCGTGAGTAGTTACCGAAAGCTATTGATAATAAGAACAACTCTGACACAAGGCTTGACGCTAGCGGAGCGAGCGGAAGTTTGGAATTTGTCAAGAAATTCGAAAACTTATGATAGTTTGAGAACAGTTTGTGAAAGAAAATGGTTAGAACAAATAAACCAATCATCAAAAATACATCTCACCCTACACCCTCCAGGGAAATCTGTAGCTTAAACGACTTTTGGGACCATTTTAAAAATTTTCAAGAATCGATGGGTCGATGGGGGAGGGGGACACACGTCACTCATTGCCCACTGTGCCGACGCCACTGTCTGTAGCTTAAAAGCCTTCTGAGTTAATTTTAAAACTTCTCAGGCAGTTTCGAAATCGAATAAGGTATGATGCACGCCGCTACTTTGCCTGCAACAGCTGGTGCCACTGTGCACAATAGCACGTCACCTGACAGCGTGTCTTCTGTATTCATTCTGCAAGGTCTGTATGGCGAAAACTTTGCCTCTCAACCCCTCTAGATTACAAAAAAAATTCCCTCTTTAACACAAAATTGTTACTAAATTTCAGTGCAGCTAGCCGGGCCCATACTGAATATGTCACGATGTTTACTTATTTAGATCTTAAGTCAAGGATCATTACTCAGCTATTCACCTGTTTTCGAACATTGTAGCTCTCCTTTCGTCGCCAACCACTATGAAAGATATCTAAAGAGATAATCCAGCTATAGCTCCACCCAACCCCTACAGAAATATATACTTTGAATACGTTATTAGACACTGTTATTCACTTTTTGCTCTTAATTTTTCTCTCTCCCTTTTCTTTTTTTTTCTTCTTCTTCTTTTTTCTCCTTTCGTTTTTTTTTTTCGTGGAGAGGGCGGGGGGGGGGGGCTCAGGCCCCCCTGGATCCGCGCCTGAATTTTTCTTTCTCGTTTTTTTTCTTTTTCTTCCTCTTTTCTCCTTTCGTTTTTTTCGTGGAGAGGGGGTCGGGCTCCCATGCCCCCTGGATCCGTGCCTGGACTCATACCAAAGACTTTAAAAATAGAACCCACTGTCATTGTGCTTGGTGCTCAGCATAAGCAATGGGGTAGTAAAAACAAGCCAGTATAAGCCACAACTGAAAAAAAGGCCGTGGCCTACCCGACTTAAACCATTTGGCTAGAAACTGAGCCGTAAAACCTCATCTAACTCTAACCCTTTGAATGCCTTTGAAAACTTGTAGCATGTAATAGTCACAAGACAGTAAAGCAACAAATCTGTAGCGCGCCAAGGGCGCCAAAACTCTTGTGTTCGTATTGGAGGAATTGTGCTCTTGAGACAAAGGAAAGTCAGAAAGTCGAGGAGGCTGATCTTTGTCGTCGGGACAGTGGTAACGCCAGGTGTGGGTAGGGGCCATCTCTCCCCTCGGAAACGATAAAATATGAAGTCAGGGTCGCAGCCTGGGCGAAATTTTTAGGGACGGGACAGTTTATGACACTATCTTAGCAGAGTACCGAGCGGCGTGTCTGCAGATAGTTGACACCCGTGCGGACCCTTTCTTTTTCACCTGCCAGTGAGTGTATGGGTGCCATCCTGGGCTGCTGAGGAGAGGTACATATAAATGGCCTGGCTTTGGTACAGAATTGTGCCATCGTTCGCAAAACACTGAACTGGTTATTTATCTTTACAAACTGTCATTATTTTTTGACATTCTTCCTATTTTTGGCTGGGCGAAAGTCCAGAAGTGGTGGGTAGGTACCTGACCACAGAATTTGTACATGCGTGATTGATGACGTCATCGGTTAAAGGTCAAATTTGCTAAAAATCCGTTTTTGTCAAAATTTCCTCATCAGTATGATAGAAAAAGTAATAAAAACACATGATATATTAGGTCTGCTAAGATAATGTTTAAAATATTACTTTTTGGTTGCTAAGGGTGGGGTCAAAGGTCAAAATATAAGTGAAAGGTCGAGTTTGCCCAAATTTTGCACAAAAGTGTGTGGCAAACTTTTTGCTAAGGGTCTGGTTAAAGTGAGATCGAAAAGTAGGTTATAGGTCAAACTTGCGAAAAAGTGTGAAAAAGTTGAGACAACATTTCGCTGTGAGATAGATTTTTTCGACCAGGAATCATTTTGGTAGCCTCGTTGAAATATGTTGGACCACTTCAATTTAATCGGCTTCTCTTTTGAAAAAAGGGTCATGGACATCGTCATACACATGTATGGTGCAATTTTTATTAAACAAATGTATGATAGTGTACGAGTAGACGGGACTTTAGGCGATCATTTCCTGCATCTGCATTTTAGCGTCTTTTCTCGAGCATTCTCTTTTCAAATGCCATGACATATCAAACAATCGGTTTTGTTAAAGTCAGTTCTCCCCGGTATAAAATTACCCCGCCGTCAGCTTCCGAAGCGGCCGAAGATACAAGCAGACCTGAAACAGAGTAAAAAGTGCAATCACCTGCACCATAGTTGCGTCATTACATAATAAAACATTCACTGCGAGCGCCCTCTACTCGTGCAACTGGCTCACTTAGTAATAGTATACAAATGTGCGAATCTCTCGCAAACACAATGGCGGAAGACGACACAGCGGACCAATGAAATGAAGAAATTTAAAGAGCCGGTAGGAATTTGGAGATTCTTTCTATTCTTCGAAGATATTTTGATTGTAATGAATTTATAAATTATATTTTGGTGGTTTGTCTGTTTCTGTTGGGAAAGATTTTTCACACCAAACAAAGACATAGCCTAGCCTAACTGTTATGCCTAGCGCTGCTGGCCTAGGCTAATCGTAGGCTAACGCACAATGGCATTGACAATTACATGCTCCATGGCGTTTACAATGAGTAGGCTAATGTGCCATGGACACAAGGCCTAGCCTAGCCTAGGTTTTTCACTACTCACTAAGCAGGTTATATATGCAACTTGTGTTTTCATTTGAAAAAGGGAGTTGAGAAATTGGATCTTGTCCCAGATCTTGCCGGTTTGCATTTAAGAGCCTAGCCTAGTTCATTACATAGGCCTACCAAGGAATAACTTACTTTTTACTATTTTTTGTGAGAAGAGAAAGAGAGTCGTTCTCAAACTGTTGTTACCTACTTGTTTTTCAAGTGCTGATAAGTCATTCTAAAAGAATTATTTTGAGAATGACACATCATTCACAATGAAAATAATCATTTAAAAAACCACCCCTACTGATATAATAGTTAACACCAGTTTGTACACACCGGCAAGATCTGGGACAAGGTCTGAGAAATTCACAACCTGGGGATTTTGCTATGAGTAACTGCAGAGTATAGACTATAGTGACAAGACCTAAATAAGGCCACTCTTCGAGTTTCATGCATCAATAGTACAGCCAACAAAGTGCGTCAAAACTGCTGTCACAATCAGTGGGTCAATTTTTGATGCAGCACGCGCATAACAAACTCCCTGCCAATGCGCGTGAACCTGTTTAATATTTCAAGCCCAGGGTGCATTCCATGTAAAGCCCATGCCGAAGTTACGCTGAGGTGTCATCGTTCGTATGCCAGCAAAACCATGTCCCAAATGTGTCATTTATACACACAACCTACATAACATACATTGCCTGCTATATGATGAGCATTCATCATAACTTGAAGCAAAAAGGTAAACACATTCTTTCCTATTTAACAGGAAATAATCATATTTTGTGTGGGACTGATCATAAATTAAGTGGAAACAATGCAGCAAAAAAATTTTATAGCTGCCTTTTTGACTTAGACTAGTTGCAGTACTAAGTATATAGTCAATAGGTAAGTTGTACGCCAACCCGAGTGAATTTTCATGCTGCTACACCAAGCGTTTTCCTTTGTCTACGCCGAAGATCTTCGGCGTATAGTGCACAAAATGCATACTGGTTTCAAGCACGCGCATGCTTCAAGCTCGCGCATGCTAAGATATGCAGCCTCAAATTGAACGCACAAACTGCGTACACAGAACCCATGCATACAGCTCTGTACAAAAATTGTAAACAGTGCCTGCTGGCCTTATTAGGTTACTTCTGATGTTAGGCTTGAGCTGGAAACCCTGAAATTGTTGTAACATTTGGTATCTCTTGAAAGGAAAATTCTGTGGTAAAGATTTATAGCTCTCAAATAAGGTCAAGTCTGCCAAAAGATTTTCAGGAACAAACAGATTCACATTCTTTTGTCTCGTTTTATAAAAATGAAAACTTTCTTAGAGTGGCCTTATAAGGTCGTGCCATCATACCCCGGCCACTTTGAAGAAAGTTTGGAGTGGAGTCGCAGTCCCGGTGGCCGTTTATCCAGTGATGGTTATTTTGAGAACGAGTCAACTTATATCCTCCGTATACTTTTGAGAAAACATTTTCAAATCCACTGCGCCTCCACACTGGAGTGAAGTTGCAGTCATGGTCCTGGTGGCCATCTACCCAACATGGTTATTTTGAGAACGAGTCATCGTATATTCTTGGTATATATGCATGTGAAAATTATTCCGTTACATCCAATGATGGTTATTTTGAGAAAGAGTCAACTTATATCCTCCGTATACTTTTGAGAAAACTATTTTAAGTCCACTGCACCTCCATGCTGGAGTGAAGTTGCAGTCATGGTCCCGGTGGCTGTTTACCCGACATGGTTGTTTTGAGAATGAGTCATCGTATATTCTCAGTATATATACTTGCAAAAATTATTTTTAAGTTCAACGGCCACCGCGACTCCATTCTGGAGTGGAGTCACTGTCCCGATGGCCGTTAAATTCAACAGCCACTGCGACTCCATTCTGGAGTGGAGTCGCAGTCCCGGTCCTCGGTGGAATTATTTTAATTCCACTGAGCCTCCATTCTGGAGTGGAGTCGCAGTCGCTGGTCCTCGGTGGAATTATTTTAATTCCACTGAGCCTCCATTCTGGAGTAGAGTCGCAGTCCCAGTGGCCGTTAATTCAATCGATGGGATTGCATACTCGTGCATGGATATTTTAAGTCCATTCTTAAGTTATTGCGACTACGTTTGCAACTCCATTCTAGAGTGGAGTCGCGGTCCCGGTCCTCGGTGTAGAGAAGACGTGACTATAGCCCTGTAGTCGATTACATCATCGTGCTGACTGTGACCGCGACTCCAGGAGTCTCTGTGAGAAGGGTGTTGGGGCAGCCTAAGCCTACATGTAGCCTGTATGAACCTTGAGTCAGTCAATGCACACAAAATGTAAGACAAGTGCACTATGGCCAACAAATAAACATTTGGCAGTAAAAAACTGCAGCACGACATGACAATCACTCAAACTCTGTCAAAAATAAGCTTTTGGAAGAAATTTACCCAGCCTAGCCTACTTATTGTGTTACTTAAAGGCAAAGACGTTCGGAGCATATACATATATAATGCGCCTGTACCTAAAGGTGACTTGAGACGTTTTTTAAATGGCCTTAAAAATTCTTTTAAACAAAACTCTTCAATTACTGGGAATGGTCTCCTTCCATCATCTTATAATTTGTTTTTATAATGGTGATAACATTTATTGAAATATATTTTGATATCACTCTTATGGGTTTTTATAATGTTTGGATGACCAGCTCAAGGTATCATTCTTGAACCTTAGGCATCTGAGACTTGTGGTGGGAATTTCTCCGTCTCTTGAAAGTTTGCCAACGAATTTCACTCTACTTTCAGGATTAAGAGAAAACATGTTCATGAGCATAATGGATGAGTGTAAATTACATATAAAGCCTCATGCCATATGTATTTTTTTAGTGAAATTTCCTTATTGACCGACTCATGGTACCACCATCATATACACAGTAGGCCCTACATATAACAAGGAAGGACACTTCTCTTGACGAAACACAAAATTTGGCCTATTTTTACACCCTTATGCTCACTGCGAACCCCATTGAATTCTTAAAATCACATTGTTTGTTGGGGCAGCAGATGAATACCAATTCACGTCATTTGCCAAAGCCTGTGTAACATGCATTGTGATTGACTACGTAAGAGTTTCATCTGTAGACCAGTGAACTAAGCCAGTCACATGTTACATAGGATTTAGCAAATGACGAGAGATGGTTTTCATCTGCAGAGCCAACATACATGCTTTTGCCTCGCTTTACCTTTCGTTGCATGTTTTTATGTGTGGCCTACTGCCTTCTTAATGTGCCTCTGGGAATTGCGTCTCCCACCAACCCTCCGAGAGGCCATTTTGTTGTATTGAAGCAGTATTATGTCCAAAGTTGTGTCCAAAGAGGTGTTGGATGTTCTGCCCCAACAAATAATGTGATTTAAAGAATTCAGTGAGGTTTGCAGTGAGCGTAAGAGAGTAAAAATAGGCCAAGTTTTGTGTTTCATCCAGAGAAGTGTTCCGCCTTGTCAATATATAAAGTGTAGTATAATGCTTTGTCCTCCTGTGCCTCAGATCAAGTCTGTGGATGCTTTTGCAACTTAACAAATGCTTCAAACTACTGCTTTCATTTTTTTTCAATAAAATGTCATAGGCCTACTACAGTATTACTACTAATACTACTATGTATTCAAGCTTTTTAATACAATTTTAAGGGATTTACTCCAAAAAGATTTTTTTCTTTTCAAAACGAATTTTCTTTGATGTGAGATTGATGTCAACTGTCCAGAGAACCATGATTTTAAACTTGAAATTGTTCCTGCACATGCAGTCTGTGTGGTGGTGCACTACCCTTCCTAGCATGCATTGTATACCAAAGTTACCAAACTCACGTATTAAGTTTGTACTAAGCACCTCCGTAGCTCGTAACTCCAAAGAGGTAAAATGCAGGTCCGTTAACGGATTGCAAGGCTGGGTGAGAGGTACAGGGGAGAGGGACAAGTTTTAAATTATGGAAGTGCCTTCATGCAAATGGTGGCATTTTTTTTTAGGAAATTAGCCAACACAATTGGCCTGATTTTTTGTGTTGTAAAGCAGAACACTAAATTGACAGTAGGATATTTTTTGATAATTCTCCATGACAAAGGCTTGGTATCTTTCCAATTTGTACATGGTATACTAAACCATGAAAAGGCTGTGAAAAACCCTGCCCATTAATCCACAGAGTGAATGTTTCTTTTTGGTATTGAACTTTGCGTTGTATGGTGTAACTAATGCACCTAGCTAGCTTGGCTGCTCTCATTAAAATGTTTGCGTCAGAAAAGGGTACGTTCCATACCTGCTATGAAGGTGAGTGATGGAGCAACAACAAACAAGCGGGATTTAAGCATGCATTCATTGCAGTACAGGCAGCTGCCCTTACAGGCTATATATGTAATTTGGTAGATGGATGTTGAATATGTGTGTTAATGGATACGAAGGAAGGTGTTTTTTTTAACTTACATCTCAACAGAAATTTGAACTGCTGGTTTTTCGAAGGGCTGCACGGGTCAGCAGGTTTGGGTGTTCAAATGCAGTTCAAACCTGCATTTGAACTGTAGGTCACTTGGGAGGTGTGCAGCTCCCATCATCCATGGGCCAAAATTTAAAAGCCTATAACCAATTGATTTCTCCAGGGCTGCTACTAATAGGCCTAGACTAGATTGACTTCTACAAATGTTACTTCTTACTAGGCTGTTGTCTACAACCTTAACCCAGGAAGCATTTTGTGCACACAATTCTGAATATCTCTGGCATAGACAAAGGGTATCTTCTGGTATGACAGAGGGAGGAGTCACTCAAGTTGGTGTACACTGTACAGCAAACCTAAATACAACATATTATGTACTGCAGTGCAATCAGATATGTCTAGGCTAGGCCTAAGTCAAAACTGCAGCTAGAAACTTTTTCACTTTATACTCATTCAATCTCACACAAATATGATTATTTCGTGCTAAATATGATAGTATGTGTGTGAAGATTTTACTGCCAGTACATTGAGTGGTCATCGTACAGTACTGACTAAAGGTTTTTCAGGCTGTCAAGAAGACCACTTTAAATTAATTTTGTGGGTACAAACTGTAAAGGTATGTAGAAGAAGGCAATGTGAATTATAGCCTGTTGTAATAAAATGTTATTTTGAAGCAAAATGAGACACATGAGACACCTGGGGTTTTCAGGTTCGAACTTTATCAATTTCTTTGCATAGGTCATAAGATGTTTTTTCGTTTTGTTTTGTTTTTGTTTTGATGAAAGACAAACCCATGCAGTGGTGATGGTGTGTGTATGTTTCTGTGTATGTGTGGTATGTATGTTTTTGTGAAGCTAGCTTGTTAACATGATATTTTAAGAAGGGAAACCCTGACAGTTCTCATACTTTATATGTGGATGCCCCATATTGAGAGAAAGAATGCTGTTGCTTTTGATGGGGATCAAAGATCATCTGAGGTCACCAGAGGTCAAAGTCTGAAAACTTAATTAACACAATATCTGGAGAAAGGAAGTATGGATACTGTTCTTAACTAGCATGTGGATGCATACTTCAAGAGAAAGTACTGTATGGTTTTGGTAGAGGTCAAAGGTCATTAGGGGTCATCAAGGGTCAAACTGAAAATTTGCTAACACAGTATCTCCAGATTGGAAGCATGGAAGCTTGTTATATATAGCTTGTAGATGCATTTTAAGAAGAGGATGGACCCTATAAGTTTTGATGGAGGTCAAAGGTCATCTGAGGTCACTAGGGGTCAAACTCTGAAAACCTTGTTAACACGGTATCTCAAGTTAGGAAGCATAGATACTCTTCATAGCACGTCGATGCATTAAAGTGGCCATGACACGTAAATTGGAGTAACGGGAGACTAATTTAGCCTAAAGTGCACAAAAAGCTCTTTCTAAAACTGTTTTCATCACCCTTACAGCCTTGAGCATTAAAAAGAAATTAATGTTTCAAAAAATTGCACCAAAAAATAGACTGTTGAAAATGAGATTTCAAGCCAACACGATAATGACGTCATTTTAGGAACACCAGCCTCCGTATACCGAACCTGGTGTACAGCATAGCCTATACATACGTAAGAGATAGTAATGATTGTAATTCGCGGCATGTCTTGAATTTGAACTTTATTCTGCCTGTTTGGAGAGTGGTGTCGGTCTGTTACATTTTGGGGCTGCAGTAGGCTATTACTAATAATTACAACTACTCTTGATTCGTAACCGAAGAACGAAAAAACTCGGCAGTGTACTGTTCGGTTCGGTCTGCAGTACTACGTACAGTGTGTGGACTGGCAGCAGCCAGCGAAATACTGTGCACACTCGATCATAGGTTAGTTCCACGATTTCCACTGACACTTGCTCGAAAACAACCTCAAGTTCATATTTTGACTGCCTACATAAAACTTTCCAAGCTAAAGTCCCTTTCAATTGCTCCAAATGCTTCTCATTCTCGAATTGTTGTGGTGTTGTAGGCCTACTTTTACCTCACCTTACAGTCTCAAATCGATACGGTCCTATGCGCCGTAACGAATTACTCACCCCATCTGCACCACTGACGTCTAGTTCAGTATCGCCTTCGCCTTTCTGATTACAAATCCAAGAAAACTCACTTTACCCACAGTCCTATCAGGGAGTTACCATTAGAGGGCAACTCCCTGGCTCAGATCCGCCATTCCAAAGAAAGTATTAAATTTGATTTCACATGGTACCTACTACGAAACAGTGCTGGTGCTACATTGTGTAGTATCAGGTATGTTGTGTACTGTAAGTACTTCCATGCTGTACCTATGCTGTTGCGTTGTGAATGTTTGTACGCGGCAGCTACTTATCATGACACCAAGACGAAAAACCTGCGTGAAATGCATTTAATTGACTAAAACAACTGGTAAGCACGAGAAAAGGGATAACAATTCCAAACTACACAACTTTTCACGCAGGTTTGACATTGTATCGACCTTGGTAACCGGTACAATGGAATGCAAACACTGTATCAAATGTCCGAAGGATACCACGGCAAACAACGATCAGTTCCTAAAGTGACGTCACATGACGTAACAAGATTTTGAAAATTTTCGGGAACACTAACTTTTCAAGGCTGGAAGAGGGTGTATTTTTTCTCAATTTTCGAGCGGAAAAATAAGTTGTAAACAAACAGGATGGTTGATTTTCGTTGTAGGAAACGTATTCCTAAAGATACCAAAGGGTTTAAACCTTCAATTTACACGTGGCATAGCCACTTTAAATGAAGAGGGAGGAGTGTATCATATTGGTGGAGGCCACATGTCATAAAAAGTCATCAGAGGTCAAACTCTGAGTATCTTGTTAACATGATATCTCGAGACAGGAAGCATGAAAACTCATTATAGGGTAGCATGTAGATGTATTTGAGAAAGGGGAAGAACTCTTGAGATAGGCAGAATGGATATTCTCCATACTTGTCAATTAGATGCATTATATGAAGCTAGGAAGAATTGTATTTTTTGGTGGAGGTCAAAGGTCATGTGAGGTCACCAGAGGTCAAATTCTGGAAACCTTGTTAAATAGTATATCTTCAGGTATGAATCATGGATACTCTTCATACTTAGCAGGTAGACGCATTCTATCAAGAGGAAAGACCCTAGGGCCAGATCCAAAATTATCGTATTTGATAGCCTTTTCTACCTGTGCCTGTTTGCATGTAGGTTCTGTGAATAATTCATTGGTTTCATAAATGCTGGCCAGCTACAGACTATTAAGGCACAATGAAAAGCAACATAAATCTCAAGGTGTAACGTTGTTAACACAAATTTATGGATGTGGTGGGATGGAATGATAACTTTCACACAGTCAGGAACATGTGACTAATATTTATTATCAAAAGAAGAAAGATATAAGGTAAAATTTCAAGACTGAAATGAAGTCTGATTATTCTTCTTTAATCATAAAGACAATCACAGAAATCAGATTTCATTTGAAAGAGTTATGCAAATTTTTCAAAAGTGTGTCACTGTGGTGGGACGGTCGGTACTTGTGAACCTGTTTATTATGTACCACTTCCAAGGACACCCCCTCAGATTTTCATGAAACTCCCTCAGAACTTTACATTATATACAAAACCAACTTGAGCATTGAAACTTTCAGTTCCATAGCTTGACCTGTTCAATAGTTACCACCCTTTTAAAAAGTATTGCACAATATGGTACTTTTTCAGGAGAGAGCTGACATTGCCATTTTGTGTGATTTTGCAGGTCCATTACAATTCACAGGAATAAGAAAAAAAAAAAGCTGAAAATTTGTATGTGGAGGGATTCCTAGCCATAGAAACAGAATCTGATGTAAAACCTTAAGTGCTTACCATAATTCTGAAAATACGGGCCATCAAAAAAGAGTTTTCACTTTCCAAAAGTAATTTTTTTAACTTTGGGCCCATCTGGGCCCTAGACCAAATGTCAGAAGGCCCTCATTATTTGGCTCAGCATTATTTAGTTACAGGTTAATAAGCAGTGGGTAAGCACTTTCAAAAAAATTACTTCAAAGACTGAGTTCATTAGGACCAAAATAGGTCCCATGGGAAATATGTGGAAAACAGACCCTGTGGGCAATGACCAACAGGTTTTAATTTTTTAGTGAGGAAACATATACATTTGTTCTTAATATTTTCAAAAAATAGTGTATGTTTTAAATCTCCTTTATGGTTGGTGAGAGGAAGAAGGTGAGTATAATAGACTTGTAAATATACATACAAGGCAGAAAGTTATTTAAAGTTATGTATCCATGAATTTTCTGTCCTGCATCAATTCCCTTCCCCTAAATTTTCACCCCTCATACTTTTCCCTTGAAGAGCCAGCAGGATGCAGGTTGGTATAGTAACCACTGTTCCGAATAGAATCACAGAGAGAAAGTCAAGAGACTGATTTGAATAATGGGGGACCAAGAACTGTTATGAATTGGCAGACAAACACACTAGTTTATGAATAGTTTTTAGTTGGATGAAAATAGAAACCTTTATAGATGCATTCATGATGGTGTGTGTGTATCTATGTAGGTGTAGTTATGTGTTTGTGATGCTTAGAAAACACAATACCTCAAGAAGGGAAACTCCAACAGTTCTCATACTTAGTATGTGGATTGCCTGTAGTGAGGGGAAGAACCTTGTTGATTTTGGTGAAGGTCAACGGTCATTTGAGGTCACCCAGAGGTCAAACTCTGAAAACCTTGTTAAAACAATATCTCAAGGTAGGAAGCATGGATACTCTCCATACTTAGCATGTAGATGCATTTTGTCAAGAGGAAGAACCCTGTTGTTTTTGGTGAAGGTCAGAGGTCATTTGGAGTCACCAGAGGTCAACATCTGGAAATCCTGTTAAAATGTAGTATATCAAGTTAAGAAACAAGGATACTCTTCATACGTAGCATGCAGATGCATTATGTCAAGAGGAAGAATGCTGTTGTTTTTGGTGAAGTCAAAGGTCATTTGGGGTCACTGGAAGTCAAACTCCTGAAAACCATATTAGCACAATATTTCAAGGTAGGAATGGTGGATATTCTTTATACATAGCATGTACAGTAGATGCATCATGTCAAGAAGAATCCTGTTGGTTTTGGTAGAGGTCAAAGGTATCTAGGGTCATCTGAGGTCAAACTGAAAATTTTGTTAAGTTGAAATTTCAACGTAGGAAGCATGGATACTCAAAAAATGTAGGTGCAGTATGCCAAGAGAAAGAACCCTAGTGGTTTTGGTGAAGGTCAAAGGTCATCTAGGGTCATCAGAGGTTATACTCTGAACATCTTGTTAACACAATATCTCAAGGTAGGAAGTACATAGACTTTTCATACGTAGTATGTAGATGCATTACGGCAAGAGGAAGAACCCTATTGTTTTTGGTAACTGTCAAAGGTCATTTGGGGTCACCAGAGGTCAAACTCTGAAAACCTTGTTCACACACTCTCAAAGAAGGAATGGTGGATACTCTTCATACTTACCATGTATAAAGGCAAGAGGAAGAACCTTAGTGTTTTTGGTAAAGGTTAAAGGTCATCTAGGGTCATTGGAGGTCAAACTCTGAAAAGTTTGATATCAAGGTATCTCAAATGTAGGAATTGTGGATACTCTTCTTACTCAGCATAGAAGCATTATATGAAGAGGAAAAATGCTGTTGTTTTTTGTGGATGTCAAAGGTTGTCTGCTGTAAGGTCAAACTTTGAAAACATTAAGATGATATTCCAGATTGGAAACATGGATGCTTTTCATACTTAGCATGTAGATGCATTGTATGAAGGGGAAGAACCCTATTACTTTTGTGGAAGACAAAGGCCATCTGAGTTCACCTGCTGTATTAATGCTTGGAAGCTCAAAAAACTTAAATGGCTTTATTTGCCCAGTTCTCAAAAATGCTGTTGCTGATGTTAATTTTGTGTTTGGTGAGAAGTCTATTCAGCTCACCATTTTTCAAATTCTGAAAACCTTGTTAGTGTAATATCTTAAGGTAAGAATCATGATAATTTCTCATGCATGGTGTGTTAATGCATCACTTTGATCCAGAACATCAACAACTGTAGAGCCTCTAAATTAAGCTAAAGTCTTCTGAAATGAATCCATCGAAACCCCAATACATTTTTGCATTATAGTTGAGGACAGTAATAACCAAAACAGCTGTGTACTCAAAAGGGAACGGTTAAGATCCCCAGATAAAAATCTGTCGGAATTATTTGAATGTCCTTCACCATTCTTAAGTGATACCTCTTTAAAGTTTGAGTGTTTCTGAGGTTTCTCATGAGCTTTAAAAAAAATTATGATGTGGAATGTTGGAAGGTGTCTGTATTTCTTTTGTTAATGCTATATAAATTACCTTCTAATTATAAACTAGACAGTTTCAAATTATCTTCTTTATTACTAACTGGCTAGTTTGTAGTTTCGTGTGTATTGAAAACATTTTCCAAGAAGTCAAAACGTACAAGTTTCTTAAAGAAGCCCCTCTAGGCATATCAACATTACAATTGTTCTTGGAATAAAGTTTAAACAATAAGATGAAACTAAGTGAATCCCTCATACATTACTGATATTTACATTGATGCTCATGTTTATTCATGAAGAAGGCACAAAACAGTAACTGCCAAGGAAATTCGTCATAGGTTGGTAGATACTAGATTTTGACGGGAATTTTTGCTATTTTTAACACTTTTAATGCTTTTTTCATCAAATTGGCTGGTATGAACTTTACATGTTCACAGACATTTAATACAGTATCAACAGCTTTAGATATGTTACTGTTATGATAGTATCTCAGATGAAACTCATCTGTAAGGGCCATTCACAATTTATAGCATTGTCAAAAGGGTAAAAATCATACAGTGGGTGGAGGGAGGAGGTTAGTGACCTTTCATAAACACTTTTTAAAAGATAACAAAAATGGACAATTAATTTTCATTGAATTTCTCCTTTGAGCAGATGATTACACACCTCTTCTATTCACACAAACCACCATTCAAAAGCAACATTTGCAGCTGACAACAATTCTGGAGTTGACTCAAGACAATTATTGTTTTTTTGTGGTGAAATTTGGGCCAGGTCAACTTTGTCATAGCATGAAGTCAAGATTTTGTACAAGTTGTGTTAATATTTGGTTACGGTATCTGTAGTTGAAAGGGTTTTTGGCCAGTGGTTGAGACCTGTAGTGTCCTATTTGCAATTTGGCTTTTGTACAGTATTTGCCACCACAAAGTTGACCTGGAACAGACTAATGAATTACATACAAAAACGAGGATGGATCAATTTTTTTCAGATTAATATACTCCTTGGAAGGGAGTGGAGGGGGGGGGGGGAAGGAGGGGGGGGGAGGTGTCTGAAAGTGAAGTACACTCTGCTTTTGATGTATACAGGTACAGAATAATATTTAAAATAAATGGCCTCTTATGGTTATTACACACACTCTGTTTCATTTTTTCTGACAAGCAGATTGGCCTTAGTGTGTAAACTATGCAGGTTAAAAATAGGAAGGACAAATTATACATTGGGACCAGGTTTTGTCTGCAGACTCTGACTCATTGTCACACTTCACATTTTACAGAAAACTTAGCTTTGTCCGTATGGAAAGTGCGAAAGGGGCAAAGATGTGTTATTTTAGTTCACAATGCATTTGTTATTATGAATAGTTGCAGTAGACATGACTAACATTGTAATGTAATCATAAATAGATTGCGGTATCAATGTCAACTCACAAGCCTTAGTGCAGTCATCATTTGAAAGAAATGTACTGATCATGTTATGTAGTACAGCCAGGCACTGTTCATCTCCTTATTAATATCTAACAGCTTTTTCATAAATTATTAGGTACTTCTAAAATTCAAAGTGAAGCGTACTTTAATGTGCTGTGAAACTCCCAATCAGGTGAATAAAATCCACTAAAAAACCAGTGTTGATTGCATGTCACCTTTGAGGTATGATTCCTTGATGCTTGTGTGTGGGAGTACTTTTCAACTGTGTCATGGCAAAAATTATTGCCTATGTGATAATTTAACTACATAATTACAGTGTGGCATGTGAGAGAAATATGTCTACAATAGAAGAAATGCATCTATTAAATATGGAAAAGAAATGTTTTTTTTTTTTTTTTTTTTTTTTTTTTTTTAAGTGTAGTTATTTACAAGCTTTCAGACAAAAATGTAGGTTGAGCTTGAACTTTCCTCATGTAGTGTGAAAAGGAGTAGGTTTGCTTTACACCTTCACCCGATTCGTCATTTTCTCAGCTATTCTGGGTCGACTACAGTTACTGACAGCTATAGTAACATGCAAAGCACACATTTTGGAAGATCACTCTCTTAAAATAGTACAACATACCGCACAAGGAAGATTATGAAAGCTGTATAATTTACACACTTCAAATCTGTAGCCTGCAGGGAAATGCATTCAGCATCGTTTTCTTTTCATTTATACAGGGTCCGGTGGCATACCATGGACAGTAGGCATAAGGAGCTCCATGACCGGGCCAATGAACTCCTCTTTAAACATCATTATTCGCAAGCTGCCCAGCTTTACTCTGAGTTATTAGAGAGCCTCCAGCAAACTGGGCAGCTTGCTAAGGGCCTCAAAGACCTTCACATCTCATGCCTGAACAAGAGAGCCACATGTCACATGAAACTAGTGAGTACGGTATTTGTTATTTAAGTTAGGTAAAGATCTGTCCCTACAGTCATAATTAGTACATAGATTGTCATCCCTATGCAATCCCATATCTGAACACAGATCTGATTGTGTCATACTTCATTGCACGCCTACAGGTATTCACTTCAGATGTAAGTGTATACAGTAGTACCTGTAAGTAGTGAGTGTGGCTCAGTGTTCATACCAATTTTTCATAAAATCTGAAGTTTCCACTCCTTTGACTGTACCACAACTAAAAAGAAATCCATTTGTTACCATAAAAAAAAATTCAATATGAAAAGACAGATTTATGTTATGAATCATCATGTTTTACTTTAAATTTCATTTCCAGATTAAAGGAAGGTATTCATTAGGTTCTTAGAAGACTGACAATGCCAAAATGTTTGTAATTAGCTTGAATTTGTTGTTCTGAAGTGTATCAAACACTCCGTGGGTGCATTGTTTATAACAGTATGCATAATATGCACTGTATCATTGGAGTGTTCAGTTTACCTTCCTTTGCCATTTTAGTAGTTGGCAGCAGATCATGTTAAGTAATGAATTTGGAGAAAACTGTGATTTTAAATGAAGTGAAAGATTCTTAAAGGGGCTGTGGTGCATCACTCTAAATATATGTAGGAATATCCAGACTATATTACTGTGATGTAATAGGTGACTGCACTTTGATTGACATAAACTGTAGCATCACTCTCAAACTGATCACAGGCCACTGTAGCTTTGTCTCAGAGGTACACTAGACAGGTGTTTCCTTATTGTAGGAGGGGCCAGAAGTATACTTAGTAGGGAAAATTTGTACTGTGTGAGGCGAGATTCATTGCCCCTTTACATATTAGTCATACTGTATATGCCTTAGGACATGCTGGGGTGGGGATCTGATGTTTAAAATTGGGGTTTGGGGAAACCCATACAAAACACTCAACAGTGCCAACAAAACACTCAACAGTGCCAAAGGTGCAGTGGGAGTGTGAAGGGCTTAACTACTGAAGGTGATGAGTTCAGGGACCATGCTTTGAGGGGCCATGGGTACTTGGGAATGCATAAAATTGGTAAGAATTTAAATGCTGTAGTGATTCAGCAAATCCTAAGTATACAGGTTTTAAACATGTAAATGGTAAAGTGAACAGAGCCCTGATTTATCCTGCATACATGTTTTGTTCTGAACTAGTACAAGCCAAATTTAGTATACTGTATATCTTGCACCTCTTAAAACTATTTTGCCACCCTGAAAGCTGTGTAGCCCCTCATGTCTAGCTATGGGCTTGTGCTGGTTTAGACTACACTGCAGTTAATTCTTTAGAATGATGAACATTAAAGTGGGTATGACATGATCTAAAAATTTTTGAGTAATGCAAGATTGGATACAAAAACGTATATTATCATCTCACAAACAGTTACAATTGGTGCAATTTGGCACAAATAGAATTTCAAGAAAAACCTCAAAATATCCAATTTAAAAAAATGACACAATTGGTCACTTGACTATATGATGCAATTGGCGGCACAAACACAGATCTACAACTGGAGGATGCACTGCAGGTGGAACTAATGTAATGCTGAGGTAAAGTTCTCTAAGCAACTTCGTGAAAAAGCTTACGTAATACCATACAACATACAGAGCACCAAACGCGGACCATGTTAGGGGCTCCTATGCACATCATTGGCCAATGTGCATATGTGTGCTTGTATGTTAGCTTCCCAGCATAAGCCTCAGTTTTGTTTTGGTGCAAAAAGGACACATTCAGCATGCTGCACAGAACAGCTGTGCACTTGTGTAGACAGTTAATAACAAGCGCGCCTTTACTCCGTGTACCGTTTAGTGACAATGTTATCGTGAATGCCAAAGCAGCCACGGCACACCGATGCACCATTCACAATGTGGTCCCATGTGCAGTAGTATTGTGGCATGTCACAGTTGTGTGCAACGATGGGTGAGCTGCGTGTTGTATATTTACCAAGCTGCCAATGACGTCCCTTCGTGAGAAGCGCTCAAAATACGTTCTTTCCCTTTCAGGTTTCAGATGGACTGTGCCTAGCGTGTATTTGGTAATTCATACGGTTGTATTCAGATATATCTATTTCAGTCTGGAAAACATTTGTTTCGTTTACTTACTGAGAAATTTAGTTTGGCCGTATCATGCCCACTTTAAGTGAATTGAAAATATCAATTTTTAGCATTGCAAATTTTCAATATTCTCCTCTGGCAAAGTTCTCCTGTCACAAAGACCATACTAATAGTTTAATTACTACTTAGCACATTCACTTCCATACAACATCCTACAGAGGTGGTGAGTACATGCGGTTGCTATGACCACAAGCTTCTTTTATTCCAAAACAAAAGAAGGAAAGACATATGCTTATTGCGTTTATTTATTCTATTGTAATGCTTTAAGTCATTATTCATTGGTGTAGATTTATGTTTGATTAGGGCAATGTAAAGCAAACAAGTTGAGATTTTTTGCATGATTTATGATAAAATAGATACTGTGTATATAAACCTGCATACTACTGTAGCTGGCTGTAAATTAGTATGCCAGTGAGATTTCAGTGTATGCATTCACCATGGTTGTTCAGTGTTATAAATGGCAATAATAACACACTGTAATGGCTCATTTTTGCAGCGACAGTAAAAGTAACAGTAATGGGAGTTTGCATGCAAGTGTCAACTTGTGTACCTAAAGAAATATTGTCACTTGGTGTTTTGGATAGTTTTCATATTTTTCCCTTTTTGTGTAGAAAGTTGGACATAAAAATTAAAAAATTTATAAAGGGAAAGTAAAATAGTACAGTTATTTCTAGTTTAGATGAAAGTGTTGGAAAGGTGAGCATGAGTGTGGGGGGGGGGGGGGTGTACTGTGGCTTAAATAAGTCAGAGTTCAATGTGAGTATGAGAACAGATGTAAATTGTCACTGCTGGTGAATACTTGTTAGCACGAGTATCAGTAAAGGTGCATCCTTTTCATAAACTGTACAAGTCCAAACTTTTGTATTAGCACCATTGCCTCACTTTCAAAATCTGTGATGACGAGTATGAGGGCAAATTCATTCTTGAGTACAAGCAAGTATGCCAGGTTTTAGTACAGCCACAAGTCAGATAAAAGGTGAAGTTTTATTCACTATGTATGTACTGTTGTTTTATGGAAAGGATAAATTTTGTCAAGGATGCATTAAAAGTAAAAACGATATAGCAGGCTTCGACAAATCCCCCGCCCGACAGTCTGGGACAAGTAATAAGTTACTCCGGCAATTGCATTGTTCAATATCATAGCCCGCCGGGCAAGTACCCTCGCGAAGTTGCCTCCACAAAGGAGTTCAAAGGCATATTGTGGATGAGTAGATATTCATGCAGACAAGTAGACTAAGAGAACAGCTTGCCCGATGGACAAGTAATGAAAAAACAATTTGTTGAAGCCTGGATATAGCCTTCTTCCTTGTTCCCCCTATTCTTTCTTGGTCTTCGCCATGCTTTGCCATGCAATCTGGATATTTTGACTTTTACTCAAATGGTCTGGAAATTTTCATCATGTTGTAGTATCTTTGCCAAAGTTTGTTATTATTTTGCTACAAACTGTTTTCTTCTTCCTGTTTTTCTTATACATGTGTAAATTGAGTGTTTGCCTGGAGGTGGCAAGAACAGCATCCCTGGCAAGATCATAAAATCAAAAGAAATGTGTATGAGTAGGCACAGAACCACAGATTTGAGTGAGGGAATGGGTGTACCCAGCACCACACCACCATGTTGTCCTTTTAGCTGCACACCCTTCTACCTGCCCATTCCTCCTGGTCCTAACTCTCTGGATCTACTCTTGATGACTTTGTGCAAATTTCTGTATCAAAGCGGTACAAGGAACCTTAAAGGATAAATAACCATATCTTGAGGTTTTGTTCAAATGATGAAGATTTGAATGCTAGACTCTGTTCCTCCACCAGCAAGCAAAGTGTGTCTTTAATTGGTTTTTGAGATGTTTGGCTTAATAGTTGCCAGTTTAAGAATCGAACCAAGTCTGTTAGTCCCAAAAGACAGTCATATACTCCATATAGTAAGAGAGCCACAGTAGGTCAAAGTTTTAACAATAGTTTCAGTACTTCTGTGTACTTGATCAATATTAAAATTGACAGAAAATGTAATTTCTCACGAACTTACCTTATCTATTACATGTGTAACAATCCCATTTATTGCACAATTAGTCTGGGTAAAGGTAGGTTTTGGGAATTTGGCATTAGGTAACCATTTCTCACAATTTTACAACTTCAGAAAGGAATCATCAAGAAGAAGCTTCATATTGTTGACTGTTTCAGAGGAAACAATTGATAGATAATGTGCCCGGTTGTTGTGGCTTTGTGATGGTACAACAGGCTGGGTCCTTGGTTATGTAAATAGTGGAAAACTGCATATGTAAATAAACAGCCATAATGGAAGGACAAAGACAAAGGAGATGATAGTGCTACTTGCTGAAATTTTGAGTTTTTTTTACTGGTTATTTGTCATGTACATAGTTGTATACTGTAGAAGACTGAATTTGCTTCTCATTTCATCTTGAAATATGTGGGATCATGTGCTGTTTTAAAGAATCTTTAATACTGCACACATGCAGTTCATATGCAGTATTTTATGCTTCATGTATGCAGTATGTATTTTTTGTTTTATTTGCAGTATGTTTCATATTTCATACAGTACTCTGTGCATTAACTTAGAGCTTCCTGCTTTTGATATGCAGTAGTAGGAAGCATTTTAAGACAGCAAGGAACTGAAATGTTATCTTAGTTGTGGAATATTTTAGAGGGGTGTGGAATGAGCAGAGAAGGACTGTGTTTCAGTTAAAACTAGTAGATGATAAAGGTGGAAAATAAAACATAAAATGGTAAGATAATCCTTGACCTTTTTTGACATCGTTCTTCTTCACTGAGACCTAACTCTGTGTATCAATTATTAAACTGAATCTAGTCTTTAGTCACATTCAAATGCTGATGATTATTTTTCCCTCTCCAGGAGCAATATCAGGAGGCAGCAGATGACTGCAGTCAGATTCTTAGCCTTGACCCATACAGCAAGAGAGTAATTGGCAAGGCCCTCATGTGTAAGACTCAGGCCCTCAGCAAGCTGCATAAAAATGAAGAAGCATTACATTGTGCCAAGCAGTGGACTCAGACAGAACCAAAGGTATCGTATATACTTGTGTTGCAGTATAAAACTGCATTTAATACATCTATGAATAAACATTTAATCACTCTTTGATTCCTTGCTGAAGGCAAAGGAATCTAAGCAAGCATGGTGTGTGTGTGCATGTGTGTTTGTGAGGCTTAGCTTATAAATACAATATCTCAAGGTAAGAATGAAAGACACTCTTCATATTTGGTATATGGATTCATCAGAATAATAAGAAGAATGCTACTGTGTTTGGTAGAGGTCAGAGGTCATGTCAGGTCACCAGAGGTCAAAAACTATAAACCTTGTAAGTAGTATATATCTCAAGATATGAATGGTGGATACTTTTTATACTTTGTATGAATTTAGCGTATCATATAAAGTGGAAGAACACTATAGTTTTTGGTTGAGGTCAAAGGTCATGTGAGATCACAAGAGGTCAAAATTCAAAACCTTTTAAACACAATATCTCAAGGTACTGTAGGAAGCATAGATACTTTTCATACATGACATGTGGATGTCTGATATTTAGAAGATAAGCCCTGCTGTTTTTGATTGAGGTCAAAGGTTAAATGAGGTCACTGGAAGTGAACAGAGAAAATGGTGGAAATTTCTAGAAAATGCACTAGCTCAACATGCAAAAGGCGGATGCCTTTCAGGCTTGATATATTTAGCTGTCACTGAGAGAAAGAGTCCTGTATTTTTTGAGAGGAAGTCAAAGGTCAAGAGAGGTCAAAAACTGAAAACTGTGAATTTGATATCTGAAGGTAGGAAAATGGATCATACTTTTCATAAGGGTGTGTGGATGCATTACAGTACTTAGATGATTCCTTAGTGTTTTTGTATGAGGTCAAAAGTTATCTGAGGTTGTTGAAGGTCAGATGGTGAAAACCTTGTCAACCGCTTACAAACATGATATCCTTTCAAATATGTTTCAAGAGGAGTGACATAGATGGAGCTATACTTAGCGTATGGGGTTGCAATGCCTTGTGGGAGTACTTTCAGGGTTTTGCCTGCAGTGGAAGCTTTTTTGTGAAAGTTCTTAAGAAATATATTCAGAGGCAAGGAATCGCTAAGCCTTTTGGCTTTTTGGTTATAATTTTGCAAGTTTGATAGCATTTTGTTTACTGAACTTAAGAGCTTCAATTCATATTGTACGACTCTAAAGTACTTTCATGGATATTGTAAAGTTCACAGTTCCTTTAATGCTTCATGTAAAATACCTTTTATTATATTTTTTTGTGTCTCACAAATGATTGGATGTAGGTAAACGAGCCCCCAGTCACCTTCTTAACTTGAAAGAATTGATCAAGCAAAAGTTTTTCTTGGATATGAAAAAGAAGGAACAGGAACTTAAGACAAAGAGGAAATTACTTGAAGCATTCTGATTATTTTTTACATCAGTTCGTCTTTGTTATTGGGACCAGCAATTAAAGTTTTCACCCATTTCTTCAGAGATCAAACTTGCAACAAGCAGTCCGAGTGAAGTCACAGCTTCACATTGTGATAAAAGTTTTCTTGTTTTTCTCACTTTTTCAGTCAGTTCTTTTGATCTTTGATTAGATTGGGGTCTAGATTTCCTGAAGGAAATATTTGTTTAGATTGTGAATTCAATTGCTTGTGAGTTGTGATGTTTCTTAATGTTACCAGTGTAAATTTAGAAAGGAAAAGTGGATGTTACAGTAATTTGAAGAAGAAACAAAACGTTAAATTGTCCATTGTTGTGATAGTATAAGGTCAACCAATGCTTGTGTGGAGAGTGTGGTGATTTGCTTCAAATTTAGTATTGCCTCAAAAACTGCACACAGAAAATGATTGCATATTCAGCACTATGAATAGATTATTGTATCCCTCAACCAGAATCAGAAATTTAGTTTTGCTTGAATCATTTGCTTTACACTTTTTGTGGAAGATCAGTTCTTTTAAATGGCACCAAACTTAGAAGAGGCCCAGGAGAAGGAAAGAAAGGGTGTGTGTGTTCAGCAAAGCTGCATATGACACTTTATCATGATTAACTATTTGATGTTACTAAGGGCTGATTTGTAAATTTCCAGCAGTTTTCCCAAGTTTCCTATTCATGACTTATGCTGTTTCAATAGGATATATTGTTTCTACTGAGCACAAAGCAGTTTCATCTTCCACCCACAGTCCCTTTTTTCTCAGAAACTTAAAATGCTAACTGGCGCTACTCCGCTACTGCAAAATTCATCAGTACCCAGTGAATGCAATCAATAAATTATGTCTCTTATTGCCAAATATCAGTTTCTTAATGCACTGTTTGCTTCCATCAGATGCATGTTGTTGGTAATTTGGATTTGTGGTTTTCATTCATATTTTAAGTCATTTGTTTTCAAGATATGAATTATTTTTGTATCTGTTAAGAGAAAATTCATCTGCCAGGCTTCGGCTCATTCTTTTCTTTTCACTCTGTCAGGCTAGCTGTTCTCTAAATCTACTTGCTGGCATAAAATATCTTCTTGTCTAATTTGAAACCGCCTATAATCTTAAAAAGTCTACAAGTACAATGCCATGTTGTACACTTCCAACTATAATTTTGTTAGTTTGTAAATTGTAACTCATGCATCATGATAACCATCTGACGATGGATGTACTGTATTGTGCAAAAGCCTAGCAGTCTAAGCAAATCCAATGGACTCTGTGATTGATGAAAATATGAAAACTGATCTCTTACGTAATTGTTCATTCTCATTTCATGTAGTGTATGACCAATTCCACTTGCGCACATGCAACCTGGGTTTGGAATGCAGATGTATGTGTAGTTGCATACTGTTCATGTGCAGCAATAAACTTCCAGTTCCATACACTTGTCCTATTGGATACAGTTGCAGTACATACGGTAGAGTAGTAACATATCGCAGCAATGCGCATGTCAAACATATTTCATTTGGTTTTAATACATTCTTGCATAGAGACACACACCATTGCAGATCTGTACGTACTTAACAGAACTGTAAAATATGAAAAATTGGATGATAATCCACTGATTTGACTGTTTATTAAAATGTAAAATGTGCATTCCTTTAAAATCATGCTTCACGTTTTGTTTTTTCATCAGTTCAGGAAGACCTTATCAACTTATACAGGGTGATATTTTTCATGTTGAAATCACTAACACTGCCAGCTTGTGTACATTTATTTTGTTACTCGTTACCAACTAGCATACAACTCAAGTGAAAGTGCAGTGGAAGTTCATAATGATTTAGTGCACAGCAGCGCAGAATGCTACCGTACGTGTACATAGTGTACATAACACAAGGACCAATTGGCCAGTGCTAATAGTGTAAGTCTGTCTTAGTGTTAGAAACTTATTTTGGCACACAGCTTATTGGATTTTACGTTGTTGTGACTTGGAAATGTGTGAATTTTAGTGATATTTGAACTATTAAAGGATAGATATAGTGGGCACTGAGATTGCAAATGTAGCCGTTTTTTTATATTTTTCAAAATTTATTTGAAGGCTAGGGGTACTTGCCCGGCGGGCTGCAGTATTGAGCATGGTAGTTGCTGGAGTGATTTTTTACTTGCCCCGGACTATTGAAAAGGGGACTTGTTGGGCCCTGCATCTGCACATTCTTGTTCAAGTTGGATGTGATTTCTCTCTTGTTTTTGAGATACAGCAGTCAAACTGTCATCAATGCCTGGTGAACTGGAAGCAGGAATTGTGATATAATGATCCTTGCATTGAACCGTGTTTTGTTTTGTAAAATTCTAATGACTGTGATGATAGGTGATTGGGTTTTTCCAGTTTGTTTTTAGCTCACACATTAACACAGTACATGTGTGAGGTTATCATATGGGGCTGATGGCGTCAACTTTTGAACAAAAAGTCTTCTTCTTTTTGATGTGAGGAGATTTTGGGCTGAAATTTGGGGATATGATTGTTTGTCAGCAGAGCATTAACACCTACTTATTTTCGTTCCATTATAGGAAAGTTAAGTTGGGATTTAAAGCCGTTTTTGTAGAGCTGAGTTCACTGTGCCTGCTGAACAGTTAGCTGTTTATCCATTGTACTGATAGCAGTGTGCTTGGTTTTGTGTTCAGTTGTCATCTTGCAAGTGGATATGCAGGCTGTTTGAAATTCAATCCATCAACACACATGTTTGTTCATCAAGTGGCCTCTACAGTCTGAAGTAACTCTGTGGTCAGTGTGGCTTAACACATGAAAGGAAATAGGCTTAACTTATTAATTGTGGGGATATCTTTCATTCTGTTCTGTTCAATTGAGTTGGTCAAGTCAAGTAATTGCAACTTAACCGTTTTGAGTTCAAGTGCAGTAGGAGCTTTTTGAGAGTCTGTTGTATTGGTTCCTTGCGTTAGCAAAAGGAACCTATGTAGTCAGCTTGGCGTGTGTGTGTGTGTATGTGTGTGTGTGCGTGTGTGTGACACTTGCTTCGGTACGCTGTATCTCAACAAGGAAAAGTTGGACTAAACTGAAACTTGGTATATGGATCTGTCATAGTGAGAAGGTGTGCCCTATTGTTTTTGGTGGAGGTCAAAGGTCATGTGGGGTCACCAGGGGTCAAAGACCGAAAACCTTGTTTGCACGATATTTCAAGGTAGGAAGGTTGGATAAATTTCATACTTGGTATGTGGATGCATTATGGTGAGAAGATGAATGCTGTAGCTTTTGGTGGAGGTCACAGGTCATCTGGGGTCACCGGGGGTCAAACACTGAAAACTTGTTGTTAACACAGTATCTCAAGGTAGGAAGCTTGGATAGATTTCATACTTGGTATGTAGATGACTTATGGTGAGAAGATAAATCCTGTCATTTTTGGTGGAGGTCAAAGGTCATTTGGGGTCATTGAGAGTCAAATACTGAAAACCTTGTTAACACAATATCTCAAGGAAAGAATCTTGGATAGATTTCATACTTGGTGTATAGATCCACCATAGTGAGAAGCTGTGCCATACAGTTTTTGGTGGAGGTCAGAGGTCATCTGGGGTCACCAAGGTTCAAAAACTGATAACCTTGTTGTTAGCACAATATCTCAAGGTAGGAAGCTTGGATTAATTTCATATTTAGTGTGTGGATGCCTTATGGTGGGGAAAATATTTTTTTGGTGGAGACCAAAGGTCATCTGGGGTCACTGGAGGTCAAACTCTGCAAACCTTTTCAACTCTATATCTCAGTGTAGGAAGCCTGAATAGATTTATGCTTTGAGGTGTTGCATTAAATCCAGCAGAAAACCCATATGAGTTTTGTCGGATGTCAGAAATGAAATCATCAGATGCCAAAAAGCAAATTCCTTAGAATTCCTAAAGTCAAATATAAGCACAAAACTGTATCATTCCAGCACATTAAGATCACATTCACCCAATGACTGAAAGATGTGGGACATCTTTCAGAGATGCCAAGTATCTCAATTTTAGTTGAAATTATAGTATAACGATTTTAATCTATAATTCTGCCATTATTAAAACCTGCATCAAATACTGCTTTTTAATATTGCAGAAAATTCTCTGCCCACAAAGCAGAGGACTTGTGAAAGTTCACTAGACAGACATTTGTCCTTAGATTAGGACATGTGAGCTTGCAGAAATTGGAAACTGGAATTGATTAATTAAATGCTACTATGGGTTGTTAGTTTTATAAAGAGAACTAAGTTACTGATCATTTGGATCAGATACCATTGAGCGTGCATGAGTTGTGATTGCTTAATTGAATAAAACAAATTGTAACTGTATACTGTCTGCGTTGATATCCCTTGAAGTGCCTGTATTTCTTCAGAGCAATTTATTCATGCTTGAATGTGTTAACACAAGATATGCATTGTCTACAGAGCAGATTTTGTGCATCTACAGAAATACTGGTTCATTCAGTAGTTGGCTCAGTTTCATTACATTCAGCAAGGAACCACAGTGCCCATTGGGCTCTTGTTTTGATCAATGCGAACCCATGCAGCGATTAAATGTACTTTGCAATACTTGAACAGTTTATTGGCTCATCATACAAACTTCTTTTTTTTCAGTCTTGCTGCTAATAAAAGTGTGTACAGCCTTTGCAGGCTTGCTTGATATGAGAAAATATGCAGTGATATTTGTAGCTATTTGTCATAAAACTATGTCAGTTGCTGGTTTACATTCCTTAACACATTTGTGATTTTACAGATGGGTTTTGATTTCTATTAATTATTACGCTCCTCTCTTTCCTCCCATTTGCCTTTGTAAGGTAAGGAGGTTTTTTGGAAGCAGATGAATAGATGATAAAATTTGGTTTTGTGAGTTTCTGCTTTTAACAGGCAAGAGAAATTGTGTGAGCTACACAACAGCATTGCTGTTCTAGTTCAGAATTTTAGACCTTGCTCAAATGTTAGGACTAAAAACTTTGTAAACCAAAGTGTTGTGTGTCAATCTTGTGCTTGAAAAATCGTTGCTGTTCCAGGATTTTGGCACAGTCTCTCTCAGAAAAAAGGGGGAAAGGGGACAATTTTCCATTGCCCTTAGCTGGAATCCTCGTATGACTGTACAGTACTGGTTTCACATTTAAAATTGATCAGATTTATTGTTTGAAAATTGATGTTAAATTTCTAAGAACAAAATATTGCTTTATCATTTTTAGCTAGATTGTTACCACCAGCTTCATTTGTATCTAGGAAACTTGGATAATTCTTACTGCTAATATCTCAATAACTGAAACTGAATGTAGTTCTGACCAAAAAGCTAGGATTGTGTTCTTCCTTTACATTTTGGCTGGAAGCATTCTTTCATTGAAACAAAGGTCTTGCACAAACTGCTGTCATTGTCATCAATTTACAGACTAGCCAAGAAGGCCAATTTTGCATGGTTACAGAAAAATAGCAGCTTTATGTATGGTCTGCTATTAGTTTCTTTGTTGGAGGTTGGAATAAGAAAGTTATGTTTCATAGTTGCCATTTTAGGTGGTAAAATCAACTTGAGGCAAACTGATGTCCTTCGTGTACTGTCTAGGTTGTTTTTTTATTGAGAAATTTAGCAGTTGATACAATGTGTTATTTACAGAAGATTTTACTGTAATATTTCTGGAAAATTTGTTGCTCAACATATCCACAAATTGCAAATGCTGTAAGTAACAGCAGTGAGACAGGCTGATAAGGATGGTTTTGTGCAGTGCACTCATTTATGCTTCTACTGTAAGCCATCTAGGGACTTGTGAGGTGTGTTGCTTGCATGATGTATTCCAAAGGAGAAAATCAAAACTACAGTATGAAGTGTTTCCCAAAAGGGTGTACTTTTCTAAACCTGTCAGAAATTCTGCATTAAAGAGGAGAAACTTAGACAAATATATAGCTGTCAAGTTGCTCTTTTGACAATGTTGAATTTTGTTTCTGTCCTACACGTTGAGGCGTACAAGTAGATGGTATGGAATGAGAGCGTTGTTCCGTCTATTTTCTCCACAAACATATTAGCCACAAGTTTTCCATGAAGCCAACCTTTTTTCACCTGTGTCAATTCTCCATGAAAATAATCCGAGATGTTCTTCTTCAAGCTAATCTCTACGACTTTTGGCAAAGAAACTTGACATAGAAACATGATTCTGTTGACAAAAAGTATTTATTATATATATTTACTATATTTCTAGTATTTATTTATTAAAATAGTATGCCAATACAGTATAATAAATCTAAGTTGATTTGAGCTTTTCAACTCTTTTTCAGTTTTGATTTGTCTATTATATATATTATCTTTACAATAACTTCTGATTACAGCTATTTGAGTGTTGTCTCTATATTTGGTCATGTACCAAGCATTTTTGTGGCTGTATTAGTCACAAAAGTACTTTCTATGCAAAGGCATTGTGATAGTAACCTTGCTACATCAAATAAACAGTTTGGGAGACACAGGTGGCTTTAAGAGCTAACTTTTTGTCTGTCTGGGTTTTTTGTGCAAACTTTCTGCCACAAATATGTCGACAATGCTTGGTTGTTTCCATGTACACTGAAGTATGGGGTTATTTTTTCCCATTTTGGTTACAATGCCGCAGGCAGGCAGCATCGTAGCCATTGCAACCAACTGGGCGTGTGTATGTGCGTATGTGTGAGTGTGTATGTGTGTGCATGTGTATGTGCGTGTCCAAGCAAAGTTTGTGTTCATGCAAATGCCTAGTAGAAAAGGTCTGCTGTGCTTGATATTTGGCAGGTATGTAGACATGGGTGTGAAGTTGTGCGCTATTGCTCTTGGTGCCAATATCACGCATGCATAGTAATGAGTGGGCAGGGCTAAACATAAATATCTTAAAATGGCAATATCCCTTTTTCAGCATGACTGATAAACTTCGTATTTGGGTATGGGTAATCAAATACACAGAGTTAATAGTTTTTTGAGAATAGTCCATCATTTTTATTTATACTCATGAGTGGGTGGGGTTAACTTTTAAATTTGCTGGAAGTGCTTGTGTACAAGCAAGCTCCTAGTAGGAAATTTCTGCTATGTATGAAACTTTGCATATATGTTCACCTGGGTGTGAAGTTGTTGTGCCCTATTGCTTTTGATGCCAATGTCATGTATAGTAATGAGTGGGCAGAAGTAACTTTAAAATCTTAAAACGGCAATATTTCTCTATAACAATGGCTAATTAGCTCCATGCTGGTGTGGGTAATCTAATAGGCAGAAGTTATAGTGTTTCTGGAACAAAATTCATGAATGGGCAGGGTGAATTTTGAAAATGGCTGAAAATGCTTGTGAACAAGCAAACGCATAGTAGGAAATGTTCAGTGTGCTTGACATTTAGCTGGTATGGTGACCGGGTGTGAAGTTGCTTTTGGCCCGGATATCATGCATAGAAATGAGTGGGTGGGGCTAAACCTAAAAAATCATAAAATGGCAATATCTTTGAATCAGGATGGCTGATTATCTCCATATTTGGGTGTGGGTAATCTAGTACACAGATGTAATGGTTTTCTGGAACAAAACACCACCTTCATTAATATTCATGAGTGGGTGGGGTTAATTTTGAAAGCGGCTAAAATTGCTTATGTACACGCAAACCCATAGTCCAAAAGTTTTGCTGTACACAATACTCTGTGCGGTGGGTACATTACCAGGGTTGCTATTGTTAAATGGAAGTTCTTTGTTGTGTCTGGAACATGTGAGGTCAAACAAAGGCTTTGTTAAGGTCATTTGAGGACATAGTTTGAAAATATTGTAGGTTTCTCTGTCCACAAAGCAGAGAGGACTGTTGCTGAAATTCACGAGTGGAAACTTTTAACATAGTTCCTTGTGTGATGCACAAGAATTTCTGTTTGGACATACCAACATTTTCTCTTCAGTAAACTTCGAGAAAACATGAGGACAACATTAGATACTGTAATTGAGTGAGATTGCTATTTTGCAAACAACACTTTGCCACTATCCTGGATAAGGACACATGAGCATAAATGAATTGGAAACTGGAATAAATTAAATGCTACCACAGGTATAAGTTTTAAAAAAAGAATTGCATTACTGACCATTTAGATCAAGTACCCTTGAGCATGCATGGATTGTGATTGCTTAATTGAACAGAACAAATTGTAACTGTACAGTATATCATCTGTGTGAAGGTCCCAGGTAATCTTGTCTGGTCAAAAACTGCCTTCTTGACCCAACAACAGAGAGCCAGCCTTTGTGTACTTCAGTGCAATGTATTATACTTTAGTGTGTTTGTTACACAACATGTGGAAACCTTTAGTTCAAATGGCTCTTTGGGCTTGAAAATTGCACGCATGTAACTATGCTGAAAGTACCACATGTGACCAATTGCATGAATAATAAAATAACATTAGTTTGTGGCATCATAACCATTGTAGAGTTGTCACTTGTTTCCAACTTTAAACTCACATTTCTGTTGATGCATCAGAAGGAAAAAGTATCCTATTTGCAAAGAGTGGGCTTCTGATTAAACCTTCTCTCTGATACCAATCGTACATCTTAGGAATAGTACTGGAGCTCTCTTCTATTAAGCAATTGCCCTCTCAACCAACAAACAAGTGAGATTGTTTTGTGAAACATTTCCCAGAATTAATATAAGAATATTGCAAGGTTGCAGTTGACTGCATTGGCTGTCCATACAGCTGTCGCTGAATCAGCGAGACCCCTTTGTTTACAGGAAATATTCAGGACAGTAACGATGATGAGTTAATAGTCTAGCACTAGTTATCTGCATGGCACAGTATATGTGACAGATGTTGCTGCATCTTTCCAAAGTGATTTTTGTTGAGATTTTGTTTGCCCCTGTCATAAAATATTAAATGAGATCTTATCATGAATAACTCTGATTTTGTAATCCATTGCTTTCATGTAGGCTTTCTGTGTTTGACCAGTGTCCCTGACAGCACGTAAGGTTGCTACAGTATCCAGGGTTTGAAGAGGTCATTTACCAATACGCATACAGTATGGGCCCAAATGAATATTAAGACATTTCAACTCAATATTCGTAGGAAACACTTTTGAGAAGTAATTAGTAATGTGTAGCTGACTACTGTACATTGTAGGCTTTATGTATTACATAAATTGCAACAAAACGTGACTCATATTTGTACCGTAAAGAATTTAAGATAAGATTTAAGAGGTGAATTATATGTGTGCCCTATTCCTTTCCTGTGTTCCATACTTCTAGTGCACTGGCCTGTCCAGTGACCATGAAAGGCAGGCAATTAGACAGCCTGGTCCCTCCACTTGAGCCTGTCTTCTGTCTACTGAATGTGACACTCAGTTTTTGCTACCAGGGAATTACAGATTTCTGGACTTCTGGAAGCACTTTATAGTCTAGTTAAAGGGAAAATCCCCTCATCCCAGACAGTTCCAGTTCTCCCAAATAAGTTGGCTTTAGCCCTATCCATAACTGTCTTAAGCTCCTCCTTGTGCAGACACAAACATACCTAGTTTATTGGTTAATGGTTGATGCTGTTACAAAATACCTAAGTGGTGGAGCTAAAATTTGTCCGACAGGGAGGGGGAGCAAAATTAAGGCCATATCCTGGTGAGCATAACTCTGTGTAAAAGTCATACTTGGGGTGATGAGTATCTGTCTTTAAGGCCTTTCACACTACGCACAACATAAGGTGATACAATACGGTAAAAAAGTTGGAAAATGATGTAATTACTCGGACCCTTTCACACTAGGAGTGATTGACCTGATGCGGTATGAAGCAATAAAACTGAGTTGAAATTATTTCATCCTTCACCCACTTGTCGCCAAACTATATTTTGTGTGATCAATGATGACACAGAATTAATTTTGTGAAACCACATAAACTAATCAGTCACTGGAATATTGTCGAGAGAGGAAGAAAAAGTCATCTATAATGCGAAAGGGCTGGTGACAGTTTTATCATGTCGTGTCATATTGCATCACGTACAGTTTGAAACATGCTTTACCCTGTAATTCTTCAGTCATCCTTTGAAGAATGTTTGTGTAATTTGATTACCCGTATGAAAGTAAATCAAAGACAGATTAAGTTGTCAGCTGAATCTTCACAAAATTGTCCTTCCACGTCCATTATTGTATTTTAAAGTACATGTCATCTATTTTTCTCAAGCTTACCCTTCTTCCAGTTCATCATGCACATTTAAGCTGCATGCATTCTGTTACAGAAGTATGCCATATATACTGTTTGGTATCATGTTGAAGATATGACATGGAGTACATTCTAGACTGTTTAACTTACAAGGAAGGTGGTACTAGAGATGCAGGCAGGGCCCTTGATAGTGAAGTATCTGCCATTCCAAATATTTTAGATGTGGTGGAAACTTTTTGCTGTCTTCATTTTTTTGGCAGGTATTTGCTTTGCATTTCTCAGATCATAGAAAAGAAAGGGAGCACAAATTTAAAATTTTAGAGACAAGCATTTTCTGACACAAAGACATGTCAATCTGGCACAAGAAAACAAAAACTTCATTTAATTTATACTGCTGTATGTACATGAAACATTACTACAGTGTGTTATGGTGATGAGACATAATTTTTTGGTGTAAGTTAAGTTGCAAGGTTAGGACACAAACAACAAATGCACCAGTCAGAGCGTACATGGAATATATCAAAACACATCATCACAATCTTACCTTTGCCTAGAAATAAAGGAGGGAATGATATGTATTCATCAAATTTTAGTTGTTTTTGCTGCACTGTTTTTGTTTATATAAAACTTTTCAAAAGTGCTGAATATGTTGATAAAACTCAGTGGGTGGGTACCAGGTACAAATAGGCACCAGAAATCTGACATAAATGTAGAGTTTAATTTTCAAAAGCAAATGTTAACAAAATATTGTCAGCTCAGACACTCCCATACAGTTTAAGAAATAAGGATGGGATATACACCAATGAAGGTTACGCTTAAAACATTGTACAGAGGGCATGATATACTGTAAAAAGATTTGTGGAATTTTGGTCAAAGCTGTTTTTTTAGTTGTAAAACTGATTCATTTGCACAAGAGTTGAGCAAGTCACTTGGAGTTGGGAACTCTGTGGCATAAGGAGTTACTATGGCACTACTTCATCTTTGCAAGAGACACTTTGGAACATAAGCCAAGGACTGTCAAGTACTAGCCCTTTACTGAGTAAGGACACACTCTTTAGGCCTACACTTTAGGCTTTTCAATGGCTAAGGTGTCAAAATTGTCCATGCTGAAGAATCATAGCAGTCATCCGAATGGAAATTTGGTAAGCGGATAAAAGCTAAGACTAAAACATCCAATTTTGTTACAATATTTCAGTAATACTTGAAAAAGAACACAATAAACAGACAATTTGGTACACAAAAAATAATTTTCGTGCATGTTTTTGACAGTCTGGAAAATTTTTCAGGAAATTGGAGTTGCTACTTGACGCATAGCCAGAAATCATGACTGTGAAGTGAAGTCAAATACTGTAGACTGCCCAAACCTTATTTACATTTAGAGACCATGCCCCTGACACCTTTTTATGTCAAAAATATTTGTCTTTTTGGAAATGGCCACACATGTAATAAGTTTGGATGTTCAGTTTGTTTTGTGTTCAGAGTGTATCAACATAGTACAAATAGTTAAGTTTTTCCCTTTTTTTTATACCATATGAGTCCCACCAGTGAAGTATGGAAGTACTACCTTGGAGGGAGTACTTTCAAGAATAAACTCTGGCAATAGCATTTCCTCAGATAAAAGAATAACAAATGTAGCATTATTTGAAAAATCAAGCTACAGTAAGTTTTATAGTTGAAAAGTCACAGTATTTATGAGCTATAAGCAGTGAATTTCTTTATGTGAAAACCTTATTTGAAAATAAAGTTCCCAAGCTGCCTAATTTTGAATTGTCTTTTTTTAATCATGGTTTCAAAGGTGTGTTCTGTGCTACAAAGACAATATTTCCTTTTATAACAATCTTGTCTCTAAGATTTCATTCGTCTGTGACTCAATGTTGGGAGAAAGAATTAAATTACTCAGAAAAAAAGAAAAACATCCTGAGAATGACAGTTGCCTGGAACTGTGAATGTAATTCTTCTCCTTTAACACCTTCAAAAGAATGCTACATGATCTGAAGGCCTGTAATTCAAGAGGTCACAAATAAGTGTAGGCTATTAAAGGAACTAAAGTATACCATAATTGAGGTTTGATACGTATTTGTGTAGCAAGCCAAACCAATTTTAAAAATGCCAGCCTGGCAACCCTAGTATTATCAGTGGTCAGTACTGTGCACAAGTGTGGTACAGTACTTGCTGGTCGGGCCAAAGCCTTACCTTCACGTGCGAGGAATGAAATTTGAAGCACATTTTCTAGTGTTTTAGCCAAACTGTTGTTGAATAGAAATTCCAATAGTTGAATCAGTAAAGAGGCTGTCACACAAAAAAATGATGCAATCAAAACATATTTAAGGTTTGGCATGTTGCTATAGTGAACTGATGTTTATTACTCCAGGGTTGGCGTGCATGTTTATCAAACATTTGACGTATTATTATCAACTTAAATAGGAGCTGAAATTAATTAACAACATGTGTAGTAAGTTCAGTTACCGTTATGGTATTGACTAAAAGGGGTATTTTCCATCCCTCGCACAAATAGACATTGAAGTTACATGTAAGTTGGCCCAGCAGAATTCTGTCCCTCCCACAAATTCAGACCCTTGCACTAACTTCCACTTAAAAATGTTTTTGTTCCCATGTTTCACAGCAGGTGTTTAATATGTCAAAAATACTTGTTACAGTAGAATCCGATTTACACAAAACCCTGTTTATCCAAACCGTCCTCTATTTAACCAGACTGATATTCAACACAACTAGGCAGTATCACCCAAGAATTCAGTGCAGTACAATGCAAAACTCAGCAGACCAAGATGTGCCCCCATACAAATCTAGCTCAACCTTGCATTTTGACATATGTAATGTTTGTCAATGGTTTCTGGTCAATTTTTAGGTGCTGATTCCAAATCCGGTGGGTGCGAGTTTGTAACTATTGAGCATTTTTCCTGAAATGCAAAAATTCAAAATGGCCAACAAAATGTACTCTTTGATGGATATTTCCTCTCTACAGTAAGTGCAGTAGGTGTAAGCAAATTTTGAAAATTTTCAGCTATTCACATTTGGAAATGCATGTATGTGAAGAGAATATTTCCCAATTTCCATTGGTCTGGTTGAATATATGTGAGACATCTGTAGCATTCCGTCCCTCGTACATGGTTTGCTATATTTTGCATTTGGAACTGCACCAGTAACAATGCAGATTTTCCAACATTTTTTTGTTGATTTAGTAAAGTCATTTAGTATATAAACCAAAAGTGAAGTGAAGCACTTTCTGAGAGGTGACTTTGTTTTTGAGGTTTGAGGGTGGCCACTTGTGGCTTTCACCCAGTTCCCTTTATTTGTAACCATCATAAACAACAATATCCTGCCCTAGCTAGCAACCACTTATATCTGAATTGGTTGAGAGACAGTTTTGCAAATTTGTTCCTTTCATTCTTGTATCTAAATGTTGGCTTTTCTTCCTGTTTCCTGGATTTTGTTTCTCTGTTGATGAGAACTTTTTGTTCCAGTGAATAAACATGCGTATGCAGTCTGATGAGAAGTTTGATGAGAAGTTCCAGAAAATTACAATTGTCACCATAGCTGGAAATCCGGGAAGGGGGGAATATACCCCCCACTTTATTGAGAAAGGGGGATGGCCTACGCAAACATCCCCTCAGATTTCTAAGATTTACAAAATAATATGCTTTGTTATATTATTTTGGTTATCAAATTGATAACTTTTGAATGTTGTGAAATAAAGTAAAACATTAATTATCTTATTGCTATTTCAGTACACTTCGCGCACGTTTCTACATTTTTGTCTTATTATCACTATATGACATACATGATCTGTATGCCATACATATACTGTAGATAAGTGATTATTACATGTCAGCTTGAGCCAGATTATTTTTCCAAAGCCCTGACTTCTACCACAACCAACCCTCTCAAACTGTTAGTGGTAACTTATCTTATGGCAAAAACCTGTTACTCTTTTGACTGGGAAGAATAGCTCAAATTACTTGACTGCTGAAAGGGCAAAGTAAATGGAAGAAGAAAGGGGTATTTTAATTAATGCAGCTTGGATAACCTCTGTAATGATGGATGAAGCACAACATTCTGCACTGTCTTTAAAAGGCTAGTTTTCGTTGCACTTTGCACACATCTATCATAGATAGTTGCGCCAATGCCAACTCCTTTTGGACAGCTTGATTAGTATTAATATTTCAGTGCAACTCCCATACCATCATCCACCTTGACTACCCAAATACCCAGTGCAACATCAAATTCACCAGCCACTGGTACCCATGCAATTACAAAAAATAAGTCAAGTTCCAATTTTGAGGTCTTTTTAGGTAGAATTTAATGGCATTTTCATATATTTTCAAAAAGAGAAGTGATTCACACCCCATGGAAAACTCACTGTGTTCCCGCTGCACGTTCTGAACTGTTGGGTCATTTCATCTCGAACCTCCTCTATCATAAAATTCTGTAGCTATGGGCCTTAAAAAGATAAATTTCATGCATCTTCTCTGAGCGGTACATATTCGAATATGATTGGTATAGCGCTCATCATGAAACAAAACTGTTTGCCCCTTGACAAGTGGGCTTATATAGACCACTGCCTACAAACCCTTTGATTCATCAAATTGACTTGCTTCATCCCCATGGACCGATGCCATGAGGGGAGCATTTCGCACTCTTGTGGCACCTTTGGTGCCATTGGCTGGATTCATCCCCCAAGTTTCAGAATAAATATCTACTGTACCAATCAATGGTTGTCAGCAATTGTTAGGTGCTGTGATTAGGCATAAGCACTGTCCAGTACTGTTCAGGGTTTCACACTACACTGTACCTTACGCTACTGTACTACGGTACTAGTACATGCTGAAAGACAGAAATTCACCGTTTTCCGTAAAATGGATAAAATTCTGGGGAAACTGGAGTGCTGTACATTGTACATCACAAAAATGATGAAAAACTGAGAACGCCAGGAAATGTACTTTAATGAAAAAATGCAAGAATCCAAATATATAGTAAATTTAGCTTCAGTTGTTTTCTCATCATTTTGAAACAAATTTCAAGTCATTTAAATCAATTCAGTTTGATATGACTCCATAGATCCACTACAAATTTAAACATTCAACCTGAGCTTCAAGTTCCATTGTAAATGGTAATAACAAGCAACATGAAAAAAATTGTTGTTACAGTTTGGAACAGTATGGAAATTAACCTCAATATAATGGAAATGTATTCAAATTTAGAAAACTTGTTAGAAAGCAGGATTTGGCATTTACAAAAAAGGGAAATCCTGTCTTTACACAAGCTGTCTGAACTGGACCTGACATTTTTTTTGTAAGGGGCCGATTCCACAACTGTCATCAAGTCAAATATGTAATGAAAAGGTGTTACCTATAAATAGCATGATGACATACTTGGATGCAATTTGGGGTTTATTTATCAGACAGTTAATTTCCTGTTAGTGTGAATTAATATAGTTCTCATTAGGACAACTTTGCCAGATGTTATTAATTTTTAAGAGGATAAACTTTAGAGTCTCTTAGTTTGAGTTTTGCTAATTGCTAATTATTTGAAATTTTTGGAGTACTGTATGTTGTTTGGTCAATACCAGATGTAGGTTTAACCAACTTTTTGTAGATGCTTGAAGTATTCATGATGGTACATACAATTTGATCGTCCTTCATCGCTGTTGGTCGTCCTTCAAAACTCAATAAAAAACGGCAAAACAAGTGTTTTTATAAATCTTACATGAACTGTATATCTTTTAGGCATTGTAGGTGCATACAATTTGTGACTTAACTCATCGGCTCCTCTTCTGTGATCAGATCGATCTGATAAAAACTAGAACAATGCTTTACTATTAATACTTCATTTGTGCCATTGGTTCTTAATATCATGAGTTTGAAAATCAGACAAAAGTATTTAATTTGGCCATATAGACCTAATTTAGTGCAATTAAGGAGATGTGCAATCAGACACATTTTAAACAAGTCCTACCATTACCTTCTGTGGCTTTGTGTTCAGTGTGCCATAAGGTGTGCATCGTAACAAAAAAATAACGTTAAGTTTATCACTGCAACTTCTGTAAAGTACCTCAACCATGTGTTCATATTTCTAGTTGACTGCTTTTTTGCTGCTCTTATCAAGAATTCACTTGCTACTGGACACACTGTTTCTTTGTGATAATGACAGTAAAATCTTTCTGATGCATCTCCTGGGCTGAGATTTCACCCGTACAGTACCGGAACTATGTACGGTACGATACGGTACACACTAAGCATGTCGTTATCACATACGAACGTTCGTTCGTAGCCTGGGTGCTCCACAAGGTATGTTGTGCCGAGCAGTGCACGTGACCTTGGCATGCTCCACTTTAGCAAATTGGGTATACCAAAAAAATGAGGATAATATTTTGCTTTTTTTTGCCGTATGTTTGGGAACTTTGGAAAAAAAAAATTACAAATAGTTTGAATAGCAATAAAAAATTATGAACAACATAGAGATAGGTATCATTTTAATATTTAAGGGAGTAATAGGATGGAAGTAACTTGGACAGAGGATTTTTGCCTGTGCACACAGTGCAAGATACCCCTTGAAAGAATGTGTACGATGCTACAGTTGACGACGTGAATTTTGTTTCCAAAAGAGTATCTCCACTAAGAATACGAAGCTTTAAGCGATTAATAGAATGTTATTTTGGTTAAAAATGTGCATAGCTTATGAATACATAACTATATTACCAAAATTTACTTCTATTGATAATGGAAGCATGTCGTCATAATTTAAGTGATAAGTATGAAATCTAGTAAAAGTCAAGCCAATTGACGTATATTTATCACGTGTATGTATTGTATTGCAACGAAATGTACTGTATAAAATTTTCAGCACTTTCTTTCACGCTACTTCTCAGCCTTAAGTTTCCAAACATTCCCAATCCACACGCACTGCATGCAAATTGTTTATGGGCTGTCTTCTATTTTTAGGGTTCATCTCCCGATTCCGCAAATTTCGCGGAATTTCCGTGCCATGGAAAGCTCAAACTTTTAGCCTAGGCCTAAACTAGGCTTACTGTACTGTGTTAGACCTAATAATTTTGGCCGCCCACAGGACGACCATGCAAATGTGTTTTGGTGCATTTCAGTGGTCCGACAGAAATGTTAGTCGCCTCGGACGATCGGACGACTACTAATTTTGCACCCTGTGTAGTAAGGGGTGTATATTTAAAGGGAGAATGCAGTCACCCCAATAAAGAATTGTATAGTAGACTATCCTATTTCCTGAATGGCTCTTGAGAATCATGTGACAGTATTTTTCTCACGCAATTGTAAAATTTACTAGGAGCAACTGCTTGGTTTACCTTGAATATGCAATATTTATGTCCTAAAATATTATGAAAGATACTTGGAAGAGAAATGGGAAGAAATTTGTGACATTTAGCTATTGCTTCAAAATAAGTTTGGGGCGACTGCTCTTGACCTTTAAGGATCAACTCTCTCGTCCCAGCAGTGTTTGCATTAGGCAGTGGGATTGCTTGATTTATGCACTTTTGTCAACAATTTTGCAAGTTTTAAAATTGTGTGCAGGAATATCCTTCATATGATGTGAAAATTGGTTGAAAAAAGTTGATTTCAGTGTTGCAACTTATTGAGATCCCTCTCTTTGAACCAAAATCCTGCACAAAATATTTTTTGTAGGAAATGCCCTTCCCCCCTCCCCTCCCCCATTTCTGAGACCCACTGCCAACACTGTGCCCTAGACAGTAAAATTTCTCCCTATTAAATTTACTTTTAGCCCCTCCAGTTATTAAAACATTAAAACTGAATTGTGAAAGGTTTCCTGAATGGTTGGTGAAATGAGGATTGTCACGGACATTTCTTCCCCAAACTCCCAACATTTGAGTCGTAAGTACATTTCTCTCCAAAACCACCATACTTCTTGTATTCTGTAGATCTACTAGATCCCTTTTGAAAAGCCATATGCACCTATTGTGTACCCATAAGTAGAGCTTTCATGAAATTATACACATAAAGCAAAACAGCAAAATGTGGAGGGTAATGCGTACCAATAAATGAACGCACACATGAAGAGCAAACAAAGTTTTGTGTTCAGCTTGTTGCTATGAAAGACTGAAAGAACTATATTTGGAAGACCCTAAAGGTGCAAGTCTGCTAGAGCTGCTATGCAGACTTTAATACGAAAATGCATCAGGAAGTGTGCTCTTCAAGTACTGTACAGGATGGGGGGGTTGCTGATCAGATTGACAATCAACAGTAAAATGCACGAACCTACAGTTGTTTTTCCAGGTCAGCATTGGGCAACTTCATAGGTATTTCATTTGAGAAACAAGAAAGAAAGAAACATCCTGTTTAGTGTTCCTTCTAGAAAAAGCAATACAATGGCCTGTACTGCTCTAGACTATAGCCACGCACTACTATTTACAGTATTAGTGAGCTGTCTGCTATACATTGGGCTGTTGGGTATTTAGCACTTATGTACTGCACAACTTGCACAATAGTCTTCATAACTAGTGAAAGTCAAGCTATTGTTTGAATTAATGACAATCAATGTGCAGCCACTGATTTTTCAAAGAGGTATCTGAAGATTCTTAAAAAGGATCTGGTTTATGCAAGACTAGAATCAGCACAGTGCAGGTTCAGGAGTCATCAGTTATTTCATTATTTCAGGAGCACACAAGGCATACTTTTTCTTGGGACTATCTCCCAGGGTGAACTCTGAAAATTGATAATTTCTGGCAAAAATTCATCATCATTTATGATATTTAATAAGTAGTTGGGTCTTTGACTCTCTCCCACCCCCCTTGTACATTAAGGTGTCCTTTTTGTGAAAGTGATGAAAAATGGCCAATTAGTGTGCAATGTGTAAAGTGATAAAACATGGAGTACAAGTACAGTAGTATTTTTTTAGTGCACTGCTCTGTATCAGGTGGGTACTTGTTTGTTATTAAAATTATAATAAAATTAGCACAGTGATAAAAGGTACTGTTCCTGTACTGAAATATGATATTGCAGTGGACATTGTTTTGGATCTTTGTACTTGGGAGGGGTCTAAGGTCCCCTCCCCTTTGGAAAATTTTTGAATATTTGAGGGCCCTTAGATAAAATTTGGTGCAACATATTGGACAAATTTAAAGGTAAATTACTGCAGATGTTTGACATTTCTTAAAGAGGAAAAAAATAAGGGGTTTTTATCCTTGGATTGAGGGGTGGAAGCATAGTTCTGCCCCACCACATTTTTGGGTGTGGGGCTAAAGCCCCCCTCCCCAGCTTTCTACGCCTATGTATATAGCAGTTACTGTACCTAATGTACCAAGAAAGTACTGTATAACGTTCAAATAGAAGCAACAATATATTAGCAGAGTACTGGTTTGTATTAACACAGGTGGTTTGCATGCTGGTAGAAGAACAGATCCTCTGGAAGAAAACCCAGTTCATGACTTCATGTCATATAATGTACCAACTGAGACAAAAGGCAAAAGTGAGAAAATCTGAGGACACTGTGCTGTCATCTCCCTATTGTCAGGAAACGGGCCATGTCCGTCCTGTCTATTCAATCAAAGATAACATAATGTTCAAATGTCCTTAAGTAGTTTGAGCAGAGGTCACAAGATGAAGAGATAATAGTGTTTTCAATGCAATGGCAGCTTTATTCTTGTATTGTCTACAAGGACAGCTGGGCCCACATTGCCTTAAAACATGAAGCTGTTTCAAAGCATGGAAGAACTTTCAAAGGAGGTAGTGTTTAGAAAGAGGGAGGAAACAGAACTTTTGAGTAAAAATAACTTCAAGGTTCTTCATAGTGTGTTGCATCTATAAGCATCTTCAATTGATGAGATTCAGGGACACATTACTGAATTTAAGTTCGCATGCAAACAATGGGTCCAGTTCACATGCAAACAGGCTTCCTCTGAATTGCTAACATTTCAAGCTGTGCAGTATGTATGTGTGCCATAGACCCTTTTCCAAATAGCAATTACAAAGGATTGTGGGATAGAATTTTTGTTCACATCCTTTTTGGCCACAGTAAAATGCCATTAACATTAACAACGTGTACCAAAAACTCTATCCCACAGTCCTTTGCAATTTTGCTATTTGGAAAAAGGTCTGTGGTGTTGTATACATGTATTTTTCCTTGAGGGATTGGGGAGGAATGGGGGACTTGAGATCTGTAGTGATAATAATAGAGCAAGTTTTGTCTTGAAAATTCGAGTAATTTGACATTTTGTAACTTGCTAAGTAGGGTAGTAAAGTCGACAAAATGTATGGCACAGTATAGTACAGTGCAGACCTAGTGTTTCTTTGTTAGGCTGTATTTCGTGGAAAGTGTCATGTAGATATATGCACATATTGTGGTTTATGCACAATATGTGCATAAACCACCATGTTTTTAAGTTGTGTTTTTACTGTCATTTTTTTTTATCCTTTCTACTGATTTGGTGTTTTCATGCAGTTTCTGGCCATGCATTACTTAGAAATGCAATGATAAGTGCATTATCCGATCCCAATATTGCTTTATGTACAACTAATACTGTAGAGACCTTGGCAATAAGTAAGATTCCTGCCTGTATTGTAGTGTATCTAGTCTGTTATTGTTCAACCTAGATTCTAGGTTCAATAGAGTTCTGTGCAAGGTTATGGAAATATCTTTGCTCAGCCTGCCTGCTGTAGCCTCGAAAGTGAATCCTGTGGAGGCTTTTAATATTACTTTTATACCTTGTAAAATATAGTACATTATTTGCTCAATAACTTATTTTTGGGGTTATCTCTCCTATCATACTTTACAATCTTCTGCCTCCCTGACAGTGCCAGGACTTCAGAGGGGACATGCTGATAAGCAAGAGATTTCAGGAAATAAACAGAGAAAATTTGTAGTTATCTGAACACAAGAACAGCAAAGGGAGTTTTGAAGGATGTGGGTCATATCCACGACAAGTAATACATGTGCTGTATAATTAATGTTTATGGCTTTTTATGTTTAATCACCTACAGGTGTAACTTTCTAATATATATTTTATATATGTTGAATTCTGTTGGATACAATTTGAGGAATACAAGATATGGTGGGCAAGAATTGAGCTATGCTGGTCAACCTTGACCAGCACTCAGGTGTTGACGATGGCAAACAATATGTTAAAAACATTTCCAGTCAGTACTGAGCATTCTAGTCCATGTGAACAGAACTTGGGTAAAATGATAAACAATGAAATTGTTGTAAATAGTATTATCCATACAAACAAAACATGATCATTTTGGCAAATTACAACCAGCTTACTCAACTTTCGTTTGCTCAATCCCTGAATGCAGATAATTTCAATTTAATACTGGTTAAATGTTAAAGGTAGATTGGTCTCTAATGACTGTAGAGGTTTCATTTCCTGTGCCTCTCATCTGTGGAAACTGTCAGTGCTGAACCAAAATAAAATCAAAGTTGAGTCAGCCCTTCTCAAGCATGTAACTATTTTTAAATGGGGGAAGAGGAAGCTGTTGTGAAATGGTCTAAAAAAGAATGTTCCTCTTCATAAGCGAGTAGATGCTGACAGAAAACATTTTAGGTTGTCACTTCATAGCCTTTGTATTGAAAGTGTTGGTTTTCTTTCCTCTCGCAGAATTTCCAGGCCTTAAAGGAATTCCAGAGATTAAAACATTTAGTTGATGACAGTAATGATGAACCCCATGTACATGTAAGTATAACACATTTTATTTCATAATACGTTCGTGATAATATGAGTTCATTATATTGTATAATGTTTGAAATTTATGCCTTAAGTCAGGAGTGCCCAACCAGTCGATCGCGGTCTACTGGTAGACCGCAGACTGATCCCAAGACAACAAGGGGTGCAGGAAAAAATGAAAAAGATGAAAAAAATAAAGTTTTTCTATGTGTAACTGTATGGCAGTGTATGCTTTGTAGATCTCGAGAGGGTGGCTACTTCAAAAGTAGATCTTGGGTCAAAGAAGGTTGGGCACCCCTGCCTTCAGTAGTTGTCCCAACTTTTTGTCACATGAGGTGCATCTTTCAATCTCTCCTCATATTTACCATACATGAATATATTTGATGATGTTTTAAAACATAAATGCATGGTATGAGGAAGGGAAATCAAGTTATAATTTTGAATTGAGTTATTAGGCCTATCAGAATGTTACTAAAATATTACCATGCCTATAGTGATTTTAGAGCCATTCATGAATTAGTATAAGAGGATATTCTAATTTAAATGGGCATGATTGCATTATCCTCTAAATCTAGGTTATGGGACAGGTTCCAAAAATGGAAATTGCTGATTTAGTAACCATAATGCAAGAACAAGAGTGTGGGGGGGGGGAGGAGGGGTTAGTGGTTAAGTAGGAGGTTCATGGGGCAGGTGGACCAGTAAGGAGTATCTTTACAGGCTTGACATAATAGCCAGCACGGATGACAAAAAACCAATGTGCCCTTGATGTTTTCAGTGGTACCCCACAGAAAGATGTGTAGGAAGCAGTTGAAGTTGCTGTCAGTACCCTTCCTTAATTCTTACTCAGTTTTGCTGTGCCCTTTTTGGGGCTTATTCAAGCTCTGCCTTTTCCCTTAAATTGGCAAATTGCTATTTTGTTGGTTTTTATGTGTTTATGGTTTATGATACTAGTTGACTTCCTTGTACCCTGTTGTCAGAAATAACACTGCTGATGTTGTCAAGGAGAGCAACTGATTCATTCCTTTAAGTATACACTTTCTGTAAATGATCTGTGTATCTAGCAGCCAAAAATTGTTTTCACCAGGATGTAAGCAATATTAAAATATCCAGATATTTTAGTAGAACACTCTTTTTCTACATCTTACCAATTCAAAGATTATTTTTAGTATTTTTAGAATGGTAATGTCCATGCAGGTCATTGTGTACTGTACACTTGTTATTGAAGTGTATGTGTTGTGATACTGTATATATGTAACACATCACACAAATAATTATTTGCAATTAAGTTATGAACTGGCTACAGGTAAGTGTTGTGTGAAATCCTTTGTTTGCATCCACTATCATTACCATGTTCTCATAGTCACAAGGCATTGTAACTCATTCAGTTCTCCCACAGATTTCATTGGCCTTTAAGATGCAACATGTTGCATAGGCATAGGAAGCTGTTTCGTGACTGGGGAGGCTGAACTATGTTTCAGGTCAGTGGATCACTGTCCTGGGGGAGGGGTCTAAGAGGAGGAAGAGTTATCAGTGATCCATATTTAAGTGTGCCATGAGGGCTTACGTAACTTCCACTGCATGAACATTACGTGAGAAACCCAAAGTACAGCACCTTTTGCATCTATGCAACATTCCGAGAACAAAATTTTCTCAAAGGTGGGGCAACCCTTTGCCATGTTTCTGTGTGCATTGTTATAAATGAGTGTACATGTACCAGTATTTGTATCACTGTACAGTACTGCAGGTTGCAGGGTCTGTAGAAGTCAGTATTACATGTCCGCATATAAGGAAACTCAGGTGTGTATCAGTTTGATGAGACAAATGCATCCATCCATATATCCAGTGAAATTGTCTGTTTAAAGTTCACTGCTGAAGATATAAGTTGGATGCCAAAAATGGTCATCCCCCAATTATATGCACATTGATACCTTTTGTTAAGGTTGTGTAGCTTAGACTACACAATAAAACTTGCAACTAAATCTCCATTATTATCCCTGAACTACCTATGATAAGATTGCCGTTACAAAAATGTATAATGATACAATACACTTTAACACTACATTGCACATGTCTACTGAACTGAAATCAAGCCTCACATTAAGCCCTTTCCTTTGCGCTTACCCAACCACTTAGCCACTACACTTTCTTAGCTTACCCATTTTTGTTGTCACTTACCCACAGTGTCTCTTTACATTAATTTCATGATGTAAAGACATCAACTACTATATCCCACATTGAAATTAGATGATCACAGCAAAGTAAATAAAATACATTCTTTGCACTTTTCCTTTTAATTCTTTTTGATCAGTATATAAATTATTCGGACACAATTTTAAGGGTAATACTACGTGTCAAACCGTCAAACCTTGTGTGTTTCACGTACGCATGGACTTACCCACATATGCAACATCACTCACCACAAGCAAAATTCACTTACGGTTGGTAAGTGAGTATTAAATGCGAACCTCAAGTTACATACATAAAATAGTGTGTAGAACAATATGAAGGTTCAGCACTATTTGACCTGTGACATATATGCGTACAGGAACGAAAGTACGTTGACCCATAATAGGTGTTTTATGTTAAATTGATTTTTTCATGCCTCACCTAATCTTCTCTCATTGTTCAACTGAGAGTAGGGATTGGGAACAAACAACTCCATGGCACCATAGTCACATCTGCGGACTTCAGACTATGAGACTACTGTAGCATTATTAAACAACCTGTGTTTTGTCACAGACTATAATATGCTGGTTTTCAAAGATTCAAAGACAACTTTGTACTGTAGTTGGCTTACAGTCATTCTTGCTCCCATTTCCACTGAGACTTTGTGTTCAGCTTTTAACAAAAAGTGCAATGAACTTTGCAGGTGTTCAACTGAATAATTTATTTCTTTATCATATACCTGTATTCTGATTCCTGGAACAGATCAGGGAGTTGCTATTTGACACTCCCTGAACAGATCAAGGGTTTTGTATCTCTGGTACAATTCTTGTTGATGGTGTTGATTTATAAAGGGTAAAATGCAGTCACCTCCCCCACCCCTTCCCAAGTAGAATTAGTATACCCTGGTATATCTTAATTCATGAATGGCTCTTTTAATCATGTGACAATATTTTTGTTGTTGAATTGTTAAAGGGAAATTGCAGTCTTTCCAATTTGAACTAGTATACCCAGGTATCCCAATTCATGAATGGCTCTTTTTAATCATGTGACAATATCTTTGTTACTAAATTGTTTGATTCACACAGAGTTATTCCTTGGTTTTTGTTGCAATGAAAGACAAACAGTCATCACCCCAAAATATATTTTTGGTGTGGGGGTATCAAAATTCTCAGTTGGTTCCTGCTCTTTGATTGACATCAAAGTTCGAAAATTCAAATGATGCAGAGTAACTCACATTCCACACAATGCAGGGAGAGTGTTTGGATTAATAGGTTTGTGTCTGCACAAGGAGGGGCCTTATACAGTTATGAGAGAAGCTACATGTTGCTTAGTTGGGAGAATTGAAACTGTCTGTAATGACAAGAACTGCCCTTTAACTGATAGTTTCAAAGCAAGTTTGAGGCGACTGCATGTCCCCTTTTAAATTCAGTGAGAGTAACTCCTTGCTTTGCCTTTGGTTTGTAATATTTATGTTTAAAAAACATTTTCAGAGGTACTTGTAAGGCAGGTAAGAGGAGATTGCAGGAGTTTCCTGAATTTTCACAAAAACTTGGGGTGACTGCTTTTTCGCTTTATGCAAAACTTGAATAGTGAGTAGCATGGCATTGAGCCAAGCTTGTTAAAAGTCACATTATTTTGCAGTTTTCTCAACTAACATTTTTGTATGCTGGTAGATCTGGCTGTGTTGGGGTCAGTGGACATGTGTCATAACAATGACTTTTTAAGGACAGATGTTATTCATGTATATTCTGGGAATTTCAAGGTTTAGACCAGCTGTCACTATCAGCTATGATGTGTGACTATTTGATCTCAGGAAATCTCAAACACTGTTAATTGTTGGCAAAAGTATGCATTGAAGCAGTGCTATTTGTTATGAAGTCAAGAGTACTTTGTGGGAAAAGCAAGTGATCATTTGTAGGGTGTTTACTTAGGGTGCTGACTTGCATTGTTTTAACTTTGACAAGGATGTTATTAGTTGACTGTGACATTATGTAGCAATTAAAGATGGACACATTTATACAGTAGGCTATAAGCTCTTTCTTGTAAGCAATGATTATGATTACAGAAGAGTTGATAGACTTTAATAATTATGTCATGCACATAAAAGGAGCAGGGGAACTGGGAGTAAAACAATTCAGTAGGAGCGCTAGCGCAAAGTTGGCAGGCACTCCATTTTGCATTCCATTAATTGTTTATACTCCCAGTTCCCATCATGCATAGCAATCGTTAAAGTCCACTATTGGTGGAGGATGAAGGTGGGAAATAAACTGCAAAGAAAAATAAGATGTTTTTTAAATACATATTTTATCCCCTGGGGAGGGGATGTTCATTCAGATGTCATTCTGTTTGCCATAAAATGTGATATTTGAAAGAATAAGCTTTTTGTAAAAAAAAGTTATATGCTTAAAAATACTCACTCTGGAGGCTTCTAGAAAATATTTCAGCACTTTAGTTTCCTTCACAGGAAACAGTAAATCATGGTTAAATTAGAGAGCTAACAGACACTACATTGGTACATTACAGTAGTGTGAATAGTACACTGTACATTTATGAGCAGGTCAAAGGGCAAGTTTAGTCAACCCAGTTTGAATTTATACACATGTAAATGGTGCTAAAATTAGGTAATTTTAGTTGTGAAAATTCAGTCACCGCAATTTGAATTAGTGTACCCAAGGATCCTTATTTAGGAATGGCCCCTTTCAATCATGTGACAATATTTTTGTTATACATTTTTGGTAAATTCAAGCAGAGTAACCCTTTGGTTTATCCTTAGTGTTTGGTATTTTTGTTCAGAAACATAATGAAAGATACTTTTAATGAAAGATACTTTTAAGGAAAATAATAGAAGTTTTGTAAGACTTAGCTGATGTTTGTAAATAAACTTGTGGGACTCCTTATTCCAGGCTCTAAGTGACAACTGTTTGGTATTTAAGGGAATTTCTGCTATTAACTTGCATTCAGGATGCAAAGAGAATAGAACTGAGTAACTTGAATGGTGTTATCATTGGATTGTATGTAGGAGCCAAGTTGAAGTTGTGTGAGTGTATCTGAACTTAAAATATTTTATACCATCCTCTCCCACTCATGGATATTGTTAAGTCAACTTTGATTGGAAATATCTCTTCAAAGATATGTACTGTATTCTTGAATTATCATAACTTTTAGTGGAATATTTAGGAAATTCTGTATATTTTTTAATTTACGACGCCTGTTGCAGTCAGTACCTGCCTCCCACATTACTATGGCCTTGGTCTGTTGTAGTGCTAGGAAAAGATAGACCAATAGCATGAGTTCCATTTGTAGTCCTTCGGTTTTTGGAGCAGGATTAGATCTTTAAAGGTCTGTGGACATGTAAAGAAAACAGCTGTATACCCAACAATGACAGATTCAGATCCCCTGATAAAAAATCAGTCGGAAGTTTTGAATCTACATCGCCCCTCATTACCTCCTGTTTACATATGTAATCCCCACTTACCTGCAGTAAGACCCTGGCAAACCAATAGCACAGTGGAGGAGGGCGCCCTGCAGCGGAGGGTGTCCTCCTGAAGTCCTCTTCTCGCTTGCCGTCAGACAGTTCAAACGCATGTTTACAGACTCTGGTATTTTCAGTATTTTGTCAAGGTTTTTCTTTCATCCAGGGAGTTTTCCGAAGTCTACCAGGGAGTTTTGGGGAGTATCTTTTTCTGTTGCAAAATATACGTCTTTAAAGTTTGACCATTTCTGAGATTTCTCATTTGCTATGCAGAAATAATTATTATGATGCAGAGTGTTATGCAAGGTTTAGAATTCCTCACGGTGATACAGATAGCTTCTTTTAAAATGTTACAGTGTGTTGTCAGCTGGTATGTACTGTACTCTGGTGTACACTTTCCTGTGACCATTTGGTGGAAAAAGATCAGGAATCTGGGAAGCTCCTTTCTGGCAAATTTTTTAGAAATTAAGCTTTTTTTTGCAGATAAAAACACATACTGGAAAATTTTTGGGGACATTTCACTTGCTTTGTGGGAAATAAAATGCTTTCTTCAGCTGTTTCCAATGGGTTACATTCTATCTTACACACATGCAGTACCACTAGGTATGTGCAGCCAGTTTAACACTTTGATCTACAAGCCACAGCAGAGGAGTGTTGCTATACTGGTCTCTTTGTGGTTTGTTACATTTCAGTAAATCTATACTGATTGTAACACAGTAGTAGAGTAGTTTACAGTTTACATAAAATATGATGTTCCATTGAAGGAACTGGTATTGTCTCCTTCCTGTAGCTTGGGGTTTCACCATATTTACTTTTCCAGGAAGCCTTTCAAAATGTAGGACTTTTTGATTGGTTTTAGTGATTGGCTCTATCAATGTAAGAAGAGGTCTCTGACTTAAGTTATTTAGGTTGATTTCTGCTTGATTAGTTAAATTGAGAAGCAGCTATTATAGCAACTAGACTGGGGGACATTTACACTGGCAAATTTAAAGTGGGTTTGTATTACTTTAGCAACAAAAGTTTTCAAATGGAACCATGACACATTGGCTTTCTATATAAAGTCCATGTAGAGAAAAACTGCTCCATTCCAATTGGTGATGCCTACAAAGTACAAAGACTTTAAGGCATTTATGAGAGGGGGGGGGGGGGGCATAGGGTGAGGCAAGTTTGTTTCAGAAAAATTTCTTCAGGTTGGCAAACTATCATGACATGAATATGGTCCTTCTAAATTTATTACCAGACACCGAAATAGATACTCTTTGGTCCCTGAAATTGACATAGTTTTTGCAGCCCCCACTTTATATGCCTGTACGGTACTGAAAGACTTGATGAACTAATGTTTAGAACTTACAAGGTTCCTTTTAGTAACGTGTTTCCACAACTCCAAAAGTTTAAAGAAAAAAGGAAATGCTGAAACCCAAGTCCCAAAATTTCTGAAATTTTCTGGTTATTTCGTGAAATTGTCAAGAAGGCTTCCTGCATGCTGGTGGCTGTTGTGTTATATATATTTAGATAAACACAAACACAAGATTAAAACATTCATTCACCACAGAAGAAAGGGAAAGGTTAAAAGGTTTTTTGCTCTGATTGGACTAGAAAAAATACTCCCTCAAATTTCAGAATTTCTATAAATTATTCTCTTTCCTGCAAATTACTTGAAGAAACAGAAATTACCTAAATTTTGAAAAGACTCAGGTTTAGAGGAAACACTGCTTTGGCAAACACAGATCATGTATACAACAGTGCTGCAGCTCAGAGGTACTAGCAGGGTCTAGCAAGGGAGCTGCCTGTATTATACTGGAACTAAAGCTATAGTATCACATAACAGCTCCATGATTAAAGCTAGCAACTAGTTTTAATGGGCTTAGTGTAGCACTTAACCCTATATCGTAAGTGCAGAGGGTTCCACTTTTCTGTACTTCTGGCTCTTATACTTTTATGTCTTTATGATATGTTTTACGCCTTGTAGTCAGACTTTCCCGTGTTTTTCCAGCACTTCTGGTTTAGTCCTTGTTTCTTATTTTGTTTTCCTTTTTTTTTTCCTTTCTTTTTTGTTTAGTTTTCCACATGTTACTGTTTTGGCATGCACTGTTTTGTAGATGATTGTAATGTCTTTTACTTTTGTGTACATTGCGAATAAATGGAATCAGAGCACCTGTATATGTAGTGGTTTGTACACTGTAGTAGCTCTGTGATAGTCTGGAACAGTCTCTAGGAAATACCAGAGACCATTGTCCATCAGGCAGGCAGAGGAATCGCCCTATTCCCACACTTTTCTCAACAACTCGCCATTAAGTTAAACAATTGTGTAGTAATTTCCTGCACCTGTTGGGGAAAAAGTTGACTTTTTATGTTGCAAGTTATAGAGATCCCCCTTTGAACCCAAATCCCTCTCAATATATGTTATACTTTTTATATGGGGGAGGGGGAGTTTCCCCTTAATTCTGAGACCTAGTGTGAACACTGCTGTTGATAATCACACTGTGTTGTAGCCTCATATGTGTCCACAACAATGCATGATGTTATAAGGACGTGCATTTTAGTCGTTCATTTTCAGCAGTCCATCTGGGTAGGAAATTTCAATCCATTTCTCAATGTGTTTGTTTCTTTCATTTTCTTACAACCATTATTAGTTGAGGATGATAACTTTACTGTAAAGTGAATTACAAAAATTAGGAAAGATGGAATGAAACCATAACACAGTTCTTTTTAAATACAAAAATCACTCACAGTGTTCGATTTTAACAGTAGTCCTGGTGCCCGAGACAACCAAAAATTCTGCAGGACTACCAGATGCTACAAAAACAAGTGTGTGAGGTTGTCCGTCGGGACAACCAAATCTTTTGAAAGACATTCATGTCTACATTAGCAGAGCAGTAAATTGCGCGAACAAGGAACTTTAGAAATCCAATCACAAAATTTTACTTGCAAAATACGGTGATCACGCATGCATACTACAACTTCCCACATAGTCACTGCATCAAAATGTGACTACAGTAAAACCCCGTTTATCCGAACACATCGGGACCGAAGGTTGTTCGGATAACGAAAAAGTTCGGATAAACGGGGTTCCAAGTTTTTGCCTTAAGTACGGTACACTGGGTCCATATAAGACAGTGTGTCAACACATTTCGAAAATAATTCCGAAAAGGCTTAAAATTGCAAGCAACACCCCCCAAAATATTTCGTTACTATTTTTCGTGACCGATGATATGACAAATAAATTTTAAGAGGTCTAAAACAGAGAGATTTTATTCCAAAAATTTGAGCCTTCGGCTACGAAGGCAGTCCTTTACACTCATAGGTAAAGAATGCAGAAATTACAAAGACTTAACTTTTGATCCCGATCCCGTATTGAAGAGTGCCCCGGACGAACTCCATCAGGCCTGCACTGTACACCGAGGAGGTGAATTTCTCCGTGGAAGCTACAAATATTAACCCGCAATTTGAACTTATACCTTTACTTTGTTCACCATTTTGTATTAATGCACGCCATGTTTCCATCACAAGAAACTAAGCTACGAAGGCAGTCCTTTACACTCATAGGTAAAGAATGCAGAAATTACAAAGACTTAACTTTTGATCCCGATTTCACATGTACGTACTTAAGCTGAAAATAGTTTGAAAAAGTAAATTAAGCTCTTGGTATTTCCTTAGTGATAGTTTCATTGTATCAGTAATCATGTACAAAACTTTTTGTAGTCCTCAAATGAGGACATTTTAATCCCGAAATTTACAGAGCTCTGGATCACTTTAACTAACTGTGCACTCTGTACACATATGGCATAGGCTATAGCATCACTACTTCCAAGACCCTTCGTCAGAAATTTCGAAAGAAAAAACCTTAAATGGACAATATGGCCAAAAATAATTGGATGGCATGTTTAAATGACTCTGAAATAACCATCAGAGACATATTCGCAAGATTTACTCCAGCAGGTTTTCCTTGCGAGGTGCTTTTCTTAAGAGTGGCATTGCAATTGGCCTTAGCCTAACATGTAATATATATGTACAGGTCTACACTACGAACCTAACCTAAGGCTGTATTTCTGAAGAGTTATCACAATGAACTTTACTAGTCCAAAGGAGAACATAGCCTACCATTTTCTAATGTTTTTTACTTTTTGCATTTATAGGCCGTTCCTTAATATTCTGCGTCTTTTCTTACGTGTTGCTGAGCATTGTTTGCTTGTCAACGGTTCTCACAATAAATCTAATATTAAAGAGCATTTTTTCCTAAGGGGGCCTATACCTTAGTGTTATGAGAGAGTGGCACAAGCTCAAGATTCCATTATAATCTAAAACCAAAGGAGCTGTTGGAACCTGATACTACTCAAGTGCCTTATCAATCATACTCAAATTTCCAATCAATCATAGATGAGTTCATACAATTGGGGATGGGGGCAAATCCAACTTGCTAAGGTCAATGTCCCCCAACGACCCTTTCCCTGTCAGAATGTCATCAATTTTCCACAACATTGGGTATTGTCACTATAGTTTTAGTATGGCCTGTGAATGTTGACCAGTACTGTTGAAGAGGGGGATCTCATCGCAATTAATGAATTGTTTTTCCCCTCCGTGGCACCGGTCCCTTCCCCTCAACCTTTCAGAAAATGCCAATGTCTTGTTTTGGGTGCTAGCTGCTTGCCCCATAAAATTAGTAATCACACACTGCTGTAGATGCTATTGAGAGAGCACTTCCATGGATATCTGGGATTTCTTATGCGGTGTATTAAAGTGAAAGCCACTAAATTTGGGGACACATGGTGATGTGCTTCCAATTCCATGATTGCTACAAAGAGTAGAAGTGGGACTACCTTATTTTGTGCAGGACAACCAAATTTTACAAAATGGTAGTCCTTTGGACAACCATTGCAAATTCCTTAAAATCGAACACTGACTCAGATTTTTTGTCTTAAAGAACCTTTAGTCAATTACATTTAGTCCTTTTCTTTGCAAACAATGTTTGTATTAAGCGGTGTTTCAATTTTAAGCAAACATCTAAGGCTTGGGGAGGAAAGACTGTGATAAGTCTGAAACATGACTGCCACACTTCAGTATTTGTTTGCAGAAAGCAGTGTTCGAAATAACGCATGCACACGTGCACCAGTGCATGTAACTTTTTGGTGGTGCATGTAACTTTGAATTGCGTACCTGCACGCGTGCATGTAGGTCTAGGGCACAAAGACTGGCTTTTTCTTGCCTAAAATTGTCTTTCATTTGAGTGAGATAGATTTCTCCAACAACCTAAAAACTGGTTGGAGATTAATAAAAAAGATTAAATAGACAGAAATCTACTCGTTCATTCGTGTTATGTGATTGCAGGAGCTTGCGTACGGCAGTATATTTATGTTTGGATCACTTGTAGACAGTGTGTCATTCATGTGTTCTTCATTTGCGTAAGTTAAGAAACACGTGTGTAGCATAGGCCATAAAGAACATACACAACATACGTTAGGATATTTAGTGGAACTGTGCAATGTCCGTTTTCATTTACGAGACAACAGTTCGGTGATTTCGACTGACGTATGTAAAATCGCCAGTTTGCAAAACGTTCCTACATGCACTGTATATGTGCGTCATAGGCCTACTATGTCATATCGTACATGCACACATGTACGGGATAAGCTCCGTTAGAGGAAGTAAGAAGAGTAGGCTTAGGTTTGTAATTTTTTCTGTCTTAGACACAAAGAAACATTCTGTGTGTATTACAGGTATTTTTCAGAAGAGTTAAAAGAAAGTAAATAATGGGAGATTCAGCACATCACTGCAGTATTTTTGCGCAAGGCTGTGGACTTTTGGAAATGATCGGCGGGACAAATCTCAGGGCCTAGAATGAGTTACGTAGACTGGTTGCAAGTGATGAATAGCCCATAGCCCAGTAGGCCTGCCTTTGAGATTGTATTGGCCTACTACATTAACGCACCATGCTTCACAGAACTGGAGCCATAATAAAATTAGTAAGTCTGACCTATTCACTACCGATTTTAACGATTATTTATAACTTTGCCATTGTTAATATGAAGTTATGAACAACAAAATACAAAATCAGGCTGTGCCAAAACTGTGTCTACGTAAACTGTAAATTAATTTCAGCCAATCGTTACACGGAAAGATTCTGCAATTCTGAAGAATCAGCATACTGGAATACAAGTGTGATTAATCGATGTTTAATTGCAGAAATATCTATGTGGTTAAATGATTAACTCATTGTTAATAAATCGCAAATCGACATCCCTAACACATTGTCGTGAGTTGGTGATAGAACAAATGCAATTCATTATCATATTTTAATGGTGCATGTAAGAATTTATTTGTGCAGGTAAAATTTTGTAGCTACATGCACAGGTGCATGTAACTTTTTTTTTCTAATTCGAACACTGGCAGAAAGGTTAGAAAAATATTGAAAAACATATTTTTTTAGTTTTGAAACTTGAGTATAGTTGCTCAAAAGATTAAAACAATACAAATCATGTGAAATTTAAGCAAACTACAAGTAACATCAAACAAGGTAGAAAACTTGCTATAGAAGTAAACTGTCCTGTTGAAAATGTTTAAAGGTATGTAGACATGTAATTAAACCAGTTTTTTTACTCAGCAATGTTAGATTAAGACTCTCTGATCAAAAATCCATTGGAAATATTTGAATATTGTTTACTGTTCTCAAGATATGCCTCATCAAAGTTGGACCATTTCTGAGATGGCTCATTTAGTTATGATGTAGATTGCTGCACAGTGTCTGCATTTCTTTTGTTATAAATTATCTGTTAATTACTAATACCAGCCAGCGTATTATAGTTTGGTACAAATGGTGGACATTTTTATAGAAGTTAAAAGCTGCTCCCAAAATAAACCCCTTTGGGCATCCCAACATAATAATTGGCATTGGAATGAAGGCTATACGAGCAAAGGACAGCATAACACAGGTCTATTTTATAAGTTCCTCTCGCTATGTCATACAACTTGCATGAGTAGCTCATGTTAATTCATGATGTTAGTGCAAAACAGTAATTGTCTTGTAAAGTGGTCAATATTTGATGGATTTTGATGGGAATTGCGGGTACATTTCAATGTTTCCAATGCTTTGTACATCAAATTGCCAGACCTCACATTTACATGTCCACAGACCTCTTAATAATTTTAAACATAATTTTAACAAAAATTTCCACTAAACCAGCAAATGTAATTAAGCTGCATAAATGTTGTGTATGTGAGGTGTACTTGAGGGCTGACAAGCTCATGTACTAGATGGTAGTTAGGTACACAGCTTTGTAATTATTGTTTTTGTATTTTACATGATAATATGACATTTGTGACAAAACCGTAACATTTAAAGATTTATGCAACACTGTTGTTATTACAACAGTGTACATTACAACAGTGTACCAAGTACTTGAATTTTTAATCTCAAGAGCAATATGCAGGTCTGTAATCTACATTGGCAATACTCATATGTCAATTTGCATATCTGCATTTTAGCACCCACATACTTTCCACTCTGTCACACAGCACAATTGTAGGATAAGCTCAGATATGGTCAGCAGTTTGTGTCTTTACCATTATTGAGCAGTCCTGCTTTGTGGACTTGTAATTCTTTCTTCATTAGCTTGTAATATCATCTTCCACCTCCTTCATTTGAATTCTTGTTGTATTGAGAAATCAGGAATTTTTCCTATTTACATCATTTCTTGCAAATACTGCAAATTTTACTTTGCTAGATTTTGATAGTAGTTTTGCATCACTAGCAACTTGCCCAAAATATTCCCATTTCCCAGAGGTGTAATTATGTTTAATTTTATCTTATACAGTAACCAGCTTTAAATTCAAGAATTCAGTTGACTGTAAAGATGTAAAAGTAATAGTGAGGTTTTGAAGCATTCACATCATTGATATACTTAACCCTCCCACCATTTAATATGTATTATTTTCTGAGTGGAGTGTGGCATTCTCTGAGTGGAGTGAGGCATTTGGAGATTGTTTTCACTTTTTACACAGCATCCTCAAAGTGACCAAATCCTTCTAGTATATATCTGATAGGCTTGGTACAGTAGGTTGCTTGACTTTATAATACTGAGAGTTGCAACTTGTGGCCAGAAGCCAAGTAACAACTCCTCTTTCTTTAGAGTTAATTTGATTCCTTGGGAATTGCCCGTATTGTCCAAAAAATGCTCAAAAACCATATTTTTGTGCTTTTAAAGGGTTTGCATTTGTGTTCTAGTGCTTGTTTTAAAGAGGTATTGTAAAAAAAAAAACGTTAATTCTTTTTTTTTTTTGCGATCAATTACCAGTTTTCCCTCCAGTTACACTAACGACTCTTTGATGTCTGCATCTTATCCTTCCATTCACTGAAAAGCTTGTAGGTGGGCCTCAGCTTTGGTATTAACCAGTTATCTGCGGAATTAAAATATTGTAACTTTTATCCCACTGCGGAATTAATTTCTGCAAAAATGTCTTTTTTCACAAATTTCAAATTTCCACTGGAAAAAAAAAAATTTACACTGTAAATAGTTAGCACAAAAATTTGTCATCTCCTTTTTCTTCTTTTTTTTTTGAAGCAACTACAAGGAAATGACAGTGTTTTTATCTCATTTTTGGTGTCTATGTCACTTGCCTTGCACAGATACCCTTCCTCTTCCTCATTTTCTGAGTCACTAGATATCCCAATCAAATAAACACTGCAAAGCTTCTTCGATGGCACCCTGACACTTCAGTATTTGGTAGACAATCACGTCTTCTAGTGTAACAGTGAAATCGGAAAGAAAAGACACCCATGTGGTCATACACTTCACTTGTAATGGTAGCCTGTGAGATTGTAAACAGCACAGCACATCCAAGAACACTTCCGGTTTCCACGTGTTAGGTCAACGTCTCAATGTGAAGACGGATATATCCATCCTACACATTAGCGAAGAGGCAATAGGGCCAGAACTTTTGCTGTGCACAGCGAACGATTTTTTGAGGGTTTACTGTTGATCGGCTGGGCATTATGTGACGAAGTTCGGTACATATATTACAAGACGGATACATCCATCATACTGTACTTAGTAGTGTGAATTTAGGACATGATGGATATATCCGTCATACGCAGGTAACCGGTTAGGTAATGCTCATCTGTAGGCTAGTACTGTATACTCCACACATGGTAGCGACTGGTGCGCAATCCACTGTGCCTGTGGCAGTTACAGTGTTATTACAGAGCAATCCATCTCCATTCTGAGTGCAATTCCCAAGGCCTACAGCTACCTGACTCCAAACATAGATGGAGTCAGCCAAGCATAACATCTACCTTTATCATGACCAATGCAAACATTAGTTACCCTGCATATTTACAATCCAAGCAATTTAATCCTGCTCATGTAAATACAGGGTAAACCATGGAGCTCTTTAACAACTCCCTGGATAAACAGAGCAAAATTTTTTTGGCTGGAGTGAGTGATGTAAATTCTATTTTTTGCCTCGGTATGACCAAAATAGGCCCCATGATGATGTTATGTGTGTTGAAAATGTAACAAGAGTTGATCAACATGTTCAGTTACAAAAGCACCTTCTAGCTGGTATATGTTGTAATAATATTTGTATAGATATCTTTACCTTTATGATTGTTGACCTCCAACTGACCTGTGTACTGTGAATGACATTTTTTCAGATGGTAACTTTTTGGCAGGGCAGTTTTCAAGGAAAGTCAATCTGCTGGCTCATTTCCAAGTATTTCTTATGTAGGTTTACTGGAATTAACTCTGTGCTTGTGGTATTGATGAGCCATAGAGTGTACACTACCTGCATCTTTAATGCTGAGTTGAGTGCCTGGAACTTTTCATTGTTTGTTTACCTCACAATTCAATAGTATTGCATCATTGTTGGTTGGCATTGTGATTCAGTTGGTACTGTTACCAGTGAGTCACAGTTAAGTGACCTAACAAACCTTTATGGATAAAGTGCTTGAATATAGACCCCCATATGCTGCAATTGTCCTTGCTGTACTGTATTTTTTACCTAGCATAGGTTTCTATGTATTCAGTAATGGATTTAAGTCCATGCTGTTGTGTAACAATCCTCAAAACATTTCTAGGGTAGTACGACCTGTGTGCTCATACACTTTGCCACTGACATTGCTTACAGATGTCTGTTCCTATTGAGTCTTTCTTTAAGTGTTAGATCAGTTTTGTGTTTTGGTTGATGGTTGGCATGATCATGGTGACCAAAATATAGCACTGTTAAAGGAGCCTAGTTGATATATCAGGGTTTTATTTTTTTCCCTTAGGTCAGTGGGTAGCTAGCTAGCTAGCCCCACCAAAAATTCCCAAAAGTTTTAGGGCTTACCAAAAAACAGTGCTCACAATTTGCATCTAAGTCTCCTTATGTATATATAAAAAAACTCTCCCAATGAAGGAGGGAGACCCCTCCCCCATGGTGGGCTATCCTCTGCAAGCAAAAATCTTAAGAAAAAAGGTATAGTCAATGTCCCTTATTCTGTGCACCTCTGGGAATGGAAGCCTACAGTAATGCATATTACTTATCACAGTGGAAACGCAAAAGCCTGGCCATTTGACTGTCCAAGCTGAATTGGGAGACATTTTTTCTTCAAAATGAATATACTCAAGGTTGGTCTTCAGCCAAATATCATCCACAAAGTTGGAAGTTATATTACCTCACTTTCTTCTGCAATATTTTTTGTGGAAAACTGTAAAAACTTGTGTCAGAAATTCACAATTTTTTTCTTGGTCAGACGAAGTTGTCAAGGTCCAGCAGTTTTGCAGCCTGTCTACTAATATGTATGTGCTTGCATAGCTGAATAAATGAACCTCCAAAAGTACATTACCAAAGTATGCCATCACTTGAATCTGGGGTGTACAAAATAAGGGACAAATTAATATGAAATCTTGCCTATAAAGAGGCTATTTTCAATCGGTTATAACTTCCTCAATTTCTATCTCACTGAAGCATGTTTTACATCAAATCGAAGAAAACAACTAAAAATTTTCTCTGTTAAAATTGTTTTGACAAATGGTGAGTTGATGAAAATGTTTACAAAAAACTGCTAAAAGTGTGCAATATTCCATATAACCATGCTGTATATCTTTTTAAAGGCAGTTATGGCTTGTAGATACATGTACAATGGAGAGAAGCCATATATTCCAACCTCTTAGAATATTAGATAATTTGTATATGTAGAGCAAGTGTACAGTATTTTTAAACTATAAATTGCATATAGCCCATAACAAACCTCTCCTTACCTGCTATTTCCATGTAACCTTCATTTACCCTTTTTGTTAAGAATCATCAGAACTTGCATTTTTGTTATTATACTAGATTGAAATCACACAATAACAAAGATGCCAAATTTATTTCATAATTACATTTCATACATTTTGTTTTTATATTTGCTCCATTATCCTATGATACTAAGGTCCTTTTGTCTACCAGGCTACAAAGGCTAAATGGCTAATCTTGTTTCCTGAATGTGACTCTTTTTGGAGGTGTGCCACGTATCATGTGATTTCTGACAATACTTCTAGCTTCTTTTTTTTCACATGTGCAGTATAATTTGTGAAATTTATATTATATAAAAATGTGAAATTTATATTTTAATTTACATTTCAGAGATGAGATGGCCAGGGCAAAAATTACAATGTACACTGCTCCTTTATGATTATAGAACTTTCTTCTGATTTTATTTTAAACCTTGCTTTTGCTAAAATACTGACTTCAAGGAAGTTCCCCTTTTTGTACAGTATTTGAAGGTTGTGACCTTAAGTGGAACTTGAGTTTGTGAGTGTATGCATGCAAGGAGAGGTGAGAAACCTGCAAAGTCATTGGCATTAATATTTCAAGTATGGTGAAAGCTTATTCAACCTTACTGGATAAAAACCAAGGCTGGATAGTGGATTTCATGTTTCGATTGAAGTAGTATAATTTCTCTTTACATATCAATGTTAAAACTGGGGAAGAGTACACTGTGTGTGCCATGATGTAAATAAGGTATGTTGACATGCAACCAAAATGGAGCTGTTTTTACTCACCAAGTACAGAATAAAATCCCCTTGATTTTAACATCTGTTGAAATAGGCCTATCTTTTTATCTTTCCTGAGGTATCCTTCATGAGATACATGGCTTGAAAGTTTGATACTTCTGAAAATACTAACTTGCAAAAATAATTTTGTGGAATGTTGCACTGGTGTTAGTATTCTTTTGTTAACCCTGTACAAAGTATGTACCTCTCAACCACATGCCAGCTAGTGAATGGTTTGGTAGGAGATATTGGCATTTTTCAAGAAGACAACTTAAAGGGAACCGACTGCATGGTCAAGTGGTTAGAGCATCCGACTTGGAGCCGCAAGGTGTGGGGTTCGACTCCTGGCTGGGGCATATTGAAGGCTTTAAAAATGGGATCTACTGCCATTGTGGTTGGTGCTCAGCATAAGCAATGGAGTAGGGAAAACAAGCCAGTGAGCCACAACTGGAAGAAAGGCCGTGGCCAGCCTGACTTAAAACCAGTTAGAAACTGAGCTGTAAAACCTCATCTAACTAACTCAAGGGCTATTTCCGTATCCCAGACAGTTTCTGTTCTCACATCTAAGTTACCGTGCGTCTAGCCCTCCCAAAATTGTGTTAGGCTCCTCCTTATGCAGGCACAAACCTAGTTTATTGCTTAAGACAATATCCTGGTCAGGATGCAAGTCCCTAATGTGTAATCAGAACACTTTCTTTGCATTGTGTGAAATTTTAGCTACTCTGCATCTTTTGAATTTTCTGATTTTGATGTCAATCAAAGAACAGTTACCAACTGAGAGTTTTGGTTTCTCCTAACCAGAGATGTACTTGAGCTGATAAATGTTGGTCTTTAAACTTCAAAATAAACCATTTAGGGCATACCAAAGGGGAATTTTCATCATCCCAGACAGTTCCAGTTCTCCCAACTGTGCAACTTCTAGCTCCTCCCACAACTGTATGAAGCTCCTCCTTGTGCAGGAATAAACCTGTTTTATTGCTTAAGGCCATGTCCTGGTGAACATACAAGACTATAAAATGTAATAAAAGCACTCTCTCTGCCTTATGTGGAATGTGAGCTACTCTGCATCTTTCAAATTTTCAAACTTTGATGTCAATCAAAGAGCAGTCACCAACTGAGAATTTTGACACCCCCATACTAAAAATATACTTTGGAGTGGTGACTGTCTGTCTTTAATATAAAAACTATCCTTGAAATGAAGGTTGTTAAACAAAGGATAACTTTAGAAATATCTTGTTAGTCCCTCCTTACATGTATATTTGCATAGTGCTTATGTTTATTGATACCAAAGGTATGAAGTAAAAGTTACTCTAGGAGATGGTCAAAGTTTGGCTTTGGGATGAGATGTGGCTACTCTCTGTGTTTTGAATGCTTTTTAGGTAGCCCTGTATATGCCAATTTCATGTCACTACACCTTGAATAGCAGGCTTGAGCTACCCCCGCATTTGTGGTGTCAGGTTAGTTAGATAATATTTAACGACACACCAACACGAATGTGTTATATAGTGTCAACTAGATAAATTGGTTTCAAGTCCGCCCCTTTAGTTGCCTCTTCCGACAGGCGGGGAATACCGTGGGCATATTCTACAACCCCCAACCCACAGGGGGCTTGTGGTGTCAGGTACCTGCAGCCCTATCAGCGGGACTCTGAAGGAGTTGTGACTCCTACAGTAAGGTCATAATTGATATAATTGACCCAGGAACAAAAAACTCAGTAGCCATAAACTGTCAACTATTAGCATACCAATGATGTGTATTACTGTAGTAATCTAGTAAGCTTACATGGGTTTCTCAAGAGTTTAGTTGCCTTAAGGACAACATTGGAGAATCGTTGTGACCAACTGAAGGCAAAACTTGCCATTGAATGGAGAAAAAGATCAGAAGAGCCAGTTGTGTTGTAACACTTCATGAATTGAAAACCTGTAACAACACAAATATAAACTCCAAAATATGATTTTTGGGCATATTGTGGCAGTACTGATTATTACCCAGGATTCACGATTCCAGGGAAAGTGGGGTCGCTACTTGACTTGCGGCCAGGAGGCACAACTTTGAAGTACAGTCGATTAACCTGCCCAAGCCTTTGCACTGCCAAGCACTTGTATGTACATTTGTCATAGAATGTGCTCAAAGTAAGAAATCTTTTGTATTTTGTACATTTAGAGACATTGGTATAGCCATATTACTCACTTTGTCTGCCTCATTAATGGAAACTCAAACATTTCAATTTCTCAATTATGATATGAGAGTATTAATTTCATTGATTCAGAGTAAACCTACTGTACAATTCTCAAAGACTCATATAACATGTTCATGTAATTTTGAAATGTTTTCGTTGTATGTACTGATGAAGAGGAGGAAGTCCAATTAGGACCTTTGAGCTCACGTCTCAAAAATCCAGTTTCCTAACTCTTACTTGCATTAAACTTACTTGTGTTTACTCTGTAACTTGAAGCTGGTCTGGAATTGCTTTTACAAACACGAGTTCTTTTGCAAGACAACTTTTGCCAGTTTGTCTCACTACTATATCAGGGTTTTCCCTGGGTTTAGAATTGAACGTCGCGGGTCTGCCGCGTCCGACGGTGAATCGCCGGCCTGGGGGTGGGGTATAAGGGGAGGGGGTGCCCCCTCCCCTTTTCGAAATTTTTTGAATTTTAGAAGTGTCTAAACGCAAAATGGTAGCACTTTTGAGGCGAATCAGTCAACAGAATTTCTTTAAGTTTCCGCCAAAATATTCATCATGGGTGCTCACAAACTCGTAATATTTTAACCTCTCCAAATGATAGCGATCATTGGCTATTGTAATAGTTACCGCAATTTCTAATGCAGCACAGTTCAGGTACGTCAGAGAGCACACAGTACCTTTGCAAGTACGTATACAACGCACGTATAACGTTCGTAATTTTACATTAGCCGTGATAGGCACATGACATGGGCGCAAATAATTGCCTCACAGGGAATAGCGGAATTCAAACACGTGAAACTAAATTCTAGTGTTTGCACCGGGTAGAAAATTCGTACCTGGGTACCCGAAACGCATTACCCCCGGTACCCTGGTAGCCGACCGTAAACCTTGCAACATCTAGCCAAAATTTAGTGCATGCAGGTATGCAAATACAATTCAAGACTCCACCCATCGGCCCTTTATCTCTGGCCGGATCGATTTCTTGAAAACAAAACGTCACATTTTTCTATATCTACAATGTGCCGTTGGTTCATAATGTCGTAAGTTTAGAAATCAGACGGGAACTAATAATTTGACCATATACTTTAGTGTAAATTTTAAACAAGTCCTATCATTACCTTCCGTGGCTTTGTGTCCAAGTGTGCCGTGCATCGGAACCCCCCCCCCCCCCAAAAAAAAAGAAAAAAAAATACTTCCAGTTTGTCACTGCAACTTCTGTACTGTACTGTACCCATAGAAATAAAAGTAACTTACTTTTATTTCTATGACTGTACCTCAACCATGTGTTCAAATTTCTCGTAAACTGCTTTCTTGTTACTCTTATGAAAAATCCACTACCTACTGTACCTTCGTGATAATGACAGTAAAAATCTTTCTAATGCATCTCCTGGCCGAGATTTCACCCGCACAGTACCGTTAAAAATGTACGGTAAGATACGGCAGACACCGTGCACGTACGAACGTTCGTTCGTTCGTTGCCGTTCTGGGTGCTCTCTCTGTCAGACATGTTGTGCATATTGGAGCAAAGCACATGACTTTGGCACGTTCCACTTTTCGTGAATGGGGGGTACGTAAAATACTGGGAAAATATTTTGCTCTTTTTCGCCATATATTTAGGAAACTTTGGACGTAAAAATTTTGCAAGTAGTTTGAATAGCAATAAAAAATTACGAGCAACATAAAGATGGGAATCATTTTAGTATGTAAGGTAGAACCAGTATAGAAGTAACAGGAAAGAAGATTTTTTCGCGGGCACGCAGCGAAAATACACCTTGAAAGAATGTGTATGATTTTAAATCTGATGGAGTGAATTTTGCTTCAGAAAAAGTTTCTCCACCAAAAATACGAATTTTTGGCGATTGATTCGAGACAAAAGAATATTATTGTGGTTTATATAAGTGCATACCTTATGTAGACATAACTGTATTACCAAAATTTACCTCTTTAGACCATGAAATCACGTCATGTTAATATTAGTGATAACTTGACAAGTATGAAATCTAGCAATATTGTCGAGCCACGTACCGTATATCCATTTGGGTATGTGTTTATAGACCAGAGATATGTGTAAAATTTCTAGTAGGTCTTTCGCGCTACTTCCGGGTCTGAATTTTGGAACGGTAACCATCCACACGCACTGCGTGCAAGTGTATATGAGCTGTCTTTTTACGTTCATTTCTAGAAATAGGCTAGGCATACAGTATAGTACTGTAGGCCTATGTTGTTTCGTTATCTAGTATAGGGAGGCTAATGTTAGAACACGCATCGCGGGGCTTGTTTCGTGCAATTTAACAAAAGCATGGTACGGAAACAGACAAAACCAACTCCATGTCAACATAAACGTGAATGAGATGAGGGTAAATACATTTTGTTTGTTGCAATAACCATCCTATTTCGCGAAGATTAAAAGGAAAAGATTGAAAAAACGCTACCCGGGTAGTAACAGCATCGATCGGGTACCCGATGCAAACACTACTAAAATAAAAAGTAACACATCCAAAAGTTCATACTATGAAATTTTTAATGAAAGACACGCAAATTCTGTGCATCCGAGATTCTGTTTTACATTGGAGTTGCATTCCGAGGCGGGGCTTTATTCTTTGTGACCATGAAGATATGAAATGCAGGATTTTCAAAGGGTTGGGCAGGTCAGCTGGTTGAGGTGTTCAATTGTTCACCAGGTTTGTGTCGGAAGGCGAATCTCGCCGGTGTTCATCCACGCTGACTCTGGTATAGGGCCCGACCTTGAAATGTTTACATGTGGTATCACGAGTGCAGACAGTATAGACTGTCCGCCGAGCGGGCAACGTGTGAATGAAAGAGGGCTTGCTGAACTCTGTGTACGTGTGTGGCATGCATACATACCGAACGCTTAGCTTTCTGTTTGCATCTTGAGACTTGCGTGTATTACCGTAGGTATGAGCATGACAGTACTACAGCGAAGGTAGTACTAACATGGCTCGTAGTTTTGCCGTGACAAGGTTTCGCAAATAAGCTTGTGGTTTCACGGCACATTGTATTAACAAAAAGGCGATCGTTGACAAAGTTTAAGTAACATTTTTCAGGGTACCGGAGGAATTTTTGAACATGGCGGCTGTTTTTTGAACGTCGCGGCCTTCTTGTTTTTGAAGTTTGAACGTCGCGTGCCGCGACGTTCAAAAGGCCCAGGGAAAACCCTGTATATGTGTATTTTGTATTCTGCTCCAGTAAGTGTTCATAATTAAACCAAAGATGTGTGAATGATATGCTTAACGTGATGTGAATGTTAGACAGTTTGTCAACTTGTAAGAAGCTTTGGGTGTAGTAACTCACCAGGGTACACAAAATGGGACCACATGTCGTAGGTTGTATGTGGCTCTTAGTAATTGGTTGCATATACAGACACAGGAGACCACTAAAACTGGTATACCAGTCTGAGAATAAGACTGATCCATCATGCGGAAGAGTAACTAAAACACACACAAGCACACACACACAGAGAAAATGATTAGCTCAGGCTCAGCAAATTTATAATAACTATGCTTTGATATGTCCACTAAGTGTTTTCTAATAGCAAGTTACCAGTAAGAACACTTATACACTGTACATGGTTTCAAATTTTTGGCATGTGTATACATCTTCCTGTACATTGTTGTGATTCAATTCCTGGAAGTACATTGGACATTCCAAGTTGTTTATGTCTTCAATTTTATGGGCAAACAATTCAATTCAATTCCATTATTTTTCATATATGTACATAACTCATCAACAAAATTGAATTTAAAGTGACTTAGTTAACATATGATGATCACTAGACAAATAATACTGTTTATCAGAACTAGTGGCCATGAAACAAAAGAAGAAAAAGAAGAAAAGCAAGAGGTGATCAGAGGTATAGAAAGAAGACATTGACTTGTCTGGATACTACAGTAAGACATTCAGTTGAACCAAACGTGAATGTTTAGAGCTTAGAAGTGATAACAGCTTATGAGTTTGTATTTAAGATTCTTTTGAAAAGAATGAAGTACTAAATCTAATGAAGCACTAGATCTTACATCAAGGGGAAGGTTGTGCCAAATACTGTAACAGTAATCAGGGATTCTGCCAGAAACTCAAAGGGGGGGGGGGGGGGGAATTTATTACGCTAAACCCTGAGTCCAAATTGGTGCTGTCCTTGGCCAAGTTACAAGTGGGTTCAGGGGGACAAAAGCTTGCTTCAAGGCCCGTATAAGGTGCAGTTTGAATGGTTTTACAGGCCATTCAAACATTGCCGCAAAAGTGTCCTCTTCTTAAGTAAGAAACAAAGATATTGACAATTTTTTATATTTAAAAGAAAAGGGGGGGGGGATTTTACCCTCCTTCTGGAAAGGTGGGAACAAAGCCCCCCCCCCTTTCTTCCCCTTGATGGAAACCCTGGTAATTTTGAAGAAGTAATTTGCCATGCACATATTTATGACGTGATACAGAAAAGAGATTGTTAATACGAGCATACATCATTATTTCAGTTTTATGTGGGGGTTCTATTACATTTTCCAGTGACTGTGATAGTAAGTTATGATGGTATTTGTATAGAAGTACTCCCGTACAATACATAATAAGTATCTTCGATTTTTATGAGGTCACAATCCAAGTACAACTAATCGGTTGAATAACCTCATGGTTTCTTTGTAAACAGCTTGAGTTTATATTGTAGTCTGAAGAGGTTTAAGTATAGTGGCACAGGCTGTGCCGTAAACTTCAATAGCATATTAGAGAGCATAGAATAAACAAAGGAATAATAAATCTGTATTGCCGTATCAACTGGAAGGATGTCACTTATGTGGTAGAAGTTACGGATGTACTTAAAGAGGGAGTTAAGTAATTCATTCACATGCTGCTTCCAAGTTAAATTCTCGTCAAGTCAATTAAGTACTTTGTGAAAGGTGACTTAAAAATTTGGGTAACATTACCGCATAAACTCTCAGAACATACATGCATGATCATTTTGTTTACCTGCATGAAAAATTGTACAAGTGGTCTTTCCAATTTGCAGTGTATGAAGTTTATTTGATTCAAACCAAATTTTTAATAGATTTTAGAGTTGGAGTAGCCATTTCAATTAACTTTGTACAGTTTTGTTAGCCAGGAAGACTTTGATATCATCAGCAAAAAGGCAAATTGATACATTGGAGGTAGCATTTTTGTTAACATAGATATAATAAGCAAGGTTGAAGGATTAACAGTCACCCAACTCTTGGTTAGAAATGTCAGCTAAGGCTTATCAATCTCTTATTTCCCATCACTTTGACCCCCTCTCATATAGTATTATCTACTTTGAGAAAAGGTGCATTATAAGCACTGCTATATTATTTTTATGTTTTGTACCAGAAGATATAGTGAAGGTAAAGCAAAGCAATAACTCATCTGGTACAAATTTGACAATTTAGTTACAGAAACATTGTCACATGATTAAAAGAGTCCTAAATGAAGTGATAGGACAAGGCGATTTTCAAGTTGGGATGATTTTATTTCCCCTCAATCAATGTCTCTAATCTCCTCCCCCTCCCCCATCCAAGAAATAAAATTTATAAAAGTTAATTACATATTGACATGAATTTGATGTTTGACACAAGCTGACATGACCATAGAGTCCTGTAGTGTGATGTTTGCATGCATTATAATAATTGCTCTCATTAAAATTGTGAGAAGCATGAGTAAGAAGCATTTATAAAATACTAAGATTTTCAACTATTTCTACTGTACACAACAACTGACTTTGTGCCAAATTGCCAGCAAAGTTTTACTTTCAAATAAATGTTCAGCTATGAGCTAGTGCAGCCAGTTGAGGTGCTGCAATAATTTGCTCTTGATGCTTGTCATTAAAACTCGGATGTATTTACCATGTGTCACTCTAGTTATACTCCTTGTCATATCATCATACGATTTATACTGCATTCCTTTCTTTTGGGGTTTTCCTTGTATTTTGTGTGAAGCACTTTGAGACTGTGTTCAAGGTATTCTGGTTCTGTTTATTATTTTTACTATTTAATTTTGATGAAGTGTGGGCGGGGCTTAACATACAAAAAACTGAAAAATATTTTTTCAGCACTAATAATAAATAAATACTGTGATCTCAAATGTGTGTTAGTACTGTGTGGCAGTTGACTTGGAGCAATAACTCCTGTCTTTATAATGCCATCACTGAATGTCACAAGGGATGTTGGACCAGGGAGTTGCTAAATAGCAACTCCGTGGTTGGACCAGGAAGGAAGTCCCAGCAATGTTACTCAGAAATGATATAACTCACAAACATGTTATCTATCAAAATTTGATTGTTGCATATATTATCTTTCATGGTGTAAAACCAGGTACTGTTGGTACCAGTTGAAGTAAAAATATATGGTAATTAGCAGAACTGGAAAAATTGATAGTAGAATGAAAAGAAGGACATACAGGAGTGAACACTTTTATAGTAGACTCATTGCAAAACTCATTGGGTCAACTTGAGTGTGGGTTACTCATCATACTAGATCTTTATTGAATACAGTTGCCAACAAGTTACATTGTCATCCTTCATGAAGATAGTACCATAAACATACAGTAAGTTGCATAAAACGAAAAGAAAGCCTTTGGAGGCAAAAATGGTTTTCTTGAATTTTGATTGGTATGGGTTTCATTATACCAGTTGTCTTGTTTATAATACCATGAATGCTTTGTTTCATATTAGTGCATGACCATGTGGCGTATATTTTTTGCCTAGACTTTTGTCAAGACCCAGTTGTTATTGTGACTTTAGCAAAGTCATTGGAACTATAACCAGGGAGTTGGTCCATGGCAACTCCCTGCTTTAACTACTACACTTTTCATGTTCTGTTTTTATTGTATGCTAATTATTATAACCAGTATCAAGAAATAAGAAATGAAATTCAAGCTGGAAACCCTGCCATTTTTTAAATGTCCTGGTACAAGACATACAGTCATATCCTTGGAGATGTGTAATGTAATGCTCTTTCTGCACTTTGCGGTACCATTCGTATTTAAAAAATAGAAATTAAGATCACTTTATTTCTTTGGGACACTTGCAAAGAGGTATATGCAATTTGCTTTTTATCATGACAGTTGACTTAGTGGATGTCTCATTAGTACTACTAATTGGGTATTTTTGGCTGTTTACTCCTCAAAAGACATAAATATGAACATCCATGTTCATGTGTCATGTGCATGTATTCCAAATCCATTTATCATTATGTCACAGTGATGTTTTGTCCTTGGTCATTCCAGATTTCTAAGTCCCCATCCCGTTTAAGCAATGGCAACAACAGTAGACTTAATCCTCCCACTTCTGCAAGAACCGCAAGCCCCAAAGCCTCAAGACGGACCCCAGGAGAAGCTGGTAGCAGTCACACAAGAGCGAAGAAGACCACCCACACTGCAGGAAGGGGGACCTCTCCAGATGACCACAAAAAAACTAAAAGTAAGTTATTATACTTAGTTTAGAAGCAATAATTGGATGATGCCAGTTGTTTGCTCAAATGCCCCCCTCCTCACTCCAAAAAATATCTATATATATATATATATATATATATATATATATATATATATATATATATATATATATATATATATATATATATATATATATATATAACAAGGCACCAAAAAGCATCCAGATTGAATGAGAATGTGTATCCTGTGTTTAGAGAATGCCCCCCCCCCATCCCTTTTTTTTTTGGTTGTACCAGTTTGGTAGTTACCAACCACTATTGGTGATACCAGGGATTGTGAATACATTGCAACCTGCACCACCTGCTTGTACAGTAATCACTGAGTTGTGTTTTCTGTCATGGGCTTGGCATTGTTGTGGACAATAACCCAGCCATTTTATCACCCTTAATTCAAATATGACTACTGTATCTGCAGAACAAAGACTCAATCCAGGTAAACAATCCACAAACACCACCTTGCCAAAATATCAGGTTTCTATTTACTGCATTTTATCAGAGATAGTTGTAAACACTGATTCTGAATCATTTTAGTTGAAGGTTGTGGAAGGAGAACACATCATTCTTTCCAAGTTAAACTTTTCTAACCTTACAGTGTACTGTCCTGTTTGAAGTATTAGTCATACAGTTTGTTTACACTTTTTCCTATGTAGAACCCTTCTGCTATTGTAACATATATTTGTGTGTCAGAGTTCAGACTATGTTTATCTTGACACAAACAGTTGAATGCGAAAATGATAATGTTTGCATTTATTCCTGTCTGCAGTAAAATGTTTTTGCTATAACAGATTCTGTGCTCTATCCTTATTTTTAGAAAGATTGAAGGTCAAGGAAATAAAAATATATTTCAAGTCAGTCAGGAACTCATGAATCTGTCTTGTGCAGATCTGCTAATTCCTAATGGAATTAATATGAAGGAAGTATCAAATTAGAGAACATAGATCCATGGCAGCAGAATAGAAAAGTATTTCAAATTGTAAAAACAGTTACCTATTAAGGGGAACATCTCAGTCACATTGTCCATAAATTAGCTCAATTCAACTTCAGTCTACCTCATTCTGTATAGAAAAAACTGTTTTGAAATAACAAGTCTCTTCTCTTTGGAAAGATATTATTTTGTATTTTAAGTGTCTGGAGTCCTTTGTTTATCTTTACTGAATGACAAAAAACCATTGGAAAAGCCCAATGGTTCACTGATACTTCTTTAACCTCTCAGCAGTTAACAAAAATGCATGTATTAGGGAACAAAGTGAAGAGGAATTTTGATCCAAATGGAACATTACTTAAGGGTTGCATTTGTGATAAACTTGTGAATGACTTGTCCAGACATGTCTTTTGGGTACAGTGTCATGAATTCGACTACAACGGTTGCATTACCTTTGGTTGTGATTATGAGTAGCCTGGGTATCAGAATATAATTGTATCTATTTCATGAGCATGAGTATAAAAATTTGCATTAACAGCAATGCATAACTTTAAAAGTCTGTGAGTACACGTCCATTCTCAGGACTGGAGTACTAGTTCAGGCAAGTGTGAGAAAGGGTGAGGAGAAAGGAGGGTGAGTTAAGAAGTAGTATACAAAGTAGTTAATAGATGATGAGGTTTGATGCTATGCTATTGGACGAGAGGTTGATGCTCAGTCAGCCTGCTAAGTGATATCCTTTGCTCAATATTGTACTGCAACTTTATTTGCAAAAAAGAGAAAATATGTTTATTTTACTGAAAGAAAGTATAAAAATACAATTTGAAAAAAATTACTCCCCCTGAAAAATCTTGCTGCTAGTGCATCATTTAAGCTGGTTTTTCATTTTTTTGTATGCAAAATCTGGTTCAGAGGCCTTCAGAGTCACTTTGTGTTAGGTAATTTGCAGGTCTGATGAGGAAAGTAATACTATGTATATAAGGAAGCGAACATCTGAAAAGAGACATTGTAGAAAAATTAGTGAGGAAGGCTGAGTTTTTCTTCTGCTTAAGACCAGCAAGCATATCTACTGTAACCTTTGTGGACTCAAGCCAAACTTTCAGAATAGGAGATGGCTGTCCAATGGTATATGCCAATTCAGTGACCAGTATAAATTGTGTTAAGCGACTTCCTTGGCCATTGAGGAGCAAATTTTTATTATGCATTAAGCATGGGAACTAATTTTTGCATTATTTCTTTGTTTGTGTATCATACAGACTATAAGTGGTATTGCTCTTATTGTAATGTGCAATGTTCAAGTGCCAATGGCCTTCACATGCATTGCCTGAGTGAGACTCACCAGAGCATTATCACATCAGACGAGGGACGCGATTGGAAACACCGCCCTCCTCCAAGGGGAGTGACGAGCGATGAATATATTCTGTGTCCTGAGTAAGTACTCACCCCTTTCCTTTCTTTCTTGCATTGAGAGTTGATAATGGTCTCATGTTTTTATCAGGTATGCTTTAAAAAAATTGTGGATGACATTATTTAGGGCTTTATTTCCAGAAGTATGGGAAGTAGAGATAAAAGCTTAATTCTCCTTTTCAGAGTAGTTATACTTTTCTTTAAGTTGGATGTAATCAGTTTGAACATTTATGTCTAATAACTTATCTGAATATCCTCGAGTAAGTTGGTACATATGACAAAGTGAAAAATTATTTAAAATGTAGTCATGCTGTGTATATCATCTTTATCAAAATGAAAACACCATTGGTCAAAGTTTTCAGAATTTTCAAGTTGAAGATGTTAGTCCTTTTATCTTTCTCCTCCATTCTATACTTCCACCACATTTAGCATTGATTGGTTGCAGTGGACAACTGCTAACCCCTTCCCTTCCCCTTTACTGGAAGGCTGGTTTCCCACCCATTCCCTTTGTAATGTGGTCATTTGTTACTTTTATTGTTACTCATCCTGAGGTAAGAGTAAAGTAGGTACAAAATAAATGACATGCATATGGGACCTTCTGTTACATGTCCGTTATTTCAGATCGGAAAAATGCCGTTTCTCAGAAAGGTGCACCTCTGCTCACTCAGAAGAGGAGCTTGGTGAGTGGAAAGAGCGATATCGGTACCGACTGATGAAATGGCAGAAAGCCAAGGATAAACAGCTACATGGAAGCAGTTTTGCTGAACAAGTCTTGGAAAAGTGGTATTCCTCTCCATCTCCGACTAGTGTGGTAAAGATTTGTACCATCTTTCTTCGTTTCTTTGATGCACTTACCTAATATCATAGTAAGCATGTGACACAGTCACTAATGTAGCACTTACATGGCATAAATTTGAGTGGCAAGTTTTGAACATTGAAAATTTTTACTAATGCAACAGTGTCATGGGAAGCTCATTAAATAAAGATGTAAAGATCTTTAGTAATAATTTTTGCCAAAAAAAAAATAATATTATAAATTAATGACATGTACAAGATTGTCAAGTGCAGCTTTCATTTCTGAACTCTTTGCCGAGTTAAGATTTTTTAATTGGAACATAAAATTTGAATATTCTAGTAAAAGATGTACTGGTATGGTGTGTATGCTGCAAGCAGATAAGTAAACTGAATAAGTTACATTAAATCTAATAAATATAACCATCTTGCTATTTTCTACTTTCAGATTGTTGACACATTAGATGATATTAAAGTGACTGTTAATTCTGACCTCAATATATCTATATCAAGTAAAAACTCTGCACACTGCTGGACGTTTACTTTGCAGTGTAAGGTGAGAGCTGTTTGACATGATGTTATGTTATTAAAATCTTTGGCCTGTCTCCAAAACTACTGCTTCATTCGCCTGATCCGGGTACTGATAGGGGTACCCTGGTGACTCTGTCCATATCCTCTTCCCCTGGACAATATCTGCCCGGACAATTCCCCCCTAGACAACCCATCTGGAACAATTCGCCCTCACTGTGGGACAATTGCCACCTGAACATCACCCACCCTGGGCAATTTGAACTCATACAATTCTCACCCAGGACAAGTCCAGATTTTATGTGGGGAGGTTGTCTGGGGGGATAATTGGAATGGGTGGGTAGTCTGAGAGTAATATCTGGGGTAGGGGTTATCAGCAGGGGGAGGGGAATTGTCTAGGGGCAGTTGCCAGGTCATGACCTAATAATGCTGAGCTGCTTCTGTGGGCCCTACTATTGAGTTTCTACACCTCACCTTGGAACTTCCTAAATCAAGTTAATACTAAAAGGGCTATTTAGGAACCATGGGAATGAAATTTTTATGATTGTTTCAGCCAACTTCTTTATCTGAGTTTCTGAAATGAGTTTTGGAGTTAACATATGTCAGCTTTGTGTGTGTCTTTATTTTGTTTGCAAAAGGGCAACCAGGAATGCTTCTTATTCATAATGGTTTTCAAGAGCAATTTAAATTTAATTCATTGGGTTAAATACAAAAAACAGCCACATGCCCAAGACGGCTTGGGTAGGATCTATTCTGGAGTCAACGCCTGGAATGTGGGGCTTAGTAGTAGGATCCTATGGGGAAATAAAAAATGTATTCATGGCTGCAGTTTTGCTTACAAGCAGGGAGACAAGCCCCCCCCCCCACATACAATTACCCATGGGAGTGTATTTCACATCTCTTCAGGGAAAATGAAGGGCTTTTTTTGTGTGGTTTTCTAGTGAATGACAAGCACTGTACTTTTCCTCATTTTTATGTTTCACATATTTTCTGTCATTTTATGCTTTGCATTGAATGTCCTTTTTCTCAGGCAACTAAATTATTACAACGGATTGCACTACTCTACGATGTACATCGCCCTCACTTTAACATCACTCACATCTTTCATGGTGACTTAAGACGTCAGACAGAACAAGATATACCCAACCTCTGCCAAGAATGGACTATTCCATCCAAGTACAACACTCCCAACAAAACCAAAGACCGCATCTACCGAGTGAAACTTCAATTTACCTCTCAGATATTCGGTACCTTCCGCCAGTCCATCATTTTTGACTTCGGCGGGGAACCTTATTTGATAAAACGTGTGAGCGCTGACTGTGTGTCTGCATCTGACAAGCAGCAGCTTGATGAAGTCAGGGAAACTTTTTTCAGTGTTAGTGATCGGTGGGATAATACCACAAAGAAGGTCGTCCAGTTCTTGCCAAAGCCACCGTTTGGTATGGAAGAAGATGAAGAGTTGGGATCCAAATACCGTCCCCCGAGATCAAAAGAGGAACTCATACCACAGTCAGTATTGGAAAAGTATTTAACTAAATACAATTACAAGACAAGAATGCATGAACTGCTCTACATCGAAGAAATGACACAGTTTAAGGAAATGTCCAAGTAAGTTTTTATTTCTTTCTTAAGTTCTGCTGCATTTATAAAATTCTTTGCATAAGTCAAATTTTTGCTTTTTGAGGTGGTAGAAGGATTACATTTTAATGCTTTGGTAGTCCCCAGAAAAACTGTGATAGTGGCATTAGTGACTTTACATAATTCCTAACTTAAAGCCCTTCTCATTACAGTGAAGTAGATTTGGACTCATTTGGGATGAGAGTGTTTTTGGCACCAGCCTGTTCTTTTTTGCTATCTTGACTGTACTTAAATACTCTGAAGGATGTTTTCTCTTGCATCTGGTTATGTGAAACTGATGTGGTACTGTTTGGTGGTTTTATATTTTGCCAGTAGTGTTTTCAACATTATTGTCATTTGGAGGCTCTTTAACTCAGTCATGCACAACCGTTAGACTGGTGATTCCATGAAAACCTGTACATGTTTTTGACAAAGAGTCACAATTCTCAACTTAACTGTAGTACTCACCAATCTTACTCCTTTGAGGTGCCATGTCTTTATATACAGTGGAAAAGAGTTCTTAAATTTACCCCAGGTTACTTTTTCAAAGGTATATCAGTAGAAAATGTTTTAAATCCTACATGAGTTGTTTGTTACTTTCTTCCTATCACACCTCCCCCTGTGGGCTGGGGGTTGTAGAATATGCCCACGGTATTCCCCGCCTGTCGTAAGAGGCGACTAATGGGGAGGACTTGCACTGCACTCGAACTGTATTTGAAACCAAAATTGAATCGTATTTATCTAGTTGACACTATATAACACATTCGTGTTGGTGTGTCATTAAATCTCATCTAACTAACTAACTAATTCTTCCTATCACAGGTTCAATGTCCGTACAAGTCTACATGTGATAAGCAGCTTTTTGCTGGTACCGTCTCGAGGTGCAGGTGCCAGGTACGCCCAGGGAGGGGAACTGTTTGCACTGCTCAAGTTGAACAATGAACTTTCAAGCGATACAATGGGGGGCAGATTGATCCTGAATAACTGCAATTCAGCCCTGCTTGCCAAAGTCAACGGCGATAAAGCAGATTTGACAGTTTATGAAGCACTGATTGAAGAGAAGAGCAAAGATGCTATCTATTTTAGATTTTCAAAGAAGTGTGTGGAAGAATTGAATGTGAAGGCAGATGACATGGTAGAGGTGGAACTACAATTTCAGTTGAACAGGTATGGTTGCTATAGTAACAGAAGGGTACTGCAATGTGACGGTTATTTGCACTGGTGCTTGGGCTAAGTTGATAAAGGTGGTGGCAGTTGAAGAAATGAGGACTAGCAACAGGGAGGTTTGGGGTTTGATCAATGGGTCATAGAAAAGTGGTTTATTCAAGAATAAAAGTTTCCTTATGTTAGATGCCATTTCAAATGCAAAAAGTGAAAGTGGGCCCCACAATTGTAATGTTGAAAATCCAACCTATCTTGAAGTTGTATTTTCAAAGCTTTATGACTTCCTACACAAGTGTGTGTGACACAACCTGCAACAACTTCCTTCCAGTAGTGGAATTACCGTACTATTTATATACTATACTGTTTTTTCAAGCTGATGCAATGTGAGCACAAAAAGAATAATTGAACTCAAGGTCTGTTTATAGACAGACCTATCTTGTATGCATATCAACCTTCAACTTGATTTATGATTTCTCCTGGTATGCTTTTTTGTGTCTTTGAGTTTAATAATTTGTTGATGATCATTTCTTTCTTCAGATTACCACTGTGTGAGTGGCACTATGCAGTTGATCAAATTAGCGACCTTGATCTGTTGTTTCCCAATGTCCGCATCATGCCATCCATACCATGGACACCAGATAAGTAAGTGTGAACAGTCAACAAACCTTCGTCAGGGTGTGAGCATGCTCAGTAATTTAATTATACGTCAAACAGATTAACATATTTGGAAGGGAAGTGCATTGAAACATCGAGAAACAGAAGTTGGCCGGAGTGATCCTGTATTGATGTATGTAGGATGGTGCTTACATTGTCATACTCAGGGCTGGAGTTCCAAATTACTGTATGTGAAGGAAGCTTCCTCCAATGACCTTAAAACCCTCCTTTTGATATTCAGATCAGCAATTTGCTTGAATTTGACTCAAACCGTATGAATGTAATTATTTTGCATAGTACTTAAAAGAAATGTTACCAGTGTTCTTTGCTTCTTGGGTTTTAATGTAAGTTGTCATTCGGGGAAATTAACATTTCCTGGCAAGTCATTGTTACTACAAAACACTTGATCTAATTTAGTCAAGTCGTAAGCGTGACTTTGTCAATAAACCAGAAAGTTTGGTTAGAGTAACAAGTATGATTTTGAACAGCTGGGAACAGGTGTAAGTATAAATAGCTGAGTGACATATGAGTACAAACAGCTGAGTACATTTATGAGTACAAACAGCTTTATAGTACAAGTATGATTTTTAACAGTTAAGCGGGGTTGTCATATTGGCGTTATCAACTCCAAAAGCATGGTATTTAGCATTTTTGCGATGTTGTTGGCGTGCAGAGTTTTAAAACATACGCCAAACAGCATTTTGGCAGTTTTTGGAATTTTTTACATTTTACTATCAAGTTTCCTTCAAAAATGTATGTTTTTCTACAATTTCCATAGGAAACTGTGGCAAAATTCATTTCTATGCCCCCAAATTCATTCTAATGGCATAATTGGATGAATTAACTGGTCAGTCTTTGCATAAAGCAGGGCTGTTTTACTACAAATTGATGCAATTAGGAGTGATAATTTTCATTTGGCATTTTTTCAACAATATTGAACACCAAATTTGGCCGGTTGCCTCACAGAAAATCTGGCAGCCCTATTGTTGAGTACAGTTTTAGGTACAAATAGCTCAGTACACATATGAGTACAAACGACTAAGTTATCATCTGAGTACAGACAGCTTTAATAATACATCTATAGTATCAGCACAAAACAGTTACAGTAGTACTTGTGGGAATGTAGCTATCTCTAATTGACAACTAAGGTCAAATTTAACTTCAGTACCATGATGAGGACAGTGAGCCTTGTACCATTGTGATTACAAATAAGTGATTACATTTGTGAATGTAAAGAGCTGGTAACGACTGTAAGTACAAAGATATGAATACAATTTTACTTATGGATTTTATTCTGCTTTTGCTGTCAAACTAACCACACATACTTTGAAGTATGGTAACAATATTGATTTTCACCTGCAGTCACCCAAGTTTGATTGAGCTTTATCAATGTTAATTCTTGTATAGTTCTTTTAAAGCATTTGACAAAATTTTTCAGACTGTTAAATTCATGGATGATAATTCCTTCCTGTTACCTAAAATGTAAAATCTTAATGTTTCAGTGATGTTTATATAAAGAAAATAATGAAAGATACTGTAAGGATAATATGTGAAGATATAAAAGATGTTGCTGATGGCTCAAAATACAGTTGGAGTTTATTTCTACTGGCAGAACTCTACATTAACACTTGCGCGATTGTTCGGGGCAAGTGAAAATTTTCCAGGGCAAGCTATCTCTTGAACCAACATGCCCTAATTGGCAAGTGGTAGCTCCTCTCTCAATTTTTAAAGTGGAAAGAAAAGGTACTTAAGCACAATGGGAAGTAAAATCTCATTTCACAAATCACAAGACTCTTGAAAAAATGGGTTGAGGGTTTTTAGACTCTTGAGTTGACTGTAGAACTCTTAAATGAAAAGACTGTTCATTACTCTAAAATGTATAATAACTTTTTTCATCTCCAGAAATTGAAGAAGGGTACAATTTGATAATTGTGAGGAAGAATTTTAGGGATTTTTGTCACCTGTGTGACTGTATAAAACTGTGTGGGAAATTAATATTTCCCCATCTGACCAGAAGGGCAAGTGTAAAAATGCCAGGGCAAGTGAATTTCAGTGGTTGCTTGCCCAATTTTGCAAGTGAGATTGAAAGCAAGTGTGGTGCCCTGATTGGTCTTACTGAAAGCTGTCTTCTTTGTTTCTCATCAGACAATGGAGTGACAAACTGGATCCTCGAATCAATAGCAAACAGAAGGAAGCAGTGATGGCTATATCAGCTCCTTTGGACGTTTCCCTACCTCCAGTATTCCTGGTGGGGCCTTATGGTACTGGAAAAACGTTCACCCTAGCCCATGCTACAAAATTCATTCTACAACAGGAAAACACCAGAATTCTTATATGCACACATTCTAACAGGTATGACTAGCCCTTCCATTGTTAAATTTCCTTTGTCAGAACCAAGTTTCCATTAAATACCGTCTGTGGAATTGTTTGCATGAGAAGCGTTATGTTACATCTTTACACCAGTACTTTGTCATGTATCAACCAGGTTGATCAGAGACAGACTCTCAGTGGATTATTTATTTTATCTGGTCTGGATATTTTTCTGTCTATTGTATGCACATTAAAAAGCATATTAAATATGTATGTGAAACATCAGTAGCACTGCTTCCTAATTGGACTGGCAGATCTCACTAGACTGGCTACTGATGAAGTAAATCTTGGTTTCAGAAAGGTTGGATGCATTACACATTAGGGAAGACCGCTGCTAGAAGTGTCCACAGTTTGGGGTGGCATGTAATAGAAAGGATATGATTGGAATTTTGAGCCAGGTAAATATGGGACTGGAGATTTTATTTAGGGCAGCCAGGGTTATTTTTATGATGCATGAAGATTAAAAGTGAAAACTGGCAACTGTTTTATATGCAGAATACACAAGGAGCCTGTTTTATTGTGAAATTATGTTCATAACCATAATGGCTCAACTGAATAATCACAATAAATCAGGAAAAAGCCCAATATGGTTCAGGATGTTAAGTGGTCAGTTACAAACCTTTTACCAGACCTTACTTTGTAGGAGAGCTGGTTTGAAGTATGGTGATGCAAAACTAGGACAGTACATCACTATTAAAATGTTGTGACTACTTTATTAATAGTTTAGTTTCAGACCAATGCAGTTTCAGAAAAATAACTTTCCTGGTCAAGAGTTATGAGGAAAGAAATAAAGGAAATATATAAAGCAATATGTAGATCTATGACAGATCCTCTTCTGGAAAAAGTGACTTTGATATGGTGGAGCTGTGCATTGTCAGCATATTGGTGGCAGTTTTTGAGTTTTGCGTTTCATGTGTATCGAATATTTGAACCAAAATTTCCACTTAATGTGAACACCAGATATCTCTACTAATGATTTTTCCCTCCCAGTGCTGCTGATCTGTACATTCGAGATTACTTCCACTCCTATGTGGAAGCTGGGAACACTGCTGCACGCCCTCTACGTATCTACTTCAAAAACAGGTGGACGCAAACTGTCCATCCTGTCGTTCGTCTGTACTGCCACATGTCAGAGAACGAAGATCGATTCCTGATGCCAAGCAAAGAGGAGGTGTCCAAGTACAGGATTATAGTGGCCACTCTCAGCACCTCACGATATCTCAATTACTTACAACTTGAACCAGGTGAGAGGATATGGAGTTCAATTTGAATTATAAAAATGGGAACAACATTATAGATGTTATGGGTAGCTAATGTCACATCTCCTCCCGAACAGGCATCAGACTTTTGTGCAAGATCTAACTGAATATTTTATGGGTGATAATTTGTACTTCTTTATACATTTGTATCTCATTTAATGTAAATAAAATGTATTTTATTGAATTATTGTGGTGAAAAGCAATGCCTCTTTTGAGAGGTAGATTTCTGTTAGCATTATTACATAAAAGGAAGCATTTAAGGTGGGTCTAGACAAAAGTAGGGAATGGGGTAGCTGAATGTTTGAATTAAACAAAGTTTGTGTAAGGGGAGGGACAGCAGTGTCCCAAAGATGCAAGTTTTAAAACCATATGCACATTTCAATGTGTTGAATTAACTTTTTTCACAGAGCTATTTGCTTACCTGTTAATGCACTTACCAATTGAATGATGCACCCCACTACCCTTGGACATGGTCAGTCATTGTCCACAACAGTGTTGACAAAACGTGTAAAGGACACATCCCTCAGATACGTCTGTGACCAACAACTTAAAGCAAAATGACTCAACCCTGGGTCACAAAACTGATGTTCATTTTGTGATTTTGGCTGACATGTGGGTCACCATATTGACCGAAAAAATGAGAATGGCAATTGGTATCCCTGTACAAAGTGTAAACAATTGACTCATAATGATCCACCCCTTGGTCACAACAATGACTGTCAATTGAGGTAATGTGATGCACCTCTCAGTCACGCTGGTGCCTGACAATAGCGGTTCAATGACGGACATGTGCATCACACTGTCATTGGTCAGTGACCCACATTTGACTGACCATGCAGGGGGTAGTGGGATGTGTCATTTAATTGGTAAGTGCACAATATCTCATGCTCAGTCTATTGAGAGTATGTAGAGGGAGGTTTCACGTGTGCAAAAGTCAACTAATGCAACCACGTTCAGGAGGACAAACGAAAAACGCAGAAGTGAGGTCATGTACTGAAGCAATGTGGTGCGTGGCACAGTGTCCTCCAGAACAACTAGCATGTCCACTGAATTGGACCTTTTGACCTTTGGTGCAAGGTCCCCTACCGCAAACACTGCAGGACTGCCAGGATAATGCAATTTTTATGTAGTATTCAGATGTGACTGTTGTGATACATGGCTGGTTTGTTATAAATAAAAACTAATTTTATTTCCTCTATGTACCTTTGAAGGATTTTTCACCCATATCTTGCTGGATGAGGCTGCCCAGGCTATTGAGTGTGAGGCAGTGATGCCATTAGCATTAGCAGACAAGGACACCAGGGTTGTACTAGCTGGAGATTACATGCAGGTAAGTGCTCCAGTTCTAAAGCTACTATTTTGAGAATATCAGCTGATTATTTTGATGAACAAAGTTATTGTTAAGTTGGAAAGATATGGAATGATGGTTTTCTGGATTTCCGCCAGAAATTTGAAGAAGGTGAGGGTTGACTCTACGGAAAGATATAATTTATCAGCTGCTTGCGAATACTTGATACATCGTATCAAACAATTCTTACTGTGGAATAAAATGGAACGTTCTCTTAATCAGTCCAGAGAAAGTTTGTCTCTTTAGGTGGCTATGGATTCTCCGAGTGCCTTTGAAGGACATATCTAGGTGCTGAAGCTTATTTTCAAACATTATCTCAATCTTTTAAATCTCTTATGTTTCAGCTTATTGATGTTACTCATTACTTACAAAATAAGAATTTATTTTTTATGAACTTAAAGAATTCAGTTATAAAGATACTGTCTTATAATAAGTTAACACAGCCATTGTTGAATTAACTTGTGGGTGGGGTATACTTATTCAAATTGGGATACTCCATTTGCTCTTTAACAAATTAAGTCCATTTGAAGTGGCTACAAATGTGATCACTGGACAGGGATATTTAAAATCTTGACAAATGTTTTGACATTTAATTATTTTGTGGACCAGTTGTCTACTTAACTTTTTGTAAAATATAGTTTCTAGCTTGACCAATCATTGAATGAAATTGCACCTCAGTTAACAGTTGTACAAATATCTTTTATAGAAGTCTTTGTTTTATCCAAAAATTTCCATGTAAAACATGACTATTGCAGGGTTTCCCCTGGGTTTCAGAGAGTGTGAGGTGGTATTAGTCCATGGGGGTAATATGGTGCCAGCCTTGGCATCAACAGTGAGGGACAACTATCAATACTTCTATAGTATGTACAGTACAGGTGGCAATAATAGCAAATTTCTGTGAGGTAGTGGCCAAAACCTGTGAGGTGGCCGCCTCACAAAAACAATGCCAGGGGAAACCCTGCTGTTGTGAGACCACATACATACAACTTAAAAATGAATTTTGGATGATGTAATTATATGTTCATTTTAACATTCCTGGTTTATTGCCTTTCTAGATAAGTCCAACAGTTTACTCTGAGTTTGCCAGGGAAAGGAACCTTCACATATCTCTTCTAGAACGGTTATATGACCTCTACCCAATGAAACATCCATGCAAAATCCTACTGTGTGAGAACTACCGCTCTCATGAGGTCATCGTAGAATACACCTCAAATTTGTTCTATGAGGCTAAGTTAGTGGCAGCTGGCAAACAGCCTTCTCACCCTAAACTTTACCCTTTGACCTTCTACACTGCCAAAGGAGAGGACATTCAGGAGAAGAATAGTACCACCTTTTACAATAATGCAGAGGTAAGGATCTGTAGCTGAAAGCTGTATACTGTAGAGGGATTTCATGTGACGTCACGCGCAGTGGATCCCTAGGCACTAAAGGGAAAAACACGCAGTGAGCGAATTTACAGCTCACGCACACGGCATAACTATAGATACTACTGTGACACAATGGACGCGTGTCTGTCAAAACCAAAGAGACGCACTATCTTGCCCTTCAAAATTGCGTCTAGTTGGTTAAAGTCACGTGACTGAAATCCCCCTGTTGAACCGTCTCTAGGAATAATAAGAGTTGTGTGATTAAATAGGGAGAATACAAATTTTAATCTAATAAAATATTTCTCATAGCAACTTTTGTAAAGTGTTGCCATATAGAAGGTAGAAAAGAAAATATATATTCATAAAATGTCTTTGTGACTGTGCATTGATTACTAAGATAAGTACCGTAAGTAAGGTGCTACGGTGTCCATTGTTTAGAACCTTCGGATTCAATGGTCATAATTTAAATTGTTGCTTTTGCATTGCTTATACACATCACAAATGGTTAGTTAGAACTACCATAAGTTCCCATTGAAGTCTTCCTTGTTTGTGCTTTTTCTTGTAATACTTTTTCGTCTATACTTTTTTGATAACTATGTCAATTCAGTAAAACCAAGTTTATATGAACCCTTTTTATTCCAAACTCAGTTAATTTGAAATTGCTTTGTGATTTTGCCTGAAGGGAACAAGGGGTGTTTAACTTATTAAATTTATAGTACCCCTTGAATTTTTAGTGCATTTGACGTAAGGAAAATGCAATGGAAATTTCAGCAGAAAGGCACTGTTGTTCATATGGATGGTGTATGGATCATGGGATAATATTACATTACTTACATGTGACTGGGGTTAAACCATGATTATCCACCTTATTTGAGGGTGGGCAGATATCTGAACTATCCTCAAGTTGGGAAAGTTCACTTGGACCAAGTTATTTTGTGTTTCAGCTCCATTAAAATCTTATCATAGCACATCATGATGTGAGGAAAGTGAATATGAAGTATGTAAGCAGTATTGATATAGTAAGGTTAAACTATTTGATATATGTGTGTGAGTTTGGAATCATAAAATATCTATCTTTTTGAGGTGTATAAAAAGATTTAAGAGATAAGAAATACTTAATAGCATGTCCCTGTCAAACAGACTTCATACAATAAGGCATTGCAATACTGGATCTTTTGTTGTTAGTTCGTAGTGATATGGGAGCATAGTTGTTTCTTTTCACTGCAGTTCTATGTTCTGTCATCTCATTAGTGTAATTATTTGAAGGGTTAGTATGTTTTATATTTTAACTTAAAAATTTTCCTCCCTTTTTTTTGGTTCGAGGTCTTTGAAATTGCTGAGAGGGTCCAGGAACTTCATAAAACTTGGCCCACTGAGTGGGGTCCTCTAGAGGATGGCAATATAGGGGTGGTAACCCCATATTCAGATCAAGTTTTCAGAATCAGAGCTGAACTAAGGAAAAGAAACCTTCATAGTGTGTCTGTAGAGAGAGTGATGAATGTGCAAGGTAAGCATAAGTGATATTCATTGCCATGAAACAAGAATGGAATTATGGGAAATAGGGCGACTTTAATGCTTTCTGCAAACATTCATTTGCTTATATCAATATGTGGATATGGGCTTTGATCATTAAAAGAAAAGACATGTTGATCATTTATAAAAGATTTGAGGTTTGAATTGAGCATTCAACAAACCCTTCTAAGATTTAAGACCATCTGTATTTTTGTAGAAGCATTCCAAAAGGAGTGAAGACTTTCTGTCAAAGCTGGTTTTTATTTTGCTTTCAGGCAAGCAGTTTCGTGCTCTCTTTATCAGCACAGTTCGAACCCACCACACGTGTCGCAGAGATGTCGGTCCCAAATCTAAACTCAAACCCAAGAGAGCAGATGTAACCAAGGCAGCAGGGGAGGAAGCGGATTACGGGTTCTTATCAAATGACAAATTATTGAATACTGCCATCACTAGGGCACAGTCTTTGGTGGCAATTGTTGGAGATCCAGTGTCACTCTGTGCCATTGGGAAGTGCAGGTAAGATGTACAGTAATGCTGTAAGGGCAGTGACCTCGCAGAAGTAATGGTATAGTTGAGGGAAGGGTCTTAGTCAGAGTGACAACTGCCATGCTGATGAAAACAAATCATTACTAAGAGGGTCTAAGAGGGTTTTCACACATTCTGACATATGCTTGTCCTTACACAATGCTGGGTCTTTATGTTTGTTTGTTTGTTTGTTTGTTTTCATAGGCACTGTGGTTTCTTTAAAACCCTTGACCTGAATACCCATATGTAAGTGTACCCCTCCCCTTGTAGTTCTGGGATCTATTGAACCTCTTGTATGCACTTCATAATCAAGTGCAGTAATTTATGTAAAGTTAAGTTTGCACTATACTTAACTCTTCTTTTATGGAGATTACTCTGCCAGTATGCTGCCTGATGTGGTTTGAAAACAACTGGGTTGAATGCACAGTTGAACCTCACCTTTTCACAAATAAGTTTTAATTTTTCTGTTTCTTGGACCAGCCAGATTATGTTTGAGGCCTGCAAATATTGTTGGCTCTGGTGATATGGATAGCCATGATCTGTAAAAGATTTTGTTTTGCTATTGGAGACATTCACTGCAAATAATTGGGATTAATCCTGAAGGACATTTCAGTCCAGAAATATTCAAAAGTAAATATTTTCCATCATCCAGAATCAAATTATCCACAGTCTCCTCTTTGATCTGTTATGATAATTCTCTTTCTTTTCTGTATTCTATGCAGGAATCTGTGGGAGGAACTGATTAAAGAGTGTCACATTAATGACAGTTTACACGGTACCACGTATGCTGCCATCAAGGCTCAGTTGTCCAGTGTGGAGATGAAAAAGACATACATCCTCAACCCAATGGCCAAGGAATTCATTCCAAGGTTGGCCAAGTCTCATATTGTTGGTGCCCCTGTGATCCAGGGTACACCAAATCAAGCCAGTAGCTCTGGACATGGCCACAATGGTACAAGGATGGTGTTTGGCTTCCCTGGTGGACCTTTTAGGCCTCCATCTGCAGGAAACCCTCTCTTTAGTGGTCACCTTAGACATTCGTTGCCTTTAGGCACTTTTGCTCCCCAAGGCTTTTTCCGATCAGCCAGCCCCGTGCCATTTGTTGATCCTTTTACCGGACAGAGGGTCATGTACGTACCTGTCATCCCTGTCCCAGTCAGGATGGTTCCAAACATGTTTCCATACCAATACATGGATCCTAGCATACAATATGCCATGCCAGCACCAATATCATTTACATCTCCAGGGATGAGGCAAGTACCCAATGCAGGTTATTTTGCTGCACCACCAGGTGAAACAAGGATGGTTGGTTCGCCACCCATAGACAGAACCACAAACTCACCACAAGAAAGGTCAGAGAAAGCTGGCCAAGAGCTTTTCCGATTTAGACCCCCTCAGCTGCAGGATCGGCAAGCATCAGCACAAGGGAGGCCAGGCAGAGTGTCATTACCTGATAGAATGAATTCTCCACCGGCAGATAAACTTGACAGCTCAGAGGAGCACTTCCAGGAACTGATCCGTCCTCTGATGCAGCAACTGCAGTCACAGAGGAGCGAGGATGAGAGCAGAAGCAGGAATTCATCTGAGGAAGGCCAACTTCCAGCAAGAAATGGGGGTCCAGTGCCTCATGATTTCCAGACTGGTGGAGCTGTTGGCATGCCATCTTTAAGACCAGGGCCAACACCTGAGTTAGCAGTCACACTTGGCAACACGGGGACATCTGAACGTGAACCCTGGCAAGATGTGACACTCCCTTTCAGCCCAGACAGAAGTGATGGGGAGGGGGAGTTCTTCAATGGTCCATTGCACAAACGTTTGGGTGAGAGACCTTTAGAAGAGAGGAGCAAGGAGACAGGGCAAATGAATGGACAGAGAAGGCCTTCAGATGATGTTACAGATACAAAGCATGTGAATTCTCGGGAAATTCAAATGCGAAATGAGATATTTGCAAAGATGAAGAACCCGCCAGAACTTTTGGTAGAACAACCAAGTAGCAGCAGCTCTTATGATGGAAGGATGAACTCTTCAGGTCCTTTCGTTATGCATGCATCAGACACAAGCCCAAGAACCCCTGCTCACTTTCTGGAGCACAGTAATAATAATGACATCAGTTTGCCAAGCCCATTCGGTGAGTCACGTTCTAATCCATTCGGTACCCGCAGTATGGATGCAGACAAGTTCCCGTTTCCTGGTCAACATAGCCCATTCTCTCAAGATGAGGATACTACCATCCTGCCTCCTCCCAACACCCCACTGGACTATACCCGTAGTTCCTCAGGCGAGTCTTACAGTGCTTTCAAGTGTCCATCTCCAAAGAAGGAGTTACATCTTTGTGATCCCCCTCCAGGAAAATGGTGGATGGGAAATGAAAAGTACATCCATTCACCACCTGCTCATGTGACAGGACCTTCAAATGCCGCTGATGTGAATAACTTTCATCTCTCTCCTGGATCTCAAAGTAGTCAAGATAGTGCCTACCAGCTTAGTCCGTCTTCTCCTTTTGGAGACAATAGCCCAACAGCCACATCAGCACCAACAGGTCTGCCTGCTGAGGAGGGCAAAATGTCTCTTGGATTAATGTCCTATGCCAGTGCACTCAGGACACCAAAGTCAAACACACTTAAGTCTGGTACAATACAAGAAGGACGGTCAGAGACTGCATCTCCAGACCCTCTCTCCCTGATTGAAGATTTAAGTAACAGACAGAAAGGAGGATATTACCAATATTTCAAGTGAAATGTCAGAAAAAAAAAGAAAAATCCAGAAAGAGTCAACATATTCTCTGTAAAATTAGAATTTCTCAGGTTCAAAAATATTTCCATTTTTATCTGGCACTTTAGTAAACAAATTTCGAAGAAAACCTCAGTAAGGGTATCACAGGTATTCCATCGCACTGTTGTCAGTCATTGTATTTTTGTTTGACACAGACACCACTGATGTCCCTGTCAGGTCATGCTTTGCAAGGGGATAGAAACAACTACAGTCTCTGTGTGTAGATTTGTGATGAGAAGACTAGAGTTCATGGAAACCAAGGATGATAAACTTACCACTTTGTCTATTTTTGTATGCATTTTTATACAGTATTATTCCCAGAATTGTAATTCTTTTTCTAAAATTTGTAGATAAGAATAATTTTTCAGGTGTCAGCAAGTTATTTTACTGCAAATTACCAAGACTGCCGTGGAGTTAGAGTGATTGGTTTATTCATCTCGAGAAAGCTTGCATTTTGTGATAGAAAGAGTAACATTGTATAAAGTTTACAAGCAAATTTTTGGTGTACATAGGTGATGCAGCATGCTTGGTAGAGGGTTACTGAAGCTTACTAAAGAAAAAAATATACTTTTGCAAAAAAAAAAAAAAAGAAAAAAGAAAACTTGGTTATACCAGCTTTTTTTTCTATTAAGAGTAATTTTTGTCTCTTCAGATACATTAAAAAGATGTTCAAAATTATAAATATATCTGTACATTAATGTTAGTTTTATTCCAAGGAAAAATTTCAAAAGTTGTTGTGGTTTTTGTGTTGTAGGATTTAGTAGTGTGTTATTCTTGTAACTGATCAATGCAAGGTCTTGGTCATACCTACATACACTGTGTACATAAAGTGCTGTTTCAATTCATTGGGAGCTTAATGTTATCCTTTTAATTATACCTGTGTATGTCTATTAGTAAAGCTTGTGTTATTGCCCTTTATAATAACTTATCATTTTTATGAAGTCAATGTTTTGTGTCAGTTGTGAAGGAGAGTTAAATTAAATTGTGATGCAAAGATAAACTTAACACAATAACAACAAAAAGCAAAAACAAACAAAAACAAAATTAAAAAAAATGAAAAGAAAAAGCAAAATACAGAAAATGCAAAGAAAAAGTTTAAAAAAGAAAATGACAAAAAAATAAGAAAAATGCATTTGCACAAATATAAAACAAAATCAGGAAGAAAAAAAAAATTGCATTTATTCAATAGAATAGTAAATTGCCATGGCAACATTGCCTGGTAAAGAGAAATGGGGTACTTTATGAAAGTTTGGTGTATTTAAGATCAGGGTAAGGGAAAGATGACTTTGTCACAGCAGCATGTAGTGATAATTTTTTTTTTTTTTTAGAAATGCCTTGGTTTGGTGAACTTACTTGCATAGTGGATTCTGCAGTCTGGTTCCATCAGTGTTTCAACCATGGGAGAAGAGCATGTACCTCAGCAGTAGCAGAGGTAACAAGCTTAATCAAGGTCTTGGCAATATTTAGTGTTCTGTCTGTTGTGTTGCTCTAAGCAAAGAAGAAATGAGTTTCAAAAGTGGAGAGGTGTCTGCAACAGTTCATGGAATTATGTCGCTAGCCTAGAGGGGAGTTGTCATACAATGCAGGGATTTGTGGCAAAGGCAGATGCCAGACTTAGTCTGGATGTTGCAGAAATCAGTGTTGGATGAATAATAATACTGCTAGAAGGTTTTAATGTTGGATACAAGTATGTCATATGTATGCATCAAGTTAGGGTATTGTATGAAATGATAGTGAATATGGAGGCAGACTTAGTGAGGATGGATCCTGCATATCCAAGTTGGGTGCATCTAATATCAGGTGCATGAAGGTGTTATTGAAGCATCCATACATGGAAGTATTCGTAATAACAGCAGTTGGATTATAAGGTGTGGTCTCTAGAAAATTTTGGAATACAGAAGAGGTTTTATACAGTTTGTGGTTAAATGTTTCATGCTGTGGGCAGCTGGTTTTCATTTCAGTGTGGTGTGTAAGCCCTACATGGCATCTCCCATTTCTGTTCAGTTTTTTGTCAGTGATAGGTAGGATGTCAGCTTCTGTCTTCAGGCTCATAAACATGGGACTTTGCTCTCCTGAAAATTTCAGATCTTCCCCAAACTTTTAAGTGATTATTAAGTTGATATCCTGGGGTAGATGATAAGACTCCCTGATTTCATGTCACAAGCATATGTCTTTCTCACTGAGACAGGTTAATGTGTGTTTGTTACCTAAATTTCATGTGGAAAAAAAAACAAAAAACATAAAAAAAAATAGAGAATAACAAACAAACAAAAAAAAAAGAAAAGAAAAGAAAAAAAAAAAACTTGTAGTGCTGTTTGATGGATTGTTTTGGTGCCTTAGAGTTGAGTATTCTTAGAAGGAATATAGGCTGATGTGAAGTACAAGTGCTGACAATTTTTTCTTTCCTCTTTTTTTCCTTTTTTCTTTTTCTTTGGAAGGAATAAGTAAACAGCTTCATGATGCTGGAAAGACCTCTCTCTTTATCAGAAATGCTAAACCACTATGTTGTCACTCTTGTCATGATTGTGGGAGAGGAAGGGGGGCCTTCGTGTGTTCTCCTTGTAAACATACGGCATAATATTTGGTGACCACATGGGTAAAAGATGAATGTATTTGGCTAGTTTCAGAGAAATTTAAAACTTGGAAAAAAAAACATCTCTGGATCTGCTTTTCTGAAAAAAAAAAAAAACAGTAAGAAATGTGTTGAATATCTTCCTTGGATGGTTTTATGTCAAATTCTGATGCATATGGAAAACACCCAGAAAAATAATGTAACTGTTCAAAATGAAGTCCTAAATTTTACACAAAGTAATTCAAAGTTTCATCAAAAATGGGGTTCAGAAGTGTTCCAATTGCAGCAAATATTTTGGTCGTCCACATTTTGAAAATTTTGTCATATTCACCAAATAAATGTACACTGAAACATTGATAGCTCATGAAAGTAGCCAAAAGCAAATTTGCCAATGGGTAAAAAATGTAAAAAAAAAAAAATGTGAAATCCACAGGTTCATTTCTTAGTTTCTATACCACACAGTCATCAGAGAATAGTGTACATGGTATTCTCTGTTGTTTCAAGTATTCAGCTACTTGCACATGTGTTTCACCATTACGTTTCTTCTTCGTTTTACATTTTTTTTTTTTTTGTTTTTTTTTTCCGTTTTGAGGGTAGGGATGTAAAAGTTTTGACTGTAGTTAGTATTGAGCTCATTCTTTATTTAGAGGGAATTTTTGTCTCTTTTAAAGTGGTACCATGATAGCATTAAAGAAAACTAAAAATCAGGCAATATGAACAAAATACAGAATGCAAAATGCTTTCGAGTTGCTTTAATAAAATGTTGAAAATATAAACCAGTGCAAAAAAAGAAGATTGCAGATGAAATTGCATTTGGTCTTTTCCTTGAGCTGCATCAGGTTCTCTTATTGAATTAGAAGCAAACATTGCATCAGGATAGAGATTCTGTTTGTATTTTGAGATGTGAAAGTGAAGACATCTAAAATTTCATCATTACAAGTGAGATCTGCCCCAGGCCCCTCATTTTGAATGGGTGTTTGCAAGCTAATACTTTCTTTCTTACCAGAAAAAAAAATATAATAGAGAAAAAAGTTCAAACTACAAGTAAACTAAAAAATATGCACCCCAGTTAAGTTTCCATACATTGTGTGAGATTTGTGAAATATTTCTTTTTTCCAAGCAGTGGTTATTGAAAAAAAAAGAACCCTTGCTATTTCAAAACTTTAGCATTGGAGTATTCCATTTTAAGGTTCTTCACACATTTCCCCTCCCCCTTTTTTCTTGTGGGGGGGGGGGAGGTGAATGGAGTTGGGTAGTAATATGACAATACACCATCTTTCCTTTATGTTAAAAACCCTTTGTAAGTGGATTTGATTCAGTTATGGTAGTACAGTATTTGGGAAATGTAGACATCTTTTTTTGTTTGTAGTTTGCAGTGGGTGTGATTGTTTGGTGTTAAAGGTTTGTAAATATTTAATATAGATGATCTAGTTTATAGCCAAATGTTTATTATTTAAAAATAAAATAAGATAAAAAGTGTTATTGTCACCTGAAAATTGTTAGACTGTACTGTGACGTGAAGTGTTCATAACACCTATATATTGCTCAGATAATCCATTTAAAAAAAAACACCTGTTTAAATTTGTTCAATGTTTACTTCAAAAAATATATCTCTTGAAAAAGGAGTGTTTTATCTACCTAACCTTACTGTCATGACTTCCCAAGGTATCTTGAATAGTAGTAATACTTAATCTTGTAGCAGGTAAAATTTATTAAAAAGTCAGTACATTGCTTTTATGTTGTCAGTTTTAATATTTAAGAGCAGGGTTGCCGTGGCATAGCTAAGGGGAGCTTCACGGGTGCAACCCCCCACAAGCCTCTTACCCCTGAACCATCCCCTTTTGGAAAATTCAAGAGTGAAGAAGGTACATACTTATTCTGTATTTGATTGCCCCCCCCCCCTCCCCCCGCCTCTGCGAGGTTGTACGTCCATGGGTAGTGTTATACAGGTCCCTGGGACTGGTAATGTGTGGCTGGCTTTTTTAGTCAATTAAAGCCCTTACAGTGGTATTGACTTCATCAGCAGGTGTATTAAACGTGATGATTTTGTCTGATTCTGCTGTTATGCTATTTTCTACCATTTTATGGTATTTTCTCACTTTTATTCTTACCATGCAAGTTTGTGGCGAATGAATCAATAGTATATACTCTACTGCTAGGATATTTTACTTGCTCTGACTGCTACAATCCATTCAGACAGTTTACTTGAAGCCCACTACTATTTAATAATCATTGCATATTGCAAATTAACTGGTGGTTGTATATAACTCCAGATTAATTTGAAGTAATACGTTCAGTGATGTAAAATTTTATGCAAAATGGTTCCTATATCTGCATTAGTTAAACATCCATTTGTACTACACTTACTTTGTGATTGCAAGCAGGATGTATGTACCTCACATATTATGCACCCTTTCTTATAAAAGAAAACCTGCACTCTAACTTTGCGTGGTAGTAATCTTGCATGGTTTTGCTGTTACTTTGGAGGGACTCTATCAAGCGATTCAAACTGCAAGTTTACTGAGTTAGTTTAAAATACTGCTTCACTAAATCACCTTCACAACAGACATAAACTTCCTTTGCACAACTGTCATTATATGTGGCTAGATTTAAATGACCTTTGACCTTTCCATAAAGGTTTGGAATTAAAAAGGTTTTGTAACATGTCGATAGTGAATACCACATGTTAATTTAGTGAATGAAGATGTTTTGAGAGCACCTATCATAGTCAAGTACCATTCTTGTGAAAGTTTTGTTGAAAAGGGTCAATTTTTACCGAAATTCTGTTATCATAGCAGTCTTAAATAATTTCAGTGTTATGTAGCATGGAGTCTCATTTGTTCTCTAGTTTCCTTCTTTATGTAACAACAGTGTTAAACCTTTTCTTTTGTTTGTCTTTTTTATTCATATTAGAGAGGTTATCAGGTGACAAGGAGTTTTCTTGTTGTTTGTAGCTCACAGAAAATGACAAATAGTTATTAGATTTTTAATGAAAACTTGTAAATACTTGTTCTAGATTTTTCTAGATTTTTCATAATAGTTACTAAATGAGCGTTCATCATTCTAGATGCATGAAGTAGTGTTTATGTCAGCCGTAATCAACAGGTGGCATTACTTTGGCAATGTTGGCATACAACATTGGTGGTTTAGTTGGTTTTTAATTTAATCTTTGACGAGGGACAGCCAATTGAAGCTCCTGCAAGTGATTATGTCAGTTTTCCTTAAATTATTAGCACTGATAATAATCTTTGAAAGCAATTTTTTTTTCTTTTTTTCTTTTTGTCTTTTTTGTTCCTTTTCTTTTTTTATGTTGGCATGGATTGCATCATTGATGCATTTTTGTACTTCAACAGAGAACAGAGTTGGTGGGAGATTCAGCTATCTTTGTCTTATTTCAGGTGTGCATGGAATTTGCAGTGTTTAATGTCTGAATTTGGCACGCCTGAAATAGTATTAAGATATCATGAAATTAGTTTGTCAATGAAATTTGCAATTTGAAGTGGTTATGAGATATATTGATTATTGGATGTGTTGATTATTGAAAGTGTTAGTTATTTAGAAGTAACATGTTTGATTGAAAGCGACATGGGGAAGCTTTTATAAATGTTCATTTCTCCCTTCCAGTTCAGAAATGTGCAGTGGGTCTTGTAGCTATCAGAAGCTGTTTACTTGTTTACTGTGAAGACTGAGGAGTAGGCAGTGCCATAGGTGTAGTGCCTTTGGAGTGACAGAGGGCAGTGTCATTGGACCTGATGAAAATACTGAATAAAAGGTTTACATTTTCTGGAAGTCATGTTTGCTAAGAGACACCTCATTCCTGTCCCCATAAAAAATATTTATTCATATCACAGAGGTTCTGGTTTGAGAAGTGGTAGAGGGCTGGCACCTTTACCCAAGCTTTGAAAGATGAAAGTATTTAGTATAATTCATGAAAGGAGTAACTCCCTCCATGGGTATGCATACTCAGAACAACTCCACAGGATGATGTGTGTGATGTATTGCTAAATTATTTACAAGTTCATCATTTTCAGTTCCTGTAAGTGGCTTTTGCTGTCTTTATTTAACTGTGATGTTACTAAAGTTCATAGTTGAATTAAAAACTATTTTGGTTACTATTTATAGCATATATGTAGCAAATATCACCATGCTATCTTTTTCACGCATAAGTGGTATGATGGATGCATGTAGGTATGATGGATGCATGCAGAGAAGACTGAATGTATAGGCCTTATGCATTGATGGCATCAAGTACTTGATAACCGCCATCTGTAAACATATTGCACTACTGGTTGTAGTAAACCAAGGACATGTATATCCTCTGAGCAAAGACACTTTGAATTTTACGACCCCTGTGGTGTGATTTGCATAAGGCCTGTTTATAGTAAAGCTAAATACATTTCATTTATTCACATGACGATCTGAGAGTGGAAGTCACTGTAGGTTAGGCCTACTGTGGCATCATGTCAGAGACAGTCTATATTCGATGAACGGTCTCATTGAGGCTCAAACTTCTTACAGACATGAACATAAGAAATATTGAAGAAGGCATACATCATACTGACAAAAGATTACAATTCATGCAAACAATGAATTTAATCAATTATTTCTGATGAATCTGGCCTGCTGTTACCCTGCTTGAGGAATTGTGTGTGTGCTTCATGATTATATTATGGTTGCGGCATGGATGGAGACCACACCCTTTTACACCATATCAATGCCTATCAATGTATCAAGTACGTAGTCTTTAGTTCAAAATGACTAATTTTGAATTGCTGTTGTAGTCATGTTCCAGTGTGTTTTTGGAATGAGGTAAAAGCCCGGTTGAGGTGAAATTTGTGCATTATTCATTCGGTGTTATTGTTATTGCTTGGGATAAAACACATGTACATGAAGTGCATTGTTTGGACACTCCGGCCATTCTTGCTTTCTTCGCTAATGAAGTCTGCTTGATATGTCTCTGGTTTGATTATGGAAATTGATTTTTTTTCTTTGTAATTGGATTTAAGTAGTGTGAAATAGTAAAATGAATGAGCAGTTTAAGGCAGGAGACCTTCAAAGAATATTAGTTAGAGAAATGTAAGTAATGCAATAACACAACTTGTAAAAAGCATGCTTATGTTTTTATATAAATACCAAGTTAATTTTGTAGCTGTAATATGGTTATTATGGCAATTAGCTAGATTGACTTTTTAAGATATGATGCCTTAAGGCATCATCCCACAATGTGGAAGATGTCTGTCATGCCTTGATGCTGGTGTCAGTGGCACATCAGGGGGCATGTGTATTAATATGACCCCTTTAAAGTAGATGGGAAGGGGAGGAAGGTAGAAGGGAGAAAGGGGAATTGGGGGACAAAAGAAGACTATAACTATGTCCAAGAGGATTCTGCTCTTTTGTTGATTTTTCATTGAAAGGTGAAAGCAGTTTCTCTACTTAGAGGGCAAATGTAGTCAGATTTAATATTCATACCTACATAGACAAAAATCAATGCTCTTTTCAGCCATGTGAGAATCCTGTTTGTTAATAACTTTTGATAAATTTATACATGGTAGTCAACTGCATAGTTTACCTATGATAATTAATGATATGCAGTAATTGAGTTGTGAAATGAGAAAGATCCTTGTTAGACAGCAGTAACTCAAGGAGATTTGAAACATTCAACATATGTTTAAAACGATGCATTAGGGACATTCTATGCCCTTCAATTTTTTTTTTACTATTATTATTGTGGTATTTGCAAGGAGAGGTACATATGATGACAGTTTGGAAAAAAAAAAAAAAATCAATTTCCATTGTCAAATTAAGAAGTGCTCAGATAGGATATTAACTGTTGTAGTTATTTGTATTGACATGGTGTGGCCTTTCTCAATTGCATATTTACGAATCGTCAGATGACATTTTTAGTGACTGCCCAAGTTATAATTGCTTATAATTTATGAAACTTATCAATAGATTGTGTATGCTGATGCTTTATTTATGTTGTAGTTAGTGATATTGCAGTGGGCAATGTTATGATCATAGTTAGTTGTATTTAAATTAGTCTGGTGGAAGAGATTAATAAATCTGGTTTGATAGATTGGAATCTATACAGAGAGCTTTAGTAACAGATGTACTACACTTATGTCAAGTCATCTGAATTACTAGCCTCAAAATGCTTTGCTTGAAAACATATAGCCATGAAAAATAAATTAATGGGCAGGATAATATCATATGTTACACAATTTGTTTTTAGTTCTTGTTAATGTCGCATAATTGAAACAACCGAAGGCATCCAAGGCTGTGGCTTTTTGGCTCACTCACTTTACCTTCATGCCCTTAAAAAGTTACAATCATCAAAGGCCATAATGACCTCAATGCCCTCCTACTGTACTATATATCATTTCTGTTTGGTACTATGTAGTTTCCAAAGTTTTGGCCTTGATTCTCCTCTTGGTTGGCCTTGGTACCCTGGCAAATTCCTGCCAGCTAAAGGCCATGTGGCCGTACCCCTCCTTGTTTTAATTTCAAGCACTGCAGATTTATGGCTTGCTTAGTCCATTTACCAAAATGCAATTTGTGGTCTCCCCTTCTCCCACAAGTGTCAGGTTAAATGGCTTATTAAAGGTGAAGAGTCAGTTTATACACACTTAAATTAAGGCCTGTAGGAATTACATTTGATGAAAAGGGTGAAGAAGTGGAAAATATGAGTAAAATGTTAAAGAAAGCTTGATATTTAATTGGAAGCTGGCTATTCATGGTTCCTTCCCCCATCCAGCCCCCACCTGTCATTTGCATTGCCTCAGCTCTCACCTTGGTATAGTCCATTTGGACAAAGTCATTCCTACGATCAAGTTTACTTTGGAGTAGAATCGCAATCCCCATTCTTGACTTCTCGGTGAACTTTAAATAGATGGTATAGGGTTGGTCGGTCATCTGGTTACCCTAGAAACTTTGGAGTGAAAACAACAACTTGCTACAGTATGACCACATGGGAACACTTTTCACGCTGCATTGCTGCAGTGTAAACAATCCCTGGACTACACTTCAAGCTGCTGCGCAATACAAGTACTCCAACACATTGTCATTCGGAAGTGACATGTCATCAACCGACCCCATATGAATGTGACTGGGGATGCAAGTGGGGTAATTAGAAACTCTACCTCATCTATACTTATGATTATACTTCTTGGAAGGCTCTCTGTTACCTCATGATTCCAATTAATTTGATTTCTAATCCTCAAGATTTGTCATCAAGTATGTATGTCCCCCAACACTGAGTCCATTTTTTTTAACCAAAGAGATTTTCAGTTTTCATGTATAGTGTGGAATGATCCAGTTGTATCTTTTACCTGAGGGAACATTCATGCTTGCATGTCTGCCAGTTGCCAGTGGTGTATAGCATGAGGCTAGAATTCAATAGGAGGATTTAGCCATCAGGCGACATAAGACGTCTATGTATTTCACCCGAGAAAATGACCTTTTCCCAGGGAACTTTGGGTAAACGAGCCTATTGAATTCTAGCGGCATATAGCCATTTCATCATTGATACAAGTTGCTGTGGGTCTGTTCACCTTTATTAAATCACTGAAATTGGTGTTTCTCATTTAATTTGATAAATTCAAGCAAAATCATGACATCAAGGATGACAATATTGATAATTGAAACATAGATGCCCTACCCCGGTCCTCTCCCCTGCACCACTTCCAAGAATAAAAAACTTGAACAAGTGGGTGTGAAAATGTAAGATGCTTTACAATGAAGCCAAGGCTATTGAGCAGTTTGTTCACTGGTGGGGCCATGATCCTTGCTCTGCACAGATTTGACAAAGTGTACTAAATCACCATGATGACACAACACTGCCCTATGAAGGCCCCCCCCCCTCACCTTTGAAGACAAACTGCACTAGTTTTGCAAAATAGTTGTTTGTTTCCCCAAAAGTATTGGGGGATTAACCAGGGATTTAGTCTGGTACCTATTAATTGTATACAACTATGCTGCAGGCCAACTCTGCCACCCACATACTTGCCCACCATGATCATCTCACTGAAGTGACACGTCACAGGCATAGGCGTAGGAAGCTTTTAGAAACTGGGGGGGGGGGGCTGAACCTTGTTTGGGATCGCCGTGCTGGGGAGGGGTTCCCCTCTCCACTTCGGAAAATTTTGGGGTATTTAAGGGTCCTCAGATGCAACGTGGTGCAACATTTTGGGCAAACTTTAAGGAAAATTACTGCAAATTTTTAACATTTCTTACAGGAGAGACAAGGGTTTTTGCCCTTGGATCTTGGGGGCAGAAGCATACCTCAGTCCCCCCCCCCCCCGCCCCCCCCCCCCGCTTGCTATGCCTATGGCCAACTTGAGGGAGAGTGCAGGCAAAATGGCTGTAATAAAAATTTTTGTAGTGTATTTCCTTTTTGTCCTTTAAGTTGGGATTGAACCCCTTCCCGGGCTACCTACCCCGCCGTTTCCGAAATCCTGTCTCCGTCGCTTACCATGCATCCAGTGTCTGGACACAGGCGCCCCTTAACATTGTGTAGTATACCATATACTATGTAGTATATATATACTACATAGTATATGGTATACTATACGGGGCGCCTGTGTGTCTGGAGAGCTATTTTCCTTTCGTGTCTTATTGCATTGAATCATAGGTTGAATCCGACGATCACTTTAGCACTAACTTCAATCCAGGTCTTCTGGTACTATACTGTCTGTGTAACTTACAAGTTAGAGCAGGATACAGGAACTTCAGAAGCTGACGCCCGGGAATTCCCCAGTTATTTCATTCGTAAAAGTATTGTTTAGTTCATATGATTGGCAACCTGTAGCAGTTTGGCAAGTACTGAGCAGTATCTTCGAACAGCAAAATAATTGAACATAAACATCTGTTGGGGACAAAATTACACAGCGAGAATTGACATATTAGGCTAGGCCTGTAACGTTAAGCCTAACCTAACGTAGCCAAACGTTAACGTTAGTGCCAAAGCCAATAATACAGTTAATGTTTATACTCAGCCTAATTAGGCCTAGGCTAGCCAAGCCTAGCCGTACTGAGTCTGCGGTGGCTCATGTGTACAGTGTAGTGGCGGTTAACATAGTGACTCCTGATACTGCTATTCTCAGCTTCTGATGTTCCAATCGCTGTTGCATGCTAGCCAATGCACTTTAAAATTATAATTTATAGCAGGTGAAAAACTCACATCTCAGCATTAGGCCTACTCAAGATCATGCAGACAGCAAGAGTTCAGCCATGATTTGCAGATGGAGATGACAGATGGGTGAACCCTCCCAAGTGTGGCCAGTCCTTGTTCTAACCTTAGACCTGTGGCAAACATATTGCACACCTTAAGACAGAGCTAGGATATATACTGAACAGCAGGTTGCCTTGGCATATTAATCCTACTGGCCTAAATAAGGTCTCCAAATTTTACAATCACCTGGATTAAACATACTTAACTTAGCCTACACCAATCGTATGCAAGAATATTCAAAGGGTCATACTAAGGTACCATCTTCACTGGCTGGGCAAACATCAAATTGTGAGCACTGTCATGATGACCACACAAGCTCCTGGAGTTGTTCTTCACAATTTCTACATATACAACCCAACCTATGGACCGAAAGAAGGACAGGTCAGTGCTATTATATTTTATTGTATAGTGAAAAAGATAATTTTAAATATCAGCAATAAATATTAAGACACTTTGCAGTGGGGTTACACAGTCTGTAGGTGAGAAATGGGGAAAATACTGTAACATAGCCCAGGTTCAAGAATGCTTTGGGTTCTTATTTTAAGGCTAGCAAAGATTTCATGTTTTGCTAGTGTTTTATTGGTTTATATTTTTCTCTTGCTTGGATTGTATTGAAAACATTTGCAGTCTATCTCTCAAATGAATTTATTGTTTTTTTTCTTTTTTTTTTCTCTTGGTACAGTGAAAAAACTTCAAAGACTTTCTTGAAATCATTTAACAGTGTGTCTGCAAAAACTGAGGAAGTGGATATATTATATCATCAGATAAAAGAATTTTGTATTCTCATCTATTTGAAGAAAGATGCATTATATTGAAATTGCCACTAACCAGGTGACAGTGGTGTCAAATGAATCATGAGATAACTGAGAAATATAACCCATCCTTTCTTTTTCCTTTTTTTCAGCTTATAGGGTGCATGATAAAGATTGACTATCCTATCTTCCATTTGTTTTACTGGATTTTTCTCCTTCAAAAAAAAAAAAAGCTTAAATTATGAATAATTTTTGTACATGTCTCTGTAGCAGAGGTTTGGGTGATTGGTATAGCTGAACCTAAACTACAAATATGCCAAAGCTGTCTTAATGGACAGCCATCTGCATGTTAATAATTTACAACCTTAAATAGCTGTTATAATACTTAATGTAAATCAATAAAATGGAGCTGATGTCATGTCTTATCCTTTTTGCTTTCCTAAAGGAACACAAAAAAGTTCTCTTCTTCTATCCTCCAAGTGTGAACTTGGACCACCAGATAAGAACAATTGGACTCTCTGAGGCTGTTGTGCAATTTGCAGAGTAAGTTAAATGACTTACTTAGTACTTCTGTAATAAGTGGCCTACACTTGATTGAATGAATCCAAAAATGTTACCTGTGAGTAAATTGAATTGACTCAGGAATCATGCATAGTGCTTGTTTGAAAATAGTGGTAATTTTTTCTGGGAGTTAAGGATTCACAGTACCCTTGTATACAGGGGTGTGTGTGTGGGGGTTGGGGGAGTGGCACCAGTAAATTTTCACAGGATAACTACCATTCATATGCTCCAGGGGTCTTTTGTGCCTTTCATTTTCCCATACAAATTTATTTCACTGTCCAGTTGTATACAAATCATAAAAAGATGCAGCAGAAGAACTATTTCAGTGAATAAACTGAAACTAGATTCCATCCAGGTACTGTAAATGATTTACAGTACATAGCATTTATTTTAATTACTTGTGTGATTTCTATCCACCTGCAACAGTGAGTTTTCACCTAGCAAGCCATGTGAGTCAGTCCACACTCAAAAGACAAGGCAAATTTATCTCAACCCAGAACCAGACTTTTGGATTGTTATGGTAAGGATCTTTTAGAGTAGTTGTTACTTGTTTGATGTACTAAGCCGAAGTAAACCTTTGTTCAGGAATAATTTATTCATTATGTTACATTTCATTTTGCTACACAATGGAACCCTTGGCTTTCACTGATTTTATGAGGAAGATAATCAGATTCAAACCTTCTGTTCAGTACTGTACTTGAAAAGTAAATATTTCTTGCTTGCTTCTTCATATCAGTGTTTCTTTCATAGTGGTTTCAGGCTTTAGTTTTTCAAGAATTAGCCCTTACTGATAGTTAACAAAGAGTGGAACAAGTTGTGATGATTCTGTTTGCTTTTCCATTGTTTGTAATTACGTTGTTTTATCCTAAGAATATACTTCAATGGTGGAGTTTGTACTATTTAAGCAGTCCTGAAGGGTGAACAATACAACATGCCTAGTTTTTTAAGCTACAATTTTCTAGAACATACTTCAAGTAGTGCAAAATTTTGCTTGTTGGGTATTAAAGTTTTTTTCTCGGATATGATATACAGTGGGTAACATACATTTTACATTTCTGTTCTATGTAGACAATTCAGATCCCAGCCACTTTTAAAACAGAGGATGGGAAGACGGTGGCCGAGTATCATGAAGAGGACGTACAGGATATTGTTTATCAGGCTGTCCTGGAGCAAGCTTATACCATGTTTAAGGTAAGTCTTTCTATCTTATTCTCCTAATTCTGGTGCTGGAATTCTCAAGGCTGGCATCGAGCTGGATATTTGTAGCCCCTACCTTATACCCTCTGGCCGTGGAAATTATGATGAGTCTGATCAGAGGCTGGCTAGTACAGTGTTTGTTACAGACTATTTCCCAAAGATCCCTTAAAAAATGGAGATTTCTTTCTCCAAAAATCATTTTCATATCAACAAACAAATACTGGAGAGTATGTCTCAAAGATTTGGACTTATTGTAATACAAAGTTGTAGGCTAATTCAAAGTGACATTTTTGTTCAGCTTAGGTTCTCTGGGGGAAGTGCTTGGAACAGTTTGTTTGGCTGGCCTCAGTCTTTGGGACAGTGACCTCGACTCTAACACTGCTGAATTCATCAGATTCATTTTTCCGGATATAGTTACAATTGCTTTATGTCAATTAACATTCCTTAAAGGCAAAGGCAATCGCCCAGAATTAGAATTTGAGCAAATAATTTTCCTCTGATTCTTGTGTAGCTCTTGTTAACAATGTGGCCAAGGGTGTAAAAATCAGTTATGTACAGTATTTAGGAAATTTTGGTATTGGGAGGGAAATTTAGGGAGTTGAAAGTTTGGCTATACTTGGACATAGAAATATGTCAGAAAATTGTGGGAAATTTGACTTGCTTTCTGGGAAACACATTTTTCCAGTCCTGGATGTGACAATAGTGTTACTACTGGTTCACCTTTAATATGCAATTGTTTATGTTTAGAAAGTTCACAAAAGATACTTGTCAAGGAAATAATAGGGAGATTTTAGGATTTAGCTGTGAAGGTTAACTGCTTGTTTGCTTCAAAAAATAATTTTGTGCTTCTCAAGATATGTGATGTGTAATTGGAGACATGTGGAAGTGGTTGCATGAATAAGCTGTTTGAATAAAGACTGTGATTGTGAATGCTGTAGATCTAAACATCAAGTAACAAAGATAAAGATGTGCAAAATTTGATTATTGAGCAAGTAGGATTCAATGACTTTACATCATTTCAAGCACAGGTTGAAGTGGGACTGTTAGACACTGGGTAGGAGTTAAAAGTCCGAAAAGATTATGAAATGGCCGGATGAATTTTTACAGAGGTGGTATTTTGGCTTTGTACTCAAGTACAAGGCCCTGATATAAACTCCAAAGAGTAAACTCCATGCATTGAATTGTAGAAGATAGATTTAGTGTTAATTGTAATATTTGGCTGTTGTGAACAATATGTGGGATGTTGTTGGTTTTGATGATAAGAGAAACCATGCAGTCATGAGGGTGTGTGTATGTGTGGTTGTATGTGTGAATGTGTGTGTTTGTGAAGCTTAGCTCGTTAACAGGATATCTCAAGGTAGGACACTTGGATAGATTTAATACATAGTATGTGGATGCTCTATGGTGATAGGAAGAATCCTATTGTTTATGGTGGAGGTCAAAGATCATCTGGAGTCACTGGGGGTCAAAACCAAGTTGGGAACTTGGATAGATGTCATACTTAGTCATACTTAGTATGTGGATGCCCCATGTTGAGAGGAAGAACCCTATAGTGTTTGGTGGAGGTCAAATTTCATCTGGGATTACTGAGGGTGAAACTCTGAAAAAATTGTTTAAACATGGTATCCTAAGGTAGGAAGCTTGGATAGATTTCACACTTAGTATGTGGATGTCCCATGTTGAGAGGAAGAACCCTATTGTGTTTGGTGGTCAGAAGTCATCTGGGGTCACTGGGGGTCAAACTCTGAAAACCCAGTTTACATGATATCTCAAGGTTCGAAGCATGTAGTATTTTATATTTGATGTGTGGATGTCCCATGTTTAGAATAAGAACCCTATTGTGTTTTAAAGGTCATCTGGGGTCAACTCTGAAAACATTGGTAAAAGAATGTTTGCAGTTAGAAAGATTGGATAGATTTCATACATAGTATGTGGATGCCCTGCTGAGAGGAAAACCCTGTTGGTTTGGTGGAGGTTAAAGGTCATCTATGGTTACAGGGGTTCAAACTTTGAAAACCTTGTGAAAACATCTCAAGTTATAAAACAGATACTTTTCATACTTCACATGGTGATGCATTAAATCCAATAAAAAAATAAAGGCCAATTGGTTTTGTTGGCAGTCAAAGATCATCTTAGATCACCAGAGGTCAAAGAGCAAAATTTCCCAAATTCCCAAGGTCAAATATGAACACAAAACTGTACTTTTCCAGCATATTAAGACTGCATTCAGTCAGTGACTGAAAGAAATGAGACATTTTTTCATTATTTGGGATTACACATGTATGTATTCATCATTAAAAACACAGTGCATTTTTGCATTCTGGTTACAAATTTTAATTATATGTATGTAGGCCTAGTGATGCTTCTTTTGAAAACATGTAAGAACTACAAAGTGGATTAAATGATGCAAAATTGTGACATAAACATTACACAAATGTATAGTAAATTGACTGCAGAGGTGTAACTTGTTTAAGTACTGTTACTTCTTGAAACCTCTGTGAAATGAGAAGTAAGGATTCCACCTACAGTGCGGTTAGGCCAGATTTACAAATCTGTAAGAATATTTTGTTATGGCAGTGAGGATTTTTCTTCTGTCTGATACAACATCTTATGGGGCCTTAGCCCTCCTTTGCCCTTCAAGTTGTTAAGTATAGATGCTGTCATTATGGTATTGTCTCAATTGAAGTTTTGTCTTTTCAATTTACAGTTTTTCATGGGATCATTCGTAGACATCATCAACAAGTTTAGTGTGGAAGAACTTAAGAATCGTCTCTCACATTTCTTTTCCAAGGTGAGTCTACCTAGTAAGGTTTTAGAAGAAAATGTTTTATGAAAAAAGAAAAAAATACGAGCACTTTGTACACTAGTACTTTAATAGTACTTTAATTTTTATTGATCTAAGATTTTTCAGGAACTCTTAACATTTAGTCTAAGAATAAATGATATGCAGATTAGGTTTGAATGTAAAAAAGTTTTGGCCATTATTAAAGCAATGTCATTATTTTCTTGCTACAAATTAGTTCAAGTTTGGATGGGTAGGCAGGCTCTTCTCTGTAGAAACTTGTGCATTTGGATACATTTAAACATACTTTGTAGATTTAAGATAGGAAGAGTAGACAAAATTTAAGATTTGCTCACTATGTCTTTTCATTTTTTTTCCCTGTATTTAGTATTTATCAACACTAAGACTCAACCAGAGTGATATATTAGACATACAGAATGGGATTCAGTTTCTTCCGTTGGACAAGAATACTTACCTCAGAATACAGTGTTTTATCAACCTTGTAGAAGCTTCATTCCAACAGATCAAGTACACAGCTTTTCTCTACAATGACCAGCTGGTGTGGTGAGTACTGATTCGAAGACTTACATGAAAAAAATTAGTGAGAAAGAGAGAAAAGACTTCATTAGGGAAGCCACTTAGGAACACTGTTACCACCTGAAGTTTCTGTTAAGGATTATATGATAATAAGTTTTGAGTGCATTTTATCTTTTGAATGTACATGTTTTCAGAGCTTTTAAAAGTTTGCATGTCCCAAATTAAACGATACTAAGCAAGAACTTCCAGCGTACTATTGTCTGAACACCTCCCACTAAGCAGGTGCATTGCCAAGGGAGATCCTTTGTAATCTGAAAAAATTAGCTTGTCAGCCCTATCCAAAAATGTACCACATTTCAGTTTAACAATCTGAACGTGTTGCCTCTCTGTTGTGAATCTATATTTCTATAATATGCCCCACAGGTCATTCACTAAGTCAGAATGGGTTCCATACATTTAGGGGTATATTTTGAATTTGCTCTTTTTTGGTTTCGATGATAAGAGAAACTTATGCATTCATGATGGCGTGTGTGGGGGTGTGTGCACTCACCAACGTGGCCTTAGCGGGTACCAGGGCAGCCGGCGAGAGCTCCGCTCTTGCACTTCTTTCCTAGCTCAAAAATTCGGTCACTGCGAAGAAAAGTCACACGCGGCTGCACGTGTCTGCCCTGGAGTGCAGCCCGCCCTCAAGCACGTCCATCTACTCCACTCCTTAGCAGGCAGCTTTGCTGCTGGGAAATTCCCTTGCATTCCCTACAGGTTCCTTTGCCGGTACCCCGTAATGCATCGAGTGTGCGTATGTGTACACCCGTGGTGTGTATGGTCATAATATGTGTATGTGTGCACTCACTAACATGGCCTTAGAGGGGACCGGGGCAGCCGGCGAGAGCTCCGCTCTCGCAAGTCTTCCCTAGCTCACACGTGGCTCGAAACTGGCATAGCTGTCCGAAGACTCGGTCGGTCGCTGCGAAGAGAAGTCACGCGCAGCTGCTTGTGTCTGCCTTGGAGCGCAGCCTGCCCTCAAGCAAGTCTGTCTACTCGGCTCCTTCGCAGGCAGCTTTGCTGCTAGCAAATTCCCTTGCATTCCCTATCAGGTCCTTTGCTGGTACCCTGTAACTCATCAAGTGTGGGGGTATGTGTGCGTGTATGTGTGTGTTTGTGACACTTTGCTCGTTAACATGGTATCTCAAGAAGGGAAACTCTGACAGTTCTCAGACTTGGTACGTAGATGCTCCATGTTGAGAGGAAGAACCCTTTTTTTTGGTGGAGCTCAAAAGTCATCTGGGGTCACTGGGGTCTAACAGAGGAACCTTGTTAACACGATATCTCCAGGTAGGAAGCTTGGATGTATTTCATACGTAGTATGTGGATGCGTTATCGTAAGAAGATGAACCCTATTTTTTTTGGTGGGGGTCAAAGCTCATCTGGGGTCACCAGGGGTCAAACACTGAAAATCTTGTTAACACGATATTTCAAGTTAAGAAACTTGGAGAGATTTCCTACGTGGTACGTTGATGCGGTATAGTGAGAAGATGAATCTTATTGTTTTTGGTGGTCAAAGGTCATCTGGAGTCACTGGGGGTCAAAGTATCAAAAGCTTGTTAAGGCTATATCTCCAGGTAGAAAGCTTGGATAGATTTCACTTGGAAAGTTGATACGTTATGGTGAGAAGATTAACCCTATTGTTTTGGTGGAGGTCAAAGGTCATCTAGGGTCACCGGGGGTCAAACACTTAAAACCTTGTTAACACAATATCTCAAGGTAGAAAGCTTGGATAAATTTCATACTTAGTATGTTGATGCATTATGGTAAGAAGATGAACCCTATTGTTATTGTTTTTGGTGGAGGTCAAAGGTCATCTTTGGTCACCATAGGTCGAAAGCAAACTTTCCCAAGAATTGTCAAGATTATTACATGGGTTTGCCAGAGGTCAACAAGCAAGATTTCCCAAGATTGTCATCTGGGGTCACCAGAGGTCAAAATGCAAAATTTCCCAAGAATTCCCAAGATTATTACATGGGTTCGCCAGAGTTCAACAAGCAAGATTTCCCAAGATTGTCATCTGGGGTCACCAGAGGTCAAAACACAAAATTTCCTAAGAATTCCCAAGATTAAATAGGAACACAAAATTGGATTTTTCCAACATGTTAAGATAGCATTTGACCAGTGACTGAAAGATATGGAACATCATGGCATTATTTGGAACAGAACATATTGAAAGTTCAGTGCATTTTTGCATTTTGGTTATATCAATGAAACAACAGTGGCTATTCACAGAGCATAGGGATATTACTGTGAGAGTATCTGGGAATGTTGAGATTGTTTCTTTAAGTTATATCTGAAACATTCAAGAATATGCAGATCCCTTGCCATAATTCATACACTGGGGCAAGGCTTCTCACAATTTTATGTTAATTAGTGACTTGTTTATGAGACGTTAGTTTGGAATGGCTGTTCTTAGATGTTGTTGTCATTGTCGTTGTCATCATTGTCACTGTTGTTGTATTTACTGATGTGAAAATAGCACGAAAGATCTACTTTTGAGCTTAAGTGTGAGGGATAGCTTGTACTAGATGCAAACATCTTCAGGTATCCAGAAACTTAAAACAGACTAAACTTAGTCAAAACAAATCAAATTACGTGTGTAAGACTATGGAAAAACAGTTGGGTGTACACTATGTCAAGTGAAGGAAACAGAACTGGTCAAAGGAGTTGATTTTTATCCACATAAGGGTGAACCCATGTGGCAAATTGTTAGGAGAAGACATGGCAAATGTTTGATATAACAAATGTGGAGGTTGTTATTTGGATTTTAAAGCGTACAGTATTAGTATGTGTGGTGTGAGGTATGATACATAATCACAAGGCTTTATGTGGAGCATATGAAATGAAGTTACTGTTAAAGAAATTGTGTGTTTATTTTCTTTCAGGAGTGGGTTAGAACAAGATGACATGAGGACTTTGTATAAATATTTGACCACTAGCTTATTTCCATCATTGCTAGATACTGAGGTAAAAATTTATTTATGTAGAGCTAAATTTTCCACGTATAGAGTTCAGCAGAAACAAGAATAATATGTTGAATAGGTCAGGGCAGTTTGCTTTAGGGCTGTGACCGTGTAGCGATTAATCGCTAAATGATCGCATGTGGAATAAACGTTTAGTACAAAGCTACTTAGCGATTAATCGCAAAACCCATTTTACGTCCGTTTTTATCCATATGAATTCTCGTTTTAAAAAATTACAAATGGTATGTATAGCACTGTAAGACATCAAAGTAAAGCAAAGTTAAGCCTTTACAGAAACTGTGCTTCTCGGATATTACTTCCCCGGGCACCACCACTTCATTTTGAATACTTATTGGGTAAATCAGCACACACCGAGTCTTTCTGTTGTGATAAGGTAGTTATGATAAGGTAATTGCAATTAATCGCTAAACGATCGCAGTTTTTTGTGATTAAACGTTTACTTATTTTGCTACACGTTCACAGCCCTAGTTTGCTTAACTAAATAGTCTATCAAGCTGTCTTGTTGTATGTATGGAACCCCCTAAAACCAAAGAAAGAAAAAAACATGGTATGTGACACATTCATGATATTCGAAAGCTCAGCATTGTGGGAAGGAACACTGTGTTTTGAATTTTATGTAAAGACAGGAGTTGCCGTTTCGCGCAAATCTGACAAAATTTACGAAATGAAGTGCCACGGGGAAAACCAAGAAAATTGAGAAGAAAAAAGGATCCACATCAAAATATTGTAAAAAGACATAAAATATGTAGTATCAGGGCTTTAGCCAGCATGGTGAGATCAGGGAGTCCAAACAGTAAATTCTAGTGAAGTTTGTGTATTATAATGTATTACACATATGGGGCAATCCAAAATTTTGGGAGTCCAAATGACTCCTGGACTGCTCTCTGGCTTAAGCCTTGTGTAGTATATAACTCCAGTAATATCTCATCATTTTTAAACAAATATCATGTCAATTAATTCAACTCAATTGTGATTCTAGACTCCATGAACTCACCAAAATGTAGACACTCGACATGTTCTTCTGTTACTGTCATAACTTATAATTACAAATAACGTATATTACTGTTATTGCAGTATAGAATCCTATCTTTACAAAACAGAAATTGACATTGACAAAAGGAAATCCATGCAAATTGGGGAAAAAGGATTACAAAATGGAACTGGCATCTGGAGAGCAGTTAACCTGTCTTTAATTTTTTGTGAAATATGCTAAGTTTCGATCATTTGCAATTCATAAATTTCTATTTTTAGATTGTCTTTCAAAATATTTACAGATGTCTTGTCTTAACATTTGAAACAAGTTTCACCTCTCTCAATCTCTCTTTCTTTAAAATCAATGTTTGAGATTCAGCCATGCTTTTATTTTATTGCCAGGAATCTTCATCTAAAGGAACCCATGGTAGTTCTCATTTTGGCAAGTGAGTAGCACACATGACAATCCAGAAAAGTGTTACAAAAAATAAGTTTAACCATCGTAACCTCAGAAATACAGAGGTTTGGGAAAAAGTTTTAATGAGATAATTGACTTGATTGGTTGTTTGTTGGTACTGTAGATTGCATGCCTTGCAATCTACAGGTGTTTGGATTAAATCATGGTAGGTCAATATTGTAAGTTTTGTCAAGAATAAACTGTTGGTTCATCGAAGCTGTTTGCAGATGTGGATCATTATCGTGGCCATTAATACTGTAAGTCCTGTAGTGTAGGCAGATACTGAAATGTCAATATGGTACTACTCATTTGAAGGCTAATACTTGACAATTTCTGCTGATGATGGTGCCTGCATGTGTGGCAGGTACAACCTTTTTGTCAAAGTTGGAACTCTGTTCAGAGTCATGACTTCATTCAGAGTGGCACCTCACAAGGCTGCTTTTACCCAACTCCAAAATATATTGGAGTATTAAACCTGAGCCATTTAGTAAGGAACATGGTAGGCTATATACAAAAATTGCAATGTGTCAATTGGTCATTGTTCAAATGGTTGTTGAAATTCTTTGACTTTTTTCCATAAAAGCACAACAAACTGCAGCATTGAACAAGATCTCTTTATTTTAAATTTCTGTATTACTCTGAGGGATGTTAATATAAATTATTTTCTTCTTGTTAGATTTGTTAAAGGCCCAAAGGATGTGAAGGACACTAACTCTTTTATACAAATACCTAGTATATACATTCATTCAGCAACTAAGACTGATGTATACCATCTAGTTGTGTATAGGGTAAGTATGAGATGCCATGGTGTATTGAAGTAAGAAAAATAAGAATAAAGTGAAAGATAAATGACATGAAAGTGAGTGTTCTAGTAAATGTATAATGTTGGCTTCAAATGTCGTCTCACAAGACTTTGTAGCATAGACCTTATGATTGATGTCACGCAACATCATTTTGGTGGTTAAACAATGAAGTGCACTGAAAGCACTATGTAGAGTTCACATGCACACCTAGTAGACTTACGCACATATCCAAACTGTACGCAAATCAGCTTTCTCCATTTGGTGGTGTAAGTTGCAATGATACACATCTACCTCCACTGGGGGGGAGGGGGGGGAGGGAGTGCACTTTCTGTTCTGTGATGTTACATGCGTAAGGTCTATTGCATTGCATATTTATATCCTGCTGTCTGCTAGAACCTGGCAACAGGTCTTATGCTTTTTATAAGAGAGGAAGTACATAATAAAATCTGTTTCAATATCCTGAGATATGCAGATTTGAAATTCTGTTTTGTATTTCATTCCTTCAGTTTTTTTTTTTCAACCTGTCAGGGTATACTAAACTTGGAATTGCATTAAAGTTTGCAGTTCAATTTCAAATTCCTACATGGGTGCAAATATGTGCAGCAGTTTAAGGGTTTTCTCTAGTTATACAGAAATTATAATCCCCCAGAACTGCTATGAAAAGTTTGGACACCTATTTACTATGTTTCATCTTCTCTCACAGGCCCTCAGTGCAACAGTTTGTCTAATGGTTGATGGTGAGTTATAAGCCTATAATGGGGATGTCTAATGTCAGTAACTGATGAATGAAGCACATGGACTTCAAATGAATAAATTGAAAACTATCTATTTGACACATTTGCATTATATACCAACAATACAAGTTGGGAAATTTCAAGATGGTTTTATGTATTTTAAGCCTACAGAAACAGTAACAGAAGTTCCATTAGGAAGGGTGTTTAGAAAACCAAGACCTGGCAAGCTAGACCTGAATCCCATAAAACTAAGATGCAAAATGTGCATCCTTATTTCAGTCCTATTCTAAGGTCTTAGTTTTTCAGACACCAGTATTTAGAGTTTTATTACGGCTTTCACTGAATGTGTTTTTGGAGAAGGTAGGCCTTTGACAGTGGAGGTGAGGAATAAAAGGTAGTTTTAAAATAACATCCTTCAATAAGGTAATGATATTTTGTATTATCTCAACAAGTTGAGCTATTGTCATGGCAATGCATCTGTCTGTCTGTCCCTCTGTCTCTGTCTGTCCATCAACATTGGTTTAAAGGCTGCTGTCTGCAGGTTCTTTGACTGTTGCTTATCAAAGTTGATAAGTTTATAACACATACCAAGAGCTTGTTAAATGTGGTAGCAGGAAGTAGGTCAAAGGTCATTTGGGGTTGTGAGAGGTCAAAGAGTGAAATCATGCAAAAGCCTTCAACTTCTTGTGGTTAGGTTGGAATCTTTTCAACTTTGACAGGAGTGTTCCGTATATGATGGGTCATCAAAGTTGTACTTTTGAAGTAGGTCAGAGGTCATTTGGGGGTCAAAGACAGGTCAAACAAAAGGAGGTCAAACAGTGAAATCTTCCAAAAGCCTTCAACTTCTATGGGTTATACCCAAACCTTATCACAGTTGGCCAGAGTGTTCAGTAGATGATGGGACATCAGAGATGTACTTTTGAAGTAGGTCAAAGGTCATTTGATCATCATACAGAGGTCAAACAGTGGAATCTCACAAAGGCCTTCAACTCCTTGGGGTTACCTGCAAATTGTATCAAATGTGGCCATAGTGTATAGTAGATGATGGGTCATCAAATGTGTACTTTTGAAGAAGGTCAAAGGTCATTTGGGGTCATAGAAAGGTCAAACAGTGAAGTCACTCAATAGCCTTCATCTCTTGTGGGTTATATTCAAATCATATCAGATTTGGCCAGAGTGGTCAGTAGATAATAGGTCATCAAAGTTGTACTTTTGTTGAAGTAGGTCAAAGATCATTTGGGGTCATAGAGAGGTCAAACAGTGAAATCTTCCAAAAGCCTTTAACTCCTATGGGTTATATCCAAACCTTACCAAAGTTGGCCAAGAGTGTTCAGTAGATGATGGGTTATCAAAGATGTACTTTTGAAGTAGGTTCAAGGTCATTTGGTTCTCATACGGAGGTCAAACAGTGAAATCACTCAAAATCCTTCAACTTCGAGGGGTTACATCCATATCTCATCAAAGTTGGCCAGTGTGTTCTATAGATGATGGGTCATCATTAAAGGTCATTTGGGGTCAAAGAGAGGTCAAACAATGAATATCACAAAAGCTTTCAGCTACTATTGGTCATTCCAAATCCTGCCAAAGTTGGCGAAGGTGTTCAGTAGATGATGGGTCATGCCAGTTGTACTTTTAAAGTAGGTCAAAGGTCATTTGGGGTCATGGAGAGGTGAAACAGTGAAATCATGCAAAAGCCTTCAACTCCTAGTAATTATCTGCAAATTTTATTAAATGTGGCCAGTGTTTAGTAGATGATGATGGGTCGTGACAGCTGTGCTTTTGAAGTAGGTCAAAGGTCATTTGGGGTCATAGAGAGGGCAACACTGGAATCACACAAAAGCCTTCAACTCCTATTGGTTGTATCCAAATCTTATCAAAGTTGACCAGAGTGGTCAGTAGATGATGGGTCATCACAGGTGCACTTTTGAAGAAGGCCAAAGTTCATTTAGGGTCATAGAACAGTTGAACAATGTAATCATGCAACAGCCTTCAACTTCTATGGGTTGTGTCTGAATCTAATAAAGTTGGCAAGAGTATCTAGTAGATGATGGGTCATCAAAGGCATACTTTTGAAGAAGCTCAAAGTCATTCAGGGTCAAAGAGAGGTCAAACAGTAGAATCAAGCAAAAGCCTTTAAATCTAGGGGTTGTGTCGGAATCTTATCATAGTTGGTCAGAGTGTTCTGTGGATTATGGGTCATCATAGGTGTACTTTGTGGTGATGTTAAATGCCATTTGGGGTCACAAAGGGTCAGATGGTGAAATCCATGCCAGTGCATAAGAGTTTTGGGTTTGTATGATATATATTTCCGTAAGAATCATTTTTTGATGGGCGTGACAAATTGGGGTATAAGTAGCATTTCATTTATGTCAGCAGAATTACCTGCAGTATTTTGCCCACAAACATTTAAAAAAAATTGCCACAAGCTGGCCGTTTGATATACCACAACTGTAACCATTTACATCTATAGCACTGGAGGTGCTTCATCATGTTTGTCCATGACTCCTTAGTTTGGATCCCTAATGAAACTACATAAAAGTAACTCTGTGTGAGGAATTTGTTGTTAAGCTACAGTATCAGTGATGCTCCTGTCTCTATTCCTTTATCACAAAGAAAGGGAACTGCAAGTTTCTATTCAAATGATGGCAGTTTTATTATTTAAAGTTATTATTCATATTCCAATCATTCATATTGTCTGTGTATTTCTTTGACAGGTGGTGCTGTACCATCTAGAGATTGGTTTCATAAGATTGACAGTTTCCTAGGTCCACAACTCAGCAGACTTGCTTCAGATATTGCAGAACAGTATGCTAATAGAAAACTATCTGGGTATGTTTGATACAGATACTTGCCTATTCCAGTTATAATGTATTGCATAATATTTACAATCGAACTCTTCCCTCAAAGGACAGAAGAAGGAATGTGAGTCTGGTTGAGGTCTGCTGAGCCCTGACCTAACTTTGGCAAGCCCTGCCCCCCCCCCCTTTCCCCATGATGTCCAGAGTTTAGAGAAGTACAACTAAGATGGCACATGGTGGGAGAACGATGGGAGCATGATGGAAGCATGGTAGTTAGTCACAGTAATATGGTTGGAGGAAGGGCAGTTTGGGTGTTTGGCAGATGGTCACATGGTAGGTATAAGGGTGGATTCAGGCAGTGCTTGACTAACATTCACATGGTTGAGATAAGGGTATATTGGGTCCTTGGTAGATAGGTACATGATTGAGACAAGGGTAGATTGGGTGCTTGGCAGACAGGTACATGGTTGGAATAAGGACAGATGTAGGTATACTGATGAGATGGTTTAGAAGCAGTAAGATTGAAGTTTCCAAATCATAAAAGGACTGGAGGACATTGAGTCTAGTACATTTTTTACATTCAGTGACAGTGTAAACTCTGACCACCCTCTTAGGATTTACAAACAGCTCTGTAGACTGACCATAAGAAAGTACTTTTTCCCAAAGATTGATACAAGGAACAATCTTCCAGCTGAAGTTGTTTTAGCAACCCCTGTCAATGACTTTCAGGACCACATTGACAAGTTTTTAAGCCGCAGTGTGGGAGCTGGTATGAGCCAGAGAGCTGGTTCCTTGCTCCATTATTGCCTACCCATTAATGTTTTAAAAGTGAAGGACTCAGTTAAGTACAGATAAATACAAGTAAATACAACTTTTTGAAATATTCTTGTATTGCAGGGGAAGCCAGGACTACAAATTTGTCTATTTCAATCATATGAACTTAGCCCAGAAAACAACAGTACACAGTAAAAAGACAGCTGCAGTTACTATAAGTCCAGAAATATTGAGACTCATTGCTGACATCAATGCAGACTTTTCAAAGTAAGTTCACAAGGAAAGTTGCCCACTAATTGTAATTTTGTCAATCACAATGCAGTATTGTAAGCATTGAAGATGGCAAGTGAAAATGATAGTGATGTACTGTTTGTGTTAAGTGCTAAAATAAGCCATCAGAACCCTGCTGCCAGATGTGCATTTGTGTATTTCAACTAGGAAAAGAGGAGGGGTGGGGTAAGGGTACTATACAGTGCCTGATCTTATTTCAAATACTTAGATGGTATGCCAAACAGAAACAGAAGTTGAATGTATTATGTACATCTTATCATCTATGTTTGCTTTTGGTAGACAGTGTCTACTTATTAGTCCATATTGTAAATACATTTGATGAAAGGTCAGTCTCCTTGAAGGTCCAGTGTGGTGTATTGAAAGCTGTAAAATTACAGTTACAAAAAAAACTGTAAAATGTTGCAAAAGTACATCCATTTATTTAAAATGAAGTACTTTACCACAAATCAACTTTAAGCAACATGCTATTTCCAACTTTCCAATGTAAAATTCAAGATGGCCATTCTGCTTCTCAGTATCCATAGTGTGATTTGTCTTCACTCAGCCATGCATTTAAATTATTAACTTTCATCATTTCATATTGCTGCATCTTCTATCAGGTGGGATGAGGATGGTGAAGCACTGATGAGGACATGGACTGATTGGTGGGTGGTTGGTAAGAAGTCTGACCAAAGGGAATTCTATGTAGCTATCAACCAAAAGAATGCCAACCTAATAGAAATTAATGGTGAGTAAATTGCTATTGAAATACAGAGTCTAATTGTGCTTTCATCTGGTAAGATTCAAATTCAAGGTCACATGTTGAATAAAACATGTAAGCCCATTATCTAAAATTTTAAACGAAACTAATTTTAGTTATAATGGCCAGTTTATATACAAAATATATCATCCTGTGAAGTGTAAATAAATCATAAATGACCATCTTGGCTCAATGTAGGGTCTGTTTACATTTTACAGTGGTGATACTTTTGGACCATGAGAGTGTGAGAATGATGGCCTTTAGCATTTGACAAGCAGGAAATCATTTAATACTTGCAAAAGTTTACAGGATGTGATAAATAAATCAGAGAAATGAATTTTCCCCGTTTCACTCACATGAAGCATGACAAGATGGTCAGGTATTTTTTTTTTTTTCTGTTTAATCACATAACATTTCCAACTTTCTGTTGAAACTACTTTTGTGTATTTTACAGAGGAGGTGAAGAAGATGTGTGCCTCTCATTTTACAAATATATTTTTTCTGGATTGAGCCAAAAGCTAAACAGTCAGAACAGTGCATATGATGCAAAAAAAAAAAGGCCAAGGAAGTTCATAGGTCAGGGGAAAATTCAACTGAATATCAAGATGGACAGAGGTGATGAGATCTGACTTCTAACCACTCTTGACAAGGCAGAATTGTATAGACTGGCCGAGTGACTTCAGTTGGTGTGGAAGGGGAAAGATTGAATTAATTTAAGTGCAATTTGAATTAGTGGAAACTTTGATGAAGCCATGAGGAATTTATGAAGCAGTTTGATGTTTGGAATGAAACTGGTTCAGTGAGAATGAAACCATTAGTCTGGGGATCATTGTGCGTCATTATTGTGATCATGCCCTCCAGAGCAGCAGTCAGTCTCTCAACCTTTTTGGCCCAGGGGACTACTACCTCTTCTTGAAAACATTCAGAAGCCCAATCATTTTTGCAGATCGCAGTCATCATTTATGTGGACCATACATGTTTTACCATAAATTGCTGTAGAGTTATGTTAGGTGTGTCTCTTGCACAAAGGCAGAAATCCTGGGAAGAATGGGGAGGTGGGGGGGGGGGGGTGAGGGGGATATATTTCCCCAACTTTGTGGGTATGCTCCCATTGACTTTCACTTTTTCACACAGTAACTTTTGCCTGAAAGGCCCGTTATCCCTCCACTTTTTTCACACAAATCTCTGCTACTGCACTTGCATGATTCCATTGTAAGTACTCCATGCAACAGCAGATATGCTTCACTATTCCTGTTTAGAGTTTGCTCTGTACAGATCTTCTATGCGTAAACAGTGTAATCTTACATAATAACGGGTTTGCCTTTGTCAAAAAGTGAATTTGGTTATAAATTTTAACCCAGAATGTGTGGTCATTGACCAGACTTGTATTTGAGGAAATGAATTCTGTCTGCAACAGATTGTTATTGTAGTGTCAGAAGATTCTCTGAATTTTGTAACTTCTAACTGGTGGCTTCTATGAAAGTAAAGGAATATTGTTATATTTCTGCTGAGAAAGCCTTAGACCTTGTATCTGCAGAAAGTGCTTTTGGTGAGGAAGTTAAGTTTGAGAGTATGGAGGTTTTCCACTGATGTAATCTTATCTTGGGTATCCTTGACTGTTGGACATATTCTTTGTCAATCATGATGCCTATGACAATTGCATCTTTTATATTACTGGGCACACTTTCAGGGTTCCAGTATTGGCATTTCAAATGCCAAAAGCACTGAATTTGGCATTTTTGCGATGGTGTTGGCATGCAGAATTTTGAAATACACAGCACTTTTTGTATTTGGCTGTCAATTTTCCTTTACAAAGGTGTTCACAAATTCTGTAGATAACTGTGGCAAAATGTATAATTTATTTCCCAAACTTCACACTAGAAGCATGATTGGATGCATTAAGTTGGCCAGTGTTTGTAGGAAGCAGGGCTATTTTATTACATATTGATGATTTGTAAGCAATTGGAGTGTTAAAGGTAACCAATTTTCATTTGGCATTTGTTGACCATGTTGAATGCCAAATCTGGTCAATTGCTTCACAAGTAATGTAACAGCCCTGCCCACTTTACCCCTAAAGCACCGTCTGTGCATACACTTACCAGCAGTATTGCAATGTTACATGTCCTGCTGTCATGTGAAAACCTCTGCATGTCAGAGTCCACTTCAAGGGCTGATCAAATTGCTAAACTGATAGTTTGGCGTAAATTGGTAACTTTACAAGAAGAAACTTAAAAAGATGCTGAGGCACGTAATAAGTCGGTAAGTCAAACTAGTAGAGAAAAATAGGGATAGAACTTGAGGTTCTAGAGGAAAGAAAAGCAGCTTGGTGCAATAGATGATTCCTTTAATAGTCTAACAGCTTGAATATTACATTTGTTGTTGAATGGTCACAGGAGACTTCTGCGAAATATTTGTTAAAAGGGCATAATCAGATACCTTTATGCCTACCGTATTGTAAGATAAAACTGTTAAATTTCAAATTTTGTGACAAGTATTTTATATGAGATATGTTGCATATCACAGGTAAAGGTAGCAGTGATTATACACATTTAAATACTATCACCAAAAAAGTCTCATATGGAGTTCTGTAGCCATAGGGGCACGGAGCACACTCTATTATATAAAATAATTGAAAAGTGGAATAAAGTGTGGGAAAAATGATCAAATAGAATGTACCATTTGGACATTTTAGACCCTGATATGAGCAGAAATTTGAAAGGACAAAAACACTAGATTGGTTGATGTGTAACTGATGATGAGATAAAGCTATTATTAATGTACCATACAAATTGGGTGACTGCTTTTGCCTTTCAACAAACAGGTGCAGTGGAAGTTGTGTTGTTAGTGAAACAACTGACTGCAGAGATGCCAAGGTGAGTGAGTGGCTGGGCGTGAGATACTGGAAAGACACTCATGACCACCGTGCTCAAAGAGCACCAAAAAAGTACGAAATGGCAAAAGAAAATGAGGAATAGAATATCCCATACTACAACTCCATGGCAAGAGCAGCTACTCGCCAATTTTATTCCATTCATTTTTGAAAACACATGACATGCAATTTGTTATAGGCAACTTGCAAGACACGCAATCAGTTGAGATTTTGTGCCCTGTTGTGAGAGCAATACATGCAACCAAAGTTTGGTACATGCATCTCATGTATGTAACAACATACAGTAGGCCTATTTGGTATACTATATATATGCAGGGAGTTGCCAGCAGCAACTCCCTACTATATGTACCGTGACCGCGAGTTCAGCTCAGTGCAAGGCTGAAATGCATGCTGTAGTGTTGCAACGTAAGTTTGGATTTCACATCGGGAATAAATATCATGAAAAATTTTATCATCCGTTTTTTCTCTCCATACATGAGGCATGAGATTGGGTGGGCTGAGCGCGAGTTGTGATGAGACTTGGTATGTCTATGACTGTTGGATCACAGCAATGTTACAGCTATAGAAAGAATTTTACATTTTTATCTTGTAAGTGAAATAAGCAGGATTCATGCAAGCATATTTGGGCGAGTGTGTAAACAGTGTAACACAGTCAGTGCTCTATAATGAGTATCGGAAGGTGAAATAATAGAATATGTCATCAGCTCATACATGATTGCAACCTGTTCAGCAGTGTTTATTTTTAGCACTGGTGTTAAGATTTGTGCCATCTCTTTGCCAAATTCACCTTCTGTGTTATGAGCACATACAAGCCCTATGTGTATTTAGTATTATATCCATGGAGCTGTAAAGGATTTAGCCAGGAATTCAGGATTACCACATACTTTAACTACAATGAAAGTATAATTCCAGTATCATCTATTGGATTCACTTAGCTCACACTGTGGCTTAAGGTCCTGACCTGTCACTGGTGGCCGGTAACATGTACAGTCTCTTAAACATATGCATGAATGTTTGTGATGCATGGCTGCCCTGACTTAAAATGGCAAATAATTTAATTCTCCCAACTACCTTAGTTCTAGCCCCCTCCCAAAACTGCTTTAAGCTCCTCCTTGTGCAGACACAAACCTCGTTTATTGCTTAACGTCATGTCATAGTGAGCATACAAGGCCCTGTAAGTGGAAAATTCTCTCTCTGCAGTGTGTGAAATGTGAGCTACTCTGCATCTTTTGAATTTTTGGACTCGTGTCAATCAAAGAGCAGTCACCAATTGAGAATTTTGATACCCCTCAACCATAAAAAGCACCTGGGGTGATCTGTGTCTTTAAGATATAGACTTAGAAAAATATTGCATATGTGTGAGTGGTTAAGGGATACAATTTATGCTTTTTGTGAAATAGCCAACAGTCTTGTGAAGACATGGACATAAAACTGAAATATTTTGAACCAAATCATCAGTTGTAAACCCCAATAAATAATAGTTAAGGCAGTTATGACACTTCCCCTTTGGAACTCCATTGGTAGTGTGTTATTTTTTACTATACAGCACCTATGTGGACCCTTCAAAAAGGTACACTACAAGATTCTCTGCTATGGCACTGGATCTTGGTGACAATTTTTTTATACACTCATGTTGACTTACATTAAATGTATCACACTATTACTACTGGTAGCCTGCTTTGCTCACTTGACTTAGAAAAAACAGGTCTTTATAAAAATTCTCCATAAATATGGATTTTCTTAGTAGGTACATAATTTATGAAATGACAACATGACATGACATCTGCTGCACTTTTTACCTCTATTGGAATACACAGTTTAAGCTGACATAAATACTTTTCAATTGGATCACAATTCATGAGTTGAAATTAAGAGGTTTTTTGCATTATCCTTTACTCAAATCAAGCATGCCATTTAAGAAAAACATGTATATGTGTATACTTACTACGTGACTGTCTCCCTTTAATATACTCCACTATTACCTGAGCTAGAATGTATTATTCTTTACTCTCTTGTAACAGGTTGATAGGAAAGGTTTGTAAATACAGCAATTCTCCACAAAAACTGAAGACATGCACATGCATACATAAGCATCTATTCTGGCAGCAAGGCTGATACAGATGCAGCAGGTGTAGCCTAACTGTATTAACATTAAAATATTCCCCTTTTTAATTTTATACACACCATAGATCAATATGTCACATCCTGGGAGGTTAGATGGGGAGGGTGGGTTAAGTTCCCTGATACTCCTCACAGTGTTAACATTACCATAACCAATACTTTCACTTTAGAATCTTTCATAACATTTTATATCAAAAATATTGCAAATCACAAGTAAAATGTAAATTTTCCCCAACAGCAAAACCAGAAATGCCTTATGATTGTATAGTACCATACGTGATCATACATGATGTAAAATTCATATGTGGTGATTGTACTTGCTCTGTTCAAACTGTAAAATCACTAAGGACTTATTAAAGGGAAAACGCAGTCACCCCAGTTTGGATTAGTGTACTCGGGTATGAGAACCATGTGAAAACATTCTTCTCACTGAATTGTCAAATTCACGCAGAGTAACTCCTTGATTTACCTTGAAAATGCAATACTTATGTGCTGACATATGGAAGATATTTGAAAGGAAAATAAGAACATTTGTGAGATCTAGCTGTTGTTTCAGAATAAGTTTGGGGTGACTGCTTATGCCCATAAAAAGTTTTATGTTAACTCTGCAAAGCACATGGCCTTTACCACAATTACTACAATGGACTCACATGTAGCTACGTAAACTTGACATAAAACATACGAACTTGTTTAATATGCAACAATAGTGGATTAGGTATAGAAGAAAATCCGAGTATGAAATGGGGAAGGCTTGATTGCTCTAGAAACAGTTCTGCAGTAAAAGGATGACTTGATCCCTACTCTAAATATTACACTCATGTAAAGAGGTATGACAAAGGTATTACAGAGTCTATTAACATCATTCATCTTGAAGTTGTATCAAGTGCTACCTACGCATTACATCAGGATACACTCTGATAGATGGGGTGGGGGTATGTCCCCTAACTCCTTCCAAATCATATTTGCTTTACAGAAAATGACAATATTTTATCTTCGCATGATCTAACCTTATTTAGTAGTAACTGCCTCTCAGGTCCATATGAGTATACCTGGTCCTGCAACTGAGAGGTTAGCCTAGATCATCAATGATAGTACTAGTGAAACAATTCATTTAGCACATCAATCATTTGAAACAAGTGGGAATTACATTCACCAAGAATTTGGAACAATTCAAACTGGTGGAAGCATTACCTTACAGATTATTATCAACAAACCCTTATTCAGAATTAATATTTACTTGCTGCTTTATAAGAGATCTTAAACCACACCCTGCCCAAAGCTATTCATGTACACTCTTTATTTGCCCTAAACATCCACCAACAATGCAAATAAGATACTAAAATTTTCAACTTAGCTTAACATGGAAATATCCACCTTACAATAAGCTGTTTTACAATTATGAATGGAGTTTGAATGTACTTAAATTTTCATTTCAAGGATACAATCTAGAGGTGAGTTAAATAACTCAGATGAACTTTAATCAAATGATATGAGTGTTTCTTCAGGCTGTGGAGGAGGAGGAGGTTGCTGCTGTTGTGGCATTTGACCTTGTTGGGGCATCTGGCCTTGTTGGGGCATCTGGCCCTGTTGTGGCATCTGGCCCTGTTGAGGATACCCACCCTGGTACCCCATGCCTTGTTGCTGATATCCCATAGGTAGTTGTCCTTGCATCTGTGCACCACTAGGGACCTGTTGTTGCTGGCCAGGGGGCATACCATATTGGGGTGCAGTTGTGGTAGGTTGGAAATGCTGTGGCTGAGACTGTGGTATGTTCTGCTGTGGAGGGGGCTGTCCCTGCATCCCTGGTGGCTGGTTAGGTAGAGCTGCTTGCATTCCTTGCATGTTGTAAGGGTTCTGACCTTGTTGGTAATCTATGGATGACAAAGGGGTGAAACCCTCCTGAGACTGGTACTGACCAGATGGGTAAGCTCCAGATGGAGGTGGCTGCTGTTGGTACTGGCCCTCCATGCCACCTTGACCAGGAAGCTTCTGTTGTGGCTGTTGGTACATTCCTGGCTGAAATCCTGATGGTGGTTGACCTCCTGGGACTTCTACTCCGGGTTGAGGACCGCTTGCATACCCTGGTTGAGCACCATATGGCACATGGGATGGTGATCCATACTGTGAGGTCAAAAAATAATTCAACGTTTTTTACCTTTCCATTCATTTCATTCTGACACTTTCAAACCAACTTTAATACCAGACACCAAAGAAACTGACCATAAAGATGCCTATACAGGACAACTCATCTTGCCCTACCAATAAAAAGGTATTTTTCTTGTTCTTACTATAAAAACTCATCTCTGGTCACTTAAAGAATAAAGCTAGCAATATTTCCATCAGTCTACCATCTGATACTTAACTCAAAAAACTTGCACTAAGGACATTACAAGCTTAGCATATTGATGGGATAAATCACAGAACCCAATGAACTACACTCCAAAAGATGCAACTTGATAACCTCAGAGCTCTTAACAGGGGCTAACCAAAAGGCTACTGTTTAGTCAGTGCAGCCTTTCACAACAAGCTGAGCTTCACTTAGACTGTAGTTAATAGACACATCCCTGGTTAGGAAACTTTACGTACACCCTATACACACCACGTACAAGCCGAGTAGCTATGTTGAGACGTGCAGAAAAGTGCATCACGTGACATTGACCGTGCACATGATTGATCGAGTAGCGATATGGCTACACTGAGTGTTGTGTTGTTCAGTCATTCATGGAAATAAATTGAAGTTGATTCAAGGGTTGGAAGGGTTTCAGGAAGCTTCCAAACCAGTAAGTATTTGTGAACATTCAAATAAACGAAGAAAACCATGGCCCACAACCCCCACGTTTCTTGTTTGAGTAGAATTAAACTACTGTACTCGGCAATTCTGCATTGATGTAGGCCTTTAGCGTTAGCTAAATACTATCACGTGTGGAAGTAAAAGACGGTTCACTATCTGACGTTACCAAGTCGGTTAACTGTTATATTTTTAGGGAAAATACCCAATCATGATATATACTTGATATAAGCACTAAATTCCACTCTTTGGGAAGAAAGTGAGTCGTTCTCAAACTGACACAGACCTGCCAACTTCTCCCCCGGTTTTACCGGGAGACTCCGGTAGTTCGCACACCGACACCTCGCGGCAGTGAGATATGCATACAATACGGCGTACGAGTAGCTGCAACGAACGTAGAAATACAAGGGCAACTTTCACTGTGCATTAGCGAGTAACGTGGCGTATACGACTCGTACGATCGATTGAGTTGGGTATAAGGCTACATTTAGATGAAAATCTTCCAGTCTCCCTAATTTCCCACTAATCTGGCTATTTTTTGCCCTGAAAAATTTAGATTTCCCTATTTTGGTCTGTTGTCAATTGCGGAGGTATTAGTAAAGTTGGCAGTGTATGTAGGCTACTAACTATAGCTAGTAACTCCAGCCGCAAATACCATTCGGTGTTTAGAGGGTTTTAAGACTGCAAAGTAACAAAACCAAACTTTTATAAAAAAAAATTCATAATTACCGTGTGATAAAGGTTCACAAGTAGTGCTACAGAAGTACTACTTTGGAGGTAGGTAGTACTTCCATAGTGGTGTATGTAACGCCTTGTGCTACGAGTACGCACGTGTAGTAGAGCTAATCAACCAGCCTTGTGCACGGTTAGCATCACGTGACTACTGAAAATCAGGATCTCAATGCAGACAGTGCAGTTCGCCGAGTTTCCCAACCAGGGATGTGTCTATTAACTATGCTTAGACTTATCCTTACCCCTCAATTTCAAGAAAGCAAACTATGCTTTAACTGATTTCAAATGAAGGTGATGGGGCATTCTCAACACTGAAAGTATGTACGTCATGGTTAATATGCACGTAGTATGCATCCAGATACCATGTATTTGTCCCCAGAAATGTGGGCTGTAAACTTTTAAACATAATGTAAAAACATCTACCTTAAACGGCTGAAAGCCTTGGCAGAGAATGCCTTTTGAAAAATATGTTGATCTGGTTTAGTATGTAACATCCATGACTTTTTTCATTACTTAGCATAATATAAATAATCATAGTACTTGAATGTGCTTGTCCTTGGTTAGCAGAACCAAAATTTTGTGCCCTAGAAACCTTCCACATAGTCCAGGAGTGAGTAAAGAGCTCAAATGAAGTATGACCCCTTACGTCAAGGTTACTCTGATTAGTAGCATACCTCTTGCTGTGGGAACTGATGACCTGGTACTCCCTGAGGGAAGTATGTATATTGGGTCTGTCTCATCTGCATCTGCTGCCTCTGTTGCTCCAGCCACATCTGCCGCTCTCGTTCCTGCTCCTGCATCCTCATCAATGCCTTCTGTTGCTGCATCTGCAACATTTCCTACAGAGAAGAAAACAACACTGAATATTCATGAGCACTGCAATTTCAATCCTACATCTGTATTTACCATCCCCTAATCCCCAGTAATGAATGTCATGCATAGTAACAGCATGGTTTCCATTTCAATGACTGTACGAGTTTAGACGTAAATCACTTCTAAACCATTAATCCTTTTCTGTAAAATGTGAGGAAAGAAAGTGAAAGTCAGCATGAGAAGCAAACACTAGTATCATATTCAATCAGCAGCATGGAAGTGGCATTCTTTGACCCTTCCAGTCAAAACTGATCAAAACGCAAAATTTGAAGACTGAGAATAGGTCAGGTAAGGTCAAACAATCCATCCATCCTTTTGCCAGAACATTTCTTCCTTAAAGCTTAGGACAGAAGTAGCTTTCCAAATTGTCCGAATGTTGTTACATTACAACCATGGTTTGCTGCCTCTTTACCTCCCCTCCCCCCTCTCAGAGACAGAAGAAATGGAGGGGAAAACGTTTGTAATCTACTCAAAACTGCCCACTTTTTTCTGCAACTGTAATTGTAAACTAGCTTGTCTACAGCCAGCTGTTACACTTTTACAGTTGGGCCCCTTTTCTTTTCAAATAGATTCACTACCATGATTCCCCAAACATGTATCACTCTACATTCGCTATCGATCTTTCAAAGCGAAGAAACTCCAACACATTCAACAAGTGAATTACCTGCCATCTGAGAGTATACCATACCTGTTTCTTCCTCCTCATGATTTCCAACTTTTGGGCCATCTGAATCTGTCGCTGTCGCTCAGCTTCCTCAGCCTCTCGCTTCAATTTTTCACGATGTTCCTCTCTCAGAGCATCCAAAGCCTCTCTCGCATCGCGGATCTGGGCTAACTTATCTTGCAATGTCTCCATTTGAGCTACGAGAATTAAGTAAAACAGTCTCTAATGAATCTCACACAGGAAGAGTAGACATCAGATGGTATCAATAGTTGGAATGGTAAGTCCACTTGTAACACCAGAAAGCCAGGAGGCTTAGTGATTCCTTGCCTGCAAGGGGACCTTTGATCTTCACCAAAAATAATTGGGATCATCTACTCAATATGATGTATTTAGTAATATCCTCACAGTTACCCTTTTTGAGAGGCTGTTTACAAAGCATATCATCACAAATACACACAGACACATACAAAATTAGGTCTAGGTACCCTAGGCTAGGCTAGGGCTTACCTAGACCTGCACTTCAGTAGGCCCAACTTTTGATTAGTAGCCTATGTAGACCCTATGTGATGCAACGTCTGTGGGTCCTACACTCCTACGAGAACCCACATTGCACAACCAACGGAAACAAAACAGCCGCTAACACAAACTCACAGACCACAAACCTCCATCTGTGGCAATCATAACGTACCTACAAAGCTCTGTCAGGGCCTAGGCTTAAATGTACATATCCAACACACTTATAAAAACACCACGAACAGCTGTAGGCCTATGCTAGGCCTAACTTTAGGCCTAGAACCTATTCCATGCATACTTAAATACTTCTTCCAAAGTCTCTTCCACTCTCCAGTGAAGCGCCAAGGGGTGAAACCAAATGTTACTCTCGAAGTTCCTAACAGCAATGTTCAAAAAATATCTAAAAATTTTGGTTTATAGAAGCGATCCTGTTTTTATTAAACATTCTATCAATCTTGTTACAAAGGTGGTCACACTATTGTATGCTAAAATAAATAGCAAGTATTGCTGTTCAAATGTGACACAGTATACCCATAGGCCTAGCTATGGTTATGTTCATACTTGCACTTTGGGCTGCAAAGTTAGGCCTAGGCCCTAGCAACAATCACTCCAGCAAAAGTATAAATGTAGGCTAGACATGTTATTCTCTGAAACATGCACGCAACCTTTGATCGTGAATAGCCTAGGCCTAATGTTAAGCCTAGTTCAGGGAACAGAGTTATGTGAGACTGAGGACTAGGCTTAGGTTACCTAGGCTTGCACTAAATTAGGCCTAACTTATACATGAAAAGTGTAATAATAGCCTATGTAGGCCTAGGCCATATGATAGAATGTCTGTGGGTCCTACACTCCTACGAGAACACATGCTGCAGCAGAACCATCCGAACCAAAACAGCCGTTAAGTTGGTAACACAAACTCACATCAATCACAAACCTCTGTCAGGGCCTAGGCTTAAATGTAGGCTACATATCCAACACACTTCTTTCTACACAACAAACAGCTGCAGGCCTAGGCTACTGCAGTACACGTAGGCTAGGCCGAGCTTTCGGCCTTGGTTCTACTCCCTACTTTCCTACTTTTTCCCAAGTCCCTTCCAATCTCTGGCGAATTAGTGTCAAGGGGCGAAACCAAACGTGACACTTGAAGTTCATAACAGTAACGATAGTGTTCAAAAATATCTGTAAATTTTGGTTCAGCCTATATGGCCTAGCCTAGGCCTACAAGTGATCTTTTTTTTTTTTTTCAAATATTCTATCAAACTGCTAAATCTTTGATTGTGAATGGTCTAGGCCTAGTTCAGGGAACAAAATGTATGTGAGACTGAGAACTAGGCCTGAACTATATTATTAGGCTAGGCCTAATATGAAAGTATAGGACTAGGCTAGGCCTAGGCCTATAGCAGTAGCCTTGGGCTTGGCCTAGGCTGCCTTGTTGGTAACACCAGCTCACATCGATCAAAGACCTTTGTGAAAGAGTACGCCTAAACTGGATATCCAACACACTTCTTAAAACGCAACAAGCAGCAGAAGGCCTAGGCTAGACTACGTAGTACTGCGTTACCTAGGCTAGGCCTAACTTCACGTTTAGGCCTAGGGCCTACTCCGTACTGTAACGTTACAGTACTAGGCCCTAGTCTACTTCAGTCTTCAGCCTCAGGTTGTTCCAAAGTCCCTTTGACTCTCTGGCGAAGAGCCAAGGGGAGAAACCAAACATTACTCCCGAAGGTCTGCTCCGTAAAGGAGCTACGTCCCCGAATACGAAAACAGACCAACCTCTCGAAGGCCTAAGCCTGTATATTCTTGAATGCTGTACTGTATGCATCCATTCAGGTCGTAAAGTGGTGAATCATTGCATTTTTTTCTGCAGTACGGAGTAGCAGACAAAATGTTGAGCTACCTGTGCTGCAGAAAAAAGACAGACGTGGTGCATTCACCTGTCAAATGGAACGCAGCCTATGTACGGCTTGTTGTTCGTATCTACTTCGATTCAGCTGCGCTAGCTACAGATGTATAGCGACTGTACTGTACCTTGAGTAAGGTCGGTACCTCGAGTCGGTCACAACACACAAAACGTATACAACACAGACTTTACACAATTTTTAGGTGATCGACTCATGGTACCACCATGCAACTGTACGTACCTCGTATGAAATACACGTACGTATATACTGCGCTTACAGATATCATTATAAAGCAGCATTACGGATACGGATGTCCATGGGTACGATTACGTTTTAGGGGTTTTAGAGCGCGTGTCGTAAGTCTACATAGATTGTTATGACGTCATTTGACCTGAATGGTCCATCTAGGCTACCGTAGAATGACCGCGTTTACAAAATGCCAATTTTGAGCTCAAATGACTTTTAATATCCATGAAATTTTAGGGCAAATATGCACAAAATAAAAGTAAGCTACAACACAAGTTTCAAGTTGAACCAAGTTTTACAATCACAGATATTCTGCTTGAAAGATTTTGAACCTTTTGACCTCTGGTGACCCCAAATGACCTTTGACCTTTACCAAAAACAATAGGGATCATCTTTCTCATATGGGCCATGCACCTGCCACGTATGAAATTCTTGGAAGTTACACATCTTGAGATAGAGTGTTTACAAGCAATTTCCAAGATATTTACCATTTGACCTCTGGTGACCCCAAATGACCTTTGACTTCCACCAAAAACAATAGGGATCATCTACTCATTATGGGCAACCTACCTGCCAAGTACGAGATCCCTCGGAGTTACCCTTCTTGAGATATCGTGTTTACAAGGTTTTGACCTTTTAACCTCTTGTGACCCCAAATGACCTTTGACCTCCACCAAAAACAATAGGGATCATCTACTCCATATGGGCAATCTACATGCCAAGTATGAGATCCTTCGGAGTTACCCTTCTTGAGATATCGTGTTTACAAGCCAAGCGTCACATACACACACACACACACACACACACATACACACACACGACATCACCATCACATAGATTCCTTTGACTTCGTCAAGGAATCAAAAAGCACTCACAGGCAATGGCATTTCTGTCTCTTATTTTGGAATATACATAAATTTTTGGAAAAAAATTCATAAAACACTTTAAAGAAGTGGTCACTATGAGATTATAGGGCATTAACTACATTTTCATTTGCCTTTCACCATGTAACAAATATAATGCTAGCTAGCTTAACATATGACATATTGGACAAACTTCATTCGTGAACAAAGCCTGCTTGGCAAACTCTTTTTTTTGCTTACCTCTCTTTTGTTCCCTATCCTGCATCATCTTCAGCAGTCTGGGATGCATGTGATGCAGGGTTTGGAAGAGTCCCTGTACAGTAGTATCACTGGCAATGCTTCTACCCCTGGATGAATCACTCTTCATTCTGTTCACCAGGACATCAATGCTTCCAGACATGGCTCGAATAAATTGCTGTTCATCATCTGCATCACCATTCTGTTGCACTTCCTGGATGAAACGAGGATGGTAAAATGGCCAAATATTAGAATTATTAGAATAAATATATGTGTGATTGCAAGGAAAAGAGTTTCTTTCCTTAAGCAAGGAAACCTAATAGTGTCTTTGTATCTACTCCAAGGAAATAAGTCAACAAATTTTACATTTTGTTCTTGAATATTTTTTGAAACCCCACTAAACCAGGGATGTTTCCAGACATGACATACGAATCACATAGGGAAAGTACAGCAACTGGATTCATCAACAATTCACTACAGTGGACAAAGAACAGATTTTTGAGATGAGAAGGCTAAAGCTAAAGCTTATCATAAAGCTATTGATTCTGCCTAGTGAGATGCATTAAACCACTCCCCACATAACACTGTTACTTCTAAACATTCTAGTGGGAGGGTGACTAAATTCAGAAAAGCATTTAGTAAATTAAGAAGGATCAGTAAGAATGCTTCCAGGTAATTAAATGAAACAAATTCAACTCACAGATTGTACATGGCCACTCTGAGCATATGCTGGGTCAGAGCTGGTAGCATGTGACATAGGGGGTGCTGTTGCTGGAACACCTGGGGCAGAAGGAGCGGCAGTTACCTCCTCATGCTTGGACTCCCAGTAGTTACGATTCAGGTATCTGGCCAGCTAAATATCAAAAGGGATAAAACACAACATTAGCTGCATTACTTTTATTATCAAACTTTCCAAGAACTGAAGCAAGAGTAATATTTAAGGCTTAAATGATATCAAATTTTAAAAAGGCATATTAATAAGTAACAATGTTCAGATTATATCTTTAATTTCATATTTAAATATAGCAAGCTTACCTCAGGATCTAACTCTTGTTCAAAGGCTGGAGCAGATGAGGCCTGCAGAAAATGGGATTAACTTAAGTTATAAGTTTGCAGAAAAGGGTAATTATTACACAGAGAAGCATCCACACATCATAACCACTTAATATAGATTACAAATAACACAGAGTAATACTTGATCTTCCCAGAGGAACTTAGGTCAGTTTTGGAAATAAAAAGTAAAACCAATTGAAACAGCCTCTACCCTTGAACACGGAAACGCAGAGATAGTCATAGGAATTGTACTGCCAGCTTCTGTAGTACCCAAATCAGTCTCACTTAAATGCCCTTCTTCAAAAGGTTTACCTCTGTGTGCATCAGGAGGGAACCAGGAATCCAGGATGCCATTTTGTCTATTATCATGGGAATGTGGGTGCCTCAATCTGGCTATGATACTGAATATAAAGCTAAAATGATCATCAAAATGATGTTTGTACAACTTTAATGAAAAACGCCGACAGCTGAAGAAACACGTTATGCAATTAGTTTGTTGCATAACACCAAGGTTTTTTTTTCTTTCTTTCTTATGACCATTTCCAGATTAGACAACACCAAAATGATGCAACGTTCTTTCAGTGCTCCTGCACTATTGCAGGTGCTAGGAATATCCTGTCTGTCATGATATGCAGTCCAATAGTAGACTACACATGAACTAAACCTGTAGTAAACTTAATATCATTTGCATTTCAATAATCATCTCTTGATAAATAATTTCACAATGGACTTACTGGAGCTGCAGAATAAGTTGAGCTGGGGGCAGAAGGGGCCGAGGTACTGGTACCACTCTTTCCCTTCTCTTTATCAATCTGCATAAAGAGTACAGAAAGTCAAACAAACAGCATGAAATCAATATCACAGGAACATTCCATATAAGGAAATAAAATACCTGCAAGACTACCACATACAATGACAATTTGTTGTAATGAAAGGAACATAAATTGACATATGTTAACAGTACATTACAGAGGTGAAATGGACATATAATTGTAGAGTGAAGAGTTAATGTAAATATTCTGAACTTTGCAAAGAAGTGGCTTCCTAAAGTTGTAGTATCCCTAACCATGGACAGGCAATTTAAAAAGTTGAGTAGATTACATTAGTACCAAATTAACTGACCGGATTCAATTGATACTTTGCTTCAATTAGAAATTACAGAACAAAAAAAAAATAGAAAAAAGTGGCTTTTCCTTCAGTCATTTTGAGTTTTCATTCATGTCTGATCTGTTATTGCATATAATTGATACTTTTCAAGCAATGACAGCAGTTACATATTAAGCAGGTGATGCACACAATTCATGATGTAAATCTAACCTAAGGGCTTAGCAATGCCATACTGATTGCTGTATCAGCCAAAATGCTAAGGTTTCCACTGGATATGCAGATGGCACTCAAAAGCACCTGCTTCTTTATCCATTGCACAAATTTTTAACTAGCAACCTTGCTGTTTTCTAACCACCTCTACCTCGAAACTACAGTTGTCACTACTGTGCATACAAATCACCATTCAATTGTACAGTCCTAAATAGCCATTCAGTGACCACAACATTAATGTGCAGTTTTAGATCAAATGGCCTTTGACCACTTAAAACAATAGGAATCATCGACTCAACATGGGGTATCCACATACCAAATATAAGATAAAAGGTCACCTTTCTTGTGATATCATGTTCACAAGCAAGTGTCACATGTGAATATGTACACACACACACAAACACCCTTATAAACACACAAACACATTACCGTAGCATTCATCACTTCTATCTTCCACAATGAATCAACTATAAACCCACCACATGCCCACTGTGTGTGACCAGAAAATAAAACTTACAATGTGCTTATTTTGAGCCTCATCCAAGGACAGGGCTAAAGCCAGCTGCAATTCTTCTTCTTCCTGAAGTTCTTGTTCACTTTTCTTGGGAGCAACCTGAAAATGAGGGAGGATAAAAATGTCTTTCATGAAAAGGAAGGTGGCATGCAAAAATTTAGAGTACACCAAAAAAGCTGTTCCACTCAACATTTATTCATTAAAATCCCCAATGAAAAATATTTCTTATCTTTCACTGTTTTAAGGTGTACCTTACCATCAAAGTTTCAATAAATTAAGATGTGGAGTGTTACACTTTCATTACATTTTTTCTTGTAAATCCTGTAAAAATTATCTCTTAATTATTTGCCAGCTATATCCTGCAGTTAAGTGTGAAACAAGGAAATTTTCAACAAGCAACTGTTACTCCCAAAATAAATCCCTCGTAGCATATCAACATTTACACCTGCCCTTAAATGACATCTGAACAAACAAAAGACAACAAAAGATACCTTACCAGTGTTCCCCTTCCCATAATAGAATTGCATGTTAAGGTAATACTAGCTTATAAACTTAGCTTGTTTTATGGATTCATAAAAAATGTTTTACAGAAGTTTGCTAAAGAATAAATTCTCTGTATTGGCTATATGCCATTTCCATACATCCATAAATGAACTGAAGTCATTACAATGTATGGAGCATACTGCACACTTACTGCAGTCCAGTCTGAATGGTATGCAAGATGTTAACAAATAATCATGGCATTATTAGTTCATGCTACTAACCTGTGATTGCTGAGATAGGGGGCTATTCAAGTATTCTGCTGGCAGGTCACTCTCAGAGTTGCCAGTTGATGATGACCCACCTTCTGTGCCACCTCTGCTGGTTCTGTTATGTGTAAAGGGTACATATGTCATATATCATGAAAGAAATAACAACACTGAAAAAGTTAAAGCAGGAATAAATGTGAGCCATATGTACTGGTTGCAAAATGAGAGGCATCATACATTCATCCAATACATTGTTATCTCCCCTCCAAGGAGAGAAGAATTACTCCCAAACCTTCCCTCCCCAGCAATGTTAATACACAAACAACTGCCCCCAGCCATTTTGGCTAATTTTTCACAAAGTATAGACTACTAAGAGACCCCACTTCGACATATTTTATTATGAAATCTATAATCCCATACAAACTGATAATGTCACACAATGCTTCCCCAGCCAAATGAACACAATACTGACAACCTGATGCTGTCCTGAAGGTTTTTTTTTTTTTTCATGTTTCCCACCTTGGAAATAAACCTCTATTTCACAAATTATGGATTTTTTCTCCCAAAATGCTGTTAAATGTCCCCAAGGTTCCTGAATATGACACTACTGACAGCAGACACTCAAAAAAAAAAAAACAAAGCAAGGTATGCCTCTTACCCAGCCAGTTTCCCATGACAAGGATCACAGACACGCACTGGACGCTCAATTCCAAACTTGGGGATGGCACTCTCTTTGGATGAACATTTCGAACAAAACACTTGTCCACAATGACGACAGTGGTGCTGGGTAAATAGAATACAAATGTTATTTTAATGATTTCATCGAAGTCAATCTATTCATCAGCCAGTTTTAAACAGACTCATGAAGTTTTTATACTTTCTATTGACAATGGAAACTATTCATTACAGAGACTAGTCCTACAATAAAGTAATAAAGAATGTAAAGCATATTTTCAACCAATGCCCTATCTCTATCTTTGCTGAAGATTTTGACCACCAAGTATTCATTGTATCTAGAGCCCTGCTAGGCAGGCATTAAGCTTGGGCGACTAATATTTTGTAGTCAGGAACAAATTAATCCCAATTCTGAATGGAGTGGGGACTGCTACAATGATGTTACAACTGACCCAGGAACATACTCCACATATACTAATGCCAACCAATGAGTATTACTACACAAACAGGTCTGTACAACAGGCTTCTCAACAGCTGACTGTGCCAAACTGCCAATGTTGGAGAAAGGTAGTGGTCAACTAAAGAGGTAACCACATAAAGAACAAGCCCAAAAAGAAACAGTTGCACTACAAGGCTCCATTAAACCCTGTCCTACAAAACAAATGTAGACTTCAAAATATTATTTTTTTTCTTTCATAGTTTGACAGTTTTGAAAATTTCCCCGGATTCGCGATTCCAAGGAAAGTTCAGTTGCTACTAGAGTCTTGGCTTGAAGTAGCAACTCTGTAGTAGAGTCAAGTAACCCACATTAGCCTTGCTGGTATACCATTCACACAACTCTGCATGCTTTTACACCAGCTTTGAGACAGAAAAGTAATGTGGTCACAACTTAAGATTACCTTTTCTGTTCATTTAGGATGAAAACATGGACTGCTGATATGTGAATCATTAGAAGAATGTGAACAACAGAATGGAATTAGCATACACACTCTTTCCTTAGCTATGATTTATGGGTCAATTGTGCAACACTGCCCTCTTTCCCTCATTGGATGTATCACTACAGTACTGGTATTCTAAATTTGAGAGGTTTAATTGGTGGATACTTAGTACAGTATTTTCATTGCTCAATATCAAAACAACTCACATCTAGGTCTATGGTATTTAAACTAATTTTTTCTTTAGTCAGCTTTGCAACTGCATGGTCGGGCCTTATAAGAGATAAAAGGAGAGACACCATTCATCGGCACATAGCACACCAAAGAAATTTTTACCTCCCATATTGTTAGAAATATAACATCACCGGCCCTGCTAGTTATATTTAACCTTTTTCTTCAATTTTTTTTTGTTTTAACCTTCTGAAATAGATATATTCTTTTCAGCCACCTTTAAACACCATACAGCAGATGATTATTGATACTTTTTAGAAAGGACTTTTATTTTTATGTAAAACAAACAGCAAGGAAAATGAAAAATCCTGAAAAGAATCAATGTCCCAAAAGCAACAAAACAACTCCAAAAAAGTCACTCTATAACTTTCTTATAAAACCCAAATGAATAATGTTGATCCTGATTTCCCACTCCTTAAAGAAACCATTTGTCACGAGCCTTTACAATGTAGAGTTAAACTTTAAGGTAATACATAGCTTCTCTCATGAAAACAGAAAAAATTTAGCCCAGTAAATATTAAAGTGTACCTAAAGTCTGAAAATTCAAAAATATATATTACAGAGCATGAAAACTGAATTCCAATGGTCCAATTCCCATCTTCACAGGACTTTCTTAAGCTGAGATATAAAATGTTGAAGTTTATTCACTCGATTTAAAAAGGTAGATTGCGCAATAATTTGTGATGTCATTGTTGTACTACTCAAATTACAATCTTTGTATTTCTTTGTTTTTCTGAAAGCCACCGCACCTTGTGCCAAAATGTGATCACGTTCTTACTGCTTTGGGGTGACTTGACTATATAAGCCCTCTCTGTACAGGATGCCATGCAAGAAAACAGGAAGCCGTCAAGGTCATATAAACATTTTTAATTTTAAAAGAAAACAAAGCATTTAATGTGAGTTGTACAACAAGAATGTCAAAAATTATTGCGCAATGAACTGTTTGGATTTAAGTGAATAAATTTTAACATTTAATATTTCAGCAATGGAATAAGCTATGACAATGGGAGTTGGACCAATAAGATTAATTTTGTAACCTCTAAAATATATATTTTTGAATTTTTAGACTTTAGGTCCACTTTAAGCCAAATAATAAGTTTATCCACAACCCTTTCACTCTAGTCACTGTAAAGCCCAAACAAAATCTGCAGATCACTCACAAAAAGTACACAGAAAGAATCTAAAAGAATCAAATCCTGCAAGATTGCCAGAGAGGTTTTCATACTTGCAAAAGAGATATACAACAGCCTCTGGCTCTTTCTTGCAAAATGTACATATTCACAACTGTAGCTTGCATTTTATGTAGGCCTTGGTTGCCAGTATTCTACTGTTAATCCTCTTTGTATTTATTCTCCATATGAAGGAAACCAAAACGTATGAAAACGTTTTGCCAACTATATATCCTACATTGTGATTTAATTCTATTTCCAATTTTTGTTGAGAGATTGCATTTGTTTTCTCATAATTCAGGACAGTATAGAAATCTATGGAGTGTGTGTTATGCTTTCCAGTATACTGAAAAGGTTAGGCCTAAATGAACTACATTGCTTGCAAAAATTGCTTCCACTAAAGCATTTCTCAATACCACTACAAACACTATTATAGGTCATAAAGTAAAATCTTACTATTAAAATTTCCCTTTTAAAAGCCTAAAAGGATAGTCAAGCATTTTGAACAGATGTTTTTTCTACACCAATTTTGTATTTAGAATGGCTCATTATTAACACAGATTGTATCATTATGATATAATAATAATAACCAGACTGCAAAAATGCACTGAGGTTTCGATGAACTCATTTCCTGAACTACAAAGGCTCTACAATGTTAATATTCTTCACCACTGTGATGCATCCCCTACCATGTATGAAAAAATTGCTAAGTTATCTATCTTGAAATATCATGCTAAATTAAAAAGGTTTTCAGACTTTCACCTCTGAAGACCTGGAATGACCTTTCACTTTAAAGGAAACATCAACAACAGCATTTTTGTAATAAATAAAATATACAAACCATGTATAAAAGTTTTTTAGATTTCAAAGCATAAAATACACTGTTATGCAAGTTCTTCAGATGTTGACATTTAGTGACCTCAGATGACCATTGAACACTCCCAAATACAATAGGCCACTTTCACTCAGTATAATGCATCTATATGGCTAAGTATGGTAAGTATACATGCTCCCTTTCCTAAGACACTTGTGTTTACAAGCTTCTCGGAGTTTGACATCTGGTGACCTCAGATAACCTCTGAGCACCGCAAAAACCATCAGGATGCTCTCTCTTTTACAGTCTGCATAAAGAAGAGTATCCATGCTTCCTATCTTGAGATATTGTCTTAACAATGTTTTCAGAGTTCTGACCTGTGATGACCTCAGATGACTGTTGATCTCCACCAAAAGAAAAAGTGTCCTTTCTCTTGACATAATGCATCTACATGCTAACTATGAACAGTATCCATGCTGCCTACCTCGAGATATCCTGTCAACAAGGTCTTCAGAGTTTGATCTCCAATGACCCCTGATGACCTTTGACCTCCACCAGAAACAATACAGTCTTTCATCTTGATAAAATGCATCCACATGCTAATAATGGAACAGATCCATGCTTCCAATCTTGAGACACTGCATTAACAAGGTTTTCAGAGTATGCTCTTGTCACCTCAGATGACCTTTTACCTCCACCAAAATCAAAAGGATTCTTCCTCTTCATAAAATGCACCAGCATGCTAAGTATGAACAGTTTTCATGCTTCCTATCTGGAGATGGTCATTATGTGTCAAATCACCTGAGGCTGTTGCTGGACCAATTCAAAAAATTCCCAAAATATTTGTGTGAGTAGTCTGTCATGCAAAAAGCATATTCTGAAAATTTGAGCTAAAGTCGCCAAATTTTGACAGATTTAAAATCCTTTGAAATTCTGCAAATTGGCATCAAAATGACATTTTGGCATTTTTGTCAAGTTTAAGGTCTCATTTCTCAGCAAATCCCACCAGCCTGTATTGATATTAACCTAATGAGACTATCCCATTCAACTGGTTTCTGTAATATGAAGCCTTTCGAATGTTGTTTTGTGGAGTGATGGCTTCTTAAAATGGCCAAAATTGGCGTTTTTTACTTTTACTGCCACACAAATTGGCCAGGTTGAGGTATCAATATCTCTGTAAGTATTTTACCTGCATCCCTGTAATTTTTTTTTTTCAGTAAGCTGGTCAGAAAACAATATTCCCTTTAGTGTTACCAAGGCATTTAGAAAATTCTTGGAAAAGGGATTAGATGTAAGACACTCTCTTTTTCAGTAAATACTCAACTTCCCCTTCATCCAGAAATTTGACTTAAATCTCTCAGAAAGAAACATATCATTAAGTTCAGACTGAAGATCAGACAGGTAGAAACTACAGAGCCATATTCATCTCAAGGAACAAATAAATTCCCAAACAAAAATCTTTTTAACTCCACCAAATTTATTAGAGTGACTAAATTGTGATCTTATAATATGATCTTGTCCAACCCAGTCCCACAAAACAACAAACACTCTTACTTTTAAAGAGCAACATTGCAGGGATTTGGAAATTTTAAGAAATGGAATTTCATTTTTGGAATTAGTATACTCTTAATAACCATAAACCTTCCTGGGACAGTGAGTCTTTACTACATCACACAGAAATAATTTCATGTATAACATTTAAAACTTTTCAATAATTTTTTGTAATCATATTTGATAGATTTTATAAGAAGGTTAACCCAAGAAAGGTAAAAACACCACCAGGATCCCAAGCAAGACAATGGAAACCTTCAAACCTTTTATGAGAAAAGTAATCCAAACAACATTGGTTTTACCAAGGTTTACCTTCAGTCCTGAAATAAGTGAAAACTTATCCAGAATCTGCAAAAAGTCATAAAGTAATCATCTTAAATGTACAATGTGTCTACCTCGTACTGAGAGGTTTTCATATGCTTACCACAAAAGTCTCTACTTCCTTTTAGCTTATCACTACGAATACATATTTCCACCCCCAGTATATAGATATGCAACAAAGAACCACTTGCCTACATCCATAAAAGAGATAGCAAGAGATGGCCGTTGAGCAGAATTTTGGAATTTGCATTTTTGTAAAGAAGTTGACTCCATTCAACAAAATTTAACCCCAAGCTTAACTGCTTAAAAGCAATTCCACAAGTAGTTATGGGAGACTGAATCAAGGGGTTTTTGAAGTTGTGACGGGTAATTGGCTCTTGGTATTATCGGTTTCTGTTTGAAACAGAACATCATGTAAAATGCAAATATTCTCTGCTATATCTACCAGGAGAAAAACTTTCTGATCCAAGTGGATTATATCAGCAAAGCAGTTTTTAAGCATTCTACTACACAAATCAAGAAAACTTTGTAAAAAATACAGAGTAATGAGATCAGCTGACAGTTATTAAGTGAATCACATGGTTTTCCTTTCTTGAGCAAGAGAAGTTAAAAGAAATATGACTCGTCATTCTTTTTCCACCATTCCAAAACAGCTCTATGCAAAAATCACCAATACAGGGTCAAAAATATTTAAAATATCAAGCAATGAACCACCCATCTAACCCAGAGATTTATCAGTTTTCAGTTACTAAACCATAATGATAGTTTAATTATTGTAATCTGACCTTCTATTTAAAGCATGAGAGAATTTTCAAGTTTTGGAATTGAGTAAAGCTCTAAAAAAATCTTAAAGAAACTTAGAAATGTCAGGAAAGCTCAATCAAGTCTTGTGTGGAGAAAGGTGACTTAAATAAAATTATTGTAACAGGTTCCATAATGCCACTTGTCATCTATACTATTTACTGATTAAACAAGAAATATACTTATCCAGAGCAGCATGCCTCTCAAGATTCAGAAAAAAATAGAAGAGGGTACTTCTCCCCATTCAAGCAAGTTCCCTTTGCATCTAACAATTGTGTCATGCATCTCATTCTTTCTCAAAATCTCAAGCTCATGTTTCTTGTGGGCTACACTATTCATACAGCTATCATTTAAGGGACTTTTTAGTTTGCTATCTCGTTTTCAAGCTCAGTCTCTTTCCACTTTTTAAGTGTTTTTTGTTTGGCAGAAAACTTGATCCTTTCTCCTCAAATCATCAACAACACAGTTTCAAAAGATATATCTTCATCAGTATCGTATAAACAAACTTTGAGCATTCAATACAACAAAATGAACAAATGGCCCAAGTGCATATTTGTCCTACACACTCATCAATAACACCATTAGCAAGTTGAATATAATCATTAACCTGGAGTAATGAAGTAGGAAATTTCAAAAATCCTTCACCTTTGGCCAGTTTGCAAAAACTGATGTCCAATGCCACTGAATGATCAGTAAAATATTGTGGGATAATGTTTCTTATCACTAGCACATGTCATTCAATGTGATAACAGTAACAAATATTGACTCATATCATCAATGAACCAATATGGAAAAATGATTTCCACACCTTTGACCTTTACTACCGAGGGTCAGCAAGACACAGCTTCTCACCCTGGAGCTTTACCTCCCCACCAAGTTTGAAGAGAATCAGTCCAACCCACTAGGAGAAGTTTTTGACACAAATTTGTGCTTAAAATATATCTGTCCTTCTATTCCATCACATGACCTTTGACCTCCACTGCCATAGCAAACACATATTTTGGTCGTGCTAGACATCTTTATCATATGTGTGAAATTTTATGTTAGTAGGATGTTTCCTCTTGGAAGCTCCCCCCGCCCCCCCCCAAAAGAAATTGACCTTTGACCTCTGACCTTTACTTGTGGTAGTGAGCCTGGTACAAGGGTTCCTCTGAGGCTAACTTCCCACCAAGTTGGAAGAGAATCAGTTGAAATGTTTAGGAGATATTAACAAAACAAAGTTGGACACACACACACACACACATGCACCCACAAACACAACCACACACACGCACTTTAAGACCCCTCCCCACATCACACTTCCGGTCACCCTGGGGTACCCCACCAAGGGTTAGACCGTGAGACTAGTAACGTGGGGGGGACACTGACTGTTGCCATGACAGGGTTGCTATTTCAACTGGCATTGCCATATATAGCTCAACTTGGAAAGAGACTACAATATCTCACCCCCCTCATGATAAAAATCAAGTACCTTTGTTTCAGAGGTACCTACCTTTCCACATGAAGCATTTAACATCAGTATTGTGCACTATCCGCAGATCAACAAGGTTCTGACCAATTTCATAATAGTCACTTCTTTCTTAAATCCTTCAGCAATATTTTGGTGACCATAGAAAGGATGGCACACCCCAACTTGCAAAACACAGATCAACAAAACCATGTTTAAGTAAGATAAAGATACAAAATATGAAATAGATATTATTCAGCTTACCTTCCTTTGTAGCACTCCAAATTCTGTCCGGCAGTTGAAACAGCGGTCTCCATCCACCCATTCAGGAGCCTAAGGATAAAAAAGAGCATACAGAAAGGAATTTATCCTATTACTTCTTCCTTACTTCATGCTGATTACACTTTTTTGATCACACATTCACGGTTTGCTTTCTTGAAACATGTTTAAATGATTTTTAAATTGACTAAGCAGCTTAAGTTTAAGCAACATTTACATCTTGTTTCCCATGCAAACTTAATACATGAGTGTGGGAAAAATTTTAAGGTTACAAAGGAATACTTGCCCATCTAACTATCTAACAAGTAACAATGTAAAAGAAAGATTACTGCATACTGCTAAATGCAGCTACACTGTACTGACTGATTTATTCATACCATAATGTATTTACAAAATGGATCCAACACTACAGCCAAGAAAGGTTCTTGTAAACAATCTTGTTCAGATGAAATACCAATGCCATCCAAGCTTTTCCATAGATCAACCATGACAGCTACACACTTCCCGATGAGCTTCTAATCTCACTGAAATTTTTCTAAACAGACGGGTTTGGGATTATCTCATTCTGAAATTGCATAGAGCTCAAAGCTTTGCCAAAAATGGCGCTATTTTACAAGCAACTCACTTTTCGTAAACAGAAATTTCATAAACAAAAGATTTTCCTTCCCACTATGGCTTTCCACCTCAAAGACACACTTAAACCCACCCCCAAAAGAAACCTCTAAAATACCAACACTCGAAATATTGCTCAGATACAAACTTTAAGCTGGCATTTTATTCTCAAGAATCCTCATTCCTAAAATATTGTATTGAGTTCTTCATGGACTTACCTTTTCTGCCATAAACATGGCATCACTCTCTTTCAGCTCTGGGAATGAATGACCTGATGAAACAGACAGGAGGGTATGAAGTCAAATATGACAGACAACAATCTCTAAAACTCAAATGTTTGTCTTTCACAAGCAGACATACAGATGATATACAGATATACATATAAAGATATACAGATGCAAGACTTATGAAATGAAAGCTACAAAAGGAAACTATTTGCTGAAAAATCTCCACTAACCAAATCATTTTTATTCCTTGGCAACTTGAGCTAGCATACTCATATACAAGTGATCAATGGTGGTGACTCCAGTTTAGACCTTAACACTACAAATGATACTCAAGTTGACTGAAGTCTAACACAGATTTGGTTATTTAAGTCAACTGATAACCTTGCTTTACAAGACTTAACTGACACCTTATGATGGTCCTGTTAAATGACCTTATAAATTATGGACATCAAGTGTTTCAGAGTACCACATTTGTTACTGCTTTTTTCTTTTTTCTTCTTCTTTTAATTAGATGGAAGGGGGGGTCTTTTCAAATATTTTGGGGGAAATTTCTGGTTAGAAACATAACAGGGGGGATTTGGGGGTCTATAGGGACATATTAATTGCTTTTGCTGAGAATTATTTAGGAGGGGAGGATGGCAATTTGTAAAATTTGGCACTTTTTTGCCGTCCTTGACATCTTCCTGAGGAACATTTTGGATGCCTCAAGTAACAAAGCCTTTGTGTATTTGATACACTGACCCTAATTCTTTCATTCAGCTCATCTCTCAGTTAAACTCTCAATTTGTATGCATCAAAATATGTTGTTACATTCCCTCCCAGTATCATGTAAATAAACATTATAACACAACTGCATTATAAGGGAACAACTGAAACTGACAAATGACCCCCAAAACTGCACTTTGATCATGTTTTCAGGACAAGAAAGTGTTCAATAATCAAACTTAATGGCAAAACTGGTATCAACTATCCAACAAAATGAATAATTTTCACTAACTTATATGCAAAAGGATAAAGAACACAAAAGATTAATCCTACCTTCATTCTTTAATTGATTGAAGGTGTCAACAACAATCTTTAGCTTAGCTTCATTTCTGAAGGCATGAGCCCAAGCTTGCAGCAATTCTTTAGCTTTATTCTTCAGAGCATCATTGGGAGACTGGAAAGTAAAGCACAATGTTTAACATGTGTAAGGAGGACAAGATAGCCAAATGTTCTTAATCATTTCATCTAAAATGCAATAAAGAACAGTGCGCAACACAATGTCATCGAAGGTATTTGGCATCTGAAAACCTTGTGTTGCCATTATACATAAAATGTATCATTTTGATGATCTGGATACACTCAAAATACTTAATTTTATGAAGCCTTCATCCAGAATAAAATCCATCACGTACATCAAACTAATTCACACACAGTTACCTAAATTTGTAACTTTTATGGCAACTGCTTAACAGGAACATTACCAGTCAACATCAACTGTCAAGCTCAAAGGCAAGCTTCATTTGTAGACTGACAAGTTTTCTGTGTTCCCACAGATAAAATTCTGTGTCCTTTCTCTTTTTCTACTCACAAATTTTCTGCAGTCTAAAAAGGTTACAAGCCATCATTTCTGTCATATTTTGGGTTTCATTTCCCTTTCTTTTGACTTTGTACATCACTAAGATGAAATTTATGACAGTGTTTAACACATTGATTTGAAGTGTCACCTTAACATTTGTGTTTATGTTTTTCTCTTGATTTCTTCCTTTTTGATGCTGCATGTCATTGATTTTTTTTTTTTTTATGTGTTACTTCATTTTCTGTGATATTCATGTTTAAAATATTCTGCTGTTTTCCATTTTTCCGGATCATGGGAAACTCGTATCTCTACCACACTAACTTGATGACATACTTCAAGAGTTAAACAGCAGCACTACAGTCTACACACAATGGAACTTTGGACGTCTAAACATGAAATACTGACTTAATATTCATGGTGGTTTCATTTCATTGTAAACATGATTGATCTCATTACTTACATTCACTAGATCCTTCATATCATTCATGAATGATCCAGTTGCTACTTCTTCATGGATTGCATTCCCACAATTCTTCACACAAGACTCAAGGACCTGGAATGAAAAAAGTTACCAATACTGGTGAAACCCTTTTGGTATCACAGACCATTACAGCTATATTTGGGGTTTCCCCACATAGTAACCCATTACATCACCTACAAAGGGATAGGAAAAACATTGATTTCCCAGGAAGTATTTTAGGGGTCAATGGCTTTACTTTGAAAATCTGTGAGTACCAATAAAGATTTATTTTCATGAGTATGGGTGACTAATTACTACCAGCCTACATTTAGGTAAATCATTGCATAGTAAACAAAATTAGGGATTAAGGCTGACCCATAGACAAAAGATTGTTGGCTTCTAGCATGGGATGTGTTACCATTCATTAAGAGGCATGCACCATCAAAACTATAACTGCATTTCTTTTTGTATTAAAGACAATATCAAAGCTAACGGTTAAAAATGACAGGTTGCCTCACAGGAAACACACCACACCACAATAGTACGGTTCTGATTAGGCTTATGAGCATACATAAATGACTTAGAAGTGTAACAGCCCTTCCACCATACACATAGCTTGACATCTTAAGTAAAGATTTATTGTAATTATTACACTAACAAGAGTTACGTGTTTTCAACTGAGATATATAATAATTGCAGGGAATTAGTGGAATTAGATAATGCTTCTTGAAAGACTTTTACTGCCTTGATACCAGAAATTTAATCCCTTTGAATAAGAAGTTAAATCTAAGACTTTGAGTCACTCGCTCTGAGTCGGAGTTCAACTATTCACATAGACCCAGTCAAAATTCCAAACTATGAGTTAATTAGCTCAATTCTGATTCAAAGCCATTATTTCCTTGGTTATGTGTAAACAAAGAATTGCAAGACCTATTCTAATACTTCCTTGATCAACAGATGGTACAAAAAAGTGAATGAATGTTATGCCAAACAAATAACTCTAGCCAGCTATTAAATACCAAAGATTAGAGGACAGGAAGGGATGCCATTTTAAGACTTCCCTCATGTCATTTTTTGTCTTTCTGTCCTAGAGTAAGGAAGGTCACTTTTAGCCATCAGTAAGTCCCTTTGAAGTTGAGCCCCATACTCATATCTAAGCCATCAGTACAGATGACTCAACTCACTCCAGTGAAATTCTATTCACTAAAAAATGTTACTGGGTTAACTTAATAAGTCCTGAAGCTCTATTCCACATTTCACAAGTACACAGAACTGCCCTGAAAGCTGAAGTTCATTCCAAACATAATATAACATTATAAGTGCTGCTATAGCCTACACAATGAATGGAACCAGCACAGAAACAGACTTACAAATTGCACTGTTCATAAAATTACATGGAAAGTAACACACAATATCTAACTGTGAATACTACTTAGTGCTTAAACTTTGCAAAGAAGTTTTGAGGTTTAATAATTTTACAGAGGAAAAAAAGCTGCACATTGTTTCAATTTTCATACAAAAACAATCAACCTGAATCTATGGATATGACGTGTGATACTCAATAAGTTATTCCACATCTATAATTCCCATCTCCTTTAAATATTTTTACTTTTCAAAAATTTTATTTGATAAAACTGAAGCTATAATCACGAACCTGTAGTGCATAAAGTCCTACTCTTGGATTTTTGTCTTGTAACTTCTTCTTCACTGCCCCAAGGGCATACTTTGCTCTGATAACAAAAACATATATCAGGTGTTACCTGTAAGACCTGGCTCATTCCCGTATCTCTACACTGAGTTTGGTATAAGTTGTATCATGCTGTTATGCAACCACAAGTTGGACTCTGGCTAATTTAATACCTCCCTGCTTTAGAAATGTTGGATGCCTGCCACATAGTAGCCACAACATCCACAATCACCATGTGGACTAAAAACTGGACTTTGGAAGGCTTGGATAGAGGAGGGACCTTTCCAGGGAGTGCAGTATACTAGGACTTGCACTGATAATGGAAAATACCAATCTTTTAAGAAAGGATGGTGTATCTTATTGCTCCACGGTCTAATGAAGTCTGCACCAGGAATATTCTAATGCAATATATTCCACTGAATTCTATTTGGTGACTGCATCTCACACCTTGTACTTTTTGCATGTTACCAAAATACTGTACATTGATGACAAATGATGGATTATACAAGCCCACATTTTTAAGACTGATATCATACATGGAAGCTATGAAGACCAGTGATTTTCAAACCTGCTGAGCATGAGGGCCAAATGCAGCTCTACGAGAAGCTGAGGATGGGGTAGCAAGGGAAGATCCAGGGTTTGAAGAAAGGAGCTTCATATATGAAGCAAAACCCAGAGTTAAAAGAACTATTAAAGCTGCACACGCCAAACAGTAGTGGAGCTAGAAACTGCTTACTGATCCAAACACAATCTCTCCCTTCTTTGGTTGGGGCTAGGATCACAAAACTTGGCATTCCAAAGGCTATGATTTGTTGGTGTATAAAACTGCACTTTAATACACCAGTGTTCGCACTAAGGCGCAGGATTGCGGGAATCCCGCTTTTGTCTTTTCAAATCCCGCACATAATTAAATGTAATGCAGGAAAATCCCGCACACCTCCGCTCCCGCACATAAATAAATCATAAGTGGGCAGCTGATGTTCTGAATCCAGCCAAAATTCCAGCGCACTTCTCCGCAGCTGTGATTGTACAGAGAAATTGCAATGATAATACGCACAATAAATTGCAATATAGAATCGTTCCCAAGCAAGCGGATCGCAACTCCCAAGCTGAACACTGATTATGGTAGCAACAAATATCATCGTAATCTAGCCATTCACAGTGCAGCTCTTATATGCTGGCTGCATAAATAAGAGCGAATCTGATTGGATTGAAATTCAATCACAGTTCCAGGGTTGCAAACGCAACGTTGCATCGTGTACAGTACGTTTGGTTACACACCTGTAGAGCTGTAAGTGCACTGTGGAGTCTTACATGTGTAATTGTATTGAATATGTACAGTATGTACTTTCTTCATTTTACGTTGTACATTGCTCTCGTTAATTTCTGATCGTATGTGTATCTCCAATGAAGTTCACTCATATTTTCCACTTCAACTTCAAGTTCACGGATTTATACTCACTCATTCTTCAGAAGGAAAACACCCAGTGATGAATTGGAGCTTTATCGGAAGAGGCTTTGAACTTGGAGAGAAGCACTAACGTTAGTGACACGCATTAACTGCCGTTAACAGCAAGTACTACCTCTTGCGTGGGGAGTAGTTTTGCGATGGCGACGGAAATCCCGCTCAAGAAGAATTTATGGGAGGGATAACGTCCCGCCTTGATTTTGAAAATCCCGCACAAAAAAATTTTTAGAGAGGGAATTCCCGCACAGTTTCAATTCCTTAGTGCGAACACTGTAATACACCAATTTGTTGCCAAAATTCTGCATCTACAAAGGTACCATGCATGAGTCACCTTGGCTAGAGGACTACACATTTACCTGCTGAGTCAAACTCTACTGGTAGCACTGGCAATCAATGTGGTGCAAATTCACGGACACAAATTAGAAGGAAAAGTAATGCTGAAAAGTGTCTTCAAAACACTTCACTTCAAATGCATGACAACATGCATTTTCATACTTTTCCACATTTGATACTGTACTTTTGGCTTCCTTTCATCAAAAATGGTTTCTCTTAAAATGTACAATCAGTTCAAAGACCACACCAAGAGGGCTCAGGGGCTGGGACTGAGAATCACTGATAAAAACATGACAGTTCCCCTTTTTTAGGTGACTAGAAGGTCAGAGTAATTCCATAATACCCCCCACATTGAGAGCTGTGTTCTGGAAATTGTAAGGGTATGAAATCCAAGCACTGTAGCTTGTCTGTTAAAACCTAATTTGGGAAGGACTCATTTATGCATTTTGTATCAATATCCTTATGCTGACATCTAGGTAACTAATGTATTAAGATACTACCAATATACTCAGTCAGTAGTCAATACTTTACATGTTTGCAACAGATAGATGAGAATACCAGGGTCGATAAAATTTAACCCACACGTATTGGCTGATCAGGATATGCTTTTAAGAGGCTACGAGGTTATGCAGTCAAAATTTCAAGCAACTTCGGCCATTCATGCTATCTTGTCATTTAGAGGCAACAGGGATATGCAGTAAAAATGAAGAGGCTATGAGGATATGCAGTGACTGAATAGTGCTATAAGCAATGAAAAACAGCCTCAATCTCACAGGGTATTCTGCAGTTGTGCCACAAAGTCCATGACATCATCTCATAACATGTCACTAAAAATCAAAACTCTTCTTACGTGACATCTTGCTGGCGTAAGGCATCACATACTTGTAATGTTGCATCCCAATCTGGTTCAAGGAGCAGTTGGCTGGTAGCTTTTTCTAAAATAAAAAGGTAAAATTGTTGTGAGTTGAAAAACTACTGCTAGGTCTTGGGGCAAACGGTCTTCATAAACACCAGTATGCAGAGACTGAGAGGATAAAGGCTGTGGCATTTGAAGCAATGAAGCTTAGCAGCCACAAGGTTTGGGGTTTAATCTCCAGCCAGGTCAAAGGAAGGTGGGTTTTTTATCCAAGAGCAATTTACCATTTTCCCACCTGAACTGGCCAAATTTAATCTAAAATGTTTGTTGGTAAGCCACCTAACGTGCATTAATTGAGAAGCCACAGGCTTTTCCCGCATTCATGGTTGCTAAGTGTAGTAAAACAACTGCCCTTCAAGGCCTGAATTCAAGACACCTAGCCTAACTTTACATTTCTTTCTAACTTTAGGCCAGGATAATCCTGCAAACTGGGTGGATGGCAACCTAGGGTGCCTAGTAGGGCTGTCATTTTCCGTTTAATTCGTTAAACGTTTAAACGGTCGGAATAACGTTCGTTTATCGTTTAACCGGTGTTCAGACTTGACATCAAAAAATTTCTGTATACCAACTGTAAACATGTACACAGACTGCAGAGATCAATTAGCCTAGGCCTACCTAGTGAATGTGAGAAGGATCGATACCAGTCAAAATTTTTGAAGATGTGGTAGCCCAATTTTTGCAATTGACATATTGCTGAGTGCTGACCTTGGCCATGTAAAGGAAGCCCAAAGCAACCCAAATAGACTGTAGACTAGGTGGACGGCAACCCTTTGCTAGTGCCTTACTTCTTCTTCTTTTGAAATACGGTGAGACATCCACTGGGACATTAATTCACCAACTGTCCAGGGTGCATTCCACATAAAGCAGACGCCAAAGTTACGCATTCGTTTGCCAACAAAACCAAAGGTGTGATTTATACCACACAATATTACAAAACACTGCCTGCTGTAAGATGATCATTCATCATACTTGAAGTAAAAAGTTACACATTCTTTCCTACTTAGCAGGAAATAATCATACTTTGTGTGTGACTCAATGTGAATTAAGTGGAAACAAACTGCAGCAGAAAATTTTATGGCTGCGGTTTTGACTTAGAGCTACAGTAAGTTTCCAACTTAAGCCGAAGATCAAAATGAACCTAATAAGGCCAGCGGATGGTGTTTGCAATTTGTGTACAGAGCACTATACAGCTCTGTGTAGTGTAGGCTTTACGCATTAAATCTGAAGCTGCATATCGCCCCCTGTGGGCTGGGGGTTGTAGAATATGCCCACGGTATTCCCGCCTGTGGTAAGAGGCGACTAAAGGGGAGGACTTGAAACGTATTTATCTAGTTGACACTATATGACACATTTGTGTTGGTGTGTCGTTAAATTTTATCTAACTAACTAACTTGAAGCTGCATATCTTTGCCTGTGCATGCTTGAAATATGTGACATTTGATATGCATTTGCCAGGGAGCTTTTGGTAAGCGTGCTACATAAAAAATTGACACACTTATTTTTGACAGTAGTTATTGATGTGCACTGTTGGTTTAAGAGGTACATGAAATTTGAATGTGGCTTCATCTGGTTTCTTCACTATACAACAACTCAAGTGAACCCTCACACTGCTACGGTAAGTTGTTTGCCAAGCCAAGTAAATTCTCATGCTGCTACGCCAAGCATTTTCCTTCGTCTACCTCAAAAATCTTCAGCATATAGGCCTAGGCCTAGACTGCACAAAATGCACCCTGGCAACTGTGGGATGATAAAGTGATAGACCTAACGTCGTTCCAGGGTGCATTCCATGTAAAGTCCATGCCGAAGTTATGCCGAGCCGTCAGCGTTCGTACGCCAACAAAACCAAAGGTGTCATTTATACATTATACCACACAATATTGCCTGCTGTACGATGAGTATTCATCATAGGCTAGGCCTACCTGAAGCAAAAAGTTACACACATTCTTTCCTATTTAACAGGAAATAATCATATTTTGTGTGGAACTCAAGGTAAATTAAGTGGAAACAAACTGTAGATATTTTCACATATGCCGAAATGCCGAGGAGTCATGCACCAAGGCCAATTTTTTTTATGTACGCCAGCACGCCGAGTTAACCGTTTTGCCGCCGCTACGCCGGGAACGAGTCGGTGCTCACGCCGAAGATCTTCGCATTGTAGTGCATGGAATGCAGACTGGCTCGTTAGGACTAGATTAACGTTAGGCCACAGCTTTCAACCTAGCCTAGAGTAGGTTGTAGGCCTAGTTTCTGCTAGCAATGCAATAGCCTAGTCCTACTCTGGCTAGCCTGAGTAATCACTTATTGATAGGTCTAACTTACTGACTACAGTCAACTGACTTGATTAGTAGAAGTTACTACCTATATTAACTAGGCCACAGGCGTTCGAAAGTACATACATACATACTACACACTATATATATATAATAAGACAAGGTAGGTCATTTCTCACAATATGTAATGACAAGGAGTAGGCCCAGTCGCACTTCACTGCTAGTGTTTCCACACTCTAAACGTTTTTCCTGACATAGCTGATTTTTACATAAATTTTATATTGCATTTCAGGAAAAATGCATTTAGAGTGTGGAAGCACTGGCAGTGAAGTGCGACTGGGCCATAGCGTAGGATATAAGAACTAGAATGTACACTCCTAATACCGCGTACGTAAATCCGCTGTGATTGCATGGATGTACATGAAGATCAGAGCATGTGTGTACAAACTGTATGGCGGTCGAGTTCCCCCCATGCGATCACAGCTGTTTCCGGGAGTGAGCACTCTAGTTCCTATATCCTACTCTATGGACTGGGCCTACTCCTTGTCATTAAATATTGTGAGAAATGACCTACTTTGTCTTATTATATATGATGGCACGACCTAACAAGGCCACTCTAAGAAAGTTTTCGTTTTTATAAAAGAAGACAAAAGAATGTGAATCTGCTTGTACCTGAAAAAGTTTTGGCGGACTTGACCTTATTTGAGAGCTATAGGCCTAAATCTTTACCACAGATGTTTCCTTTCAAGAGATACTATTACAACAAGTTCATCATTTCCAGCTCAAGCCTAAAATCAGAAGTAACCTAATAAGGCCAGCGGGCGCTGTTTACAATTTTTGTACAGAGCTGTAGGCCCTATGTACGGGTTCAGTGTGGTGCCTAGGCAGTTAGTGCGTTCAATTTGAGCTGCATATCTTAGCGTGCAAGTGCTTGAAAAACAGGTTCACGCGCATTTGCAAGGGAGTTTGCTATGCGCCAGGGTTGGCAGTTTTTGCCACAGGCGGTTTTTATCGGTAAAAACCGTCCCGGTTAAAACAGGTTTTTGCCAAAAAATGGAAAGAACGGTAAAAGCCTATTCTGCTACATTGAGTAAAATGTTGTTAACAAATACTTTTTATGCCTTTTTTCAAAGTCTAAGGACTAAAATCATTTCGTTACATCAAGATTAATCATTTTAGGCGACAATATATACCATGTTAGAGTTTGAAAGTGATTTGTTTAGTGATTTTGGCCACTTTTTGCCAGATTTACACTGTTTTGTGTCAAGTATACTGTATACACTATCTAGGTATATTTAATGCAGAAAAATGGGAAGGAAACTCATGGACTAATTTAAGGATTTATTTTCAGTTTGATGGAAGCATTGCTGAGCATACAGGCAAGTTGCTAACCCCACTCTTGGGTGTAACTTTCAGGTGAACCTGCAGATATGTAGGTCCTATAGTACAATAACTCAGTGTCTTATATTGACCTTCAGTAGTGTTACATCTTGTTTACAATTCAACCATCCACCTTCCTTCAACATTTCCACTTTCTTGTAACATAAAGTTCTGGCTATCCAATAAGTTTCTTTCATTCAAACATTACTATTTGTGGTTTATCGATTTTTTCAAAAGGAAGATAAGTTTAAGTTAGTCAACAAATAGTCTCCTTGTATTTGGTTGGCCATGAATAACTTCTTACTTATTTCTCAGTATAGTGGACTTGAAATATTCAGAGAAGTTCCCTTGATATAACTCATTTACAGTACTTCAAGAGTATGCGCGTGCCACATCAAAAATTGACGCACTGATTGTGGCAGCAGTTTTGACGCGCTTTGTTGACTGTATCGATGCACGACATTCGAAAGTGGCCTTATTAGGTCATGTCACTATCTATATAGTGTGTAGTATATACTTTCGAACGCCTGTGAACTAGGCAGGCCCAGTCTAACGTTAGGTCTTTAGGCGTACGACCTAACGTTAGGCTATAGGCTAGGCCGTGGCCCTAACGTTAGGTTTATTAGCCTAATATTTGAAGTTCAAGAAAGCAATAAAACACGGGCCAACCTAAATTTTTATCAAAAGATGCCTTCGATGAAAACATGTTTGCTGCTCATTTGTAGATGGTTTCAATCAACGGTATCACAATGGCCAATTCGTGGTTCGTTTTATCAGCTTGGAAGTTGGAGATTGTTCTGTTTAGTGTGCCATGTAGCATACGTAAATAAGGTAAGTACATAACTAACTAACGTGCATGTTACGTGTAGATATGATCTTCGTAAGTGTGGGTCTACAGCTGATTCTATCCAGAGCCGTATAATGTCAGTATGCAGAGTATTATGTTACTGCAAGTGACCTTTGATACACAGAATAACTTCCTGCACAGTCACTACTCACAAGGCATTACGTCTGGATCTAAATTTAGATATCATCATCTGCATCGGAGACTCCGGCACCGTGACTGGGCGTCCGCAGAAAAGAATTCAAGGGGGAGGGGGGAAAAATTTTTTAGGGGCCCAACTTTTTCCATGGGAAATATTTTACTCCCAGGAAAGAGTTTAGATGCTCTTTTTTCACAGTGTTGACAAAGGCATAGCCAGGAATTTGTCAAGAAGGGGGAGGGGGGGAGGGGGGAGGGCGAAGCGCATAGACAGACTCTCAGCGGTCCGCGACACCATGGCTTGGCGCGGAGCGCAAGAAAATTTTGGTCTTAAAATGTTTCCCAGATCGCTGGAAATGGCACTTCCAAGGCCTATTTACTGCATATAAAAAGGGGAAACATAAGCAATATCATAAATATAAACTTTAAAAAAGACCAAAGAGTAGAAATTCACACTGATTGAACTGTTAAAAAATGTTGATGTTATTTTTTCTTCTTTTTTTCTTTACTTTTTCTTCGTTTTTTCAAGTTTTTGATTTTCCAGGGGGGCAAGTGCCCCCCTTGCCCCCCCCCCTCCGGACGACCATGACCATGGAGCCAGGGAGCTGCCATCCGCTGTTCACGTAACAACTCTGACAGACCAGGGAGTTGTCAGGGACAGGGGTTCAATATTGTCGTTGTTAGAAGGGCAGGTGGGGCTAAGAAGGTACGGGGTAGGGGTAGTTGTACAGTCAGTCCAACTTACGCTGGGCATTTAAAGTTAACTTATAGGCCTAGATACTCTATGGTTTTTATCTCCCTTCTTTAAGTACTGGCTGGGGATGTTGAATTAAATCCAGCCAGCCAGGAGATGGCTGTTATTGTGGCTCTTGCCAAAGCTTGTCAAAAGGTATGACAAAGCCATACGGTGTGATGTGAAAAGTGGGTCCATATCCGGTGTGCCAACGTTAGCTGTGAAACTTATAGGAAACTCCAATGCTCCAACCCTGATGAAAAGTGGTTTTGTAATGTGTGTTCAGCACCATATGTGGTCTATGTTCTGAGGAAGTCCTTGGCTCTGATCCTGCTATTGAATGTGACATGTGTAAATTATGGATTCACAACAGATGTTCCAAGTCCCTACCCCCCATTATGAAATTGTTAAGGCAGCAAACTGTGTATGGATTTGTCCAAAGTGTGAGAGCAGGAATATAGCTGGCAGTGTAAATTCTTTTATGTCCCAAGCAGGCAATGATCTCACATTAAGTAATAGTTTTAAGGCACTTGATCCTGTTCAGTGTATTGAAAGCGATTCCCTACAGCAGCCAAAAAATCAGATGAATACACCTTGCAGGAAGGAGCTATGTCTTATGTCTATTAACATCAATGGCCTTAGAGGGAAAAGACTTGAACTCCAGGCTCTTCTTATCTCAGTTGAACATTGTTGCGTTAAAGGAAACAAAAATTGATAATTCGGTTACCGATAATTAGGAGCTTATTCCAGACTGTCTGGATTACACCGTTTTTAGAAATGACCGCACTCTAGGAGGTGGTGGTACTATATATGCTCCTTATAAAAAATTATCTGACCCCATCTGGTGCAAGATTCCTTTCAAATGGGTCTGAGTCAGTTTGGGCTGAGTTTTCCATAAAGGGGAGTCAGCATTATGTTGCTTCCTGGTATAGGCACCCTGATGCTCACATTGATCATATCTCTCTTCTGCGTGAGCAATTGCACAATATCATGGTGAAACGTAGAAATAAAAATGTCTAGTTTCATATCCTAGGAGATTTTAACTTTAGGCATATTGATTGGGAGACCAGAATGAATAAGGAAAGTAAGACATGTTTCACCAATAGTAACGGTCAACTTCTTGTTGATATTGTTGACGATTACGCAGCTGATCAACTCGTAATATTAGCCACTAGGGGAAACAATACTCTTGATCTAGTTATTACCAACATTCCCAGTTCGTATTCTGAAGTCTGTATTTTGACTCATTTAGTGATCATGACGCTGTCTTATGTAAGATGAGATGTTCTCCCCCCCCCCCCCCCGACCTAATTAGCAACCCCGTAGAGTAATTAAACAGTATTCCAAAGGGAATTATGATACTATGAGGCCTGAAACCAGAAATTTTGGCCCCTGGTTGCCTAAATGGCAAACAAGATAACCGCACAGTTGAAGAAATATGGCCGGGCTCCTCACTCTTTTCTCGAGAGAACTGTGGAGAAAAACATCCCTTCCAAACTCTCAAGAACTAGGAAATCCCTTCCCTGGGTTAATGATAGTATCTGTAGGATGATTAAGAGCTAGAAGGAACACACTCCATGCTCTGTATAAGAAAACTAACAAAGCCCATATTTACATGAAATGGGTTGACCTTCGTGCTAATGTCAAGAAGGAGGTGTTTAATTCGCACAAGAATTACATCAACGGCATGATAAACGACACGACATTACTTATGATTCCAAACCCCTTCTGGAAGTACATTAATAGTCAGAGGAAGGATAAACATAGCATTCCCCCCTTTCAGACATTGGATCAGGGCTGGATGATAAAATTGCTAATAGTGATAGGGATAAGGCCGAGGCACTTAATAGTCAGTTCAGTAGTGTTTTCGCAAGAAAGCCCCTCGATTCTGTACCTCTCCAGAGACCTACTTGTAGTAAAATGAGTGATATTTCTATCTCCACCTTCGGCGTTGAAAAGTTGCTGAAAAACCTAAAGCTTAGCAAAGCCATGGGTCCTGACAACATACACCCATGGGTCCTTAGGGAGCTTGCGACAGGTCTGGCACCAATTATTAGTCACCTTTTCCAGCAGTCAGTTACCAGCGGTCATATTCCCAGGGACTGGAAAAGGGTTAATGTTTGTCCAGTTTTGAAGAAAAATGATATCTCTCTCCCATCCAACTATCGCCCTGTCTCTCTGACTTGTATTTGCTGTCAATTGTTGGAGCATATCATTTGCTCAAATCTGATGGATCACTATGAAGTGAATAAAATCCTTTCCACTAAGCAGCATGCTTTCAGAAAGAATCACAGTTGTGATACTCAGTTGGTGTCTGTTATTGACGATTGGGCTTCGGCCTTGGATAAAAATAAATAGGTGGTTGTCTTTATTTTAGACTTTGAGAAGGCCTTCGATACTGTTCCTCATGGACTCCTCAAGACGAAGTTATATTCTTTAGGGGTTTCTAGACAAGTCATTAATTGGGTAGATAACTTTCTTTCTGATCGCTCACAATCTGTTGTTGCAAATGGTACCAAATCTGCTCCCGCTCCGGTTCTTTCTGGTGTTCCTCAGGGGTCTGTTCTAGGACCAGTACTAGGCTCTTTCTATCATATATATAAACGATTTTGTCGAAGCTGCTTCTTCTGAAGTTAGGTTGTTCGCTGATGATTGTGTTTGTTTTAGGGTCATTGAAGATCACAGTGACTGCAGTGAGCTGCAGAGAGACATTACTTGCCTGGGCCAATGGGCCAAAACCTGGGGCATGAGATTTCATCCGGCAAAGTGTAATGTTATGTCTGTTACTAGGAAACATGGTCCCAGAATTTTTAAGTATACCCCCAATGGGGTTAATCTGACGAGGGAGGACTCTATTAAGTACTTGGGGTGATCATCACCAAGAATCTCAATTGGGGAATCACATACAATCTGTTTGTAACAAAGGAAACAAGGTCCTTGGCTTGTTACGTAGGTAACTTTCTTTTTGTTCCAAGGAAGCCTTGGCAGCCTATAAAGGTTTGCTTAAGCCTTTGTTGAAATATGTTTGTTCCGTTTGGGATCCATATCAGGCGTCACTTCAAGATAAACTAGAGGGAGTACAAAGGAGATCTGTTCGGTTTATTGCCAACGAGTACTCCCGTGAAGTTGGTTCGATGACTATACCCTTTTGAAAGATCTTGGTCTCAGCACTTTATCCGATCGCCGTAGGCGTTGTAGGCTTCAACTCCTCGCCAAAGGTATCCACGGTCAAGCTAATATCCCTCTGTCTGGCCTTTGTAAACCCACTCATATTACTCGTAACATGCATGCTTTGCACTACCGCCCCTCCCCTACTAGGACTAATTGCTTTAAATACAGTTTTATCCCAAACACAATTCGGGATTGGAATGATCTCCCTGGCAGTCTTATCGAGGGGGCTGTTAGTCACCCTAAGCCCGTAGAGTTTATTATCAATTCTCTGAGGGTCTGACCGACCTCACGGCGCGTATGTGGTGTACTAATGTCCTTAACTGGATGTCTCACCGTATTTGAAAGAAGAAGAAGGGGACAGACCGAATCAGTAGTGGCAGGATATTGGGCAAACCTAGTAGGTGACCGGAGTCAGTTCGTATTAGGGAATACAAACTTCGCATAAATACTCATATTTGCATACTTTCATTTTTGCGCAAAATATCACAAACTGATATTCTGACGGAATTCGGAAAAAAATAAAGTCCTAGATCAGTGGCAGAGGTGACGTCAGTATTTGTCCGCCGTGGCAGAGGCGTCCACCGGGGGCACTGAACAGTGGCGTCGCCACACTTTTCAAAAGTAGAGCGAACAGCGTTCCGCCGGAGGGCACGTACAGGTCAGTTCCTCCCCTAGCTCCTTTTCAAATTTCTCAACCTGGACATTTCACCCCTCTGGTAAAAGCTGACAGTTAGGGCTCGTCACCATCGAGATTTTGAGCAAGAAGGGCGTGAAAGCCTTGAATGATAGGTACATGTTTCCAGCTCTGATCACTACTCAAAGACCTCACTTCAAAGAGCGGAGTAATGCAATCAAAATATGGCACTAAAATTGGTCAAATTGCCTTTAACTTTGCACAGTCTGTATTTTAACTCATAACCCACAACATTCAAATTAAAACTTGATCATATGTAGCAACACAGCCAAAACAAGCTTCTCAAAATTTTCAAGGGATTAAGTTGGTTAGTCGATATCTTTCCGTCGAGCAAAAAATTGAATAAGGGTCCGCTACCTTCAGAGGCCACTTCACTTTTTCAAATTAGTGTTTAAGTCAATGAAGCATTTATTGGAGGGTGTGCTATCTTAAAAATCGTATAATAATACTGTACAGTAGTAGGATAACACTAATTCAAGAAATTTCCTCCGCTCCAAAATATTGACTTACAAATTTAGTCCCTCAAAATTTTGGAGGGTGCAGTGTATACCATGCTGTTGAAGGGATGTGCTAACCCTGTGGTGTGGATGTTGTAGCAAATGTATTCAAGTACTCACTTCACAAAAATGGTTGGAAATTGAAGACACTTTAGGCAACGTTTTGCCTTATATTTTTCCCCTACGGAAAAGACATTTGAGTTGGGTGAAGTATCCAATAGTAAGCCCCTGTCTTACTATAGACGTTCTCGATGCTCAAAATTCCAATAGTTATGATGTCGCACACATTTGAGACACTATATGAACAGCCGGCTCGGAAGATTTGGTATGGCAGGGCAGGGAAGCTTGTGCTTTTCTTGCCCTTGAACAAGGACCCAGAGGCCACAAAAAGGTCATATTTTAGGTGTTAAATAAATAATGAAGGAAAGCTTTCGTGTTCGTTAAATGCAGCCTTCACATCCGCGTATGTAAGCTTGTTCTTGTTTTTTTTTTTTTTTTTTTTTTGTTGTTTTTAATTAGGAAGGTGGGGAGGGAAGACTTCAAGTTTGACAAACGCCGAGTAAAGCGACCTATGGGAGAATATAGTAAAGTTTCTACACGTTTGAATGCAAAAGTTTTCGTCATATTACCAGTCACAGAACAACCGACAAGCTGGCCGTCAGTTGATAGTTAATTAATTTACCATACCATGAAGGTAAAGAGCTATTCACCTGTTTTCGAACATTGTAGCTCTCCTTTCGTCGCCAACCACTTTGAAAGATATCTAAAAAAATAATCCAGCTATAGCTCCACCCAACCCCTTCAGAAATATATACTTTGAATACGTTCTTAGACACTTTTATTCATTTTTTGCTCTCAATTTTTCTCTCTCCTTTTCTTTTTTGCCTTTTTCTTCTGTTTTCTCCTTTCGTTTTTTTTTTTCGTGGCGAGGGGGGGGGGGGCTCCCAAGGCCCCCTGGATTCGCGCCTGCAGCAATCAGTACTCCATTGATTCACGTGCTTGACTTGGGTCCGTTAAAGGGAAACTTGTGGCATGCGAAAGTCAAACGTAACAATAAAAGTAAGAACTCTATAGCGAGAGAAGGTCGCCGACATTTTTTTTTTTATTGGAGGATTTGTGCTCTTGACGAATACCAAGGAAAGTCAAAAAGATGGGGAGACTGATCGTCGTTGGAACAGGGGTGACGCCAGGTGAGGGTAGGGGCCATGTCCCCCGACGGGGAAGAATCCCACATGGTCGGGTAAATTTTCCAGTTTCGTCGGGAAACGTTAAAATATGAAGTACCTCATAGACAAGGGCCAGTCGCCTCTGTCATTTACTTGATAATTTGCTTTAAATTAGGCAAATCCTGTAAGAAATTCCTCAAATTTTCCATTTTGCTAACTACAAAGCAAAAATTTGCCCCAAACATTTTGCTCTAGACAAACTTTCGGCAACCCCGTCGCCCTTGTCGGGACTTCAGGCTGCAGTTCTACGTCGTCGAGCTTGGACCCCTATCACGCAAATCCTGGCGCTACCTCAGCGTCGGGTTTACTTATTTATCGTACCTTCTTTACTGATTATAAGTCTCACGAAGAAATTGAAAAATTCTGCTACGGAAGACCGCCGCTTACTGTGCTCCCCAACCCACAACCCCCACCGGCCCGTTCTCAACTCACCCCCTTTGATGTCATTCATAGAGCAAACAAAGAAACATTTATAAGCCATGCTAAACATTACCAGGAAAAATGTATAATATTCATGTATTAAAACAACATCATTGGGCGTGTTTCAGGCAATACAAAAGACTGTACCAATACTAAGGATACGGACGAAAAGGGGTGCTTGTTCCAACTATCCACTCAGCCCCCCCCCCCCCACTCTCCGGTATTCTTCTCCTTGTATGTCGTACTGCTTTACACCAGCCGAGTATTAAGTATAGATATCTTCGTTTCGAATTGTACCAACATTGTGGTAGTTCAGTTGGTAAGGCGCTCGACTCGGAATCCTTAGTACGTGAGTTCAAGTCCCCCGAAGACTAGGCAGTGAGTCTTTTCTCGTTTTGCGAACTGTCGAGTTGATGCAGTTGCTTTTTTTTTCTTTTTTATCTTCCTTGTTCTAGCTTTTATCGACTGTTATGCGTCCCCTTTTTTCTTTTCTTAATTTGGCTTGGTTTTATTTATCATGCTCTACTGTAAATTTCCAAATCAGGTCACTAGACGGGATTGCATATAGACTACATTATCAGGACGTGCACCCCCCCCCCCCTTCCAAATTGCTTTTTTCGGTTGTAATTGGTGACAGTTTTATAAATATTTTCCCATTCTGAGATGAAACCGATTCCATATTTCATGTAATTAGCAGTTGACACGAAAGGTCTCAATAAAATCAGAAGCCCCGGCGACGAAGGTCGCCGGGGCTTCTGATTTTATTGAGACCGAATTCGCCGAACTTCCCAAAGCAACTCTTCGTTCGACCAAAAAGCACCTCTGAGATGAATATTCAAAAGTTACCGGCTTCAAAATGCTTTTCTTCTATTGCAACTATGGATAAAGCCTCTTAGGGGGTAGGGCTAAGCATCTGCCAACAATACATGACCATTGTTCTCCTCGTTTCAAGGTGCGAAGAGATTGGGTCCGTTAAACTTGACCAAGTCTCCTTCCGCGTTTTTCCTGCTGTCGTTTTAAGGTAGCATGTCCCCATTTATACGTACAGTCCATTTGTTCGCCTTCAAAAATATCACCAAGAGGAGACACTGGGACAACTTTTGCAATACGTTACCGAATAGGATGGGGGTATTTTGTCAATTTAATATGAAGGAAGACTAGATGAAGCATCACTGGTGCCAAAATGGGGTCAATTGAAGCAATTTCGAAGAAATTATTGGCTTAGAAGCCGGCGGCCGTAGATTTGGCTTTCAGTGATTAACCGAATGCCTGGGTAAAGGTACGGAAACTTTGAGCTCCGCTAGCAAAACATCTTCACGGTCATGGTATTGCCATGAATGGGCACTTGTCAGTTTTCTTGTAAGGGGTAAGCTTCTACCTGGCGGGGACTTCTATAAGGTTTTAAGTAGCGAACCACTAATTATTGCACCCATTGACTTTCACAAAAAATCAGGTCAGTTCCGCCCCCAGTTCCTTTTTAAATTTCTCAACCTGGACATTTCACCCCTCTGGTAAAAGCTGACAGTTAGGGCTCGTCACCATCGAGATTTTGAGCCAGAAGGGCTTGAAAGCCTTGAATGATAGGTACATGTTTCCAGCTCTGATCACTACTCAAAGACCTCACTTCACAGAGCGGAGTAATGCAATCAAAATACGGCACTAAAATTGGTCAAATTGCCTTTGACTTTGCACAGTCTGTATTTTAACTCATAACCCACAACAATCAAATTAAACTTGATCATATGTAGCAACACAGCCAAAAACAAGCTTCTCAAAATTTTCAAGGGATTAAGTTAGTTTGTCGATATTTTTCGGTCTAGCAAAAATTTGAATAAGGGTCCGCTACCTTCAGAGGCCACTTCACTTTTTCAAATTAGTGTTTAAGTCAATGAAGCATTTATTGGAGGGTGTGCTATCTTAAAAATCGTATAAAAATACAGTAGTAGGATAACACTAATTCAAGAAATTTCCTCCGCTCCAAAATATTGACTCACAAATTTAGTCCCTCAAAATTTTGGAGGGTGCAGTGTATACCATGCTGTTGAAGGGATGTGCTCACCCTGTGATGTGGATGTTGTAGCAAATGTATTCAAGTACTCACTACGCAAAAATGGTTGGAAATTGAAGACACTTTAGGCAACGTTTTGCCTTATATCCTCCCCCCACGGAAAAGACATTTAAGTTGGGTGAAGTATCCAATAGTAAGCCCCTGTCTTACTATAGACGTTCTCGATGCTCAAAATTCCAATGGTCATGATGTCGCACACATTTGAGACACTATGAACAGCCGGCTCGGAAGCTTTGGTATGACAGGGCAGGGAAGCTTGTGCTTTTGTTGCACTTGAACACCGACCCAGAGGCCACAAAAAGGCCATATTTTAGATGTTTAAGTTAATACTAAAGGAAAGCTTTCGTGATCGTTAAATACAGTCTTGTACATCCACGTAGGCAAGTTTGTTCTTTTTTTTTTTTGATTAGGAAGGTGGGGAGGGAAGACTTCAAGTTTGACAAACGCCGAGTAAAGCGACCTATGGGAGAGTGTAGTAAAGCTTCTTCAACCCGGGGGCAAACGGCCCCAATCACCCCACCTCCTCTCTTGATACGCATTTGAATGCAAATGTTTTCGTCAGGTTACCAGTCACAGAACAACCGACAAGCTGGCCGTCAGTAGACAGTTTATTAGTTTTCCATATCATGACGGTAAAGAGCTGGGAAAGAAGTCGTAGCATTTTTTAACCACCAGCTAGTGCATGTAGCAGCAATCAGTCCTCCACTGATTCACGTGCTTGACTTGGGTCAGTTTAAGGTAAACTTGTGGCATGCGAAAGTCCAACGTAAATAAAAGTAAGAACTCTATAGCGAGAGAAGGTCGCCGACATTTTTTTTTGTTTTTATTGGAGGATTTGTGCTCTTGACGAATACCAAGGAAAGTCAAAAAGATGGGGAGACTGATCGTCGTTGGAACAGGGGTGACGCCAGATGAGGGTAGGGGCCATGTCCCCCGACGGGGAAGAATCCCACATGGTCGGGTAAATTTTCCAGTTTCGTCGGGAAACGTTAAAATATGAAGTACTCCATAGACAAGGGCCAGTTGCCTCTGTCATTTACTTGATATTTTGCTTTAAATTAGGCAAATCCTGTAAGAAATTCCTCAAATTTTCCATTTTACTAACTACAAAGCAAAAATTTGCCCCAAACATTTTGCTCTAGACAACCTTTCGGCAACCCCGTCGCCCTTGTCGGGACTTCAGGCTGCAGTTCTACGTCGTCGAGCTTGGACCCCTATCACGCAAATCCTGGCGCTACCTCAGCGTCGGGTTTTTTTATTTATCGTACCTTCTTTACTGATTATAAGTCTCACGAAGAAATTGAAAAATTCTGCTACGGAAGACCGCCGCTTCCTGTGCTCCCCAACCCACAACCCCCACCGCCCCGGTCTCAACTCACCCTATTTGATGTCATTCATAGAGCAAAGAAAGAAACATTTATGGGCCATGCTAAACATTACCAGGAAAAATGTATAATATTCATGTATTAAAACAACATCATTGGGCGTGTTTCAGGCAATGCAAAAGACTGTACCAATACTAAGGATACGGACGAAAAGGGGTGCTTGTTCCAACTATCCACTCAGCCCCCCCCCCCCACTCTCCGGTATTCTTCTCCTTGTATGTCATACTGCTTTACACCAGCCGAGTATTAAGTATTAATATCTTCGTTTCGAATTGTACCAACATTGTGGTAGTTCAGTTGGTAAGGCGCTCGACTCGGAATCCTTAGTACGTGAGTTCAAGTCCCCCGAAGACTAGGCAGTGAGTCTTTTCTCGTTTTGCGAACTGTCGATTTGATGCAGTTGCTTTTTTTCCTTTTTTATCTTCTTTGTTCTAGCTTTTATCGACTGTTATGCGTCCCCTTTTTTCTTTTCTTAATTATAGGCTTGGTTTTATTTTATCATGCTCTACTGTAACTTTCCAAATCAGGTCACTAGACGGGATTGCATATAGCCTACATTATCAGGAAGTGCACCCCCCCCCCTTCCAAATTGCTTGTTTTCGGACTTCGGTTGTAATTGGTGATAGTTTTATAAATATTTTCCCATTCTGAGATGAAACCGATTCCATATTTCATGTAATTAGCAGTTGACACGAAAGGTCTCAATAAAATCAGAAGCTTCTGATTTTATTGAGACCGAATTCGCCGAACTTCCCAAAGCAACTCTTCGTTCGACCAAAAAGCACCTCTGAGATGAATATTCAAAAGTTACCGGCTTCAAAATGCTTTTCTTCTATTGCAACTATGGATAAAGCCTCTTAGGGGGTAGGGCTAAGCATCTGCCAACAATACATGACCATTGTTTTCCTACTTTCAATTGAAGGTGCGAAGAGATTGGGTCCGTTAAACTTGACCAAGTCTCCTTCCGCGTTTTTCCTGCTGTCGTTTTAAGGTAGCATGTCCCCATTTATACGTACAGTTCATCTGTTCGCCTTCAAAAATATCACCAAGAGGAGACATTGGGACAATTTTTGCAATACGTTACCGAATAGGATGAGGGTATTTTGTCAATTTAATATGAAGGAAGACTATAGATGAAGTAGGCCTATCACTGGTGCCAAAATGGGGTCAATTGAAGCAATTTCGAAGAAATTATTGGCTTAGAAGTTGGCGGCCGTAGATTAGGCTTTCAGTGATTAACCGAATGCCTGGGTAAAGGTACGGAAACTTTGAGCTCCGCTAGCAAAACATCTTCACGGTCATGGTATTGCCATGAATGGGCACTTGTCGGCTTTCTTGTAAGGGGTAAGCTTCTACCTGGCGGGGACTTCTATAAGGTTTTAAGTAGCGAACCACATATTATTGCCCCCATTGCCTTTCACAAAAAATCAGGTCAGTTCCTCCCCTAGTTCCTTTTCAAATTTCTCAACCTGGACATTTCACCCCTCTGGTTAAAGCTGACAGTTAGGGCTCGTCACCATCGAGATTTTGAGCCAGAAGGGCTTGAAAGCCTTGAATGATAGGTACATGTTTTCAGCTCTGATCACTACTCAAAAATGTCACTTCACAGAGCGGAGTAATGCAATCAAAATATGGCACTACAATTGGTCAAATTGCCTTTGACTTTGCACAGTCTGTATTTTAACTCATAAATCACAATAATCAAATTGAACTTGATCATATGTAGCAACACAGCCAAAAACAAGCTTCTCAAAATTTTCAAGGGATTAAGTTGGTTAGTTGATATCTTTCCGTCGAGCAAAAATTTGAATAAGGGTCCGCTACCTTCAGAGGCCACTCCACTTTTTCAAATTAGTGTTTAAGTCAATGAAGCATTTATTGGAGGGTGTGCTATCTTAAAAATCGTATAATAATACAGTAGTAAGATAAAACTAATTCAAAAAATTTCCTCCGCTCCAAAATATTGACTCACAAATTTAGTCCCTCAAAATTTTGGAGGGTGCAGTGTATACCATGCTGTTGAAGGGATGTGCTCACCCTGTCGTGTGGATGTTGTAGCAAATGTATTCAAGTACTCACTACACAAAAATGGTTGGAAATTGAAGACACTTTAGGCAACGTTTTGCCTTATATCCTCCCCCCACGGAAAAGACATTTAAGTTGGGTGAAGTATCCAATAGTAAGCCCCTGTCTTACTATAGACGTTCTCGATGGTCAAAATTCCAATGGTCATGATGTCGCACACATTTGAGACACTATATGAACAGCCGGCTCGGAAGCTTTGGTATGACAGGGCAGGGAAGCTTGTGCTTTTGTTGCACTTGAACACGGACCCAGAGGCCACAAAAAGGCCATATTTTAGGTGTTTAAGTTAATAATAAAGGAAAGCTTTTGTGTTCGTTAAATACAGTCTTGTACATCCGGGTATGGAAGCTTGTTCTTTTTTTTTTAATTAGGAGGTGGGGATGGAAGACTTCAAGTTTGACAAACGCCGAGTAAAGCGGCCAATGGGAGAGTGTAGTAAAGTTTCTTCAACCAGAGGGCGACCGGCCTCAATCACCCCACCCCTCCTCTCTTGATACGCGTTTAATGCAAATGTTTTCGTCAGATTACCGATCACAGAACAAACGACAAGGTGGCCGTCAGTTGATAGTTAATTAATTTACCCTATCATGACGGTAAAGAGCTTGGATAGAAGTCGTAGCATTTTTTGACCTTCAGCCATGGGCCTGGATCGTGAGGGGACGGGGAGGACGCGCCCCCTCACTTTTTTGGGATTGCCGATATCTCCAAAAGTCCCCCCACTTTTTCAATAATATAACATTGATTACGAATTGATACTAGATTTTGAAAGTTAATTTGCGCCCAAATATGGCTCCATTTGCCATAAAAGCACCTCCCGGCAATTTCCTTTTTTTCAAAGGAGAGGGTGTCCCCTTCCCCTTAGACCGCTCTCCTATGACGACGATTCGCAAATGGTGAAAAGTCCTCCCCACCTTTGGAGATTGATTCACGCCCTCGTATATAACTATGTCCACTGATACAATCTCGGTTCAGAAAGTAAACATTCTCCCTACTAAGTTATAGCAATTTACAAAAACAACACAATCATGTTTAGTATAACTCCAACTCCCAGACAAAGTTACAGCAGCTCACTTGCACTGAGTTTAAATTGCTCAAGGCCACATCCACACACAGGCTGATCATATTGTATGTGAGCTCAGTTGGGAACACAACTGACTGCTCAGTTATTATTGCAGTGCCGCAGTCGAGTTGACACCTTCCGAGTCTGAGTCCTCACCTACCGAGTTCGAGCGCAGGCATGGGGGACACGTGTCCCTCAACCGATGTCCGAAAATTCTAAGTAAAAATTTTTAAAATGAGCCTCAAAGGTATAGATTTCTGTAGAGGGTAGGGTGAGGTGTGTTTCTGACTGAGTGATGAATCTACTTTAGTCATCTTTTATCACAAGTCGTTCTCATTTCTCAAACTATGAAAATTCTCACAAATCCTTCTCAAAGTTCAAAATTTTGGTGCGCTCCGCTCGCTTGCAGCCTCACCTCATCGCTGTGTTTATTATCAATACCGTCTTAAACATATTTGCATTATTCCTTTTCCATAAAAGGTGAGGGTTTTGCAATAACGCTGATTGTTCCTGTGCAAAGGAGTCTTTATAGAGGAGCACAGCATTGCAAGACTGCAAAGCATGGGAATTAAGGGGAAGACCTATTTTATGAAAATTTAAAGCTTATACGAATAATCAGACAGAAAAATCACCTTCTAATATGGCGGATGTATTTTGTTAGGAACTGAAAGTGTCTCGGTGCAAAGTCTGCAGGCAACTTTTGTTATGGAAATGATATTCAATGCAAAATTTCTGTGCGTTTCGCGCGCATTCTTCACGGTTCACACTTTATATCTCATGAACACTACTGGGGCAAAATACACTATTTTAACCAAAACACTTTTCGAAAAAAGTTCATTTCTGACCTCTGAAGGGACCAGCATCAAGAGGGAATCTTAGAGCATGCAATCTAATATCATGAGTAGCATGTACAGTAACATTCGTAGCATGTACGGTTGCCAGTCAAGTCGTCCCCTAGCAAAGCCGCCCCTCACAAAGTAGCCCCCGACACAAAGTCGCCTTCTCAGTTCAACAAAGTCGCCCCTGGAAATTTTTCATCAAAATGATTAAGACAGTACTTGCGTGTAAAATTTCATTATGCGAAAGATAATCGTGTCGACTCCGCAGCGAACAATAAGATGGGAGGACAGTGTATAGGCTACCCAAGACGTACCTAGCACGACGTTGAGCGTATCATAGTATAAAAGCCTGTTACGCTAGGCCAAAAAGCTCATTTACTTGAAGCCTAGTTTTAGGCTTGTTCAATCATTTTACATTACGTCATAAAGCTTTTAATTTACAGATTTTTTCCGCAATTTTTTGTAATGTTCAATTAGGCGTAGCTCTTATCAAGTGCATAGGCCTAAGCACTTTTTGTTGCTGAGATAATAACATAACATAACATAACAGGTTAAAGGGCAAAGGAGGGCTAAGGCCCCATAAGATGCCCTGAAGTCCATACAACCTTAACTGAAAACAAAGAACCAACCAACACCAAACGAGCCCAGCACAATTAGATTCTACCACACTTATGGAAGAACTTGTCAATGTTAACCTTAAAGCAGTGCACAGTTATATTATTAGGGCCTAGCCCTATTTTAAATATTAGGCTTATTAAAAGTATTTCTGTCGATAAAACAAATTTATTTTTCATTTTAATTTATAATTTTTTCTATTCATATCAACTATTATTTAACTAACCTAACCACTTGAACTCAGCAGTCTAGCTAGCCCTAATGTGGGTCATTTTCACACCCAAATGCACGAGTAGGCTACGTAAAGTGCAGTAGGTACGGAGAATAACCTGATCATGTGATAATTATGATGGTACCAGTACGTAGATACGTTTTACACTTGAGTATACGCATGTAGCCGATCTGCTACTGTTCGTCGCTAGTTACCCATACTCATACCCACGTGCGAAAGCTTTCATTCGTCACTTTTCATTTTTTTCATTGAAGAATATTTGTATCCATTTTTTTTTCATTTTTCATATGAGGGCGACTTTGTTGAACCGAGGGGGCGACTTTGTGAAGGGGTGACTTTGTCGGGGGCGACTTCGTCAAGGGACGAGTTTGTAAGGGGCGACCTTGTAGGGGGAGACTTGACTGATCCCCTCAAAGATAGCATCAGTTTGCATCTACGCCATCTGAAATGAACAAAAATTTCTCACCTCCCCCTTAGACCCCTCCCTTAGGATATCACCTCCGCAATGTGACAAAGGAAGGATGCAATCTAACACCAATAAGAATATGCACAATTTGCACCGACTTTCTGGGTTTATCTGGCGCGGGTTTAAGGCATCATCTTCTGTAGTTTCCCCCCTATGTCACCAACCTCCGGCCGCGCCACTGAGTCCGAGGCAGAGTAACCGGTGTTCGAGTCCAAGTCCGAGTCCCCCCTATGGAAAAGTATATATTAAGAATAAGAATTAACAAATGATCAGTTTTACACTGCCTTTTATTCAATCTTGTTTTGTTATGAGAGTGAACGGGGATCTTAATTGGTATAGGTTAGACTTTTTCACCACAAAAGTCTAGGGAGCCACAGACAAGCTTGTACTTTGTCCCTGTTGTCCTTATCCTCGTTGTCTTTTGTTCTCGTTGTCCTTTGTCCTTGTTGAAATGCTTGAATGGAACCTTAGGAGTGAGAAGGGCTCTATCCAAGGGCTTGTGGTCCAGAGATCCGTAACAGGGCCCGGGTCGACTTCACGGCATTGCTCCGATAAAATACCAGGAGTGACGGAAGCCCCTGAAGTTTATAGATATTTACGATATTGTGGGCTTCAAGAATAAATACAGCACTTTTTAATCTTCAAATTGTCCTAGGTTACGTATTAAATGTACTAGGTTACGTACTAAATAGGTCTAGGACCACAAATCCTACAAACTGACATTAGCCTGTGACAGTACCGTATTGCAAACTTCAGTTTGCCTTTGGCCTACCAAGACATATTTTTGTCACAAATGCCTACAAAGTAAAGGTGTGCATAGACCGCCAAAAACTGGGACCAAACCGAAATCACCAGAAACTAAAATCGATTTTGGGTGGTCTTGGCGATATCAGACGGACGGTTGGGTGGTCTGACATATCTGTCTCGGGGGTCTGCCTTTTTTTACCCAACCTTAGATAAACCGAAAATTCGATCATTCAATTGCTTTAAGTTTAATGCCCATTTTCCAAGTTACAGTTACCACCCCCACTTAACAAAAATGCCAAAATCGTACAGGTCGTAGTCTCTGTATACGTGTATCGGAGTGAAACCTATTTAAAATAAAGTCCTTGTAAATCCCTCAATTATTTCTCTGTGTATTTTTAACTTTTTTTTTAATTTGCATACCATGGATAATATCTCTTCAACTATAGGCTCTATATTTGTTCCATGATAGTTTGCTTTGGGTATTTTCGGTTTGGTCCCTGGATAGTCGAGGAATTCGTCGGTTTGGCGGCATGGCTTACCCCCAAACTGATGCCGGTCTCGTGTGGTGTGAGTATGGCGCTTCGTCGGTTTCGGGTGGTCCTGATTGTGTCTAAACCGACGATTGGGCGGCTTGGACACCAAACCTGAGTGGGACCCCCATTATTTGATGATTAGGTCACCACAGAAGATGATAAACCCAAAAAGTCGGTGTAAGTGTACTTATGCGTCCCGGAGTGGACCCTTCGTTTGTCATCTAGTGCAGTTGCCGACAAGAGGGGGGATCTAGTTGGAGGGGTACCCTTTGAAAAATTTTTGTTCGTCAAAGGTAGCTTAGTGTGCAGAATAATGCTCTCTTTGGCAAAGTTTCAAGCTGATCACATGCTGAAAAAGTCCGCTTACACTGACTATAGTGGATTGCTTTTATTTTTTGTTGGGTATAAAGGAAGGGTGTGGTGTCCAAGTGAATGAGGTGAAACACCTCCCCTTGAGAAATTTTTGTTTATGTAAGTCATGGACCGCTATAACGGGGGCGGGGAGATATGTCCCCCTCAATATTTTAGTGGGGCATAATATCAAGGCTAATAATTAGAGGTATGCAGAAAAATATAAATGCAGTTACACAATTTTCGATATGAATAATTGTGATATTAGCCTATTAATGGCAACTGGGGAAAACTTTCGATCAGAAATATGTGATCTGTGTCCTCTAGAATGCACTAAATTGCTTGGCAAGTTCAAGTTCAGGGACAAAGCCCCCGAAACCCAACAGGGGACTCCCCTGTACCCCGGGTAGGAGGTGCAAAGTGTTCACTCAAGCAAGTGTCCCCCAAATAATTTTAACAGATCGCCGCCCCTACTGAGATGTTAAATAGTGCTATCATTAGTAAAGCTTTGAACTGATTAAAGGGAGAAGGCAGTCCCCCACTACAAGTTCATTTTCAAAAATCTGCTAAATCTTACAGATCTCTGCTTATTTCTCTCATAATTATTTTTCATTATGTCTCTTTGTAAAAGCATTGACTATTGAAGGTCAACCAAGGAGTTATTCTGGATGAATTTAGTAACAAAAATATTGTCACATGGTTGAAAGGACCCATTCCTGTATTAGGATGACGGGGTACAGTGGCGGATCCAGGATTTGGCAGAAGGGGGGCCCAGGTCATAGTGGTTTGTATAAAAGTCCGATCTGGGGGAGGGATCTAACAGGGAGGCGTGGTGCCAGGGGTATTTTGATAGGGGGTAAAGTATGTGATGAGTGATCACCGTTCTGTGGGAGGGGGTGTCCCCTCCCCCTTTGGGAAATTTTTGTTAATTTAAGGTTGCTCAGATGCAAAATGGTGATGTCTTTGGTATATTTTTTGAACTGATCATACATGGCTGGAAAGTGTTCATAATTCAGTCAATTTTAATTTTTGGTTGGGTGGAAGATGCTTTCATGGGGAGGGGTCTAAGGGAGGGGTGTCCCCTCCCCTTTGAGAAAATTTTTGTTAATTTCAGATTGCTAAGATGCAAAATGGTGATGTCTTTAGTATAGTTTTGAAACTGATCATATATGGCTGGAAAATGCTCATAATTTAGTGAAATTTAAATTTGGTTGGATGAAAGAGGAGAGAGTAGCCTTTGTTGTCCACATATTAGGATGGCAGTTTTCCGATTTGAAGTCTTCGTTTTCCTTATATTACCCTAAATTTGAAGTACATTTCATTAAAGTAAATTACAAAGCTTAAAGAAGACGCTAATGTTGCAGCAAGTTATAGTTAAAAGCCTGAGGTTGTTGAAAATATTCCTCTAAATATTAAAGAGCTCTGAAATTCCCTTGAAAGTAGAAGCAGTGTTCCCAATGCTGTGGGCCCGGCCGGTAATAGACTGAAGTTAGCAATCCAATACAGCGCTCATGGGTAACCCCTTGCAATGCCCGGAAAAAGTTACTGTGACCAATATAAGCCAAAATGTTATCAGCCAGAGGTCAGTAACAGAATTATTAACATAAGACTTATTTTCTGAGGTAGAAATTTAAATAATGAACAAATTTGAATTTCACACTGACACATCACAAAGGCCTATTTAATTGGAATAGGGCCTAGTCATTTGTTTTATGAAGTTGAAAAAACTTCAAAAATTTTTGGAAGGGGGGCCCGGGCCCCCTGGCTCCCCCTAAATCCGCCCCTGGGGCACACTGAAGTTGGGGTGGCTGCACATTTTCCCTTTAACGGTACGCAGGGAATTTGGGGGGCCGGGAGATGAGATTTTTGTTTCACTTTAACCCCAAGGTATGTACAGAATTGGGCGGGGGGGGGGGAGAAGACATTTTTGTTTCACTCTGTTGAACCTACTATAGGCACTCGCCGCAACTGAGGACAAAATTTCCGTTCCGAGTTAGTGAGATCGCGGAATGAGTCTAAACTGGCCTTCACAGGAGGAGTTTGTGGGGAAAGATTTTAAATACAAAGGTCTGTAGATAATATGGACGAGATGAAATTTGCAACTCCATGGATTGCCGTCTTTTTTAAAAAAAAAAATTAGAGATGCGGCATCATAAACAGCTAACTTGGAAATTCAAAGAGGAGACTGAAAGTATGCTACACTAACGTCTTCTAACTTCAAACTTCAGCCTGTGTACGCAGCGCTGCAGCTGCGCTGCAAGATAGGATCATACTGATCATATCAGCTGGAGAGATTGAAAACCTTGCCAGATCATCCTGCAAGTCTGTATAGTACACACGCAAATATATTTGATGCACATGCTACTGTAGCCTACCGAGTTGTAATGAATGCCCCTCAGAGTCAGACTCAGGAGACAGACAGGCCGTGGACATGTTTTGGGCTCCAGAGACGAATCCTAGAAGCCACTGACCCTTTTATATGTTTCGTAATTCGCATTGTTTATTATAAGAACATACATGATAATTGATACAGAAGGAATCAACAACCACTGCAATTATCATGTCAAATCAGCTTTTTAGCGAAGATGTCATCCGTCGAGTCCAAGGAAACAAGTTACGTTTAGGGTTGGTGTTAGAAAACTATGACAACACTAGCGACGAAGGAGAAAGTGATACAGATTCGGACTCGAGCTCAGATGGCGATGTTCCGAAGAGCAAGAAAGGACATCTCTTGGTTGCATGGTATCCTAAGGGACGTACAGAAGTCATTCCTCACCAAGAGGTACACGTTACCATTTGATAAACAAAATGTGGCTTCAAGTTACAGGTAGTACTAGTTAGGCCTAACTCCCACTAATTAGGGCATAACATAGTACTAGTTAGTACTATTTACAGGGGGTAGGCCCCCAAGGGGGTAGGTTCCCATACAGTTCCTCTCCCTCTGCAGGACAAGTTTGCCTGGACAATATCCCCAGGGCAAGCCCATGTAATTATTCCCCACACCTGGACCACAGGCGCCCCTTAACATTGTATCGTATACCATATACTATGTAGTATATATAGACGGAAAGGTACAGTATGTCGCAAGATCTCCTAGCTCGAACAAACAACTTACGTTTCTGGCACAATTACTGCACTTTTCTCGCCAAATTTGTCTGTGTCGAGACTTTTGATCATAAGGTACCTCAAGGCAGCTCTTTTTCCCAAATAATTTCACTTGGCATTGTCTGAAGGATGAAATTTCGATGGAGTAACAGTATGAGGATGGTAGCTGCTGATAGGAGAGCATTCAGCACTTCCACACTATATAATACAATACTAGGCCTACTAAAATATTCTCTAAAGTTCTCTTAACTTTCTAAATTTCTTCCAAAATTTATTTAATTATGGTTTACTTTTTATTATTGCAAATCTTGCAGATATATCAGCATCAATATGAACAATTTTTGAACATTAAATTTCATAAAATTTGAAAACCTTTTGAAAAGTGGAAGGGCTAGCATTTTCTACAAGCAGTTGTGACAGTTCTACTGCAACTGTTTTACAGTCTTCAACTGCCACAAATGCTCATAGTAAATGCAAGCCCTTCCACTTTTCAAAAGGTTTTCAAATTTTATGAATTTCTATATCAGGACAATTCCAAATTTATGGAGGGGGAATTGTCTCAAGCCTCTCAAGGGTAGTTGTGATGGTTGCAGGACATAAAGGCACATGACCAGGATGCATACTATATGCTATTTTTTGTGCACCGATCAATCCCATTGGGTACATGTATGATTTTATACTGAGTGCAGTTATTTTTCCCATGCAACCATTACCCTGATTGACCCATCCTTGCAACCATAAGCTGTGCATAGCATATCTGGTAGGAAAGATTGCCCCGATGGATTGGTTGCCAACTTTTTTGTTTAAGGGAGGGGGAAAAAGTTGGTTGCTGTTATCCCTCACTCCTACTACAGTACCACTGTACGATGTGAATTTCACCTCACAGTAACCCAGGCTTTACAGAACATAACAGTTTATCACATAGTGACATATTAAGTATAATGCAAGAGTTGTGGTGTTCTAGAGGTTTGTTAACTTGTCTAGTTCTACTTGGCAAGAAAAAGAGAAAGACTTTACTCTCCTCCCCTTATAAAAAGAACACCCACCCTTCACAGTACTCTCTATAACAAGCCAATAGTTTCATGGTCATGTCATCATTTTAATAAAAATATTTGGAGCAAGATCACATGGGCTTAAATGCCATAGGAGGAAGCAAAACATTATAGGAAATATGTAAACAAATGAGTTGTTTATGTCTTCTAAATTGCACCTGCAGGTTGAACTGTATGACAGATCCCTTTTGGCTGGGGATGTGGTTCAAAGGTCAAACTGTGACAGCAGTAGTGGACAACTTGGAACTGTAAGAATGGTCCATGTCACATGCAATCTTCAAGTGCAATCAACCAAGCAGGTTATTTACAATGTATCTAGTGCAAAGATACAGCAGATCACAGTAAGTATATTGATGTCCATGAAGTAGTTGCCTGTGTGGTTGAGTTTTTGAAGAAATATGTGAATGTGTGCAATTAACATTTACTTTTACACTAATAAACCAAAACCCTCCACCCAGGCTCTCCTTCCTCCATCCTCCTACTGTGAGTTGAATAACCAAATAATGATTACAGGTGTTTGTAGGCTAAGGATTAATTTCTTAGTGTAACTTTGTTTCCTGTACTACTGTAGCTGCAACAGCAAAGGTGGGAATAACTAGTGTTGAGTAAACGAGACCATAAGATTGAGGGTTTCTTCCAGTTTTCCAAAAATATGAATATACCAGGTGCAACTCTAACCCTGCAACTATGTGTTGTTTTTTTTTGTATTTCTGAATATATTTGTACGGACGAAATAAATGAATGAATGAATGAATTGTTAAATTCATGAGAAGATTCATCAGCATAGTCACACTAGTTAAAGTACATTACATCTGTTTTCGTTCCTTCCATCTCTGGTTTGAATGGTGACATTACACTTTTTCCTCTTTTAGTGCCTCTTTGGCGCTGGCAATTCCAAACTTGTTTACCCCTTACACATACTGTAAGTTTTTGCAGTTTCCTTCCATTTGCCTTATCTGCAGCCATTCTATATTGGAACAACAGTTCTTCTCGACAGTTGGATTGGAGAGGTACAAGACACTTCAACAGAGATAATTGTCATCCTTAAAAATGGAGCCAGGTGTGTTATTTAATAATTGCTAATAAATTAAAATAGTAAGGATAAAAACCCATGGGAACAGATATTATACAAAAAAAAAAGAAGGAAAGAGAGAAAAAGAAAAGAAAGATCTTTACCTTTTGTATGGGTATTCCCACCATATGAGGCAGACTTTCTCATTAGAAGGGTAAGTCAAAACATGGACATGTCATTTCAGCAAAATTAAATTCAAGCCATTACTTCAAATGGATGCAATGCCTCAGCAACTTTCCCAGTAAATACTTCAGATTGGTTAAGGATTATTATCTTTGCTACAAAGGTTGATTTAACGTTTGCAGCAAAGTTGATAATCGTATAGGTCCAATCTTATTCACCAGTGTTCGATTTTAAGGGTAGTCCTGTCGCCCGAGACAACCAGAAATTCTGCAGTACTACCAGATTTTGCAAAAACAGGTGTGTAAGGTTGTCCGTCGGGACAACCAAATCTTTTGAGGAAAGTGATGTTTACATTTAGCAGCTCGATGAATTGTACAGCAAGGAACTTTAAAAATAGCATCATAAGATTTGCAGCAGAGTGCGGTGATCACGCACGTTCACCATAACTTCCCACACAGTCACTTTATGGAAATGTGTATAGCACTATCAAGCCAAAATATGTGCCCCATACAAACTCCACAAGTACTCCCACTCGGCCTGCACTGTACACAGAGAAGCTGAATTCCTTCATGCAAGCTACGAATTCGTAGTGCTGATGTTGCAGCACAGTGCTTTCAATCTAGAGATGTTTAATTTATTAACCCGCAGTGCGAACATCATAACATTAACTATGTCCACAATGTACTCTAATGCACGCAACGAGACATCGCTACTCTTATGCAGTAGATATCTGTTTTTGTTTTTTTTTTGGTGGGGGGAGAGGAGTTGTCTAAAAGTTAAAGCCACTTTGGAAGACTGGTGGTAACAGGGCGTTATCAGTTCCATGGTTGAAAAAATGGTTACACTTGGGACTACCTTATTTTGAGCAGGACAACCAAATTTTACAATGTGGTAGTCCTTCGGAAAACCATTGCTAATTCCTTAAAATGGAACACTGTTCACATTTTATTTGAGGAATCTCAATGTGAGCTGTTTCAGTCTGCCCTGTTCACCAAAGCATGCTTACCAATCATAACTTTCGGGGAAATGTTACAGGAAGGGTATTTTAGGGCCATGATGAAATCCTGCTTAAAAGTAACTTTCACATGAATGTTATTCACACATATATTTCGTGGACTTAGTTTAGCAATTATGAAGAATAAGTTGAGAAGCACAATGCACTCAACCTTAGTGTATTAAGACCAAAAAACATTTAAGGTAGTCCTGTCATAAGTTTGTGAACAAAACAGTTGGCTATCACATGATTTTTATTTATATACAGGTGATGTAAACAGGATTTAAAATTGAAGTTTGGAACAAGGAGATTGTGGATTTTCTTACTGTTGAAATGATGATATGTTATTAAGGCAATTGACAGAAAATTTCAATTATTAGATCTTTTCATCAAACACAGCACCATCCATCATACAGAAATGTATCTAAAAGGCTTCACACATGTGTAAACTGCAGTATACCTGTCAGACATCAAAAAATCTTGTTTTCTGTCAACACACTTGTGGTTTAGTAGTGCGGTTTAGTTGACATATTGTGAAATACTAGCATATTTAAAGGTCGTGTGACATGCCACCAAACAGAGCTGTTTCACTTGTCAGTTAAAAAAATAAGTCCTCCAGTGAAAGATCCGTTGGAATTATTTCAATATCTTTTACCGTTCTCAAAATATAAGTCTCCAAAGTTCGATGGTTTCTGAAGAAACTCATTGCCTATGCAAAAATAATGATGTGGAGTGTTGCACAGTGTTAAAATTTTTTGTTAACGCTATGTAAATTATCTCTAAATTATTGAATAGATATAGATGCCAGTTTGTTGAGTTCTATCAATTTTTCCGAAAGAAAGAGTTTTAACTTTCATAATAAGCCCTTCAGGAGATAACAGTGCTACCAGTGTCCTTGGAAGTAAGGTTGAAAAAAAAGGGCTAGCATGAGCCATATATGGTATGTCCATCTTTTGATGTCACATATTTGCATATTTAGCTCATGTTTATTCATGATACAAGTGTGAAATAGAAATGACCCTGTGAAATGGTCAATATTTGATGGATTTTAATGGGAATTGTGGCTATTTTCTGGATATTTAATGCTTTTCACATCAAATATCCAACTATGTTATTTTCATGTCACACAACCTTTAAGCAAAAATTTTGAAGTACTGTAACAAAAAGCCTAATAATTAGGTTTCTCCATGAATGGGATCCTAGACTTGAGAGTATATAACCTCATATATTCTCAGAAGAAATACTGCTTTGGCTTTATAGTGGATGAAGGCAGTAGAATTTGCAGCAACGATTCTTACCAGTCCGCAGGCTTGAGTCTGATCCCTGGCCAGGTCATAATAATATGGCCATTTTCATGGAACAATATGTTGTTTTCCCGTCTGAAATTGACTTCAATTGGACAAAAAGGTATTCCAAGTATAATTTAAATTGAAAGTCATCTGACAAGTTCTAATTCATAAGCCGTCATAGACCCTATGCATGGACATCAATCAGGGCTTTAGAAAGGATAGTGAGCTCAGGGAGTCCAAACAGTTAATTCTAGTGAAATTCTTGTATTAAAATGTATTATACATATGGGGCAATCTAAAATTCTGGGAGTCCAAATGACTCCCGGACTGCTCTCTGGCTTAAGCCTTGACATCAATCATCTTCATGACAAGTGACCTTGACATCATGTTGAAGGACAAGCAGTGAATGTAATGTATACTTTGGTTAGTAACAGGCTTACCTCAGCCAAGGGTGCACTTTGATTTCCATGGTCCTGAGACATTGTTTGCATGTGGTCTATTGGTGCCTCCCACATTTGCAGTCATGTATCATCATAACAGTGTCCTCAAGAGCTGGATTTATTTGGAAAACCTATGCATACTGTAATATGATACATGTTTATATGGCCATGTACATATGATAATTACCAAACTATCATCACGTTTAGTAAAATCAGCGTTTTCTTTGATTACACAGAGTGCACAGTATATTTTAAACATTACCATCGTGTTTGAAGGCAATCTTTCTTTTTTCTCAGAAGTCATCAGTTAAACTTTCTGTCGTTGTTAGTGCCCAAGACTGAACACAGACTGACAAACCACATGCTCTAATTCTCCTAATTTGGGGGCATTTGTAACATGATAAACAGGATAATGAAATTTCTTTGCTGATAAGAGAGGGGTAGTGGAAGAAATTGTATCTGTTTTCTGCTAGGAAGAAATAGGATTTTAGGATCATAGTAAAAGAGAAATATTCCATTTACAATGAACCAGTATGGCATACAAAGAAAGAAGCTTGAATAGTTATTAAAATGTTCAGTCTCACAAATTAACTCAAGAGATAGCTTTATCTCCCTAAAATATTATGCATTACAAGAGTTACAGATGTTACATCATATGAAATTTTGAAAGTTTGGGCCAGCACGTTATTCTTCAGCTATAAATAATTGAATTTCTTTCTGTAAGAAACTTATTTCCTGAAAATGAAGTTACCATGCTGCCTTATTTGAATTAGGTATCATTTTGTATCCATAAATCATGCAAATATTTTCTCTATCACAAACACAATATTTCCCTTTAAGGCAGCCTGGCAGAAATAGATTTGGACCTGAAAGTATGAAACATAGTTTAAAACCATTTGGTGAAAGAAAGTTAAAGGTCCTTCTTTAGTGTCACTTCTGTATGTATATGGTAATTACAATGTCATAAAATGTTTCAATGATTTCTCTGTTCCTTTCTAGATGTGCTCTTACTGAGAATGCAGCCAGCAAGTTGACGGATATCCATGATTTTGCAGCTGAGGTACGTAACTGTAACTTGCTACAGCTAATTTTAAATCCTTGACAGGCATGTACTGGTTAGTATGTACTCAGACTTAAGTGAGCTTTCTTTACAGTTTGTGCACAGATTGCTGCAAGTAAACTCAAAACATATCTCAGTGATGTTGCTTTGCTGGATGGCATCTTTATCCAAATGTTGTCTTTTAAAAGACTTTCTTGGTGTAGAAAAAGGCATCATAAACCTCAAAATGTAAATTACCACCTGAAGTTGTTTGTATCTGTATGTAAGACATTTCGTGTCAAAGTTTGTATTGGTATAAAGAGCAAATTTATTTCAAGAGAAAAAAGAAACCATCCTTTAGCACGAGGACAAAGAGTTGGACCTTCTGCTGTAAGTATATATGCCCCAGTTATACCTCTTAGGTTCATTATATCCGGCAAGGGCTTTGAGATATCAACAGCCTGTTATGGACATGTTGGTGTATCTTGTGCAGAAGACACTTTCCCCACATCCCACATAGTTGCATCAAGACTGGGCAGTAGCCATAAAGTTGTCTGGATTCTAATTGTGACAGCTGTGAAGTGCATGGTTGGTTTAGAGACAAAGGAATAAGTGGTCAAGCCAAAGGGTTGATGGTAATGATTTGAGGGAGATGAGTGTGTAATATGGAGTTAGTAGTAAAAGGTGAAACTTGTCTATAGACCATCTTGCCCATCCCTCTCTTCCATCCCTCTCTACAATTTCTCATATGTTTTCACATGCATAATGTCCCTCTTATTGCCAGAATTTCCCTCCAAATAACAAACTTTTTCCTGTGTTTTTGCTTTTCTGCATCCATGAGGCCATATATCTGTTTGCTGAGACCTGTTTACTATCTTCCAGGATCATAAAAGAGTCATCAGTGGTTCAATGTGTGAAACATTTTAACACCATTGTTTTTCTTAAAATCATTGCAATAATCTGTCTAGACATAATACTGTAGATATCTCAACAATGCAAACAGGAGGGGTCTATAGAGTAAAAGGTAACATAGTACGTGCAGTTTTACAAATCTGTGAATTCAGTCTAACTTTCAGTGTTAGTGATGTATTGCAAATATTCTTTTGGTGTCTTTCACATTCCAGTTTTGTTTTGTTTCATATAGGAGTCTGTGTTTGGTGAGGATGATGGCTTTTATCCTGGGCAAACCCTTAGAGGACGTGCCTCTGTTTTCAAAAGTGCCCGTTGGCTGAGTGGTCAACAACCCATTCTCTCCAGCAAGGCACACATGAGAGTGACCGTTGAAGAGGTGTTTATGTTTGTTCATATATATATGTGTATTGACAAAGAGTTTGAAGGAGCCATTTAGTATGTAAATTATTTGAGGCCAAGTACATAAATTGAGTTGATTTAGTATTTGCAGTTTGTTCAAACTATAGGGGCATAAGTAACTACCTCAACTTGAATTGACATATCCCCATGTCTAACTCATGTATGGATCTTTTAAATCATGTGACAACATCTGTGACATAAAATAGAGTGGAATAAAATAGAAAAGAACTTTTGTGAACCCATACAAGGGAATTCAAATTACCTGCAAAGAGCTCAAATCATCATAAAATTGTAAAACAACAAAGTAAGAGGATAACAACTAACACAGAGTGAATAAAATAAATGATTAAAGCATAAGAACATGAATAAGTATAAATGTACATATAATACAATTGACAGTAATTTCCAAAATAGTGAAAATTAATGCAAAACAATGGGCCAGATATATCATGTGCATTTTTTTTAGTTTCAAAAGCATCATGAAAGACAAATGTAAGGGAAATTTGAAAACTTCAGGTATAACTTCAAAATGAAGTTTTTGTGACATCTCATGCCCTTGTGAGAGCAGAAGCAGTCATGACAACTTTATCAAAATCAGAGCGCTTGTCTTGTCAGCTCTCATAGTAACACATTACTGTCCAGTATAACGCAAGGCTAAGATTATACACAGGAGTAGTTTGTAGCCATCCCAGGTCCAGTCATGATGTTAGCTGTGAGTATAGAAACATGTCTCAAAAAGAGTCCTGCAATCATTCAAGCTGTCAAACATTGGCGTGTAATGATGAAAACTTCCCCTGAAAGTTTGCATAGCCCTACTTTGTTCTCATTTTGGTGTGAAGTTTTGTGAACTTCAAAAGACTTTTCCATTGCCTCAGTTAGCAAGGTTGCGGGAAACTCAGAAACTACAAGCTAGCTTATGCTGAAGATGGAAAAGTAATTTTGCTCAGAAAAGAAAAGGAATGAGTGCATCTGATAAGGTTGTAGAAAAGTATTATGTTATTTGTAATTGCCTGTGCGACATACTTTACGCCAAACATTTACCTGTAAACACTATACATTTGGTCATATTGGTGTTAGTTTGTACAAAGTATGCCTTTGCCCGCGACTTACTTGGAGAAACTATGGGAAAAGCACTATGGGGTGCACCCTAAATGCGCCCCTAACCCTTAATAAGAACCGAGTGAGGTGGGGTGTAGTTTATATTATGTTTTAGTTTCTGTATGATGCTTCCAGTTTGTCCACATGCTTGGAATCCCCCACTTCAGTTTCTGAAATTCTGCCCAAATGTTAGGTGAAGGGGGTTATCCTTTATATATCGCGGCTGCCACTAGCCCTGATATGATTCAACAGTGAACGAGTGTATGAAGTAATGCTGAAGCATTTCAGCTATATGTTGTTGTTTAATGAAAGTAATTGTGATGAGTAATGAAGTTTTGAAGTGTGTTTAAAAACTTTGTAGGCTCATCTAGGCATGATTTTGAAAATACAATTTTTGTCATGAAAGGATAAATTTTGGGACTTCTGAATATAGTTTGCAATCCCAGAGGTAGGCAGGTCTGTACTTTCCATAATGGCATGTCGTTTGTCATAGTCATGTAGATGAACCCAATTGTTTATGGTAGAGGTCAGAGGTTATCTAAGATCATTGAAATCAATTGGTGAAAGCCTTGTAAACTGCTAACAAACATGATATCTTAAGAGGGGGCTACACTTAGCATACTGTATGGGATTGTAACTCCTTTTGGGAGTAGTTTCAGGTTTTGCCTGCAGGGGGAGGGAGCTTTTTTTTTTTGGAAACCCCAGAAGGTGAAAGTATTTGAGAAATAGTTTCAGAGGCAAGGAATCACTAAGCCTTGTGACTTTCTGGTCAATATTTTATTGCTGTTATTGTTCCACAGGTTAATTTGACCAGCTTGCAACTTCGTTGGTAGACCTTTAGTATAATAACTGTGGGCATCACTGCTTAGTGGTTTTATTGTTTTTAATGTCTTAAAGGTTAATTTGACAAGCTTACAAGTCAGGTGGCAGACTCGTGGGTTAAGCAGCAGTACTGGAGGACATGAAGAGGATTCTTTACCTCCATCTACACGTATCTCAGGAAGTCAGCTGAAAAGGTGTAACAGGATTTGGTTCTTCTTTTTTCAGATTTCTTCAGATTACATTTGACTATTAGTATCAGTACATGTGGTCAGAAATTTTTGAGTAGGCTATAATTCAAAAATGAATCTCGATATGGACTATTCTTTAAATGCAAAATCAAACAGTATGCACTCTACTAAGAATGAATTCAAATATACTGATCATATTTCCCTTATTGTCCTCTGTCTATGATCAAATTGACTTTAAAGGTATTACTGATTCCTGTCAACTGTTACAATAATGGAAGGGGAATCCCTAAAGTAGCCGACTACAGTATTTCATTATATGAGCAGACTTATTTAAGACACATGATCATTGTTGTACATATTTCCACTTTGACAACTGCCTGCATTTACAATTTGTGAGACCCCCTCTACTTTAGTCCTGTGTCAAACATTCAGTGTTAAGTACTCAAGTCATTTAGACAGATTTTAAAATTCTGATGCAAACGTCTATAAAATAACAGACTGTTTTGTCTTGTTTTGAATGCCACTACAGCAGTATCAATGCAAGTGATTTGATGTTTGTAATCTTTCTCATTCTTCTATTTTTGTTGTGGACACAGAGCAAAGCCTCTCAAATATTTCTTAGCTGACAAAGTTCAAGTGGGAGACAAGGGTATGTATCAAATCCATGAAAGTGACATCATCTCCCCTAATGCTGTGCCAAGAGGCTCACAGTTATGCTACAAGAAACCTACCAGTCTCAAAAGTCATGGTAATAAAAATGGAAAAATCACAGTTGTAAAAGAAGGTGAAGTTGACAATTCAGATATACTCCATGGAACTGGAGAAACAGCTTCGAATGTTGTGAAGACACCTGGGTCATCAGAGTCGAGCATTTCAGGGAAACAGGAAGTCACAGATGTAAAGCCAAAAGATGTCAGTGCTTCTAATACAGAAAGTTTATGTAAAGAGAAAGATAAGGATGTTTCAATCCACAATAGACAGAAGAGTGTAAAATGCCATAAGAGTAAGGCAGACCGCTTACAGGGCAAATTGGACCAGATCGTGGGAGAGAAGGAAGATTTAGTAGAAAAAGCTCATAAAGTGAAATCAGACCTGTCACGAGACGTAGAATTGTTGTTCGACCTCCACAAGGATCTATGTGAGGCCTCTGATAGCATTGTTGAATTAACAAAAAGCTTTCAGCCTTTGGTGTCTAAATCTTCTGGGAAATCAGCAGATGAAGTAAAGCAGAGGATTAAAGGATTAGAGGAATCTCATGCTAAGCTTCAGGAACAAATCTGCCTTACCCAGGATCTGCTGCGTGATAGTGAGAAAAGCCTTGATGACCTTGAAGTGGTAAACTTGAGGGCAGAGACAATTTTAGATGATGCTAAGAGGGCTCAGATGAAAGCTTTGCAGAAAAGTGGGAAGGAGTTGCATGATGGGAAATTGGGGGCATCTTGTGAGGAATCTAGCAATGATGAACTAGATGACTCAGGTTCTGATGGGTCATCACAGAGTTCTACAGAACAACAAGGAAAGGCCAGGAAATCAGCAACAAGCCACAGAAAAAAGAAAAAGGGGCGAGGCACTGGTAGAAAGAGAATGACTGGGGCAAGTCTTAAACCTGGAGATACTGTGTGTGTTGAAATAACACACACCCATACCTTAGTGGATGTAGAATGGCAGGTAAAGTATTAACTTCTTCATTACATATTCACTCAGAGTAGATGAGTTGTGAAACTTCGATACACAATGCATGCTGAAAAGGAAAGTGCACCATAACAGAGACTGCATGTGCAAGACAGATATTTTGTATAGTCACACACAATTTTCGAGTTTAAAACTGTGGTTCTCTAGACATCAGTCACCGGTCAAAGAGAAAATTGGACCGAAAGGTTGGGCAGTATGACAGTGAATTGTAGAAGACAAAAACAAGTGTCGCCCGAAGCCTTCGTATATGTGCAAAAAAGTCAGTGGACTTGATATGTGGTACTACATTGTACAGCAAAATCTAATTTCCCAACTCATCTATTTTTTTGATGTAAGATTCATTTTAATGTGGTTGAAAGCAGTATTTGTGAAATGTTTTAAATTGTTTATAAATAAGTAAAAAAACAGAGCACAAGGTGAAGTTGTTCAAAATGGTAAGTGAAAAGGTTGCTTTCAGTTTACAGTACTGGACAATAATAAATCCATGGCTGTATGGGTTTGAAGTAGCCTGTTGCAGTTGTTAAGCCAGCTGGCCACTACAGCACCTTGCACTCCACTCGACTTACCTGGTTTCCTACAGTCTGTTAAATTCTCAGTTGCATGATTGACAGTGTATACTGCACTCTGACTAGCCTTTTATGACATGATTGTACAGTGGTGTTAAGGAACCCTGTCTCTGCTTCATGCATAATGACTGGTACCTTTGTGCACAAATGCAGGCATGGTACACAACTGCTGGTGATGCAGTCAATGGTTGAATTGCATTGCACATAGCCGAATATTGTACGGCTGCCTTAAAAGAGGCACACAAAATACTGCTGAAGTAGAAGTTAACTTCTTCTGAAATGTACTTTAAATGTACTAGTTTTCAAATAGTAACAGCATGATCTTGGAATATATATCAAAAGTACGGGTTATCATCTTTTGGCACATCTGAAGTAGGGTGGCCATACATCTGACTTTTTGCTGGACTGTCCAGGTTTTAGGCAGCCTGTCCTCTACCATTGCTTGGTGTTGCAGGTGTTGATTTGTTCTCCTTTTTGAAGGGAGTGTGAGGTCACAATGAAAAACCTTCCAAATTTCGAAGAAAAAGTCAGTCGCAAATAAATTCATTCCTGTACAGTGTTTCGATGTTAAAAGAAAAAAAACTGCAGATATATCTCAAAATAGGAGTGTTACTCTTCCGTGACATTCGCAGACAACCATATTGTTGATACCGTGACTTACCGCCCCTGTTACTTACAACCCCTAAAAACAGTGCTACCACCACTAGAAAATGGTTCAAACCATCCCCATGTCTTTGGGAACTTTGAATCATTTTAATGGAGGCTCACTCTGTTTCTCTTAACTTAGTTTAACATCTGTTAAAACTTAAACTGTTTGCTGTGAAAATGAAATGGGTCAGGATTGTAACTTGGTAAATGAACTGGTGGTAAATTTGTTAAGGAAATGTTTTGATCTTGTTGTGTACCTGTTAGATGCCATGTGGGAAGAAGGCCTCATTAAGTGAAGCAAATTAAGTATGTAATGTGTCCATCATTGTCTGGTGAAAGAAGCAGGGATTTGTATTGGAAAGTAACATTTTAGAGTAAAAGATTAAATATTTAAATCTTGGTGCTGAGTCTTCTTGGGATCCGTTAGATAAAAATTCATACAAATGAAAAATAGTTTCAGTTTGATTCTCTCACCTGCAAAACAAGAAATCCAAACACAATGCTGATTGTACTATCATTATTCATACATAAGAAACGGAGCGACAGCCACTGAAACTTGGTGCCAGTGGTGGCCCCAGGTGAGGGGGGGGGCATGGCCCCCCTGCTGGGGAAGGTTGGCCCCCCATCGGGGAAATTTTCTGGTTTCGTCGGTGAGCTGTTATGTATACGATAAAATATACAGTCCCAGATGACGGCCAGTTGCCTCGAGGATTTACTTAATTTGGTCTAAATTAAGCAAATAAAGCAAATTCTTCAATGAAACCCCCAAATTTTCCAATTTTCTTCCTTCAAAAACCAAATTTTTTCAAATTTTCCATGGTAAAAGCCCAATTGTTTCAAATTTTCTACAAAAAGAGCCCAAAATTTTCCTTCAAACATCGTTTCAGCACACTTTCTCCCTTGTTGAGGCTTTAGGGTTGTTGGCCCCTCCGTCTGGAAGTTTGGCCCCCCTGTCGTGCAAATCCTGGCACCACCCCTGCATGTTGCAAGCTGCCTCTGATACTTTGGGCAGTTTGAACCGGTTTTTGGTGGCGGTTCATAATAGCAGTAAGTACCAGGGGTGGTAACTACTGTATAGCGGGAAATTTCCGGGAGGCTAATTTTTGGCGAATCTGTACCTTGTTCACATATTTGCAGAGTGAAGAATTAGCTGTTGCAGGCAACCAACATAGTCTTGTACAAACTAACAAAAGTACTTTCATGGGTCTTAAAATTCGCGATTAGATACTTGGTCATGAAAAGGGTGAAAATTTAACCCCCGTGAAAATTTCCAACTATACAGTAGTACCATATTATAATCCTGCATGCAGTCAGTTTAATTAGCTAAAGTGTACGATGTGTAGCCAGGTGGACATGTATTGCAGTGTCTGTGTGTACATATCTCTGGTGTGTGGCAGTCACAGTAAACTGACATGGCTGAAGAAGGTCATGTCCTCCTTTTTGGGAAGTTGGAAATCAATGGTCACCCAGATGCAAAGCCTAGGTGGTGTTATATTTTCCTTCTTTGTTACCATATTTAAAACACAGGATTAAAAATACAGCAAATAAATCTGCACTGCTTTGCAATTGTTTTCATTTAGTTCATCAACTTTAGCTTTTCAGAAATGACAAAAACAAGATGGCATTGCTTGGTTTTATTAACAGATTAAAGTGAAAGAAATTTATTCTTATGAAAGATATTGTAAAGATTAATTCTGATCCAGTATTGAGCTAACATTTGTAAGAAAATCGCAAATGTATTTTGTCTTTATCTGTCTAACCAGGATGGTACCATGGGGGTTAACATAGAGGCTTCATCTTTAACACCTGTGGATTTATTAGAAGACATGCATTTCTTCCCTGGAGATTTTGTCTCTAGGTGTGATGGTAGGTAAATGGTTTGTTTGTATCTCTAGTCGAGTCAAAGAAGGAATACATTAAAGCAAGGTTTCCCCTGGGTTTAAGGAAGAGTGAGGTGGTATTAGTCCATGGGGTAAAATGATGCCAGCTTTTGCACCAAGAATGAGGAACAGTTATCAATGTTTCTATAGCTAATACAGTATAGGTAGCCATTACAACAAATTCCTGTGAGGTGGTGGCCAAAAACTGTGAGGTGGCCGCCTCACAAAAAGAATGCCAAGGGAAACCCTGGTAAAGTATTGGTAGTTTTGATCTGTGTGTGTGGTCTTTTATTCCTTGGTGTCTACTTAGCCACTGGGGTATGTTTGTCCTGTCGTGGCCATATGTCTTCAAAGGTGGGAACCTCATCCTAGGTCTGAGTAAACAACATGGTCAGTATTGACACTTCTGAAACCTGGTGATGGTATATTTTATTCCCAGGTACAAGGGCCATGCCTATCAGAAAGCTGAGGTTCCCTGTTCATTGGCTGTAGAGGGATGTCACTGGTTTTGTTATGGGGATATAACTATTGCATTTGAAAGAAGTGAAATAGAAAAATAAAGAAGAAACACAAAAGAGTAGTTGAACTACATATCAACTTAAACATGATCTTATTCCTCAGTGTTTGCATAGCCTTTGAGAAGTCTTTCCCACTTTATAAGATGCAGAATCATGGGGGTGTTTAATTTTCATTAAACATGGTCAGCATGGAAAGTTTGTATGTGTGCATGTGTATGTGTGTGTTGTGACACTGCTGGTTAACACAATATCGCAAGGAGGGAAGCTCTGACTGTTCTCTTACTTGGTACATAGATGACCTATATTTGAGAGGAAGAACCCTGTCGTTATGGTCAAAGGTCACCTGTGGTCAATCTCTGAAAACCTAAAGTTAGAAAACATTGATACATTTCATATATATGTATACCATGTGGATGCATTATATTGAGTTGACAGAAGAATGCTGTCGATTTTTTGGAGGTCAGAGGTCATCTTTGGTCACTTGGAGGTCAAACTCTGAAAACTTTGTTAACAATATCTCAAGGTTAATAGCATGGATACATCTCGTTGTTACTGTGTGTATTCATTGTATTTGAGTGTAGGCACCCATATCTTTTGGTGGAAGTCAAGGGTCACCTAGAGTTCTTGGAGGTCAAAGTCTGAAAACCTTGTTACCTCGATATCTCAAGGTAGGAAGTGTGGTTACTTTTCATACTTTGCATGGGGATGCATAAAATTGAGTAGAAAAACTGTTGGGTTTGGTGAAGTTCAAAGGTTATCTAGGGTCACTAGAATTCACACAGAAAATATCCCAAGAATTCCCAAATTTTATTTTTCCAAAACATTAACACCAAATGCAACCGGTGACTGAAAGAATGAGACCTCTTCATGTTAGTTGGGATTATACACACGTAAAAGCCAAGTTCTTGAGCCAAATATCAAATTCCAAAGATAAGAGAGAAAATCCCAAGGTATGGTAATGCCGACTCAAAAGTATATCAACAACTATATTACAAGCCACATTATCCCCTGGGCCTAATGCTTCCATACAAAACTTCCAGTTTGAAGCCAGCCATGTACATTTGGTTAGGGTAATCCTTTCTAAGAGGGATAATACTTACTTTTTGGCTTGTCACTTACCCTCTACAAAAGGTAAGTGAAAGAGCAGAAGACTGCCCAGTTCCATTCGTTGGGGCTGCCCTGATTAGTGTACATGATGCTACCTACACTGGTCATAGTATAGGTTAAAGTGCAGTGTTACTTGCAATGCAAATAAAGTATGCTGTAAACAATAAGCCTAGTGTATGCCTAGCAAAGTATTGTAGTGTGGTCACATGGCTCAGTGTAGGAGTCATGAGCAGTGGCGTAGCTAGAGGGGGGGGGGCACGGGGGGCGGTCGTCCCTCCACAAAGCCTCTGGAGGCCTCTGTCGGAAATTTCTAGAAAAAGGTCCCCAGAATTTCAAATCGTACAACTATCAAGATAACAATTTGTCGGAATTTTTTTTGCTTTGCCCCCCCACAAAAAATATCTAGCTACACCACTGGTCATGAGGACATGGAACAGGACATTTATTAGATGCCAGACTTGAATGCCTTTGTTAGCATCATATCTCCAGGAGTGTAGGATTATAGATACTTTTCATACTTGGTGTGTGGATCATATGTCATATTGACCAAAACAGTGATCAAGAATGTGAATGTTGTGCAAGTTGGTTGTGGTGAAGTAATAAGTCTTGTGCGAGAAAACCATCAAAACCAAAATGCATCTTTACCTTTTTTTTGCTCGTTAAAGGTAATAAACAGTTGCCCCAAATTTGTTTTGAAAAGCTAGCAAACTCTTGCAGATCTCCTCTTATTCACCTTTCAAGTACCTCTGATGATGTTTTGAACATAAATATTACAAACAAAAGGTGAAGCAAGGATTAACTTGCCATGAATTTAACAATTTAGAAACAAAAATATTGTCACATGATTAAAAGAGCCATTTATGAATTGGGATACCAGGGTATTCTAATTTTAAATAGCGTGACTGCATTTTTCCTTTAAAATATTCTTGTCTGCCATTTTGTAGGTCTCTACATAGCATCATTACTGTTTTACATGGCATTGTCATATCAATGTACTCCTTTGCTTTTATTTTGATACAGAGGAACAAGAAAATGTCTACGGTGTTGTGCGAAGTTTAGATTACAATGAAAGGACTTGTCTTGTTCTATGGATTCGAAGACCAACTCAGCAAAAGAATATGTGAGTTTTTGGTTCCTTGCGTTAGCAAAAGGAACCTATGTAGTCAACTTGGCGTGTGTTTGTGACACTTGCTTCGGTACGCTGTAACTCAACAAGGGAAAGTTGGACTAAAGTGAAACTTGGTATATGGATCTGTCATAGTGAGAAGGTGTGCCCTATTGTTTTTGGTGGAGGTCAAAGGTCATGTCTGGTCACCAGGGGTCAAAGACCGAAAACCTTGTTTGCACGATATCTCAACTTAGGAAGCTTGGATTAATTTCATACTTGGTATGTGGATGCATTATGGTGATAAGGTGAATGTTGTTGCTTTTGGTGGAGGTCAGAGGTCATCTAGGGTCACCAGCAGTCAAACACTGAAAACTTGTTGTTAAAACAATATCTCAAGGTAGGAAGCTTGGATAGATTTCATACTTAGTATGTAGATGGGTTATGGTGGGAATATGAATGCTGTTATTTTTGGTGGAGGTCAAAGGTCATCTGGGGTCACCAATGGTCAAACACTGAAAACCTTGTTAACGTGATACCTCAAGGTAGGAAGCTTGGATAGGTTTCATACTTATTATATAGATCCATCATAGTAAGGTGTGCCCTGGTGTTTTTGGTAGAGGTCAAAGGTCATCTGGGGTCACCGGGGTCATACACTGAAAACCTTGTTTACACAGTATCTCAAGGTAGGAAGCTTGGATAGATTTTATACTTGGTATGTGGATGCATTTTGGTGAGAAGATTGATCCTGTTGTTTTTAGTGGAGGTGAAAGGTCATCTGGGGGCCATTTGAAGGTTATCAGAGGTCATTTTGAGGTTAAGTTGTGGACTTTCATTCACTGCCAACAACTTTAAAGGTCATGTAGCAGTCACCAGAGTGACAGGCAAACTTCACATTAGCTAACATTTTGTTTGTATGGTCATGGCTCAGTGTCATTACATTCAGCAAGGAACCATAGTGCCCATTGGGCTCTTGTTATGTTAGAAGACTTATGCATGGAGAACATAAAATACTCTAAAAAAAAAAGGCCATAAAATAAAAAATGGGTAGGATTGCCTCAAAGTTAAAGAGGGCTACATATTTTTTGTGTGCAATAAACTTGGCTGCAGTTTCATGTTTGGGTCAAAGTTCAATGCGCAACAGGTACTTTTGTACTTCTTTACCCAAGACCTGAAGAAATATGCCGAGAAGAGATCAGTGTCTATGACCTAGTACCGCATCCTGACTTTCAAATCAATATTGGAGAAACAGTTGTAAGGATAGCATACAGTACTTCATACTCATCTGAGGAGGATACTAAAACAAAAGATGAAAAGCCTGTTGCAGGGCAGGTAAGTTGCCATGGTTACCATGTACCATGTAGTTGCTCTCCTTTTGATGAGTCTGTGCTTGATAAAACTCTTCATTTTTTTCAGTCTTAATTCTGTTATAGTACGTAATTTTGTAGAGTTCAAGGCAGTCTTCATTCTCTGTGAGTATTGTATGTGCAACAGATGGAGTTTAGGTTTAGAAATTTTTGCTGTTAGTTAAAATAAAGGAATAAAGTGCCCATGCATGTTAATCAGCCCAATGCCTTTAATTTTCACCTACCACCTGTACACTTGTATTATATTATTTATACCAAGAACGTGGTAATTTTATCTCTTTATGATTCCCTCTTAGCAATATTCTTGATCAGAATTCATCAGGTATGACTGCTGGTTTGTCTCAGAGGCAATAATTTTTTAACTTTTCATCAATATTGCTCCATACATTTTTGTAGGTCCGTTGGGTGACAGAAGATGGAAAGATTCATGTAGCATGGGTGGATGGATCAGAGTCATCAGTATATCCTCAAGATCTCTATTTAATGGAGGGAGATGTAATGTTTTTAATTATGTAATTCATTTTGTGAAATGTAAAGATATACTACTCTGATTTAAGAAACATCAGTTTTTGTTTATTTTTTTAAGAACAGAAAACTATGTGCAGAGGTGAAAAACTGGAAGAAAATCTGAAATACTTGTGTTTGCTAAACTTTCTTCATATGTGTTAGATGAGTTGTGTTGACATGGCATTAAGGTGGCACAGACAAAAATGTTTTCTAATCATTTCATATTTAAGCATTATGCCACACCAGTAAACCTAAGCCATAGCTTTTCTTTCCCTATAAATATTATGCATTATAAGAGTAACACCTGCTACTTCATCTTAAAATTTTGAAAGTTTGGGTGAAACAATTATTCATGAGCTACAAAACAGTGAGCTTCTTTCTGTGAAAGAACATAACTTTAGGAAAATAAAGTTACTCAGCCATTTATTTCGAATTGCCTATTATTCTGTGCCTAAAAATGATGGTTTGAATGTATGACAATTTTCTTTTCCACAAAAGCAATGTCTGCATTTAAGTTGTTGACTGAAGAAAACACTAACTCCTTTAAGTGTTTTTTTTTTATCCCTGATGTTTGCATAGCTGCTGTTTCTGCAACTTAACACAGTAAATAAAAAAAAGGAAAAGCACAGGAGGAAAGAAGGTGTCAATGCTACCATAATATGATTGTAGGAATGTGAATTGAAACCTCTTTAGATACAGCTAGCGGTTTGATTCAAACCTTGTCTGTTGAATTTCTGTTTTTGTTTAGAGTTCCATTTCATCTGGCAGTGATGCTGAAGAGGATGGTTGGATTGATGAAGAACTACCCGTAAATCAGTCTGAAGGTGATGCATCCTCTAGCAGCTGGGAGACAGCAAGTGATCTCTCAGAAGAAGAAAAGAACAAATCTGACCATCCTGAGACAAGAAATGCTTTGAAAGAGGAAGGGCGAGATGAAGAGGATACCACAGAGGGTGGTGCAGGGGCAGAGGAGGAGAATGGTAAAAGTGAAGGAAACGATTGTAAAGGAGAGGAAGATCTAAAATCAGATGCAGAAGAAAAAGGAGATGGGAACTCTAGCCATGAAAGGATGAATGGTCTGCATAAAACTGATAGTGGTGCTGCTGCTGAGGTGAAGAAGTATGTGTTTGTATGTGGAAGGCAGAAAAGATTTGAAGCAAATAATCAGAAAATATTTCAGGCAGACATTACTGTACAAGGAAGTGGTGAAAGGAGGCAGTGAAGGTGGGGAGGGGGAGGGGTGGTATATGGGGTCAAACTCAAAGAAATGACACAATCATAACTTGTGTCACACTTTCATATCTGTATGGTTTTACATAATGTTGAAAGGACTGAATTTTTGCCTTGAAGTTTGCAACATACAAATAATTGTTTATTAAGAGAGGGAAGGGGTTGGGAGAAAATTTTTTTGGGGGCTGAAAGTTGCCACGACAGCTAAATATACATGTACGTGAATCAGAAAGCTGTCTGAAGGCCAGCAGCCCCCTCTCCCAAGCAAAAAATAATCAATTTCAGGGCGGTTACAATTAATCTTCTGTGCAGAATGCATGCCATGTTCATTTGAAGGAGAAACAAGGAATACATTGCTCCATTCTCTTACTAGCAGTGATGTCAATATTAGGAGGGTATTATTTCTGAAGATTCCCCCTAGCCTGGCATGGTTGTTTTGCCCATCCTTGTTCCTACATGACATGCCAACATTGTCAGCCTATTTTCATGAGAATCCTAGACTCATCCCTTACCATTAAGATACAACTCTGTCCCTTCTGGAACATATTGTCAATGTCAGTGTACAACATTTGCTGCTGTTGACTTCCTTAACAACGAAACTTCCAGTCTGCTAGTAAAATGTACAAACATTATTAGCCTTCAGTTCTCACTAATCTAAAACTAGCAATTGTTTCCCCATTATTGTACAGGCAAAGTGTTCTGGAAGAAGTCAGCCAGCTACTCGATGATACAATCTCAACCATTGAGAAGGGAGATGGCACTGTAAGCGTTACAGGTATGGCAAGTGATGGCATCCCTTCTAGTGATGGCAAGTGTGAGCCTCCTTTAAATTCAAAGGCTGCCAGTGTTGTTATCCATGAACAAGGTGGATCAGATGATGAGAGTAAAATGAGTCCAGCTGTAACAATAGAAAGTCAGGAACCATCTTCAGGGGTAACAGCATCTGGAATTCAAGGTAAACAGTTGTTGTTAAACAACAGAGTAAACTATGATCATTTGGTTTGCTCTGAATTTCACTATGATTTTGTGTTTTGTTGGGTGTGTAACTTTTAAAGGTTTTTGGTTTCGATGGTAAGAGAAACGTATGCATTCATGATGGCGGGTGTGTGTATGTGTGTGTATGTATGTGTGTTTGTGACACTTTGCTCGTTAACACGATATCTCAAAAACGAAAACTGCAACAGTTCTCAAACTTGGTACATAGATGCCCCATATTGAGAGGAAGAACCCTATTGTTTTTGATGGGGGTCAAAGGTCACTGGGGGTCGCAGGGGGTCAAACTCTGAAAACCTTGTTAACACAATATCTCAAGGTAGGAATCTTTGATGAATTTCATGCGTAGTATGTAGATGTGTTATGGTAAGAGGAAGAACCCTATCATTTTTAGTGGAGGTCAAAGGTCATCTAGGGTCAACGGGGGTCAAACCCTGAAAACCCTGTTAACACGATATCTCAAGAAGGGAAGCTCTGACAGTCCTCAAACTTGGTACATAGATGCCCCATATTGAGAGAAAGAACCCTATTGTTTTTGGTGGGGGTCAAAGGTCTTCTGGGGTCACCAGGGGTCAAACCCTGAAAATCTTGTTAACACAATATCTTGAGGTAGGAAGCTTGGATGAATTTCATGCCTAGTATATAGATGCGTTATGGTTAGAGGAAGTATTCTATCATTTTTGAAGGAGGTCAAAGGTCATCTGGGGTCACCAGGGGTCAAACTCGGAAAATGTTGTTAACACAATATCTTGAGACAGGAAGCTTGGATGAATTTCATGCGAAGTATGTAGATGCGTTATGGTAAGAGGAAGAACCCTATCATTTTTGGAGGAGGTCAAAGGTCATCTGGGGTCACCGGGGTCAAAACCTGAAAACCTCATTAACACAATATCTCAAGAAGGGAAGCTCTGACAGCCCTCAAACTTGGTACATAGATGCCCCATATTGAGAGGAAGAACCTTAATGTTTGTGGTAGGGGTCAAAGGTCACCTGGGGTCACCAGGGGTCAAACCCTGAAAACCTCGTTAACACAATATCTTGAGGTAGGAAGCTTGGATGAATTTCATGCTTAGTATGTAGATGCGTTATGTTTAGAGGAAAAACCCTATCATTTTTGGAGGAGGTCCAAGGTCATCTGGGGTCACCGGGGGTCAAACTTTGAAAACCTCGTTAACAGGATATCTCAAGAAGGGAAGCTTTGACAGCCCTCAAACTTGGTCCATAGATGCCCCATGTTGAGAGGAAGAACCTTAATGTTTGTGTTAGGGGTCAAAGGTCACCAGGGGTCACCAGGGGTCAAACCCTGAAAACCTTGTCAACACAATATCTTGAGGTAGGAAGCTTGGATGAATTTCATGCTTAGTATGTAGATGCGTTATGGTAAGAGGAAGAACCCTATCATTTTTGGTTTCAAAGATAAAAGAAACCAATGCATTCATAATGGCATATGTGTGTATGTATGCGTGTATGTGAGTGTGTGTATGTGCGTGTGTGTGTGCGTGCGTGTATGTGTGTTTGTGACACTGCTCGTTAACACGATATCTCAAGAAGGCAAACTCTGACAGTTCTCAAACTTGGTACATAGATGCCCCAGATACCCCATTGTTTTTGGTGGGGGTCAAAGGTCATCTGGGGTCACTGGGGGTCAAACTCCGAAAACCTTGTTAACACAATATCTCTAGATAGGAAGCTTGGATAAATTTCATACTTAGTATGTAGATGCCTTATGATATGAGGAAGAACTCTATTGTTTTTGGTGGAGGTCAAAGGTCATCTGGGGTCACCGGGGGTCAAACTCCAAAAACCTTGTTAACATGATATCTCGAGATAGGAAGCTTGGATAAATTTCATACTTAGTATGTAGATGCCTTATGATATGAGGAAGAACCCTATTGTTTTTGGTGGGGGTCAAAGGTCATCTGGGGTCACCGGGGGTCATACTCCGAAAACCTTGTTAACCAATATCTCAAGTTAGGAAGCTTGGATAAATTTCATACTTGGTATGTAGATGTGTTATGATAAGAAAAAGAACCCTATTGTTTTTGGTGGAGGTCAAAGGTCATCTGGGGTCACCGGGGGTCATACTCCGAAAACCTTGTTAACACAATATCTCGAGATAGGAAGCTTGGATAAACTCCATACTTAGTACGTAGATTCCTTATGATAAGAGGAAGATCCCTATTGTTTTTGGTGGGGGTCAAAGGTCATCTGGAGTCACCAGGGGTCAAACCCTGAAAACCTTTTAACATGACATCTCAAGGTAGGAAGCTTGGATAAATTTCATACTTGAGGTGTTGATGCATTATAGTAGGAGGAAAAACCCTGTTGTTTTTGGTGGAAGCCAAAGGTCATTTGGGGTCGCTGGTGGTCAATCCCTGAAAGCCTTGTTAACACGATATCTCAAGGTAGAAAGCTTGGATTAATTTCATATCTAGTATGTAGATGCATTATGGTAAGACAAAAATTCCTTTTGTTTTTGGTGGAGGTCAAAGGTCATCTGGGGTCACCGGGGGTCAAACCCTGAAAACTTTGTTAACATGATATTCCAAGTTAGGAAGCATGAATAAATTTCATACTTAATGTGTAGATGCCTTATGGTGTGATGAAGAACCCTATTGTTTTTGGTGGAGGTCAAAGGTCTTCTGGGGTCACCAGGGGTCAAACTCTTTAAACCTTGTTAACACAATATCTCGAGACAGGAAGCTTGGATAAATTTCATACATAGTATGCGGATGAGTTATGGTGAGACTTAGAACCCTCCTGTTTAGGTAGGGGTCAAAGATCATCAGGGGTCTCTGGGGGTCAAACGCTCAAAACCAAGATCTTTATCTGGTTACAACAAGCAGCTAATACGTAAATCCTATGTCTGACATAGTTGCATGCATGGTAGTACTTGAGCAAGCTATTTACTCAATGTACATGCACTGTATTAGAGCTTTTCATTGGTCGGTGATGACGGTGTGCACGAGTGTGATTTTTTATGCAGTGTAGATAAGCAGACATAATTTGGAACTGCCTGTTCTGCAGAAAAAAATGCATTGCTCACGGACCATTGGAATGCTGTATAAGTACACCATACTATGCTCAGCATGCATACTGTGCATTACATGCCCAAGTGTCTGAGCCGAGTGTACACCATAGAAATAAAAGTGGTGTACACTCATATCATGTTCTAGTCAGGGTAACCCTGATGCGAGGGATGGCCTTTTGACTTATCCTGCCTGTAAGTGAAATGGGGGCCAAATGCAGATGTCACCTTTCGGCAGGGTTACCCTGACTAATCATGTGCATGGCAATATAGTACAAAAAGGTAAGGAATACAGTTTAGTGGCAGTACAGTTTAGCCCAGGGTCGATCACAATGAGTGAGTACGCATTCTTGATAAGTAGTTGTTAGCAGGATGCGTGTTTTCAGCACACACATTCATATTTTCCGCATAAATTTATTTAGGGTAGAGGGAGTTCAAGTTTGACAACAATTTGTTGTCAGTGACATTAAATGAACAGCCTAACATAATGTCGCAAAATTTGTATATAACATTAGGCCACGAAGCCTAGCTTTTGTTACAAACTTTATTTGGGAGCATGAAGGAAGCTGTTTATGTTATGCTAAGATGATCATTGGGTGGTAAAGTTGCTTGGGCACCTTATGTAGGCTAACAAACTTCTGTGTCAAGCCGAGGCCTAGCCTATTTTGTGTTAGCCCACTTACGGATTTTTGATAGAAAGTTGTTTGTAGGTTTTGAAAGGAAATGTCAGTTTAGAGCTTGGCAGCTCTGCTAGTCTGAAATTTCCCAGATTAAATAGGAACACAAAACTGTATTTTTCCAACACGTTCAGACAGCATTTGACCAGTAGGCCTAACTAAAACTGTGGGACGTCATGACATCATGTGGAATAGGCCTACAGTAGGCTAGCCTAGAACATATATCATCGAAACCTCAATGCATTTTGGCATTCTGGTTGGAGGAGGTCAAAGGTCATGTGGGGTCACCAGGGGTCAAACTCTGAAAACCTTGTTAACACGATATCTCAAGGTAGGAAGCTTGGATAAATTTCATACTGTGTATGTAGATGCCTTATATTGAGAGGAAGAACCCTATCATTTTGGTGGGTTTCAGAGGTCATCTGGGGTCACTGGGGTCAAACCCTGAAAATCTTGTTAACACAATATCTCCAGGTAGGAAGCTTGGATAGATTTCATACTTAGTATGTGGATGGGTTATGGTAGGAAGATAAATCCTATCATTTTTAGTGGAGGTCAGTGGTCTTTTGGGGTCACTGGGGGTCAAACATTGAAAGCTTTGTTAACACGATATCTTATGGCAGGAAGCTGTGATAGATTCATACTTTGTATGTAGATGCGCTATGGTGAGGAGATGAACCCTATTGTTTGTGGTGGAGGTCAAAGGTCATCTGGGGTCACCAGAGGTCAAGAAGCAAAATTTCCCAAGAATTACCAAGATTGTCATCTCGGGTCACAAGAGGTCAAAACGCAAATTTTTCAAGAATTCCCAAGATTAAATAGGAACACAGAACTATTTTTCCAACATGTTAAGGTAGCATTTGACCAGTGACTGAAAGGTATGGGAACATTGTGTCATTATTTGGAATGGAACGTATATCATCGAAACCTCAATGCATTTTTGCATTCTGGTTTTGTATTTTGATAGGTTCTTTTGCTTACTCATTGCAGCATATTTTACAGTGATGGAAACAGCTCCCTCTAGCCATCATTTTATCTCCGTTTCTGTCCAGCCATCAGATCAGAAGAAATTTGCATCTGCCCTGAAGAAAGAGGTATTCAATTCAGAATTTGCTGTTTTTATTTGATTTTGCAATGACATGCATTAAAATTCTGATAGAAAGAATGTGATGTGCTCATAGTGGTCATGAACTTGAAGATCAGTTAATGTGACCTAATAAATAAATGTATGAAATTTACTTCAAATTTGTAGTCTGCATTCCTATTCTTTGGCAGAATAACCCTCAGTATATTGTATGCTTGCTACACAGATAACATTGGTACATTGGTAAATACACAGACCTTACTCATTACCCAAAAACCCTCCTCTATGAAGACTTGGCCCGACTCCGCTCTTTTTGCCTGAAAAGTGCGGTTACCGCAAGCCTAACCCGACTTCCTGTAATCACAAGCAGTGCCATTGTTTGTTTATTCTGGGAGGTTGGGTCAATGAAAACCTCCATTCTCCTGTGTTCAATGACTGTTTGAGTGTCAAGTGGTGCAGGGTTGGCCATATTAACTGTTTGAGTGGGCAGTGGAGAATGGTTGGTCTGAAACTGTTTGAGTGTGCAGTGGTGCATGGTTGGCCGGATTAAGTCCCTCCAGCAGTGACCAGGTTTCATAGAGGCCTTTTTTGCCTAATGCTGGTTAGAAACATTACTGTATAATTGAAATTCTTTTGCATGTTTGGGTTGGCTGTACTGCAGCTTACACCAAAACACCCATGAACGTAACAAGTAGCTTCAGTGTACAGTGTCTGAAAATCTGTTTTAGTGTTCCATTACACACCTCTAGATCTAGTGTTGTGGGGTAATGAAATAAAAGGTATTAGCAATAATACTTCCATCTTTAATAGTACTTTATGTCAGTAATAGACCTGAAAGGGCTTTATAAAGTTTCACCCCAATCTTTGTCATTTCTAAACATTTTCACCCCCTGGAGACTGTACTAACTGGGCTGCCTTGCCCTTACAGTGCTCAAAGTTACAGACTCACACAATGTATTATCTAAGGGACACAAGTACACCATGTGATCTGATATGGGCTTAGAGTGACCTTTGACATACCCTGCCAGCCACATTGCCAGAATGAAAATTCTGACTCGATTAGTTTGCCACTTATTGAGTGAACAGCAGTATAATGTTTACCGTGCCCAGATGTTATTCCACTTTTCATGTTTTGTTATAACTCATTCTTGTAGAGGCTGTATCCTATTGTTTTAAATACCTTTAACTGAAGGTGTTTTCATTTTCAGTCTGGAATCCTAGTCCAACAGTTTGTGGTTGAACTGATTCTTTACCTCATGGTAAAAAGATCATATCGCAAGCTTGTCAAATCTGGTGGGGCATTGTATTCATTTAGAGAGGCAGAAAGTTTATTTTGGGGGAATTTGTATGATGTGGGTAATAGCTGACATTTGTGCTTTAATAGCAACTCTTACTAGGGTTGCGTGGTATACGGGTATTCATGTAAGTACCGATACAAAAAAAAAAGAATGAACAGTTGTGTATGATGTGTCTTGGTTGAATATCGCACCCCCTGGAAAACTGAAATCGAGTTATTGTACTTCCATTTTCGTTATCAATTACCCCACATTTCCATGCAAGTACACATGGCAGGTTTGCAAGGTTTGAAAGAACTAGGTGAGCTGTGCTGTGTAATGAAGAATAATTCATTGTGCCATCTTTGCCTGAGTGTACATGTGTTGGAAAGATTTTATTTTTGGATGTTCAGTGTGTTCTAACATTATTTTACAAGTTCCAGAGCAGCAAGTATTAGTTGACACATTTTCTAATAGACAAATACTTAGTAAAATTTCCTTACAACCAAGTTGATTGGTAATCGGTGTACAGTTCAGAGCTGGTAAGTGTAATACCAGTTCTGTGTAACAAATGGCACCAGCACCTAAATTTCACGGTACTACCCAACCCTGTTACCAGGATCTTAGTACAGTTACATGGAACCTGTATAACTAATTCTATTAGCGAATTGGAGTCAAGGTTATGTTCATCCCAAGTCTGGACAAAGCTGTTTGCCAACTCAGAATTTTTGCCAGTAATATTTTGCTGTTGGTGACCTTTACTTACACTAGATTACACTGGATTTTTGAAACTGCTTGCCAAATTACAAGTTGGTCTGGCAATTTTTGTTGAGGCCTGAATTACTGATAATATGTCCAAACACTACTTTAAGGAAGTTGTAATGACTGGAAAAGGAACACAATACATGCTATATAAGACGAGGCATTAAAAGCCTTCAGGACTAGATGGTCTGATCAAAATCACTTTTAGTACTTATTTGCATTTTTTTGTCCATTTTTCTGCACCGGAGACGTGTGCATACCAGCATGTGTCAGTTTTCCAAAATGTTTTTGGAAAGTGACAATCAGGGAAGTAATTTGTAAAAGTGGCTGTCATTTTTGTGTCCAGCGCACTTTGTGTAACGAATCTGTACAATATTTCACTTCAGGTCCAGTTACTACAAACATCTCTACCTCCTGGAATAAATGTGAAAATGTTTGAAGATAAGATGGTAAGTTTTTTTTATTCTTTCTAGGATGTATGTGAACATTTGATTACATTAAAAGTATTTTCACCAAGAAGTGGAAAGCATAACCCTCATATCTTGTTCATGCTGCATACATGCTCTCACATTACAACAACTTCCCTACTGTGTCATCTTCCACCTTTTCAGTAAAACAGTTATCACTGTGGTAGATCTTGTAATTTTATTTATTTTTTTTTATTTGTTTTTGGATGGATTTTAGAACTGTTAACTAAAATTGTGTAGAATACTAGTTTCTTATTAGACTAACATTTGGCCCATTCTAGTGCCAAAATTTGTATGCGTTTTATGTGAACATTTTGCATGTACAGGGGGGAAAGGGACAAGTTGCAGATACCGTGTACGTTCTTAAACTACAGTATGGAAATGGTAGCGTAGTTTGTTAAAGTTTCACATCAAAAGAAGAGGTAGGATGTATTGTTCTTAAACGAATCCTCATAGTCCATGGAGCATTGCTGTTCCATAACATGCTGGGACTAAGTAGGGCAAAATACATTAATTTAAAGCCTTAATATTTCTCATTTGATTCATGCAGCTGTATAATGTATCAACTACTGATAAGTAAGCTTGCTAGCTAGAGTTGATGATGGTCTATAAATAATTATCTACTTTTATACTAGGTTTTAGAGTGTACATGTCGTATTAAAGGAAATGTTTTTCTTTTTGATTCCTTGCCGAAGGCAGGCAAGGAATCTATGCGATGGTGATGCCGTGTGTATGTGTGTGTGTGTGTGTATGTGTGTATGGGTGCATCTGTGTGTGTATGTGACGCTTTAGCTTGTAAACACGATATCTCAAGAAGGGTAACTGTGACTGAGCTCATACTTGGTGTGTGGGTTGTTCATATTGATTAGATGATCCCTATTGTTTTTGGTGGAGGTCAAAGGTCATTGGGGTCAGGAGAGGTCAAAATGTCAAAACCTTGTAAACACGGTATCTCAAGAAGGGTAACTGTGACTGAGCTCATACTTGGCATGTAGATTGCCCATATTGAGTAGATGATACCTGTTGTTATTGGTGGAGGTCAAAGGCCATTTGGGGTCACCAGCGGTCAAATGGTAAAAACCTTGGGAATTGTTTGTAATTGTTTGTAAACACGATATCTCCAGACAGATAAATGTGAGGGATCTCATACTTACCATGTGGATAGCCCTTATTGAGTAGATGATCCCTATTGTTTGTGGTGGAGGTCAAAGGTCATTTGGGGTCACCAGAGGTCAAATGGTAAAATCTTGGGAATTAGTTGTAAACATGATATCTCAAGAACGATAAATGTGAGGGATGTCATACTTACCAGGTCGATTGTCCATATTGAGTAGATGAAGCCTGTCATTTTTGGTGGAGGTCAAAGGTCATTTGAGGTCACCAGAGGTCAAATGGTAAGACCTTGGGAATTAGTTGTAAACACGATATCTCCAGATAGATAAATGTGAGGGATCTCATACTTACCATGTGGATAGCCCATATTGAGTAGATGATCCCTATTGTTTTTGCTAGAGGTCAAAGGTCATTTAAGGTCACCAGAGGTCAAATGGTAAAATCTTGGGAATTAATTGTAAACATGATATCTCAAGACAGATAAATGTGAGGGATCTCATACTTACCCCTTGGATTGCCCACATTAAGTAAATAATCCCTATCATTTTTGGTAGAGGTCAAAGATCATTTTGGGTCACCAGAGGCCAGATGGTAAAACCTTGGGAATTAGTTGTAAACACGATATCTGAAGAACGATAAATGTGAGGGATCTCATACTTACCTCATGGATTGTCCATTCAGAATAAATTATCCCTATTGTTTTTGGTGGAGGTCAAAGGTCATTTGAGGTCACCAGAGGTCAAATGGTAAAACCTTGGGAATTAGTTGTAAACTTGATATCTCAAGAACGATAAATGAGAGGGATCTCATACTTACCAGGTGGATTGTCCATATTGAGTAGATGAAGCCTGTTGCTTTTTGTGGAGGTCAAAGGTCATTTGGGGTCACCAGAGGTCAAATGGTAAAATCTTGGGAATTAATTGTAAACACGATATCTCAAGGACGATGAATGTGAGGGATCTCATACTTACCATGTGAATTGCCCATATTGAGTAGATGATCTCTATCATTTTTGATGGAGGTCAAAGGTCATTTGGTTTCACCAGTGGTCAAGTTCAAAACCATGTAAACACCAACGCTAAAGAGGACTTACTTGGGGGAAAGAAAGCTTTTCAAATCCAGACCGGATTCCTCATCAGCTGTAAGGCTCAGCTTCTGTCTCCTCTGGAAACACTGTCAGTGTTTCCAGAGGAGACAGAAGCGGAGCCTTACAGCTGATGAGGAATCCGGTCTGGATTTGAAAAGCTTTCTTTCCCCCAAGTAAGTCCTCTTTAGCGTTGGAAATGGTCATGAATCCATCAAAACTATCAATTAAGATGCTGGCCAGAATCAGGCAATTGACTAAGTCAATCACCTACAACAAGAACACATGTAAACACCATATCTCAAGATGGGTAACTTTGAAGGATCTCATATGTAGCATGGGGATTGCCCATATTGAGTAGATGATCTGTATTGTTTTTATTGGAGGTCAAAGGTCATTTGGGGTCACCAGAGGTCAAAAGGTCAAATCCTTGTAAACATGATATCTCAAGAAGGGTAACTGTGAGGGATTTCATACTTGGGTTGTGTATTGCCCATATTGAGTAGATGATCTGTATTGTTTTTCGTGGAGGTTAAAGGTCATTTGGGGTCACCAGAGGACAAAAGGTCAAAACATTGAAAACATGATATCTCAAGAAGGATACCTGAGAGATCTCACACTTGACATGTGGATTGTTCGTATTGTGTAGATGATCCTATAATTTTTCGTGCAAGTCAAAGGTCATTTGAGGTCAAAAAAGGTCAAAATCTACTGAACATGATATTTCAAGGAGGGTAACTATGAGGGATCTCATACTTGGCCTGTGGATTGTTCATATTTAGCATGTAGGTCATTTTGGGTCACAAGATTTCAAAATGTTTTTACTGTATAACATGATATCTCAAGTGGGAGTAACTGTGAGGTATCTCATGCTTGTCATGTGGGTGATTCATGTTTGTTACAATATATCCATATTAGGGCTGTCACGTTTAAACGTTTAAACGGTTAAACGATCGATCGGCCGTTTAAACGGCGCATAATTCAGCTAAACGTTTAAACGGTTTTCCTTTTAATAATACAACAAAAGTTTTAGCAGTTTTCTTCCCTAATGTTTTCTTTGATATCTCTCATTTAACAACGATGTTTATTTGCAAATTCAATGACCAAATAAAGCTTCAAAAATAAACTGTCCGTGTCTCTCCATTCATAGTATATAATTCTGTGATTGAATTGACTTCCACCTACTCACAGTAAGCCTACTAATCCCCCTAACAATGCGCAGCGCCCGCATCCCCAATCGAAGCAGTAGCCCAAATCTGCTTATCAGGACCCGTACACAATATCGCCTTAACCACAATTCACTCTCTCTCAGTTTACATCGTATTTGTAGCTCAAGGTGCTCACAGAACGAACGTTAAAACAGACTTACTTAAAAGCCCGAAAATTGCCGCAGTATTTCAATGCAGCATTCACACCATCCTACCATGCTTTACCTATACGTAAACAGTGTAGGCTCGCACACGTGTTTGTTTGGAGTGTTCCATATAGCAGTACATAATTCATGCACGCACTATATATCCATACGTAAATATCTGTTTGAGTCATGTTCCGCGGCCGGCCCGCTTGCATGCTGTGTGCAAATCAATGGAGCTATAGTACGTAGCATGGGCCGGACGTATCTATCACAAACTTTCGTTCATTGGGGTAATGTTCTAGACATCGTTTTTGCTTAAATCACAAAAGTAAAAGGCACACGTTTATTTCACACAAATTAACATGCATTATAAACGTAAAAGTACCTATCGTAAACTACTGCAAAGGACGATGAAACAAACGGTAATTTAGCGGTACAAGCAGCGATCGAAAAATGTTGTTATTTTCCATACCATGCCCAATGTTGTTGCGATGTACGTCAACTTTTGCACAGAGCAGGTGCATAGCCTAATGTGTTACTGTTTGCATGTAATAACGGACCTATACACGTGCTTTAACTCTCGACTTTTTTCTTGCGTGTCACTTGAAATTCGGCATTTGCACAGTGTACGGACATGGCCTAATATTATGTACGTTGGTGTTTGCGTACATTGCGGCCTGATATCAAACGTATGGCCCTGTATCAAACTTATGATCATTGACTGCGAATTTAATGCTTGCTTTCGTTCATTGGCAAATTTGGGTGAATTAAAAAGAAATCGCTGAAATGATCGCTACATTTTTACGTACAGATTTTAAAAGCTTGCGCGTACTGTGAATATCGTAAGTGAATGGTCAATGAGGCCATTAATGCATTACACTGTTGGTTCAGAATAAAGATACCGTTTAAACGGTAAACGAACGTTTATTCCGACCGTTTAAACGTTTAGGAGATTAAACGGAAATTGACAGCCCTAATCCATATGGCAAGGAATCACTAAGCCTTTTGGCTTTCTGGTTTATTTTGTTTTGCTTTCCTACACAGCATTTGTTTTCTGCCTTGATTGAAGGCCCTGTCAGTACTCCATATGAAGATTGTTTATTTTACTTTGATGGTTATCTGCCTGATAGTTATCCCAGGAAACCTCCAGTGGTCCATTATCATGCCTACTGCCCTGGAAAACTCAACCCTAATCTCTACAATGAGGGTAAAATCTGTCTTAGTCTCCTTGACACCTGGACAGGAAAGGTAAAACTTTATATCAGTCCTTTTAGCGATAAAAAAAGAATTCTTTTAATTGACTGCTGTACGAACATAGTCTTTGCACCTTGATTTAAATGGGTTTTTTTTTTTTTTGACTATCAGTATGAGAGAAATTGTGAAATAAAGAAAAATTGTTGGTAAAAGTCTGCATAATTAAGATAGACCATGAAGGAACCTTCAGACATAATTTAAAGTATTGGACAATCTCATAGGGATAAGCATAAAGAAATTTAATTTTTGAAAAAGTGTCCCAAAGGTATCTTCCAGAACACACACAGTGTATTGGATCTTTCTGTCTTTTGTCTACACATGTTCATGGCTCCTTTATCACCTGTTTCAGGTTAAAACATTGTCCAATTAATTTGATTCAGCCCAAGAGACCCTTGAAATTAAATTAGAATCCTCTACTTCACTTAAAGCATGACAGAATGGGATATTTTTCTTTCTTTACGATCATTGATCCCTCAAGGAACTGGCTAACAGTACAATTCAAGCTGAAATTATCTGAACCAGTTATTAAGAACAGATGTGATTTCCATAAAAATGCAAAAAATATGTTGCATATTTTGTGACTGCTTTCCAGGTACCCAGCAAATCATTTTCCTCAGTGAGAAAACTTTTTGAAGGGTGATGTGATAAAGTAGGAATAATTAAGCTGTGCATTTGTGTAGAACAATCAAGCTTTCACTCTTTGTATGAAATTAGACAGTTTTCATATGTAGCATGTCTCCCACTAAGATGTTTTGGCCTTACATCAGTTACATCAGAACCTTGCTATTTTTGTGCGGTGAAATGCAAGTAGTAGGAGACATGCAATTCAGTTTATGCTACAGATGCAGGTAGGACCCACAAACATGAGACAAAATTTCAGGAATGTGTGGAAGCGATGCAGTTCTGTTTGGCTGTCTGTGGCATCGATCTTGTGTGACATATGTACCATAATATTTGAAATGATTTGTGTGAGATAGATCCCTTGACTCTAGTTTGTCCATGTTGTTGTTTGGAAGTGAGCACAACAAAAAACAAAAACAATTAGTGTATGACAAGATTTGTGTGTGAGAGGTTTATGTAAAGTGTCTTTTGATTTTCCCAGGGGTCTGAAGTGTGGACAGGGAAGTCAAACCTTCTTCAGCTTTTAGTCTCCATCCAAGGATTGATTCTAAACAGTGAGCCTTACTTTAATGAAGCAGGCTATGACAGACACAGAGGCTCTGCACATGGTGCTGAAAATAGCCGCATGTACAATGAAACTGCTATAATAAAAGTTGTACAGGTTAGAAATTTGGTTCTTTTTTTTATTTTTGATTCCTTGCCAAAGGCAAAGGAATCTATGCATTCATTATGGCATGTGTGTATGCGTGTGTGGGTGTGTATGTGTGTGTGTTTGTGACACTTTGCTCGTTAACATGATATCTCAAGAAGGAAAACTGACATTCCTCAAACTTAATACATAGGTGCCCCATATGGAGAGGAAGAACCCTATTGTTTTTGGTGAAGGTCAAAGGTCATCTGGGGTCACCAGGGGTCAAACTCTGAAAACCTTGTTAACACGATATCTCAAGGTATAAAGCTTGGATGAATTTTATACTTAGTATGTAGATGCATTATGGTGAGAGGAAGAACCCTATTGTTTTTGATGAAGGTCAAAGGCCATCTGGGGTCACCAGCAAACTCTGAAAACATTGTTAACACAATAACTCAAGGTAGAAAGCTTGGATGAATTCATACTTAATATGTAGATGCATTATGGTGAGAGGAAGAACCCTAGTGTTTTTGGTGGAGGTCAAAGGTCATCTGGGGTCACCAGGGGTCAAACACTGAAAACCTTGTTAACCTGATATCTCAAGGTATAAAGCTTGGATAATTTTCATACTTAGTATGTAGATGCCTTATGGTGAGAGAAAAAAACCCTATAATTTTTGGTGGGGGTCAAAGGTCAGCTGGGTTCACAAGGGGTTAAACTCTGATCACTTTTTTAACATGATATCTCAAGGTACAAAGCTTGGATGAATTTCATACTTAGTATGTAGATGTGTTATGGAAAGAGAAAGAACCCTGAGGTCAAAGGTCATCTGGGGCCACCAGGGGTCAATCCCTGAAAACCTTGTTAACACAATATCTCAAGGTATAAAGCTTGGATGAATTTTATACTTAGTATGTAGATGCATTATGGTGAGAGGAAGGACCCTATTGGTTTTGGTGGAGGTCAAAGGTCATTTCGGGTCACCAGGGGTAAAACACTGAAAACTTTGTTAACACGATATCTCAAGGTAGGAAGCTTGGATGAATTTTATACTTAGTATGTAGATGTATTATGGTGAGAGGAAAGACCCTATTGTTTTTGGTGGAGGTCAAAGGTCATCTCGGGTCACCAGGGTTCAAACCCTGCAAACCTTGTTAACAATATATCTCAAGGTAGGGAGCTTGATCAAATTTTATACTGAATGTGTAGATGCCTTATGCTGAGGGAAGAACCCTGTTGTTTTTGTTGGGGGTCAAAGGTCATCAAGTTTCACTGGGGAACAAACCTTGAAATCATGTTTACATGATATCTCTAGATAGGAAGCTTGGATAAATGGTGCTTTTCATAATTTGTATATAAACTTGTCATGTTGAGAGGAGAATTCCTCTTGTTTTTTTATGGAGGTCACAAGTCATTTGAGGTCACCAGAGGTCAAAAACTGAAACTTTGTAAACATGACATGACATTTTTAGGGAGGAAGGACAGAAAAATCCATTCCAAGACATGTTTGTTTGTATTTTTCTTTTTTTTTCAAGTTTTGAAAGGTTTCAAAAGTCATGTGAGGTCAGCAGGGGTCCAGTTGTGAAATGTAGTACAGAAGTATAAATTAGAGGGATGAACCCTGGTGTAACAAAGCACCCTCCCTTTTGGCAAGGAATCACTAAGCCTTTGGGCTTTCTGGTTTTATATTTATTTTTACCCTCAAGAGCTCTTACAATTCAATAACAAATTTAAAATTTTCTTCATTTCTCAACAATTCAATAATAGAAGTGGACCTAGAACATCAGTAATTATTCATCAAAAAATGTGCCCAAATATCGTAAACATTTTTTTTTTATGTAAAGGCATAGTCCCACAGCCCCTTCCCCCATCTAAACCAAATGCAAAAAGAACTTTACAAAAACCGATAATAAAAGGGATGTCATTCTGCTCTTTACGGTACAAAATATAAATGTACTGAGTTAGAAGTAAAATTCAAAATCTATGCAAATTTGCTACAAAATAAAGCAATTTGCACATTTAAGAAGTTCATACTTAAATCAGCTCTGTTAGTGACTTTTCACAAGCTGGAAAGTCACAAATACTTCGAAAAAGCTAAGTATGGTTTTTCTTTAGCATAGATTGCTTTAGATTGAGTGTTGAATAGGTGACATTCAAAATAGGTATCTATTGAACCAGGGAATGGAGTGTTTTATGCATTATAATGAAAAAAGTGTGTAAAATTACTTCAAGAAAAGACTGGTGCAACCTCAACATAGCATGAAATGGCTAGATATCCTGAAGCTTGAACATCTGAAAAATGAGGTTTACAAAGAAATGTTTGCTGCTTAGAATATGCTACATGTGTCAGAAGCTTAGGTCAGTTGAGTTTGTTGCAGCTTTATTAGGTGATGCAGTAATTTATGAGAAAATATTGTAAATTCAATGATGGTATGCTAGTGCAAGGTTTTGAATGTTGGTTTAGCATTTCAAGGACCAACAAATTATTACAAACAGATTTTTCAGTCCATGATTTGTGGTTAGTACCAAATGTGAAGTAATCGGGGTTTTGGTGTAAAATAAGGGTATTAGTACAGATATTAAACCAGATGTATTAAAAGAATCTCTTGATCAATATCAATTTGAAAAGTTTTGTAGATACGTAGAAAAATATCTATAGACTACTTATTAAGGGCAATATGCCAAGGCCTCAAAATGTTGTTCAGTAAACATGCAACCTATTAACACTAGACAAAATACAAAAGTTATGGGAAAGAATCCTAAAAGCAGAACAGCACTAAAAAGTAAGATAAAATCCATAAAGTAAAAAAGTATAAGAATATATAAACAGTAGAACCCAAAAGTGGAAACAAAATATAAATAACAGTTTATAGATAAAACATGTATGATTAGTACAGGTAGGCTTTAACCTTCAGACATCAGTAATCTAGTCATATATCTTATGGTTTCCAACTCCTCCCAGACAAATACCACTTGTACAATTCCGTGATGGACAACTCCATCCTGGACGAATCCCACCTTGACAATTATCACTCTGACAATTCCTACTCCACACAATTCCTACTCCACACAATTCCTACTCAACACAATTCCTACTCCACACAATTCCTACTCCACACAATTCCTACTCCACACAATTCCTACTTAACCCAATTCCTGCTCAATGCAATTCCTACTCCACACAATTGTCACACAGACAGTTCCCACCCTGGATAAATCCAAAATTATCTGGTGGGAAAAGTTGTTGGAGGGGTAACTGTGGGGGTGGAAATTCTGGGAGGGAAGGATTGTCTTTGGTGGGAATTGTCCAAAGGGAATTGTCCTAGGTGAGAGTTGTCGGGGTGGTACGAGATTTCACATTATCAGCAGTAGTTGAGTGAAGTATGATGACAAATATATGGTTCTTATCCAAACTCTATTGTCCTTTTTTCAGTCATTAACTAATCTCATCACAAACCCTCCTGAAATCTTCAAAGAAGAAACTTTACAATTTTGCAAGGTGCACATCCCAAGGTAAGACCTATAAGAGTTCATTTGAGTTTTGACAAAGTCAATAATTTCCCTTTGTGTGACTTTTTGTTAAATTTGATCCGTAACTGTAGATGTTTTTTCTGGTCACAGAAATCAACAACATTGACTTTCGACAAATATGAAACTAAATAAGAAGTGGAATGGTCAAGGCCAATCAGGCAAGTGAGGGGGGGGGGGCATAAAGGGATGAGGGGCAGTAACTTCTCTCTTTTTATGGGAAAGTACATCCCTTTTTGGGCAGAATTGCGATAAAATTTCTTTCAAAAATGCTCAGCTCCCCTACTTGAAAAAAGTCATGTATACTTATGGGAACAGGGCTGTGTGTGTGTCGTGGGAATTGTTTGTTCATAGAGCTGATTTTAGCTAGGTATGTAGTGCTAGGAGGGAGTCTGTAAAATGTAGGCAGCTGTAGCATGTTTTACGAAAATCTCTGCAGGCTAAAAGATGAAACTGCTCCCCAAAACCTCGTGATCTGATAGGGACATGACATTTATTCCATCAAGTCCGCAACCTTAGACTTTCAACAGTTAAGTCTGTCATGGATGGGGGCTGCCCTCCAGACTGGCTGAAAAGAACGGATATGACAAAGAACACTTGATCTTAGACAAAAGGTGGAAGACTGAGACAATTGCTTAAATACATGGATTATTAGCATATGCAGGCTGTAGTTCTGTGTTTAGGCGTCATGAGACCAGAGTAATGGTAGTAAATCAGTAGTCCCAACTCAAAAGAGTGTTGTGATCACATCTTCATTTTCAGAAACCATCCATTTTTACGTTGGTGAAATTGTTGACTGAGAATTTGTTTTCAGTCTCCACAGGATTACTATCAGTATTATTAGTGATATCTTTAAAGCCATTAGACACCTTGTTTGAACAGGGGAGAGGAAAAAAATTGAAAATGGCTTTGTATCATTCTCTGCTTTCTTTTGTTACCTCTGTTGATGAAACAGTCTGTAGATGTCATTGTGAAATGTACCAGCATTTCACATCATCAATCAATACATTGTGTTAATATTTTTTTGATATGCTGCCCTCACTTTGTCCTGCATCTTGTTCCTCAGGTTGACCTCTCGTTTGAAAGGTTGGCTCCATCAGAGTACAGAGCATTCAGCTGAGAATATCAACCCAGACTTCCCCCTCTTTCCCTTGTCAAGAGGTTTTGTCTTGAGTGCTAGGCATGTAACAGAGAATCTGGTATCAAAATGGAAGGATATTTGTTCAACAGACACCCAAAGGTGATGATAATCTTCAGCAATAGTGTTTCGTATTTCATGTTGAGCTATTTATAATTGTCGATGCCTTTGTCAGTCTTTACTCCTGCTTATTATATGTATTTAATATTAGTGCAATTATGTCTTGAAAGAAACAATTTTTTTTGTTGTTGTTGCTGTGGTTATAAAACAAAGGAAGGATATATGCTCAGGCTTAAAATACACCTATGTGAAATATTTTTGTGATATAGAAATGTAAATGATCATGGTAAGAGTTCTTCTTACAAGGTTCAACAAACTTCAATTCAGGAGTACATGCTGTATTTAGGGCTGTTGGCAGAAATCAACAACATATGCAACAAGGATAAATGCAGTCTCCCCAAGTTAAACTAATAGAGACCTGTAATGTAGCAAGCTTAAGGTAGGGAATGTGAAAATGTAGGCAAGCACTGAAATTCCACCTAGTGCCCATGTGCTAGATTATTGATCCATTCTATCAGTCCACAAAACTGCCTGGTGGCACCCCCTTCATATGCCACACATGGCATGTGCCTTACCTCTCCCACTATTTTTATGCCTCTGTGCCTATCCCATTAAAGAGTAAGTATATTTTTACCAAATCCCCTCCCCTCCCCCTTCCCCCTCCCCCTCCCTCTCCCTCACCCCCCACTTCCCAGCTCCTATTGTTTTGCTTGGGATGATTATGAAAGTACATGTAGACAAAGTGCAATGATTTCATTAGGCCTGAGAGGCAGCTCATAATCATGTTTACTACATGTTCTCTTTGATCAGTTACCATTCACAGTCATGTATTTTGGCTTTGTAGTTACTGAATTAAGACTGGTTATCTTGGAAATAGCAAACTGCAATTATGCATTTATCAGTCTTACAAAAAATCTTCCATCCATTCTTTTTTCTGAGAATAAGGTTGAAAGTGGTTTATGAAGTTAAAATTTTCAGTTTAATTAACTAAAATTTGACCTTTGAAATGAAAATTATCAGTGCAACACTGGGGACAGGAATAAAATTAAGTCACATGTGCAGATATGTGACAACAAAAGAGGGACATTAAAAGAATGTTTGATGTTGTGTTTTGTTTATTTCAAGAGTGTTTAACTTATTTTGCTGCCATCTTATGTAGAGTAGATTGTGGAGTTATGTCTGATGCCAAAAAAGTGTTATTTCACATGACTTGACAAGAAGTTGGTGAGCTGAAAATTGATTGATATTTTATATCAAAAGAAACTTTTTTTTGTAACAAAGAACCTTTTTTGGTGTGGCGTATGGTTATCTTACAAGCACTAAATGTGAACAGACATGGAGAAGATTACAAAGAATGCTCAGAAACTGTGAAAAGTGACACCTGTCACATTTATGTGAAAACAGCTTATGTTTATTTTACCTGAGACCTTTGAGACTAATAAAAGTTATTTGATGAGTGGGACTTAAAATAAAACCAGAGGAAACATGCTAGGGCTGAGGGCTGATGTCCAGATATTCTTCAATAGTATTTTGGTGGCATTTGCTGTAACGTAAGTAAAACAGCTATCTTTAAAATTACGTATTGAATATGACACCATCCGGGTAGGTAAATTATTTAGTAATACTGAACGTGACATTGATTGGTTATCATATGAAGTGTCTTGTCTGATTCATTAGCAAAAGGGACAACTTTCTGTTGATGAGGGAGAGGCTGCACACTTTTGTCTGTGCCACTTTGTCTGATATTTAATTGAATGTAATCCAGGAAATAGCATACATTTTACCCCCAGACAGCAAACTGTGGCCTCCCTACCTCATACATATGCTTATGATCTGAACTATATTTTGCACCCAGTTTGTGTATTAACGTATCATCAGTTAGTGAATGCATTGGTAACAAGTAACTTAGCATTTTGATGTTGTTTAATATGAAGTGTTCCACCAAACCTCCTGTCTTGTTCATATTAGTCATCAAGTCTATTTTTATAATCTAGCCCGGCCACATTGTATAGCTAAAGGTTAGGTAGTTGTGATAGTGTTTAGGACCACACTAGAAATACACTTATTGTACACTGACAGGGGGCCACAAATTGGTGATGACTGAGATAAGGCTCTCAGAAAAATAAGCAAAATATACATATTTTGTATGATGAACTTGAAAACATAGTTTTGCCATACAAAACTCACCATTTGGTGAGTGGCGGCCATCAAAAATCCAGTGTAGGTGAGGCTAGCCAAAACAAAAATGTTACTCACTGATGGGGGTTTGTGTGCACTTTTGTTGCTCAGTTGGTGGTGTTTTCACATGTTACGTGCGTGCAGCTCCCTACACACGCACGTTTCCACCATTCAGCACTGCCTTCCACAAATAAACATAACCTGCCAACTGATCACGTTTCTCAAATAAACTTGACAATGCATGCAGCTATAGCCAGAGAGTGGTTGAAATATATCAACTGTATGTACCGTTCTGACTTCGTAATACCTTGAATGGTGTCAATTACTACGTTGTTGAGACAGTGTGCAACATGATCCATTGTTTTGCACAATTTGACATTGCTTATCAACATACATACAGACACATGTACGCACCTCTGCAGTCAACCAATTCTCCTGCAGTGGACACCAAATTCAACTTTGAATTATGTACACAGGAACCTCTAGTGAATCAAAATGAATTCATATCTGTATATTTTTTTAAAAAAAAAAAAAAGACGATGGCATCTGTGTGTTTTACCTTTAAAGGATTTGATGTCTCACATGCATGTAGGAGGGCCGTATAGTGGTCGTGCAGATTACACACTTTGTACCACACGATTAATTTCTGTGGATGGCAAAATCCGCCCCTTATTTCATTGACTTACCACGCAAGGCTGGTTTTGAAAGGGCCTTTAACCTCGCTGGTGTATAATATTTGTAGCCAAAATTGTTATTTATTGCTTTAATATCATCTGTTGCATATGTCTCCAAGAGCAGTACAAAGAAAGTTTCACTTAAAGAAATTCAAGATTTGGAAAGACAATGGAAGAAATAAGCAAACAGCTGAATTACCTAAGTAGTTACCAGTTCTTTTTTGCCGTCCAAAATGACGGACAAAACCACGTGCTGTGATGTCAGTGCACGGCCTCTATAGGTATCTTATGCTATCTGGTGTTTAAACTACTTTTTGAAAGTAACCATCTTCTATTCAGGCAGTACTGCTTCCATCTGTTTTGTTAATTTTTTGAAGGTTGTAATTATTCAGCCTCTGTGAGATCTATCCCACCTGCTACTGAAAAGAGGGCTATTCTCTGTGGTTATCTGCCCTCAGTTGGCATTAGCATCAAAATCTTTATGTCACTGTGCTTGTGTACAATTTGAGTTAGTTATTAAGGTTCACGAAATTCATTAGAGAATGCTTAAAATGTTGTCACACTGCTAATGATGTGGTATCAGGGTTGATGATATTTTATAGCTGGGGGCCAGGGGGAGGTTGGGAGCAAGAGATGTGAATGAGGATGATGTTTGATACAAAGTCGTGCATTGTGGTGATGAGCAAAAGAAATCAGAAATAATGTTGTAAACATAATACTGGTAGAAATTAGGTGAAAAAAATAGTGATGTCCCACTTTTCAGAGCACTCACACCTAAAATGTTTGGATTTAAGGGTAAATCTCTGATTTCTTTGACAAAGCAGTACTTTTGGGGAAAGTTTTACCTGATATCTTCAAGTGTGCAGTACTTGTCACATGTGCATATGACATATAAAATATGATACTTTTGCATAAGATCCAGTTTAATATGTCACATACATGGCACCAAAAGACTGAAGCTTGTAATTATCTCCCATTCATATGTTGGTCTGTGAGCCAAACTTTTGAACCGAGTGATGAAACCATTGTCCCCATCAACAGATAAACAGAACAAAAGAAAATATTATTTTTGAAGTGTTCTTTATTTTCTGCTTTCTGTGTGAAAAGAAAATTTAATGTTAATAATAAGAAGCAGAAGACTGACTTAAAGCAAGTACAATTTTCATAATTTTCCAAATAATACTGGTAATATTGATTTACGATAGGTAAACTATACCTTTCATTCTTATCGACTCTCCTTAAACTGATGAAAATTGACATACAGAGCGATCTATGTTTACAACAACATAGTGCAAAATTATTAAATTTCTTTGGTTTGGAAAAAATCCCCTATGATAATAAAAAATATGAAAATACCAAAGCTGTCGAAACATCAAACAGCACATTACCATTGCAGCTTTTCCACAGACATTAAAACTTTCAAGAGAAAACAAATTTGACCCAAGTCATTCATATTTTTGCAACAAAATGCCCCAACTGATGGGGAAAAATGTGAACTTTGGAGCAAGAGGGTGTGGTGAATGAAAAGAGAACGTTGGATAGATTTCCTGAAAACTGTTATTTTTCTTTTAACGTGACTGGAGTTGGAGTAGATGCATAGTATCCTGTAAAAGGACTACTAACATGATAGAACGTATGTCTTCTACATATATAGAGAGGAAACTATTCATTGAAACTACATTTTGTCTTTTCTACCAGATTAAATGACCAACCCTGCTTTTCACTGTACAGTCCACACCTGATCTACAGTACACTAATATCTGCTCCCCCTCCCCCCAGCATATTTTACAATGCTGTGATATGTGCCAATATTCTTGTAAAGTTGCCAGATTTGCCTGCTCTCCCCCTACCCTCTCCTCCTCTTCTCCCTTATCAAATATTCATGGATTCCTGCACTGATGTGGAAAGCCATGACCAGGATAATTGGACCATACCTTACATATACATGGGACCATTTGATGCTTAACTCATGGTATTCTACAGCAAAGAATTGTATACAACCAAATTACTAAGAGAAACAGGTGTGAATTTTTAAGTACATTGTGATTTCACCATAACATCCTAGAAGTCTAAATGATCAAATTTCTTTAACACAGAATGTGTAAAAAAGATCTTGGTCTTGTTTTGCACAACAAACAGTTAATGAAAACTGCTGTGACTTTAGACTTACACCCTTTGATAAAACATTAAGGCAATCTTTCCTACAACAGGAACAGTTAAACCACCTGTCTGCCATTCCACAAAATAAGTGATAACAGATGATTATTACTTCTGGTTGGACATCTTATCATCATACATCTAAAAAAATGTGCACTTACAACTCAATTTTCCCATCCATGACAATTAACATTCTCCTGACAATGTTTATTTTCATAGACCCTGCCATTTCAAAATATAACTTTCTTCAGCATCTGACATTCAAAGATCTGTATAAGTCTGCTTAAGGCCATTTTCTGCTGAGTACACTACTGTGTGGGATCTGCAAAAATCCCTGACCAATCACAGAGGCTTACATTTCTGATACATAACTTAAATCTGCCCACTTTTTGTCAATTAAAAAGCAGACACCACTTGCAAATTCTTTCCGTCCGAAACCTTAATTGTATTAGGGTGACGGTAATAAGTGTCTGTTGTAAACAGTACATAATATGCACTCTTAACATGTGATTGACATTAATGCCATCCTCAGTGTGCCTCACCGAGCAATTCTTGGGAATGCATATCATCTCCCCTCCCATAACTTTGCTAAACTACACCCTTCTTTTAAATGTGACACTGACATGAGCACAAAGAAGCCACTACTGTTTTCAGGGTACTTTATAACATATTTTTCTGCACATTTTCATTCAGACCTTGGAAAGATAAATCAGATGCAAACTAATACTATTTTTATTCACAGCTCAGACTCAGAAACACAGAGGATCCTTCATTAGGTTGTGAATATAAGACACTGCTATCACACTTGCACAGTAAGCTTCCAAGGATGGACACAAGCTTATCTCTTTGCATTAAATTTGGACTGATGTGGTTTAGTATACACTAACATGCAACATTTTCTGATACAAATCCTGAAGAAACAAAAGTTAACGTGTGACTCCGACAAAATCAATGACTAAGTGTGAATAATTTTCATACTTTGTTTTAATCATGTTGCATTTTACCTGAAATGTTGCAGATTTAATATTACAAAAGCTAGTGGACAATAGCCAGATTTGGTGTGCCAGCACTTGTTCAAACAATGCTGAAACTTGATCATGTGATCCTCTATTTACATTTAGAGATATCTGTTATGCACACATTTGTGATCCTTACAGTGATGCCAGATGGCTAGCCCAGTTCAACAGTGGTACCTCATCTCTCTGTGCATTTCACATACACAGAACAACAAAGCACTCTTCCTTAGAACCAAATACTCTAATGAGAGAGCCTTCCAACCATTTTGGGAAAGAGATGAGCCCTTAGAAGAAACATTTACACTTTATACTGTCTATTGCAAATAATGAAAACTGAGAAAACAAGGCTTGAAAGTCGCCCTAATTCTATTAATGCATTGCAAAGTTACATTGAACCCATCAGCTCAATTTTGGTCAGATAAAAAAAAAACAAAAAAAAAAAACAATATTGCATAGCTTGAACTAAGAATTCAAAATGAAAATGCAATTCACTGAAACAAACTGAACAAAAGTTCCATCCAAAGAGATAAGTCTAGGCACCATTTACATTTTTAAGATGGTACAAACTCCTGTGAATTTCATTTCAAAGCATTTGCGAATTGATCAATCAATCTTGAGCACACAACACACTCATATTTGATGTAGTTCATTTGTTCGGAACATTCTTACAAATGGACTCATCGAAATACTTAAAATGCAGCATAACAAAGTTTATTTCGCACAGTCCTATCACAAAACAAAAAAACATGCATTCAGGTACACAAATACTCTGCGAATATCTTAAATGTAGTCAAGACGATACGAACCTTCAGAACTCTGTTTCAACTTTCAGGCAAACAGAGAGGCAGATGATACTATTTTTAAGAGTGATAAAAAACAGAAGTGCAAAAAACAAACCATACCTGCATAAGAAAAATCTGAAGAAAATATCAGTAACAGAAACCACTATGGTCTGATTTGGAAGGTGGTAGGGAAGAATGAATTTCATAGCACTCTTTGAGTTTTTCATTTTCACCATAACACCATAATTCGTCTTCTGCTTGGGGCTATACAGTTGCTACAGCAGCCAGTACTCTGGTTACTTTTAATTTAGCTGATCTTAACTAAAGTTTACAGTGAGCATTAGACTAGGGGGTTACTTGACTTCACGATTGTGACTCAACTTTCCTCGGAATTGCCATGGAATTTTCAGTACTGTCATAAATATGCCCAAAAATCATATTTTGGGGTAAATGTTTGTTTATTTTGCAGGTTTCCATGGAGTACTGAACACATGTAGCTTTTTTACTCTTTTTTTTCTTTATTGTCTCAAGTTTTCTCTACAGTTGGACGTTATGAGTCTCTCTGACATTGGCAGTTTGGCACTTCAGCTGTAGAAGAACCAGTTGTGTTAGTCTACTGGTGTATAGGTACTCATTGTTGGACTATCAATTGAGAGATTATTGTTCCTGAGGTACATGTTCCTGTGTCAGTTACGACAAGTCATGATTCCATTCACATCTGTGACAAACAAGGAAAGCGGGTACCACCTACAGGTGGCCAAGCTAGCCTAGCCAGCATATCTGTCTAGAGCTTATATATGACACACAAGTAGGATGTTCTATAGGTTTTCTAAGACTAAGTGCCATAAAAAATTGATTATCATCCATGAGCTGGGGAGGTTGGTGTTTAGCAAACACCAAAAAATCAATTTCATTTTTCACTTGAAGAATTAAGAAATATGATCATAAATAATGCCATTTAAGTATCTGTAATGTTTGGTCACATTTTCATTTAATACATCCATTGGAAGGGCAGATTAGCAATGCACCTCTCACAGGAGTTTTTAGTGTACATTTATACTGATATCCAAAAGACTAATAACACAAATGCCTCCCACATTTACATCTAGTACTTGTGTGTCTATGGCATGAATTTTGGGACCCATGGGTCACTCTGTGTTGATGGTGCATTCTATCAAAGAGCCCAGTTCTTTTCCACATCATGTGAAGTAATTAATACTAAACATATGTGACCTATTCCCAATTGATCAGCTTGCTGAGTCTTGCTTGTAAAGTCGCACCAAATAAGAACATGTATCTTGCAACAAGCAACATCGCAAGGGGCATAAATGTTTGCAGCAGGTAGTTTATACGGTGTCTTTTGGACTCCTGTGACTGACCTGTGCAACGTACAGATGCAAGGAATATGACATCACAGAAACAGACTTTAAGAAGGGGACCACAAACTAGTAATGGTGTAATGGATCAAGTGTAAGTGAAAACAGAAACTTCTTCCTGTGAATAACTCTGCCAAATTAAACACATTTGCTAAGCCAAATTCTAATATAAATAGTACTCAATGCTCCTGAGAAACCATACTGAGTTGGCAGAAGATGCTAATATTTTATGGGGATAATTCATTACAGGCTATTTTATCAACATATCCTGTCATAGTCCTGATTCACAAGGTGCTGCGCCTCTGTTCTTTTGTGTGGTGATGAAGCATTCTGGATTACTGAGTCCAGTTTGCAAAGCGCATAGGGTGGGGGAAGGGGAGGGCAGACATAAATTTCTATTCTCCACCACATGCAAGTGATCTCTACAGTTACGACAATGACAAAAGCTTCCGAATGCAACAACCATTTGCCTATCCCAGATTACCTTACTAAGGTCTTCAATATTAGTATTTGAATCTCAGCCATATGGAGGTTTTCCAAGACTGGTGCAAGTAACACCCAGGGTTGTAGCTAGCCCAATTTGAATGCTGGGTAAAATCCCATGCGAGAGCACTGAGTCCTGCTCACAGAGCGAGCGGCTTTTGGTCAATAGTGTAGCTGATCAGCGTTGCGAAACTTTCACAAACCATGTTATGTGAAGGATAATGAACATTAGGTCACACACTACAAGAGCTTAATAGCCTAGCCTTCTAAAATCTGTGCTGAAACGGGATATGCCAATATTTGTCCACCAGCAACTGGAGCTAATATTAGCGGAAAATATTTGTTGTTGAAACTTTTTTTAGTGTGTTAAACTGATGCAACACTGGATTTTTGCCACGGATGTTGCACTCTGTACTCAGAGTATACTAACTGGACAAAAAAAGATGCATTTTATTCTGACATACCATCAATTTTAGGAAATCAGGTGCTGGTTGGTCAGCTGACAAATTACTCTGAGTGGTATTCGGTAAGCTTAGGTGCTGGTTTACCCAACTGGCATAGCTACAACCTTGGTTATACCTCAGCCAGCCAAATCTCTTCCGTAAAACATTGCAAATGACTTTCATTCAGAGTGAGATTTAAATCCTGGGCTATGCAGGCCAATTTAATCCTCCCTTCTACACCATGGGCTGTATTCAGCATTCACTAGTGCTTTTGTCAAGGCATATGGTCCAAGGACAAGGCTGCAATAACAGGCCTTGAGACCTCACCCCTACAGCTGACCAACGGTACTACAGAGCACCTTCCCTGAGGTTGCAAAACAAGAATAGTACATGGATAGCTGTAAACACAGTGTATGCATCTTGATAAATTGATCGTTTGGCATGCACCAACATGAGAAATATTCTCTATAAAGAAGCCAATGAGAGATCAGATTCCTGGAAAATAAAACACATTACTGAAAGAGGACTGTTTTGATTAGATATGCAACTAGCCAGTCACTTTCATTCATTGAGAAGATTTAAAACATACAAAACAGCCAATAAGTGGATCAGTTATGAAAATTTCAAACTTCCACTGGTCAGCTGAAACATAATACCCACAGAGCCATATTTGAAAAGAAACTGAGCCACAGCAGCTAGCCACATAGTAAACTATCTGAAACTTCTGAGTTAGAAATGGAAAGGTATGCAAAGGCAACATACCATTTAAATGAAAGAATGTAGGATTGCGTCTTATAGAAATGCTAGTACAAACTAGATAATGTGTTACAAGGCAGCTCAAACCAGTTGAATATCAGGACAAGAATTTACAGTCCATCATTTTTTTTTCTTTTGTCAGGGTCTAGTTCGATTATGGTCGAGGAACAAACCTGATAAAAAAAAGCAAGGATATTATTTTCCAGACCAAACATTGACATTAACAGCTTTACATAATCTCACAGATAGCAGGCAATGTATGACGCACTTGATACTGCTCAATTGCACAGACAATTCATGAAGCCAGGGATTTATTATCTTCCGTCTACAGTTCTGCTGGCTTTGAGGTATAACATGATCACAAGAAGTTCTTGCACATTCTTTCTTCCATCTTCATTCATATTCCAGGATTCTCTTATGATAAAATAGTAAGTACCTGAAAATGAAATAAAATCAGAAATAATGACTTGTATTGTCACTTGCTACATCTAAATTCAAGAAATTCTTTTTATTTAGTTGTGGAATTATTCACTTTTTCAACATTTTGACTAAACCCATGCACTCCTTTTTAAAGTCTAATAAGTGACAATCATTTTTGGCAGAAAATCATCATTTTTCACTTTTTTCAATGCACACTCTAGGACGAAGTCTGACAAAAGAGTGCATTTTGCACTCTGGTGGATATTATGAAAGAATGGATGGCACCTTGCTTTAACCCTCCCCCAAAGATCACTGTGGGCTAATGGAATACCCAGTCAGGTAGGCTGTAAATAGTCTTAGACTTTTTATGATTGACAACAAGCTGAACATGAGAACAATGTCATGAGCACATTATAGTCAAACTGTATCAACAATTACATTCAAAATGTAGCAGACCCACACTTGTCACATGTCAATAAGTGGGCCTACATCGGTCCCCCTTTGGCATAAGTCACTGCATTTTAGTGATATTAATCAACAGATTTCACTCTGTGACTACAGTTTTGTGGTGTGCAGATCTACAAAACAATAATACAGATGATATCACATTTCAGATGAACACAGGTGAACAAATAAACCATAAGAGCAACAAGGATGGGACGCAAAAAGGAATGGTAACGGGGTAAGGGGCAAGACGGTGGGGGATGGGAAGGTGGAAGTGGGGTGGAAGATCTACACTTATTCACATACCCTTCACTCTGTAGGACATCTTGCTTAGTTGCTCTTGTGATCATAGCATCATCACACTTAAACCATTGGTCTCTGTGTTGGCGGACGTAACAAGTATAGTGGCCATGGTCTAGAGTTCCGAGATGATTAACTACTGCAAACAGGGAATACCTGAAACAGATTTTAAAAACTTTAAAAATAAAGTGCATCTATCCCTGATGACCTCTCTATATAATCCATCAAACATATTTAAGTATGAAGAGGATTCATGCTTCTTATTTGAAGATATAATGTTAACAAAGTTTTTAGAGTCCGACCTCTAATGACCCTGATGACCTTTCACCACAAAATTGATAGGGTTCTCCCTCTTTATATAATCCATTTACATACTAAGTATAGAGAGTATGCATGCTTCCTACCTGGAGATATAATGTAAACACGATCTTCAGAGTTTTACCTCTGGTGACCTTAGATAAATAATGACTTCCAAAAAAACATCAGGATTCTTCCTCTCAATACTGGGCATCCACATACAAAGTATGAAAACTGCCAGAGTTTTCCTTCTTGAGATATCATGTTAACAAGCTAAGTATCACAAGCATACACACATGTATGCATGCATACACACCATCACAAAGTTTCTCTTTCATCAAAACCAAAAATAAGTCAATCATCTTGACATATTAAATATTCTTTAAAATTATGAAAAGAATAAACAGCAAATAAAGGTGTATGTGCCAGTAATGCATATATCTCACTACAGAGGTACAATACTTATGAAATAAATGTTTTTTTCCAAACTTCAAAGAGACCTTTACCGATTATCACTTAGATGTCTCCGATTTGACTGCACATTTTCCCGTAAGCCGCTAGCTCTTCTGTGAGTGGACATGTATGGAGTCATGTCCAACTCGTGAGGAAATGATATAAACGATGAAATTTTCTTTCTCAATTTTGAAGAATGTTCAAAACGCTGTAAAAGAGAATAAAAGCTGTAGTGAATTGTAAGTCTGCATACAGGTAATTACTTAATACCTCTCTTATTGCATCGCTATCATGGTAAGTAGATGAGGTAATCACCTCCCAAATGCACCAATCACAGATTAGACAAGTCTTTGGGAATAGGTCAAGAATACGGGTCACTATAAAAGAAGACATTGACTTTGGGTCATCGAGTGGCAGAGTGGCCTATTCCACCTGCTGCGCACGAACATGTTTCACATGTGCATGGGTTCAAAAATCCTGCTTGATGTACGCGGGTTTTTCTCTGGGTACTCCAGCTTTCCTCCTACTTGGCATTTGGCTTGCCACTAAAATTGGTTGTGCAGTCGACAAAGTCGGTTGCGCGCCAGACTGAAGCACCCTCGGGCAGAAACAGTTAACTAGCTGACTTTGCTTTGCTTGTCCTGCGTCCTGCTTCAGTTCTTGCTCGGACATTTGGCAGATAGCACTGACCATTACTAATACTCCTCCTGTGTTGCTTTTATAAATACTGCACCTGCAGAGCACAGATCATGGCTGTGTTCCTGGTATAACTTGTGTAAAACTGTTGGACTCAACAAGGTATATTAATATTGTTCTGTATTTGTTGAGTAAAAATTAATGTATGTATTATTTGTGCGGTGTAATGGTGTAAGATGTACTTTAAGAAATCCTGTGCGTTTGTTCTTGAGGTTGGTTGAGAGTCTGTCAATGAGGGTTGCGAGTCTGTACTCACATGTTTGATATAGGAAATTGTCCGTTTCTCTTCATGTATAACCTTGTGGTTTATGAATTACAAACTTCTGAATTGTTTCTTATGTGCAATTGAGGTACTGTTGCACATATACCACACTAAATATGGTCACCTGGACTGTTAACTGATTCATACCCTTAACTGATACACAATAATGATGATATGGTGTTTGTTCTCTTCTCTTGCAAGTCGAGCTATGCTAAACATGAAGCAATGATTGTTTCGGTTTTGAGTATCACAGTCTATCCTACAATGTTCTATACCAGATGATGAAGAATGAATTGCAACTGTCCAAACATTTACAATACAATCCTCTAAGGTAGCTTTTAATGAACATCACTCTTCTCTCTACAAAACCAAGCATTTCACATGAAGCACTTTCAGGTTTTTAAATTGTCCTGTTTGTTAAATTAACTTGTTTTTCACTATAACATTACCTCATAACCTTCTGTTATTGACAAAACAAATACAAGCTTTACAGTTTCAATAAACTAAAGCAGTAACTACAAAAAAATACCAGCAACAATGTTACCAGCACAGAGGTGAACATTTAGTAGGTTGGGAGCAATGAATTTCCCCAACCTTGCAATGTGCTGAAAACACCAAATTGGTAATTTGTGTCACAGCTAGCTGTTATTCCCAAACCACCACAGTACCACATTCTCCATTTGACAAGGGAATGAATGATGGACCATTCACAATTAAAGATATAGGACTTGTGATCCAAAAGCAGCTGAATCAATTCCTTCGTAGTTCATCACATTGTGTCCTTGGGCAAAAGGTTTTATCTCAATTGTCTTTCTTCACCCAGAGGTTAAATGGATACCTGTGAAATAACAGTTCTTCTGGCACTGTCTGTAGCTACCGCCCTCTTGATGACTGTTTCTTAGACATGTTATCAATAACCAGGGTAGTTTTGTGAAGCATTTTGGCACCTTGATGATAAACTGCTACATAAAAATAAAAACACCACCTTTTATCTTGACCTCCATATTGTAAAATTTTTCTCACTACTGTTGACAACCACAGCAGACATCTAGTTGACCTCTTTCCTTGTAAATCTTCTCTGATAAGAGACATACAGTGCTATATGAATATGTACTAAACTACCTAATTCTATGAAAGGTCATTCATAAGATATGCACCATTGAAGGTCTCTGCACCATGAGGCTAAAGAAACCATTTACAAAAGGATAATTTTCTCTTTACAAGAACCAATTCACGAGTTACTTTACATTTTATCCATTCCTTCCAACTTACCTTAAGATGGAAGCAGGCTACTAAAGGTAACTTTTTCATGGTGAGTTGCTTTGTAGATTCTTGGTAACTTTGACAACTGTTGCACTTAATCTTGGCACTACTACCAAGGTATTCTGGACGTGTAAATCTGAATGTAGACAAAAGGAGACACTTTTGAAAACCATGGTCAATTTGTCTAGCACGTTTCATAACGATTTTCAAGATTTGAACCGACAAAAAATTTAGTACATTAAGCCAATTCAGTTTCCTTTGATTAATTCATGATTACTTCACAACCTTTCTGATTTTAAACATTTTATTTCACTTTGAAACTGAAAAATTCAGAAGTGAATTTTTCAAATGGCAACTGTATTTTTCTAGTGTTGGAAAGACTACTGTATTCAGTATTGGACCAACCTACTTCTTCATTTTCTTCCTGTATTGGTATGGGGAAAATTTACCTAAAATGCTGATCCTACTCCACCAATATTTCTTTGCCTATACTTCAAACAACCATTATGTTAATTTTCATATGTCTGACTGTAAGTCCCAATATTTCACCTCCTGTAAATGAAATGGTGCTTTGTGGTAGCGCACAATACCCCAAGGTGTAGTCCACACTACGTTCATTTCTCAAATATTGGTATTAGATTAGCACTGGCAAATATTGTGATTTGAAATATTGCATACAGGTTATATCCTTTATTTTCACCATTGGTACAACAATTATTTTAACAATTTTATGAAATTGCAATACTTTACATCACTATGCAATCACTGATGTCATCAGTTCAAACTGACAAAAACTACAATAGCAGAAAATGGTACCTGCGAAGGCAGTCGTCTAGGGAATGAGGGACATCTTCAAACCCTGGAGGAGACATGAGACCTGTTTCTATCTCTTGGGGACTGCTACTACTAGTACTGCTACCTGTGTACAAAGAAGATGAAAAAATGATAGAAATGTAACATAAATGTAACAAACTGCGATCTAAGATAATGTGGTGTATTACGATGTACTTTAATGCACTTTTCTGTCAGACATTACTCAGGAACAATAGATGTAAATGATATGTAATGTGAATGGCATTAATTGGTTTTAACGGAAAATGGTTATAAAGTTATTTGATGTGCTCTGGAGTGAAATATGATTTATATGATGTGACTGAATATGGTGTAGTGTGATGTGATGTCACATACTGTGATATAACTTGATGTGGTTGTGATATGATGCAACTTGATTTGGTGCAGTGTGATGTTATTCAGTATGACAGAATGCAACTGAATGCGGTATGGTGTAATGTGATGCCATAATGTGTGACTTACCTTGATGTGGGTTTCGTATGATGTAATTTATTTGGTGTTGTGTGTGGTAACTTGAAGGGGTATGATATGGTATAGTTTGACTTGATGTGGTGTGGTGTAGTGTAATTTTTTGTTACACGATGTGACTTGATGTGATATGATGTGGTCTGATGTGAGGCAATGTTGCTGTGGTCTGGAGTTATGTAATAAGATGCCATTTGGCATGGTTTAACTTGACAAACTTCATTCGGTGTGGTATATTGTAATTTGATTATGAGTTGCGCGATATCACTTCATCTGATGAGATGTAAATGTTATATGATGTAACGTAAAGTCATTTATCAGAAATAACTGTCGTTGTTTCTGCAATATTTGTAATGTACTTTTCTGATACTACTGGATGGTTCGTTACTTGACATAAAGTGACACAATGTTTAATATGATGAACAAAATAAAGAGCTGTACGATGGAACAAATTATTTCAAAATGTGTAACCAGATCTATCTGTATTTCTTACCTGATGAGTTACTGTCATTAAAGTCTGGCTGAGCTGATGGGGTGGAGCCTGGTGCGGGTGTGTGAGTAGCTGTTGGGGTCACCTGACCTCCAGATGGACCTAAGTCTAGAGATATATCCCAGAATGGATCCACTGTAATAGACACACCTCTGTAAAGAGACAACCACGATGACAAAAGTGAGTGATTGCCACTTATGAAATTTAAGTACTGTAGTTTGAAGCTGATATGGTTTCATTGTGCAGTTACTGTAATTTCATTGTGATGTAGAATGTTAAAAATTGGATCAAACAGATGATGAGAGTTCAGATCAAGTTAACATGGTCATACATCAGCTGTTTGTTTTCAAGTTTGGGCATTTCATGCCAGATATAAGATCCAAAACTCTGTCATGCTTGATAAGTAATGTTTACAAGGTTTTACCTCTCGTGATCTCAAATGGCCTCTGACCTTAGCCAGAAACATGTGAAATTTTGTACTCAACATGGGGTATCCAAGTATCAAAGATGAGAACCCTCAGGGTCACCCTACTTGAGATTCTATGTTTACACAGAATTTAAATGCTTTTCAAAGCTTGACCTCTGGTGACCTTATATGACTTTTGACCTCCATCAAAAAAATAATGATCTCATGCTCAATATGGAAAATCCATATCCCAAGTATAAGACATGTAAAGTTGGCCCTTCTTGAGATACTGTGCTTACAAATGAAGTGTCACAAACATACATGTATCCACAAACACATACACCACATATGCCACCATGATTGCTAAGATTCCTTCTGCCTACAACAAGAAATCAATTCAAAAAACACTTGTTAAAAGTAAGTCCTTGCTATTGACAAAAGAGTGATTAATGTTATACTCTTACAGCAATTGCTTGGTTAGATACTTTCACTGACTTTCAGGAGTCATTGGAAAGAATTATTAAAATAATCCCCCAAAGAACTTTGTTTCAAGAAAAATTGTTCACGATCATATCCACCATAGGGCTGTCATATTTCTCACACTACATTCACAGCTCTATTAACATTGCTGACGTTCCTAAACAACAAGAGCCCAATGGGCACTGTGGTTCCTTGCTGAATGTAATGAAACTGAGCCAACTACTGAATGAACCAGTATTTCTGTAGATGCACAAAATCTGCTCTGTAGACAATGCACATCTTGTGTTAACACATTCAAGCATGAATAAATTGCTCTGAAGAAATACAGGCACTTCAAGGGATATCAACACAGACAGTATACAGTTACAATTTGTTTTATTCAATTAAGCAATCACAATTCATGGACGCTCAATGGTATCTGATCCAAATGATCAGTAACTTAGTTCTCTTTATAAAACTAACAACCCACAGTAGCATTTAATTAATCAATTCCAATTTCCAATTTCTGCAAGCTCACATGTCCTAATCTAAGGACAAATGTCTGTCTAGTGAACTTTCACAAGTCCTCTACTTTGTGGACAGAGAATTTTCTGCAATATTAAAAAGCAGTATTTGATGCAGGTTTTAATAATGGCAGAATTATGGATTAAAATCGTAATACCGAAATTTCAACTAAAATTGAGATACTTGGCATCTCTGAAAGATGTCCCACATCTTTCAGTCATTGGGTGAATGTGATCTTAATGTACTGGAATGATACAGTTTTGTGCTTATATTTGACTTAAGGAATTCTAAGGAATTTGCTTTTTGGCATCTGATGATTTCATCTCTGACATCCGACAAAACTCATATGGGTTTTCTGCTGGATTTAATGCAACACCTCAAAGCATAAATCTATTCAAGCTTCCTACACTGAGATATAGAGTTGAAAAGGTTTGCAGAGTTTGACCTCCAGTGACCCCAGATGGCCTTTGGTCTCCACCAAAAAAATATTTTCCCCACCATAAGGCATCCACACACTAAATATGAAATTAATCCAAGCTTCCTACCTTGAGATATTGTGCTAACAACAAGGTTATCAGTTTTTGACCCTTGGTGACCCCAGATGACCTCTGACTTCCACCAAAAACTGTATGGCACAGCTTCTCACTATGGTGGATCTATATACCAAGTATGAAATCTATCCAAGATTCTTTCCTTGAGATATTGTGTTAACAAGGTTTTCAGTATTTGACTCTCAATGACCCCAAATGACCTTTGACCTCCACCAAAAAAGACAGGATTTATCTTCTCACCATAAGTCATCCACATACCAAGTATGAAATCTATCCAAGCTTCCTATCTTGAGATACTGTGTTAACAACAAGTTTTCAGTGTTTGACCCCCGGTGACCCCAGATGACCTTTGACCTCCACCAAAAGCTACAGCATTCATCTTCTCACCACAATGCATCCACACACCAAGTATGAAATTTATCCAAGCTTCCTACCTTGAGATATCGTGCAAACAAGGTTTTCGGTCTTTGACCCCTGGTGACCCCACATGACCTTTGACCTCCACCAAAAACAATAGGGCACACCTTCTCACTATGACAGATCCATATACCAAGTTTCAGTTTAGTCCAACTTTCCCTTGTTGAGATACAGCGTACCGAAGCAAGTGTCACACACACACACACACGCACACACACACATACACACACACACACGCCAAGCTGACTACATAGGTTCCTTTTGCTAACGCAAGGAACCAAAAATGTGAAAACATGATGTCCTTGATGTCATTCTCTATTTGGACACCCACACAAGGTGAATATTAAATTACGTTGTAAGATAAAGCATCAGATCTGTTACTAACATGTATCCAATTACTCCTGACAAAGTGTGTAAATACTGTTTTATTTCGATCCCATTGGGAATTATAAGAAGTATCAGGCTGACTACAATAGTCATGGGTTTACCAAAGTCTTGAGTGCACTACACACAATGGATACAACACACTAATTATTCATGCTTGTGTATGGAATGCAACATGGACTTAGGGGTTTGTATACATATGTTAAGTAAAAACTAGTTAATAACAAAAAAAAAAATAAAAAAGAAAGATTTACTGTCTTTAATCTTGAAAGACAGATATAGGAGACCCTCCCATCCTAATTCATTCATGGTTCATTATAATCATGGTATTTCTGAAACTGACTGCTTAATCTGACTGAAGATTATCTTTCACATGCAAAATATATTGAATTATGCTTGGAAACATTACCACAAAATACTCCTAAAGGAAATAAAGAAGTGGAGATTTGAAAAATTTTGATGTTTCAAATAAGCTAGAGACATTTCAAAGAAGGCTGAGATGACAGTTTATGCCCTTGAAGATTCCTACTGACTCCACGTAATATTTCAAACAAAGACATAAAATGGGCATACTATAGCTTCTAGTAAAAGCACATGCAACAAGCAGCCTTCAAAGCTATCATTTTTATTGTTACAGTGCACTAGTTTCAATCTTTAGAAATATGGGCAAAATGCAACTACTGAGATGAACTCTTTCAAGCCTATACTACAAAAATAAGATACAAGAAGCACTCAACCATATCATCTAATCAGTCCAGCCAATGAACAGGTTTTTCATGCTCTACTGCACCAATAATTTCTTTAAAAGCAAAAAAAAAAAAAAAATTGGCACGTGGTTCTGCTCACGGGAAGTGCAACACATACTTGCAGACTTGACACGTTACATCTGACTGCAGACCACCCGTGAAGATCTGATCAATGATACAATTGCAACGATTTGGATTATTCCCTGAAGTGCCATTGTGCCCTGAAAAAAGAAATTAAAAAACAAAAATCCATAAGCACTTATGAAGCATTATTATCCACAGGTTGACAAAGACTTCTGTGTCATGAAGAGCTATGCAAAGAATACTTCACAAACTCAAGAAGATCAGCTGTGTCTAAACCCCTTTAGGTATCTACATCTCCAACTGACCCTTTTCTAAATAGCAATTACAAAGAATTGTACAAGTTTTGGTACGTGTCGTTTTTGGACACAGTAAAATGCCACTGACAAAACCAACGAATACGAAAACTCTGTCCCACAATCCTTTGTAATTGCTATTTGGCAAAAGGTCTATGTCTGTATTTTCTTACTGTCTGCATTCCCCCAATGTCTGCAATGCATCCAGGGCTTGACATGACTGGGAGCACCCCCAAACTTTGCAATGGTGCCCAAGCAAAATAAATACAGCAGACAGCACTAGTTCCCATAAATTATAGATATTTTGCTGTCTGTGCCTTTCTACCATTGCTGTACATTATCAGTGTTGTAGAAAATCCCTGGCAGAGTACATTGTTGTAGGAAATTAAACAAGAAACACAAAAAGTCATTCTATGTTTCATCTGAGGTACCATCAATATTCTTCTCTAATATGGCAGTACTGTGGAGATGAAAAGTGCTGCCATGACCTTCCCTCAGACTTATTTTGCTGACTAGCCCTTCCCATTTGCTGTGCTGCCTTCACTGGTAGATCCTACCAATTCCATTTGTGCCTCACTCTTTTTGAAGCTTATGTCAAGCCCTGTGCATCCCCCTACTGTGTCTATCTCCCTTGTGTGACTGCATCTCCTCACTTTGTGTGTACCTCCCAACTGTGACTGCATCCCCCTACTGTGTATCCCCCTACTGAGACTGCATCTCCCTACTATGTCTGTATCTCCTTACTGTGTGTGCATCCCCCTACTGTGTCTGCACCCCCTTCTGTGTCTGCATCCATCCACTGTACCTTATCCTCATCCTGTGTCTGCATCCCCTACTGTGTGTGCATCCCCCTGCTGTCTGAATTCCCCTACTGTGACTGCTTCTCCCTACTTGGACTACATCCCCCTACTGTACTGCATCCCCCTACTGTGTGTGCATCCCCCTACTAAGACTACATCCCCTATTGTGAATGCATCCCCCTGCTGTGTCTGCATCCTCCTACTGTGTCTGCATCCCCATACGGTGTCTTCATCCCTCTACTGTCTCTGTATAGCCCTACTATGTCTGCATCTCCTTCCTGTGTGCATCCCCTACAGTGTCTGCATCCCTCTTCTGTGTCTGCATACCCCTACTGTGAGCACATCCCCCTACTGTGTCTGCATTCCCCTACTGTGTCTGCACCCCTTTTGTGTCTGCTTCCTCCAATTACATCTGCATCCTCTTTCTTTGTCTATATCACCCTTCCATGTGTGTGTGTTCTCAAAGTTTGCTCCCAAAATGTTCCAAATCAATTAGCTGACTTGTCATTCCCTCATCCCCTGGCACTAAAGTTTTCATCAATTATGGAGCTCAACGACGTTCTACCACCAAACTACATGTCCCTCTCTCAATCACTTGGTTAAGTGAAAGAAATACCCTTTCTCTCAACCCATCCCAATAGTTGGTCCACAGACGCAATGTTATGCTAATACCTACTAATAAACCATCATTCTGTCATCATGTAGTGATCATTGCATGTAGAGCAACCATACATACATATACACATATATACGCATACTTAGAGATATACAAAAGTCGAAGATCTTGAATGTTTTTGGTCCAGCATTAGCATTCAAATTAGCACAATTTTTTGTCACAGCCAAAATTGCTACACAAAAATGATTTTGCACAGTAAGTGCTCATCTTCATTTTAAAATTTTGCCTTTTCGTGTGCAGTTACTTCATTCCCTTGCAATTTCTTTTGTTGTAGATGGATATTCAAAGTGCATCACAGTTTTACAGTATTGCATGTTATGTTCATGAAAGTGTGTTGCATTTTGCTATGGAGTGCCAGGCGCTATTTCGAAAGCTGTCCAGTACAGCAGGAGATAACCAGAACCTTACCTTTACAATGTCTGTGTAGGACATCTAAAGCAGCTATAAAGAATTCATGGGCATCTTGCTGTTCATACCCTGCAAGGTGGCGTGCATGTGTCCAGACAAGGTGAAGCAGCTTGTACGGAATGTGAACGGAACGCAAGCCTGAGTAAAACTATGGATAAACCAAAACACAAAATACAATTGTCACTGGATAATTTTTGATGAATATTTCCATGGTCAAGTCCTAACAGTTCCCTTCTAATGAATATTCCATTGGTCCACTCCCTATATTAATGTTCTCCTAAAGAACACTTTGAAAACTAGTCCTTGCTCACTACCAATTTGTCACAAATCTGTGATATATGGAAGGTACCAAAACTGTTTAACAACATCCTACCATTACAAGATTCTATGTACAATGCATAAACTTCAATGACATAAATTTCAAGCTTAGTGGGTAGGACCCTTACACAGACATACTTATGTCCCCTTCCATCCTCACTCCTGCAAAAAGATTGGTGTGACACCCAATGCTTTGTTGGGGAAATAGAGATACAGAGGGGAGAAGTCTAACTGTTACAGTTTATCTCTATAACGCCTCTTTACCACCGTTATAACTGATGTTTTCCAAGGTGCAGTGGGTGGGTTGGAGTCGAGGGGAAAGGGGAGGGAAAATTTTTCAAGGACTTTCAACCTGGCTTCACCAATAGGTGATGAGTCCATGCCTCTTCTGATATTGAATACTGCATATGTCACCGTTCCTTGTAAATGATCCAACATGCTGTTAGAATTACAAAGCATAATCAGACAACAACCTGTTACCTCTTGAAAAACTTTGGACATCTCACACACAAGGCACTGGTCTTTAGGGTCTTCCTTGCTCTGGTATCTACCTTCTTTCCGCTTACACTGGTGCTTGTCTGAGAGGAAGAAATCTCGAAGCAGTGGTGTGTGGGTCAGAGCTTGTAGAATGCAGTTCATGAAACATGTATTACCTAAATTAATTAAGCCTCTTAAACCTGAAAAAGAACAAAGTACACAATTAATATAAAAAATACATGAACTTTGGTAACATGTCATTTGGTCAAACTGTCTAAAATGAGGGACGTTTACCCATTTCCAAATCCTTAAAGGGAAAATGCAGTCACCCAAATCAGAGTTAGTATGCCCCGTCACTCTGGTTCATGAATGGCCTATTTTGGTCATGTGACAATGTTTTTGTTAGTGAATTGAAAATTCAAGGAGAATTTCTCCTTGCTTTGCCTATTGTTTGTAAAATTATGTTCGAAATGTCTTCAGAGGTGTTTGTAATGCAATAAGAGATTTGCAAGAAATTGCTGATTTTTCAAAGCAAATTTTGGGGTGACTACGTATTGCCTTAGTAACTATCATGTTATTTTAGAAATGAACACATTCTAAGGAAAGACACTCCAATGCCAGGGTTAACTTTTGTCACACACTGAGCTCGCCTAAATCTTAATTTACAAGTTACTTTTTTCTTCTAGTCTGCTTCTGTCTTGGACAAGTTTGAAGTCATAAAAGGCTCTCTAATCTCACCCCAGACAGTAGCAAATCTCCCTACTAAGTTAACTTCCAGGTCCTCTTCCAAATTCCAATTTAAAAGAAGGGTCTAAGCTCAAATCAAGTTTTGATATATTAGTAGGGTGCTTATTCTAAGCATTCTGGTGAAATTTGCATTGAAATCTGATGTGTAGTTCTCAAGATATTAGCAGTTAGAGTTGTTACATTTTCAACACAAAGTGAACTTGAAGCAAGCACATATGACATCTTAGCCTCATATTAATGAGCAGTCTTTTGTTTTTCTTTAAAATTTACAGCCAATTTTCTCCTCCAATATTCCATGTTATCAGAATGTGATTGCAAGCGAGGCATGGGAATTTTGCAAACTTCACATTCCCCATCAGGAGGTCCTATCCCTATTAACTTCAAGGTCAACACAGCAGACTGCAAAAACAAAAGAAACAAAGCATTTCTCATCAATGTGAGGAAGTGATATAACCCCTGCTTGCCTCAAGCTCACTTTGGGTCACAAATGTATTACCTTCATTTGCTGGTATCTTGAGTATTACATCTCTGCATGTCTGATTTGAATGGAAGTTTCAACAAATTGCATACATTTAGTTCCTCTTTCACATAAAAAACTTAATTTTTTGCTTAAACCCTTCCTTTAAACCAAACCACCTGTCTAGTACATCTCCAAGACAGAGCCGGCAGTAGTTTGAACTGCATTTTAATTGCTCGAGGGAGTACTGCCACACACAGTATGTGAGGGTTTAATTGGGAACACACAACTGACTGAGCAAGTCACTGTTGACCAAACAGAGTGAAACTGTATTGTTTGAATGGATGTCAATCAAAGTGCAGTTATCAGCTGTATTTAGACCTCTGGGGCTTGTCCTAAATATGCTTGGGCAGAGAGTTGCTAGCAACATCCTGGTTTGGGGGGGGGATGCCATATCCCCTTTAAGCAAACTTCTTGTTAAACTGGTTAAAAGATCCTCAGATCCTAACATTCCAAGCTCAAGTATTAATTGCTGACAGCACATGATGTGATTGGAAAAACCAGACACTGCAATCTCCTTTCATAACAAACTCCTAAGCCAGCATTCTCAAAGACCCACCCATACTTTTGAAATATTACTGAAATTTCAGACTTTTCAATACCAAAATGGTCATTTGTCCAAACTGTACAACAATGAATTATGTTGGGAAGGATAAGAAATTGTATTCATTTTCAAGTATGTATGCTCTGTGGACACATGTAGCAACATAAATGCAAGTATAATGAGCGTAAGCTTTCCATCTTCCAAGATGCTGTGGCAAACATGCAAGTTGAACAGACTTCCAAAACCATGCAACGAAATTTCCCAGACTTAGCGTTTTTTATCTCTTGCACAGGAACTGGGAGGTCTGGTCATCATAAAACTACTGCATGTGACCCCACGTATCTGTACCAAAATTACTATGTGCTGCATACCTATAGTAGAATTGAAAGTAACTCTTCTCCTTCGTGGACTCCTACGTAGTAAGCTGACTTCTGCTCTTGATGCTTCCCATGGTGTGAATTCCCAGCCATTGCAACCTAGTGGATGCAATAAGTAAAACCATTCATTACAACCTAGCGAGTTCAACGAAACCAATCATTCCAAAGAAATGCATATCATTAGGAAGAAACAGCTTAACCACACCCACTTGAGATTGTCACATTCCTGTTGTGCTGACATGATTGTAAGGTCACCTTACCTATAGAGAGATTTCATGTGACGTCACGCGCAATGGATTTCCAGGCACTGAAGGGCAAAATACACACGCAATAAGCGTAGTTACAGCACACGCGCACGGCAAAACCATAGATACTACTGTGACACAACGGACGCGTGCTCATCAAAGCAAAAAGACGCGCGATCTTGCCCTTCAAAATTGCGTCTAGTTGGGTAAAGTCACGTGACTGAAATCCCTCTATACTACAACAATGCTTCCCAGACAAACTAAATGGACAATGATCACCCCACGTAATGTTAAAACAATGACAGACTTTGTTCAAGAGAGTTTGAATCATTTGGCAGATGAATGCCAAACATACAAGATGGCACAGTCTGTATATGTTGCAATGTCTGGTAATGACCCTAGAAATGAGTAACATTTTTGGTAAAATTGTATTTTCTTTCCTTTTACACCCAACAGTAATCAGTTTGGCTAAGATGTAAAATCTGTACATTTCCTCCCTTTTTACATAAATTGGTCAGAGGTAAGAGCATACAGCAAAAAGTTGTCAATAATAACCTTGAAAAATTAGTCATATCCCTTTTTGAAATAATCATTTAATATCTGATGACCCATTGTGTGAAATTATAATGTCAAGGGTGGTCACTGGTAAATTATCATATCAAGACTTCAAAAGGACATCCAACAATTTATGCTTGTTGTACTGGACAAAGAGCACGGCAATGAAAAACCTTTGTCCGGCTTTGTACCATTCTAGACATGAACATTACATTCATAAAACTGTGTGCAATAACAGTGTTCCTTGCAAACATTACAATACATACCTAAAAATTTTGATGCTTTTAGTCTTTCTTCTTTGACGACTGTCTCAAAATCTTGGTCATAAATGTAGTCATTGCAGGCAAAACAAAAGACAGCACCGTAGGAAAGATCAACAGCTAAATAAGCAAAACATGGTAAAATTAATGTTAAAAATACCAGTCTGAAGGTTTGAGGTAAGGGTCCATATAAATTGATCATGTCTAATACTGCAATACTTTCTCACAAAGACTCACTCGAATTAGTTTTAAATCAATGAATTACTATATTTGACAGTTTGTTTTGTACCAAAATTTTTACTAACAAGTGCTCCTAATTTCACTACTCCTAAATAAATAGCACTTGTCAATATAAGAAGCTTTCCATTACAGTATCAATATAAGCAATGGCTGCTCTTCAAATCCTTTAACCCCTCTCCCATCATAATAATGTAAAATAACATCTTGATAGAACTTATATAAACTAAAAATTTTCTTCTACAACTCAGGTAGCCAGAATTTTCAAATGAGGTGGCCAAATAAAACAATGTTAGCAAATTTTTCAAATTCAATGTACAGTACCATTCATAACAGCGAATTTGCCATTTACAGTACACAGTCACATTGTGTGTTTTAAGTAGTCATTTGATTGGGACTAGTTTTGGACATCCTGGCCACCCCCTGACTAAGTCAGTGTGTCTTACGATGCAAAAAAAAAAAAAAACACTTTATACCTAGAAAATGTTTGTTTAATCTGAAGTGATCGTGTATATGACCAAGGTTGTAGCAACCAAAGAAAACACAATGAAGACAGGAGTGCAGCCTCTGTTGATGTCTTCTGCAAGTATGGCATACACTTCCCCTTGCCTGGTGAAAAAAAAGAAAAGTGAAGAAACATTTGTGGTGTATTGAAACATGTAAAACATTGTGGAAAATTTGACTTCCTTTCTGTGAAATGAACATTTTTTCCACCCCTGAATGAGGCAACTGTTCAAGAAATGAAATGTGAGAAATGAGTCTGTCCATGTCACAGCATGCAGCAGTGTCTATGAGTAAAATCAAAGAAGTATCAGAACGGATCAGCAAGCATGAACCAGGTTGAAGATTGTCCTGTTCCCTTTCAAAAGAAAAAAATATATCAAAGAGTTCTCTAAATTGACAATAATGGAAAAAAGAAATATTTTATCAATTTACAACTGAAAATGGAAGGTTCTACCAATGTCTTTTTTCAAATGAATTCATGGGCTAAGCCCAATATCTTAATGACATGTTTAACATACCAACTAGACCCCTAGGCCTTTACACTATTGAAAAAAAAAAAAAAAATCTATGTAAAATAAAAAAAAACATCTGTGTACGGCACATGCATGCATACAGTCCATGCATCCATAACCTTTTTTACTTGACATGATGTCAGACCCTGTAGGAGGAATGGGCAGGGGAAATTTCCTCATCCTAGACAGTTCCAATACTCCCACCTAACAGGCTTCGACAATTCCCCCGCCCGACAGTCCGGGACAAGTAAAAAGTTACTCGGGCAAGTGCATTGTTCAATCTCATAGCCCGCCGGGCAAGTACTTATGAAGTCTACTCCACAAAGGAGTTTACAGGCATATTAAAAGTGGACAAGTAGATATTCATGCGGACAAGTAGACTTTAAGAGAACAGCTTGCCCAATGGACAAATAGTGAAAAAAGAATTTGTCAAAGCCTGCAACTAAGGTCTTCTAGCCCCTCCCAAAACGGTCTAAATCAACCTCTTAGTTCGGACACAAACTTACTAAAGGATATCCTGATGAGCATACAATGACCACAGGCGCCCCTTAACATTGTATAGTATACCATATACTATGTATTATATAGACGGAAAGGTATGTCACAAATCTCCTGGCTCGAACAAACAACTTACGTTTCTGGCACAATTACTGCACTTTTCTCGCCAAATTTGTCTGTGTCAAGACTTTTGATCATAAGGTACCTCAAGGCAGCTCTTTTTCCCGAATAATTTCACTTGGCATTGTCTGAAGGATGAAATTTTGATGGAGTAACAGTATGAGGATGGTAGCTGCTGATAAGAGAGCATTCAGCACTTCCACACTATATAATAAAATACTCCTAAAATATTCTCTATTAAAGTCCTCTTAACTTTCTAAATTTCTTCCAAAATTTGATTAATTATGGTTCACTTTTTATTATTGCAAATCTTGCAGATAGGGCCTATATATTAGCATCAATATGAACAATTTTTGAACATTAAATTTCATAAAATTTGAAAACCTTTTGAAAAGTGGAAGGGCTAGCATTTTCTACAAGCACTTGTGACAGTTGAACTGTAACTGTTGTACAGTCTTCAACTGCCACAAATGCTCATAATAAATGCAAGCCCTTCCACTTTTCAAAAGGTTTTGAAATTTTAGGAATTTCTGTGTTCAAAAATCTTGCATAATAATGCTAATATGTATCTGTAAGATTTGTAATAATCAAAGCAAAACATAACTGACAAATTTTGGAAGAAATTCAGAAAGTTAAGAGAACTTTAGAGAATATTTTAGGAGTATTGTATTATATAGTGTGGAAGTGCTCAATGCTCTCTATCAGCAGCTACCATTCTCATACTGTTACTCCATCGAAATTTCATCCTTCAGACAATGCCAAGTGAAATTATTCGGGAAAAAGAGCTGCCTTGAGGTACCTTATGATCAAAAGTCTCGACACAGACAAATTTGGCGAGAAAAGTGCAGTAATTGTGCCAGAAACGTAAGTTGTTTGTTCGAACTAGGAGATTTGTGACATACCTTTCCGTCTATATACTACATAGTATATGGTATACTATACAATGTTAAGGGGCGCCTGTGACAATGACAAGGCCCTAAAGTGAAATCACAATACTCTCTCTGCATGCTGGAAATGTGAGCTACGCTGCATCTTTTGAATTCTCTGACTGTATGTCAACCAAAGAGCAAGTGAGACCAAAAATGTTCTGTGGGTAATGAGTGTCTGCCTTTAGGTTAAATTTGTAGCCTACATACACAAGGTATAGCCTATTGTGAGTTAACAATAACACTGGGAACTGGATTATTTCAAACTTCTAGCAGGCTCCTTTTGTAAGCAAAGTTGCTCGCTATGACATGATATAAACCCAAACATAAATGATAGTTTTACATTAATTACCCACAGTACACTACCCTTAAGTCAATGCATGTCTTCAGCTCAGCTAGCTTAGGGACACAGGCTATGTTGAATGTTTTATTAGCACATGGGCCTAGGCTAGCCCTCTAGTTAGGTAGAGAGGCAAACTTGATTATCATTTTCAATAACATCAAATTTAACTTCATAAACTGTATTTGGTTAAGACAAACAAGGGATTTTCATCAATATCGGGCAAGATGTTTCGGCGTCTGCCACAAAGTCGAAAGACTGGGGTACCTAAATTACGTACTGTTTCTACATCCGATCGTACACTATGATAATTCGAACATAGGCCTACTATTACTAAATCTGAGCAGTAGGTACTACGGCAAGTTGTTGCGTTGTTCCCCTTACCTTTCTTTGAACACTGTCTTTCGAACTGCACAGAACAAAACAGCTGATAACTACACGATACGAACTTATACCATTCTCTTTTTTGAAAGAGTCTGCATGAATGCAGCCCGAGTAGCTCATGACGAAGAGAGAAAAGTGGTTTCCCCGAGACTATTAGGTTTGAGACAATTATCATGTATTCGTCTTTCTTCTCGAAGTCGCCGGGGCTCTCCCAAACCAATTCACCATTCATTCCCAAAACAGTGAGCAGAACGGATTTACGGCAACTGTCGTATTTATCAAAGAAATCTGTTCAATGCATACCAGATCTAAAAATTGACCAACTTACCAAAATTTTGTGTTTAAATTACTATTTATGTGAAAATCATTGATTTTTACAAATAATCTGGAATAAATATATTTATGAAAAGTGAAGTTCCTAATTGTGTATAAACCTTCTTAGTTCGTTTTATTCGATATTTCATGCACACGCGCAGAACCAGGTAGGGAACTTCCGGGTTATTCGCGTCGCAGCGCAGATCGTGGTGTTGGACGCACACGTGTGGCATGTAAACAATAATAGTTCATCAGCTGACATGTACTTTCTGTTCGTATGTTGGTATATACACTAACTAGCCTATGCCGTTAGCTCCATGGTAGTACAGTCACGTCAGTGTAGGTGAATCCGGCGCGCGCCTTCTAGTTCATTTAGTTACCTTCCTGGCTTCCCAGCAACGTTGCGATCAACCCAGCCCTTCTTTATAGCCTAGGTGCCCTGTGAAGCTGTCGACATTTGAACCCCGGCTCGGGGATTTTCTTAGCATTCCATCCCAGGTGAAAAAGACATGACTTTTTCGAAATAGGAGTTGGCGGAGTAAGCCTAACGGACTCAGCGAGGCTCATGTGGGCCTGTCAGTGTTTAGTTTAGGGAGCTGGTAACCAGGCATACACAGGCCTACTGGCCTAGTCCGCAGTCTGCTGACCTAGTATTTGGGAAGCTTTGGGGCTTCCCATACTAGTTCAGGGAACAAAGTGTACGTGAGAACTAGGCCTAGGTACCCTAGGCTAACACCGGCCAGGCTTTACTAATACTGAAGACTAGCCTTCATGCCTAACTGTACCAAGGTTGACTGGAGTAACTTAGTCACTAACCATAGGCCTACAGAAGTCAGGGTAAGGATAACATAGTTCAGCAGAAAGCGACAGTGGGCTATCTCAGCAGCCTACTGTGTCTGGTAGCTACCCAAACGTGAGTGAGCAAGTAGGCAAGCTTATTGTAATAGCCTAGAACCAAATTTGTTATCTCCCCTTTTTCCTTATCACATTCTTTGGCCTTACTAATTAGCTGCCCTCAGAATAACATACATTTTCTCATTCAGTCTCATTTAATTCTCATTCAGTCTATGAGAATTAAATGAGACTGAATGAGAAAATGTCTCAATTTCCCAATCAATCTAGGCCTATTTGAAGAACGAGGATATTCTGCTGGGATTGGTTAGAAACTGAGCCATAAAACCTCATCTAACACTAACCCTGTAGCCTACAGCCTAACTAAAATGTCTTTTTGTGTAGCTGAAATCCTTGAGTACAGGACTACTTCCAGTTAGGGGGTTGCAGCAATTTTGCCTGAAATTTTAATGCATGTTATTAAGTCCCAACATAGCATATATTGCCTGAAAATAGCAAATTTGCTACCTACCAGAATGGGGGACTACAATACCCCTGTCCCTAGTCTCATACCTAATCATGTTAAAATTGTTACCCCATTTCGAAGCCTCAACACATTGCCCGGAGGGCTTCATAGTTGCATACAAGGCAGGGAGCTAGGGGACTACACCCCCTCCCCCAAATGGGCAGAAAAGTTGCTATTTGGGAGGGAAAATGTGATGTGCTATTTTTGGGCAAACATACTCTTAAATTTCAGGCATAAGTCCTGCAGCCCTGCAATTGGAAGTACTGTAGTCCATATGCAAAGCCAGTCAACTATCACCTCTGCCTCTTTACCCCCTGTGGTCAGGGGGTTGTAGAATATGCCCACGGTATTTCCCGCCTGTCATAAGAGGCGACTAAAGGGAAGGACGTGCACCCTATTTGAGCTGTACTTCAATCCAAACTTGAACTTAAACCATATTTGAAACTGTATTTAAACTTTACCTTGTTATCTAGTTGACACAATATGTTCACATTCATGTTGGTGTGTCATTAAATCTCATCTATCCTTTGCCTCTTGGTCACTCAAATACTAAATTTAGGATTTCTGTTCCTAACTTGCTTTACCTTACAACTGTCAACAGTGAATGCTCTAATGGGCAAGGATTCAAAGCCAAATGGTAGACTTATGGTTAGTAAAAGATTTGAAGGTGTTGATGGAAGCAGCCAACACATCTTTCTTAGGAAGAATATTCCCCAGGATATCTCTCATTGACCGTGTCTGTCGGAGAATGAAAATAAAATAGAAAAAATAGAAAACATAGGGGAAAAATGGCCCAGTGGAATTCCCTTGAAATATATGGGTGTACTAGAAGGGGGAAGAGTGGCCATGGACTCCTTGTTGGGGAAAGCTGGTCACTTCTGTTGATGGAATTTTTTAAGTTCAAGGGGGAATGTTATGTGTATTCTAAAATTTTATAAAATATAAAATCCTTCAACAATACTACCAAAATTTCCAATTTTCTGCATGAAGATGTAACATATTTAACAGACTGTCATCACCCTAAAGTATATTTTTAGTGTATGTATATCAAAATTCTCAGTTGGTGACTGCTGTTTGATTGACATCAAAGTTTGAAAATTTGAAAGATGCAGAGTAGCTCACATTCCACACAAGGCAGAGAGAGTACTTTCATTACATTTTATAGCCTTGTGTGCTCACCAGGACATGGCCTTAAGCAATAAAACAGGTTTATTCTTGCGCTAGGAAGAGCCTCATACAGTTATGGGAGGAGCTAGAAGATGCATAGTTGGGAGAATTGGAACTGTCTGGGATCATGAAAATTCCCCTTTTTTAAAACGAAAAATTATTTGACTTTTTATTAAAGACAGACACTCATCACCCCAAGTATATTTTTGGTTAGGGATAACCAAAATTCTCAATTGGTGACTGCTCTTTGATTGTCATCACAATCAGAAAATTCAAAAGATGCAGAGTAGCTCACATTTCACAGCATGCAGAGAGTATATGCTAATTTCACATTGGGGGCTTGTATGCCCACCAGGATATGGCCTTGAGCAGTAAAATACAGCAGGTTTGTGTCTGAACAAGGAGGAGCTTTTAGCAGTTTGGGAGGGGCTAAAAGTAAATTATTAGGGAGAATTGGAACTATTTATAGTAATAATGATGACGATGACGATGACTAGTCTTGTATAGCACGGATTCCAACAAGAGGTGTTCAATGCATTTTACATGTGCTGATAGATGCAAATATTAAGAGATTTGGGAGAAAAAGTTTCTGAGCTTGAATTGAACCATGGAATCAAAGACGTACAGTATGTTCTAGAGGGAGGGAGTTCCATAAACGGGGTGCAGTATTCAGAAAGCTACGGTCACCGAAAGATTTTGTACATGACATACTGTAGGAACCTGCAGCTGAAATTGATAATGCGACCGTACTGGACTAACATTAGCTTGCTGAAGTAATAGAGCATTGAGATAGGTTGGGGTACCAGTTTTAATGGCTCAAACAGCTAGAATGAGGATTTTGTAGTTGATATGAAGTCTGATAGAAAGCCAGTATAGTTCAGTCTTGGATGTGGAACTGTGGAGCTGTCTGGGATGAAGAAATCCCCCCTTTAAATCCCCTAATTTAGGGAGCTTTCATCCTTCCAGCAACCTGTTGCCATTGTCGGGGTTTGGGTTGGTAGTCCCCTCATCGGGGAGCTTGGCCCCCCATCTGGCAAATCCTGGCAACACCATTGCTGAAACAACTTGCAATTGAAACACCTAGCTACAGAAGTTCAGCAAGTACTGTACCATGGGTATCACTAGCTGTAGTTGACTTGTAGTCTCCATGTAGTATGTTTCTTGTGTGACATACTAGAGAGAACAACGAAGTTTTCTGCATTTAATTTTATGTGATGCTGAACTTTGCTCCAACTGAAGTTTGTCTTCTTTTGAGTGGGGAGTCTAGGTTTGGGTTGTGGTATGGTTGTAAAATTTATTGTGAGCTACAAGAAAATCTTCTTCTGACCATACCTAGAATCTCATTGACCATATTTACTTTATCTGCAATGTAAAAAAAAAAAACAGAGAGAGCTTTGGGTTTCCACACTGAGGTTGTCACTACCAATGTACAGGGCATCATGGGTGTCCGCAGGTAGGGGCAAGGGGGGGCACTTGCCCTCCCCTGGAAAATCAAAAATTTGAAAAAACGAAGAAAAAATAAAGAAAAAACAAAGAAAAATTAACATCAACATTTCTTCACAGTTCATCCAGTGTTACTCCTATTTACATGCAGTAGATAGGCTTTAGAAGTGCCATTTCCAGCGATGTGGGAGGCTTTGGGGGCCAAAATTTTCTTGCACTCCGTGCCAACCCGTTCTTGCAAGGAGCTTTTTTCCCCCCTAAAAAATTTTTGCCCCTCCCTGAATTTTTTTCTGCGGACGCCCATGCAGGGCATACTCTTAAAACACCAGTGTTAAATTTAATCAGGATCGGTGCTGTATCTCTGCCCACAATGCTGGTTAAATTTTCCATGAAATCTTGTTTAAATTGAAGCAAATCCTAGTTTAGCCAGGATCTGAGTTAGTTTAACCAGGATTACATCCAACAATTAACCATGATTGTGTAAGGGGAAATACAACACCGATCCTGGATAAATTTAACCACGGTGTTTAAGAGTGCATGAAAATTTTCTGCAGCCAGCTTGATGACATGTTGTAAGGAGTTTTCACTTATTCTCTTGTGGAATTTTACTGATTTTGTTTCCTTGGTTGCAGTTTGATTAGGCATTTAGGCAACTTATTTTTCAAAAACCTCATCAAGTACTTTGCACACAGACTGATACTCTTGGTGTTTAATGTTTACCTTGTATTCAAAAAGCCCCCAGATAGAATCCTGTTGAAACCATGTGGAAACTTTCAGATGACTTCAAATTTGTTGATAGTAGTAGGGTTATGTGTGTCTGAACATAGAGATGTCAGAATGAAGAGGTGTTGATTTTGTCAGAGCACTAGCAGGAAGAGAAGGCAAATCTTGCTTGTGGTTATATTCTCAATCAGCTTTGTATCCAAGGTTCCTGGAAGTGCCCAAGTGACTTGCTGACCCTGAATATCTTTACTGTAGTATACTAGTTACCCCACATGTTCCTTTTCTTTGAGTGTGCCATGAGTGCTCTAAAATGTTAGTGACATAATTGTCAGATCTCTTGTGATAAAGATCCTGCCAGAATGAAAATTGTTTGCTAATTATCTTAAAATATTGTAAGAAAATGAAGTGGTAATATGAAAAATGAATTATTAAAGACTGTGTAGCTTCTCTTTGATGCTACTGGCACATGGTGGCTGGTACAATGTTAATTAATGAAAAGTCACACACATTTAACAAGCAGAACATTATGTTAGGAGACAGGGAAAGTTCAGATGAAGAAACATATGCAAGAACCACATTAAGTGTTGTAATCTGCTTATCAACTATGCATGTGCAAACATTCTCAGTATTGACTCATGAACAGGCAAGCTGAATTTTAATCCTTACCTCAATCATATCCATAATCAGGTATGACTGATTTTAAAACCATGACAATATCTTTGTTTCTGAATGATATATGATACAAGGAAACAACTTCTTGCCTTACCTTTTGTAGTATGCAACATTTTTGTTTAGAAATATTATGTAAAGGATACTTGTAAGGGAAATTAGAGGAGACTTGCAATATTTTTTACTAATGTTCTAAACTGTGGTGAAGTAATGTTGTTTGTATGTTTCATAACATTCATGGATTATGATTAGACAATCTTAAACCAGCAAAACTATTCCTTCACAAAGTATGTCATTTACTTTAAAGAATTTTCCATTTTTGGTTTCGATGATTAGAGAAACCTATGCATTCATGATGGCGTGTGTGTGTATGTATGTGTGGGTGTGCGCGTGTGTGTGTATGTGTGTGTGTTTGTGACGCTTTGCTCATTAACACGATATCTCAAGAAGGGAAACTCTGACAGTTCTCAAACTTGGTACATAGATGCCCCATATTGAGAGGGAGAACCCTATTGTTTTTGGTGGGGGTCAAAGGTCACCTGGGGTCACCAGGGGTCAAACCCTGAAAACCTTGTTAACACAATATCTTGAGTTAGGAAGCTTGGATGAATTTCATACTTTGTACGTAGATGCGTTGTGGTATGAGGAAGAACCCTATCATTTTTGGTGGAGGTGAAAGGTCACCTGGGGTCACCGGGGGTCAAACGCTGGAAACTTCGTTAACACGATATCTCAAGAAGGGAAGCTCTGACAGTTCTCAAACTTGGTACATAGATGCCCAATATTAAGAGTAAGAACCCTATTGTTTTTGGTGGGGGTCAAAGTTCACCTGGGGTCACCAGGGGTCAAACTTTGAAAACCTTGTTAACACAGTATCTCAAGGTAGGAAGCCTGGATGAATTTCATACTTTGTATGTAGATGTGTTATGGTAAGAGGAAGAACCCTATCATTTTTGGTGTAGGTGAAAGGTCATCTGGGGTCACCAGGGGTCAAACCCTGAAAATCTTGTTAACACAATAACTTGGGTTACAAAGCTTGGATGAATTTCATACTTTGTATGTAGATGGGTTGTGGTAAGAGGAAGAACCCTATCATTTTTGGTGGAGGTCAAAGGTCATCTCGGGTCACCAGGGGTCAAACCCTGAAAACCTTGTTAACCTGATATCTCCAGGTAGGAAGCTTGGATAAATCTCATACTTTGTATGTAGATGCCTTATAGTTAGAGAAAGAACCCTATCATTTTTGGTGGGGTTCAGAGGTCATCTGGGGTCACCGGGGGTGAAACCCTGCAAACCTTGTTAACACGATATCTCAAGGTAGGAAGCTTGAATAAGTTTCATACTTTTTGTGTAGATGCGTTATAGTAAGAGGAAGAATCCTGTCATTTTGGTGGAGGTCAAAGTTCATTTGGGGTCACTGGGGGTTAAACTCTGAAAATCTTGTTAACACGGTATCTCCAGGTAGGAAGCTTGGATAGATTTCTTACTTATTATGTAGATGCCTTATAGTGGGAAGATGAATCCTATCGTTTTTGGTGGAGGTCAAAGGTCATCTGGGGTCACCAGGGGTCAACGTCTGAAAATCTTGTTAACATGATATCTCCAGGTAGGAAGCTTGGATAGATTTCATACATGGTAAATTGATGTGTTATAGTGAGAAGATGTACCCCATTGTTTTTGGTGGAGTTCAAAGGTCGTCTAGGGTCACTGGTGGTCAAACACTGAAAACCTTGTTAACACAATATCTCAAGGGAGAAGCTTGGATAGATTTTATTCGTAGTATGTGGATGTGTTATGGTGAAAAGATGGACCCTATTGTTTTTGGTGGAGGTCAAAGGTCATCTGGGGTCACCAGAGTTCAAAAAGCAAAATTTCCCTAGAATTCCCAAGAGTTTTACATGGGTTCACCAGAGGTCAAAGAGCAAAATTTTCCAAGAATTCCCAAGATCGTTATCTGGGGTCACCAGAGGTCAAAATGCAAATTTCCAAAGAATTCCCAAGACTAGGAATACAAAACTGTATTTTTCCAGCATGTTAAGATAGCATTTTACCATTGACTGAAAGATATGGGACATCATGGCTTTATTTGGAATAGAACATATATCATCGAAACCTCAATGCATTTTTGCATTCTGGTTTTCAAAGTTGTGGAAGTTTGTGTAAAGGTTATTTTCCTATACTCCAGTGTTTTATGTCGTTTTATCCTTGATTCATTGCAGAATGTCAATTCTTCAGCATAATTTCCAGGGTACACCGGCTGTGCTTGCAGCTGCTGTCTTTGGTGGTCTGGGCCTACTCTGGTTGTACCGTAAACTAAGGAGAAGACAGGCATTGGCATCTTTACATGGGAAAGTTGTTTTAATCACAGGTGCCAGTTCTGGTATAGGAGAAGGTGGGTGATACATACCTCATAAATAAGCTTCTACTCTTGCCAGTGTAGATTCCTCATCTTGCTTTACAGAAAATTTTTGAATCATGTGTGCATCAACATATTCAGTTCTAGATTAATAAGATAAGTTAAATGTTATTCAGGGTAGGCAAGTTACCTGGCCTCATCAAGGCTCTATACATACCTAAGAAGATCATGGATGAACACTAACAAGATTCAGTGCTACAGTAAGTGTTCAGAGGATAATAGAGGCAGGGGTGTACAAACCCTACTCCTAGGACCACCATTCCATATACCCATCTGAGGTATACACGAGCCAACCCTCAGTCTTGAACCACTTTTCTAAAAGCTGAAAGAGGTTGAGTGTCCTTGCTCTGCACCACTGCCTGACAGCTGTGCAGAGTAACCTGAAGCTGATGTGACGTGAAAGAGATAACAAACCAGAGTCAGGCAATCAGAAACTGTTTCAAATTTGTCAATTTTTTAACCTTCTCAACATGACTATAAACAACTTTGCTGAAGAAGCATTAAGGACCCAGAAAATTTTTAGGTGGTTCCACTGGGATATGATCTGGATTATTTGTATATTGATTTTGCCATTAAACAATGACAAGATGTATATGTTGAAGTTATGAAAGTTGACCCATAATGTGCTTCTCTCTCTCTCTCTCTCCCTTCTCTATGAATGCCCATGCTGGATGACAGATTTCTGTCAATTCTACATCTAAACATAAGGTGTCTGTGATATTGTACCACATCTCATGTGAATTATTGACTAAAATGAAAAATGTTTCCTCTTTCTGATGTTTTGCTTGCAGCTTGTGCACATGCTTTTCATCAAGTTGGATGTAAAGTCATCCTAACAGCCAGGAGATTGAATGAATTGGAGAGAGTGAAAACTGAAATTATTGCCCAGTCAGCTGTAAGTAATTCATCGTATGGGTGGATTCAGCATAGGAGAGGGTAGCAATGGGGTGGTCACTTTTATGAACAAGGCAAAGTGTTAATAGCATGGTAACTTGAATAATTATGATTGGGGACTAATATGCATAAGTGTATGAGACTATACTTTCAATTATAAGGAGGGTTTAGCAAGTTTGCGGCCCAAAATTTGAATGCTAACATGTCGAAAGTTTGCTTGAATTATATGTATTACGTGAAAATAGCAAATATGCGCAAACGGAGTAATGAATCCTCCTCCCTACCTTGGACACATGTAAGAAAAATCTTCATTGTACACCTGTGGTAAACGAGTTTTATTGTGCAAGAAAATAACATCATACTTAAAGGGGCTATGGCATCCCCCAAACATATTTAGGAATATCCTTCACTTTTGAATACAATTGGTGACTGCACTTTGATTGACACTCATTCAAACAACAACTCAAACAGCAACCCCATTTTGGTTGGTCAATGATGACTTGTGCAGTCAGTTGTATTCCCAGTTAAGTTCACACACAGTCATGTGCCAGTATGGCCAGTAAGCAGTTAAAACTCGGTGCAGGCTACTGTACTGTGGCTCTGTGTTGGAGGTACTCTAGACAGGTTTTTTTTTTTTTGAAATTGGAGGAAGGGCTAGAAGTAAACTTACCTGGGAGAATTTTTACTGTCTGGGGTGAGATTATGGAGCCTTTAATGAAGCTGATATGCAGTAGGAGCTTGTGGCTCACAACCAAAAGTTGGTGAGTTTAAGTCCTCCAACGGTTGCTGCTATGTGTCAGTGAGCAGGACACTTTACGCCTGCTCCAGTCCACCCAGCTGAATGTGGGTAGCAGCTTCAGCTAGGGGTTGTCCAGCAATGGACCAAAACCCTATCCACTCTCATCTACTTCTCATCTTGGAAACTGGGTTTACACAGTATCCTGATGGGCCTTGAAGGCACTTAAGGGAAAACCTGAACTAACGTAGTGAAGCTAAAGATACATCAGCCTTTATAGTGAAGCCAGGGGTAATTACCCTGTCCAGACACCAGAAAGGCTTAATTTTCTTTGAGAAAGTTCTACTCTACCAAACATTACACAAAGGCAATTTAACCAGGAGGCCACAGGATTCAACCTCCTGGAGTTTTCTCTGGTTTTACTCTGGCCAATACTGTGCAGGCTCCCTCCACATCCCCCTCCCTCCCCATCCCAATCCATTTTAGAAAATGTCCCTGTAAGTTCCTATAATCCTATGCCATTACATGCTTAAAGACAGCTTAGCTAGGACAGGAATTGTAAGTCAAAGGCTATTGAATATCACCTGAGACAAACTCATTGAAGTGTTCCTTTATTCCGGGAAGGGTGTCAACTCTTCCATTGTATCCAAGGACATCTTAAGACACTGCATCCTGATTTATCATGAAAATGGGACATCATACACCATGCAGGCTATGTGTACAGTATGTTATGCACATATAGTATAGCTTTCTGGCTGTTGCGTTGCAATTCATTTTTGATTCCTTGCCGAAGGCAGGCAAGGAATCTCTGTGATGGTGATGTCGGTGTATGTGTGTGCGTATGTAAGTGTGTGTGTGTGTGTATATGTGTGTAACAACAATCTTGTTAGCACTCTAGTTTTTGAAGGGAAAGGGCAAGACACTTCAAAGTTGGTTTGTGGGTAAAGCATATAAAGATCTCAGCTGGGATTGGTTTTGGTGTGGTTCAAGGTCATCTGAGGTCATCAGCAGGTGAAATATGGACAAACCATGTTTGCGATATCTCATCAGTTATGTGTTATCTGAACTTTGGACATGGTGAATAAAGTGCTACTTCTTGAGTTATAAAAATTTCCAAAGATTTATTGGAGGTCAAAGGTCATACTGGGTCATGACAGGTCATGGAGTAAAAAGTTTGTTAGCACTCTAATTTTTGAAGGAAACATGCAGGATACTTCAAACTTGGCACATTGATGTATTATGCAAAGATCTCCTTTGGGATTGTTGTTGGTATGGGTCAAAGGTCATTTGAGGTCATTGTGAAGCAGAAAACTAGAAAAGCACAGTGCTGTCTATAACTCAGGCACTACATGTTGCATGAAATTCAAACTTGGTTGGAAGTTACTGCATTGAAGTTTACTAATGTTTTCATTATTTCTTAATTGGAGGTCACACGGGGTCAGGAACAGTCATATATGAAAGGTTTATAAATGCTCATGAAAAATTGGTTGATAGTTACTGCTTTTAATGTTTAGTAATATGTTTACTTTCCCTAGAGGTCATGGTGGTGGTGGTGGTGGTGGTGGTGGGGGGGGGGGGGGTCATGCATGGTTAGAGTGTGAAAACCTTGGTAACACAAATTTTTAAATGGAATATATCACTTACTCTGTTGCTGGGGTTGTTTTTTGTGCGGGTCAATGATGATTTGCACATTGTATGTTGCAGGATAATATTTTATTCAAACTTAATTTTCTGCCATTCACTTGTTCCTATGATCTTATTGCTTTTGATAATCATTTTGAACAGATCTGTTTGTAGTTACAACATGTTTTATGGTTGAGAACTGGAGTTGTTGCATAGAAACAACTATTGCACTTTAAGACAGATTTAATAACAATTCCCCTCTCTCCTGACATAAAACTGTCACAACTCACAAGGACAAATCACCTTTGTAGTCTGATGCTGCTGGCCTTTGACACCAAACTTGATGGTGGTCTGTCAGAGTCAAAACCAAATTAGTACCCAAGAGAAATATCCTTGAAAATTTGTCCAGTGCAGTGTTGACAGCCCTGAAGTGTTTGGATGAATGTCAGTATAATGATGGCATAGTTTTTGGAAGGGAAGATATGGATGCAACTGTATACAGCAATTGAAAATATAAGTCAGGTAATCCCTTGCTGTGAGTGAATCTCTGCTGTCCCTAGTCAGCACCAATTACCTGGGCATATCATTTAGGGTGAGCTGTGTACTTACTGTCATTGCTAATGATGGTAATTGTTCTTTAGGGAATACAGTACACATTCCATTTCCCTGTCAACCCACCCTCATAAAATCACAGTACTGTCAATCAATCATATCTTTGACAGTGGGGCTTTTTGACTCTATTGAAAATCTTTTGAAACCTCAATGTATTTTTTGCATTCTGGTTCTTGTGAAGGATAAGAGTGGCGCACTCCAAAGTGAATGTGTAAGATCAATGTGTAAAGATCTCACTTGGGATTGCTTTTAAGAGAGGTCAAAGGTCAGTTGAGGTCACCAGCTGGCAAAATGTAAAATCTTTTGTAACCACATTATCTCAATAAGGGATGCATGAAGAAACTTCATGTCATACATTTACTTTATTGTTTACGCAAGCCTACCATGGTATCCTTATTGGTTGCAAGGAAGATTTAAACTTACAGTATGCACTCAAACCTACTCCATCTCTTAATTTGGCAAGGAATCACTACGCCTCTTGGCGTTCTTGTTCCACATTCAAAAGTTGACAGTTTTAGTACTTGGCAACGTAATGGCAACGTAATCATTGTGGAACATAACTAGTTAATATGAATAAGAGGTCAACTACATCTGAGATCACCATTGTTTGGTACCACTTTAATGCACTTCTTTTATGTTTCATCCAGCAACCTGGTCAGTTTTGACCTTCTGTACTACCAATGGTCAGTGAGCTGATAAGGAAGACATCTTTGTTAGAACTGGAGGTACCATTGTACAGACTGACAGACTTAGGTCATTTTGTAATTTTTATATATGAATCACACATTGTCTGCTTTACTAATGGGGGGAGGGGGGGGAATGCATATTAGCAGCTCATACTATGAAAAAGTTAAATAGTTCAATAAGTTTTGTGAAGTTATATTCCTAGTGTTTCCTTGTTAAAAGTGTTGTTCTTCTTTTATCAGAAAGGAAAAACAGATGCACCAAAGGTCCTTCAGTTAGATGTTAGTGACCTTGAGTCAATACCAGAAAAGATGAAGGAGGCCCTTGCATTCCATGGTAGAATCGATGTACTGGTCAACAATGCTGGTATGAGCTACAGAGGGTCAGTTAAGGATACCAAGATGGAAGTGCATCAGAAAGTAATGCTTGTGAACTATTTTGGAAGTGTTGCAGTTACAACAGGTGGGTATATTGGTCATGGTGGGTCAGTCAATCAGTTTTCAATATCAGCATTGTCCAAAATTCCTCATACTTGTCAAATACGGCCTACCATTGCCAGCAAAGTTGACTGACTGCAGGTAATGCAGAATAATTATTGCTCCCACTGACAAAGGTCCCTTATATTTGATTATGTTTTAAACAATCAAATTTTGAACACAAAGTGATGTGGAATGCAAAAAAGGCAAAAAATAATTATGACAAACATAGTTTTTACAGTAATGAGTCAAAAACATTACAAATTGCTGTTTGAGAGTCTCCTACACATGTGTCTCTAACGATTTTGGAAATTTATGCAGAATTTTTACTCTAGATACCCCCCCAGTTCATTACAGCTTTTCTTCAGCCCACGCTCATGTAGTGTGTAGAAAGCATTGGTCATTCAGAAGAGCGAAGGCTCGAATTTTAGGAATAAAATCTCTCTGTTTTAGAAGTCTTAAAATTTATTTGTGATATGATCAGTCACAAAAATAAGTAACAAAATATTTTCGGGGACTTTGTCTGCAATTTTTGGCCTTTTCGGAATTATTTTGGAAATGAGTTGACACACTGACTTATCGACCGTGTACCGTACTTGAGGCAAATATGTGGAACCCTGTTTTTCCAAATTTTTTCATTATCCGAACTACCTTCGGTCCTGATGTGTTCGGATAAACGGGCGGGTTTTACTGTATTTAATGGTGATGTCCTACAGGCGTCTGATGGAGCTACCAAGAATGCTGATATTGGTCTGGATGAAAATGATCAAGACAGAAAGTAATATTATGGTGGCATTATTGCAGTTAATAATTATACAAAGCTGTATTATGAGCACTTTTGAAACAATGATGATAAACATGATGAAAGTCGTGAAGTAATATTACGGCAGGGCTGTTGCAGTAAACTAGGATACAAACTTCCATAACGAACACTTTGTTGAAACAAAGATCACATCTTTATCATAATCATCTTGTGCCCTTTTGGCTTTCCATATAGTGACACTTCCACTTACTTCAACTGCTCGCTCAACATGATACTGCATTAGTTTGATGCTAACATTGGTGGCTGTGTATACATTTCTTAAATGAGTAACTTGAAATTCTTTTCTGCTAATTGCTTTCAGTTCTTGCTGGCAGTGTGAAAGCTATATTAAATACTTCATTTCAACTTTGAGTCCAGTGCAAACATCTTGTGTATATCTTTTCAAAATATAATGAATTACTGTTGAGGGTATAAACATGCTTTGAAAATTGAAAAGGAAGTGAAGCAAAATACTAGGACATAATGATTTTGCCATTTAATGTAACAGTAACCTACTGCTTCCTATATCCATGGTGTACAGGCCTTGCTACAAAGTAGAATCCAAGGAATCTTTTGTGCACTGGATGAAACTTCATGAACAATCATAAGCACGGGACTATGTACTATATCATCATGCTTTGCTGACACTTTCAAATAAGTCATTCACTTTATCTAGACCAGAAGGAAAATCCCTGGAAATTCTTGTTCATGCTTGGTGGATGTAACAAATCCCAGTTACACTCCTTTTCAAAAGCAGGAACACTTCACTTGTGTTCATATTCATGACATTGTGACAGAACCGCAAGTAATGGTCAACACTGACATATATTCACCACAACAAAATAATCAAGAAACAAACATTTCATTCTTGCACTCACTGTTTCAGGAGTAGCATTAAGTATTATTGGTTCCAGGCAAAGCCTGGAACCGTAGTTGGCGCTCACCTGTTGAGCATGCAATAAACCTGCCACCAACCCCGACTGTGACTACTTTTGATATCTGTTGCCGGCTTTGGCATTAGTTAAGTGCACCGTACATGCGATGGCAAAATGCTCTCTGTTAAGCCGAAACTGTATGAAATAGTTTTCAAAGGTTTGCTTCTAATATTTCATATCCATCGCCAGCTTGGGAAGTATGCCCAAACGCACCGTACATGAGACTTCCACAAGTTGCATTCGCGGTGTGTAAGTCAAAACCGCGCTAGCGTCATTCAGTCAGATTGTGGTGTCATAGGAAATTCCACTGTCATCTGCATGCACTGCAGTGATTTCGCGTCTGGCAGAAGTACAGTATACATTAACTACATAAATTCATTTTTATTTTGTAATGTGGGTAGAAATATTGTTATCCTAACTTAAGTATTAGGCAAAACTTCACTATCTTGCTAAGCCAACGAGCCAATACTTAGTGGCTTGCCTACCTTTTAGCCTAACTTTGCTGCACTAACGTAGTTCTAGACTACTTACAAAGTTCCATCATTCCTTGTGTTAATTTTGCACTTCCTGTACATAGTTAGGCAAGCTTAATTGCAACGATGTGTGCACGCGCATACTATGCTAAGTTGAGGCGATCACCACCTGGAACCATTCACAAGTTTTCCTTTGACTTTGGAACTTAACATCTGATTGTCTGGAGAATTACACAGCTCAAAGTTAAGGAACCCTTTAAAAATGCATTTCTGAAATACCTGTACAGGCTGTACAGGTGGAGAAAGTCCATGTTTCCTTGCAGTTGACATATTTTCAAATTTGTGACATGGCAAATTTTTTATGTGTGTTTTAGCATGGTATTTAAGTGAAACCCAACAACTATAGCTGAATTTTAAATTAATGCAAAACAACCTCTTTGTTTTGCTTTAGAATGCCACAGTTATGTTTTGAAACAGTATGAAAGATTCTTGCAATGGAGACAGGACAAGATTTGTAACATTTAGTACCTTTGTCAAAGTAAGTTTGGGGTAACTGCTTATTCCCTTTAAACTGAAAACTGGTACACCATAACTACTTTATTTTTTGCCTGTTTGCTTTTCAGCCATTTTACCTCATATGATTTCCAAGAAGTCAGGAACCATAATTGCTGTGAGCAGTATTCAAGGGAAACTTGCAGTTCCATTTAGAACAGCATGTAAGATTGGCAACATCCTTTTAAATACCTTTCACATTATAGACTACTGTACTTGTAAATTTAGTGACTATTATCATCACTGTAGTAACATGTTTACCAGGTTTGGGGGGGGGGGGGGGGAGATAAACATATGAATATTGAAATTGAACCTGGGTGACAGACCTGGCAATTTTACAAACTGGGATGATAGCAGTATCTGAAAAAATGATATTGAGGCCTTGTGGGCATTTTGTATGGCACTAATGTGTGGGAGAAACCAATAAACTTAAAAAGGCCTGTTTACTTGTCAGAATTTAATTTTGGAACTCATTTCCTCTCAATTGCTATTCCATATGGCTTCAAATTGTCACTGTTTTTATCAACCTAGGAATTTATCTAATGACTTAACTAAGCTTGCTTGTGTATATGTTGCCCAGATACAGCTTCAAAGTTTGCCATGCAAGCCTTTTTTGACTCCTTGAGGGCTGAAGTTGCACAGTATAACATCCGTGTAGGAGTTAGTAGTCCAAGCTACGTACAGACAAACATTTCAGTCAATGCAGTTCGTGGTGACAACAGCCAATATGGAGGTAAGTCTTTGGCAACATAGATTAATATCATCAGAAATTTGAAAACGACTTACGCTACTAGTATTACTATTAAAAGCAGACACTTATCACCCCAAATACATTTCAGGTTTGAGACAACCCAAATTCACAATTGGTGGCTGCCTTTTGATTGATATGAAGAGTGGGGAAATTCAGATTATGCCTTCAGTTATAAGCCTCAGTGATTGGTCAATGATTTGTTCAGATCAATGAAATTTGAGATGTTGTGTACTGGGCAGAATATGGACTTGGATGATTACTCTACAGACCATTGTGTGGGATGTCCAAAAGATTATTTTTGTTCTGGAATTTTATGTGGAGAGGCAGCAGGTGGGGGTGGGGGCTGAGTGGGTGCTAAAGTACAATTGGATGGTGGAATTTCAACTGTCTAGGACAAGAAATTGGCACTTTAAAGATGTATGCAGCTGATTCTTGAAGGCACATGTTGCAGAAAAATTGAATAACATTTCATTGAGAGCATAAGTGTGTATACACTGATCGATCGCCAACCCATGCCTTTGGTAGCTTCTTAATAAAACCTGTGTTTAATGGTTCTGACATGTGCGTATGGCCTAATAAAAAGCCTCTGTCTTTCACAATCTGTGTGATATAATGCATCTTAATGCAATGCCATACAAGTGTTTGCTAGGCCTTTCACACTACAGGTAATGTCTTTTTCATCTCTCAGCAATACTCCAATGTCCAGGTACCCTGCAAAGTGGACTTGGTTTGCTAACCTGCTCCTTTAAAGGGGCTCATTGAGTTGGTTCACTAAATTCATGATTTTTTTCACACCCATTGAAATGTACTCACACCTTGATGGTACATGGTCAAACTAAGAGATTCGGCAGATCTGATACATAACTGAAGTGGCAGTGGTAGGGTAATTAATGATTAAAATCATTTATTACACATTTTGTGACCAGATAATTTTTACCATTAGCTATGTATCATATGCAACCCATGTCCATCGAAACAACAATTTCTCACATTTTTGGTAACTATAGGAAGTGATACATGAGTAATGAGGCTAATTAGAAACATTATCATGCAATGATTTGCTTCAAACTCATCACATAATAATCGATATGAACTCAGTAAGCCTCTTTAGGGCTTCACAGTTAGGAATATGACTGAACAAGAAATAAGCCACACTCCCTGCTACATATGCATATGCCCAGTTTGTCATGTGATTGAAAAAAGTGGCAGTTCTCTCGTGATTAGTTACTCAAAAATAATCCGTGGTGGCAAGTGGGTAAAGTTGCAATATTGTAGCTCAATTTTGTCACGTAGCGTAGTGACACATCATATCGCGCCTAGTGCAAAAGGGTCTAAATAATGTTTTCAAATTTTTTCCACTGTATGTATTGTGGTGTGTTATGTAGTGTCAGAGCTAGTGTTGAAGTGCCTCAAATGCTATGTAAATCTTTAATGGTTAAGTAATTTTATCTCACCATACTTTATTGAAGGCAGACGCTCATTTTTGGAACAATTTCGAGTGATCATGTGAGAAGCCTTATTTTACAATATTTTACTTGCAATTAAATTATGCTAGGAAATTCACTTTATCGGCTCATACCAGACAAATTAGGCAGATATTTATTGTTCATGCAACAATTCTTTCATGAGTCCTCATGTCTCACAGTAAAGCAAAGAAGATCGGAACCAGTTTTTATAGGGAATAGGAAAAATAAATCATAAAACAGTTTAATGTCCCCAACATAAGTTTTTCTTACATCATACAAATTCTGCTATATGATAGAAATCTGTCTATCTGTCTTTGCAGTCACAGATGCTAACATAGCTAAAGGAATGTCAGCCGAGTATTTAGCTGATGAAATTGTCCTTCAGGCTGCCACAGGTGAAGAAGATGTTATTGTAGGACCATTCATTCATCGCCTTGCTCCTCATTTGAATGTCCTCTTCCCAGGGTTAATGAGGATGGTCATGAAATTAAGGGCCAAAAAAGGTATTGAGTAGCAGAATTGGCTGCTTTGTCTACTGTTTACAAGTAAGGCTGTGATTCCACAAATCTCTTTATCACGTGCAATTGAATGATGAAATAAGTGTGATGCAAGAGGAGAATTTGAGGGTAATGTGTGAATTGTTTGAAGTTCTGTGGATTGTATCAGCTCTTTGCCACCAGCATATTTTGATGAATTAATAATATCAGCTGTGTAAGTTATTTAAATAGATTGACCAATCATGGTTCATGGTGAATATAGTATAAATTAAAGCAATATAACAATGGTACTAAAGTATTCAAGCCATCATGATTGGACAAAATACATGAAACCAAGTTTCTTACAAAGAGATTGACTTTGCCTGTGCAAACAGGTTGCCACAAAGCTTTCACTCCCCAATTATATATCTGGAAGCCTGCATCCTTGAAAAGTTATGGACTTAAAAGTCATGGAATTCTCTTTTCACTTTCCACATGTGGAAATCATGAAATTTTATGTTCACTTTCCATGTGGGGAAAAGTCATGAATTTTACTTTCTAGGTGTGGAAAATCGTGGAATTTTTTATTCACTTTCTAGGTGTGGAAAAGTCATGGAATTTTATATTCACTTTCTAGGTCTGGAAAAGTCATTGAATTTTCTCTTCACTTTCCATGTGTGGAAAAGTCGTTGAATTTTATGTTCACTTTCAATGTGTGGGAGAGTCATGGAATTTTATATTTTCTTTCCATGTGTGGAAAAGTCATGGAATTTTATAGTCACTTTCCAGGTGTGGAAAAGTAATGGGAATTTTCTTTTGAAAGCAAAGAAGTCATGGAATTTTGTAAAGACTGTTTAAGTACTTTTAAATGCATGAGCGATGCATATTTCATCCTGGATTCTTTTCTTCAAAGAAAAGATCATGGAATTTTCATAATTGGATAATAGCAAGGTCATGGAGATAAAATGGAATTTTTTGTCCTTAATTTGTAGGAACCCTGTAATACATGGTAGCGCTAATGCAACTTTTGTTACTTTCTACAGGTTGACTTTGGTATTATTGCTGTCAGCTAGGTATTCCAAAAAATGTACTCATAAATGGTGTTATGGGGTATAGCAACAGTCTTTATAATAGTACTTGTGTAAGAAAGTAAATGTTTGTTTTGCTGAGGTCTTGAAGGTGGCATTACTGATGTGGACAGATATCATGTACTTGTGTGTCATCTGTGAGGAGCAGATACATTTGAAACAGGGTTAAATTTTTATGTAGGCAAAATTGAGTTTTAGCTGAAAGCCATGTGTACAAAATTGTTTAAAGAAGGTAAATCTCCCATAATTATTAGCTCAATCTGCAAAGTGTGGGTAGAGCTTATGTGGTACTGTAAGGGGAGAAAATGCCTGTCTCTCTGTTCAAAAGCTTTCATCTTCTGCAATTGGTAGTGATTGTTGGGAAATTTGCAGTGAAGGTGCCATATTAGGATGGCAATACATTTTGTTCCTAGCTGCATGATTGGACAAAGAGAAGTGGTAATTTGTGGCCATTTTTTATCATTTTTCATGGTGTTTTAGAGGCCTCCATTCTTTTTGGAGTCTCACTCCTTGGATAATGTGGTTATATTACATAAGAGTGAGCTTAAATTAGTTTTATCTAGAGGGGTATGCTCAACAACTTAAATGAACAGCCTCAAGGCAAAGGCCTGCATGAGACAAGTTCTCGGTTACTTTGCTTTGATCGCTATTCTTAGGCATTGTTAGTATTTCTAGTTGTTGCGAGTGTCACGTGTGTCCACTGCGTACACAATTAATGTATCATAATGACCGAGTTCCCAGAATGGCTAACTCATCCTCCAGCAATTGTAGTATCTTTCCTTGCTGTGTGAGGACATTGCATAGAGAGGGGTCATTTTTAATCCAGGGAGTTGCTATTTGGCTCATCACCACTTGTTTCCCTGGTCTAGCTGGAGTGGTAGTCTTAGTAGGGAGTTGCTATTTGACAAATAGAATGTCAGACAGCAACTCCCTGGTCTAAGAATATTAAAGACAGACAGTCATCACCCCAAAGTATATTTTTAGTGTATGTATATCAAAATTCTCAGTTGGTGACTGCTCTTTGATTGACATCAAAGTTTGAAAATTTGAAAGATGCAGAGTAGCTCACATTCCACACAAGGCAGAGAGAGTACTTTTATTACATTTTATAGCCTTGTATGCTCACCAGGACATGGCCTTAAGCAATAAAACAGGTTTATTCTTGCACAAGGAAGAGCCTCATACAGTTATGGGAGGAGCTAGAAGATGAATAGTTGGGAGAATTGGAACTGTCTGGGATCATGAAAATTCCCCTTTAAAGTGAAGAGATTTGATCTTTGTTCACTCAAGGCCCTGTGTCTACTAGGAATTCAACATTAGGGAATCAATTTTAGAATGTGGAATAATTTCAATTTTAAAATTGCACAAAACAGTACAACTTAGCAGCATTTAAACTTCAAATGGATGGTGTCATTTACATCCAATACTTTGTTTTTGCTCACCAGTTTCATTGGGGAAGACATTTGATAGCTTCTTCCCCCGCTGGTTATGCCACTGCTCTACACAAAGTGGTTGCATTTATGCACTATGGCTCTAGTTTCTGATCTCTCCCCATATGGGCAGTGTTATGTAGGGGGATGAACTAGCTATAAAGATTTATCCCTAAAACGGTCCAACTGCTTGGTGAACAGTGTTTAGGTGCTGGCCAGCCCAACATGAGTTTGGGTGTGTATAAAGTATGGACCATGATTGTGTTCAAATGAATTAAAAACTGAACAGGTCGTAACATTAGAAGGGTTGAGCAATTGCAGCAATGCTGCTCTAGTACAGTGTGCTTAGAGGTTTGGCATTAACTTACAAAGTAACCAAAGAAAATGTGCTACTAGTTAAGAAATTTTTATTGGCTACAGTGAATTCATTCAGTTTTTAGATGTGTCAGCTAACAGGATATAAGGTGGCATCAAATGTTCAGGAAAGTACTTTAAATTGTATTCATTTGATTATGAATGACTGAAGGGTGTGCTTCATGAAACCAGTGATGCAAAAAATTGTGTATTAATACTTTACATTGAGTGGTCACTTTATACATTGCCATATACATTGCCTTTAGCTGCCAAGCTGTTCCATTTTGCATAAATTATTCATTAAAGTGCAGTACATTTGTAATTGTTAATCAATTGCAACACAAACTTGAAAAAGTATCAAGTGACCAGAAGTGCCAAGACCATACAAATGAGTTAGGCGTACCAAAATGGCAGCCTCCTGCTTTAGAGTCTGTCATCTGCCTGTTTTGAATGTGAATCTGTAATATTTTAGACAACAGACTTCATCAATAAAAATGAATAAAAAAATTCTTCATGTAGTTTGTTACTTGCAGACTGTTTTCAAAACTTTCCAAAGTATTGTACCTAAAGTGTCAAATATCACTGTAAAGGTGTGTGGGAGCACTGAGGCAAGTCCATGTTTAACTGAAAAGACATCAGCCAACGGGCATTTTTTGTTGGTAACACTGTATATGCCAAATAGTGAAGGAACTGCAGTATATAGTTGTGAGATGCCTCTGGTGGAATCACTCAGTAATTGGTTTGAAATTTTTCACAAGGTGTGAAAAGATAAGCTTCATGCCAGTTACTAAATGCCAATGAAACTCCATAAATTCTTGACCAGAAAATTTCTTCAGGAAATTTTAGACCACCTTTGCTCAGTATGTACTGCATTTGCTATCAGATGTTAAGTGAATGACATCAGTTTAAGTACTTGGGACTCATTGATAAACTTTTACTGCATTTGCACTTTTAAAAGACCGATGGGGCCATGGATTTTCTGCGATCATGCGAAAACGCAGAAAAAAACGGAATTTACTTTTGTGCACGGAATTTCACAGAATTTAGCAAAATTCATCAGGCTCAAAATACATGTAAATTTTTGACAAAAAACAGTTATTGATTCCTTGCCGTAGGCAGGCAAGGAATCTATGCGATGGTGATGTCGTGTGTGTGTGTGTGTGTATGTGTGTGTGTGTGTATGTGTGTTTGTGACACTCATTGTAATCGCGATATCTCAAGATAGGAATGACCGATACTTTTCATATTTGGTATGTAGGTTTGTCATGTTGGAAGGAAGAACCCTATTGTTTTTGGCAGAGGTCAAAGGTCATTCTAAGTCACCAGAGGTCAAAGTCCGAAAACCTTGTAATCGCAATATCTCAAGATAGGAATGACCGATACTTTTCATATTTGATATGTAGGTTTGTCATGTTGAGAGGAAGAACCCTATTGTTTTTGGCAGAGGTCAAAGGTCATTCGAGGTCACCAGAGGTCGACGTCCCAAAACCTTGTAATCGCAATATCTCGAGATAGGAATGACCCATACTTTTCATAGTTGGTATGTAGACATGTTATGTCAAGAGGAAGAACCCTATTGTTTTTGGCAGAGGTCAAAGGTCATTCGAGGTCACCAGAGGTCGACGTCCAAAAACCTTGTAATCGCAATATCTCGAGATAGGAATGACCGATACTTTTCATAGTTGGTGTGTAGACATGTCATGTCGAGAGGAAGAACCCTATTGTTTTTGGCAGAGGTCAAAGGTCATTCCAGGTCACCAGAGGTCGACGTCCAAAAACCTTGTAATCGCAATATCTCGAGATAGGAATGACCGATACTTTTCATAGTTGGTGTGTAGACATGTCATGTCGAGAGGAAGAACCCTATTGTTTTTGGCAGAGGTCAAAGGTCATTCGAGGTCACCAGAGGTCGACGTCCAAAAACCTTGTAATCGCAATATCTCGAGATAGGAATGACCGATACTTTTCATAGTTGGTGTGTAGACATGTCATGTCGAGAGGAAGGACCCTATTGTTTTTGGCAGAGGTCAAAGGTCATTCGAGGTCACCAGAGGTCGACGTCCAAAAACCTTGTAATCGCAATATCTCGAGATAGGAATGACCGATACTTTTCATAGTTGGTATGTAGACATGTCATGTCGAGAGGAAGAACCCTATTGTTTATGGCAGAGGTCAAAGGTCATTCGAGATCACCAGAGGTCGACGTTCAAAAACCTTGTAATCGCAATATCTCGAGATAGGAATGACCGATACTTTTCATAGTTGGTATGTAGACATGTCATGTCGAGAGAAAGAACCCTATTGTTTATGGCAGAGGTCAAAGGTCATTCGAGGTCACCACAGGTCAAAGTCCAAAAACCTTCTAATCGCGATATCTCAAGATAGGAATTACCAATACTTTTCATAGTTGGTATGTAGACATGTCATGTTGAGAGGAAGAACCCTATTGTTTTTGGCAGAGGTCAAAGGTCATTCGAGGTCACCAGAGGTCGACGTCCAAAAACCTTGTAATCGCCATATCTCGAGATAGGAATGACCGATACTTTTCATAGTTAGTATGTAGACATGTCATGTTGAGAGGAAGAACCCTATTGTTTTTGGCAGAGGTCAAAGGTCATTCGAGGTCACCAGAGGTCGACGTCCAAAAACCTTGTAATCGCCATATCTCGAGATAGGAATGACCGATACTTTTCATAGTTAGTATGTAGACATGTCATGTTAAGAGGAAGAACCCTATTGTTTTTGGCAGAGGTCAAAGGTCATTCGAGGTCACCAGAGGTCAAAGTCCAAAAACCTTGTAATCTTGGTATCTCGAGGTAGGAATGGCTGACACTTTTCATAGTTGGTATGTAGATTTGTCATGTCAAGGGGGAGAACCCTGTTGTTTTTGGCAGAGGTCAAAGGTCATTCAAGGTCACCAGAGGTGGAAGTCCAAAAACCTTGTAATCGTGATATCTTGAGATAGGAATGACAGACGGTTTTCATAGTTGGTATGTAGATTTGTCATGTCAAGGGGGAGAACCCTATTGTTTTTGGCAGAGGTCAAAGGTCATTCAAGGTCACCAGAGGTGGAAGTCCGAAAACCATTTTTTTGTTTTGTTTTGTTTTTTTTTTCAATTTTTTGGTTATTCAAGTTTTGGTTCAAAGGTCATGTGGCATGAGCTGATGTGAGCAGGGGTGAAACTGTGACCACATCATAAAAAATGACGAAGTAGAGAAGTATAAATTTGATGGATGAACCTCAGTGTAACAAAGCACCCCCCTTTCGGCAAGGAATCACGAAGCCTTTTGGCTTTCTGGTTTTTCATTTTTATTAAAGAAGGTAGAATATTATATTCTACCTTCTTTAAGTTTACATACCTGGGTATGCTTAATTCTTTCATTTTCAGTTTATTCCTCTCCCTTTTCAAAGGAAATTTAAATTCTTTACACACAAAATAAGTACAAACTTAATACACAATTCACAACAATGTAAGTGCAATGGAAGGAGGAACCAGAGAGAAGTTTTCACTTTTCGGGCCTGGTCCCTGTTAAAATAACAATTAATAATGTAATAATTTATTGGCTTGTGGGTTGTTTAAATTGGTCTTTCATTGATGTGCAATATTTCTCTTTGGAAACATCAAGAAATACCAAAAGCATTTAAGCATTTTAGGCAGGGATGTGGGTTGGTGTGGGAAAATAGCCCCTACCTGCCCCCCTCAGGACAACATTTATATCAAGATTGTTTGCCAATTAAGGAAAATTGGGAGACACTTTTGAAGGAAGGAAACAGACATTCAAAGACCAGCTGGTGTATCAAAGTTATAGGGTGAATTGTGTATATGCCCTTTGAGCATTTATTTAGACTTTCCAAATGAGAGACATTTTAGGTGTGCGAACACCATCCGGGGGGGGGGGGAGGGAGAGGGAGTGTCCCCCTCCCTTTTGAAAAATTTTTGAGATAGTAAATGCAATAAGATGCTAAATGGTGCAATATATTTCAACCACCTCATCTGTCATTTGGTGCAATTGTGTGTTGTCATTTGGCCATATTCACCTTACAGTATTGCAAATTTAGCCGTGAAAATTCTTTGCTGTGATGATTGTTGTATCGGAGATCTTGAGTTTGGCCTTTTTGAGTAAGCAAGTTCAGTTGAGTCTGTCATGCATGTGATAAAAGTGAGCAGGGTGTGAGCGTGTGCGAAGCATCAAATGTGTGTGGCACACACGAAATGCATGTGAATTGGTAAGTCTGTCACTTTGACCCCTGTATCTAGAGAGTGAATCTCAGTTCTCTTTATATAAACTTCTCTGCGATTTTAACTATGCAAATCCAAAATCTCAGTGCTTACAAACAAAAGTGGCTTTGACGTGGTCTTTAATGAGCAATATCAGGCATTATTATTCATATGATGGTTGACATTAGTATATGCATTGTCTTGTTCACAAAGTAGTGACATTGCTCAAAGAGACTGGGAGTTGTACAAAGGAAACTCATTGTCAGGTGAAGTGAAACCAAAGGTTAATGTTATTATTTGCTATTCCATTGAATGTGGCCAAATAGGCTAATGGCTGGGAGAAAATTTGAACCTTCTTGTGCCTTTCACTTAAGTGTATCGAACTCCACCATTAACATGACATTGGTGCTTTATTTCTTCTACTGTACACAAAGTGTTTCCTTTAAGAAAAAAAAATAGTGGGCACCCAATTTTGGACATTGTGCAGTTACTGATTAAAATAAAATTTTCAAGATTTTTTAGATATCATGTGGTAAAGTTTTCTTTTAGTGCTTCTTGTTGTGTTTATGTACTTCTGCAGGCCTGTAGCAAGGGTTTGGAGAGCAGGGATCCAGGGGCCAGAATAGTTACGAGTCTGATGAGATTCAAGGTCATGGCAGCCCCACATCTAGAACATTTTGTATATTTTAGGATTTAAATGAAGCAGACTAGCTAAGTACCAAATTAGAACAGTTGAAATAGTTGTAAAAAATCATTAACAATTATGCCAATATGTTCAAAGGTGTGGGGAGGTCCTGGGTTTAGCAAAATCAGGAACTGGCCCCACCTACTTTCTCATATTGTTAACAAGTACATTAAAGGGAGAATACAGTCACCCCAATAAAGAATTGTATAGTAGACTATCCTATTTCTTGAATGGCTCTTGAGAATCATGTGACAGTATTTTTCTCACTCAGTTGTAAAATTTACAAGGAGCAACTGCTTGATTTACCTTGAATATGCAATATTTATGTTCTAAAATATCATGAAAAATACTTTGAAGCAAAATAAGAAGTTTGTGACATTAAGCTATTGTTTCAAAATAAGTTTGGGGAGACTGCTTCTGACCTAGAGTAAATGCAATTGCCTAAGGATGTTTTCATGCCATGACAAAGTTTTTGTTATAAACTGGTAATGTATAAGAGATGTAACGTTTTGCATTCCCCTTTGGAATACAATCTTCACATCGTGAAACATCAAGTACGAGGTAATCTGATGAGTGGTTGGTGAGATGTTGAGGAGTAAGGTTGGGGTTGCTGTTTGTGACCTTTAACCTGAGAATTAAAAAAATTATACAAAACTCAAAAATTGGAGGGATGGATTCATAATGGCAACACCACACAATTTATCATTTAAGAAATTTCAAATGATGGCTTCTTTCTAAATTTCAAGTGCATGAGTATGAGAAATGATGGATATAACAACAAAATGGTTATAATGCCCATTCAGTTGATGGGAAAAGCAACAACTGCCAAATCACTTCCAGCACACCTAAATTTGCCAGTCTCTCCTAAAAAAGACTCTTTTTTTAACAGAATCTGTGGCCTAGGTAGAAGGTAGGGTTGATGTCATCACTGAAGGTCCAGCCAGTCCAGTCCTTGAGTTCATCCCCCAGCCAAGGCTGTCAGTGTAAGGAAAAACCTTTGAAAATAGTCAGGGAACCATATTTCCTTCAATATTTCCATCCATCACACTCTAGAAGCTTATTAGGGGCCACACAACATATTTTTCATTGTCCATCAGCTAAACAAACAGATGTAACTCTGCATGTTATTTTCCAAGATTGCTGTGCATGGCTGATGCTTACAATATGTGGATACTGTATTTGAACTTCAAACTGAAAAACAAAAACAAATATTACTCAAAAATTTCAAAGGATGGATAATTCTTTTATTTCCAACATCACAAAATTTATCATTCAAGCAATTTCACAGGTTGGCATTTCCCAAATGAGTATGAGGGATGAGAAATAACTGTAAGATGATAACACCAATTAAAAAGATTTAAGAAATTCCATATCACTTTCAATGTACCAAACTTTGCTGGATAAAGAAAAACTTCTTTTCTTTGTTCAACAGGACATAATGTTTATGCACTTTGATATTGATTGTAAATTAGGGCAGAAAAAAACACCCATTTACTAATAACTGAAAGGTGATGAAAAGGTGGGGACTTGCTCTCCTGTTTTGCTCATGGAGGAATTAAAATTCAAGTTTTCAGATAAAGGTTTTCAACACTGAGAGGAACTTAAAAGTTAACCTTCAGTGTTGTCTGCATCTTCTGTTGCATATAAATTCCCCATCCTCCCAAAACTTTTTACCATAGGTACAATATGTTGAAGTCCTAAAGAAAAATACTAGTCATATGATCGAACGATGCCTGCCCAAGTAATGTTTACACTGTGGCTTATTTAAAAGGATTGCACAATAAATCTTACAGTGGCATCCCCTTCAGTTTCCTCTCTGAATTCATATACTGGTGGAAAATAATGGTTGAAAAAAACTAAACTTAACCAAATTAAAGAAGTAACATGATAAGATGTAGTCCCTCAGTTACACGTTCTTCTTATACCTATCTCATTCACATTATAATATAAAGATGTGCACTTCATGCAGTCTTTCATTAAATGTTCCCAGCCAGGGGTGTATCCAGGAATTTTCAATAGAGGGGTTGCAGGGTTTGATTGATTGCTGTCCTGGGGTTGGCTAGGGGTATAAGGGAACGGGGGGGGGTACCCCTTTGGAAAATTTTTGCTTTTGGAAGAGGGCTGAGATGCAATATGATGCTATATTTGACACTTTGAGGCATTTTCTTTTTTTTTGCCTCAACTTTTTTCCACGCACGACGGCCAATAGGGGAGGCGCGCCCCTGTTACATTTCATTGTACACTACTAGGTCAAACATTAACTGTTTCTCTTTTACTGGTAGAGAACTCTGTTTTGGCTTATGTTGTTTTGTACAATTAACTTTCCTGTTGCCTTTTTGATTTTCTTTCAACTCCTTATGTTATACCAGGCTTTTTATGAGCCTGCTATGGTTTTGGTAGCCTGGTTAATTTAGTAAGTTAAAAATGTCTTGGGCAGGAGGTGAAAGTAAAGGCCAATGGAATCACCAGAAAAGTTGGGTCCAAAAATGAGCCAGCTGAGGGACCTAAGTATCTGCTACACTGAAACAGAAACCTGTCAGTTGCTTAAATGCTCTATAAGCACATCAGATTTTCAAATGCTCCCATTAGAATGGCAAAGTTGTAGGTCTCCTTTAGTAACAGTAACAGGAGTAGTAATGTCCAGGGCTGGAAAAATGTTTATTTCCCAAGAAGGGGGAAAATTTTCCATAATTGTTTCTGCATTTTTATATATAAAAATGAAATTTCCTTCCAAATGACATTTCCCTCCAAATGCCCAAATTTCCTGGGAATGAGCCTCCCAGTTTCCCAACTTTTTCCACCCATGGTAATGTCTATCTTGTTTGTAACCTATTTACCCAGATCCTATACTTGTGTGGTCTATGTTCTCATGTTTCTAGGTTTTGACACAAGTAATACCTAGACTCTCATCCTAACCTGACCCTAACCTAATACTTATATCCTACCACTGACTCAACCTAACCTAACCCTCATCTTAACACAGACCTCAGTGTAAACTTGTCAGAATATAGAGATACTGGAACAAAGATATGTCCAAACAGAAAGCAGTCCCTGCTTAATATAAGAGAAGAATTTCTCCTCCCATTGCACACAGTTGCAAAATTGATAAGAACTAAAACCAGAATGCAAAAATGCATTGAGGTTTCGATGATACATGTTCTATTCCAAATAATGCCATGATGTCCCATATCTTTCAGTCACTGGTCAAATGCTATCTTAACATGTTGGCAAAGTAATTTTGGGTTCATGTTTGATCTTGGGAATTCTTGGGAAAATTTGCATTTTGACTTCTGGTGAACCCATGAGACGATCTTGGGAATTCTTAAAATTTTGCTTTTTGACCCCTGTGACCCCAGATGACCTTTGACCTCCACCAAAAATGAAAGCATTCCTATTTTCACTACAACGCATCCACATACTGAGTATGAAATCCATTCAAGCTTCCTACCTGGTGATATTGTGTTAACAAGGTTTGCAGTGTTTGACCCCAGTGACCTCTGACCTCCACCAAAAAGTGATAGGGTTCATCTTCTTACCAAAATGCATCCACATACCACGTATGAAATCTATCCAAGCTTCCTATCTTGAGATATCATGTTAACAAGGTTTTCAGGGTTTGACCCCTGTGACCCCAGATGACCTTTGACCTCCACCAAAAACAATAGGGTTCTTCCTCATACCATAACACATCTACATTCTAAGTATGAAATTCATCCAAGCTTCCTATCTTAAGATATCGTGTTAACAAGGTTTTCAGCATTTGACCCCCGGTGACCCCAGATGACCTTTGCCCTCCACCAAAAACAATAGGGTTCTTCCTCTTACCATAACACATCTAGACACTAAGTATGAAATTCATCCAAGCTTTCTACTGTGAGATATCGTGCACACAAGGTTTTCAGGTTTTGACCCCCGGTGACCCCAAATGACCTTTGACCCCCACCAAAAACAATAGGGTTCTTCCTCTTATAATGGGGCATCTATGTACCAAGTTTGAAAACTGTCAGAGTTTCTCTTCTTGAGATATCGTGCACACAAGCTAAGCGTCACAAACACACACACATACACACACATACATACACACATACGCCATCATGACCTCATAGGTTTCTCTTTCATCGAAACCAATTATCTTCAGAAACTGTGTAGCTGTTACAGATTTAACACTACACTGACCACTTGGGCTATGTTTGAAGCTTGTCAGGAAGGGCAGGGTTCACTACATATCGAAGGTTCGCTAGAGCGAAGCTTTTCAGAGACCGAAGATCCTAACTCTAACCTAATCCTAACCCTAAACCATAGTCCTTAATACCCAAACCCTCAGTAATCCTACCTGAGGATAAACCGAAGCCTAATCCTAAACCTTCTTCTGTATCTAACTCAAATCCTAACCCTACTTATAACTTGACGTAGATTTTCATCTAAGGGAATCTTCGGTCTAGGGAACCTTTGATCTTGTGGACCTTCGGTCTAGTGGAGGGACCTGGGCTCTATTTCATAAAAGTTAGGAGTATTCCTAAAATTAAAGTTCCTAAACTGCTTAGGAATGATTCGTCCGAAATCATTCCTTCCTTCAAATATTTAGGGATAAATCAAAAGTGGCATTATTTTTATCTGTGAATTTCCTGCCAAATTAATTAAGAACATTTCTAAATCTACCAAAGATCATTCCTAAACCTAGGAACAACTTCAGCATGAAGATAGGAATCAATTCTTCCTAAGTCCAAGATAGGAATATTCCTAACTTTAATGAAGAGCCCTGGTCAGGAAAATCGTCAGAACCCAATTGAATTACTGTAGTGTATACCCCCAGTATCCTAATTCATGTGCTGCTCTTCGTAATCATGTGACAATATATTTGTAACTGAATTGCAGCTACTATGTTAAAGATGTTTATGTTAAAAAACAATAGATATGCAAGATACTAGGAAGCTAAACAGAATAAGATTTGTAAAATTTAGCTCATTTTACAAAATAAGATTGCAGAAACTCTAAAACTGTGTCCTATCTATCCTAAAATCACATCAAATACTTAAAATAGGGAATACAATATCTCAAACCTGATTCAACCATCACAAAGCATTTGAGACTAAGCCATGCATTCACACGTGTCTTATGTGACCCAGTAATAGCGTACTTGACACTGCAAGTTATTAAAATTTATTATGACGGCTATAGAAACAACAAATAGTCCAACTCTGGGGCAAATGTTAGTGATGTACCAGTATTATAAGTAGCCCATATCTGATATATAACTGAAATATTTCAATTTTCAGTATCACCTAATACTGATAATATAACACTATTTGAGGAATGAAGGTGTACTGTGCACCAAACCAAAGGCTATTGGACGTGTCACTTCATTCTCATGGGGTAACATGGGGTAAAATATTGGGGAGAACTTATAGTCAAACAATGGTGTACAAGACTAGAAATATCGATTAGGTAATATATCGGCATTAATTTTACATCAATTTCAGTGAACCAATACCAAAAGGATAAATAAGTGGGTAATATGGACTACCTATACTGAATACAGATAATCGGTTCAACACAAGCAGCTCTTAACGCTCTAAGTGGTGACAGTTGAACGACACCTTTCATGGTCTCCATGTTCCACATTATAAATGGATTTTAAGCCAAACACAGTGCATCCTTGAAGAAATGGAAACAGCTTCCATACCTAACACTCCTTTGCTACAGTAGTTTTCAAGTCAAAAATGAACAGATCCATAGCTAGTTAGATGAGGTTTAATGTCCCAGTTTCCAACCAATTGGTTCAAGTCGAGACGACCACGGCCTTTTTTCCAGTTGTGGCTCACTGGCTTGTTTTTCCTACTCCATTGCTTATGCTGAGCACCAAGCACAAAGGCAGTAGGTTCCACTTTTAAAGTCTTTGGTATGACCCGGCCAGGATTTGAACCCTAGACCTTCCGGCTGCAAGTTGGATGCTCTAACCACTCGGCCACTGCAGTCGGTGTAACAGATCCGTAGCATTTTATGTGCTGTAGCTGAAGTGGAACTTGATTTTCTTCCAGGAGGGCTACTTATGACTTTCATTCAAAATGAAAAAATAACACCCATCAATGAAAAGGAAAGGGTCCTGATTACACTTTTGTGGGATGATATTGTATACTTCAAACTATAACAATTAAATAAGCATCCTGTTGGTTTGCATCCAACAATGTTGTACTGGAAATGGACTCCTACAGATCATCAATAGCATCAACATTTATCATAAAGAGACATTTTACTCACCTACCTACATTACATAAACATAAATTATGGCTGCATTTGGTACTAAAATTACCAGCAAAATAAGAACTACAAAATGCTCCCTGCCACATCTCTTTACTCCTCATTTATTGAATACTGGCCATTCTTGCCTCCGGTTATGAAGACTTTATTCATGAACCTGACAATCCATAGTAATAAATAAATAAAAGCCTTGTTATATTTTATTGCTCTGATGAAGTTTGATGTCGTGGTCAGAAATAAAATTTCATGGTAGCAATAAACATCAAAATTGTGCACTAGTCTAACTAGAATTTAGTATTGCTGCAAAAAAATTATGAGGGGTGGGTAAAAGCGAAATGTTGATCAATGATGGCTTTAACTGGCAACATCTTTACAAATGTTTTTCAAAATATTAGATATAACATATATTTTGTCTGTCACTACAGGCTTCTTGAAGGAATGTTGCATCACTTTTTGGAGTTTTTTACTAAGAATAAGGTGTGGGTCACACTACAGTGATTTCATGTCGGATTACGGTCCGATTTTTTTTGGTTTTAGCTAGAATCTTCTCCATCTCTGGTCAGAAAGAACCAAAAATTTGCCAACCTGTGTAAATATTTGATTTGTATCAGAGGACTATGTAAATGAAATGTAACCTAATTATTTTGTGACATCACATCGACAGACAACTTTTATCGGACTATGCCTGTCCGATAAAAGCTGTCTATCGTTGTGACATCACAAAATAATTAGTATACATTTCTTTTTCATAGTCATGTGATGCAAATCATATATTTGCACAAAGTGGCAAATTTTTGGTTCTTTCCGATAAGAGATGGAGAAGATTTTAACTGAAACTCAAAAAAATCGGACCGTAATCTGGTACGAAATCGCTGTAGTGTGACCCGGGCTTAAGTTACTGAATGGATTCATGGCAGAAACATTGTGCTCACCATGCTTATTTCCACAATATGACCCATGATTTATACAGTTAATATGACAAGTACTTGTTTCGACCCAATAAAAAAACCTTTCATATGACTCTCCTAACCTCCTACCACAGTCCCCTTCCCCTTCCTAACCCCCTGGTAATTATGACATTAAATTGTGTATTACACAGTATACGACTAGCTGCTGTTAAAAACCATGTAACACCTTCACTGGTAGTCTGGTACTACAACTCCCACTGTCTAAAGGTATTTCAATTTTGACAAGTGCTATTATTTATGTTAAATTTAAATGATTTAAACAAGTGCAGCACAAAATTTCATCCATTAGTGAGATTCACCTAACAAGATAATCCCATACTGCTAGGTACTTTATGCACAAAGGACAAATGCTGAAGGTTATCATGTATCTTTAACAGTGTACTATTATCTACCAGCAAATGTAAATACTAGAGAGATGGGAGTGCCAGAGTAACTTATCCTAGCAAGTTGTTCAATAGTTCCCCAGACTAAAGCCCAACATTTATGTAGCCTGGAACACGAGCAGAAGCATCATGTCACAGCATGTAAGCATAGGGTTAAAACATTTTGCAAACATTCTACCCCAAAATTGAAAATATGGAGCAGGTGAAAACTTTGGCAAGTAAGAATTCAACCCCAGAGCTGTGCTTGAATTTTGGGAGATGGTCTGAGGGGTTTGACCCAGACTTGTAGTGTTAGTACATTTTCATGAGTATAAGTACAAAATTTTGCACTAGCCCCAATGTGTAACTTGCAAAATCTGTGAGTACAAGTATGTCATGTAAGAGTACAAATCCATTCTCATAAGTAGGAGTACGGGCAATTGACCCTTTTCCAAACAGCAATTGCAATGGATTGTGGGATAGAGTTCTGGTAGGCGATGTTGTTGTCAATGGCATTTTGTTGTGGCAAAAAATGATGCACACCAAAATTCTATCCCACAATCCTTTGTAATTCCTATTGGGAAAAGAGTCTATTCGTTAAAACCATGAGTATGAGTACATACTCACTACAAGTCTGGTTTGACCCCTCCCAGAAGTAGAAGTGATGTTGTTTAGTGTTTTCTTTTTTCTTGGTGGGGGCTGGTGGAGGGTACATCTCAGGCTTCATTACTTTCACCAATCATTATGAACAACATATATGTTACTGGAAGACTTCCTTCCTACTGATAGAACTGCTGGTAGAACTGCTGGTAGGGCAGCTATGTAACCTACATCTGATCAAAGAAAGCCTACAGTATGTTACCTTTTGAAGATGAATCTTCAATGGTTAACACTTGCTACTGTACTTCCTACTTTAAATGACCATTACTCTACTTGTGTACAACAACTCCTCAGTTGAATATACTGTGTGCCACTGGTACCAGCAGCTCTAATCAATATTCAGCACACAGCTTAAATAACATACTGTAGTTTTTGTAACATAACTCTACCATTCACTGAAGTCACTAACTGCTAAAAGAGACATGATAGAATTGTTAGTGTGTAGCAAATACTATCTGTTCAAAAGCAAGCCTGCACATTCATTCTTAATTCTCACTTCACAAGTAAAATAAGAGACTTTCTACACACTTACGAGTCACAAAGGAATAAGGAGTGGGGGGGGGGAGGGGAGGGGGGGAAGGGGGGAGGGGGGTGTAGAGGCACACCTTAAAAATGAAATCTTGCACATCTGCTTTTACAAGAATGACTTCTTTAAAACACACTATACTGAACTTATGCTTGTCCTTACACAGTACACACTCCATGCTTCAAATTCCTTTCACATTTTGCATGCCTCCAACGTAAAGCACGGACACAAATTCACTCATGTTCAAGGGTAGACGGCTCATAAATCAATATTAGTATGAAGAAAAATGGAGTTTTTGAGGCCATTCTGAAGGTTGCATTTTCAAATATGTTACCATTAGTCCACTAAAATTCCTCTATTCAAGGTCAAAACAACAGCAGATGTCACACTGAAATCCAACTGGAATAGCAGATGATTACTTGATTATGATATGGCAGGTACATGTTTTAACACGGTCAGAATACAATTGGTTAAAACTGAAATTTTGTTCAAAGGTCTGGTGACATTAAATTGTCTTGCATGCATTAAAACCAGGAAAAAGTTACAGTTCCAATATCCATGAAATTTATTACAGGATTCTATGGAATAATTTCCAGGTTATGCCTAAGGCATGAATAAACATTTGCGTAAAGGTGCAAATTTCAGTGACATGGAAGGAGAGACTAACAAGATATTTCTTATGAGCTCCTTTCTTTCTTCAGCCTTTGTATCATGGACAGTTGTAATGTCAGCATGTCTTAGGGATAGGAGGTGTAGTTTCAACTTACAGTAAGCTGTCAATATGACAAAATGTCAACTTTAGAAACTAAACTGTGTAATTGCTGGCAAGGAATAAATAGATCCTTTTTACATAAAGGTTGATGACATAAATTATATCTCTCAACATGCAACACTGCATCATCACTTTTGCATAGTTTATACTAACAGGCCCATTCCTAGAAGTTGGCAGGCCTTGGCTAATATGTTGCAGTACCTTAAAAATGGTCACATTTTGATGAGCTATCTATAACCTGAAAACTGTTGAAGACTTCAAAATAAGTCCAACAGATTTTCATTAGCAATTTTAATTTATAACCATTCAGAAAAAGCTAGTTTGTTTAACTTGGTCCCATGGCTAATTATTACCATGGATACATGTATGCAGAAGAAAACAGTACAGAAATTATTCCACATGTAATGTGGAGGGCTATCGGTATTCTCTTCCAAACAAAGTTGATAATAAACTAAAGAACATGTGAAAGTTCCCTAGGCTCTTCTCATAGATATTGTATGCTTAAAAAACATGAATGACTCATGAGGTTAAAAGAAATTTTTAAGATGAAAGAATTGATCCACATCTTTTTTTTTTTGTGATTATCTTTATCTTGTAATGAGCATTTCTCACTGTTAAAATTACATCAACAGTTAGTCCCATAAGCCCTTTTGGTTTATTTTACTAAAAATACAAAACTCATGGAAATACTGTATGTCACTTTCTTAGTCTCGTCTGTTGCTAAACTTTCTGACTCCAAAATCAATGCACTGCAACCATTAATTTAAGACTCTAAAACAAATTGGCTCCAAGCTCAAACCAACTGTTAAATGTTTTCTATACCCCATGTATCATAATGAGGGCAAAAGTTCTATATAAGCTATTTCCTTGCAATAATTACCAAATTTCGCATTTCACTTTGACCCCCTGTAGTTGAGATGATTCAGGTAGTTGACTTTAAACATCCTTGTGAAATTGCTTGGCTTCTGATATGGTATTTATCATCTATCTTGAGCAATTTTTCAGATGAATCAAATATTTCTTCAGCCCTGAAACACATTTGCTGTGAAGTCACCTATATTCACACACATGAATGGCAGATTCCCACATTTCATTGATAAATCCAGTGATAAAACTTGTGGCCCATATACAAAGCTGTCAATCCGGCGATCAAATTGTGAAGAGCCTTCCTGTATCGGTCATCCTTTCGGACAAGAACCACAGGAGAGGATGTAGCCACCAGTTGCATTGGCAACTTTGAGAGAAAGTTTGAATCGTATTCTACCTGGTATTTACAGCAGGGGTCAAATTGCCATGAGACCCCATAAATGGAAGCACATATGATACTTAATGTCCCCATAGGGATACTGATAAAGTTAGCAACGTCATTCTGAATCAACACTGGTGTTGCTAAGCAACTGACTCCAGCAAGAACAGCAGTCTTATGAAGACAGTTTCCTACTGTTATCCACCTAGCTGTCTCATCTCCAAGCTTGGCAGGTTCAATGATGATAATGCCCCGTTGCGCTTCTAGTGCCTGGTCCAAATCAAACTCAAACTGTTCCTGTGCATTGCCATTGTCATAGATTTCTTGAATGATTGCACAATCTAGAGGCATAGCCTCCCTGCAAAAGGAAATAGAAACCAAAACTGGGGTAAGTTAGGAAACATTAACTTTTAACTTATCCTCTAACTTCTCAATTTTTACTAGAGTAGATCTTTTGTGTCAGACTCATTGATGTCAGCAACCTATTAACCGCTGCTTTAATGCATAGGGTTCTGGTATAGACCTTATGAACTGATGTCACCTTGCATCATTTTGGAGGGTAAACAATGAACCACAAGTACATGCACGACTCGGACTTCACAGTAGTAAGTAGGAGATTTAAGCAGGTTAATGTAAGTAGCAATGACATGCTTTTGCCTCCACTGGAGGGCACACTTTCTGTTTTGTGATGTCATATGCTAAAGGTCTATTAATAGTGTTGAGTACTTGTCCTTTGAAAAATTTACTTGAGAGGTAACTGTCTCAATTTGTTGACCTATATACTGGTAAATTTAATTATACTTGCAAAGAAGGAGTCAAACTTATCAGATCTGGAACATGCTATCAACATAAGAAGGATGCAGAGGTAAGCAAAGAATATCTATGGAAATTTGCCATGCATTTCATGGGCAAATTTGGGGACAATTAGGAGATGACAAGGCTGGGAAAAAGGCCACTTTATTTGTATTTGGTACTGTACTGTTTACCACACAGGCCATACTGTTCTAGTATGTAAAGAACTCAGACTGTATACATTCTGGCCTAACTGTGGCCACAATGGCATAGCTATGAACACTGTAGCAAAGTGGTTCCATGATTTAGTTACGGAACAAAATCTTTCACTCTTTCAAGACAGACAATATCCAGACACCATTGAAGTGGTGTATACTGACAAACTAAACTGCAAACATGAATATTCACTAGAAAATATTTTTGTGAGCCTTGTCTTAGATCAGGGGGAATCAAGGGATTAGAACACCTTTCCTTCCCTTTGGAGTGGGGGGTCTGAGGATTCAAAAAGAAAGTTCACAAGTGTTGCAATGTATTGTGATAAAAATGTAGTAAAATGCTTTCAGAATCAGAAGTGGGATTGTTTTCAGGACTCTTCATGCACACTTGTAGTGAATTGCTTACTATTCTTACTTCATAAGCTACATTCAATCAATCTCAAGTTAATTGTTTGATCAAATTGTGATATTTGTCATGTTTGGCAATGCAAATTCAGTAGTATGGGGGTAACGCTTCACTCTACTATGCACAATTTTGTAGATACTCCTGACCTTCCAGTGGCTTCCATGATGGTCTCACTGGACTACTTTTCAAGGATCCTGCACGACCCATTTGAGGGAAAGACTGGGCCCATGCTCAATGTGAGGGGGGGGGGGGGGGAGGGAGTGGAAGGAGGGATTGGGGCCTGGCACTCTCTCTGGCCTGCTAGCAGCATTGTGACTATCAGAAATGGTCCACAGTTCTGCACCCCTGGTTTAGGCCTAGCACAGGCCATTAATGCAGTCAGGGCATAATTTATCTGGATTCATATAGCAAAAAACTACTCAAAATCACTGAATTGCGAATCAAATCTCCTTTTGTGTAGCAGATCTATTCACCAGCAAATGTCAGTTGTGATAGTGATGCTCTGGGTCGGTCTATCAAGAGTGCTAATCAAATTCTGAATCCTAAATGTTGCCCTGGCAGTGTTACTGCTTACTTTATGGCTTCCCACAGTGATTCAGCTCAACAGTTGGTACCAAGTCATCAGGAAGTTTGAATGATTTTCAGTCTTTTCCAAATTAATACATACTCCTCAATTATGGATCTGTATGGCTCCTTTACATTAAAGACCTTTTAATTTCAAGAATACTTCTGCAGTATTTTTATAGTCCTAAATATACCCAAAGTTTCTACAACTTATCTTGGTTGTGTCTGTCCATATAATCTTGCCAAGCTGCTGTGCAACTTGATGCTACCGTAGGAAGCCCACACCATTGTATGTTAAAAAGATTAAAATGGATGCAGAAATGTTCAATTATAAATTTTAGTCACATCTTGTTTTGATTCATAGCCACACATGTGCATTACTGTATGCATACAAATCTGGCAACCATCATTGCAGCAATGCTTATCACAAAACGGCACTAGCACACTACCAACATTTACAGTATGGAAAAATGTGCAACTCAGCTCTAGCCCAGTCCAGGGAATAAAGTGTACAGTGAGAACAAAACCATAGGATCTCTGGCTTACAGCGTAAGTACAGGAGACTGATGCAGTACTGTACAAGTAGCTTAATGTGGTAACGTTCTAAATGGGACCTGTCAAGATGCCCAAAGTGAAAGTCCTTGCAAACTTGCTCCCTGAGCATACAAACTTGGCCCTTAACATTTACCAAATCTACCAAGTTGCCCCCAAAGTTGAACAAAATCACCCCTGAGAAGTATCATGCTCTGTTATATTTAGGCCTAAGCAGTGAGAAATGGAAGAGTTGTATGAATTTTCTTAACAGAAAAAGTACTTTCATGCTGTGAGGTTGATCGTTATACATACCATTGAAGGATTATTGCACAATAGCCATCGCCAATACTTTATACTGATTATAGGGCCTATGGCAGAAAGGCAGGCTAGGCAGACTGCTTTAACATTTTCCCTTCCACTTTTTGCCTTTTCTGCTATCCTTAAAGTTGGGACTAGCCAGGACATAAATGAAGAATCCAGGAATTTTGATGTACCAACACCAACAGTTCCATTCTGTGTATGTTTATGCACAGATACACACACTTCAAGTGACTGTTTTCTTTCCTCTCTTCTCATTCCAAGTTTATGATGTCCATTAAATTTATGCAAAACCAACAATTTCTCACATCAACTCTCTTGAACCTATGACTGATGTCCAAAAACATGATTGTAATGCAAAAAAATGTGAGCTCAAATACTGCTTTATGGGCAAACAATAACTGCCATTGGTAGAATGAAAGTCTAACCCTTCTTGGCATGCACTGTAACTGTGTATTTTACAGAACTTGCTCACAATTACATAGAAAGTAGCCTATTCCTGCTCTGTGACAAACTTCAACCTCCTGAAGGGTAGAGTTGGCTAAGTGGTTAACTGTACTGCCTTTCATGCTTAAGGTTTCCAGATCAAGTCCTGGTTGAATCTCCTGGAAATTTTCTGGTGACTCATAATTTGCTTGTTCAACATAGCTGTTGGCAGTGAAGCTGAGGGGCTTTAAACTAAATTGGTGAACTATGGTTGGGTATCTGGTTGTCCATCTAAGAAAGTTGCCCAACTCAGAAAGTTTAATTTTATCTGCTTTGCTTGGACCAACTGTTGAGCACTGGTGCAGAGAAAGCATCCTTCACCCCTCCCAGCCTACGGAAAAGTGGCTAAAGACTGGGCATACTCTCACATCATCCAGATGGAGACATTAAATGGCAGTCCAAGGAACAGGATTGGGAGCAATTTGTGCACCCCATCAGTACCTTGTTAGCCTCTGGGCACTTGTCAAAGATAGTTAAGGAGAATCTCAGCTGTATTCATCCACAATCAATCTGATATAGTGTCCTCTGTGAGCCCAAGTGGCGTCATCTCAGACAGTTCCAATTATCCCAATTAAACAACTAGTAGCCCCTCCCATTACTGCATAAGTATCCTCCCTGTACGAACACAAACCTATTTTATTACTTCTGGCCTCGTCCTGGTGAGGATACAAGGTTATAAGGTGTAATTCAAACACTCTCTCTGCTTTGTGTGGCCTGTGAGTTACTCTGCATCATTTGAATTTTCAAACTTTGATGTCAATCAAAGTGCAGGAACCAACTGAGAATTTTGATACCCCCACACCAAAAATGTACTTTGGGATGATGACTGCTTGTCTTCTAACCTTGTCCCCAAACTTTCCTTCTGTACTAATCAGGCTATATTGCCACAGGCATGCTGAGTTAATTCAGGTTAGCACTTGAAATTGAGGAAGCAACAACAGAGTGAACATATTTTTTGAATCCGATAAGGATTCCTAACGGTTCTGACGTTGCTCTACTGCTAAAGCCTATTTGAGAGTGACACTGTGAAACAGTGAGATATGCCTTGTGTATTAGCTTTCATTAAAAAACAACAGAAAAATTTAAGTCCAACAAGTATCTGTCCTGAAGGCCTGCATACACATATGGTAGGTATCCATTCTGAGCTGGATTTGCTCATGGTTCAAGTCGCTGTTTGGTTTGTGGCTGAAGGTATGTATATGACACAAGGCCTACACATGTTCGCTTTAACCAGACTAAGCACTACCAGAAAACATATACCTGCATGCACGCAGTACTACTTACTTTCTGGTGCACATTAGTTTTGTACAGTATGTATATATGTGATTGCTGGATGTGCAGACTGCACTGCACTGGACATGGGCACAAGTCTCTACATACACTGTCCGGGATAGACAGTCCTACCAGCCTTGATGCTGTTGTCTTAATGCCTAGACGTTTGTAAGGAAGTTTCTTCTTTGCACGAGGAATGCCTTGTGAAAGTTGATTTTTTGGGTGTAGACTTCACGACGGCCAAAGTAATTGCGCAGGCGGAAAATTAGCCATTTCTCTTTGTGCAGGGCCTAACAGTCTGGCACAGATGTGTATGAAAAGTGTACTTTCCAGTATGGTGCTTATATCAACAAATAATTTGCATGTTACGTCCTGTGAATTGAAAGTGGCAAAGTTGAGAATTTCACTTTCAGACCTTTTCAGAGGATTTTAGTGATCAAAAATAAGTGCAACACTTGTGTAAGATTTTGAATGGAAAAGTTATGGTAGTAAATGAAGACTTGAGATCCTAGCTTTGTTACAAGAAGAAAACTGGTTTTGACCCGCACCTGTAGCCCAGATTTGCATTGTATTGTATTTAGGTCAAAAGCAGTCGCCCCAAACTTATTTTGAAACAATAGCTAAATGTCACAGATTTCTTCTTATTTCTCTTCCAAGTATCTTTCATAATATTTTAGGACATAAATATTGCATATTCAAGGTAAACCAAGAAGTTGCTCCTTGTAAATTTTACAATTGAGTGAGAAAAATTCTGTCACATGATTCTCAAGATCCATTCCGGAAATAGGATAGTCTACTGTACAATTCTTTATTGGGGTGACTGCATTCTCCCTTTAAATGGTGTATACTGCAGGGAGCTTTTGGCGACCAGCTGTAGGCTACACATGTCTTTACTGAGGACTATGGCTATGCCTATCCATTCTGGGTTGGATATGTGGTTGTACTTGAAGTCACTGGGACTATGACTATGTGTAGAAATCTTGATGAGAAGTGAATATCATTTGGGTGGGATATTCTATACTGTAGTTGTACCAAATTGTGTCAAGAACTGCCTTTATTCACTCTTGAATAGGCCCTACTGTTTCATGCAAAACGTAATTTGTTTTGAAGTTTTAAAAGAAGTAAAACGCCCTCATCCGGTAGATGGATCCAACATGGCGAGATCGTTACTCGCGTTACTTTCGATTAGCGAAATGTTTACGTGTCAAAATAAGGGTTAATTGACAAAGTAACTGTTTGATATGTACAATGCTGTAGAGGGTAAGTTAACTAGATCAAGTATTATTACCGATTTCTTCCATGAACGATTCGTTGTTGTATTCAGAGCAAAATTTCGACCGTTATGTCATGTGTGTCGTAGTATTGAGAATATTAGCGTTGCAGACAAAGACTTTGGAAATGTTGAGAGTCATCTGTTCTTATCCCGTCAGTTTTCGGTATATTTTATGGCTAACTGTGTGAGCAATGACTTAATCGTGACCTTGAAACTATGTTTATCCCTTTGTAAGAGGTGTATTGGCATTGTAAGGAATGTTTCTTTGTGTAAAATGATGATATGAGTTGCAAAGGGGGTTTTAGAAATGTACGATTTTGAGCTATGTGCTTAGGTACAGTACCTAACAATGTGTAGCGATGGTTTATAAATATGCATGGCACTGGCAACAGGTTAAACCTATAGCCAAAATGAGGGCGCTATTCCAGAATAGTGATGGTTGATGCAAAAGGGTTGATTTCCAACCAGTTATGTAAACTTATGTACTGATATATGAATTTGTACTTTCAGTATCCATGATTAAGCTGAATTCCAGATGTTGGCCAGATGCTAGCCATTGTTTGCCATCAGATGTTTATTTGTTTCATCCGGTCACAGCAGTAAGAGAAGTTGCAGTTGTTTGAAGTTATTTGTCATGTATCATTACTGTTCGAATGATGAGTTGGGGCGCTTAAAGCATACTTGCGATGATTTTCAGTTGATTTGGTTGGGCTTTCAGAATGATTCAGAGCTGTTTTTTCTTTGTTTAATATTTTCAGAATTGAATGAGGATGAATAGAGATCCGAGTAACTGCAGAATACCCTGCCCCAAAACCCTTCTCACCGAGACTCCTGGAGTTGCGGTCGTAGTGGCTGTTTGATGGTTTTATGAGAACAAGTCAACATACATCCTCCATATACTTTTGCGAAAATTATTCTAAGTCTGCTAGCTGTGCCTCCATTCTGAGAACGACTCAACATACACCCTACGAACACTTTTGCAAAAATTATTTTAAGTCCATTGCGCCTCCATTCTGGAGTGGAGTCGCAGTCGCGGTCCCGGTGGCCGTTTATTCAACAGCCACCGGGACTCCATTCTGGGGTGGAGTCGCAGTCGCGGTCCTCCGTGTAATTAAGTCCACTGCGCCTTCATTCTGGAGTGGAGTCGCAGTCGTGGTCCCGGTGGCCGTTTATTTACTAGCCACCGGGACTCCATTCTGGAGTGGAGTCGCAGTCGTGGTCCCGGTGGCTGTTAATTTAATAGCCACCGAGACTCCATTCTGGGGCGGAGTCGCAGTCGCAGTCCTCGGTGTTCTTACGATTGCCACTTCAACTGCGACCGGGACTCCAATCTGAAGTGGAGTCATAGTCGCGGTCCCGGTGGCCGTTTATTCAACAGCCACCGGGACTCCATTCTGGGGCGGAATCGCAGTCCCAGTCCTCGGTGTTCTTATGATTTCCACTTCAACTGCGACCGGGACTCCAATCTGAAGTGGAGTCGCAGTCCTGGTCCCCAGTGAAGAGAAGACATGACTGCACTGTCTGCAGTTTGTTACATCATCATCGTGCTGACTGCGACCGCGACTCCAGGAGTCTCGGTGAGAAGGGATTTGGGGTAGGGTATTCTGCAGTTGTGCCTAGAGATCTTCCATACATTAAAGATCGGGTGAAAACAACTTTCTTGTCTTTCGTCGCCTCGCCACCTACCCCATCACTGAAACTTAGGCTAGCCTAAGCCAACATTGGTACAGTAATGTTAGTTTTCAGCACTGTTGAAGAATCCCAGTATCAAGGTAACAATGCACACGAGGGGGTTTCTTTGCTGAAGTTAGGGGGCGACTTTGTCTAGAGATGACTTTGTTTGGGGGCAACTTTGTTACTACTGGGCACCTTTGTTACTACTGGGCGACTTTGTTATGGGGCAAATTTGCAAAGGGAGATGTGGCTAGGAAGAGAACATCACCCTATTGACGAGTATTGTTAAAACACGGTTTAGTCTGGTTCTACCTGGGCCTCAATTATGCCTGGGGTTCGGTTAAGGAAAAGGTTAGGGTTAAGTCAGCTTAGGGGCTAGGTTAGGGTTAAGTGGTCTCTTTAATATGCAATCTCCAAAGCACTAATGGCAAGGATATCATACCAGTGAGTACTATTTGACCATATTTTGGGGTTTGCAGATGGCGTTCTCTCCATGGGCTAGGCCCATATTGGGTGAATGGTCCAACTTGTGACTGTCACCAAGGACAATATCATAGCTGTTTTCCACAAAATGAAACATAAACTGCTTTTGTCCTTAAAAGCTCATAAATAAGAATTCAACATCATACTAAAATTTCGCGTCCAATCACTCCAACGGTTTCGTCGGACGACCTTTTGATTGTCTCGTGTAACTGAAACCAACACAATATTCACAGACTTACAATCAATACCACAGGCACATGCATGATAATGTATTGCGGTTATACACTAACGTATACTATAGTAATGAGCAAGTAAAATGTGGGACTAAGCTACGACAGTTTATCGCTACTTTAGCAACGAAAAATGGGAAACGTCGATATTACCCTTCTTCTATCGCCATTTAGTTTTCTGTTCAAGGATCTATAATGCTGACTGAGGTATAAACAGTGAGAAATGCACAGTTCCAGCATCTACCCTGGATGTCGAAATCACACCGACAAAAGAATAATTGATTACAAAAAGAATGAAGGGGAGGCGCTGTTACGTTTTCAGTATTTCAATTGTAGTCACGTAGCCGTCTGTACAGTATTTCGTAATCCATGTCCTTCACGGAAACATACTACTCACACACAGTTATGTTGAGACCACAGCAGGAACTATCCTGCTCAAGTGCGGACCCAGAGGGGGAGGAGGGGAGGAGGGGAAGGGGAGGGGAGGAGGGGAAGGGGGGGGGAGGAGGGGAAGGGGGAGGGGGGAGGGAGAGGGGAGGGAGGGTATTTTTTCGGATCCAGCACCCCCTTTTCGGCATCATTTTATTCTTGGGAGACGATTCTAAAGCGGCACTTCAAAGTTTACTATAGGCTACCTATTTGAATTGCTAGATTCCAAGAAATCGCATCCAACAATACTGCTTTCCTGGGCGGGGATCGAAGCCTGCTGCTTGTGTTGCCTATTTTAAAGGGGATATGGCATTCCCAAACAAGTGAGTTATTTGCAACTCCCTGTTCAAACATATTTAGGAATAGCCTCAGAGTTTTAAAATAGCCTACAGTGGATGACTGCACTTTGATTGACATTCATTCAAACAATATAGTTCCATTCTGTTTCAGTTGTACTCTGCAATGGCATTCTTGCCTTTTTGGAGTTTTATACTGAAGACTGGTCAACAATGACTTTTTCATACAGTTCGGTGTGTTCCAAGATGAGCTAACGCTCACTTATGTGACAATATTGCCTGCAGGCAGGCAGGGCCGTCGCGACCGGGATTGTGGGGGTGTCTCACTCCCCCAAAGTTCTTCAGAGCGACGATAGTCGGAAAATCTGAAATAAAATACCAGTTGGAATTTCTGATATCTCGGTCTAGCACATTTTTTCCCACTGAGCCTATGCCAACTTTATGTATATTATCCAACTAGACCAAGTGAGAATAATACCAAACGTTATTTTCCTCACCTAAAATCGAATCAAAACTGTACTTTGTCACGGAATATTTGTGTATGTATGTATGTGATGGATCTATTGTAATCATTTTCTATCACAAATAGTTTCTCAAACTATGAGAATATTCGCAAATTCTTCTCAAACTATCAAAATGTTGGCGCGCTCCGCGCGCTTCAGACCTTACCTCAGTGTTGTTGTGATTATCAATATCTTCCGATAGCCACTTTCGAAGAAGCACAGCATCAGAAGTTGAAAGCTGTTTACGAATAACCAGGTAAAAGACTAGCTTTTTGAGTTGCATGTTGGTTTGTTGGGCAATTGAAAGTGTCTCGAAGCAGATTCTGAATGCTGGTTTGTCATGGAAATCTTATTTAATGAAAAGTTTCGGCGCGCTTCAGGATTTGCACTCCATGTAATAACAATTATTAACTGATTAAGGTAATTATACCAGACGCGGTTCTACGGGGGCTAGTCCCCCCCCCCCCCCAATTGCGCAAAATTTTATATAGACTAATATTGCTGAAGACATATAGGTTATCTCAGAAAATATTCCAAATGGCTATTTATCAGGCCCGTAGCCAGTAAGTTCTTTAACTTCGATTCTTTCTGTAACTTCAAAAAAAAAATTTCGCGCTCTAAGCGCGCTTTCATCTATAGTTCTATCTAGTGATAACGCCCGACGTTTCAAACATACTGGGATTTATTTAACGTTTCCACAAATATTGTTCTTCCGTGTAGGCCAATCGATTCCAGAGAAAATGCATCGTTGCGAAGTTAGTCTTTTTCATAACTTTTGGAAGATTTTTGCTTCAGCCTCGCCATCGTGGCAACATATTTTGTAAGAAAAAATTTGTTAGTTTCGTAGGAGCCCTAATGGGTATGATAAAGAATGTAATCCCGGACGACGCCATACAGTCGCCCCAACAAATTTCATGGTTTTACTCTTGAGTAGAGTAGGGAAGATTCTTCAATAAAAACTCAAACTTTATCAAATTTCCGTAATGAACACAAAAATATGAAATCTTTTTCAATATAACCCCAAACTTTTCGGTGCGCTTCGCAGGCCTTATTTTTCGAGTTCGGAAACCCATTGCATCAGCCATATATGATCAGTTCCAAAAATATCCCAAAGATAGCACCACTTTGCATCTAAGCAACCTTAACTTGAAACTTTCTCAAACGGGAATCGCCTTAGACCCCTCCCTCAGGACGGCACCTTTATGTAGTTAGTTAGATGAGGTTTTACGGCTCAGCTTCTAACCAATTGGTTTAAGTCGGGCCGGCCACGGCCTTTTTTCCAGTTGTGGCTGACTGGCTTGTTTTCCCTACTCCATTACTTATGCTGAGCACCAAGCACAATGGCAGTAGGTTCCATTTTTAAAGTCTTTGGTATGACCCAGCCAGGCACCTTTATGTAGTGACAAAGGAAGGATCCCCACTGCTGTATACAAACGCAGGGCGCATAAAAAGGTGCTATTTACGCGCCGCTACTCAGTTGGGAAAAACATCCAGCCAGTAGGAAGAATTAGAAATCACTTAATTATGGACATTTCCTTGCCATATATGATAAGCTCCAAAAATATCCCAAAGATAGCACCATTTTGCATCTAAACACCTTAATTTAACAAAAATTTTCCAAAGAGGAGGGGGACCCCTCCCCTAAGACCCCTTCCCCAGGACGGCACCTTAATTAAGATCCCCCACTGATGTATATAAACGCAGGGCGCATAAAACACGGTGCAATTTACGCGCCACCATTCAGTTGGAGATAAAAATCCATCCAGTTGGAATTTTGAACCTTCACACGCCCCTTGGCCCTCCCCACAAACATATATGACCCTAGCTACGGTCCTGAGTGCGGGCTACTGTGGCTCTAGCTATCTTGAAGTTGTAATAGATACCGTAGGTGGTTTGATTTAAAGGAGGCTTGGCTAGAAGTAACTTAGTAGCAAGATTTGCTACTGTCTGGGGTGAGATTGGAGACATGCAGGACTGTGACTCAATTCCGAACTCGAGTCCATTAAATTTTGACTGGACTCGGAATTGGCCGTCCGGAATGGAAGGTCAAGTAATCGGAATTGGTCCACAGTGGGATGTAGATGGACTCGGACTCGGGGCCGATTCCAGGCGGAATCCACAAAATGAAAGTTAACGCTGTTATTGGTAGCCTACACATGAATGGTCACACACAGTCAACTACGATTACAGGGTGGGCCAGACTGAAATTGTCTACTAAAATGTCCTTTTAAATTTTTTACATTAATTTTATGTTTTTGCTCTTTTATATAGGTATACTGTTATTTAGCTAGCAAACATGGTTTTAACGTAATAAATTAGTTAAATAATATTAAGGCTCTGTTTTGTTTCAATTAAAGACATTTTCAGTTTTTAAAACATACCGTTATGTAAAATATCTGCAAATTTACCGGTTTATGACGTATGGGGATAATGTCTATTTAGTCAATATTTTTCTCATTGGTCCCCCATTGCTTGATGTTGGTCCCCCGTCTCATTGGTCCCCAACTGTCATTGGTTTGCTTGTAAATGTTTACCCCCGCTGTCATTGGTCCCCGTGTCATTTATTTCCGTCTCATTGGTCCCTGTATCATAGGGGGGGGATGTGTTCCAAATGATATGAAAGTTTTTTTTTTCAACTTCATAAAACAAAGGACAAGCCTATTCCAATGAAAAGGGCCTATGAGATCTCAGAGTGAGATCTGAAAATTATTTCCTACAGAACATGTATTGTCTGCTTTAGTCAACTCTGCTTTGACTTTCAAAAACATGAGGCTTATATTGGCCTCAATGACTTTGGCATTGCAAGGAAAGAAAATTAATGGATTGCTAACTTCAGTCCTACACCGGCCAGCCCACAGCATTGTGAGCGCTTTGGGTTAATATTGAAGGGAATTTCAGAATTCTTTCAACGGCAATATTTTCGACAAAACGTTTTAACTATAACTTGGGCGACTGTAGTGTCTTATTTGAGCCTGTAAATATTTTATGCACTGTGAATTAAGGGTAAGATACTAAATTCCGGCGAAATTGGAAAATTTTCTAGAATATATGATCAGTTCAAAGAGGTATTGTATTGTATTGTTTTGCATCTAAGCAATCTTAAATGGTAATTTCTCAAAGTGGGACACCTCCTTATTGCAGACACTAAAGAAAATGTGTGTTTCACCCAACAAAAAAAAAAAGAATTAAAAGCTGTTCAGCGATATATGCGTATTTAATACAAGAGTCTACTTTTGCATTAGCAGTTTGTTGAGGCAGAAAATTCTCAATAGGGACACCCCTTCCCTTCCCCTTACATATTTTATCGCAGAAAAGCATCTTTTACCAAAAGAAGTTGGAATCACTGAATTTGATTTTTGATTTTCTTTACCAAAAAGTACACTCAGACATCACCAGTCGGGCAAGCTTGTAATGAGGGAAATTTGTAAAAGGTTTGGATTTACATGGGGAAAGCATTCACCCAACAAAAAATTAAATCACTGAATTATGAACGCTTTTCCAAGACATCACCATTTTGCATTTGAGCAACCTTAAACTCCAAAGGATCGTGGGGCCCTCCGCAGAAAAGCTCTTTACCCAACCAAAAATTTAAATCGTGATTATGAATGCCCCTAGCAGACATATGACTTGTTAAACTGAAGGGGCAACCATCGCCGGCGAGGGGTTATGGACACACTCCCTACCCTCCCAAAAAAGCATCTTTCACCCAAACCAAAAATTAAAATTCACTGAATTATGAACGCTTTCCAGCCATATAAGATCAGTTCAAAAAATACACCACAGACATCACCATTTTGCATTTGAGCAACCTTAAATTAACAAAAATTTCTCAAAGGGGAGGGGACACCCCTGCCCTTAAACCCCTCCCCCAGGACGGTGATTACTCATCACATGCTTTGTCCCCTATCAAAATACCCTGGCACTGCCCCCGGGGGACACCACTCTCCTTAGACCCCTCCCCCAGATCGGACTTTTATACAAACTTCTATGACCTGGGCCCCCCCCCCTTTGCCAAATCCTGGATCCGCCACTGTTACATTATTTAGAAATTCAGTAATGTTCCGATATATGAGATCCTTTTACAGAGATATTTTAATACAGCAGAAATGCCAGATGTAGGCAACTGTTTTCCCGGCCTTAAGACTAGGACTGGGTAGGACTTTAAACTGCATCCGGTTGTGGAGCTTGTTTAAACGTGGGGATAATGAGGTTAACCTTTGCCACAACTGCCTCCGCCGGGCACCCTTGGGCAAGGTGCGCCTGTATTGGCCCAGTTCAGTTTGGGGTTCCCGAAGAGAGTGGACGTTCCCGATCCCGTGCCGGGCTCGTTCGATCTCTTTGGGAGTTTTGTATTTGGTGCATGTAGATACTTGTATATAGACTATTGTAAATAACCTGTAAATAGTGATTTGAGTGTGGCAGGTGGACCCCCGTATCCCTCCGCGCTGTGATTGCCTTCAGGTGTGTTGTTGTCTTTGGGCGTGTATTTTATTGGCCTTGTGTTGTTGTGATCGTTGATGGTGGGTGTGGTGGTGGTTTGTTAGCGATGGCAAAGACTCTTTCGTTTCCTTTGCTGGGTGTGGATGGTGAAAGCATGTTGGCGATTCTGTGGGTGGTTGTCGGTTGCGTTTTGCTTCAGTCCGGTTTGGGTTCTTTGTTCCTCAGTGCCTGTTTCTATGTACTTAAAAAGCTCGGCCTTAAGACTAGGACCATTAAGTCTAAAGGCCGAGAAACTGGTCACATTACCTGCAGGGAAAATGTGTGAATCGTAAAGAAATGAGTTTAATATTGAAATAACTTCCACATAACCACATAATTGTTCCAGGTTCACTTGTAATCTCTGTTAATTTTAGCATAAAAGATCTGTAAATTTTACACAAAAAGTCATATAATTAAACAGAACATTTCAGTAATTTGGTTTTACAGAAATTGTTTGGAAACTCTATTACCAGAGAATTTCTGTAAATTAACAGATTTATTTTTTACAGTGTACTTGTGTAGTTGAACCTATATCCTGCTCTACGGTTCTCTCTTTCATGATTCATTTTTGTCGATGGTCTCAGGGGCAAGTGCCCTATCAAGTTTTTGATTACTGTGAAAGACGAGGTAGCAGGCGCGGATCCGGGGGGGGGGGGGGCTTTCCCGGCTTCAGCAACAATGAAAAATACGTTAAAATTAGCCTAATGTTAATATAGGAGAATATTCAAGGTTGCTTTCAGTCTGGATCCGCGCCTGGGTCGTGTCGGTTTTGAAGGTTATAGACTATATGATACTTTGAAAATCAATGAAATGTTTTTATGGGTAAAGTTTAACATGGACAAGGTCATGGGCGTGGCAGTTAAAGTGGCAGGGAAGTAATATTCATAGGAGGCGGTATCTTGGGAAGTTGTGGTCGGTGAATCCTTCAACTGCGAGAGCCCAAGCCGCAAAGCCTTAGCATGGGGACTGAGGATCCTCCCCGCGTAAATGTTTTTAAATTTGACAGCTTTTGCGGTCATTCTGGACCATTTCTAGAGAAAATTCTGCATCCCCCAGGTGTAATTTGAAATGCTAATGAAATATTTTTCTTACGATGATTGCAAATTTAAGATAATAACCGTCAGTCAATTTGATGACGATGGTGGTAGTTGGTGGTGAAAGTGATTAGCGGGAGGGTAAGCGAGGGTTTTTGGAATAGTTCTCTTCTCAAGTTATCCCACAGGAAATAATAACGAGGCAATTCCATCCATCAAAGTTTTCAGACGTACAACATTACTATTGAGACATCAATTTACATTAGGCTCACGAGAACTTGCCCAAAAGTTGATGGAGAATTGCGATTCCCTAAACATGGGTAGGTTTTTGGATTTTGTTTGTAAGGACCATGGTGCATTTAAAGACGTTCATAAGCACTTTCAGTGACCCTTATTTCAGTTTTTTTTAAGTCACAACAGTTTGGGCGTATGAGACGTCCATGCTTTGAAAGAAATTTTACGGTGTCAGACAAATTTTCAATCGTATTAGTTAGTTATCTCTGGGGGTGCGCGCGAAGCGCACCGAGAAAAATCTTCTTAACAATTCTCTTCAACAATTCTCTTCAATTCTCTGGTCTCGCTTCCTTTTGCTTATTTTTTATTATTCATGTCTTGGAAAGTGGACCAATTGTTCAATCGGTTGACCACCTGTTAGTAACCACGCGCGATTGTAAGGGGAAGTGAGGGGTGAGCTAATAAGTCCATCATTGGTTGACAAGTAGTGTACAAAGGAAATTTCACCCCTGTCCACGCACACCTTTCAAGAAGGATAAATCTGTCAAGGGTCTATCACCAGCCTTGGCATAGCACTGGATTTAGGCTATTGTACTGAATGGTCAAACTGCAATATTTACGGTCATCTGTTTAATGTGCATTTAATGCCATTTGAAAATGATTACGCCTTATTTTAACGTCAAATATTTTTTAAATACCCAGAGCTTCTAGGGGCTTCACCCCACTCGGGACCCCAAGAACGACCGCTTAATCCACGCCTGCGGGATGAAGCTCCCGCGGCTTTATAAATTCTTTTCAAAATGAGTTTTAGTTCCCCATGAAAAATGAGGCCGGACAACAAAAATAATTTAGAACACGCTATAGGCTATCGCGTGAATAAAACGACTTCAACTTTTCTACGTCGAGTTGTACAGTACAGTGGGCATTATTTGATTACAATATTAAAATCTCAAATGCTCTGCTCATCATATTATACTGTACTTCCTGTAATTCGAAGGAGATCTTCAATATTTGCGGGTAGTAGGTTCGTCTGACCACCCCCCCCCCCTTATATACGTCGCACGTTCGCAAAGGAGGATGTATGTCCCCAATGCCGTCACGTAGCCAATCGAGCGAAATCAGTTAATTGGGGGAATTAGGACAAGGAGAAGGAGGAGAGAACAAGGACGAGTCAGAGAAAGTATTGCGAGTGAAACATCCAGTAATATGGTCTGGATTTTAGCTCATTTTTTCATTCTATTTTTGTCCCTGCCAATTATGTAAAGATCGATATTTATGTATTTTTTCTGTGCTTCGGTTCTCAATAGTCCCAGAACGTACCGTATTTAGTATGTTACTACACCTCACTAGCAAACGCCACCAAATTTTTTTATATGCAATCCTCAATTAAATAACTTCTGTTTTCACCGGGTAGTAAATGCGTACCACATTACTCAAAGGGTAACAGTAAGTCACTCCAAAAGAGTGTGCTGAGGGACCACTCCTAAGTGAAAGTGAATTTCACCCGGAGTGGAGTGAAAATTCACTCTAAATAGAACAATATTTTATTCCATGTGGATGAAGTATCTCTCCATTTGGAGTGAATTTTCACTCCACTCCGGGTGAAATTCACTCTTACTTAGGATTGGTCCCTCAGCACACTCTTTTTGGAGTGAATTTCACTCTTTTGTTTTTAGAGTGTAGGGTGGCGCCAGGCAGGGGAAAAGGATGTGACCACCCGTCGGGTAAATTAAGTTCGTGAGGGAGCCTTACTGGAGTGATAAAATATGTAATCTCTGACGCCGGGTGACCAGCCGCCCCGACGACTTATTTGTTTATGCTCTCAGGGAGGTCAGAATCGTCACTAAATCTCAGTTTTTCAAATTTTCGTCAACAAATATTATTAAACCCCAAATTTTCAACTTTTTAACTGAAACACAAAATGTATTTTCGGCTCTCAAAGTTTGGCTTCGACTTTAGTTTTAGCAATCCATTGCAGTTGTCGAGACCTCATTGTTTCCCCCGCTCCCCGTGGGTGATTATTGACCGGTCCCGTTGGCAGTGGCGTCGCTAGAAGCGGCGCCGCTAGGATTTGGTGATTGGAGGGGCACCACAGACTGACCTCGTAATGCCACCTCAGTTAAACCTCCAAGTTAGCGTGAATTAAAACTTTTTACGTGTCCCTGAGATTATATACAGCAGTAGGGGGTCCTTCCTTTGTCACAAGATAAAAGTGCGGTCCTGGTGGAAGGGTCTAAGGGAGGGTGTGCCCTCCCGTTTGGGAAATATTTGTTAATTTAAGGTTGTTTAGATGCAAAATGGTACTATCATTTGGATATTTTTGGAACTGATCATATATGACTGGAAAATGTCCATAATTTAGTGAATTCTAATTTTCGGTTAGGTGAAAGAGGGGAGTATGTTATTTAAGAGAAAGGTATGTTGTCAACAAACCTCCTGAAGCCTCGGCCCTTTTGGCTACTTTGCTGCCTTCTATTCAGGGAAAGTTTTTACGCAAAAATACTTGCGTGGAGTCTACAGAAACATTCTTGGACTATACGAAAATTTTCCTTTGCTTCATTGTGTATTATAAAGGGGTATCTAAGGCTGGCAGACCCCGGTATAGGGCTCCTGGAAGCTCTGGTTTATTTATATAAAATGGGGCACTGATATGATGCTTAGTACCTGATATCCAAATAATACTATAGAGTATGATGCCGAGCACTTTACAACTGTCGTATTTTTACTAAGTTTGAACGAAATTCCAGACGAACATCTTTCAGCAACGGGAAATGGGAGGGAAGGAGCTGAGAGGGAGAGTAGGCCTATAGGTGCAGGGAGGTGATATTAGACCTCCTTCATAGGTATAGCAAAAGGGGTGAAGGACTAACAAGAGCGTTTCAGAATGCTTTTTCGTCGAAGTGTATTAACAATCACCATCTATACCGATAATGGCTGCGCGCGAAGCGCTCGGTAAATTTTTTTTGAAAAGTGAATAACGGCAAATACGTACTTTCACATTAGGCTAAAAATTAGATTGAAAGATTCCATATCGATGCGAGGCCCCTACAGATGTTGGAGATGTACTTCAGTTTTTCGGAAAAGTTTTGTGATCAGAAAAGTTGCATGAATAATTGCCTTATTAATGATCATGAGATGGAGTGCAAACTGTGACGAATGCGGAAATTTTTCATTCAATAAGATTTCCATGACAAAACCTCCATTCATGCTCTATATCGAGACACTTTCAATTCCCCAACAAACCTATAGGCTATGCCAATCACAAAGCCAGTCTTTTACCTGAGAATTCGTAAACAGCTTTCAACATTTCCTACTCTGCTTCTCCGGGAGTTACCGGAAGATATTTAGGCAAGGTTTGAAGCGCGCGGCGCGCGCGAAAATTTTCATAGGGTTTACGAAGGATTTGCGAAAATTCTGATAGTATGAGAACCATTTGTGATAAAAAAAATGATACAACAGGTCCATCACTCGGTCGAAAAGACATCTCACCGTACCCCCTACAGAAATCTATACAGCATAAACGCCTTTTAGGATCTTTTAAAGAAATCTGAAATCGATTGGGGGCACGCCCCTTGTGCCGGCGCCACTGATCGCTAGACTTTTCAAAGTTGAGGGCACTGGGGGACAAGTGGTCCACCGGAGGGGCACAACAAAATGAAGGACTGAGAGCCTCTGCAGGCGTCATAGTGACGCCTAGTGCGCTCTTGTAGGCTTTAGGCCCCAGGGGCCTACTGTAGGCCACTGCTTTATTGGGGTCCAGGAGGAGAAGTCCCCGGAGGCTTTAGGGTATATATTTATTGTGACCATTAGAATGAAACATTTTAATATCTCCAGAATAGCATTGGATGCGCACTAAACAGCCACGAAAATAGCAATCATAATTTGACCACTTTTGTTAGCCTTACTCGCACTAACGATTTAATGATGAGGGGGGGGGGGATGAGTGGGGACGACGAATTACGTTAAGGTTGCATTGAGCTCTAGAAAAAAATAAATCCATTCATGCTGCCCAATAGGAATTAAGAGAGTGAGACAACTACCTTCCAGGTATACGCTACAGGAAAGCCTTCACATTAGACAGTGGCGTGGAACCATCTCCAAAGGTGGGGGGGGGGGGCTTTGCAGCAGTTGCGAATCGCCGTCCTGGGGGAGGGGTCTAAGGGGAGGGGTGCTACCCTCTCCTTTGAAAAAAAAAGGAAATTAGAAGGTGTCTTTATGGCAAATGGTGCCATATTTGGGCGCAATTTAGCTTTTAAAATGTAGTGTCAATTCGTAATCTATATGTTATAATACAATTCATCACCGTTTCAGTTTTCATCATTTTGAAAAAGTTGGGGGGGGGGGGGGCTTTTTGTAATCCCCGTAATCCCGCCTATGAGTGACATAATGAGGCAGGAGGGGCGCAGGGTGGTACTTACCCTGGGTACCAGGCCATGGCTGATGTCATCATACTGCAGCCTCCATTCACTCCCCTCCCAACATCTCTCACGTCCCCACGTACCCCAAAACACAAAAAATCACTGACATATGATCAGCTCAATGTTTGCGATATTTAGCTCCCTATTATGATTACTACCTAATGTTTGTATTTTCATTTACATCGTGTCAATTATATCGCAATCATAATCAAAGGCACAGCACATTTTACCCCTGTGGTGGCGCCATGATTTGCCCGACGGGCAGTGGCGTCGCCAAGAGGGCCAGGGGGGACGTCCAGCCCCCAAACGTTGGCTGTGCCGTCCCCCAAATGGGAGTTTGGGTATGATTAAAATTACACACAAACACACCGTTCACGTATACATCGATATGGATAAGAGGATCCACTATCACTCTATCAGTCAATCATGTGGCTAAAATTGCACAAAATGTTCTTAAAACTACAATTTAGCGGCGCGCTTCGCACGCACCTATTTGTTGAACTATACTGGAAGTTGTAATCCACAGCTATTGCTTCAACATCTATTTCAGCTGTTGCTTCAACATCTATTTTCAACAGCTATGGGACTACGGCGGCCGTGAGCCCTCTCCATTCAATACAACTCCCGCGTCTATTAATAAGCTTTATGTTCGAACACTGTTGAAATTGCGATTTACGTTGCCTTTTTCAAAGCGTATCCTGCAGTAAATATGGGGATAATTAATAGTTTCACTCTCTGGTTAATATCCGTTTATTTTAAATACCGGTACCTTCAAATATGATAGAGGAAATTTTGTTCTCCTGATTCCCCGCCGAGGCAGAGCAAATTGCACCTCACCAGGGGTCATAAAGAGGTGATACCTCCAAAAGGAATTTAGGGGCTTGCACAAAATTTTCATAGTACGTTTTTAATAATGAGACTTTGCAAGGACAATGGTGCATTTAATGACGTACATTACTTTCAGTGACCCTTATTTCAAAGCTTCAAGTCACAATAGTGTGGCGCGTAGGAGGAAAGAAATTTCACGTTGCCAAAACTTCTTACAAACTCTTGTATTATCATTGAAATTACCAATGCTTACATGGCCGTACGCAGCCTAGGGGAAGTCCCCCTCCCCCAGAAATTTTCAAAGCAAAATTTTTATCACCGTCGATCTGTGTAAATTTACCGACTCTTTAAAGATTGTTTAGATTCAAGTCTTCAGGCAAGGAAAGTGTCATCTCCTGTACCGTAGTAAGGGACATGCAGCGCTTAATTAACGTAGGGGTGCTATAGACGCCTTTCCTTGAGGATACTTTTCTTTCTTAGCATTTCTATTTCTCATCACTAAAAAGTATGAGAAATGCGATTTTATAGCGCGCTTCGAGCGCACCCATTCTAAACACTAGATCTCTCATTTTTAAAATGAAAAAACGCCCCGGGAAACTCTCAAAATAATCTATTCTCCCTTACTTCCTAAAGCCCTCAGCATTATCGATCCCATCTGACTGTTGGTCACATGGACTGAGAACACAATCGAAAACAAGTCAAATTGTGGTTTTTGTGATATGGTAATTGCCCACATTATGTCATTTAAAGTTGAAGCTAATATCAGGCCCGTAGCCAGGAATTATCATACAGGGGAAAGGGGGCACTGGCACCGAACAGAGGGGCACCGAAGAAGGGCTATGTTTGTAGTCAGTATAGTGTCACCACATGATAACCAGTTTGGCACATGGGATCATATTTCAAGCCTAAAACAGATAACTTAACGGTTTCAGAACAGATAACTTAACGGTTTCAGTTGCGGGTGTGAACATGCGCGCGAAGTGCGCGAAAATTTCGCCCTTTTCATGGGAATTTCCCCTTCTTTTCACGATGCAGAGACATGAAAAGTCTCGAACAAGGAAGGGTACAAGATATTGATCACGATGATGCTTCTTCAGCTCTGCAAACGGAGATAGGTATAGGAGGGGAGTTGAGCACTTGCCAACGGCGAGGGGACTAGGGACTTTCATAAGGTAGACGCAGTGTGCTCCAGTATGATTTTGGTAGTATCCAGAAGGAAATTCTCAGAATGTGCGAAAAATAGACCAAATGGGAACACTTGCATTGAGATTTGAGCAGAACTTTGAATGGCAAGGAGAGCATGCTAAACTCTCTACATTTTCACAATTCAAATGGTAATTATGCCATTCTTATACTTTGAACAAAATTTTTCATGAAGAGAAAAGGTAAACTTTTCGGGAAAAAATGTAGTATGAGAAGTGGCGTGTGCAGGATTTCAGAGGTGGGGGGACAACCTGTAACTCTCCCTACTGACATGTATTGGAGTGTCACAAGTGCACCGAAGGTGCACCATGAGCGCGAAGCGCGAGTGTGCACGCGTGGGGTCCAGAGGCCCGCGTTGGCGGGGTCCAGGGGCAGAGCCCCGGTGGGGGTCCAGGAGGCGAATGCCCCGGAAGCTCCAGCAATATAAGGTAATAAGAATGTCTTAAACTGGTTTTAGAGGCCTTATTGATCAAGGTTCTTTCGTTTCAGATTTTGCGAAATTCGATATCAATGACACAGAGTTCAGGTTATCCTCTATGCGTGGTAGGCTGCAGTGTGTCACATACAATGAAAGGACTGTACGTTTAACATCACAAGGCCAGTTATCTGGTCAAGAAGGCTGCTTGAGATGATCACGAAAGTTAACAGTATTTGTTTCAGTGGCGTAGGAACCGGGGGGGGGGGCAAGAGGGCCATGGCCCCCAATATGACTTGTGGGGGGCCAAATGTCATTTTTGCCCCCCCCCCCAATATCGCGACAGTTTCGTTTTACCAGTTTTTGCTCGCAAGAGGACAATTTCTCTAATAAGAACGCAAAATTTTCGGCGCGCTACGCGCGCATAAGATCTACTCTACTTTCTTCAATAGTTCCATTCTACATCGCTAGATAGCGCAAGTCCTTTCCACCTTACCAAGTAACATGTAGGAAAAGTACACAGTTTATGAAGAGGTCGCACATTTCATCCCGTATCGCAAAGCCTAGTTACTGTTCTCTTGTGTGTGTCAAGCGGTACGGTCAGTTGGTGAGAGACTCACGGAGTAATATTTGGCTATTTCATCGAATAGGTAAGGTAGTTTCCACACAATGCATATTATCTCTTATACGGTCTAGAACCCCTACAAATTTTGTTTCGTTTTTTGTTCTTAATGTTTACATATGTTTTTTGTGAAAACCTACCAAAAGTTTTCGCGCTTCACGTGCTTTGCAATTTTTACAGCTTAGATTCCGGGGAAAACATTTAATCAACGCGGAACTCTGCTTCTCTAGTATACAAATTTTATGCAATAAATGCCCCGAATGAAATGGTCTAGTACACAGGTTTTCTTCAAATCCCATTTATACCCGATGGCACTGGGGCTGTCGGGGCTTCGGGTCGGTGGCCCCCGTCGGGCAAATCTTGGCGCCACCAACTTAACAATAGTAGACTGTGGCTGTGGAAAATCTCCATTCCAATCAATCCACCGAAATCCATGGACTAACTCCACTCTGAATAATTTTGAATAAAGTCGGATGGATTGTGACAAATTTAACGTGTTAGAACATATTCAAATCAACCTTTAAAAAAATTTTCACAACAATTGCACATCTTGATGGCTGCTATCAAGCCTGGTAAGTGCCATTTCCGGCGATCTGGGATGTATTCAATCTCGGATTTTCTCGGTACGCTCCGCGCCAACCTATGGTGGCGCTCCACTTAGATAGTAAACGGGAGTCCACCTCCCCCCACCCCCTACCCCCCACCCCACCCCCCAAAAATCTTACCTACACCACTGCTGCATGGATGTTGATGTTGTAGTTGTTTCCTTTTTCTTTGAATATTTTATTTTGCATAAAAATCGGAAAAATTATAATGAGCAAATATGATTTTCTGGTGTGGAAGGGGGATCAAGGTCGAGAAATCACATCTGGTCTGCCCCCCCCCCCCAATGTCAAACATCTTCCTAAACGCCGCTGCTTGTTTCATGCCATTGCGGGGCATATATTTCATAAAATGTGTATATACTAGAGGAGCATATAGTTTCAGCGCTGATTTAATGTTTTTCCTGGAATCTAAAGGGTAAAATTGCAAAGCGCGCCAGTTATCCTACTGTTATATATTAGAATCAGTACTTATTACAAGCTTATATAACCCAGGCAGTTAAGGACCCTATCGGGCATACTACCTACGTTGTACTTCTGTCCTCGAGTCCCTATATAGTACCGCATGGTAATCACAAGAGAACAACAGCAACTAGGCTTTGCGAGATGGGGTGAAATTACTCTAGGCCTACATAAACCGTGTGTAGGCTACTCTGCCTACATGTTACTTGGTAAGGTTGGCAGAACCTAGCTGTGCTATCTAGCAATGTGGGATGGAACTGCTGAAGATCCTGGAGTGACTCTACAGAGCGCGTAGCGCGCCGAAAAGTTTTAGTTCCTATTCGAAAAATTGTCTTCTGCAGAGCGAAAAACAGGCCTCTGTAGGGGACTGCATACTTTATCATATCGACTAAGACTCCCCGACTGGGGGCAACCTCCCCGATGGGGGACGTGGTCCCCTGCCCTCACCTGGCGCAACCCCTGTTGAGAGTCTCTTCAATCTTTTTCTCTTCCCTTCCCTCTTAAATCCCCCGACTAAGTGATTTCCCCCGTCTGGCTTCGGAGGTGGGGGACCTGTGCCTCCCCCCCTTTAAACACGCTACTGAGTATGAGTAAACTTAGCTTCGAATGCATGAAGTCATCAGATTACGGCTATTACTCAAGGTGCTACATGGAACGGTCTTGACGAACCACGATAACTAACTTTGAGCCGTTCCCTAGCTTTGGCTAGAATAGTTCAGGGGTAACAATATTAATTGGTGGTACAATTTCAGTTGTGAGAATTGCACGCGAAGCGGACCTACATTTTACAGGAACTTTGTCTGCCACGATAAAATCTGCTTGTAGACTCAGCAAAGAATGGCGAAAGGATATGCCCAAGTTGCCCGACGAGGGAACAAACTTCCGTTGGGGATCCATCGACCCGAAGTCCCGTCAGAGGCTACGGTTTGCCGAAAGGATGCCGAACGTAAAAGTTTGGGCGCGCGCAGCGCGCCGAAAGTTGGGGCTCAGTTGAAAAAAATTGAGAATATTTTTGGTTCTTGTTAAGGAAAGATAGGGAATTTGGGTTTCGGTGGAAGACTGTTTCCCTCCTCATCCCAGACAAGTTCCATTTTCCCAACTAAGGTAGTCCTAGTCAATCCCAACACCAGTCTTGAACGCCTCCTTGTTTAAATACAAACCTAGTACATAGTCTATCCTAGTGGGCATACAATGGTATAATACGAAATCAGAGCACTCTCTGTGCATGTTGTGCAGTGTCAGCTCAGCCTTGCACCTTTTGACTTTGGTGCCAATTAAAGAGCATTCACCAATAGACCCTTTTCCAAATAGCAATTACAAAAGATTGTGGGACAGAGTTTTGTACACATCCTTTTTGGCCACAGTAAAATGCCATTTTTGCGTACCAAAAACTTTATCCCACAATTCTTTGCAATTGCTATTTGGAAAAAGGTCTATTGAGAATACTGTTTTCTCTCAACGAAAAATGTACTTGGGGTGATGAGCCGAGCGACTGGTCGCGGGGGAATAGATCCCGTCCACCCTGGACTCAGCACAACACTTCCACATATCTTACAAAGTATGATGTTGCAGCTGAATTTAGAATCCTTCAAAAAGTAAAAAACGGGAGAATAGAACTTCTCTTCTAGTGTCCAGTCGGTTTCGTGTTTCTTTAGAATCACTCCCACCCGGAAGAAAAACTAATTGTGGAGACTTTACCTTTATAAGCCTAACAAATCTGAAATGGGTGTTCAACAGTTGAAGATAAAGGCAACTGTAGAAGAAGGCGAGCGTAGCGCGCGAAATTTTTGTAATTTTAGAACAAAATGTTACACAGCGGCGTAGGAAGATGTTTGACATGGGGGGGGGCAGACCAGATGCGATTTCTCGACCTTGATCCCCTTCCTACACCAGAACATCATATTTGCTCATAATTTTTCCAATTTTAATTTAAGCAAAATAAAAATATTCAAAGAAAAAGGAAACAACATCAACATCCATGCAACAGTGGTGTAGCTAAGATTTTTTTGTTTGGGACTCTCTGGAGAACTCGAGTTATTTGGGGGGAGGGGGAACTTCCGTTTACTATTAGAGACCCTATAGTGGGAGAGATTGGCCAACTTATTTCATGGGCGCCATTTTGGAGCCAAATGTTAACTATGGCCAAATATCATATGCACTGTGTGCGTACAGTTTTCCGCACAAAATGTAAAACAAAGTGAGTTACAGTGTTCTGTTCTCTTGTGACAATCGTCCGTATTGCTTGACTCTGGGTGGCACTGTCTGCAGGATCCTTTAGTTTGTCACCCGGTGCAAGAAAAGTCGTTCCTGGGAGGGGTCTAGAGCAGGGTGACCAGACGTCCCGTAAACTACGGGATTGTCCCGTATTTGGTTCATTTGTCCCGCGTCCCGTATTGAACCTCCCCGGGACGCCTATTTGTCCCGTATTTCCATGATGCTGAAGGGGGTTCCTTACAAAATAGACACAAAAAGGTGACACAACTCTGGTAGAATGGACGGATACAACTACTGCAAGGAAAATTGAAATCTACTGTAGAGTGCGTTAGCAGCTTTTCAAAGCTGTTCACCCCCACGTGTTTATGTATTACAATTGTGGGCCAACGTAGGATAGTGTCGAGGTTCGTAGTCAGTTCCGCAGTTTAGTCCCGCATAACACTGGTGCCTTTATCATACTAGTCGTATGTAACCTGCAGAAATAGTTGTAGTGTCTCCCTTATCAAATCAGAACTGCAAATTGTAACTTTTATATGACATGTTCTGAGTTTGTTACATATGCCCAATCTTGTAGGCAATTACTCAAAGCTGTATCATCAAAAAGAAATATAACTAGTCTAGTAATTGACATTTTCAACACATTTTTTGGACCTTGTGATCAAAACTTGGACCACTCTAAGTACGACTTTCTGGTGCTTTGAATGCACTCAAATCCAGAAGGTTCCGGGGGCTTTGCCCCTGGACCTCACCAGGGGCCCTAAGGCGGGCCCCTGTGCCCCACCTGATGGGGGCTTTACGCTACAAGTGCACACAACCCACCTTCCAACCATGCAGTGTCCCGTATTTTACTTTTCAAAATCTGGTCACCCTGGTCTAGAGGGAGGGGATAATAACACCCTCTATTTTGAGTAACTTTTGCTAATAATAGAAAGTGACGAAAATGCAGAATGGTGTATGCTATTTTGACAGTTTTAAAAGTGATTTTATTAAAAAAAATTTATTTTAGTGTCTTATTTTTGTGCTGGTAAGAGGGGGGAGGGGATGGGTCTATTGTGGGTTGGGTCTTCCCCTTCTTTCTAAGAAAACTACTAGTACGTTAATGCAGGATGGCATACATGCAAAATGGTGCTTTTCATAGGCGTAGGAAGTGGGAAGGGGGGGGGGCTGAGGGCTTTAGCCCCCAGTCAAAATGTGGGGGCTGAAGTATGCTTCCGCCCCAAAGATCCAAGTGCAAAAACCCCTTATTTGTCTCTTTTGTAAGAAATGTCAAAAATTTGCAGTAATTTTCCTTAACGTTTGTCCAAAATGTTGCACAAAATTGCATCTGAAGACCCTCAAATACTCAAAAATTTTCCAAAGGGGAGGGGGCATCCCCTCTCCTTAGACCCCTCCCCCAGGACGGCCATCTGAAACAAGGTTCACCCCCCCCCCCGTCTCGAAAAGCTTCCTACGCCTTTGGTTCTTTTTACGGAAAGTTGTAAGCAAGTTGAATTAATCATTTAAGATTTTTCATTATTTAGTGAAAGTTTCAGGAGGGGGGGGGGGGAAGGGGTAAAAATAGGGGAGCACTTCCTAGTGAGACTTTTCTATTTTATGGAAAGGCCTAGGCATGGGCGTCAATCTTTACTCGAGTGTGGGAGGGACATGACCACTTCTGTCAAAAATTTACTGTGTAAAAATCTTAAGTCAATGGGTGTATTTCCAAAATATGGGGGGACGTGTCCCCCTGTCCCCCCAGGATTGACACCCATGGGCCTACTCCTAGGTTTTATAAAATTGCGACTGACCAGGATGTACTCCATGTAAAAACCTACATCAAAGTCAAAGGTGCGCAAATGTTTTAGTTTTCTCATGTTACTAATAGATCCAGGAGCCATCTTTGATCTGTGTCCCCCTCCCCTAGAAAAGTTTTGAAAAAATGGGTGTCCTTACATGCAATCTTGTGCCATATAGGCTACAGTTGAAGTAAATTTTGGTTTAAAAAATTGACGTATTTTTAGGAACAAAAACAAATACATCGGCATAAATGAGGGGGAACCATGGCCCAATGGGTGCCCCCTCCCCTATGAAAATTTTTGAAAAATTAGGTGACCTTACATGCAATCTGGTGCCACATATGCTACCATTTGTAGTAAAATTTGTGTAAAAAATTTACGTATCTGTAGGAAGTAAAAAAATTGGCATCAGTGAGAGGGTGGGGGCATGACTCAAATACGCCACGTGCACCCCAAATACGCCACTGCTCCTACACCTATGACTGGGGACTGCAGCTCTGGTATTCCAGCGTCTCTATGGGGATGTTCCGAAAACTCTCCAATAGGGTTAGTATTAGGATTAGGGTTAGCCGGTTAGACCAAAGGGTTAGGAGTTGTATTTGGGTTTATGTGTTAGAATATCAAGCAGTCGGAATATAGAGATGGAACGCTGTATACAGTATAGGCTAGGCTTTGTACAGAACTTCGTAATCTAACTCTAATGCTAAGCCTACTCTAACTTTAGGCCTACACGTATTATTAAGCTGCATACTGTAAAGTTACATCGCATAAGCGATCGCTATATTTGACGGATTCCAATCGAACCTTCTAACTTTTACAGCCCACCGAAGCCTTCTTTTTGTACAGGATGGGAATCTATACAACTTGTAACCCTTTTCTGGTCTGTTCGTGCATCCAAATGCAGCACAACCCGGCCGCAATTTTGGAAACAAAACATGTCTACCTTACACAGGATGCGTAGGCCTACGCTCGGCCGTACGTACGTACACCCTGCATAACTTCTCGAATGTATATAGGCTAAACGTACATGATCTTGCAAGCTCGTACTTTGGCTCCAAAATGGTGCCCATACATTTCGTCCAATCAGAATGCGTATCTGAGAACAATGGTTGGCCAGTCGCTCCCACTATAGGGTCTCTATTTACTATCTAAGCGGAGCGCCACCATAGGTTGGCGCGGAGCGTACCAAGAAAATTTGAGATTGAGTACATCCCAGATCGCCGGAAATGGTACTTGCCAGGCTTGATAGCAGCCATCAAGATATGCAATTTTTGGGAAAAAAATGTAAAGCTGGATTTGATTTTATTCTAAAACACATTTCTGTAAGGTCGGATTAGCTGAGCTGGCCGGACTTGGGGTCCGAGGATTGCAAGTTTGAATCCCATTTATTATCTAAGCGGAGCGCCACGATAGGTTTGCACGGAGCACACCGAGAAAATTTGAAATTTTTATACATCCCAGATCGCCGGAAATGGCACTTGCCAGGCTTGATAGCAGCCATCAAGATGTGCAATTATTGTGAAACTTTTTTTAAGGTTGATTTGAATTTGTTCTAAAACACATTAAGTTTGTCACAATCTATCCGACTTTATTCAAAATTATTCAGAGTGCAGTTAGCCCCATGGATTTTCGGTGGATTGATTGGAATGGAGATTTTCCACAGCCAGAGTCTACTATTATTAAGTTGGTGACGCCAAGATTTGCCCGACGGGGGTCACCGACCCAAAGCCCCGACAGCCCCATTGCCGTCGGGTGTAAGTGGGATTTGAAGAAAACCTGTGTACAAGATCATTTCATTCGGGGCATATATTGCATAAAATTTGTACATACTAGAGAAGCATACTTCCGCGCTGATTAAATGTTTTCCCCGGAATCTAAGCTGTAAAAATTGCAAAGCGTGCGAAGCGCAAAAAATTTTGGTAGGTTTTCACAAAAAAAAAAAAAAACAAAAACAAAAAACAAAAAACAAAAAACAAAAAAACAAAACAAAACAAAACAAAAAGGGAAAGAAAATCTGTACTGGTTCTAGACCGTATAGGAGATAATATGCATTGAATCGAAACTACCTTACCTATTCGATGAAACAGCCAATATTGCTCCGTGAGTCCCTCACCAACTGACCGTACCGCTTGACACACACAAGGGAACAGTTACTATATATAGGCTTTGCGATATGGGATGAAATTTGCGACCTCTACATAAACTGTGTACTTTCCTACATGTTACTTGGTACTGGGTGGAAAGACTTGCGCTATCTAGTAATGTAGAATGGAACTATTGAAGAAAGTAGAGTAGCTCTTCTGCGCGCGTAGCGCGCCGAAATTTTGCGTTCTTATAGAGAAATTGTCCTCTTGTGAGCAAAAACGGGTAAAACGAAACTGTAAACTGTCGCAATATTGAGGGGCCAAAATGAATTTTGGCCCCCCACAAATCATATTGGGGGGCCATGGCCCCCCGGTTCCTATGCCACTGTTACAGAAAATAAAATACATTCCTTACTAAACGCCTTGTGGAATTATATGTTTGGTTTAAAACCACCTGGAGTCACGCCGTGGCTACGGTTTACAGGACCTATTTTTTTTTTTAATTTTTCTATCGATTTTTTTTTTTTTTTGAGGGGGTGGTCTGCACGGGGGGCATGGCCCCAGTGCCACGGCCTGGCTACGGGCCTGGCTAAAATGCATCATTTTTAATGCCTAAAATTTCGTAAATACCTCAGAGCTTCCGGGGCTACGCCCCTGGGCTCCGCCAGGGGCCCTGAGGCGACCCCTGGACCCCACGCCGTTAGGGGGAGCGCTTCGCGCTCCCGCCGCGCCCTCGGCGCCGTTTGGCAGTCCACTGGCTTTGCCCCCCACTTTCAGACATCAAATCCCGCTCCTGATGCGACTATTACAGGCACACGAGGCGAGGTGGTGATGGGGGCCGTCTTTTCCATTTGCAAAAATATCACTTTCCATTCCTATCATATAATTGTTTGGCAAATACCTTCCGTGGCAAATACCTTCTGAGTCCTGTCCCTAAGGGAAATGTCTCCCATACGCCTTGGAGATGGGCACTGTGCGTACATAACCACTTTATCTTTTAACGTCACTGTGTAGGGGTGTGGCGATTATCGTTCTCTCCAATTGATTCTCACATGCTCGAGTCCCCGGCGTCACTCTCATGTTTATCAGTGCGAAATTCCCGTCTCATCACATTTCGATCTCCAACCTGCCTCTCACACATCATCTCAGCTCCATCTTGCGCATGTTTCCTCAGCTGATCATGTGATCATTTTAAGCAGAAATAATTTTGATGAGTGCCTCACAACTTTATGTAGCGCACGGTCTCTTCGATGTAGGCTAATCCTTTTAATATTAGTAATCCTTGAGGTGATACAATAGTCTACAAAACAGAGAGGGATTTACATTTTATCTGAGGGGCGCTCGATGGCTCCGCGAAGTACGGTAGAGATCTCTGTCATAGGAAATACGAGTGAGTCACTTCCAAATCTGGTAACAACAACAGCAGGTTCACCAGAAGAGTACACTTCAATGGCTACCGACATGGCCACTTCAAATCCAGTGGCGGAATCGTCTTCAGCGTCTACTTCAGAGTTACCCCCACCCGAATTGATATTTTTGCAGACACCGTTTGGAAGAGGCTTAGCTGGACTTTTTGCCTGGGCAGCATTTTTCATAACATGTCATCAGGTTGGAACAAATTTCTTCTTTGTTTTTCAAATTCTTGCAGTAACAGTGACATTCGTAATGCTTCTTCCTCAGTCAGCACTTTATCGTTATTGTACACAGTGTAGGATTAGGAGACTGTGTACACATTTTGTACGTCGCACTTTCTCGCATCAACTCATGTGGGTGACATTTGTAGTGTCACTGTCAGTTGTCAGCAGTGTGGTCTTTGATACGTGGAAGCCGTGGTGAAAGGCTTTCCACGATGAACCACCATTGCTTCGAAATGAATCCTCAACATCAGTTGAATTACTGACAACTTTGCACCAAAATCATGGGTTTTTAGATTGTACAAGATATAAAATGACTCCATTTATTTATTGAAATAGAGTCTGTGCCTGCAAAGTGGTAGTGTGTTAATATTCCATTAGTAGCAGGGTTGCCAGATTTTCTGTGGCGAAACCGGCCAAATTGCCGGCCAAATCACATGAAAAAACACCAAATCAGAACAAGCTCCTACTTGAGGAAAATTGACCCTTCATTTATGTAGAGTATAACACTTGTCAAGGTTTTCAAAGTTTTTAATACGATATATATCATTACGTACTCAATCTATTATTGCTACAAATGGGGTGTAAACATAGAGCAGGATCCTGCTGTATGGGTGTAAATTGTAAACCCGTTACGTCCCACTCGGGTGAGTATTAAAATCGGGGGAAAAAGAAGGGTTTTTCTTGAAAGTTGGTGAAAAAGAAGGTGTTTTATTTTTAATTTCCATTAAGCCCCAAAAAACGCCAAAATGCCGTTTGGTGTGCACTTTCAATTTTTACCGGCCAACGAAGGTAAAAAAATGCCAAATTTGCCTATTTTGGCGTCTAAAACGCCAACATGGCAACCCTGAACAGTAGCACAGAGTCCTTGTTCAAACGTTAAGCCTTTCGCACAGTGGAGTTTCATTATCAAGTCTGTATTTGTCTAAATTATTGACAAAAAGGATCAGGAATGCTAAGCATCTGCATAAAGAACACTTCAAAGGAAAATTGATGTGTATTACACATGTACACTCTAGGAAATACAAACATACAGTACTGAGTAGTAGAATGATCCTATAGTATGTGTTGACTGACAGTTCAAGGCAGGGCTTAAGCCAGGATTTCAGATCAGGGAGTCCATAGATGCGTGGCAGGGGGGAGGGGTCTAAGGGGAGGGGGTGGCCCCCTCCCCTTTGCCGAAAAAAATTGGATTTTAACCCTTCTTAGATGCAAAATGGTGCAACATTTCACTCATTTGGCACCTGCACCCATGACCCTAAAATAAAGGTTATTGTAATGGACATTCTGTAAAAAAATCAAGAACATGTGTAATTAAAGTGGTGTTACAGCAGATGCAACTTTTATTGACAAAACTGGTTATCTTTTCTCTTCTTGTTTATAGCTAATTTGGCATGGTACTGGTATTGACTCATAAGTTTGGTTTTTTTGATTCGTTCCTGACTTTACGCCAGTAAAATTACCATTTTACAAAAAATTGTACAGGGAGAAAAGTATCTCATATTGTGATCTCTAGATCCTTCTGGGTTGTTGGAAGAAATAGTGGAGAGTTGAAGCGAAGTCAAATTCAGACACTGATGGCTTCCCATTGCTGATCAGCATCAGATCTCGCAGCATGTCAATCTTCAAGCACTGCCGCAACTCGAGTGAATCAGACCCTGAATGTACCGTGGGTGCGCGCCGGTCTGACCACGTGTGATGTCGCATTTCACTTTAGGAAGGGCTAGGATTTGAAGCCAGTGTTTTCGTTTGGCGAATTTATAACGATAGCAAACTTTCCTTAATGTTAATAGTTTTCTTATCGAATTACTAAGAAAACGAATTACTATAAACTAATGCATAGTACTTCCATGTGCATGGGGAAATCGCTACTCGCAGTGTTAAATTTTGCAATATAGAATGCATGTTTGATCGGTAACCAATCTGTAATTTCATCATGCACTAGTCGAAAATTTTTACTATAGGCCTGTAAGCTTATCTGTACTTTTTCCCCTAAACTTAAGATGAAGGCCTGTCCAATAGTTTGCTAAGTCCCGAGGTCGATTCGCGATCCCGGTTCGTGATTTTGTAGGCTGCCTTCGTCCGAATTCAACTGCTAAGTGACACAGCTCACATAAGTAATGAATAGTGCTCAGTATATACACTGAGCTTAATAGGGCCCCTTCTCCAAACAAGCGAAACATACGGTACGTCTTGTGTGTGAAAAGCATCACAAGGTCATCAGGACGTAGTAGCTGGTTTACAAGGTCCTGGTCGGCCATTGGCTCATGAAAAACAGAACAGAGAACACTCATGTGTAATAAAAAAAAAACCCGAATACCTATAAGTTCCTGAAACTTTGAATCAGTTAATTTAGCATTCAAAACTTTTTGTTAAAAAATCAGAATTTATTTTATAAAGCTCCCCGAAAACGTCAGCTCAAGTTATGAAATCACATTCGCAATATATCGGATCCCCTTCCTTGCGAGTGTGACATTAAAATAGCAGTCATCTCGGGATATACACCTGCGTTGTACAAAAAGTCCACAGCCTAACAAGAGTTGCAATAGCCTAAACTAGGCCTAGGCTATACCTCACACTCCGTTAACACCTCGAGTATACCAAGAGAAGAAAAAAGAACACCCCTCCATTAACGGTTAAATGTGTCACTAATTACAAAAATCAACCCTGTGCCATGTGTGAATTACTAAGATAAGACTTTTGACACTGTTAATATTCATGAAAAGTTACGGACCGAGCCATGCTATTACATTTAGTGGGCACCAAAATGGCGCTCGTGCGAAGTTACGTTTCTGATAGATTAAAGTGTTCCCTGAATGTCAGCACGAGGCTGGCTACGTAACGTACGGATAAAATATAAGGTGAGCTTGCTGCTCTGCGGACTGCATATTAGTTAACTGCCGCAGAAGACAGTAGTACGATTGGGTGGGTGACGTAACTGACGTAGTAGCTAGGGATTTCCGTGGCAAGCAGATGTTTTGAGTGTATACTGCATGGGGAGCATTAATTTAATGGCTCTGGATGCAGGGAAATGCTGCTCTACGTATGCAGCATGTTACCGTTAACACGCGCAAGTACCGGTGAAATGTACGAAGCTTGTTAGTGAAAGTTCCATGGCATGTACACAAATCAACATTTCAAGGATGTGTTTGTGTGCTAGTTTTGGGTAAACAATATATTTTCTTACGAAACTAATAGCCATAAATGTTTTAGATATTTGAGTGGGATTGATATGTTTTATCCAAGTTTGTAATGTCGGATAATTTTACATCTTTCAAACTTAGAAAATCCTTGAAGGGAACGACTTTTATCTTGCACGTTAATTCGAACTGGTGGGTAATTTGGATGGGCGAACGCCGGGTTAGGATAACATATAAAGGCCTGAAAACAAAAGTGCATGCCGAGGTGTGTAGCCTACTATTTCGAACGGCCATGTGTATTCGTGGGTGTAGAAAATTAAAATAACATTTACTCAGTACTTTTCCGATAACTTTTCTTTCCACAAAATAGTTTTATTTTTTTTTTTCATTTTTTTTTTTTTTTTGCGGCCCAAAGACAGGCCGTCCAAATGACGGCTGGACGGCTCGCTGGCTTAAGCCTTGGTTCAAGGGCTACTGTACATTAGACGTTTGTTCACAAACCGGTTTCAAGCCAAGGCCTATATCTACAACCATTTTTCTAATTCATATTGGTATTTGATTCACTTTTGAGCAATCTTGTAGAGTACAGTACATTTTCACTAGGTTTCATCAGTTTTTCAGTGGACAGGAATAATTGTTTGAGCCCGTCATTTTGCAAAAGTTCTCCCTGTAATTTGAAATGTAGGTTTTTACAGTGCTACAGGGCTAGCTTCATTAGAGAATTCAAGAATTTGCTCGTACACTCTGAAGATACGTATACACTGACATTAAAAGTGAGATTGATAATGAAAGAAAGCTTGAGAAGGGTTGATGTATGTGCCCATAATTTTCCATAGGTTTGGTTAATTCTGTTTTGATTGAAAGGATCATCATTTCATGTATATGTTTTAAATGTGACTATTGGATTCAGTTCTTATAACCGATCTGTACTTTTCATTAATACAATATAATGCATTTTTAAATAAAGATCTCTATCCTTATTGTGCAACAGCCCTCTTCCCCCAGCCCTCCCCCAGCCTTCCCCCCCCCCCCCCCAGCAACAACCAAGGCTGAAGGATCAAAACCATGCAAACAACTTTACCAGTTACCAATTTATTATTGCTGCCCTAGTGGAGCTGCAACCCCAGAATGATCAAAAGACTGACCCTGCAAAATTATCCCCCCCCCCCCCCAGCCTTCAGGCCTCTACATGTCATTGGCTTTTCTTGGGCATTCTGTTTACATGATAAGTACTACAGCCAAAGCCCAGCTCATTTGTAGAATAAAGTAGTTAATGTTTTGGGAAATCTTTTTGGGTTGTACAGTGTACACAGTGTACTGACTGTATTGTACTTAATACTTTATTGTTTAGAGGGTCATTGTAGAGCCCTAATGATTCTTGACCTGCAATATGTTTAAATAGATTTCATCATGAATGCAAATATACTATGTATAAACTGTCAGTTCGCAGACACTCTTGCATATACCTTCATTTATAAATAAATTATTATCTTCCAAAATAATTTAATTTAAGTAGTTTTCAGTTTTTCATACTTGACAGAAGTAAAGAAATTGGGAGAATTCAATAAGATTGACTGCTATTGATGCACAGGTTTATTATGTTGGTAGTTGTATGAAGCACAGTAATATATGCAAAAGTGTTAATCATTGTTAATCATTTTTCTCATTACCATTGTGAAAATATCATGTTTAGGACAAGTATGGTACTGTTCAAGTGAATGAAGAAGCCAATGATAAAGCTAGGATGCATCCATGGGTATATTATGTGTGATACATATTGAAACTATTCTCAACTTCTCGGCTAATTTGAATTGTCTTCAGCAGTGTTGCACAATTGTGCATGTCTGCTGAAAACCTGAGAAGAAATAGTTGTATCTGGACAAGATTTTTAAGTTTCAAAGGCTAACTAGAATGTATAGCTAGTCACAGTAGAAAAAAGGGGAAAAAAAGGGGAAAAAAAGAAGAAGAAGAAGAAAAAGCCCAAAGCTTACCTCTTAATTCAGAGTAGCCCCATTTGTACTTTTTGGAGAAACTCCCTTACACATCATGAATTTAACATGATGACTGGAGTGTAGAACATTTTAGAAATAACCTGCACAGCTTTCTGTATTATTTTATGTATTAACTATGCAGGGAAGTGCACGTTTGTACACACATTGTGCACATACTATACGCGTAGTACACTTTAATATATGTTAAACCTTGAAGTCAAAATCTGTGAATATTCGAATAATTTGTCAAACAATCATCATAGCCAAAAATACACTTCCCTCCCATTCTACAGGCCTACAAAACAAATAAAAGCAGGTCTCCTGTTCAGTCATACAGTAGCACAGATACTGTAGGAGTACAAGTGTAGTGACCATCACAACCACAACAGATCTGCCCCAGTTTAGCCAACTATTTGCCCCTTGACCTCAGTTTCTCCCTAGTACAGTATGCACTGCTTGGGTTTGAAAAGATAAATCCAGACCCATGTATGTATGCATTCATGTTCTCTTTTTCAACAACCGGCTGTGTACAACGCATGGAGGATATTGTGTTGAGTGCTAGCTGATCAGTGAGATGGACAGTCTGTGGTACAGTAAATGCATGGCAGTGTTACCAATTCATGCACAGCTGTCTATTTCCAGCTCTTTTAAAAATGTTCAATTTTATGTGTTGAGTATTTGAACATATTAGAATGGCACATAGGTGCCTTGTACCATATGATGTTAGTGTATACTGTCAAGTGTTTCAAGTGCAACTTTAATACAGTAACAGAGAGTCGGCAACATTTACTGTAGAAATGCGATAAATGCGGCTCATTTAATTGTCTCGGAACATCAGTGAAATGTGTGAATCCAAATCCATTATGTATCATTGAAATCATTCTGTTAAGGTTGAAAGTTATAGTGTTTTCAAGCCTTGCTTATAAATGCTAAAAATTTGTCTTGATCACACAGAAAAAGCAACCTGGATCCATTTCTCAGGCTTCCCAAACTAACATTTTGGGATGTGACTGATCAAGGTAACTGTTCAACCATGCTAAGTGTATATATACAGGGAAGTTACTCATTGTCATTTTCAGAATTCAGTGGGCAAAGTGTCACTAAAAGTATTGAAGAATATTGTAGTTATGTTTACACTGTACAGTGTACTGGACAATCCTGTATTTGCACTTGGAAATATAAAGATACCAGATGAATGGCACATCATTCAATCATTACAGTGTTCTATAGAGCCTGTTGAGAAGTAATCTAATGTGAACAAGGAACTGGAACTCAATTTTACACATTTGCGTCAATGAAGCTAAAAATAGTCTCTGACTACAGTACCTTTTGTCCATGTCCATTCCAAAACGCAATTTGCCTCAAAATTTCAAGGCCATTCTTGCAAAAGTTAAAACAGTTCTTTACCTTCTGTCTTTCATAGTGTGTTGTTGTTTTGTAGAAAATTTCCTGGAACAGTATATTTTAAATACATATGGTCACCAGTGCCTTAGCTAGGATTTACAGTACTGTACAGTAGAAGGAAGTCTCCCTTGTGTATGAAACACCTTCCATCACACTGGTGCCGCAGGTGGGGCTCAAAAACCAGATGCTTTGAAAAGATTTGTTGGTGAGATTCCTCCAGTGCTGAATATTTATGTCATATCTATTTTAGTGGGATTAGTGTCTAATATGTATCCTTGAATTTTGAATTCGGTCTAAGCTGAACAATATAGGACTCAATTTGGACAGAGCGGTGGGATAAATAAAATGCCAGGGTAAAAAATGGGATACCCTGTAGCAGTGATGAAAAAAACCTCGTGCAGGCCAGGAGGGATAACATTTAAACTTAAATTGTATAATGTTTGTAATCAGTGAACCAAATATAGCATATTTTGTAGACTTGTATGTGCTCTCCCAAAGGAGCAGTGGACTTAGAAAAATAAAAGATCTACCCCCCAGTTGAGTCCATGGATAATGCAAACAGTTGATAGTTTCAGGTAATAGATTTGCTTTCCACATTGCACAACTTGGCTTTTGTAGCGTACTATACTATACTGTAAGCAGTTGGAGCGGTTTGCATTTCTACAGTCAGTCAGTATCAGGCACTGTCTGTTTAGAACCTGTTGAAGCCAATTGGGAATTCAAACAGGTAGTTATGTTTGAAATGTGGATCAAATGGGTTAGTTTTGGTATTTACAGTCCCAGTGAAGTTCAGATAAAAATTAATTATGAAAGTGAAGTTTGCCCCAATACAGGGAACAGTCAAAGTTCATTTTGTCAGGAGCCCTACTGTTGTTTAGCACACAGTTTTAAAAGATACATATAAACTTCAATCCACCACAGGGACAAATTTTTTTACCCTGCTTTCTTATGCATGATATACAAAAGGTTGGAGGAGTGCTTCTGATTTTCAGTAGATAAAGATATTTTAAAGCTTCACTAGCTACCAGTATTTTCCAGAAAAGGTATTAAACTTGTAAAAGCACATGGGCTGCAGAGATTTCTTTTACAACACAGAAAAAAAATTAAACAAAATAGACAAAACAGAAGAGACAGGAGACGAAAATTAAATTTGCGTTTTACAAAATGGCTTTGTTTTAAACATCTTCAATGAAAATGGTGTACTATAGCTTACAAGTAGATGTACTTACAGTATCTTAGACATCTAGAATACCTATAATGTGTACTACAGTAAGTTGAAAACAATCTACTCTAGATTATATGTGCCATAGAGTTAAGTTGATGGAGATAACATCTGTACTTTTAAAAAGCATTGTATGTACAGTACTGTCTGGTTTGGATAAATCTTGCATATAAAACCTGATTGCTATAAAAGCTCAAGAAATGTTGTCACTGCTTACACATGATTTGCAGTCCACTAAGTACTGTATATTAGTTACTTGAATTATTAACATGAATCCTTATAAGTATAGAACCCAAGAAGATGTCCACCATCTTGAATCTAGTACATAAATTTATTCCTTTTGCTGTGCATTACAGGATTTGCATGTACTGTACATTAGTTGTAGGACTATCTGCATTACTGTACTTTGTATTCACTTTGCCGAGTCCATTTGTTAAATATAAATGTTGTACATGCCATTCTCATCTTAATTCTCACTTTTTACATAGGAATGTTATGACTGTATCAAAGTTGCCGGATCAGAATGTTAGAATGGCAATGTAGCCTTTAAAATTTCGCATCACAGACCTAGTCAGTGCCCTTTGATTGAGTACTGTACACCGATACCTTTTTATTCCCTGTGTGAGATAAAGCTTTTTCAATATAGTGACACTTTGCTTTTTGAGGTTTTACCCATTCATTGCATGAAGTTCTGTGTTTAAGTTGTGAAAGAGAGAATTTGTATAAGTCAGCATAAATCAAAGAATTGTGATGAGGTATTCAATTCATTCTTATTTCAGTGCATAAAAAGTGCAGTGATGGTATTGTTCTTGCAAACTTTACAATGGGTTTAAAATGCATTTTACTAGATGTGTGGTAACTGACCAGTTTCTCATAACTTGAGAAAGAGAAGAGGAAAACTTATTCAATATCAGACTGATACTTGTATGAGGCAGCCTGTAGACTTTCCTGCCTGTCAGTCGTGTATTACTCCTGCACCTACTTTGGCTGCACTGGTAATACCAGCAATTACTGTTATGTGCGTGAAAAGGAGGTGTACATACTGTATTCAACACCTTCTAAGAAGGTAACCTGTTGACTGTACTGTATAGTACAGTGGTACCCTGTATAATCATTTTTGTCAGTGCTTACAGCATAAATGACTACAGAATATTCATGATACTGTATCATGTCATTGTTGAATGTTTCTTATGCAGTATGGTGAATCACCGCATGTGTTTAATCATGGAAACTTGTACTAGGTAGTACTTCCATGGTTTAATACAGTATACTGTATATGTAGTATAGATTCCCATTAAGGTGGAATATTTCTAGGTTATTAATAAAAAGGAAGGACCACCCTGGTAACAAGCAACAGATTGATGGGATTTCAGTTTTGAGGTTCAAGGAACTTGAACTTCCTATTTAAGATATGTACCTGTACTGAGTTGGATTTGTGTACAGTATACTGTACCTCAGCTGTGCTTACAAGCTACAATGAAAATATGGATGTTGGATTTTTGTATCCTTTAGCAGAAATTGTATTATGGCTTTTATGTGGTAAAAACCTGCTGCCATAAGATTTGTCTGGAAGCAAACCTAGAGGCCATACCAGCAGTTGTTTGGTATTCGCCCTATTTTAATGTATTCCTGAACAATTTATTTCCCATATGGGGCGAGTTTATCATTTCTTAGAAGGCAGAGAGTACTGGAAACTCCAGGATTACAGAATGGTTTACATTTTATGTAGTGATTTATGGTATACCTGTAGTACATGAGTGATGTTGGAAGGCAATTAACTCTCTCCGTAGTCAAGGTTGCATAATTACTGTATGTCTGTAATATATAGTAGGCAATTGTTTGCATGTACAGCATCTACTGTACCTGTGTACATGAAATGTAGGCCTACAATATTATACTTTTGTTGAGCAAGGCAAAAATTGCTATTTCTGATATAAATATAAAGCTCTTCAATAAGGTAACAGTGCACGGTGAAACATACAGAAACCTACAGTATTACATGACTTTTATACTCATACTACAATTGTGAAAATTTTGTGTAACTTGTAGATGTTTCCCTGCACATTTATATTAAACATACAGGGGGGCACTGTGCCAATCACAGAAAGAGATACTGTACATTGATTTACACAGGCTTGCCAGGAAAATGTTCTTTAAGGAATTTTACTGTCTTTGGTAAGTGGAGTCTGTGCCCTCTCTGTCATGAGAGTACACTTGGCCACTGGAATAGCCTGAAAGAGACTTCAAGTAGTTTGAAGTTTGGGTCACATTATATATGCCTGTATGTATCACAGAGAGAGCTTAATATCTTGTTCACAGGTTGTGTAGTGTGAACATGAAGCCATTTTGGAGGATTTTAGCTTCATACTGTACTGTACTGTATGACTAACATGATCTAACACTTGTAGAAGTTTCATGCTTCCATAGTCACGACAAATAGTTAGTCAGCTGTTGTAATAAAGCACAAAGCATGAAACAAATTTCAGTATTGATTGCGCTATAAATGTGACTTGTTGTTAACCGTTGAGGTGAAGAAACTACCCATAGTGCATTGCTTCTGGCTGTCTTTACGGGCATTGTAGTAAAGTAGGCTTGGGCATTTGACCTTCAGAACTCTTCACACAGTTTTGATGACCTCTTACCAGGGCTTAGGTGACTCCACTTACCTTAGATTTGTGACTCGTGGGAATTTTCAGAATTTTCAGTGCATGCCTCAAAAATCAATTTCTGTGTTTTTCATGCAGTCAAATGTTTGACTTTGTGTTCTTTGTTTTAAGTTTCAATAATGTGAAGGAACTTGCTCTCTTACAGTAAGCCTTTTTCTATATTGGTCACTAGTTTTCCTTTAATTTAGGGCTATAATGCTCTGAAATCTGCAAGTCTGCTCCTCTGCCCCAAGATCACCAGTACAGTATAGGCCTGCTACTGTAGTGTATTAAATTTAACACTCATTGAGAGGCTGCAGACTTTGTGTCAAACAGTGTTCTGTACGTGAAGAATGCACCCTTGAATTGTGACTCAACTTATATTGAGTTAAGCCTCCTAAGGCTGTGAGTAGCAGACTCCAAAAGGTACAGTAGAAGTCATCCAAGTTTAGGACTGGAAAATTTCTGAACTCCTGGGAAGCAAATGAAATTTCTCACAAAGTTAAAGTTTTGCCATCTTCTATGTGCGAAGGAAAAGCCAGATTTCCCTTGCTCCAAAATTTCCTCATAATATCAAAATTTCCCAGCAAGGAGCTTTTTGGGTACCTGATTTCTTCCCCAGTGGTAGTGTACACAAGTTTTAATAGCACCTTTAAAATTTTGAATTTGTAGAGACTTTAAAATATACATAGTGTTCATTCTTATAATCAAAGTTTGCTTCTCTAAAATGAACTCACAGTTTTCTGAACTGCCTGGACAAAACTTTGTAGTAGTTTGGAACCATTTTTTTCAATTAGTGGTATTCAGTATGGGTATTGGCTGACATAAATTTACTACCGATTCTCGCCCTGTATTATTGGTTTCGATGATAATAGAAACCAATGCATTCGTGATGGCGTGTGTGTGTATGTATGTGTGTATGTTCGTGTGTGTGTATGTGTGTGTATGTGTGTATGTGTGTGTGTATGTGTGTGTGTATGTGTGTTTGTGACACTTTGCTCATTAACACGATATCTCAAGAAGGGAAACTCTGACGGTTCTCAAACGTGGTACAGGGATGCCCCATATTAAGAGAAAGAACCCTATTGTTTTTGGTGGGGGTCAAAGGTCATCTGGGGTCAACAGAGGTCAAACTCTGAAAAACCTTGTTAACACGATATCTCAAGATAGGAAGCTTGGATAAATTCCATACTAAGTATGTAGATGCGTTATGGTAAGAGAAAGAACCCTATCATTTTTGATGGAGGTCAAAGGTCATCTGGGGTCACCGGGGGTCAAACGCTGAAAACCTTGTTAACGCGATATCTCAAGATAGGAAGGTTGGATAAATTTTATACTTACTATGTACTGTAGATGTGTTATGGTGAGAGGAAGAACCCTATTGTTTTTGGTGGAGGTCAAAGGTCATTTGGGGTCACCAGGGGTCAAATCTTGAAAACCTTGTTAACATGATATCTTAAGCTGGAAAGCTTGGATTGATTTCATACTTAGTATGTAGATGCTTAATGGTAAGACAATGATCCCTATCATTTTTGGTGGAGGTCAAAGGTTATCTGGGGTCATCAGGGGTCAAACACTGAAAACCTTATTAGCACGATATCTCCAGGTAGGAAGCTTGAATAGATTTCATACTTAGTATGTGGATGCATTATGGTGCGAAGGTGAATGCTATCATTTTTTGGTGGAGGTCAAAGGTCATCTGAGGTCACTGGGGGTCAAACACTGAAAACCTTATTAACACGATATCTCCAGGTAGGAAGCTTGAATAGATTTCATACTTAGTATGTGGATGTATTATGATGAGAAGATGAAGACTTTTATTTTTGGTGGAGGTCAAAGGTCATCTGGGGTCACTGGGTCAAACACTGAAAACCTTGTTAACACGATATCTCCAGGTAGGAAGCTTGAATAGATTTCATACTTAGTATGTGGATGCATTATGGTGCGAAGGTGAACGCTTTCATTTTTGGTGGAGGTCAAAGGTCATTTGGGGTCACCGGGGGTCAAAAACTGAAAACCTTGTTAACACGGTATCTCCAGGTAGGAAGCTTGGATAGATTTTATACTTAGTATGTGGATGCATTATGATGAGAAGATAAACCCTATCATTTCTGGTGGAGGTCAAAGGTCATCTGGGGTCACTGGGGGTCAAACACTGAAAACCTTGTTAACACGATATCTCCAGGTAGGAATCTTGGATAGATTTTAAACTTGCTATGTGGATGCATTATGATGAGAAGGTGAACCCTATCATTTCTGGTGGAGGTCAAAGGTCATCTGAGGTCATTGGGGGTGAAACACTGAAAACCTTGCTCACATGGTATCTCCAGGTAGGAAGCTTGGATAGATTTAATACTCAGTATGTGGATGCGTTATGGTGAAAAGATGAATGCTTTCATTTTTGTTGGAGGTTAAAGGTCATCTGGGGTCACAGAGATCAAAAAGCAAAATTTCCCAAGAATTCCCAAGATCGTCTTATGGGTTCACCAGGAGTCAAAAAGCAAATTACCCCAAGAATTCCCAAGATCATCATCTGGAGTCATTAGCATTCAAAATGCCATATTTCCCAGGAATTCCCAAGATCAAATATGAACCTAAAATTATTTTCCAACATGTTAAGATAGCACTTGACCAGTGACTGAAAGATATGGGACATCATGGCATTATTTGGAATAGAACATATATCATCGAAACCTCAATGCATTTTTGCATTCTGGTTATTGAAAAAATTTAGCCTAAAATGTCAATTATCGGACCGATATTTCTTGTCAGGACTATACTTCATGAAAGTGCTGTGTTATTTTAATGATTGACAGTTAAGTTCCTATGTTTTACCCCACAAAAATATCACACTTATAGTAGTGGTAGTCCCAAAAACCTATGATGTAGTGTGAAGTACGCTTATTTCTCAGATATATCCGATCAGCATCGGCCGGTATTGAGAATTGAAATATTTGTATCAGTAATATACTGTAGGCTACTAGCAATATTGGTGCAACACTACTTTGGAGCTCTCATGGTTAGTAAGCCACAACTGGAAAAAATTCCGTGGCTTGGCCCGACTTAAACCAATTGGTTAGAAACTGAGCCATAAAAACTCATCTACTATAACTCATGGAAAAACACTGGATTTGCCCTGCATGCAAAGTGTCCATGTATTGTTTCTATAACGTGTTAATGAACTTTAAGTCATACACATATAAAGTAGTTTGCACATCCTTGTATGGAGGTATCAGGATATAGGTTACTGTCTGTAAGTTGTATAGTTCAGTAAGGCACGAGGTATTAACCACAGAGCTTGTCATGGTGGGTGTATGGTAATTTAACCAGACTAAAATTACATTGGAATATTAAAGGGTAGAGAGTCTACTGTACAGTGTGAATATACCCACAATACCATGTGTAGCTTTTGAGCATGTAGAGTCCAATTTTCTTTGTGAGTGACAGAATTTAAATAAAAAATTTAAGTGGCAATTGCAGTTGGTACAGAACATGTTTAATTTATGAAACTTATCTTTACACAGTGGAATGAAAGGATTCTCGTTGAACATGACATTCTGAAAAACCTTGTCTCTCAGAATTATTGTATCAATGTGGTTTGAATGAATTTTTATGTATTGGACATGTGTGCAATGCATGACATGTGAAGAGAGACCTATACTAACAGCTGCTAGGAAGGGACAAAGGGCTTCAAATTTATAAAAATGGTATGTCATTATGGATGTCTCAAGAGTTACAGTAGGTTGAGGTGACTGCATAAGGAAAAACTATTTAGTAACTATGTATGGTCTTCTGAGTACAGTATAAAATGAGAGTATGTTGTAATAAAATGTAGAGTATGGAATATATTTGTTTTCTCTTCAACAGGGCCATTCTCTAACTACTAAATCATGTGTTAGAAAATCTTTGTGTATGTCAGTGTTCTGCCACCATTGAAACTAGGTTTCTTTGGTAAAGTACAGTAGGTCAAGGGCAGTGAACCTTTTTCCTACAAAGGGCATGAGGCTTTCCCCATAGGGTGGGGACTTAGGGGCCTCAAGAGGAATTAAAGTGTACCTAAAGTCTGAAAATTCAAAAATATATATTACAGAGCATGAAAACTGCATTCTAATGGTCCAATTCCCATCTTCACAGGACTTTCTTAAGCTGAGATATAAAATGTTGAAGTTTATTCACTCGATTTAAAAAGGTAGATTGCGCAATAATTTGTGATGTCATTGTTGTACTACTCAAATTACAATCTTTGTATTTCTTTGTTTTCCTGAAAGCCACCGCACCTTGTGCCAAAATGTGATCGCGTTCTTACTGCTTTGGGGTGACTTGACTATATAAGCCCTCTCTGTACAGCACGTCATGCAAGAAAACAGGAAGCGGTCAAGGTCATATGAACATTTTTAATTTTAAAAGAAAACAAAGCATTTAATGTGAGTTGTACAACAAGAATGTCAAAAATTATTGCGCAATGAACTGTTTGGATTTAAGTGAATAAATTTTAACATTTAATATCTCAGCAATGGAATAAGCTATGACAGTGGGAGTTGGACCAATAAGATTAATTTTGTAACCTCTGAAATATATATTTTTGAATTTTTAGACTTTAGGTCCACTTTAAGTACAGTATTTATCTGAGCTACAGTATCGTCAACTTGATTGGATGTGCAAGGCCAAACAGACCAAAAGTATCAACATTTGACCATTTGTCTTTTTACATAATATGTATATAAATTAACAGTGAATGAGCACCTTGGACAAGTGCATGCCAAGCATGCTGAAAAAAAAAATCTTTTGTGAAGGAATTAAGGTCTTTTTCTTCACATTGCTGGACATTGTGTTGCATTATAGGGCCAGGAATTCCGACGCATAACACAGGGCTTGAAATAAGCTTGAAAAAGGGCACAGCCAAAATGAGCAAATTGGCTGGTGGTCTATGCTATTTCATAGGACATTGACTGAGGGGCACAAAGGCCATCAGTAAGGGCCCGACAGCCATGGCTGTAGGTGCTGGCGGTTATTTTGAACCCTGCATACTGTAGCCTATTTTTCACGCAAAGCTTTAATGTTACCACCTGTGGCACAGAGATTTTGCACCTGGTTCATGCCTACCATGACACGATATATGCATATTCCATTGTGCATAGTGTGGTGTCTAGAAATAAAATAGTAGTGTTATTATGTGGCATATAAATTTACGTAAAACATCCTGAAAATGCTAATTAGCAGGATAAATGTTGGGTTGAAAATCATTACTAATTAACTTTCAAGAGTGTTTGAAACATTTATGAATTGCCTGGAGGGCCAGATTAAATGCAGGAGGTTCCCCACTATGATCTTTGAAGGAATTAAGACATTTTGAAGGAATGGAGAAAAGTATATATAAAAACACCAAACTTTTCTACAGTCTTGACCCAAACTGTAAAGCCAGAATGGATTCACTTCAACTGAATCCGATAAAAGTAGTTCTGATAGCATACAGCACAGTACACTTTTATATGCCAACTTTTCATTGTGTTTGGTTTTCTGGTTTACACAGTACTTGGTGCTTTAGTGGATGTAACATGTTACCATGTACGGTGACACTTGATGTAGTGTGTACATCCTCAAGCCTGAGAACACTGCAGTTTAATGAGTTTATGTACAGTAATCATTGAAGTCTGCTTTTGCGATGATCAGACCTTTTGTACTGTAGCACCTGTTTTTGGGTGTAATTTAGCAAATCAGATAGAACTGTATGCGCTTGATGAATTAAATACGATCCAGTAATCAAAGAGAATTAGTGAATAGACATTGATTCTGTAGATGTGTTGTAGAGCTAATATATCATGTACAGTGCACTTTAAGTGAAGAACACTAGTTGTAGTATGGCTACAGAAAATACTTGTTGTGAGTATTAAAAAGTCACAAAAGGTTGTCTTCCTGTGATTGCCCTGTTGTAAAACATAGCACATACCTCCAGTTCACTACTTTCCACTATATATGGCTCATAATCAGCGAACTTTGATTGAATAGACTGTCGTCACAGGGAATGCTATGGAAACTCTCAGATGTGTAGTCTTAATTTGCTTTTTTGTACACTCAATTAACCTTTCAACTGTGTGTACTGTTGCACATTAATTTCTGTAACTTTAACATATTAATAGAATTAAAGGTAATTTGAAACTTATGTCTCCAATTTTCAAGACACCAGATATCCTGCGTGCTGATGAACATTTTCCCAAAGGTATATTTTTGAAGCGCTCAATAATCATTCTGTGCTGTATGAGGTGCTGAAATAATGCACAATTTCTCTTTCTTCAGCATATTGTTTTGCAAATTTGCTTCATGACACGTCTTATATCCCCATCAATTTAGATTGTGAAGGTATTTGTCTCAGCCTTCCACAGAACTGCAGAGGCCAAGTGTTCAATCTTTCTCCAATCCCCATTCCTGCCATTTATTTTGAAGAGAACCGTTTGTCTCTGAGGAAAGAAAAAAAGAAAATGTGGGCAAATATTACAGTTCTGCCAATGTGCCTCAGGCTGAACGTTTTCTTTCTGGATTTTGTGTGATCGTCGGAGAATTTTACAGTGTAGCTTCAGACTGCTCTAGATGCCCTTGACGGACTGGCATAAAATGATCAGGGAACTTGTTTTTCCAGTTTTGCCCATTTGACATGCCGAGTTCTAATTAGTATTCACCCTACAGTGTGAGGCGTATGGTACTGGGATGAATCTTGTTGAGTAGGACTTTATCAAAACATAATGGATTGATGGACATATGGCAAAGCAAGGCAGGAAGGCTGAATTACTTTGGGAATGATAGAGGACTTACTATAAATATTCAAGAAGGGTCAGAAAATGGTACCGTAGAGATTTTCCTCAAGAGGCACAGTGTGTAAGCATTATTTAAATGCAGAAATTATCTTGTGGGACCTCTTAACCGCATTTTCTCCAAGCAGCAGTCTTGTCACTTGGTTTGTGCTGTACATAAATTTGGCAAGAAAAGATGTACTTATCACAAAACTTAAAGGATTTTGGTAGCGAAGAAAAAATTAAAATTAAATGTAATACATTTTTATAAAGAGAATAAGCAGTTGCCCCTAGCTTTTTTTGAAACAACTTCTAAATCTCACAAATATACTCTAATTTCCCTTCAAGCATCTTTCATGATATCTCAGGACATAAATATTGCATTTTCAAGGTAAATCAAGGAGTTACTTCGCCTGAATTTGACAATTCATTGAGAAAATTACTGTCAGATTCTCAAGAGCCATTCATAAAATAGGATGTACCAGAGTACAGAAATCTAAACTGGGGTGACTTTACATTATGTCCCCTTTAATACTTACATGCACAGTTCTGTAACTTGCAAATGTGATAGTTTTACATGTGGTTGCCACTTTCATTGGTTTTGAAAAGAGTATGAAAACAAGACAACCTGTTGAGTGTTTACAGTACCTACAGTGTGTACACATACTACACAGTGTCTGCAGTAGACAGCATGTACTTCATCAAAATAGTATGGTACTGTATGCACTGACAAATGAAGTATTGAAAAGCAGGTAATTACTAATCAGATTTTTGTGGTCATGTTAATTGACTGCATGAGGAATACTGCAGTGTCAGTGTACTGTAGGCAAGTAATAAGGATTTCTGGTTTTCCTTTGGTACAATACAACGATTGTAAAAGTGGGTAAAAGAAGATTCTCGTTTGTAGGCACATCTTACCCTAGATGCTACCTGTACTAGCAGGTGCAGTGTTTAGTTAAAATTATGCATCAAGCAGGCATACAGTAGGTCCCATCGTTGTTGCTTTGTGCATGGGAAAAAAGCATCTTTCTGTACACTTTCTCTCCTGGTAGATGGAAGGTTCCATTGAAGTGAATGTGTAAATTTCATATCTAGAGGTTTTGAGAGAAGGTACCTTTTGCTTGTGGGGTTTTTGCAGTTCATATACTTCATATAAGGGTTGTTTTACAATCAGGGTACATCAGGTGTCTCACAGAGGGCAAAAAATGAAGTTGTTTATTTTTCTTTAGTATGTATTTTGTTGTGTTGCAGACAGGTCGAATTCAAGATTTTAAAAGTATAGAGGCATCAAGTATCCACAATTTTATTTTCTACAACTTTAACTATCTATGATCTAAAATTTGGCTCCTGGGACATGAAATTATCTAACTACACACATCACATTATTCTCTTGCTTAGAGTGAGTCTAGATGACATTGTTTTAAGTAAAAATGATGTGTAATGAAAATACAACTCAGTATCCTGAAGTGTGTGGCATATCTATTTGCCTACACAGAAGTTTCTGTTTGTCTGTACATGATAGGGGTGAAATGGTTTTATGAAGTTTTCAATTCTGAAACATTAGTAGTGGTAACAGCAGTTCTGTTTCAATGTGCTGATAACTATAGTCAGTCTACTTCTACACACCAATTTTCAAAACACTATGTTCAGCAACAGTCTAGATACTTGATGTCAAAATTATCAGTCGGAGAGGACATGTGGTTTTTTGGAGAGGACAATTTGTTTGACACAGAGAAGGGAGTGTGTTAACAGGGTTCTTGAGCTTAATTATTTCATAGGAATTAATGCCATGTTTGATAAGTGGAAGATGACAAATGAAACTTGAGCAACTCAAATTTCTGGATAAAGTACACAGCCTTTTCCGTAAATGTTTTCATTTAATGTATAAGTGACTGATAACAGGTGGTACCATAAGAAGGTTCTGAAACATCAGGATAAGTTCTAGAAGTTTTATTCCAATTACTTCAATAAACACACTGAAATTGGTTGCTTCTGAGGGCCCTTTTTTTTTGCAAAACACTATACCTAAAAGCCAGCTATATGATGTCATCATGTCAATATACTGTAACCAGTCAGAGAAGATTCCTCATTGTCGGAGAGGACACTTTTTTTGACATGCTCACAGTAAATCAGTAACTGCCTTTGATTTACTGTATTATTTCATAGTACCTGCAATAGTGCAATATACATAACAAGGGAAAGTTTCTCATATTTTCTGTAACATACAATGTATTAACATAGTTAACAGTTTGAAAAAGCTCATTTTAAGTCAACAACGGTACAGCAGACTGATTCACTCAGTACATATACTACACAGAATTGTGATAGGTAAGTCAGTACATGCAGCAGGAAATGACACAACTGATTATAAATACAAATTGAGAAAATAAAAGAAAGTGTTTTGAAGTTTTGGTTTGTTACTCCAAGACCCCCTGTTGTGAATTTTTGGAGAGGCCTTTTTTTTTTCTTTTTTTTTTTGACGTAAAATTTGACCAATTATTATTTTAGATTTTTTAAAAATGTTTCTGATTCAACCTTAATAACAACTTGGAAAGCAACTATGGAAACATGTTCTAACAAGATTGTAGCCATGCATTTTTAGCATACTGTATGCTTGCCACATGACAATATACATCTAAAAGCAATCAAAACACTTTGGTTTGGCTGAGGTACTAAACATTTGAGAGACCATGTTATTAAAAGGGTAGTCCAACCATACATTTGCCTGTGATATGTTTTAGAGTGAGTAATCCAATCATTCTAGTGAAACTTCAATAAAATTTCAGATTATTAATTTTGAGATACTTCCAGTTAAAGATACCCCATTTTCCTCTCACAACTGAACTTGAAGCAAGCAGGATTGACATCATCCCCACACATTGATAAAGCAGTTTTTGCTTTTCTGTAATGCACACTCCCAGTTTAGTACTTCAAAATTTAATGCCATCATTAAATGCATGGGGGGGTTAATAAGTTGAAACCTTCACATACCCTCATAGGCGTAGGAGCCCAAGTTGATTTGGGGGGGCTGGACCGACTTGCCCGAAAAAATGTAACCCAAATTTTCCACGCGCTCCATGCACGTTCGACATGTTAATGTGCATATCATGAAGGCATGCATTGGTTATCACACCACATGCAAATTACATACAATAATTTGCCATGTTAATACCTTCTTTATTGGTTTTAATTTTGGCCGAAGTTGGTGATCGCCAGCCTGGGGGAGGGGTCTAAGGGGAGGGGGTTACCCCCTCCCCTTTGAAAATTTCTGAAAAATTAGGTGTCCTTACATGCCATCTGGTGCCACATATGCTACCTTTGATGTGAAATTTGTGTTAAAACATTTACGTATTTTAGGTACTAAAAAATCGGCACTACCCCCTCCTCTTTTCTTTGAAAATTTTTGAAAAATTAGGTGTCCTTACATGCAATCTGGTGCCACATATGCCACCTTTGAAGTAAAATTTGTGTTAAAAATTTACGTATTTTAGGTAGAAAAAAATCAGCATCATTGAGGGTGGGGCATGGCCCAATGGTCCCTAACATACACCACTGATAACCATAATATAAGTTCAACCATTAAAAACACACTGATGAATTAATACGGAATATATAGGTGCTGGTGCAATTCAAATCAGAACTTTATGTTAATCAACAAGGAAGTTTTTTAAACTATTAATACCCTTTAGATACATCATTGCATTATTTTTCTTTCAGTTGGTGCCCAAAAAATTCTCAGCATTTTGCCCGAATTTTCACAAAAATTTTTGGTTGGGGGGCTGCAGCCCCCCCAGCCCCCGCCTCCTACGCCTATGCATACCCTGTTGTTAGGCTGACCTCTACTGATTTCAAGGTAAAAAAAAAAACATTCCGGTATCCATTATAAACAAAGAAAACTAAAAACTTCTCACCAATGTGAGGAGATGTCACTCATTGTATTAAGTTAGCCTGCCAGTGTCAATACTTCAATTGGTTATGTGCCGTTAAACCTCATCTAACTCTAACACTAACTCAAGAACCATACAGTTCATTGGATAGACCTTTTACCAAAATGGTAGGAATTAACAGTCCTAAAAATGTATCAAGGCTAAATTTGTGGCTGGACCACCCTTTTGACCTCTCTGAAAGATGTCATAAATGTTTAACTGCAGGTCATGAAAATCTTCCTGAACTGTCTGGAAAGCAGCACTTGTTACTAAAGCAATAGTGTCCCTGGGTAATGGGTGTGTGTGTGTGTGTTGGGGGGGGGGGGGGGGGTTGAGGTAAGAAATCAATTTCATCTTTGCTTAGGCCATACTGTACAAAGCAGTAGGGCAGGATCGCTTAGAGTTGACCTTTCCATTGTTTTAAGTTTCATTATCTGGATGGATTAATTGCCAGACGGGAATGCAAAAACTGCCATTTTTCAGACATCTGAAAAATATGGATTCATATCTGTATGTACCTCATAGTTGTTGTGTGTGACATTCACAGCTCTCAGGTACTGTAGTCTCTAGGAGTTCAACTGATTTGGTTTGTCCATTTTTGTTAGAGAATTTTACTAGGTTCAGAATGTTAACCTACAGTAGGACCATATTGATGGAAATATCTGAATGTGTCAAAATGCTTGTCCTCTCCGACATTTCAGAAAAAGGTACTCATGGCATTGAATCTATCAACTAAGAAAGCAAAAAGGATCACTGCTGGTATCAATGGTTGCCAAAATCTGCACAGCTAGGCTACATAAACTAAGTAAAACAAAAACAGGGTAAACTTAGTCTTTAATACCATACACTTTTCTGTTAGTTCGAAGATGATGTACATAAAAATACCCAGAAACATGACTGTCTCTTGGACATATGCCCCAAAGCCTACTTAATTAACCATGTTCTAGTTTAAATTACTACACCATATTCTTATAAATGGAGAGCCCCAATCATACAAAGGTTAATTTTGATATAAATCTGCAAATATGTACCCCCTGGAAAACGTCATCTCTGATTTTCGGAGAGGACGTACTTTTTGACATACATAATGTATTGAGTATACTTGAGTGAAGGAGATGTAATTATGCATTTTTGATGGAACAATGTTAGTACTTTTAGTACCATAAGTGGGAGCTCAAGTGCTCCTATTTCTTAAACAGAAACATAGAAATACCATTTTTGTCGGAGAGGACACTTTTTGACGGAATTGAAAGTCTCAGGGTTGAAACTGGTTCCATATCTCAACTGAAGGAGTGAACATAATATCAATACCACATGTTTGTAGGATACAAATTACTGATTTGTGAGGCAACATTTTTTTTTTACTGGGCCATATATCTGTCAGCTTAACTTGCATGATTTCGGAGAGGACATATTTTGACGGAAAATACCACCTCCTTTTCATGCAGTTTTTCATTTATTAAATTTGTTTCAATCATTGAAAGGTGTGGGCCTTTGAACAACCTTGTTGTAGTTGTAACTTCCAAATCAGTACTTTCTGTCAAACTCTTTTCTGTATTACTGATTCATCTGGTCAAATGTTTGCAAAATTCAAATGAGACAGTGGAATTTGCCAGAAATGACACTCTGCAGAATTATTTTACCCCAAATTGTGCTTTAAATACATTTAATTTACTATTGTAGACAGGACATATACTGAACTTTTACTTAGTGTGGTTGGTCTTAATATGAAGTGTATATGTTTTTAGTATGGGGGCAATAAAGTGAATTTCTGGTCGACGTACCCTGATTGTAAAACAACCCATAAGTGCGTTAATTTATATCAAAAAGAATTAAATGCATGTGGCTCACTTTTCAATACAAAAAAGAAATGAGAAGTTAAGTCTATTTGCATGCTGGCTTGATATTCATGATAGAAAAAAGCATGGATTTAGTGATTTGGATAAGAGCATATTGAGAAGATCTTTGCATATTTTGTGGCAATTTCTTGATTTATCTTGTAATGTTGTATCAAGGAGATGAAATATGGTGTTTAGCAAACATGGTAGGTGGTCTTGCCAGTATTGTAACCTGACATGATTTTCTTGCTTTTGATACAAATATTTTAGCTGTGTTAATAGCCTCGGATAGAATGCTTTAGTAGGCTGACAAGCTACAATTCAACTTCAAAAGTTGCCAGTTCAAGGAACTAAAATGATAGCAAAATCATTTGTGATTAATATTTGGAACACTAAATATACACTGCAGGAACAATATATCAGTTATTGAGTTCCTTGAATGTAAGGTTATGACTTATGAGATCAAATGTCAAAGTGTTTGAGTGGATTATCTTTGTAATGTAAGTTGTATTATAGTAAATATAATAATATAAAAACATGTTTTCATATTGGAAACTTTCAGTAAAGTTTATCAGGGGTCAACAAACATCACAGAAATATACTTACCCCTTGCTATAACTAATTTAGCATAAATCTCACACTGCGTGCAACTCTGAGTAGTTTTGACACCGCGCCCCAAGTGTCCACCATTTTGGCTACTGCAATGCTGTTGTCTCCAAGGTGTATGGGCTCTTAAATAGTGTTGAGCCGATTATCAGTTGGTGTTATCAGTATCGGCCGATAATGATGTTATCGTTTGGATATCGGTATCGGCAAAATCAGCAGTTGCGTCCGATAACGGCAACTGATATTCTAAAGTCCACTCGCATTGATGCCAATTTTATGAAAGTCTCAGTGTACAAAATTTTAACCTGTAGTGATTCATTTTTGGTTTCGATGATAAGAGAAACCAATGCATTCGTGATGGCGTATGTGTGTATGTGCGTGTGTGTGTGTGTGTGTATGTGTGTATGTGTGTTTGTGACACTTTGCTCGTTAACACGATATCTCAAGAAGGGAAACTCTGACAGTTCTCAAACTTGGTACATAGATGCCCCATATTAAGAGGAAGAACCCTATTGTTTTTGGTGGGGGTCAAAGGTCATCTGGGGTCACCGGGGGTCAAACTCCGAAAACCTTGTTAACACGATATCTCGAGATAGGAAGCTTGAATAAATTTCATACTTAGTATGTAGATGCGTTATGGTAAGAGGAAGAACCCAATCGTTTTTGATGGAGGTCAAAGGTCATCTGGGGTCACCGGGGGTCGAATGCTGAAAACCTTGTTAACACGTTATCTCAAGTTAGGAAGCTTGGATAAATTTCATACTTAGTATGTAGATGCGTTATGGTAAGAGGAAGAACCCTATCGTTTGTGGTGGAGGTCAAAGGTCATCTGGGATCACCGGAGGTCAAACTCTGAAAACCTTGTTAACACGATATCTCAAGATAGGAAGCTTGGATAAATTTCATACTTAGTATGTAGATGCGTTATGGTAAGAGGAAGAACCCAATCATTTTTGATGGAGGTCAAAGGTCATCTGGGGTCACCGGGGGTCGAATGCTGAAAACCTTGTTAACACGATATCTCAAGTTAGGAAGCTTGGATAAATTTCATACTTAGTATGTAGATGCGTTATGGTAAGAGGAAGAACCCTATCGTTTGTGGTGGAGGTCAAAGGTCATCTGGGGTCAACGGAGGTCAAACTCTGAAAATCTTGTTAACACGATATCTCAAGTTAGGAAGCTTGGATAAATTTCATACTTAGTATGTAGATGCGTTATGCTAAGAGAAAGAACCCTATCATTTTTGGTGGAGGTCAAAGGTCATCTGGGGTCACCGGGGGTTGAATGCTGAAAACCTTATTAACATGATATCTCAAGTTAGGAAGCTTGGATAAATTTCATACTTAGTATGTAGATGTGTTATGGTAAGAGGAAGAACTCTATTGTTTTTGATGGAGGTTAAAGGTCATCTGGGGTCACCGGGGGTCGAATGCTGAAAACCTTGTTAACACGATATCTCAAGGTAGGAAGCTTGGATAAATTTCATACGTAGTATGTAGATGCGTTATGGTAAGAGGAAGAGCCTTTTTGTTTTGGGTGGAGGCCAAAGGTCATCTGGGGTCTTCAGGGGTCGAATGCTGAAAACCTTGTTAACATGATATCTCAAGTTAGGAAGCTGGGATAAATTTCACACTTAGTCTGTAGATGCGTTATGGTAAGAGGAAGAACCCTATCGTTTGTGGTGGCGGTGAAAAGTCATCTGGGGTCACTGGAGGTCAAACTCTGAAAACCATGTTGACACGATATCTCAAGATAGGAAGCTTGGATAGATTTCATAGGTAGTATGTGGATGTGTTATGGTGGGAAGATGAATGCTATCATGTTTGGTGGAGGTCAAAGGTCATGTAGGGTCACCGGGGGTCAAACACTGAAAATGTTTTTAACATGATATCTCAAGATAGGAAGCTTGAATAAATTTCATACGTAGTATGTACATGCATTATGGTAAGAGGAAGAACCCTATCGTTTTTGATGGAGGTCAAAGGTCATCTGGGGTCAAAAAGCAAAATTTTAAGAATTCCCAAGATCATCTCATGAGTTCACCAGAAGGCAAAAAGCAAATTTTCCCAAGAATTCCCAAGATCATCATCTTGAGTCATCAGATGTCAAAATGCAAAATTTCCCAGGAATTCCCAAGATCAAATATGAACCTAAAATGATTTTTCCAACATGTTAAGATAGCACTTGACCAGTGACTGAAAGACATACTACATCATGGCATTATTTGGAATAGAACATATATCATCGAAACCTCAATGCATTTTTGCATTCTGGTTTCCCTACTTTTCTTCAGTAAAACCCTAGGCTAGGCCTTTGCCTGAACATTAACAATCGATGCCAGAGGAAAGCCATGATGACTTTTCAAATGCCAGCATGGCATGATCTTTTGTAGGTGTAAGTTATTTGTGGAACATGTGTAGTCAACACTGTACAGCATACCATATCTTTTCTAACGTTTAAATAGCCTATAATGTAATGTATAATTCCCGTCGATTTCTAACATCTCCTGCCAAAAACTTCAGTTTGAAAGATTCCCGAAGAATTCATGATTACTTTTGCCTCAAATGACTTCCAAAATGGAAATCTTCTGCCTACGTTTCTGTATAACTTTCCCGCAGTCCGCTGGGGTGTTCAGTATGTTGCTCACGTGCCTCGCGCAAAATAAATCAGGTACAGCACGTACGTACTGTGTAGGCTCTTATCTCACACATCCTGCAGTGCAATATATGTGTAAGCATTGTGGCTTCGTGAGCTGTACTGCCACACAATGTGCGATGCTTGTAGTAACTAATTATATGCAAGAATTTTTACTGCAAAGGCATGCCCAGACTTGAACTACTGTACATGCAGCATAATATGGTACTGTATAGTGCAGGGCCTTGGCAGGCTTCGACAAATTCTTTTTTCATTACTTGTCCATTGGGCAAGCTCTTCTCTTAGTCTACGTGTCTGCCTGAATATCTACTTGTTCACTCTTAATATGCCGTTAAACTCCTTCGGATTAGACTTCGCATGGGTACTTGCCCAGCGGGCTATGATATTGAACTGTACTTGCCCGAGTTAACTTTTTACTTGTCCCGGACTGTCGGGTGGGGGATTTGTTGAAGCCTGGCCTTGGCACGTAACATACACAGCACAGAGCCAACACAGCACAAGGCCAGTGTCATTTTGAATGCACTGTAGCATAGTCCCTACATTGTATTTTTACAATAATAATCACGTACGTAAGCATATATGGCTAGATTAAACAGTACAGTGTGATTTCGTAATTCGCGCTGCCTTGGGAATTACGGAATTATACGCAAAGATCAAACGGCATTTGTTTCATTTTTCAGGGATTGTCTGTAAGTAGTACTGGTGTTTTACTGTTTTGGCAGGATTTTAACAATTTGTTAAGCTTAGCTACGGGGTAGTTGAAGTGAAGTAGAAACTCAGCAGGTATTTGGTAGATACAATGGCGACTTACACTGCTATGCCTATCACTTGACGTTAATTTTTAAGTGGGAGCTATCGTTTGTACATTCCATTAGCAATGTACGCACATGGCTTCACAGGCCAACTGTAGCAAACATAGTAGCTTGACTTCATGTTTTACTTTGTTATCGGTATCAGTATCAGGTATCAGGCCGATATCAAGTTTGACTTATCGGTTATCGGCAAGTTCCGATATCACCGTTATCGGCTCAACACTACTCTTGAAGTGTTCGACTATTCTACAAGTTTTCTGACAGGATTCATGGCTCATGCTAAGTGTTCTTATTATTTATTACATTACAGTATTTTTTCCATTACCAACTCTTTGTGAGATTTTGTTTGTAGTTTATCCACATATGTGGGTTCATTATTACAGTAGTCTAGCTAAGGCTTCTTGACCAATGTTACTGTGCAAGTTTTTGTGTAACCTCGTGCCTTTGCAAGCACTACACAAAGCCTCTCACTGTGAAATAGTTTTGCCAATTGTTGCCTTTATGTCTTTTACTTTCGTCATTCTAGTATTTTCACTTTTGTCGTAGCCCTGTATTCACCTTAGGTATTCCCCTGTATGTATACAGGCTGCAATTGCTAGTGGTTGCTTGTGAGCACCCCCCCCCCAGGAAATTGGGGGCAGGGAAGAGAATCTTATGTCAAAATCAGTGAGCTGCAACATCTCTTGCTGTAAGTTACATTGTACTAAACTACTTGATACTGTATATCTGTGCTGTTTTGTGGGAAAAATTTGAAGAAAGTGTGGAGGTCATCAGTGGATCATTTGTGGTCATACTCCTAATTTCCATGAAACTTGATAGATATAGCCACCATCAAATGCTGAAAATTCAGAGGTCATTCTGAGGTCATCTTCAGTAGGCTCATTTGCTGCCAAATTTTGGAAAGGTTGGATTTACATGAATGTGTTACAGCATGGAGTTACCTCGGAGGTGGTAACTCCATGGTTACAGTATGTGTATTAAGCAAGGTTGGTGTCAAACTTTTGGAAGTCAGTAGGGATCATTTGTGGTCAGATTGAGGAAGTTGTGTGCAGTATGTTCTCATGCTCTGTAAAACTCTAAAGAAGATTGTAGCAAAGTCTGGATGTGTTAAATTACACATAATTGTTAAGTTGGCTATGGAAATCAAATACAGTTAATTTGGGGTTTAATCTATGTTTTATAACCTATGCAGACCATAAAAACTGTTGTAGTGGTTTCTGTGCCCTACCTCCAGTGCAGAGAAATTCAACAGGATCATCATGTTTTAGACTTTGTGACATTGCAACTAGTCTGAACATTAGTTTTGTTTGAAGTTCATGTCACTCTTGTAGATGAGTGCTTAGTGACTTTAGAGGATGCCTAAATCACATTTCACTTATGTGACATGCAGCAATAGCTGCATCTCCTCAAAATATTATGTACTACAGGACTAATGGGAGTTGTGTTATTTGTATTTTTGAAAGTATGGCCCACAAACAACTATAGTAATAACTGAATATCTTTCTGTGAGAACCATATATCTTGAAGAACGCTACTGTCCTTCCTTATATTGAATTATGTATCATTCTGTATCTATAAATATTGGTTTTAAAAATATGAAAATATTCTGAAAAGTGAACTGCAGTATTTCCCTTTAAACCACAAATATTTTGTTAGATAGCACAATTCGTGCCTTAGGAGCATACCATGCAGTACTATACTATGAGTATGTACCTTTTAGCCGGTAGTTGCAGGGGAAAAACTCGTCTGCTGCACTTTGGGCCAATACATACTGTGCAATACTGTAGGATGACAGAGAATATTGGCAGTTTTTTTTTCTCTCTAGGAGAAGAGGATGCATTAAGTTTTTCTTCAACACCAGCTCTTCACCCCCTCCACTACCCACCACCACCTAACCACCACCACCACCACCTCAGTCACCACTCTTCTCTATTCATACTATGATGTCACTGGTCCATACATTTTTGTGCAACTCACATAGTACTATTGTGCTGTACATATATACTGTACTTTGATACCTTCCACATTGCACACTCAGTTTCCATACCACCATGCATGTAAGTGATTTAATTGAGAAACCAGCAGTACTGTTCTGTATTTTGTGTAAGATTTCATACCTTAAGCACCAATGTCAGTTCATACTTTCTTGATTTGTAAAACTGGAACCTGTTTCAAAATTGCAATTTTGATTTCAGATTATTGCCACTACCGCTTGGCTGTATGAATCAATTAGCTTAGCTACGTAGATCCTTATGCCAGATGCCATAGTGTCTCACCACTGCCAATCAAAATATCAGCCTCTGGGTAAAAGAAAGATGCATGTGTATATGGGGAAATGAAATCACCTTGTCTTACATTGACCAGTACATGAGAGCAAATTTTTCAATCACTGGGCAACAGCTGGTTCAAGATGTTAAACAGGTAGCATAAGTATTGTTAAGTTTAGTTTTCAAACTGAATTAAACCTGCATTTGTTTTTAAGGATTGGAAGGATTGTAAAAGAAAACATGATATTTCTCTTAAAGGCACTGCAGATTCTTGAGACATGGTGTCATTAAAGTAAAATCAGAACAGCAGAATGAAAATTGAAGTTATAAAAGGAAAATAATTTAGTAAGGCGAAAGTAATTTAGAACAAAGTATAGGGCGCAATTGGTACAAAATTATGTGTGCAGGTGGCCTACTGTAAATTAAGGTCATTCAGTATGATGGTATTGCTGGGGTTAATGTGCTAAAAACTTTGCATGACATATGCATATTTTTCATAAAATAATGGGCACTCAGTCCCCATGTGCGTTAGAATTTTAAGGTGTGAGACAATCTTTATTGCCTCCCCTCTCCCATTATTGTGTTACCTGTATTAGTGCCTGTTGCCTGCACCCCTGACCATGCTGTGCCATCTTCATTTCACAAATGAATTTCAGCAGCCCTCCTCTACTTGGTGAAGTTAGTATTGGCAGCTACTTTTAGTTAGTTGTATTAATAATGTATTATTGACTCAAGCCACTTCAATGAGGAAAATTCTTTCATATTCTCTGGTCAGGTAATTTTCAATTTAAATAAACTCAGGCTTGTTACAATAGCATTTGCTACCATACACTATACATTCCTTATGTGCAGCCTCCTAATAGGACATTATTTACAGTTTGTGGTATGGTACTGACTTAGTGTGGACATCACCTACCGTAGCATGAAACGGCATTTAATTCAGGTGGTGTTTTACTAACTGCTTCCCACAGTATTCCTACACCCCTGTAGCCTCTTTTGCCTATTAGTGCTCTCTGCTGTACTAAGCCAACACACAGCGACCGCATGTCTGCCAACTCAGTATGGCCAGTCATTGAACCTTTGTTTGAGCTTTAACAGGCAGTATAGTCTGCTATATGTACTGTACTATAGTTCTGTAAGGACTATACATGTTCAGCACCTTTAATATACTCTATACAGGGTGAAGATCAATATCAGGCCTAAAATACTTGCCTTCCAAAATCAAGTGTGTGGCCACATGCTTTCTTTAGAAAATGAAGACAAATTTCAACTGCGCAAATGGAGGATGTGTTTAGAGTATGCCTGTGACAGTTGGTGATAGTTGACAGAAATCAGTATCCTTGTAAACTTTTTTAGTGGAGGCAATGGCAGCGTGTATTTTAGCATTGTCTTTTGAAGAAATGATGCAAATATACATGTGTACATAGATGAAGATTCATATGGCTGAATGGATATCCTGTGTATGTGGGTCTATGGCAGTAATCTGACATGTAGACATGTATCCAAATTTGATTCAATCCTAACTCAAGATACCCCTTTTTGAAAATTGGTAATAGTTTTGTTATGAAATCCTCAAGGGTCACAGGTCTAAAGTGAGGCAAAGTGGGCAAATTTACCCCAGGTTCTTTTTTGTTACTCTTCGTAATTGAAAAATTTGTTTGTCCTTGAAATTTGATACTGTTGGAATGTGTGAATGTGATTTTGCCACGTAGATCTTAGAGTAACACTGTTCCATACATACAATATGTTGTAACAAATAATGTTATTTTAAAAATGTTACATGTGGTAGCAGCTGTCTGATCAATATGCAAAAATGTCATTTCCTACAGTACCATGCATTGCTAGAGATGAAAAAATATGCATCTTCTCAATTATCTTATGCTACATGCTGTTGAGATGGAGGTTTTCACTGCTTAATACACAAAATCTTACTGCATTTTTTGAAATAATCAAAGTTGGTCACCAGAATATGGTTTTATTAATTGCATTTAACCAGTGGAGGGTTGAATTTACAGTACAGAGTCATATTAATTTGCAGACTAAATATTGAGTAGGCTACATGGAGTTAAGGGATATCAATAGAAACAGGTTTGAAGGCCCTTCACTCTAGAAGCAGTGTTACACAACATGATATGATATGGTAAAAAAATTTGAAAACAGTTGTGACTACTTAGACCCCCACCCCACCCACCCCCACCCACCCCCACCCACCCCCACCCCCACTTGTTGCATCACAATGTGATATAATACAGTGTGATAAAACTGAGTTGCTAAAATTCCTTCTTTCAGTCACTTGTGCTGAGTGATATTTTGTGTGACAAATTATGAGAGAAAAATTGCATTAAATGACATGACTAATCAAGCAATGGAATATTACTGGGAGATTAAGAAAAAGTCCCCTGTAGTGTGAAAGGCCTGGTAACACATTGGGTTGTATGACATTGTACAGTATTATACCATGTACTGTGTGGAAGGGGCTAAGTTACAGTTACTGTAAGTTACTGTTCATGAAGGTTAAAGTTGGCATTCTAGACATAAATAAAGATGGGGGCTTGGTTTTGCCTCAGTTGCTGAAAGTTGTGTCACTACCTCAGCCAGCCTTTCCTCCCTTTGTCCTTGTACCTCTCCCCTCCTTCCTCCATCCCCCCCCCCCCAAAAAAAAAACACAAAAAAAAAATGGGAATAACCCACCACAGACTTAAGACAAAATTTGAAAGTGCAAAAAACTTTGAAACAGTAAAGCAGTTAACTACCATCCAGAGTGGTCTTCCTGGATGTATTTACTTACAGGGAAAATGCAGTTACCTCAGTTTGGATTAGTGGTCTGGCTATCTTATTTCATGAATGGCACTTGTGGCCAAGTGGATAAAGGCGGTGGTATTTGAAGGGATGAAGCTTGGCAACTGAGAGGTTCGGGGTTCGATCCCCGGCTGGGCAAGTAAGGTGGTTTTTCCATCCAAGAGCAGTCTACGGTTTTCCAATCTGAATTGGCTTTTCAAAAGAAACCAAATTTGATCTAAATTGTTGAATTGCTTAGCCACCCGACGTGAAGTTGTAATTCGTAAGCCATGTACACTGTAGGCTTCTCCCATGTTTGTGATCGTTTAGCGTCATAAAACAACTGCCTTTCAAGGCTTGAATTATGTGACAGTACCTTTGTCACTGAATTGTAAAATCCATGTAAAGATAACTCCTTGGTATACCTTGAATATGCAATATTTATATGTTCTGAGATATCATGAAAGATACCTGTACCAAAAGTGAAATAAGGACATATTTGTGAGATTTAGTTGTTGTTTTGAAATGTTTGGGGTGACTGCTTATGCTCTTTAAGCTCCCTTGGCAATCTAATGGAGATTTATAGTTTAGGTGTTGCCTACACATTTTCTGCATGATGCAGACCTAGAGCCCTGTTTACCATGTTCTGCACAGCTACAGAGCATGTATGTACATGTATGTAAACTCAGCTGGCACTATTTGAACAAGCACTGTACTGTAGCTAATCAAAGAGCCTACAAGATGCCTATTGGCACTTGTAATACATTACGGCAACTCAGCTTCGTATGCAACTCAACTTTGATAGTATACGTTGCCTCTCAGCACTGTGTCAAAGAGACCTGTCCAGTTGACCAATGACATTGCATGATACTGTATGCCCCCAATAAAGAGCATAAGCAGTCACCCCAAAGTTTTAAAAATAATCAAATGCACCCACCATGCACCCATACTTCGTAATGTATGCTTCACTAATCATGTTGAACTAATTACTCATACATCTTGGTCAAAGAATATTTTCAGTAAGAAGTTGTTTTATTTTATGCTGTTTTAACCAAAAAGTGTAGAGCAAGGAATTCTTCATACAGGAAGTAGTAGTCACACAGATAGCTGTTAAGTACCATTGATCTGAATGTTATTTTTCTTGAAAATGGAATTTCAGTAACTTCATCTGGCTTCGATGTACACAAGTAGTGATACTGTACAGTACCTGTAGTTCAGATGTTTGACATAAGTAAGCTAGATACATAAGGCTACAGTGAGGCTACTTTACATGTGTATACAATTCATTAGATTCATTAGAAGCCAAGTGCCATTATGCACCACAGAGTTAAGAAGCAGCCTGTTGCATTCTCAGCTCAGTACTTCACTTACATAGGGGAGTATCCTCACTCAAATAAGATGTGTGGGAATACACAGGAAACTGAATGCAGCAGATGTCATTGAATGGTGTACAATGTAGACTGCATGTGTCCTGACAGTTTCGTAAGAGCAGTTCCCTGGTGTATTTCTCAATCATGCCCCAAGTGCAGTACAAGTGCTGCAGTCATCTCACTCTTGCTTGCTAAATTTCTATGATACAGAGGGTACTGTATTGAAAGGTTCATTGTAAGTTCAACAATAATTCTTTCAAAATGTAAATTTTTTGTATTCATCTAGGAGGGAATTTTGAGTTGACACTTTGACAGTCACAGTCAAGTACAGTAGGGAATATTTACTGTACTTGGTAGTGTGCATATAGTGTTATTTTCAGTGTAATAGCATTTATAGCAGGCATACTTTGTGCACAGAATTTCGAATTAGAAAACAGTTGTTCTAGTAATGAGGTTGGAATGAATCCTTCTGTGTCAAATAATTACAGAATGGATAGCATGATTATGGAATATTGCAAAAAACAAGTAATATCAGTGTTCTTTTGAGGTTATCACATGCCTTACTTTGTGTATTACAGTAGCCTGCCTCAGCTGTTGCTCTACATTCAGTGTATAGGGAGGTCAGCATGCATGCCCCATACAGTAAATTAGGTGAAGATGGAAGAATTTTGATGAAAGGAGTTCTTTAAAAATTTGGTCTGCTTTGTGTGTCTGTGTGAAGGATCTTTCAATATGGTCAGGAAACTGTACATTTTAAAAGGAAATACTGCGTTTAAAATACACCAATATGGCATATGAAGAAAATAGCTATAGTCATTATTAAACCATTCTGTCTCACCATTAAACTCCAGGAATAGCTTTTACACCTGTATCTCCTCAAAATGCTAAGCATTACAAGAGTAATAGATGTTGCATCATTTGAAATTTTGAAAGTTTGGGCCAACAAATTGTACCTGAGCAAAAAATAGCTGAATATCTCCCTGTACATGTGGACCATATTTCTTGAAAAGAAAGCTACCATGCTGTCTTATTTTGAATTAATTATCTATCATTCTGTAAAGGTAATTGTTGGTTTTAAAATACGAAGAGTGTCTGTACTGTCAAACGCAATATTTACGTCTAAGTAATTATGTTTTAAAAACATTTTACATGGATTTTCTGTCAGACAGTGTATACCATAAAGAATCTTCTGATTTTTGTGGACTTTTCAGATCTATATGCACTTGAGGCACTACAACTGTCCTGGAGAACAGAGATGGATCGTCCGAATTCTTTTCTTCATTCCGATTTATGCCTTCGACTCCTGGCTCTCTCTACTCCTTTTCAGCAAAGACCATTATTATGTTTACTTTGATAGTGTGAGAGATATTTATGAAGGTATCTAAATATTATTTGGTTGTTTTATTTATCATATTCTTTGCGTATCTTTATATTTAAGCCTAAATTTAACAGAGTGGTGATGTGACACAATGTGTTCTGTGTTAAATAAAGTCGGAGCATTGTTTTACCTAGATCCTTTCACACTACGCACAGTACTATGCAATAAAGGTGATGCATTGCAAGGCACTGTGAAAAGATCAGTTTGAATTTTTTTTTTAATTTTATCGGTAATCAAAGAGTGTTATTTACATGTCACTAATCATGAGATACAGTTGTCATTTTGTTATTTCTCATGGCTTGGAATGTTGCTAAGTGATGTTGTAAGAGTCTGGGTGACACTTTTATTGCATCATATTGCAGTGTGTCATATTGTACTTTGGGGTTCAGTGTGAAAGGGGCTTAAAGGAAGGGTTTAGGCTTGAATTGAGTATTTGATGTTTTAGAGGGGTATTTATTGTAATTATCTGGTAAAATTTACATTGAATCCGATGTGTGGTTCTCTGGTTGTTGGCAGCGGCAGTTGTCACATTTTCATCTCCAACTGAACTTGAAGCAAGCACATGTGACATCAGAACCTCACATTATTGAGCTCTGTTTTGTTTTTCTTTAAACGTTACAACCAGTTTTCTCCTGCATAATATCATGTTATCGAATGTGAGTGCATGAGAGGCATGAGAATTTTACAAACTCCAAATCTCCCATGGGGAGCTCATACTGTATTCCTATTAACTTCAAGGTCAAACCAACAGTAAAAAGAAAAGAAAATAAAGCATTGCTCATCAATGAGAGATGATATAACCCCTGCTTGTTTCAAGCTCATTTTATGTAACAAATGTTTTAACTGTCTTGAGAACTACCTAGTGTAACTGAATGGAAATTTCACCACAATGCTTAGATTTAGTTTCTCTTGAAATCTGCTTAAATCCTCTCTTTAAGTTGAATATTAAGGAGAAATAGAATAGATTCACCATTGCTGTGCCTTTATGAGACCAACCTACAACTGTGACAGTGTATAGTAGGTTTAATCTCATGTTATCTTGTGTACAAAGATACAGGCTATTAAACTTAAACCACTGGTTGTACATATTGCAGTCAAAGATTATCGTTAGTATCTGTTTATTATCTCCTCAGGTTGTTTACATGGACTATATAATTTGAGATAAGAATCATTTTTTTGTTGTTGTTTACTTAGTCACCAGAAGCAGGTCTGAAAGCAAATATATATTTGACAAAAAGCCGATTACAAATGTGTATCACACAGTACTACACAGTATTACATAACAAGATTGGGATCCAGTTTGGAAAGTGATATTCTGTCAGTTTTACAAAATAACAAGTTGGAACAACTTTACTTGACATTAGATTGTGACCATGTTTTCAGACAGTAAAGAACTATCAGTTTTCCTTAAAAGGAGGCAGTGGGTACTTTTTGACTCTTCACACATGTGTGATAATGTAGACATTAACATTACACGAAATCTTAACCTGAAGATTATTTCGTGTAACATTCATAAAGGAAAAAAAAGGCTGCATCATGATGTTTAGGTCGCATTCTACAGATTTCTGGATAATGGCTTACATTGCACCTACTGAAACTTAGGAGGTAGTTTTGTTGTCTCTGGGAATACTGTGGTGGTGTACATACAAGCTACACAAGCCTTTATTGCACTATGCATGGTCAGATGCAGGTATGATGTCACAATTCCATTGCATTGTGGGCAATTTCCCAATAACATGGTTGCTTTCAGAGTGGCGCTCAGTGTTTGTCGGAAATATTTTTGAAAAAGTTGTGTTCAGTATAGATTTTGAGTTATATTAGTTTTTAAGGGTGTCATCATATTTGGAAAAATTTAGTTCGAATATTAGACCTGCTTAAAAGTATAGTACAAATGTTCCCCTTTGATGTGTATTCTGCAGTTCAATTGATACCTCTCCTACAGGAGCACTTGACATTGTGATCATTGTGTGTGATCGATATGATTAGGACTGTTCCTCTCATTTTCCACTACTGTACATTTTGAGCTGCATTAGTACATCAGGGTTAAGGGCAGGGCAGGGCTGGTCCTGATATATTAAACTGTAACCCCCCCACCTTTTGGTTTTTCATAAATGGCATGCTAGCATTATGTAGTGCCAGGAGGATTGTACAACTTCTGGAAATTTACAGGATGTAGGTAAAACCAGCAGGATTTGGGAAAGTTCAGAGCTACAGTAGATTAAGCTGGACTATTTCTAAACCAAACGTGACTGACTGAATTCAGGACATTCTGCATTCTCCAAGGGGAAAATGTTTATTTTTCATAATTTGTACCGTATTAACACATACTAAAAAGCTAAATTTCCTGCCATTACCAAAGTTTTCCCCCAGATACTAAAATTTCCCATAAGCTTCCTATTGTCATATTTTTAAACCATAGAATTTTCCCTCACCCCTCTAATTTGGTCCCTGTTTCTGTGATAATCAGTACCCATTCTCTGAACAGTTTCCACAAATAGCCCATTCATAATATAACACATTTTCATTCTTTGTGATTTAGCTAATCTCAACTAACACAGAAAATCATCAACTCAAGCAAATGGCTTCTCACTTCAGCAACTGAAGATATTTTACCATGATACTAACATTTCTAATTGAATATAACCTTGGAGAACTACTATGTCAAATGAAGCATTAGAATCCCTTAAGGTTATCAAATGAAAATTGTAATAAATTGCCTTAGAACACCAAAAAATGATTAGATGGTTACATGGCCAGCTAGTTATTAATCTTTGCTTGAATGTTCAAGCATAGAATTTGCTGGGAAAATACAGTACTAAAGTACCTTTTCCTAGAGTGGATAAATTTCACAGCAAATTATGAAGATGCGTTGTAGCAGTTTAGGCTTCAGAATCTTTGAAATGTGAATGATTTGTTTGTGGCAGGAGACTTTGTTACAGAGCATACTGTTAATACGCACAGTATGGTGTCTGAACAGTATGGGTTGCATACAGTCAAGGTGCATGCTTGTCTCTTAATTTTGTTCTCAATATGTTCAACGATTTGAAAGTTAGAGCCATATACACCCTATAGCAGAATGAAGAGTGTGCGCCTTTAAAAGCCCATGTATTGCTGTTATATATTACAATAGGGCTAGCTAATTTTCATGTATTTCCCAGGAGGCAAGTGAAATTTCCCTCAATTTTTGTACATGTGTTTTCCAGATTTCTCACTAATTGCAAACATATTCCTTCAAATACTAAAATTCCTCAATAGGATTTTTCCCATTTTCCTACAACTGGTCTGCAGTATTAGTAATTTGCATCACTGAAAATGTGTGAGAAGATAAAGAAAAGAATATAATTCCTTCATTTGATGAACATGTCCTGTTTAGCAACTTGTTCAAAGTGAGTAGGCAAGAAGACAATCAAAACATTAAAATTCTGCATTTTGTAATGCATAGTAGGATACAGTTCACTAGCTCACCAGAGTTTTTGATTTAAGAGTGTACACAGGTCTCTGCATTGTAAGTATAGCATGTACTCAGCAGTAAAATCAGAAGAGCTGTAAAGTAGCAGTAATTAATCATCTTTGATGTGTACAGCTTGTCAGGTGGTATCAGATTTCTATTGTATAGTGTTATCAGATATGACTGTTATATAAGCAAGAACTCTGCATTTTTCAGCAGTACCATATACCTGCTTGAGTTAGTTCATGGTACAGAGACAGAGTGAAATTTAGTCCGTATTTACATAATTTCCTTGAAAATTGGCATTCATCTGTGCTCTATCATGCTCTCTGCTTGTGTCCTTGTATATCACATGCATTGTGTTATACTTGGCAGTACAGTGTATATGCTACTGTATGGTTGGACATATTGGTACTGAAGTTTGCAGAAATCAGGAAGAAAGGAAAAAATTACCTGAATATGTCAGTAAGTATAGTGCACTGCAGGTAAATGAGAAATTGTGACAGGCTGTTTGTTGTAAAGTTATCTGTACTACTACTGTACTGTTTAATGATGAACACTGTGGCACTATTACTGTATCACCTTTACATTGGTTTGTTGATAAAGCAATGATTGAAAATTAGGAAAAAATAGGAGCTCCAAAAGGGACATATTCAAAACAAATTTTACTTCTCAAGTTAGTGGCAACAAAAAAAATATATATAAATAAATAAAATAAAAAAAAAATGAAAAGTAAAAAAAAAAAAAAAGAAAGAAAGAATGGAAACTGTGGAAACTTTTAAAGGTCGTGTGACATGCCACCAAAAAGAGCTGTTTCACTTAACAGTTAAAGAATTAAGTCCTTTAATCAAAGATCTGTTGGAATTATTTCAATATCTTTTTTTACCGTTCCCAAAATATACATCATCAAAGTTTCATGGTTTCTGAATAAACTTATTGCTTATGCAAAAATAATGATGTGGAGTGTTGCACAGTGTTATGATTTCTTTTGTTAACCCTCTATAAATTATCTCTTAATTAATGATCATTTAGATTACAGTTTGGTGAGTGATATCAATATTTTTCAAGGAAAAAACTTTAAACTTTTATAATAAACCCTTCAGGGTATAACAATGCTACCCAGTGTCCTTTAAATTAAGTCTGAAAAAAAAACAAAGGCTAACATGTGCCATATATGGTATGTCCCTCTTTGATGTCACTTATTTGCATATTTAACTCATGTTTATTCATAATACAAGTGTGAAATAGAAATGTCCTTGTAAAATGGTCAATAATGGATGGTTTTTAATGGAAATTGCAGCTATTTTCTGGATTTTTAATGCTTTTTACATCATATATCCAACTATGTTATTTTCTTGTTACACAACCCTTTAAGAAAGGAAAATAAAAGCAAAGTTTTCTGAGGATTTTTCTATACCAGTCAGTCATGCTTCACTGCTGTGTGAGGCTTTTGCACTTTTATTGTATGGTTGGAGAGGAAACAGCATTTCTACTCTGCTGCATTGCAGTGCACATATTAATTTTGCTCCAATCAATATTGATGCAGGTAATTATTAAGACTTGAAATGGTAAGGCTTTGAATTTGACAGTGTGAAATAAACCTGCTTGGCACTTTTAGAGTATGAAATCATCTCTTTTAGAGCACCTCTCGAGACCATTAAACCTGCTAATAGCAGTGTGTAATACTGCTGATTAGCTCTGTGTTATCATGAGAACTGTTTTATTAGTAGTCAAGTCCATCAATTATTGTGAAGAAACAGCCATAGCAAACTGACATTTGATATATTTACACTTAGTGTGTACTTTATGTTGTTATATATACAGTACTACATCATATATGCACAGAGTCAGTCCTTGCAAACCATATATATTTCTCACCCTGGAGAGAGTATTAGAAGTATCTTGCATTGATCCCTTTATAGTGCAGAGTGGTTTGCCTTTAATTATGTATCAGCCTTTCATTAAAATGTACATGTCTTTTTCTGTTTCTTTTACAGCTTTTGTTATCTATAATTTCTTGAGTTTATGTTACGAGTACTTGGGAGGCGAGAGTTCCATCATGTCCGAAATCAGAGGCAACTATATCAGGTAGGCTTTTCATAGAGAAGTATTACTGTGTCACATGCATGTGGCTAGTCACTTTAGAAGGAAGGTAGGTAGCTTATGTAGAATGAAATCCTTGCTGTAAAGCAAAGAAAGGGAGGGAAGGGGAGATTGTGGGGGAAGGGGGATTGAAATGGAAGCTGTGAGGACTGCATAGGTATTGGTTCGTGAGAGGTCATAACTTCAGATAGTCTCATGGGGTTCAGTCTGTAGCCCTAGAGTCCTGCAGGATTCCTATGCCCTATCAATGGAGTTCTCATGACAGCAGGAAGAATCTGTTTTAAGTATAAATTGTTGAATTTGAGGCTCAGAAAGCAAACACAATTGGCATACGTGGAAAGATCTCACATTGTTCACATTTAAGTAAAGGTTACGAAAGGGCACAGTAATTTTAACCATCGTTCACAATGACATGTTCACTATGGTTACATTACAGTTTATTGATGTGTGTTCAGAGAAGCCACACACTCTCCTTAATGTTGGTGGCGTTAATCAACACATATCAGTGTTGTCCCATAAATTTTCGGTTCATACCCTAATCAGGGATGTAGCTGCTAGCCAAGTTTGAGTGCTGGGTAATTGATCTGGAGAAAGCACCTCACCCTACCCCCATCACATCTACCCCATTTTTCAGCCATTAATTTTTCATTTTTCCCTCATTTACTTTAGGGAGTAAATTTAGGGCTAGTTTTAGGTCTCGGTAGGCAGATTAGTGGTGGGTGGGGAGACGTGTGTTTGTCTGGAGTGCTGGGTGGGAATATCGAGTGCTGGGTGTCACCCCCCGTGCCGCCCACTGTAGCTACATCCCTGACCCTAATGAATTCATAGTTGGATAAAAGATGTATTACAATTATATGTCATGATGTACAGTAAGGTTACTGTGTCTAGATGAAAGATACGTATGCCTCAGTGGTACCTTTGTCATTCTAATGCCCCTTAGTTTGATGTGCAGTATTGCCTCTTCTGATGTCATTATTAAAAGGTACTGTACCTGGCTAGCTTTCTGATTATATTGTACAAGGAATGTTTGATGTTTTCAAAGTCTAGGGAGAGTAAAAGTCAATTACATCTTTGAAAAAAAAAAAATTTTCATGCATCTGCTGGGTTACCAACATAGCTCATCATCAAATGGTTACATTTAATGGCTGTGTGTGCCAGTCTTTAATGGATGTGTAACAGATCTTACAGAGCTAGCTGTATTATATATTTGGTTTTACAGGTGTGAAATATCTTACATGCTCTGCCTCGAGTCCGCACCCGCTGAGGGTGTTTACTCTTCACCATTCAGTAAACATTCATCATCATTAGCAACTTGACAAGCTCCTTGGTTCTGCAGCTTCTCAAGTGCTACAAAGGTTCATTTTGAATGGTCCTATCGAGAAATTTCCAAATGTCAAATGCAAGCACCTAAATTTTGAAGCACTTTCGTTCATGGGAGGCATATGCGTTGAGTTTATACACAAGTGTTATAGAAGTACTGAAGACTGTTAAGACTAGAGGCTACTATTGCCTCATGCAAGGATATTTTCTTGATATTTTTTGACACAGAAAGTTAAAAGGATTTTGTGGTGCAGGGATTGTGTGCCAGTAGTAGTAAAGTCCTTTAAGAATTGTCACAGTATAAAATGAACATTTTTATGGTTTAAATGTAGTAGTTTAGTACTTAACTTAATAACACAGTATTTTATAGCTTTTACTTGTAGTCCACATGTGTGAAAAGGTCCTGTTTTTTACATGGGTACAGAGAAAAGGTTTTTTTTTTTGAACCCCTTCCTTTCAGAGGGTACTTTGAAATTTTAAAATGTTAAATTCTCAGAATTTTTATCTTTTGAGAAGTACGTGTAAAATTGTTTTTGGTAATTATGGATGACCTAATTCACGTTGCTGACATATACTTACCCCTTGCTACATCTAAGTTGCATTATACTCATGCGCTGCGCGCTGCTTGGGACAGTTCTGACACCGCACCCCCTATGTCCGCCATCTTGACCAACAGCTCATCCTCATTCTCTTTCCGCTGCAAAGCTACTGCCTTGGAGGTTTTGGGGTCTGTAATTATTATGGATGACCTATTACAGGGTTTTCTTTGGGTTTTAGAGGTTGTGAGGTGGTATTAGGCCATGGAGATAATACGGTGCCAACTTTGGCACCATCAGTGAGGGAGAACTATGAATACTTCTATAGCTAGTACATTACAGGTGGCAGTTATAACAAATTTTCTGTGAGGTGGTGGCCAAAAACTGTGAGGTAGCCACCCTCTGGAAAAATCTTGGGGGAAATTTTGAAAGTGAATATATGGTGAAATTTGTGCATGATCTGGTAAAATTTTAAATTTCTCAACCAGTACATTTTACTTTAATATTTAAAAGTATATGCCACGCTGGCACAACCAGTCCCTCATTAAGGTTTTCAGAGATGGAATGATGACACCATGCTTATAGTTGTACTAGTTATGTTTTACTATCTGTTTTATACAGCATGGGATCTCTGGACCTCTGACAAGGGACTCTGTCCTTTTACTGTATACTTCCAATCTTTCTTGATAAAGCAGCAGCATTGTGGTATATGCAGTTTGTTAGAATGGGTCAGTGGTCAAGTGCTATACTCTGCTACAAGGGCAGGTCCTCATAAAATTTTGACTGATTGTGGTGAATGTGGTGAACTGATGAAGGGAAAGGTGTACCAAGGTTCACTTAATTACTGTACTTCACCCATTGTGATTCTGATCTACTGTACCAGTTGGACTCAAGAAAAATTCACCAAGACCTGAAGACAAGCAAGATAAAAAAAAGCTTCCGTAAAAAGTTGGAATTCTTGGTGATGTATTCAGTTTACATTTAGCACCAAATGTGGCACCATTTTGCATCCAGCCCACCATATATGAGCAAAAATTTTCCAAAGGGGAGGGGGGAAACCAAACCCTCTCCCCTTAGACCCCTCCCCCAGGACAGCAATCAGTCACATCAGCCAGGTCAGAGGAAAAGCACTCAGACAAAATTTGGACCTGCAGAGAACACTGATTATTAGGAAGCAGATCACTAATGGGGGAAATCTTGGTGCTCTTGCCCCCCTGACAAAAAACCTGGCTATGCAACTGCTAGGAGGAACCCTGTATTATATGAAGGTGGAACCTAACAAGGTCACTCCTGGAAGAAAGAGCATCAAATACTTTGTCTCTGCAAAAAAGATAAAAGTAAAATTCCTGTAGTTACATTTTCCTAGGTGGCAAATCTTTGCTGCATGGTATATTGTTGCGTGGACTTTCTCATATTAGATATTGAGATAAATTTCTCCAGATTCTGGCCCAAGCTAACTTTGGACAAGGAACCTTATAAGGCCACTTACCCATTGGGGATAAGCATTTAGTCGTTAGTGCATGAGTCCTATCCATTTGGCCCCTGTCCGTAACTACCAGCATTGTTGTCTGAGCTGTCATATCACCAGCCTAACAAACACAATACACTGTATATACATAACACACCAAGTTTAAAGGTGGCCTTGTTAGGTCCCTCACTATACTCATCACAAAAAACTCACGCCTGAAATGAATACTACTGTACTTGAATATTCAATTGCTGTAATGATACTTTCAATGTGTTATGAAATAGGCGAACAATAAATTTTGTGTTTTTTCTTTACATTTTGTATACATATGGTGCGGTATGTGTGATGTTAGCTCTTGATGTTGTGGTGACCTTAATGTTAATGGCAGTTTTAAGAGTTAAAAACCAAGCTTTGATAAAAATTAAGCTTAACTGATTAGTTGAATTTTCATGAAGTTGCTTTGAGTTTTAAAATTTCTTTAGAGCCTCATTGATACTTTAACTCTTCTACATGGATTGTTTACTCCTTTTTGTATATTGACAATCTACGCAAGTCCCATCCAATGTAGGTAGTGATGCAGTCACTGGCTTACTTTAATTCTTATATGACACATGGACAAAGTGTACAGGGAAAGTGTTTGTAGGCAGAAATCTTAAAAAAAGATTGGATTGCCCCTGTTTTAAAGCCATCTTTAATTTTGTATCAAGGAAGTATGGCGCCTAAAAGGGTTAAATTGGAGAATGCTTTTGTTGAACATGTTCACAGGAGTGTGTAAAACACACTCATAAAAACATCTCTACAGTTCCCCTCTATGTAGGATTCTCAATTTTAAATCATAGATGCTGTCATCTTATATTTTCTAGAAAGGTTAAAGCAATTTAGATTTGGGGAACCCTGAAAAGAAACCAAAATTTGAGACTTCTCTGAAGACTTGGCAAATCATGTATCAGTAAGTAAGATGAATGTGTGGGTGAATCTACATCACCTCTCGTAACCTCTGGGTCACACCAGAGACTTTAAAAATGGAATCTCCTGCCATTGTGCTTGGTGCACAGCATAAGCAATGGAGTAGGGAAAACAAGCCAGTGAGCCACAACTGGAGAAAAGGCCATGGTTGTCCTGACTTAAACCAGTTGGTTAGAAACTGAGCGGTAAAACCTTGTCTAACTCCAACTCATAACCTCCTGTTTACATCCGAAAAACCAAAGCTAAACTTGTGTGTAAACCATCTGGCTGGTAAGTGAGAAGAGAACTAGGGAGGACACCCTCTATTGGAGGACACCCTCCTCTGTGCTATTGGTTTACCAGGGTTTTATTTCAGGTAAGTGGGGATTACATGTGTAAATAGGAGGCAAGTACACTGGGGTTCATAAATTCCCAAACCAGGGAGTTTTGGAGAATTTGATGCAACTTGAACACTTCTAGGGACATAATACCACATATCCAGATATTTAAAATACTTGTGTTTTATGTATACCCGGTCTGTGGCAATTTAGCTGCATTGTTATCACTGTTATATCCAGTAGGCCTATGTCTACCCCACATGACTTCAACAAAGCTTAAGATGACTGTCTTTTAGTTGCACTTACAAATTTTACTTCTTTTCAAGGACTGCTGTCCTTCATTGCATCATTTATCACGATAAATGTTATTTGCAGAAATTTATAGTAGATGTTATCATGATATTATTAATTATCGTGTGATGCGTGAGTCTTATTTTTTTAATTTATCCTTTTAGGGGAGCTATGATGGCTTGGCTACTCATACTTTATCAGGATTTTTGATAGTCCCTTCCAAACAGTACCCCTTTTGTATGCTTCCATACAATGTTTTGCATGTTCAAACGTATACAGAAGTACAGATCATTAAGTACACTTGTAATCCAATCAATACAACTATGAAGGTTGTTCGATTGATGTCGTTGTCTAATCTGCAGAAGGCATGATTATTAATTTTGTTTGCTTACACCTGTCTAAAAACCATATGTACTCAAAACTGTAATATTGATCTTGTGGCCATAAGTCAACAATCAACATGTAGCATTAAGCAGTATGTCCTAGCTGGCTGGTATTAAAATTACAGAAGTCAGACACAGTAGCATTCAAGTATAAAATCATTGAACTGCTAACACTGTGCAGTGATATCAAGTAAAGATCAGAATGGGCCTCTTTACTGTTTTTACTGACTTATCATATGTCACACTGTGTGCACAAAATCTAGTAAAATTAGATAAAATGTCAAAGTTGTACCCTGCAACATTTACAAGTTTACATAAAGCTGTCAAGACTTTCTGTATTTGTTGCTGAATGTTATGATAACCAGTTGCTCATTTCCTTTACAAGACCATACTACCTCGGAGGTAGTTTAAGTTGATAGCGTATTGTGAAAATGCTAAGACAGTACTGTTGTCCTTGATGTGCTAAATCATTTTGTAATTTCTTACAAAGCAGAAGCCACAGTGTCACTCTGAAGGTGGGGCAATTTCAGCTGTTGTAAGCCTGCTCCTACTATGATTATCAATTCACCACCACCACCACCAAGTTGTGCCTCCCAATGGAAAAGAAGCATGTGGCTATTTTTTTGGCTGTTTCCTATTAACATGTAATTAGCTCCCATCATATGAAGATTAAATTACTTTAACCCTCATCGAGCAGAATTCTGCTAATGCAAAAGGGACGAAAATCTCCTTAAACTGCATTTCTTTAACAGTTAGAAAAAGACTGATTATGAAAAATTTGTCATATACAGTACACTAATTTCATTGTGTGCTGAACAGTTGGAGCAAATTTGACAAGAATATGGTACAGTACAAAGTAGGTCCAATATGTTTATGGTTTAGCAGATTGATACAGCTGTCAGATCAGCATCTGGCACTTATGTGATGCCTGGCAAGGATGGATTTTTATGGTTGTTGGAAAAGGAAACACAAATTATAGTACCAGAAAAATGTAAAAAGCACTTACTCATTTCAAACCTTGTTGAACTGCATGGAATCATAGTGGAGGCTTGCTTATATCATTTGTATAGCTAACTCGAGAACTGAATCAAGAATATCATGGAAAAAAAGTACACTTGTTGTCTGATGTTTGATTTTCTGTGGTACCACAAGCAAGAAAGCAGTTTGATCTGTCTTCCCTCCCCAAAGAAAATTCCAGATCCCATTGTCATATTCATTCTGTTAGTATTACATGATGAGATATTTTCCTGGTTTGTCATTTATTTAACCTACCACTGTGTTAATTTGTTATGAGGAGGTTGCTGTGGGTGTGTGGAGGACTTTGGCAAGTTTAAAAAATGTCTTTGGAAATGGGAAGAAGCCCCCAAAACATTACATGCTGTACATAGTTAAAATTTACCAGATCTGCTAAGCAGTGTGTATGTTGGAATTTGAAGTAAAGAAGCTCTCAGCTAAAACATTTTGAGGCATGGGGGTGGGGGGTGGGGTCGTCAGAAGGAGGCAAGGGTACAGCATGTATGTATTTCTTTCAAAGCTTGCTTTTAGCAAATGTGTGTAAAAGGAGTTTAAGCCCTGCAGATATTCTCTCCGTAGAATCTTTTGATACCTCGCCTGTATTGTTGTACCTTCTGTGTTTTTTTTTCACATATTCTTGTATGTATTTTTAAGTTTTGTACACATTTTGTTTTCTTTCTATCCCTTTGTTACTCTTTCAGAAACTTAATTTTTTGTGGGGTTATGATATTTCTTACATTCTCTTGAAATTTAACTCTGAATGTAAGTGCAATTTTCTTGTTTCCTGGGAAACAATAGAATACATTTTGTCAGCCTAGTGGGTTTGGGGACAGTTACTCTAATTGTATTCATTAATATGTTTTCTCTTGTCTTTTCATGTCATTTGTGTTGTCTGAACAATTTGAGTCGAAATCAATAAAACAACAAAACTAGTAGAAAAGTAGTGGAAACAGGAACATTGTCACTGCCAGGGGCGTTACTGATAAAAAAGAAAGATGGAAAAAAAAGTAACTAGTTCCTCCTATAATGACTTTATGCCTAGAATATGGACATGAATTATTCACCACGTCTGCAGAACCCTATATCAATTGAAACTTCTTTATTGAATAAATGAAGCACCTTCTAGCCATGATTTGGGAACTATTTATCATGCATGAAGATTTTTGCCTCTCAGTGCTTTTCTGTCCTTTGCTTGTGGAGATTTAATGTGTTCTGCTTCACTGACATTAATATTCCTCTAATTTGGTAAAGTGTGATATGTAGTTGCTACTATATTTTGAAGGTGGAGAGCTTCATGAGTCATTTTGTGTATTGGTAATGTGATGTGGGGTGGGATAGGAGTTTCAGGTTTAATTATATACAGTGTGTCGGCTGTGTAGCCTGTCTTGTAGTGATCAACTTCAAACAGTTGAATGTGTTTTAGCTTACACATTAAATTATGTTTTTTTCAAGGTTGTAACAGTAGAAAGAATATGATTCTAGACAAGTTATCCAGGTATTGGTGGAATAAGATGAAAGGGTTTGACATGGAAAAGAGTTACAGCAAGTGTTGGTATAAGGGTGGGGGTGGAACTGGGGGTGTAGGACATGATAAGGCAGGGAGGAAAGTGATCAAGGAAAGCTGGATAAGGCAAGAAAAGGAAAAGAGCCAGGGAAATGATGAGGATCAAGGAGGAATGTGAAGGAAGATGTGAGAGTTCAAAAAATTGTCAATGGCCAGAGTATCTGTTTAGAGTAAAGTGCAGCCTGTTTTATCCATTGCCTGATTTAGGTGCTGGTTGTTTGTAATTTTAATTTAGTATCCCACTAAAGCCATATATTATACTCCAGGTTCAAAAGTTACACAAAATCAATTTGACAGAAGAACAATTTTATTATGCTCTTCTCAGCCTTATGGAACCATTCAAAATCATGAACATTACAGACCTTTTGTCCTGCCAGAACCATGTCTTACCTCATTAGCTTCCTGTTTCTATACTTGCCTATTGGTTATCCTAAACTTCCATAAATTTCATGCCATTTATAACACATCTACACTCTATTCAAATGCAAATTTATACACAGGCTATACACACTCAAAGCCAAATGCCTTCAGTTTAGGTGTATGCAAAAACACACTTAAGTACAACACTGTACAACAGAGAATATCAAAATTAGATCAGAACAATGAGAGAACATTGCTTAATTTCCCATGTGCAGTAACTGCCTTCCTTGCTCCCAGGTCATGTATTCAGCTATGTGTGTTTGTAAATTTCTGTCGGAGGTCTAACAATGGAAATTTTAATACTTTTTCACCTAAATTCTGTGAGGTTATGTCTTGTTTGTAGATGAGGCATTGTTATATCAGCTGCAAGAAGTAAAGTGTTCTTCAGTGTCTCTAGCAATCAGATCAGGAACTGATTAGGTAGCTTCAGAACTTCAGATGGCTTTACAGTAATAGAAGCAGGAAAAAAAAGAGATGCAAGGGGAAATAGTTTGTCCTGATTTATTCTGCCATCATTCTTTTCATCAAAAGAAAATTTACGGGAAATTATAACTTAATTTAGGCAAGGTTGAAATTAAAGTAGGCTTTAATTAATCAGTGTTTGAGGAAGATGTTATTTCTTTTAGTTTAAAATGTTGCAAGTGTTATGTGTAACAGTACCACTCATCTACAGTTTCTTCTTCTTAATTCTGAATGTGGCTTGTAAAGTGCAAAGGGAACATTAAGTCCTCTTCGTTTCTGCTATCCTTGTATACACTGCTTTACACCTAATGTCATCTCTGTTGAATGATATTGTAACTCAATAGGAAAGTATACAGTAATACTAGCATCTGTAAAGACCATGGTATGACGACGAATGGATTGCTTCTTGGTAAAGTGTTCTTGTAAGATGCCAAGAGCCTATAGGTCTGAGCTGCAATCGTTAGACTGGATGGTTAGTAATGTACGAGAGTGGATGTTTCCCAAGCTGCTGTCAAGACACGACAGTGATTCATCACAGTACAGACATCTGCTGACACATGAAACAGTGGCACATTCAGTTACATTGTTCATTATACGTTCTTTTACATTGCACTGTACATGCTCACTACTCATTGCTTACGGAAAAAGTGTACAAGGATAGATTAGTGTAGAGTGGCAGTGATGTATTTTTGAATAAGTTGTTCTATTGTACTGACAGTCAGTATTTAGAATTAAAAAGGAAGGTATGTGAGGATATATGTCAAACATTAAATATCATAAGAGGGGTGGGTTAGTACAGTAGGTGGATGGGGCCAAAGAAAAAGTCCAATTGCAAAGTTCTGTTTCATCCATAAACTTTTGAAAATCCTTGTAAAAAATCATCTAGTACTGGAAGGACAAGAGTTAAACATCCATAGTCACCCCTTCCTTGTGGGCACTCATAATTTATATACGTGTAAAATCTTAAAACAGGAAATGTCAGTGACTAAAATAAATGCTCTCGTACATGTCAGAAATGTAATAACCATGCAACTGGTTGAACTATTCCTCACTCAAGTATCTACCAACAAGCAATCACATTTTTGCATAGTTAATATACTGTATCAGTCATATTCATTAAATCTTTGAATATTTTTGGATTAAAGGCACATGCATGCATGCATCACTCACTAGCACCAAAACTTAGGTTCCCATTTTCAGTACTGTACCGTCAATAGAAGTATGTTTGAAAGACTTTGTAATGTGCATAAAGTAGTTACTCCCTGCTTCATTGGTTTGTTAGTTTTGTGTCATGGAAACAGTATAGCACTTGAAGAAATAGAAAGGAAGTTCATAGGGCCTTTTGTAGGTTAAGTGAGATGTGGTAATAAGGTTATTCCTCAAAATTTACAAAAAACAACACCAGTGAAGAAGTCTGCATAGAGGAAATAATAACAAGTAGTCTTGTATCAATGTAATATTTTAAAGCTGTATATTGTAAAGTAATGTTACGTGTAATGACATGTCTGTTTTGCTCCTCATCACCTCCTGTTTACTTTTGTAATTTCCCACCTTGCCTGCAAGTACCAGGTGGCATTTTAATCAATTAGTATGACTGTCAGTAATACGCTTGGTGATGTATTCATACTACTAAATAAAAATACCATGCCGTATGTAAACCAAATATATTCCTTTAATCTACAGACCTGCAAACTGGCTATGTTGTACCTGTTGTTTAAAGGGCAAGTCCTACACCATTGGATTTCTCAGGTTCTGCAAACAAGCAACCCTACAATTTTGCCTGGTGAAACCTATCATGGTCGTGGCCACACTCATACTGCTTCAGTTTGACAAATTTTCAGATGGAAATTTTGCGTAAGTACATTGCAGACATGTGTTGTATTATGTTCTGAAATACTGTGTTTACATGTACTGTCAACATCGTTAAAAAAAAAACGGGTTGCTTTGTGAGGTAATCAGTAAGTATATTTGTGCCTAGTAGATAAAAAGTAAATAATAGTAATAATAAATGTATTTATAAAGTGTGCAATATCAGGCTACAGACGTAATCAAGGCACTATACAGTGTAAAAAAGGTAGAAATAGGCCTAAAACAAAAGACGTAAGAGGGACAAAGATTGGGATAAATAAGGTAACTTAAGTCAAGAAGAACAAATTGTTATTCTTCAGGTTTGAGGTGCCAATTCATGGAAAATCTCCAGCTAAAGGGAAAAAATATATTTGTTTGGCATAGATCTCAGCTCTTAAAGGAATAAGGATTCTTTCCTCTGGTGATACAGTATAACCCCAGTTACCTGAACCCTGTTTATCTGAACTGGCCTCATGATTTTACGGGACTAATTTTGAACACAATAAAGCTGGGATCCATCAAATTTTCTGTGCATTACAAGGAAAAACTCAACAGAAGTTGAAGTAGTAATACACTAATTTTTTTTCGGGACTTAAGCTGTCACAGTATTAAGTGGGCATAGACAACTGTTTGTAACTCTGTCAAACTTGGAAGACAATATCTATTTGTATGAAATTATTGCTAGGAGTTACAAGTCGGTACAGGCTCAATAGCCCACATGTAATGTACATTGGGATAGTGTAAGACCTAGTTACACTAAATCTGAAAAGTAACTATCACATTGGGCCTTCTACATAAAAATAATGACAGCAGACCTTTCGAAAACATTTCGAATGGCTGTTTGAGAATCTTCTACACATGTATGTCTAACAGTTTTGGAATTTTATGCCAAATTTTTAATCTAGATACCTCTCAAGATGGTAAGAGCTTTTCTTCAGCACATGCACAAATTTAGTGCGTAAAAAGCATTGGCCATTCAGGAGACCATACGTCCGAATTTTGTAGATAAAATATGTGGGTCTTAGAAGTCTACAAAATTGTTTGTTATACCACTGGACTCAAAAATAAATAGTTGCTAAATACTTTTGGGCATTTTTTCTGTAATTTTGCTAGCCATTCCGAAATTATTTGGGGAATGTTTTAGCACTCTTTCTCAGGGACCCGTACCGTATTTGAAGCCAAAACTTGAAACACAATTTATCTGAATTTTTTCGTTACCCGAACTACCGAATCCGATGTGGTTGAATAAAAAGGGTTTTATTGTAACAGTTTTTAGAAATGAGAAAAAGGAACCACTAGAATTGGGGAAATGACAGGAGGGCAGTGTGTTGTAAGTTTTTGTCATCAGACAATGGTAAATGTGGAAAGCTTGAAAATTATATCAGCAAATAGCACTTTACTGGGTGGTGAAGTGATGGAACAGAATGCAATGCCATACAACAAATTATCCTTTCCAGTGCAGTTTTCATTGGTTTAAACATCTGTGCCTTTTGCGATATAATATTTGAAAATATAAGAGATGCCTAGTGATCATGGACTTGATAGAATGGTAAACAAAATATAACTAAAAAAAGAAAAAAGCAAAATGATGACAGCCATATATAGTAAGTATGAAATGTCAGGAGTTCAAAAATGATGTCTACAGGTATACCTGCAATTATACCACAGTTCAAAAGATCATGCTTTTCTCATCCTGAGCTAGGGGAGCATGGCAAGTGATGCCCCAAGCACATATTCTTCTAAAGTGTGGCCTTTTCCATTTGTTTTTTGGTGAGTTGGGTGAACTTGAATCAAAGGTTTCTTTTTTCTTTTTGCTGCTCACACTCCCCAGAATCTTGGTGCCTTTTTATGTGCTCTTCCTCTGGAGAGCCTGCCAGTGCCACTGGTTTTACCTTGTATTGGTCATGTTGTAAATGTTTTGTAATGCTTGTTTTTTCTTGTATATGTCATCATTGCTAACATAAATTTCATCCTTTGTTTCCCAATTTAGGATCTACAATGGTTACCTATACATCACCATCATTTACAACATCTCCATCAGTCTGGCACTCTATGCTCTCTTCCTCTTTTATTTTGCCGTCAGAGATCTCCTGTCTCCATTCCAGCCAGTCCTGAAATTTTTTCTTGTCAAATCAATTATATTCCTGTCATTTTGGCAAGGTAAGGAAATTGTTGAATGACTTCATTGCACCTCTATACCAGGTTTCTAGCTAGCACCAGTCAGCACCAGTTACTCCTGAGTGACTTGGAAACCTATTATCTGACTGGTAGCTGGTGTGAATTTGCAGTCGCCAGCTGGCACGGAAGTGAATAAGAATCACCATATTCACATGCTATCCGCTTGTGTAGGAAAAAATAATAAAAGTGCAGGTTTCCCCCTTAGTGTAAAATTTTAGGAGGCTAAAAAGGTTTGGAAGGAACTCTGCCGAAGGCTCTCTGGACCCTGATTTAAGACATGTTGCTTTCTGCCTTTACTTGAATACTTTTCCTTTCAAAGCTGTAACAGCCAAGGCCATATTTGGATAATACATTAACTGAGACTGAACTTGGCCCCAAACTCTGCTCCACATGCTGTTAAAATCTGGTATGGAATCATGTTTTAAACTACATAAGTAATGTGTGGGCATAGGAAAGTCAGAATATTTTGTCATTTGGAAAAAAGAAAACAAATTTACTTTTTAGTGCTCCTACAACAGACCTAAAGTGCTCATTCTCCTACATGCATAGAAAATGGAAAGGGGGGGGGGGGGTATTTTTGAGGCTGTTTCCAATAGACCAATAAGGGATGGGGATTGAGGTTTGTCTGCTTTGTCACAATTTAAGAAGTTTTTCTATTTTTTTCCATCTTTCACATATGCAGTCTTTACATGATGTGAAGTGTACCCTGGCTTAAAATAATGTTTCACATTTATTATCTGGCTTTGCTTTATAGCTTTGTGAGTTTCATTTTGATTCATACCTATAATATTTCATGTACAAGGTACAGAAAGGTCACATTCTTCCATCACTTTCAGAAATTATGCTGCACCTCTTTTATAGTTGATAGTTAAAGTAGGTGAAAGCATTACCTTAATGCAGTTGTCAAATTTTAGAGGGCCTGTGCATGTTACATTTTGACTCTCAGGCTTATTAAATTTTCTTTTGTGTTACCAAGTAGGAACATTTGCAAGGTAAACTTTTCTTCTTTAGTTAGTTGAGTAGCACAAGATTTATAAGTTTCAGAAGTAAATGAAGCAAGTATGTGGTACAGCGAAGGCACCAGGGTTTGGAAGTGTTTGTGTGTGTGGGGGAGGGGGGGGGGGCAGATGAGTCAAGTGGGACAGATGCAAGGACAGCAGAGGAAACTAATGGGAACCTGTAAGTGTGTTAGCTGCATTAGTTTTGTGACCTGAATAGCTAGTGGAGTGGGGTGTCGATTGGGATAGGGGATAAAAAGTCTCCTCATGCCTCCCCAAGAGCCACCAGTGGCAGGGTATTCCAGGTATTACTTGTTTTGTAACCAGTCTCATGCTCCAAATGAGATTGTTTTATTTTTGTGATAATACAAAACAGCTTGGTCAAAGTGGGAAAGAAAAACAATTTTTCTCCCCCCCCCCCCCACCCACAAAAAAACAAGAGACCACCATCTGAAACACAAAAAGACAAACACTGTTATATTTCATTTCAAAGGAGTATTGCTTGCCATTCTGGAGTTGGCAGGTGCAATTCGGTCTGTCCCTGTTTACAACGGTGAAGATATCCCAGCTGGTACAGTATCTGCCGGTTATCAGAACTTCCTCATCTGTTTGGAGATGTTCTTCGCCGCAATTGGCCTCCGCTTTGCGTTCCCATATTCAATATACATGGAGAGCCGATTGGATGACAATGCAAAGTCCAGAGATATGCAGGTGGGTTGCTGATAGGTGTCTCTCTTTGCTGTGAAGGAAGAACTTTTTCAGTATTGTTATCTCATTGCATTTTACAGCACAAACCTATCAAATTCCTTCATGAAATGAAGAATCATCTTGTACATCTTGTACACATAACCTCATGGTATAATGAATTTGAGATGGAGAATCCAATAACACATCAAAACTGCAAGGCAAAATTTGAACAGTAAATATTTCCCGTGTCTTGCTAGAAGTGCTGTACTATCAACGTAAAAATTTGATGGTTATTTATTTTAGTCAAAATGCAGGTATGATTTTGCCTGAAGCCGACATTTTAATTCATAATTTTATTTGACTTGCTGTCAGTATGGATGGTAAAATAGTGAATCCATTAAGGTAAGGTAGTAGTTAGTAGAACCAGAGCTCACTTTGAATATATACTAAATATGTCTGTGACAGAGGCATTCTTCAGATTACAGAGGCATACTGGAGGCACTAGTGTAAGGAAAATTGGCTGATGTCATATTGCTAAAAGTCATGGAATTTGATGTTCATTCATAAGTTTAATAGTGGTAAATGGTTTTTAAAGGGTGCTGTGCTCTCTCACTCAAGGAGAAAAGAGAAAAGTCTGGAATTGTTGTCTTTTGAGAGTCCTTGAATCTGAGGGATTTTAGGGGGAGAAAAATTGTATACAGTTGAGATAACTGGCACAACACTTTCTGTACTTTAGGATGGTACATGTGTTACAGTGCATAAAGTATCAACAAAGTTATTTTTTGCACCATAATTTATTCTTCAGTTTTGAAAGTGGCCATCTCCCTGGTGGAAAGTCGTAGACTTCATTATGTCGCAAGTGTGAGAACCTTATCTCTTGATTGCGGGATGCAAAAAATTTTTGTTTACGGTAGTGTTCGACCGATTATGCCATAATCGGTAATCACCGATTACCGATTATTCAATTACACAATCGGGCCGATGCCGATTACCGATCACCGATTATTTACATGTATAGGAAGGTCATGTTTTCTCGCCGTCAGTCGCATATTTCTAACTTTGTTCACACACCATAACATAACCTTCACACTGGAGATGAACGATTAAGAACAGTACCCCACGTTCCACGAATGGAATATTGTTTTTTGAAGAATTTCCTCTCGAAATGCTGAGATAAAAATCAACCATAAATACATGCTTTCGTACGATGTCACAGGCTTAACGTTAACCAAAGAGTCTGTCGGCTTACATACAGCTTTGCCTACAGTGGTTCAATACACCGATCATGTCGAAAGATTCCGTGTAAAGGTCTGTACTGGACTGTCGTAGTGCTATATAGTAGCCTATCCACCCCAGTTTTAAGCAAAACTATCTACCTTGGCACTTAAGGGCCACTAAACATTCCACTCAATTTACTTGATTTACTCATCTCATGGTTCCATAACGATATGGATACATATTTTTTAAACCCTTTTTAAAGCGTCTTGCCCAAAACTTACGTCTTATGTAAAAGATTCTCCAAATGAAATGTAAAACTAATTCCCGATAAATTCCCGTAATCGAAAAACTGTTGCCGTTCCAGCGTGAATTTAACACGGGCCCGTTTCCCTTCGTTCATCAGTTAGGAGCACGGAGTAGTACATGACCAACGTGCTACGTAAAAAGCGCGGGCAATGCACTTAGCTTGCATTATGTATTACACACTGTACTGGTGTGCTTCGTAGGTGAACTTCAACTTCGCAAGAACTGTACGGCAATTACGTGTGCGCATGTGCGGGTCATAGGTAATTAAAAACTTAACGAAAGGAATGTTGGAAGTGGCATAATTTATGCAGGATAATGAGCCTCGAGTTTCCAAAGCTGCTACAGTACGTATGTGCACCAAATGTGTACAGATGATGTGGTTAGCACTGAAACTTGAAAAAACGTAGCGCGAAGCAATTCTTCCTGTAGTACAATTTGTATGCAGATTGTGGCATGGTCCCTGGCATGCACACCTTGTAGGTAATACTGTGTGCCCTTTCACGCACCTGAACTGTGCTGCACTAGAGTTGCGGCACCAATTACGATGATCGCTATCATTTGGAGAGCTTTAAATGTTGCAAGTTATGTGAGTATCAGTGCTGATATTTTGGGCGGGAACTTAAAGAAATGCGTGTTTTGGTGAATTATAAAGATTTTTGCAGAAACTTTGAAGTGTATTTTAGCCCTGTTTCCAGTTTTCAAATAATCGGTGGTGGTAATCGGTTGAATGACAAAATTTTACCGATGCCGATTATTTACCGATTGTGCGATAATCGGCCCGATGCCGATTATCTAACAGATGATCGGTCGAACACTAGTTTACGGTATTTTTTAAAAACATGCCTCCCAGAGAGCTGTAGTCGCATGTAGTTTGAAGTTTTGCCTCTTGCTGTCTCATGGTGGAGGGTTTATGCATACTGCATAAAGAATCTGATACTGTATACCTCAGCTAAAACATTTGTAGTAAATATTGTCATTTTCATTGCATTCCATAGCAGAGCATCTCTAGTAACCTCCGAGACACTGTCAACCCCTCTGACATGTTCCATGACACCCTCCACAACTTTATGCCACAGTACCAACAGTACATGCACATACAGAACAGCTCGTCCAAGGAAGAAATGGACTCTGGCTATTATCACATTCCATCTGAGAGAGGCTCAGCGGAGGAGTCGGAGGACACGGTGCCTCAGTTGCCTAAACCAGAGTCGCAGAAGAGATGGAGCAAAGGCAGTCATAATGAAAAGACAGGGTTGCTTAGTTCAGATGATGATTTCTGATTGGCCCAATGTACATTGATTTTGTTCATTGTGTGAGTGTATTAATTCGTAAGTAGTTGACAAAGTTGGAGATGTTGTGCTGCATTCTCATCGGCAGTGTTGCTGTATTGCACTAGCAGTTTCTCAGAATGACACCAGTGGTTTTTCAGCATGACATTACAGGTGTTGGCATGATGTCATGGTGGTACTTCATGGCACTATTAACGGGAGTATATGACACCGTTTCTCACTATGGCACCTGGTTTGTGTGTGTTTGTGTGAAGTCACAGTCTATCAGGATGACATTTACAATGTTGTGGCATTGCACTTACATTGTCTCTGAATGACCCTGTTTTTCAGAACGACACCTGGTGTCTGTGTGGTGTCACAATGTCTCTGCATGGCATGTACAGTGTAGCTTCATGACACTAGCAGTGTGTATGAATGACACGGTGTTGCTGCTTAACACTAGCATGGGTGTGAATGACACTTTCTTAGCATGACATATAGTGTCTGTGCATCACAGTGTCTCTGCATGACATTTACAGTGTTGCTGCATGACACTAACAGTTACCGTGCATGACATTTACAGTCCTGATGCATGACACTAGCATTCTCTCTGCTTGAAAAGGCTTTCAGTGATGCTGTATGATATTGGGCAGTCTCACTGTAATACTCTAACAGTTACTGTACGTGACATTTACCGTGTTAATGCACAGCGGCACTACAGCAGTGCCTCAGACACTGTTTCCCAGCATGGCAATCTTAGAGTCTGCAGAATGCATCGTCTCTAAATGACACACTGTTCCTACGTGATGCTGGCAGTTTAGTGTCTCTGCAGCTCTCTGTGTGTACAACACTAATGATGTCTTTGAATTAGGTGAATATAGGACACCCTGAGGTTTGGCTAGAGTAAAAGTTATCAAGTAATGTACATTAAGTTGTATATCAGAGATCAGTATTCAGACAAATTGTGGATGGTGTGATGTTACATCACAAAGAAGAGTAAAGTTTTCTAACTGGTAACAGGATGCAAAGGAAATACAAAATATGTGGGCGGTTAAAACATCTGCGAGTTGTATTTATATTTGCAGAATGTAAATGACATTGTAAAAAAGGCAATGCAAATGTAATATGGATGGAAATAAGGAAAGAAACTGCTCTGAAGTGTGCAACTTAGGAATTGAAGAAATAAGAGAAGTCTTGTCTTTTATTGATGACTTGCCAAAAAAATTTACCATTAAAAGTAAATGTGAGGTGCTAAATACTGAATGATTAGTTTATAGGCTGCAACATATCGGAATGCAGCTTTAGTCACTTGAGGACTAATGTTCATGTTTGGTATAATGAACAGTGAATGCTTTAAGTAATATTGTCGCTGATATTTTTAAAATGAGTTATCAAAGAAAAAAAAAAGACTTTTTTAAAGCGTATGAATGGAAATTACAAATGGTAGTCTTGTAGACTTCTGACAAAGTGGCACAAGTGATAGAGCACAAGATATTGGGAATGGGATGGGAAGGAAATTTCTTGCTGTGATGAAAGCAGTGTCTTGTTGGATTGGTAATAATGTTTAATTTAAAATGTATTTGAAATGAGTGTCATAAGAGCAAAGTAGAGTACTGGCTAGTTCACGTGAGTACACTTGTCGGAACACAAGTATTTGTTTCTGGAATTTGTTGAATACTTGTAGAGGTATGAGTACAAAGATGGGAGTAAATATCAGGAATTGGTATGAATAGTGACAAATGTACTGAATAACTAGAAGGAGTGCATACCAAAATATTACAAGCCTTTTTGAGAGCCTATTAGTAAAGCAGGTTTTATCACTAAGATAAGGAAACACTATGGCTGATTTACTGTGCTAGCTGTGGAGGCAGATATATTATAAAAAAGTCCAATCTCATTAAAGACAGTTTATTGTCTTTTGGTCACAGTGGTAAGCTTGATCATGATTTTATCCTTTAAGTGCAATTTGGATGTTTTGTGTTGATGGGAACTTTTTTGTGGGAGATTTGTATGCACACAGACTTAAAAATCCAGAATTGTATGGTACTTTTGAAATAGGGTAAGATTGAAATTTTGGCACTTTGTTCCAATTTTTATTTTGGATATGTCTGCTCTGATCAAGGTGTCAATTTCTAATCAATTGACAGTTTGAGAAAGTGTTATTACTTGTGTCACACCCGGGACACACGGCTATGTAGGGCAGACTTGCACTTGCTCTCATAATCCTAAAAATGGATAGTCGGTCGGTTCAGTTGTGTGTGCCTGATGCAAAATGGTACTATGTAAGTTATTGCTTGTATTGTGGTCTTTCCAGATGGGTTACTGCAAAACTTGAATAATAATATTTCATCATAAAGTTAATTGGAAGTAAACAACCATACTTAAATTAGCCTAGAAAGTTGCATCACAGCAATCAGTATCATTAATACTATTGCTTAGAGTACCAGTTTAGCTATACTCACGCTCCTACACTTGCATTTCAGTTGAAGGAAACAGTCATTGACATAAAGACTAAACCATTTTAAGGTAGCATTTCACCTTGCAAAAGAAGTATTGTATGTTGAAATTTTTAAATTATTCTACCCACCTTTAAAATATTTTACCATAAAGAAACATTTTGGCAGTTCAGTATGGCTTTCTGGTATCTGGTCATGTTTGAAAACTTCTAGAAATACTGGGACATTTTACAAACTGCAGACAGGCTCAGAGTTTCAGTTAGGGAAGGCACTTCAAAGAACAGAGAAGCTCAAAGATTCTCTTTATTACAAGAGAATAATACAGGCTTCGACAAATCCCCCGCCCGACAGTCCGGGACAAGTAAAAGGTTACTCGGGCAAGTGCATTGTTCAGTATCATAGCCCGCTGGGCAAGTACCCTTTCCAAGTCTCCTCCACAAAGGAGTTCAAAGGCATATTAAAGTGGACAAGTAGATATTCATGCGGACAAGTAGACTAAAAGAACAGCTAGCCTGATGGACAAGTAATGAAAAAAGAATTTCTTGAAGCCTGAATAATAAGAGGACTGATTCTGAATTATTCGGTTGTTTTCATTCGTACCATTAAAAGAGATCCAAGTTTTGAGGTAGGAATTGGCTATTTTGTATTAAGTTGTCCCCATGTGCATGTTACAGGAACAAGAGCACCAAGTCACGTGTGCAAATTCCAAGTTCAAGGTTAGTTTTAAATCATCTTCAGATATCAAAGTTTGGAGGAATGAGGATGCTATTATACCCCTAAGAATATTATACATATCATGTTATTGTGTAAGCACTCTCCAAACAAGATTACTGCTATTACATTAATCTTAATAATTTTATTGACACTTAAGTATGTGCTATATCATTTGCTGTAAAGTCTGCCATTGATTTGTCTTGTTTTACATTTTTTTCTCTCTTTTGGCATATTGTATTTGAATTGAAAAATTGTGATTAACCATGGTGATGTTTGTGTTTATAGGAGTTTTTTGTTTTTTACTTTTGTTTTTACATTTCATCTTGGATCTTTACTACAAGCTTTGTAGTTATTAGTCCTCTTTGCTGAATGCTATGTGCAATAGGTATGTAAAAAGTGGTGTACATGTGATAAGGCATGATTTAAACACAGTAGGGTAGGGGTGTGAGGGTTTTTTTTTATTCCCTTCGCTTCCTTAAAGAACCATGTTTTGATGAGGAATGACAAGTTAAGGTAGGGGTGATGTTGAGTGGGTAGGGGTGGGGGCTGGGGATGTCAGGAAGGTTACAGATGCAATTTTTCATTATTTCCAGAGAGTGGGATCCGAGGAGAATGGACTGACATTTCTTACTCTACTGATAATAACTGAATTTTGAGGTGATGTGAATGTAAAGTATGTCAAGAGGCTAAATTATTTAAGGAACCATCATGGGAGTGTAACTTTTCTAAGGGATAACTTATTGCTCTATCGATGGTATTTACTAAAAACATCTGAACCATTCTGTTTTGCTATATTACAGAATTTATCTGCTTTTCAAATATGAAGCTCTGCTGTATTTTGGTTCTTTTATTTTAAAATGAATTATCACTTGAATTCTCAGCAGCTTTTATTTTCTAGTGAACAGAAGTCCAGTTTGCCCTGGTCTCTTTTTAAATGGTTGTGTGAAAAGTAGTCTCCATAAGTCAGTAGGGAGCATGCTTAAGTTAACCAGTACATACTTCAACATATCTAATAAGTACTGTACCATTAGCTTTAAGTTGGAAGTAAAATAATTAAAACTCATGAAATTGATTTGATACGTCCACAGGTGCAGGTTGTTTCATGTTACATGATAAACTTTTCAGATGTCAATGTACCCTTGTTAACAGACACTCTGTCAAAACACTATTGTCAGTTTACATTTTGTTTAATATAAAAATTTTTTCTTCTTGGGCTGGATTCAGAAAGAAAAGTGGTGGAACTCATTGAACACCAATTTATTTAAGAACTGTGCATGTATTTTCACAAGTCGTAACATACAGTTGAATACACTGTTTGCAAGTATATGTTGTAACTGCAATTTATGAGCAGTCAGTCAAGTTGGTGGCAGTATTTATCTTTTAGAAACTGTCTTAAGAGAGACATTAGCTCTCTTTTTTCTATTAAAAGACATAACATTTTTTTCATAGCTTTTATTGATGTTTTATTACAGTTAAATTTTTATGAAGGTTCCATACCAGTTAAACAATCTCTTGCATAGGTCACATAGATTCCAGCAATGTATTTAACTTTAGCAGTACTTCATATATCTCGTCTTTTAGTTTTATGCAAAAGATGTTTTAATGTTTTAAACTATTTAATTGCCAAAGCAGAGAGAGAGAAGCTATTTTGCTGGAATGTTAGTCACAAACTATTAAAGTACTTAAAGAATATGCTCACTGGAAGGTTTCCTTGTTGTTTAATTTGTTGTATGCCATATTGTAAGATTAATTTTGTTGTGATTTTTCCTTAAATATGCATCCTAGTGTAGTGTGTGCTGACAGATGGCCATTAAGTTGTTTTTCTTATAGTTTCTTTGTTTTTATATGAACTGCAGCAGAGTGTGTTAAAGTTATGCACTTTAAAAAATTTTGCAAAAGAAAGATATGTCAAGAGAAAATAAGAAAGTTCAAAAGGTTACAAAAAATTTATTGCTTTTCATTGTCTCTCAGTAACACAGACAAACTTAGTGGCTAAAGTAAAAAGCTTTTTGGGAGCCTGACACAAATGTTTTGGTGAGCCCAAGTCATATGCAAATTCTTTTATCACAAACAGGAAGGGGAGCAAAGTTGTAGCTGTAATTCTCCCCTGAATGTCACCATCTCCATTTTTGACAATTTCTTCAAAACTGTACCAGCATCAAAGATCATTGAAAATTAAAATCTTTCAGTCAAAAATAATTCCTTAAATATTTGGACTGCAAAGTGAATTGCATCGTTTCTGTTATGCATTATTGAAAAACAGTATGTTAAGATTTTGATTGTTTAATGTAGAGAAGGTTAACAATAGCTTTATGTTGGTATTTTGAACGATGTGAACAATGCTAAGTTTGACAAAATTTTGCACGTGCTTAATCACTGAAATTCTTTAGAAAATCCTGTCTTGTTATTTTTAGAGTTGCAGAACAAGGGATTAAGAATTTTTTTCTTTCATTTTTTTTAAACCATTTTTCTTGCAACAACTTAGTTTGAAAAAAAAAAACCACACACACACACACTGTTCCATCAAGCTTGTGTAGATGATAATAGCTCAGCATATAACTCATTTAATATGTTCTGTATTGAATTGTGTGAACATTTAGCCGATCTTTTTTAACAAACATAGCTTAATACCACAAGAGGAAAGACAATTAGAATTGAAAGGTAGATCAGAGATATCTTTTGCATTTTCTTGAATAATTTTAGAAGACAGGTAATTCAAGAAGCTAAACAGGCGTTGTAGATCCCCTGGGAAGATAAGAGTTATGAGGATTCTAGCATTGTGTTCCTATTTTCACAGCCACATCTTCATGCATGCTTTATATCCTGTCGTACTGTTGCTAAGGCATATCCTGCAACCAAATAGCTCTTTCACTGTTGTTCTCATCGTACACAATGTGCAAAAAGACATTAATTAATGCCATTGGTCTTATCTGCGATACTTATCAACATGAAGACATCATTAAGTGTAATTTTGATGCTCTGCACATTTCGTTTACTCAAAATGTTCCGTGAGTCACTTAAGTGTTTGATTCACAATTAGAGATAAACTTTGAAGAGAATTGGTTATTGACTTGGTGTGTTGAGGTGAATGACACTTGCATGAGGTAGATACTTATTGGGCATTACATTGTTTGGGACATCAAAACTCTTAGAATGAAGATAACTTAAAATTACGGTACAAGTTTGCAGCAACACACCACAGTTTAAAGTTGTCCAGCACAATCCCCACCCCCTATCCCAGTCCCTACCCTCATCCCACTTTTTCCATCACCATTTCACTGAAGGATGTTTTTTTATTATTTTTTGTTAAGCATACTTTAAATTTGTGAACTAGCTGGAGTTAAATGCCTTTTGCCTTAGAAAAATATGTGTTTTGTTATTAAAGAGGATTCCTTTGCCCACCTCTATTCACTTGTGGTTAACCTTGATTTTTGTGAAAAAAAGCTAGTTTAAATTAATTGCATTGGTCTCTTGTTTTGTGGAGTATGTCAATGATGTTGCTGTGTGCTTGGGTGTGATTCTATTTTGTATTCCAGACATGTAAATCATGCATTTTATTCAACACCAGTGTGCATCAACTTGGGTTATTGTGGTTCTGAGTTTGTGGAGTACAGATAGAGGCGAACGTTGAGGCACTTATCTCAATGAAGCAGACATCTCTTCCAGGAAAATTGTGAATTAAGTGTGGTTAGGACATATTTTTAAAGAATAATGAAAAAAAGATATATCATAAAAATAAGTAGGAAGATATTTGGTGAGTAAAGTTGCTATGTTGTGTTAAAAAAACTTAGATAAATGGCAACTTCTTATGGTAGCCAAAGTGTTGATGTTAATAATGCTGGCAGTGGGTTTGGGCTTTTTGTACATACTTAGAGTTTACCATATTCTATGTGACTATAGAAGAGATAATACTACTGAATTAATGTACATAAATGTGGACGATGTAAAATAAAATAGCAAAAAGGTGTATCAAGTTGTGTGATGTTTCAGGAAGTCATGTTGATAGGGTTGATACATTAAAAAAAAAGGTGATGTAATTTGGAGTGCAGTGTTTGCAGAATTTCTGACATCTGCTGGTATCCAGTAAAGGAGATATTCTTTTGAGGGAAATTCCCAAATCGCTTAATTCAGCCTAAGTCATCCAGCTCACTCACTCACTCACTCAAAAAAAAAAAACAAAAACAAAAAAAAAAACTTCTCAAACCACAGCATTTTGATAAATCCCCTGAAAATGCTTTGAAAGAGGGTACCATCAGTGATTTCTTTGCTATTACACAGACTGCATGGTAGAAGGTAGGTTGTCATTTATTTAGAACAGGATGGATAATTGTATAATTGTAACTTGGTCAAACACCGTACCACACTTAACATCTTCCCTAAAATTGAAATTAATTCCCTTGTATGTGTAAAGTATTTTTGGTTTCAATGATAAGAGAAATTATAACCTATGCATTCATGATGGCATGTGTGTGTGTGTGTTTGTGACACTTTGCTTGTTAACACGATATCTTGAGAAGGGAAACTGTGGCAGTTCTCAAAATTGTTACATAGATGCCATGTTGAGGGGGAAGAACCCTATTGTTTTTGGTGGAGGTCAAAGGTCATCTGGGGTCACTGGGGACAAACACTGAAAACCCTGTAAACGCGATATCTCTAGATAGGAAGCTTTGGATAGATTTCATACTTAGTATGTGGGTGCGCTATTGTAAGAGGATGAACCCTATTGTTTTTGGTGGGGGTAAAAGGTCATCTGGGGTCACCGGGGGTCAAAACCTGAAAATTTTGTGTGCACGATATCTCAAGGCTGAAAAACACTGAAAAATTTGTTAACACAATATTTCAAGTTAAGAAGCTTGGATAGATTTCATACTTGTTTTGTTGATGCGTTATAGTAAGCAGATGAACCCAATTGTTTTTGATGGAGTTCAAAGGTCATCTAGGGTCTCCTGGGTAAAACACTGAAAACGTTGTTAACATGATATCTCAAGGCAGGAAGCTTTGATAGATTTCATACTTGGTATGTGAATGCATTGTGGTGAGAAGTTGAACCTTATCTTTTTTGGTAGAGGTCAAAGGTTATCTGAGGTTACTGGGTGTCAAACAATGAAAACCATGTTAACACGGTATCTCCAGGTGGGATGCTTGGATAGATTTCATATTTAGTATGTGGATGCGTCATGGTGAGAAGATGAACCCTATTGTTTTTGGTGGAGGTTAAAGGTCATATGGGGTCACCAGAGGTCAAAAAAATCAAAATTTCTTAAGAATTCCCAAGATTATTACATGGGACATGGGTTCACCAGAGGTCAAAAAGCAAAATTTCCCAAGAATTCCCAAGATCATCATTTGGGGTCACCAGACGTCAAAACGCAACATTTCCCCCAAGAATTCCCAAGATTAAATAGGAACACAAAACTGTATTTTTCCAACATGTTAAGATAGCATTTGACCAGTGAAAGATAAGGGACATCATGGCATTATTTGGAATAGAACATATATCATCGAAACCTCAATGCATTTTTGCATTCATGTTAATACTGTAACTATTAAATTCTGGTGGGTGGAGCAGCATACTGCCTTGTATAACCATGCATTCGAGAGGTCCCTGGACTAAAACATAATTATTAAATCTAGCACATGAACTACCTTTAATAGGACAACTGAGTATAACATTCTCAATTTAAAATGCACTTTTGATTGACAGGCGACAATACGGAATGAGCCTGTAGTACCCAGTAAGACAAGGGCCTCACTGTGCCCTACTTTGAAATTGTTACACTGAAATTCGAGCCTACCTTAAAATGATTACTAACCATAAGTTTTGTCACACTTTAGTTCCTCAGTTCTCTTTACTTTAGTTTACATGGAAAAGCGGCTTTTCGCTTGTTCCCCATGTGGTGTCTCAATGTACCCCACTAAGGTTAGGCACACTACTGAGAACGAAAACCAACTATCGAGGCCGAGACAAGACCAGGCACATAAATCCGAGACCTTACATAGATAGGCTATTACGTAACAAAAGTATATGGTTTCAAATGAAGTAACATTTACTTCCACTGTACGACCTAACACAAAGGTTAGACTGCCAAGGATGTGCTAGTTTGGAAGGACACAGAATCCCATAACGGAAAGTTTGATTAATACGTTAAGACCCACTAAATCGAGGAACATAAGATTTTTATTTGGTTCTCGGAGAATTCTTTCCTTTATTCGTTGGCTTCAATTTGATATCGACCCTCTGGCAAAATCATTTACGTTCACTGATCCTGTAACAAGTGGCTTGGGCAGAACAATACTTTGATGTGAAGGTTGACAGGTGCTATAATACTCGGAACGACTGTTTAATTGAAATAGGTGAATACAGTCCTCTCCCCCTCCCCCACCTTATCAAGACATCGCATGGAAATTAGTTGAAGAGCATAGGCGGGATTACCGGGGGAGGATACTTGTCCCCCACTTTTTCAAGACCTTAAAAAATAATACAAATATTAAAAAACAAAGAAATCTAGACCAGAAAAATTATGATGGAGTAATATTATGGTAAATTTTACAATGTAAAATAAACGAAAACATGAATATGAAAATAGGAATTCCAGAAAAAAAAACTTCCAGTCGGCGGGCACCCGTAATAAAAACTAACTAAAACAGTGGCGGAACTCAAAGGTGGGGGCAAGGGGGCAATTCTTAATTGCTGAAAATTTTTGTTTGGTACCTGAAATAAAATTTCTTCCAAAGCATGGGCGTCGGCCTTGGGCGTGATTTGATGCCTGAAAGTGGGGGGCAAAGCCGGGTGGACTGTCAAACCGCACTGAAGGCGCCGCGGGAGCGCGAAGCGCTCCCCGTAATGGCGTGGGGCCCAAGGGCCCCTGGCGGGGTCCGGGGGGCAAGGCCCCGGAAGCTCTGGGGTATTTACGAAATTGTAGACATTAAAGTGATGCATTTTAGCTTCATCGTCAAACGGCATAAGGTGGGCAATTAGCATACTACAAAAATCACAATTTGGCTTTTTAAAATTATATTCTTACTCCATATGTGACTAACAGTCAGGTGGGATCGATAATGCCGAGGGCTTGAGTGGGTAGGGGAAAATGGATTATTTTGATGGTTTTCCGGGGCTTTGGAACAATTTTAAGATTGGGAGTTCTAGTATTTAGAATGGGTGCTCGCGAAGCGCACTGAAAATATCGCAGTTTTCATACTTTTAGCGAATTGAGTAATAGATATGTTAAAAAAGCAAAGTATCCTCAAGGAGAGGGCTCTTCCCCTCCCCCTTCGCTAAGCGCCTGTCCCTTATAACGGTACCGGAAATGGCACTTTCCGTGCCTGAAAACTTGCATCCTAACAATCTTTCAAGAGTCGGTAAATTTACACAGATCGATGGTGACAAAATATTTGCTTTGAAAATTTCTGGGGGAGGGAGGAACTTCCTCTGTGCTGCGTAAGGCCATTGGGACATTGGTGGTTTCAATGATAATAGAAAAGTTTGTACGAAGCTATGACAAGCAGGATGTTGTACAGCAGGGGTGGCGAACTTTTTTCCCCTGACGGGCCGTTTTGATAGTCATAATCAACTCGCGGGTCGCCGATAGAGAGGCGCAACAAGCTTTCCCCATAGGTTGCAGGCAAAGGTGCCCCAAACAGGTCCTCGTGGGGTCTAAGTTAAAAGGTAAGGAACCGGGCGACGCCCCCGGCAGCTCTTGAGTTTGTAAAAAATTGTAGGCAATAGCTAGAATTTTTATCCACTTTCTTTAAATGACAACGAATGTACAACACTATTCAGACCAGAAGTATCACAATATATGACCGTTTTTCTTTATATATGAAGTAGTAATGTACGAGCAGACAGTGCGCGCGAAGCGCGTCGAAAAAAATGGCGTATTTAGAAACCAAAATTATTTTTTCTTCACTTATTATTGCAAAATCATGCACTACTTGACAATTAATTCACTCTTTGGGGGACAGTTCTTCCCCTCCCCGCCGGCCTGAATCTACCGGATTAAATACAGTGCCCACTGAGTTTTGTACTCTAACAGATAGAACTATAAATGTGATAGCGCTCTTCTGTCCACTGATTATTTTCATTATTATTACAACGACTTCCAAAAAAAAAAAAAAAAAATGTAATCAATATGGAAGGGTGGTGACACGGCCAAATGATTGTATGTAGCGCCTTACTGGCATGCAAGCGGTGTGATAAACGATGCATGCCTATTGGATATGTACATTATTAAACAAGTTGAATGCGCGTGAAGCGCGCGGAAATTTGGGGTTATACTTTTCGGATAAGTCGTTACAGCCCCCCCCCCCCCCAATCAACTTGGGTCCTATACGATCATGTTCCCCACTCCTTTACTGCACAGGAAGTAATCCCGAAACCCCGAAACAATATTAAAACGAGTCCGTGCGAAGTGCGCCGAAAAAAACAGTGTTAAAACAGCGTTTTAGACATTTAAATAGCCTATTGCTTTTCTTTAGTTTTAAATGCATTATTTTTATTGCATAAAATTTTTTCCTATTTTCCTCAGGTGCCTGTTCTTTTCATAGAGCAGGATGATATGGAAATTTATATCCTGCTCTTTGGACTATAGGCTTTCTTTCATGTTTCATTTTGTCCATGGTCTGGGACAAGTGCCCCTCAACTTTTTTATTGTTGTGAAAAATAGGTGTGTCGATTTTGAAGGTTATAAACTTTGCTATACTTAAAGAAGTCAATGAAATCTTTTGTAGGTAGTTTTTACATGGACATGGAGGCAGCTGCATCTTGGGAAGTTGTGACCGGCGAAGCCTTTTACCACGATCGCCTAAGGCTTGGGACTGAGGGTCCTCCCCGAGAAATCTTTCTTAAATTTGACGGTTTTTGCGGCCATTCTGGACCATTTCTTGAGGAAATCCTGCCCCCCCCCCGGTGTAATTTGAAATGCTAATGAAATAGTTTTCATTGCCATCGATTATCTCATTTGCTGAATCGGATGGTAGTAGTTGGTGATTAAAGTAAACAGTGACAGGTGTAGCGAGGTTTTGGAAATGGCAATTTAGTCAAGCTGACCTACAGGAAGTAATAACGAGGCAATTCCACCAAAGTTGTCCTACGCACATCAGTACAGCAGTAGGTCTGCTAATATGCCATGAGACATCGATTTAGGCTCATGCGAAACACGCCGTTTTTTTTTTTTTTTTTTTTTTTTTTTGAGATGCGGTTCCCTACACATGGCATTTGGGAATTTGTTTGCAAGGACCATGGTGCATTTTATGACGTATATTAGTACTTTCGGTGACCTTTATTTCAGAGCTCCAAGTCACAATAGTGTGGTGCGTAGGAGGAAAGAAATTTTCTCTGGAGGTGCCCGCCGCGAAGCGCGCCGTAAAAATTTTGCTAGCATATTTATGATTTGTGATATTAGGCCTAATATTTTCCTTCATGTAAGGTTGAAAAATTTTTTATCATGATAGGCTATTGAAAGTTCTCTTATAATTTCTCTGGTCTCGCTTCCTAAATTTCGCTCTTTTTTATTATTTTTATTTTCTAAGCTCTAGAAAAAAAAATGGGGAGGGGAAAAATGGGGAGGGGAAGGGCCCGTGCCTCGTAATCCTGCCTACTGGATTTAGTTTCGATTCATTTTCACTGAAAATTGAACACCGTGCGTGTACTAGGCTCTGGCTTGTGAAATTCTCTTTATGGTTGACGTTCAGTTTGAAAAACAAAATCAGTTCTGTGAATGATTGTATTTATAATTAGGCGTATTGAATCATTCCTACCTAGCTCCATTATGCCATCACATGACTCTCGATGACGACAGTGATGTAATCAGCGCGGCTAGACAATCTTTTCTCTTTTTGGATACATTATGCATATAGAGTATTTTGATAGTCGAAATGTAGTGAATGCTACGACGATAAAAGCGAATCGGCGCGCCGGCAAGCGTACAGTACAGTACAGTATAGCTGAACTTTTTATCTTGCAAACTTGTACAAAAAGTGCAGGAAGGGCTACAGTCAAAAAGTGAGCATCACTGAGCAATACTGGTCATTGAGTGTCAGCTAGCGTGGCAGCAAAGAATGAATGCCTTCTTAGTTATTTCATTGCTTGCAGGTGAGTGATTTAACGCTGGACTGTCAATCACTGTCAAAATCAACAGTCAGTTGTAACTGGAAGTTAAGGGAGCAGGGTCTTCAAGCTCCCTGGGCTAGCCTATCGTAGTCAGTGAACGTGACGTATAATCACTATCACCTTACGTTAGTTCAACTTCAATTAGTCACTCGTCCCAAGGCCTAACCGCCTAAGTTCCAAACTAGAGATTATAGCCTAGTACTGTAGGATATAGGAACGTAATGCTGGGTCCTGTTCATCTTCAAGTTCAAGGGCTAGGCCTATCGCCTACTGTAAATGAGGTTGGTTATATTTATATGGTTAGGCTATTACTAGGTTTCTCTTTGTTATTTAGCCTATGCTCTAGTGCCCCTTCAACTCACAGGCGCCCCTTAACATTGTATAGTATACCATATAGCCTACTATGTATTATATAGACGGAAAGGTATGTCACAAATCTCCTAGCTCGAACAAACAACTTATGTTTCTGGCACAATTACTGCACTTTTCTCGCCAAATTTGTCTGTGTCAAGACTTTTGATCATAAGGTACCTCAAGGCAGCTCTTTTTCCCGAATAATTTCACTTGGCATTGTCTGAAGGATGAAATTTTTGATGGAGTAACAGTATGAGGATGGTAGCTGCTGTGATAGGAGAGCATTCAGACATCTTCCACACTATCTCTACATACTCCTAAAATATTCTCCTAAGTTCCTCTTAACTTTCTCAATTTCTTCCAAAATTTGTTTAATTATGGTTCACTTTTTATTATTGCTAATCTTGCAGATATATATTAGCATCAATATGAACAATTTTCGGAACATTAAATTTCAAAAATTTGAAAACCTTTTGAAAGTGGAAGGGCTAGCATTTTCTACAAGCACTTGTGACAGTTCAACTGTAACTGTTGTACAGTCTTCAACTGCCACAAATGCTCATAGTAAATGCAAGCCCTTCCACTTTTCAAAAGGTTTCAAATTTTATAAATTTCTGCATTCAAAAATCTTGCATATCAATGCTAATATGCAGGGCTTTAGCCAGAATTTCAGATCAGGGAGTCCACAGTGGTCTGGGGAGGGGTCTAAGGGGAGTGGGTTCCCTTCTGCTGAAAATTTTTCAATTTTGACCCTTCATAGATGCAAAATGGTGAGAAATTTAACTAAATTGGTATCCACAGAATACCTTGGGACATTAATGTTATTGTGACAGTACTGGAATTGCTGTCCCCCAAAAAAAAAAAAAAAAAAACCCCCCAAAAAAGGTTAACAGAAATACACAATTTTAAATAAAAAATAGGCTATATGTCTGCTGTTAATATTGGCGAACTTATAAATCGGTAAATTTTCTGAGACAGGGTTTTCTGGTGGAGGAAAGGGGATTGGTTCCTTTCTCAAAAATGTGGAATATCCCGCACCCCTATCTTCCCATTGAAAAACTGTAGGCCTACACATTCTATTTTTGATTCCTTATAACTACCCCACTTCCCCATTCTACATTTTTCCATCCTAGTCATTTCCTCATCTTTGAACAAAACCCTGATTCGCACCTGAGACAACAGAAGGTTCCTCAAATGTCTCTTTCTAACACCACTGACCAGAGGAGTTGCCTATACCCCAGACACGAAGCAGTTTAGGGGACAATCTAAAAGCATGAAATCAAATTGTGCAGACAACAATCACATACTAAACATTTTTCCCTGTTTCACTCCAACTCCCAAAGGACTATGACAGTAACCTTCACTCTTCAAAGTGAAAGCCCTCCCCTGTGATGAAAGGTCATTATGAATTCAGCCATTAATTGTAGAGAGCTGCAACCCACACAGACCTTCAGCATCAAGATTGGTATTCATAAATCTTCCAAGTCTAGCAGAACCCTGTACAGTTTACTTTGCTGCTTTAAAGTTTTGGTTAAAAGGTTTTAACACCTCAGGACTAGACCGGCCAGATGAAGGCTGGACGGTCTCTGTCTTAAGCCTTGCTAATATGATCTGCAAATTTTGTAATAATCAACAAAACATACTGACAAATTTTGGAAGAATTCAGAAGTTAAGAGAACTTTAATAGAGAATATTTTTAGTAGTATTGTTTATATAGTGTGGAAGTTGCTGATGCTCCTCCATCAGGCCGCTACCATCCTCATACTGTTACTCCATCGAAATTTCATCCTTTAGACAATGCCAAGTGAAATTATTCGGGAAAAAGAGCTGCCTTGAGGTACCTTATGATCAAAAGTCTTGACACAGACAAATTTGGCGAGAAAAGTGCAGTAATTGTGCCAGAAACGTAAGTTGTTTGTTCGAGCATGGAGATTTGTGACATACCTTTCCGTCTATATATACTACATAGTATAAGGTATACTATACAATGTTAAGGGGCGCCTGTGCTTCAACTTAGGTTTTCAGTGGGCGCAGAGTACATAGCCCAGCAGCAGCATTGGCTGTTTGCCGGCCAGTTTGGAAAGCTTGTAATGGTGCGCAGGGGATTTTAATAAGCGCCAAGAGAATTGCGTGGAAGATACTATCTAAGAAGAGCGCCACTATAGGTTGGCGCAGAGTGTACTGAGAAAATTTTGGCCAAACCAACCTCCTAGATTGCAGGAAATCGCCTTTCCCAGACAACTTATGTAGTTGCTGCCAACAAGTTTGTGCCGTTGCAGTTGTCAGTTGTTAAATTTGCACGGCTTGGCAACTTCGAAATTTATGTTTTTGCATGGGGGATAAATCCCCTGCACAGGGCAAACTTTCCAGTCTGGTTTATGGGGAGCAGAAACCTGTCTTGGGTCAGCCTAGGTTCTCACCCCCCCCCCCACCCCCCCCCCCCCCCACCCCCCCCCCCCCCCACCCCCCCCCCCCCCCAAGAAAATTTGGCCGCGGCCAGATTGGCATAGTTTGTTAATTGCGCACGGAATGTATAATTGTAAAGTTTCCAAAATTGCGCGCCTAATGCCGACTTACAAAAACTGAATACACCCAATACATTTAACTATATGGTGTACGTATTACATAATACGCATATGTATATGCTATTATTAATGTATACTTACATTTAACTATATGTACATATACTGTTGCTTTACGTACTCTCACAGACATACATATCATACTTATACTACTGCCAAAAATTTATGTACATTTTCTCCTATTTGGCAGGAAAATAATCCATATTTGTGTGGTAACTCAGAGGGGGGAATTAAAGTGGAGGCACAGCTACAACACAGTAAATAGCATTGCGTGCCGTGTGTGTATTGGATAAGGTTAGCTTTGGCACTGCACAAGGTACGGGACAGACCGAGGTACTGTAACCGTTTCGCCACCGCTATGCCGGGATGGAGTCTTGCTATGCGCGCGACCCGCGACCAAACTGAATTATTGGGCGCCAAATTCGTGGTAAAATCAGTATGTAAATTGAAAATGCGAGCGGAACTTCTTCCGCTGCGACTGACAAATTATGCAGTCTGGGGGCCGTGGCCCTTTTTAATCAGGTGGGTGACGATCTATTTGGACTTAATTGTCAAATTCATGCAGAATAACTCCGTGACCAGTTTCCCTAAGTATCCAAAAAAGATGGACAAATAAGATGTAAGATTGAGTTGATGTTGTAAAAACTGCTTAATATTCCCTAAGTTAATTAAGCCTTAAGGAATGATTTTGTACACATTTTGTAGTATAGGAACGGCTACTCCAAGTGGAGGTAATACTGGAAAATTTGTACCTAATACACCAAGTATTGTACCAGTTACAAGAAGGTGACCATCAGGGATGTAGCTACGGTGGGCGGCGCTGGGCGTTGACACCCAGCACTCGATATTCCAAGCCGGCACTCCAGGCAAACACACGTCTCCCCTACCACCACAAATCTGCCACCGACACCTAGAACTAGCCCTAAAATTACTCCCTAAATTAAAATGAGGGAAAAAAGAAAAATTAATTGCTGAAAAATGGGGTAGATGGCATGGGGTGGGGCGAAGTGCTTTCCCCAGATCAGACAATTTACCGTCACTCAAATTTGGCTAGCTACATCCCTGGTGACCATATTAGGGGGTTTAAATCAGGGATGTACTAGACCAGACACCAGTGTATGAAAAATATATACATCTGAGTCTGACGTACTGGAGTGTGCAATTAGCTGCAGTAAATGTAGGTGATCACAGCAAGTATAGAAAATCAGTGATGTTCTTGACTTTTGGTCTCTGTGACTGCAGATACCTGCCACGATATATATCTCACAATGTTGATGTAATACTAGGCCAATAATACCAAGCTAGCCGGCCATTCAGCTCCCATCAGAAGGTACATTAGGCTACACTAATCGACAAAACATATTTTACAATATTGTAATTAATATCAAATTTCAAATTTCAAGGACAGTTGTTCAAATTGGGAACATTTTTGGGGACACTTGTACATTGGGGACGGAACACTGGATTTGGGGAGCTGTCCCCAAATATTGGGGATGTGTGGTCACCTTAAAGGGGAATTTTCATGATCCCAGACAGACAGTTCCAATTCTCCCAACTATGCAACTTCTAGCTCCTCCCATAACTGTATGAAGCTCTTCCTTGTGTAGGAATAAACCTGTTTTATTGCTTAAGGCCATGTCCTGGTGAGCATACAAGGCTATAAAAGCACTCTCTCTGCCTTGTGTGTAATGTGAGCTACTCTGCATTTTTCAAATTTTCAAACTTTGATGTCAATCAAAGAGCAGTCATCAACTGAGAATTTTGATACCCCCACACTAAAAATATACTTTGGGATGATGACTGTCCGTCTTTAAGTTACAAAACATGTTTCCTAATTTCTCTGCTATGTCTGATTGGCTTTAATACATTATGTCAGTGTAGGTTTAGTTCAAAAAGGTAAGAACTGAAAAGCCTGATGATTATAATGTATTTTACAGGTAATTGTTGTCGTTCATTTGCTGCAATATGAGTTGATTTCATCAAAAAGAATTTATACATATGTATGCTTTGTAGTTTTAAGTCATATATTCTTTTTAGTTTGACTGGTGAATATTTGGGCATTTAAAAGAGGTGTTCATACTTCAGATTGTTTGAGCAGAGGTTAGAACCAACCCAGGAGTTTGTAGGGGGTTCTACAGCTTATGCAGAAGGAAGGAAAATTACACCGTCATATTGGTGTACAAAGCCATGACTGCACACCAAAGATTTTCAATAGCTTACATGTATTCTTAAGTAAAAATATACTACGTACTTAGTAAAATTTCGTTACAACCAATTTGATTGGTAGCTGGCTTACTGTACATGTGAGAACCATTGCTACTGTACTTGTAATACCGGTTGTACATAACAGACGATACTGTTACAGTAATTCCACAGTACCGCCCACCCCCATTCTTACAGTATTTGTAAGCCATGATATTGTAAACTTATCACTTCGAAATGAAAGGGAGGTTGGGGGCTCTTAACGTTTTGTGAAAGGTGGGGACCAGTCACTAGCTCTACCCCTTTGGCAGAAGCCCTAGGACAAGGACATCCTATCCCTGTAGACCCTTTCCCAGGAGATCAATTACTAACCATTACTGTATCATTAAACTGTAGTGTTTGCACCGGGTCCAAAATTCGGAACCAGGTACCCGAAGTCCATGGTCGGTCGGGTACCCGCAAGGCTTGAGCCAGCGAGCCTTCCAGCTGTCATTTGGACGGCCTGTCTTTGGGCCGCAAAAAAAAAAAAAAATGCAAAAAAAAAAATAAAACAATATTTTGTGGAAAGAAAAGTGCTCCAGAAAAGTTATTGGAAAAGTACCGAGTAAATGTTATTTTAATTTTCTACACCCACGAATACACATGGCCGTTCAAACTACGGTCGTCAAAACTAGTAGGCTACACACCTCCGCGTGCACTTTTGTTTTCAGGCCTTTAGGCTATATGTTATCCTAACCCGGCGTTCGCCCATCGAAATTACGCACCAGTTCGAATTACCATGCAAGATAAAAGTCGATCCCTTCAAGGTTTTTCAAAGTTTGAAAGATGTAAAATTATCCGACGTTAAAAACTTGGATAAAACATATCAATCCCACTCAAATATCTAAAACATTTATGGCTATTAGTTTCGTAAGAAAATATATTGTTTACCCAAAACTAGCACACAAACACATCCACGAAAAGTTGATTTATGTACATGCCGTGGAACTTTCACTGACAAGCTTCGTACATTCCACCGGTACTTGCGCGTGTTAACGGTAACATGCTGCATACGTAAAGCAGCATTTCCCTGCATCCAGAGCCATTAATTAATGCTCCGCATGCAGTATACACTCAAAACATTTGCTTGCCACGGAAATCCCTAGCTACTATGTCAGTTACGTCACCCACCCATTCGTACTACTGTCTTCTGTGGCAGTTAACTATTATGCAGTCCGCAGAGCAGCAAGCTCACCTTATATTTTATCCGTACGTTCTTACGTAGCCAGCCTCGTGCTGACATCCGGGGAACACTTTAATCTATCAGAAACGTAACTTCGCACGAGCGCCATTTTGGTGCCCACTTAGTGTAATAGCATGGCTCGGTCTGTAACTTTTCATGAATATTAACAGTGTCAATAGTCTTATCTTAGTAATTAACACATGGCACAGGGTTGATTTTCGTAATTAGTGACACATTTAACCGTTAATGGAGGGGTGTTCTTTTTTCTTCTCTTGGTATACTCGAGGTGTTAACGGAGTGTGAGGTATAGCCTAGGCCTAGTTTAGGCTATTGCAGCTCTTGTTAGGCTGTCGACTTTTTGTACAGCGCAGGTATATCCCGAGATGACTGCTATTTTAATGTCACACTCGCAAGGAAGGGGATCCGGTATATTGCGAATGTGATTTCATAACTTGAGCAGACGTTTTCGGGGAGCTTTATAAAATAAATTCTGATTTTTTAACAAAAAGTTTTGAACGCTAAATTAACTGATTCAAAGTTTTGGGAACTTATAGGTATTCGGGTTTTTTTTTTTATTACACATGAGTGTTCTCTGTTCCGTTTTTCATGAGCCAATGGCCGACCAGGACCTTGTAAACCAGCTACCATGTCATGATGACCTTGTGATGCTTTTCACACACAAGACGTACCGTATGTTTCCCTTGTTTGGAGAAGGGGTCCTACTAAGCTCAGTGTATATACTGAGCACTATTCATTACTTCTCCATTACTTATGCGAGCTGTGTCACTTAGCAGTTGAATTCGGACGAAGGCAGCCTAGAAAATCACGAACCGGGATCGCGAATCGACCTCGGGACTTTAGCAAACTATTGGACAGGCCTTCATCTTAAGTTTAGGGGAAAAAGTACAGATAAGCTTACAGGCCTATAGTAAAAATTTTCGACTAGTGATGAAATTAAAGATTGGTTACTGATCAAACATGCATTCTATATTGCAAAATTTAACACTGCGAGTAGTGATTTCCCCATGCACATGGAAGTACTACGCATTAGTTTATAGTAATTCGATATTAAGAAAACTATTAACATTAAGGAAAGTTTGCTATCGTTATAAATTCGCCAAATGAAAACACTGGCTTCAAATCCTAGCCCTTCCTAATGTGAAATGCGACATCACACGTGGTCAGACCGGCGCGCACCCATGGTACATTCACGGTCTGATTCACTCAAGTTACAGCAGTGCTTGAAGATTGACATGCTGCGAGATCTGATGCTGATCGGCTATGGGAAGCCATCAGTGTCTGAATTTGACTTCGCTTCAGCTCTCAACTATTTCTTCCAACAACCCAGAAGGATTTAGAGATCACAATATGAGATACTTTTCTCCCTGTACATTTTTTTGTAAAATGGTAATTTTACTGACGTAAAGTCAGGAACGAATAAAAAAAAACCAGACTTGTGAGTCAATACCAGTACCATGCCAAATTAGCTATAAACAAGAAGAGAAAAGATAACCAGTTTTGTCAATAAAAGTTGCATCTGCTGTAAAACCACTTTAATTACACATGTTTGTTCTTGATTTTTTTACAGAATGTCCATTACAATAACCTTTATTTTAGGGTCATGGGTGCAGGTGCCAAATGAGTGAAATGTTGCATCATTTTGCATCTAAGAAGGGTTAAAATCCATTTTTTTCGGCAAAGGGCAGGGGGACACCCCCTCCCCTTAGACCCCACCCCCATGCCGCGCATCTATGGACTCCCTGATCTGAAATCCTGGCTTAAGCCCTGGGTACCCGGGTACCCGAAAATATAATTTTTGTTAGGCTACAAGTTTGTTGTAAAGTCATAATAAGAAATTTTGCTTTGCACATTGATATAATACAAACACCAACGTATCTTTATGGGCATGACAAGTGTTTTTAGGCGTGTGCTTGATAAATTTTGCCAGGAAAAAGTAACATGTTAGGTGTTTTGTCACACGTGCAATCTATGTTAGTGAAACTTTGGATCCAGGTAGCAATTTCAGAACCGGGTCCTGACATCGTTGGTCGGGTACACTGTGCAAACACTATTAAACTGGCTCTTAAGCACGAGAGGAATGGGTTGATTATGAGCCTGTGTAAGTGTTTAGGGTACAACAGAAAGGGTCCTCTAACCAAGCTACTCTAATAGCACAAAGTGCACTATTCTGTGATATTGAAGTTGGTGCAGCTACTTTAATGTATTGGTGAATTATTCAAGAGATGAAATACTGTAGTGTGAGTGAATTGATTGTAATTGCCAGTCAATGTTGGAATCAGTAGCAAAGTTTATTACTCCCATCTTGAATAACAGCCATTGAAATCTCGATTAACTAAGGCTGTGCCCTGCTTTAAAATATTTATTGGACCCGTGCATTGCACTGGTCAGAAACCAGTGAATAGATAAATAACATCACTTTTGCACTCATAAGGTGTACCAATACTGTACACGAGCTAACAGAGGGTACTTTTGTGTTAAACACGCAAAATGGCTTTGTGGAAAACAGCTTGATTTTGATACCATAAAAGTGAACTATTTTGAATTACCTTCCATAGGGTGGTAATATCCTAAGGGTGAAAGCAAAGGAACTTGTACTGTAGAACATTGAAGCCATAACACCTGGCCATGTTGCATGATGTGTGTGAGACATGCTCTGACAAATCAGTGAATGTGCTCATGGTCCCATGCATGAGCAATCACAACATTTTGGTATTGACTGAAATAACTAATGTTAAAAAAACTTTTTTTATGAATGATATTGCACAATAGAAGTACTTTCAGTTACAACTTATAAGGCCCCATGGGCCTGTTGATTCCGCTGTTAACCATAAGTCCTATTAAACTAAACAAGCAGAGTTTGTATCAATACCATGGTTGTGGATATACACAGGAAATGCATTCAAAGTAGTTGTCCACCCAGCTGGTGTTAATTGGGGATTATTGTATTCTACTTGTTAGTTAGCACTTGACTCCACTAGCTTTTGTTAACTTAGGGATACTTACTCTATGATGACACTGTTGTGTATGGGACTCATTGTACTGCAGAGTGGTGGCAGTCCCACGAAGGAATAGAGGAGGAGAACCTGAGTGTGGTGATGAAGCTACTATCTGCTGTAGTCACATCCTCAGGGGTCGAGAGAGTGTTCAGTCAAGTTGCACAAGTCCATATTTGTATGGACTTGTGCAATCAAAGCTGAGGAACAGACTTGACACTAACAAAGTGGCAAAACTCGTCTGAACATAAAGTATGTGAGTGTACAGCATAGTAGTTTCAACCAGCAGTGAACACCTTGACTAAAGTTGACTGTAGTCTGTAAATACACAAGCTACAATTTGGTATTTGCTTGCACTTTGTAAGTTATGATCAGTTATAGTGGGGGTACTAATCCAAAATATTTCCTTCCAAAACCATAGATATTCCTTTTTGGTACTGTATTCAGGCGCCAAGGCTCTCCAAAATAATGTGAAACAAGGAACTTAATATTGTTACTCTAAATTTTTAGACTGGGGACTTCATGCCCCCTTAACTGACATGTTCATTGGTTTTGAATTGTAACAATTTTGAATGAAACTTGAACAACAGGACATACTAATTCAATTTTACAGTCAAGATTGCATGACAAGATTTGGAATTTATTACAGGGATTTTTTTTTCAGGCTGATGTGATGTGATTGATCAGTTGAGATTTTCACTCAGGATGATCATCACTTTACCCTAAGTTCCTAACTCTGTGAAAAGATCATAAGATACACAGGAGAAATTAGCAATCAATGTCAACTTCTGTTAATTGAATTTGAGAAAGCAACCATTTTTATTTTTATTTGTGATCTTAGTATGTGGATCTGGTGACCAGGCTTACACCTGGTATGCTAAAAGTTAGTTGAGGAGTTCTGTATGGGGATAGTTGTGTCAAATTCATTTTTGTACAATCAGTCCATTACTTTACAATGATTGAATTTTATTTCAAATGAACATTTTCTGCTTGAAATGCAAAAATTCTGAAAAACTCATTTACAACAGTGATTTTTTTTTTTGAAAAATCATACAGTATGATGTAAATTGAGATTTTAATTACTGTAATGTGATTTAAATCAAACAACCCTGTTTAAAAGTGATTGAGAGCTGGACCATACTGTAGATCATGCAAAGGCTTGCAATTGGATAGGAGTCCCTGTAGATACAGTGGAGCAAAACCATGAATGCATTTGTATGTAAGAAGAAGTACAGTACAGTACAGTACTTGATACTGGATGTGATGCTGCACAGGAAGCCAACGAAGACTGCTAAGGATGGGTAATGTGGTCACAATTCGTTGTCGTGATTCATTGATAATCATGATAATCACGGTGCTAGTTTCCCCACGATATGTTAATGGCATCCTGTAAGTATTGCGATATCAAGAAAAGAGAAGAAAGTAGTAAGTTAGCAAAAGAGTGCATTGTGTTTTCGTATGATATTCATAAACATTTATTGCAGTCTTTTATGTTTTCAAATACATGTCATGTTGCTATTTAAAATAAATGGAATTAATTTACAAAAACGATCAAGCAGTTAAGAGTTTGAAATGTGCCAAGTGTGTAAATTGAATAATGTGAATACATTCAAAGGTTCAATTTTCTTTAGGTAATATCCAGATACTACAATGTATCATGATACCTTTGACAACGACAATCGAGATGCCATTCTACTGTATCGTGACTTGCCCTAGTTTGACACAGGATGGACTGATAAAATGACATTGTGGAGCAGTGCACTGAGTGCAGCATTGGCATAGACCATTATTATAGTCTGTACTGCTGAAAACTGCTTATGATATATTTGTGGGTTACTGGCTGTATTTAAACATCAAATTATGTGGAGTGCTTGTAGAAGAGTAATGGTAACTAAAGGTTTTTAGAATGAGTTAAAAGTACTGTACATTCAAGAGTACCTGTAACTACAGTAGGATTTCTGGTGATTATTAATCCATTACAAAGTCAGCACTAATATGTGGATGTACATACATGTACAAGCATTGGGTGAAAGCATCATGTCACTGAATCTCCTCAGGATGCTAAATGGATTTTCCATGGACAGTCCAGTTATGAACAAAGTACAGCGTTTATTCTTATCTTGGGATTCTCTCTCCGTGTTTAGGAGCTGGCATGCATTCATGAAATCACAAAGTGCCATACGTAATACATGTTTTTACATGTACAGTACCTGTACAATAGGATCAGTGTATGGTATGAAAGTTCAAGTCTGCACTGAAATTTTAACCTTTGGTACTTTTGTAAAATGTATCAACTTTTTATTACAGTCAAGATCAATTAGGAGTTAAAATTAATGTCGATCTTGTGTTACTGTACATGTAAGTGCTATGTGATGTTTGGTGCATACATAAATTCAGGGTTTTCCCTGGGCCTTTTGAACGTCGCGGGCCGCGACGTTCAAACTTCAAAAACAGGAAGACCGCGACGTTCAAAAAACAGCCGCGATGTTCAAAAATTCCTCCGGTACCCTGAAAAATGTTACTTAAACTTTGTCAACGATCGCCTTTTTGTTAATACAATGTGCAGTGAAACCACAAGCTTATTTCCGAAACCTTGTCACGGCAAAATTACGAGCCATGTAGTACTACCTTCGCGGTAATACTTTCGTGCTCATACGTACCCACAGTCATACACGCAAGTCTCAAGATGCAAACAGAAAGCTAAGCGTTCGGTATGTATGCATGCCACACACGTACACGGAGTTCAGCAAGCCCTCTTTCATTCACACGTAACCCTCAAGTTTAAGTTTACATGTCATTATTTGGTAATGATTATGTACATTCCAACGTGAACAGTCGAGTAAACTATACCGTGAGACGCAACCACAGGTATTATAATTCTGTGGACGCAACTTGCAAAGCCAAAACCAAATGCCCCGTTTGGCAGGTTATAGGCTAGGCGGGGCTTGTGTCTCAGAATTTTCAACCCAACGAATGAATGAAATATCAGCATTTGACCGACAATATTATTGATAACGTGTCCTTTGTAAAAATACGTAACTTTGCATTATCAGGCCGCCAAACAATCTACTCAACTTACGCATCTTGCTGCTTTCAAATCTTCACAATATGAACACATTTTTTGTGTCGAAACTGGGTAGAAAATTCGTACACGGGTACCCAAAGAGCATTACCCGTTGGGTACCCGACCGTAAACCTTGCAACATCTAGCCTAAGTTTAGTGCATGGTATGCACATACAATTCAAGACTCCACCCATCCGGCGGCTCCTTATCTCTGGTCGGATCGATCTGTTGAAAACAATACGTCACATTTTCTATATCTACAATGTGTCGTTGGTCCTTAACCTCGTGAGTTTAGAAATCAGACGGGAATTAATAATTTGACCATATTTTAGTGCAGTTAGTACAAATTTTAAACAAGTCCTATCACTACTTCCTGTGGCTTTGTGTTCAAGTGTGCCGTAACGTGTGCATCGGAACCAAAAAATAACATCCAGTTTGTCACTGCAACTTCTGTACTGTAATGTACCTCAACCATGTGATCAAATTTCTCGTAAACTTTTCTTGTTACTCTTATGAAAAATCCACCTTCGTGATAATGACAGTAAAAAACTTTCTAATGCATCTCCTAGCCGAGATTTCACCCGCACAGCACCGTTAAAAATGTACGGTAAGATACGGCAGACACCGTGTACGTACGAACGTTCGCTGCCGGAGTGCTCTCTCTGCTGTAGTTAGCACATGACTTTGGCAAGTTCCATTTTTCGCAAATGGGGGGGGGTACGTAAAATACTGGGAAAATATTTTGCTCTTATTTTGCCATATATTTAGGAAACTTTGGACATAAAACTTTTGCAAGTAGTTTGAATAGCAATAAAAAATTACGAGCAATATTGAGATAGGAATCATTTTAGTATGCAAGGTAGTACCAGGATAGAAGTAACAGGAAAGATTTTTTCGTGCACACAACGCAAAATACACCTTGAAAGAATTTGTACGATTTTAAATTTGAGGGAGTGAATTTTGCTTCAGAAAAAAGTTTCTCCACCAAAAATACGAAGTTCTGGCGACTGATTCGAGTCAAAAGAATATTATTGTGGTTGTAATAAGTGCATATCTTATGTAGACATAACTGTATCACCAAAATTTACTTCTTTAGATCATGAAATCATGTCATGTTAATGTTAGGGATAACTTGACAAGTATGAAATCTAGCAACATCGAAAGTCAAGCCACGTGCCCTATATCCATTTGGGTATGTGTGTTTATACGGCAAAGATACGTGTAAAATTTCTAGTCGGCCTTTCGCGCTACTTCTGGGCCTTAGTTTTGGAACGTTACTCATCCACACGCACTGCGTGCAAAAATTTATGAGCTGTCTTTCGACGTTCGTTTCTAGAGATAGGCTAGGCTATTATACAGTATAGTAGGCCTATGTTGTTTCGTTGTCTAGTATAGGGGCGGCTTGATGTTAGAAACACGCATCGCGGGGCTTGTTTCTGGTGAAAAATGCAATGTAACAAAAGCATGGTACGAAACAGACAAAAGCAACTTCATTTCAACATAATCGTGAATGAGATGGGGGTAAATACATTTTGTTAGTTGCAATAACCATGCTATTTCGCGAAGATCAAAAGGGAAAGGCTGAAAAACTCTACCCGGGTAGCCTACAGTAGTAAAGTACTGTGTGCGATCTGACGTACCTGAACTGTGCTGCATTAGAAATTGCGGTAACTACCAACAATAGCCAATGATCGCTATCATTTGGAGAGGTTAAAATATTACGAGTTTGTGAGCACCAATGGTGAATATTTTGGCAGAAACTTAAAGAAATTCTGTTGACTAATTCGCCTTAAAAGTGCCACTATTTTGCGTTTAGACACTTCTAAAATTCAAAAAATTTCGAAAAGGGGAGGGGGACACCCCCTCCCCTTATACCCCACCCCCAGGCCGGCGATCCACCGTCGGACGCGGCAGAGCCGCGACGTTCAATTCTAAACCCAGGGAAGACCCTGAAATTGTCACACCTAGAAGGCAAAGAAATGTATGGTGCCTATTTGATTTGAAGTTAGATCTGCAAACAAGGGTACAACTCATACAGATTCTCAGTATTGTACTCTAAACTATTACACAGAGATATGTTTATCTTCTTTGAATTGAACAAACTGAGTATGGTACAGTGTGTTTGGGAGTGTTTGCCCTCCTTGGAAAGGGCAGGTGATCTCAAACATGCATCAGGTTACTTGCTGATACTGTCCTATAGGCCCTATGTTTTACAATTCTTCTTGATCTGATAATGAAAAATAATGTCTATTCTTAATGTGAGAGGATGGGAAGCCATTCATTCATAAATGAAAGAGGTGTTCAATGCTCAAGGATGATGGTGACCTAAAGGCAGACTTGGGAGAGGTTGCACAAAGTTTTTTTTTTTTTGAAATAATTACAGTAGTTTTAACAGCTATATGTACTGTGTAGATTTAATGTAGACTACAGTTTACAGTGGTGATTGTTTCCGTTGTGTGAGACAAAAAAAAAAGTTATCAGTATATGCATTAGGTTCTGTTTGTGATGAAAGTGTGCTTTTACTGCAGGTTAAGAATAATTGGAGGAAGAATTTCCCAAAGAAGTATTACAATTGTAGTCTGAGGAATTTCATCAGGCAATTGGATTTGAAACTATGTGAATTAATTTATAGCCCTGACATAGTACCAAGTTTAAATTTGGTCAATATGCAGTTTGGTATATCCTATTTCAAGGTGTATTTGAAGGTGTTATGTTGTTGGGTAGTCAGTACAAATACTGTAGTCTGAGCAAGAAGACAGAATTGACCCATCAAAGAATGCTTCACAGAGTGAGTTTACATAGTTCTGAGCCATTTACTCCATAATGAGCAAATTTACGAAGGTTCATTAGACTTACTGTATGTTTGTGTATCTTGGAGCAGCATGCTTGGAGACACAAGTGAATCAACATATATGCTGTATTTAAACACTTGTAAGTGACCCATAAGGCTGTAATTCACATTAATTAGGCTTCCTGTTAGTTGATTTTGATCAGATCTCAGATTGTTAATATAGCAGCAGGGTATGCACCTTTGTTTAATTTTGAGGTAGAGACTACCATGTGTCCTTTTCTGCAAGCTGAGGTGTGACACAGGTATACCACCCAAAAATTTTGAAAAGATCTTTCAGACAGTGGTAGAAATGACCAAAATATTTTGTGGAACATCATAAGGACTGTCTTGTGTATTTTGAAAACATGAAAAAGTGGAAAATACATTGCATAAGTAGATGAGCACCATGCAGGCTCCAGCTGTTGTCTCATTATCATAATGTGAAAAATACGTACAATATACTACACAATGTTAGGGCCCCTTGATTCTGAATGTCGCATTGACGCAAGTTGCACTTCTTATGAAATATGCACTTCTTGGGCTGTACATGTGTAGCCCCATCTAGGCAAAAAGAAATTAGGATTTCTGGTGTGCAGTATATATACAGGTGTGACTTCAGGTACTGTACCCAACTACTGAAACTGATGTTAAGAAGTAACTGTCTCATAGAGTCACACCACTGTAATTAATCCTTTATAGCCTGCACACAGTACAGTAAGATTTTTTTTTTCTTTTTCCTTTTTCCCTACAGTATGATAGTCAATTTGAGGCCCTTGTGGTCCTTTTATATAATGGGTTTTTAACGAACCCTGAGCTTAATTAAAGGCAGTAGGCAGTCGCCCCAAAATTTTCTTTGAAAAATAAGCAAACTCTTGCAAATCTCCTCTTATTGCATTACAAGCACCTCTGAAAGATGTTTTAAACATAACTATTACAAACAATATGGAAAGCAAGGAGAAATTCTCCTTGAATTTCACAATTTACTAACAAAAATATTGTCACATGATCAGAATAGGCCAATCATAAACTAGAGTAAAAGGGCACACTCACTCTGTTTGGGGACTGCCTACTGCCTTTAAAGAAAATGACATTTCAGAGTGAGTTTTTATTGTTGCCAAGAGGGATCACAGGCTGTGCAAGAACTGTTTGAGTCCTGCACATGTACGTACGTGTACAGTAGTATCATTTAAGGAGTAGCATTTTTTGAGAGGACAACTTTCAAAACATGACTGATGTTGGAAGATAGAAGTTCGTTTGTTTCAGGTGGAGGTGCAGGAAGCCTTGACTCCCTCTCTGGGATGAAAAAGTTTGGGAACAACTTACAGTGAAAGTGCAAAAATGATTTGGTGTAGAAAGTGAATGTCATACCAGCAGTGGTCTAAATTATAAGAAAAAAAAAGAAAAGAGATAACATAAGCTATATTACTTGTCAGTAGATAAACTTTTCAACAATATACAATCAGAAGGGTGGGTGTGCAAATTTTGGGAAGCTTTTATCTCATTTGGATAGCTCAGGTAATATTATAATATTTAATACCAAAAACCTGCAAACACTAAACAAGTAAGGATTCTTAGGCCTATCTTTTATTTCGAGGGGGAAGGGGATGAAAAATTGACATTTAAGAGTAGCCATGATTGACTTATGAGAGACACAATAAGGCTCCTATAATTTGTGTTTTTTGCCCAACTTTTAAATTATTATAAATTAAAATTGGTATCTTTTTTCTCAAAATACACATATTTGTAGGAAAAGAGAACTGAGACAGATTGTAAAGAACTTTACCAAAAATGTACCAAGTTGTGACTCTGACATCATTAGGGGCCCAAAGTCAACATTTTTGCAACTTGCAACCCTCTGTTGCAGCAAATGAGTATATATATATATATACTGTATAGCCACAAAGTTCTCAAAACTGAAGATGATGAAGTTTGTTGTACATGCTAACTAATACTGTAGGCTACAGTACTGTACATGTACATATAGTTTCCTGTTTCATATACTGTAATTACATGCAGTACATCTACTGAAAATTTCTGTGGGATTTGTTTCTGCTGAAAGTTTTATAGATCTCATGCAGTTTTGAATACTACATTGAGCATCATTAATTTCAAGGGCTCCAAATGTTGTTTATGGGTAGTTTATGCACTACTTGCTGGTGTGAAAGTGATGACCCTTCATTGCAGATAAACTACTGTATACTGTAATGAGATATGTCTGTTAAGTGTTATCTACAAAAAACATAATTAAGCAGACAGCGCATGTAACTCGTACAGCACTGACCAACAACTTCCTGTACGGGTCAAACTTCCTTATAGCACACGATTGCATGCTTGCAAAGCAGACATGTTCAAAATCTGTAACGGTCCATTCATGTTTAATACGGTGTTGTTCTTGTAGGATTGGATTGTGACATTTTAATGGTAGTCTGTGTTTTGATAGGGAAAACTGAGGTAAGCATCCTATTAAAATGTGACTTTAAGAGCTGTCATTTAAAATATTCAAGCTGTTTTTTTTAAGTGGTAAAGACTTTTGAATTCAGTACTTGTGTATGAAACTATACACACCAAAGAGCATGGTTTGTAAGCAGAGGGTACTGTACAGTGTAGTGTCGAACAGAATCCTGTTTTGTACACTCTGTATTGATATGCATAGTATAATGTGTGTTCAGTGCCTTGCAAACTTGATGCACTCTACAGGTGAAGTGTACAATATTATACAGTTGTCATAAAATAATCAGTAGAATAAGTCCTGAGCTTTAGATAGACTTGAAATTGCTGCACTACTACACATATTACTAAAAACTCGGAAGCAGGCTTCTGATATTGTGTGTGACAACTATCCCCGTCTTCTCCCACCTCAATCATTTGATCTAACAAGTTCTCTGTTCTTTTTTATCTACAATTGATAATACACATGCTAGACATCTTTTTAATCATTCAGGTGCAGGTGCAAAAAGAAAAAAAAAGTACATAAGAGCCTTATAAATGTGACAAAGTGGTTACTTTCACTACAGGCATGTGCTGTGTAACAGTACCCTGTACCTTGCTACTTGAACACAGTTCTGTATATTTTTCTACTCTAAAACAAGTGCAATCTTATGCAGCTTCAATACAGTTTGTACAGTAGATGTGTGACAGTGAAACAAATAGTATTACAGTCTCTATTTCATTCCTACTTACCTCATATATTATACATGTGAACAATCTCATCAAGACTCGTTAAAAAGACTCGTTAAAATTAATTGGCACTTGAAGCTATCTTATACAGTACATTACATGCCATATCTGAACCTATGTATTCCTCCATCTACATTCTATGCAGGACACCCAAGACCTGTACACTAAGTTTTAGGAGTCGCATGTGTAGGCTGTACTGTACGAGCATTGTATGTAGACTTCTACTGTACTATTACTCACACTGTGGCAGACTTGCCTACATTCGTACTTAAGAGTCTAAGGGATTTGTACTTGAACTCCTGATGTACACATAGGTTTTGAAAGTTAATACTGTAATATTAAAGTGTACTGTATTGCTGCTGAAGAAAAAGATGTGTACTTGTACTCTTACCAGTAACCAAACTATACATGTGTACTCATACTGTACATTGCACTCTTGCTACAAGTTTGGTTGTATCAATCATGTAGAACTTTGCACAGTCCATACTGCACTTTGTAGTACTGGTATTGTAAGCCTCACATACAGGTACAGTGTTACTGTACATTAAAGATCGTGTGACATGCCTCCAAAAGAGCTGTTTTACCTGCCAGTTAAAGGGGGACTTATTTCGTTGGAATTATTTGAATATCTTTTACCGTTCTCAAAATACACGTCTTCAAAGTTTGATAGTTTCTGAAGAAACTAACTGCCTATGCAAAAATAATGATGTAGAGTGTTGCACAGTGTTATGATTTCTTTTGTTAACCATAGATAAATTATTTCTTAATTACCGATCATGTAGATTACAGTTTGGCGAGTGATATTAATATTTTTCAAGGAAAAAATTTTAACTTTTATAATAAACCCCTCAGGGAATAACAATGCTACCAGTGTCCTTGAAATTAAGGTTGAAAAAACAAAGGCTAACGTGTGCCCTATATGGTATGTCCGTCTTTCGATGTCACATATTTGCATATTTAGTTCATGTTTATTCATGATACAAGTGTGAAATAGAAATTTCCCTGTAAAATGGTCAATATTTGATGGATTTTAATGGAAATTGCAGCTATTTTCTCGATTTTTAATGCTTTTTACATTAAATATCCAACTATGTTATTTTCATGTCACACAACCTTTAATAATTGTCGTTGGCCCATATACCACAAAATACTGTATGATCTGTCAATGCTATGGATTCCAACTAGATGGTGCCTTTCTTTCCTTACTGAATACTTGCTTAATAATAAGTTGCCTAAGTTGCTTCATTGCTAGTGGAATGTCAAATACTGAGTTGTTTTCTGGCCTGGTTCCCTCTCTTTCTCTTTTGAGGCATTTTTCTCTGCTTTTGAATCCAGTCCCTACAGTATTGTGTGTTTTGTACAGTAGGAGTTTGCCACATTTGGCACAGTACTGTAAATTAAACATTTTGCTTCTGTGGCCCAGACCATTAATCGTAACTTTTTCATGTGCAGTTAAGTACTGTAATTCTTTAATCTCCTCCTTTTCAGACCAAAATTGAGGTTTTCAAATCCAAGACAAACAGAAGAGTTTATGCTGTCACAGTGAGTACAGTACCATATCCTGTAGTCATATTATTTCTTTTTAGCTGCTTTTTGCACAAATTTTTACAGGCAGTATCATGTGTACACAAGATAACAATTGCAGGTAATATTACTGTATAGTTTCCTTGGTAATACTGCAGCCTGAATGTCATTCCTGCAGTTTATTAATATCTTCCTGCTTTGGTACTGTATTTTTATCTGTTTGGTTCCTTCTTGAAGCTCAAAAAATTAAGGAGAGTAAAATGATCAAGGTAGTTTTGTCGTTCACTATAGAGCCAAAACATGAAAAGGAAAAAAGGTATGCCTGTATTACTTTAATTTTCTACCTCACTGTGAGCCAGTTATCACGTTTCAAATCTGTTATGGTACCTCATTGTGTCTTTATTACATGAGGATGATGGATAATAGAAACTAATAAAGATGCTGTAAATATTATTCTCTTTTGTTTGTGTTAAGTCTTTGATGCTACACTGAAGCTCTCATTCACATAGGAAGGCAGATGAAAGTGTGGATAAATGTTTCCTTCTTTAAAGTTGATTTCAGTTTGAGCATTAAGACAGGCCTTGCCCTTTATATAGTCAGCAGCAGGGCTGGGAATAAGAAATCTTGAGGGCAAGGTCATTTTCGTGTTAGCTTTTTAGGAACATTTATTCCTTTCAAAGGGCATCAAGGCTAAAAATGATTTTGTGTTATCTGGTATATGTTTGGTTGTTTTTTGTTGGGAAGGGCACATACAGTAGGCCAACATGGTCGTGAAAAGTATGTCATTTTGTAGGGTACCAAGAACATTGCCAAAAATTTGAAGGGCATGGCTTTTATGGCTTCCATTTATTTCCACCCCTGAGTCAGGGGACAAAGAAAAATTTAAAAGTTCATTAGCAACTGCCTGGCTGAGCAAGTATAAATGGCAAAGACCTATCTGATAGATTTAGTAAAAAGTGTGCATTACAGCAGGGCTGGGAATAAGAAATCTTGAGGGCAAGGTCATTTTCGTGTTAGCTTTTTAGGAACATTTATTCCTTTCAAAGGGCATCAAGGCCAAAAATGATTTTGTGTTATCTGGTATATGTTTGGTTGTTTTTTGTTGGGAAGGGCACATACAGTAGGCCAACATGGCCATGAAAGTATGTCATTTTGTAGGGTACCAAGAACATTGCCAAAAATTTGAAGGGCATGGCTTTTATGGCTTCCATTTATTTCCACCCCTGAGTCAGGGGACAAAGAAAAATTTAAAAGTTCATTAGCAACTGCCTGGCTGAGCAAGTATAAATGGCAAAGACCTATCTGATAGATTTAGTAAAAAGTGTGCATTACAGATACATGTCTGCTTGAAGCGTTGTGCATTTCAGTTTGTAAGACTCGAATGTGCAAAGAGTGGACTGTACAGTTTAATTTGTTTCATGTGTACAGTTTGTGCCATAGCTTTAGGTTTTGGGTTTATCTGCAAAATAGTGTGATTTATTGTTTGTTTTTATCTTCACAGAGACAAGACAGATTATACATATTCGAGAAGGTGAGTGTTACTCTCACAACAAGCAGGAAAACCCTATTTATCCGAACATGTCGGGACCGAAAGTTGTTGGGATAACTGAAAAGTTCGGATAAACAGGGTTTCACATTTATCTTTAATTTTTTATTCCAGGTGTGGCATGTACTAATTAATAAATAATATAAACTAAAATTAGCTTTTGCTATGTTGTCTCTGTCATTAAAATATTTGTTGAAGATTCAAACTCATTCCTCTGCTTTTATGACTGAACTTCCAGGGAGGGTCTTCATAATACACCTATACAGGCAACGAGTGTCAGTTATGGGGTTGCATTGCTTTGTTCAGTGTTAAGACAGTATACACATACAGCAATCTAGTCCAAGAAGCAATGGAGCATTTTAAAAAAATATTTGAGAATGTGCAGTGAAAAAGTTTACCTTTACAAAAAAGGGTATACTGTAGCAGATATGCAAGAGGGAGATTTTAAGTACCGAAGCCATGTCACTTAACAACACTGACTGCCAAACTGGTACCTGCTATTTTAAGTGGCATTTTTGTATGAGTGACTTTAGCCTAATTATGAGTTTCTGTTTGAATCCTTGGCTTTTTGAAATGGAATCCGAGGTTGTAGAAAAAAAAATGTGCACTGTGCAGTTCCCTAAATGGGATTGGAATAAAATGTGGCAAGGGAGAATTTAACCCCATTTGTTTTATTTTCCTTGTTTTGCTTTTGACAAATTTTTAGTCCCCACCTTTTAGGTGACTGATTTTTTAGTCTCTAGAAGGGCTAACATTTCCTCAGTGGTTAGGACCGCCAGTTCCTCTTCCCTGGGGTACCCGTCACTTGGAGACGAAGCCTTGGTGCAGTGCAGTAGCAGATTTCATTTTTTCATATTGGAATGAGTCATACAATGATTGCAACTTTGAATCAAAAGCAAAACTGGTACTTGTCTTGGGTACTGCTCATTTGATTAGTTTGATTCATTTGTTGCACCTCCAGTAATTGGATATTTGGGAGAGCTTACGTATGATATAAATCTGTACTGTGCATTAGAACACATACTGGACAGTACGATATGTAGTCTGCTGCACTGTATAATGCATTTAAGATTCATTTTTTTGGTTTCGATGATAAGAGAAACCAATGCATTCGTGATGGCGTATGTGTGTATGTATGTGTGTATGTGCGTGTGTGTGTATGTGTGTGTGTGTGTGTGTATGTGTGTATGTGTGTGTGTGTATGTGTGTTTGTGACACTGCTCGTTAACACGATATCTCAAGAAGGGAAACTCTGACAGTTCTCAAACTTGGTACATAGATGCCCCATATTGAGAGGAAGAACCCTATTGTTTTTGGTGGGGGTCAAAGGTCATGTGGGGTCACCGGGGGTCAAACTCTGAAAACCTTGTTAACACGATATCCCGAGATAGAAAGCTTGGATAAATTTCATACTTAGTATGTAGATGCGTTATGGTAAGAGGAAGAACCCTATCGTTTTTGATGGAGGTCAAAGGTCATCTGGGGTCACCGGGGGTCAAATGCTGAAAACCTTGTTAACACGTTATCTCAAGTTAGGAAGCTTGGATAAATTTCATACTTAGTATGTAGATGCATTATGGTAAGAGGAAGGACCCTATCGTTTGTGGTGGAGGTCAAAGGTCACCTGGGTCACCAGAGGTCAAACTCTGAAAACCTTGTTAACACGATATCTCAAGATAGGAAGCTTGGATAAATTTCATACGTAGTATGTAGATGCGTTATGGTAAGGGGAAGAACCCTATCATTTTTGATGGAGGTCAAAGGTCATCAAGGGTCACCGGGGTCGAATGCTGAAAACCTTGTTAACACGATATCTCAAGTTAGGAAGCTTGGATAAATTTCATACTTAGTATGTAGATGCGTTATGGTAAGAGGAAGAACCCTATCGTTTGTGGTGGAGGTCAAAGGTCATCTGGGGTCACCGGAGGTCAAACTCTGAAAACCTTGTTAACACGATATCTCAAGGTAGGAAGCTTGGATAAATTTCATACTTAGTATGTAGATGTGTTATGGTAAGAGGAAGAACCCTATCGTTTTTGGTGGAGGTCAAAGGTCATCTGGGGTCACCGGCGGTCGAATGCTGAAAACCTTGTTAACATGATATCTCAAGTTAGGAAGCTTGGATAAATTTCATACTTAGTATGTAGATGTGCTATGGTAAGAGGAAGAACCCTATCATTTTTGATGGAGGTCAAAGGTCATCTGGGGTCACCGGGGGTCGAATACTGAAAGCCAAGTTAACAAGAAATCTAAATTAAGGAACAATGGATAAAATTCATACTTCGTATGTAAATGCGTTATGATAAGAGGAAGAACCCTATTTTTTTTTGGTGGAGGTCAAAGGTCATCTGGGATCACCGGAGGTCAAACTCTGAAAAACCTTGTTAACACAATATCTCAAGACAGGAAGCTTGGATAAATTTCATACTTAGTATGTAGATGCGTTATGGTAAGAAGAAGAGCCTTATTGTTTTGGGTGGAGGTCAAAGGTCATCTGGGGTCACCAGGGGTCGAATGCTGAAAACCTTGTTAACACGATATCTCAAGTTAGGAAGCTTGGATAAATTTCATACGTAGCATGTAGATGTGTTATGGTAAGAGAAAGAACCCAATCATTTTTGGTGGCGGTCAAAGGTCATCTGGGGTCACCGGAGGTCAAACTCTGAAAACCATGTTGACACGATATCTCAAGATAGGAAGCTTGGATAGATTTCATAGGTAGTATGTGGATGTGTTATGGTGGAAGATGAATGCTTTCATGTTTGGTGGAGGTCAAAGGTCATTTAGGATCACCGGGGGTCAAACACTGAAAATGTTTTTAACATGATATCTCAAGATAGGAAGCTTGAATAAATTTCATACTTAGTATGTACATGCATTATGGTAAGAGGAAGAACCCTATCGTTTTTGATGGAGGTCAAAGGTCATCTGGGGTCAAAAAGCAAAATTTTAAGAATTCCCAAGATCGTCTCATGAGTTCACCAGAAGGCAAAAAGCAAATTTCCCCAAGAATTCCCAAGATCATCATCTTGCATCATCAGATGTCAAAATGCAAAATTTCCCAGGAATTCCCAAGATCAAATATGAACTTAAAATTATTTTTCCAACATGTCAAGATAGCACTTGACCAGCGACTGAAAGACATGGGACATCATGGCATTATTTGGAATAGAACATATATCATCGAAACCTCAATGCATTTTTGCATTCTGGTTTGTAAATTGAACCCTTTCTTTTCTAGTCCCAGCTATTCGCTTGATGTAAATTCTGACAATAATATGGATAACTATGATGTACCCTTCATGTCTCGACGTTCCTACAAGGCCTCATATGTACCATCGGTGACCCCTCACTCACGGATGCCACCAAAAGACACAGCTAGCTCTCGGCGGAGGTCTGCTAGGCTGGCAGCTCAAAATGGGGAAGATTTTCCTGACCAGAGTGTCTCCACACAGTTTTCATCACATGCAACCATAAAACCCTCTCAAGTACGTCCAAGAAGTGTCGATCCCGCTATGGGAAGGGCTAAAGTAGCACCCCGTAGTCTTCGTGGTCGAAGGTCAACCAATCAGAGTGGTTTATTTTCAGAGAATGATTATGGACGAGAGGAGCAATCTCTTACACATCTGTATGGTGAGTTCATAGGAGTTCATTGCAGATGGTTTGTTTCTGGATTGACCATCTGTGTATAGTCATCACACTGTAATGGCAAAAAAGTCATGAGCAGGACTGATAGTGAGTTGTGGGGTTGAGTTGATGCCTGTGAGTAGATGCATATGAGCAGATGCAGGTGAGTAGATCTATGCTTATGAGCAGATGCGGGTGAGTAGATGCATATGAGCAGATGCAGGTGAGTAGATGCTATTGAGGAGATACATGTCAGTAGGTGTGTATTTATGTATGTGAGTGAGAAGATGCATATAATTAGATGTGTGCAAGGAGACTTGTGGGAGTACAGTAGCTGCGTCAAGTCACTGTATGTTGGTTGCATCTATTTGCAACAGATTTACAGAAGATTGTTACCAATGATCAGGAGGTTTGGGACATGATCAAACTAAACGTGAGTCCCAGAGATGATTACAAGCCTTTTCTCATTGTAACAGGTACAGATCTTAACATTCACACCTGCTGTTGACATATGGTGTTGAACATGCTTGTTAATATTATTTGCTATTTATTGTGCATTGATTGTAATGACTTTTTTCTTAAATGAAAATAAGATGAAACAGTTTGTTACATTCTCTTTTTCTCTCAGGTTTGGATGAATTTGATGACACTGAATTATCAGGTGAGCTTTAAACAAATTGGTGATTGCATTTCTTGAAATATTTTTGGATTTTTCCCCTAAAATTTTATTGCTGTGTCGAAATGATATAGTTGTAATGTTTACTTCAATAAGCAAGAGAAGTATAATTAAATGTAAGATCAAAAGAGATTAATTACACAACAGAGTTAAGTCAACTTGCACTTACTGCTTGTTTCTAAAATGTTTAATGTGTATCTACAGTATAAAGTTGTTGGGATATATGAAAGAAACTTTTGCTACACCTACCTAGCATAGAAGGGGGTCTGCATAGAAAATAAGGTGCACTTAATGCCTGCTGGTATGCCTTCTGGGCATAATGAGGTATATCTTTAAGGTTAAAAATGAGATTTATTTTCAAGCAGAAGCAGGTGGTTAGGCATTTGGGCTTGTCTACAGTAAAGGAAAATATTCAGTGTGTGTTTTTTGCTTTGATGATATTTTGAAAGATGTCACAATGGTTTGGTGATTTTACAGTTCACCATACTTGGAGGACTATAGAGAGATAATAAAGACAATTTTATCAATGTCCAACTTATATAAAGGATGTTTTGGGCAGAATTTGGGGCTATTTTGGCCTTTTTTACCACCTATAAGTGTTACATAGGATGTGGAATAAATTTATGATGTGAGTGGGACCTTTGCAGATGTGACTGATGCAGGTTCTTCGTCTTCATTCATAAATGTAATGTACAAAATAAATGGTAAATGATAAATGAATATTTTTAGGTGCACAAACACCGCAAAATTTTATCAGCAATTTGGAGTAAAATTTTGAGATTTGTCCGTCCATCTGGATATTAAATCTTAATAGTGATATTTTAACTGAAAGAAAGATTTCCAGAGCTAAGGTTATGATGTAACACTTAACCTTGATCATGTGCAGTACCACAAATAAAATAATCCAGCAGTAAATGCATCATAGTCAATTGCGGAGCACATGATGGTTACGTTGGTAACATGTCTGTCCCCTAATGGTTACGTTGGTAACTATCATATTAACAGGCCTGTAGGACACAAATTACCAGAGAATTTGATAAAACTGCATCTGTTTGCAGATGGCCATATTTGTCACTGGTTTGTGTGCTTTCCTCCATCTTTTTGCTTACAACAAGGGTATGAGAGCCTTCAAGGTGATGTCCGTCCAGATGTTACCAACGTAACCATGTCCTTGTCGGTAGTATAACGTAGGCACATGGGGACATTGGTTTTTGATGAATGTTTCACATGTCATCAGTTTACACTTCAGGGAAGAGCAAAACTTGTGTCACATTACATTCAAGTGTTTAAAGTGCTTAATTTTCTCGAACATAGTTTGGTTACGTTGGTAACGAGGACGGACATGTCCGTCCTTGTTACCAAGTAACCATTGATCTCCATACTAGTCCATGTTTGACTAATGGTAATGCAATTTCAGTGCAAAAGTGTTTGTTCTTTATCATTCTATTAAATACAGGGTTTATTTATACATATTGTCCTCCTTAAAGATTTCTGGAGCAAAGAGTTTCCATGTCTGTCCCCGTTACATACGTAACCAGTAACACTTACCACTTAAAAAGTGGTGATAGGTGAAAAGAACTATCTTCCTGCTCGCAGGAAAAAATTGAGACTACCAATCAAACAAAATAACACAACAAAAATTTATTCTTAGAGGACTTCAAATTTCAATTCCTCATTTAACATGAGCCAGTGGATGCTCATTAGCATTACTTTTGCAGTGCTAGATAGTGACTTACTTTTTCTCCCACTAATAGAATACTATTTCTTGTTAAATTACAAAAAAAAAAATTACAAAAAAAAAGAAAAAATTACAAAAAAAAAAGAAAAAAATTACAAAAAAAGGCAAAAATTACAAAAAGAGAAAAAAAGAAAGAAAAAGAAGTAAGAGAAAGAGAGCATTTGAAAGCAGTTGTATATTTGGCCACTGCTAACCTCACGTATTACACAAGTGGACAGTACCATCTACTGCAGATTATTACTGGTAATTCTTTGGATCCCTCAGTAAAATGTTGGATGCCTTGAAGTTTCTAGTTAATTTTGTACTTAAGATTGTGTTGCAGGTAAAGGTCTGCATAAACATTCTGTTGTTACAGTGATTTAAGATGTAGTCTTTATCAGACTTGTAGGTTGTACAATATGTGTTTCTCTGACTCAGGCGTACACTTCTGCAAATTTTACATTGCTTCTCAGCCCTTCGGCTTAGATCATGTGAAGTATCTGTTTTTTCAGCCAGTCTAGAACGAGGCCACAAATGACAAACCCTTGACATTAAGTTTTTCCCCCACCCCCCCCCCCCCCCACCCCCCCCCCCCCCCACCCCCCCCCCCCCCCACCCCCCCCCCCCCCCACCCCCCCCCCCCCCCACCCCCCCCCCCCCCCACCCCCCCCCCCCCCCACCCCCCCCCCCCCCCACCCCCCCCCCCCCCCACCCCCCCCCCCCCCCACCCCCCCCCCCCCCCACCCCCCCCCCCCCCCACCCCCCCCCCCCCCCACCCCCCCCCCCCCCCACCCCCCCCCCCCCCCACCCCCCCCCCCCCCCACCCCCCCCCCCCCCCACCCCCCCCCCCCCCCACCCCCCCCCCCCCCCACCCCCCCCCCCCCCCACCCCCCCCCCCCCCCACCCCCCCCCCCCCCCACCCCCCCCCCCCCCCACCCCCCCCCCCCCCCACCCCCCCCCCCCCCCACCCCCCCCCCCCCCCACCCCCCCCCCCCCCCACCCCCCCCCCCCCCCACCCCCCCCCCCCCCCACCCCCCCCCCCCCCCACCCCCCCCCCCCCCCATTGAGAACGAGTCAACATATGTTTTGTGTTAGGCCAAGCTTAACATTAAGTTAATAATTTTTGAAAAATGTCAAAGTCCACCAATCCACGCCTCCAGCTTTGAGTGAAGGCGCAGTCGCAGTTGCAAAACCATATGTAGGCTAGGCCTGTGTGTGTGTTTTGTGTAGGCCTAGCCTAAAGTGTTTTGAAAAATGGCCAAGTCCACCAAGCTCCACTTTCGAGTAGAGGTGGTATTGTAGTAGCTATTCATGAGTGCAAGTTATTTTGTTTCTTTGCCTGTTGGCTTCACTGTGACTGTGTCTCTGGAGGCGAGATAGTGTTTATCATTGGCGGGGTATTCTGAGTATACTAGGCTATAGTTGTATAGTTTTGGCACAAATTTTGCAGAACTGAATCATGACTTTAATGTCTTATCCTTAGTGTTTGCACCAGGTAGAAAATTTGTACCAAACTGTAACCTCTGACAGGTCATTTTTTACAATTTCTGACTGGATCCATCATCCCCCGCTACTCCGATAGGACCCATCATCCAGGGTGCATTCCGTGCACTCTGATCTGAAGATCTTTGGTGTAGAGTTGATATTTTCCTTATGTTTTCTATTGTTTGTCTTGGTGTAACTTCGGCGTGGGCAGCGACGTGGAATGCATCATGGCCCATCATGGATAATGGATTATTTTGTTACAAATTTGAAGGAGGTCATGTTATGAAAATGTTTCGAATTAGCCCCATTATCATGTATCACTTCCTGTAGATGCAGAAAACATGAAAAATTGTAGTTTTCATGGGTCTAAGAGCTTAATAGTTCACGATGCTCGTCCAAGCCCTTGATAGACCAGCCTCTCTTGAATATACAACATGTAGAAATGAAGACATGATCACAACAGCTGTTTGTAAGAGGAGCTGCGAGCCTGTCAACCAAGTTGGTATAAGTTTCACTCATTGGTTGTCTTTGCACCTAGGGGTTGCATATGGTACAAAGTGGCTGGTCACAAATTTGTAATAAATGATTTTAATGTTAATTATCGTATCATTGCCATTTCAGTTGTGTGTTGGATGTGCAGATTTTCTTAGTTTATCATTTACCAAGATGTGAGAAAATTACAACAGATGTGACAAAAAATCATGAAAGTCATGGACAAACTCAGAAGTAGGGCTGTGAACGTTGAGCAAAATTACTAAACGTTTAATCGCAAAATTTTGCGATCGTTTAGCAATTAAACGCAAGCACCTTTGATCAGCATAGGGACTGTAAACGTGCCCTTGAACATGATGAATATGTAAAATGAGTTAGTGACGTCTGGGGACATAGTTTTCATGAACCTCAAACATGGATCCTCATAGAACAAGAAGCTCAACTTTGATGTTGTATGTTTACGTGTGTGCCATTTGTATAATAATGTATTTAACTTTTTCAAAAAGAGTTAAAGTGAACATCTAATTTTCTGTAATGACTGCAGATTGTTTTTTATTTCGTATGGAAAAACGTGTATTACACATGGGATCGTTTAGGGATTAATAGCTAAACGGTCACAGCCCTACTCAGTAAGCCCCTTTAATATAAGGCCTGCTTACCAAGTGTCTTCAATGTTTTGCAAGGTACATTTATTATTTTCTACTATATTTTCAGAGCTGCTAGGAGACTTATTAAAGCAGAAACCAGCAGAAGCTGTCGGGATAGACTCAGTGATAGTGGTTGATAATATTCCTCAGGTCGGACAAGACAGAATATCCAAACTAAGAAATGTCATTAGGAAAATATTCTCCAAGTATGGAGAAATTACCACGGAGCATTACCCGGAGGAAAATGGAAAGACAAAAGGGTAGGTCCCATAGTTATGTTTAGCTAATACTTTCAAAAAACTATATGATTGGCCAGTTTCTCACAGAGAGTGCCTACAAAAGACAAAGATCACAAAATATTTCATTATCAAGTGTGATCATTATTGTTCAATTTTAGTGGAAGCTTCAAGCCAGAAAAGTTTAAGCATGAAGTATCCTGGATGGTGTAAGTTGGTATGCAACCTTTCTTTTTGTGTACCAAGCATGAAAGGGACAGTAGATCTAAAATGATATTTACCAGTGTTGGATCAAGTCAAGTCACTGACTCGGACTCTGAGTCGCATATTTGACTTGACTTGACTTGGTCATCAGCCAAAATGACTTGACTCGAGTCTGGAACCCTATATGACTTGACTTGACTCGAGTCACCACCTAAAATGACTTGACTTGACTCGGACTCGAGTCTCCTTCAGCGACTCTAGTCCTTTGATGCGACAGTGTTTTTAAATGTACCCAAATCTGGGCTGTGCTACGCGCATATCGCGAGGTAGATGCGGCCTCAACACACAGTGCACCTCTGAAATTTAATACCAGCACTGTATGCCTATAGGCTAGTGTAGTTGTCCCTTGACAACAAACAGACCACGGTAGTTCGACAAATCCCCACTCACTGCTGCGGAAGCATGTCATACCATACTATGTACACAGCATTACAGGCATGGACAATTAAGAACACCAACCTCAGTGGTTTCTATCGAAAAACAGCATGTTGCACAGACAGGGTTGCCATCTGCATGATTCTTGGTCTGATTTCAGGAACTTTTGTTGTACTAGATTTTTATCCAAATGAAATTTCAAAATGAAATTAGTAAAATGTGAGTCTGTTCATTTTTTTTTCGCCTGGTATTGTGGGTAAAATAGACAAAATGGCGGCACCCATGACCAAGTTTTCTCCTGACCGGGAGAAAAGTAGATTCTCGCGAATGGGGGAATCTCCCGAACTGGTGTTGGGCACAACACGGCTTAGTATGTACAGGGTACTCCTGGCAAATTGCATGTAAAGTAACTTTACATGCCAAAATAACTTTTAAGTTAAGTGAAAACAATGTATCTGTAGCATACCAAAGAAAAAGATTGCAGTCAGTGAAAGGTACACTTCAGAAGAGGCAGAAAGGAACCAGTTGTCTCAAGGTCACACCAAAGAAAAAATACCAGTTTTAAATTTGCTATGATTTTGTGATAGTGTGACTTGCGTTAACTTGTAGACACACCAACTGACTCGAGTTGACTCGACCAAAATGTCCGACTTGACTTGGTTTCTGTCTTGACTTGACTTGAAAATGTGCTTGACTTGACTCGAGCAATGTGGCGAATGACTTGACTTGACTTGCAACTCGACCACAGTTGACTTGACTTGACTTGTGACTCAACCTAAGGGTGACTCGTTACAACACTGGTATTTACAGTAAGAGCTTGGTCACAACTGTAGTTTACCCTGGTCAGCAGGAACAACGAACCCATGTACTGTACATGCTTGTGAAAAAAAAGTTTTATAAAAGAAAAGCGTGTCAGTGGACATGCCATGCAAGAAGTCACTTCCATGCAAAGCATATTGATGCTTATCTTGCAAATCAGTGTCAGCTGTTTTGTTTTAGACAATTCTGGCTCTCTAAATTTGAAAGAGTGGGTTGTTTCAGTGACCTAGTTAAGCTGTTTCACAGGTGTGGCCCACTTTGACCCTCTTTGTTCTCACCTTCCCCTGCCTCTTTCCCAGCTCTTTTGGTTCTGAAAATCCCCTTATCTTGCTGTGCATAATCAGGGTTTTTTTACTTAATGCTACTTGGCACAGTCTTGATATTGACAATTATTTGTCTGATTTCAAATTGATCTGACAATACATGAGTCACTCCATTGTGAGAATCAAAGTGTCCTTTGCTGTGCAGGCTTTAGAACACACTGGTAAGCTACATTTTGCATACAAGTAATCTGTTATTCTCAATCCCTTACAAAATGAGACTAAAGGTGTGGTTGTTTTACGACAGACAAAACTTTCAGATGCCCAGGGTTAACGATCTTGCGCATCTGCGTGTCGTGGACCCCATTCTTTCATGGTTGGACACGTGAATAAATTCCTAAGCTTCGTATTCGGGTCCAATGAGAAAATCTCAGACGCACAAGGGTCTCAGCATTTCGACAATCCAAGCCAGAATAAAAAAATATGAGTTAGTACAAATCCATACAAAACCATCATAATTTTCAATCTCCTCCACACACTTCAAACATGCCATGCCATGCTATTTTTAGAGCAGTTGGAATTCCCCCGAGCTCTGACTTTTTCGTAGTGTATGCTATGAAAGATGAAGCAGCCAATATATATTTCTTGACTTCCACTGTTATTTTTCCATTGTCGTTTTTCCATCGTAGATGGGTCCTTTTTGTGTGCATCGTTCACTTTGTGTATCATGCATTTGTTATGTGTAAATTCAAAAATTGGGTTGGACCGTTTTAAATTGCCATTGGACCCAAAGACACACTGTTCAGGCAATCTAAAGGGTTCAGTATCATAATTTTGGACCCTTTAAATTTGGAGGTAACCGCTAACCCTGCAGATGCCCATCAGAAATGAAGTGCCGCATAGTAGATGGATGCTGCACCCCAGGTATCAGGACTTGTCTAAAACAGCAGGTGGCTTATACCTTGCTACTAAAGTTTGACAGCACTTTGTCACAGTTCTCCAACCAGTCCAAATTATTCAATGAGTTGGCTATCCAATATATGTTGTATTTTAGGTTTAAATATCTCAAGAATCTATTCTCACATATCATTTGTCTTTTCTTGTAGATTTATATTCTTGGAATATGATTCCCATGACCATGCTGTGCAGGCAGCAAAGAACATGACTGGATATAAATTAGACAAAAGCCATACATTCTCTGTAAATCTCTTCTTGGATTTTGATAGGTATGTGATGTTGGTTTTAATTATTGCCTCATATACATTTTGATTCTTTTGGTCATGTGGGTTGGATAAATGTGAAATCTGAACAGTGTGATATGCACTGTAATGTATAAGACATCACATTTAAGGATGACCATAGTTGCAAAAAGCACATTCACTTAATGTAGTGACTGAACCTGTTATTTGCTGGAGTAATGCGAACTGCTCATGACTTGAAACAATATGTTCTGAATATTTTCACTTGTAACTGTGCTGATAGTGCATAAAGTGATCTCACTTAATTACCAAAAAATTCTGCAGGCTTTGTATGCGTATAATTTATGGAACAGACAGCCTTTATAATTAAGTGTGTAGGTCATAAAATATGCATTCACAAATTTTGTAATTGTATGAAGTTTTTAATACTTTGGGGTCCATGGGCATGACAACATGACATTTGTTAGTAACATGAAAAACTGCAACTGAGCAAAAAAAAAAAACAAATTGCTCCACATTTTAGGCAGTCATGCATTTGCCTAATCTCAAACATTAATGTTGTATGAAGAGTGGTATGTTTAATGCCATATAATTGCAATGAATTCCAAAATTGCTGCAAGCTTGCTAATTATATTGTAAGGATGCAGCATCAGGTTATTTCAAAGATGTCTTGCGTGCATAATCACTTTGATAAGTCTTGAATATTTCCCATTCAGTTGCAGTTGTTTGTGTTAAATTAAATAATTTATTACCCTGATTTAATGAAGTGGCTTGGCTTCTGATTATGTTTTATCTTTACTGCTTTGATATATAGTTATGGAAACATACCAAATGACTGGGTACCACCTGAAAAACAGAACTTCGTTGACCATGTAAGTGTACAACAATAGGGTTGGGCGATATATGATATATCTTCAAAAGGGTTGGACGATATACCAATATATTGACACTGGGCACTCATATCACGATATTGATATGAAGAGCAAGTGGTATCATGATATATGGAAAATGATGTAAAATCAGCAATATTCTGGCCATATATCCATATGAATTTTTTTCAAACGGCCCAGCCTAGGTACAGTACAAAAATATTCATTGTCTTTGTCATCTCTTAAGTAATGGCATAGTCTCTCTCTCATATGCAGAGACAGCACCACCTTAGGCAGGATAGAGTAGTGTTCTTTTAAATGTTGTAGAATTCATGTGTAAAATATGTCATAACTACTGTGAGCATACTGTTTGGGCACTCATTAGCATAAGTACCAAAAACTTGGGAATCCAGGAAGCTCCTTGCTGATAAAGTTTGATATTTGGAGGGGAATTTGGGTTTTTGTACATGAAAGGCATAAAATTGTGGAAAATACACTGTGAAATACATGTTTCTTTCCAGACCTGTTTAGCAGAAGCTTCTCTAGTGTAGCAGCTAGCTCAGATTATCTGCAACATTCACCTTACATGTAGGTGGCCAGTTTGTAGTAGGTATAATGTTGCCCTATGATTCTTTAGGATTGACATGATTTTGGAAATAATTAGCTGACATGTTTATGTCAGCTGACTACCAAAAGACTTCTTAACCAGCTTTTCAACTTTGCCAGATGACTAGTGAAACAGTTGGAAGGGAAGTTTTCATTACAAAGTTTTGACACAAACAGGGACATTGGGGTCATACTATCATAGAAAATATTGTAAATATTGAACTGGCGAAATTAAAAAATATTCTTTTGAATTTGCCTGTATGTACTATTAATGTAGCTTGATAGATCATACTCCAGAATTTGCATTTGTGAGACATAAAACAGTTTGGGAGAGTAGAGGGTTGTTGGTATAGGGCCACCGATTTTCCGCGATCACGGAAATTGTCACGGAATCACGGAATTTAAATTTTTTCACGGAAAATCACGGAACTTCAAAAATCTCTCAGAATGCTAAAGAAGTCTGCAATCAAGAGGGCAAAATGAAAAAAAAAAGTTTAAAAATCTGTATGTAACACTGGATGGCTCTAGCGGACTACAATCTGATAGAAAACTGTTGAAATTCACCCCCTCCGATGCTTACTGTATGTGGGACCAGGTGCGAGTTGCGCATTTACTAGCCTTCGGTAGGTCTAATGTTGCTCAGTCTTGCAAAGTTTTCCCGGGATCCCGTTGCCTGTAGCTGATACTGTATCATCTACTGTATGTATGGTATACTATGCATGAGTGCGTCATAACAAACTGTTGCGCACATTACTCAAGTTTCATGTTTTGCTCTGTTGTCATGTTACGTTCATGATCGAACGATCATAACGTTCTGACTGACAAGTTACACTTTCAATTGTGGAATAATTATCGGATTTAGTACCTGCATATCATTTGGATATAATTTTATACGGATCTTTTGCTATGTAAGAAGAAGAAGGGACCCACACTCAAACAATCGTAAGTCAAGTTGTTTTGGGGGTTCTTTTGTCCATTACGTATATGTGTAGACGTTAGGCTGGTAAATGGATTTTAGTCTGGTTAGGCTGCACTGGCCTAACACACTAATCAATGCAAAACAGAAAGTCACGGATTTGTCAAATTGCTTGCACGGATTTTCACGGAATTTGAAATTGCTGTAACGGAAATTGACTCTTTTTTTCACGGAAAATCGGTGGCCCTATTGGTATATATAGTGAACTTGTATGAGAAGGATGCATACTGAAAGGTTCAATAATCTTTAACTGTGTCAGTTGTTCCTAAATGGAAACATGTATGCAAAAAATCAATTGTTAAATGTTTAATTTTTTTCCCAAACCTCAGGGTAATTTAAAATCGTGGTTGTTAGATCCTGATTGTCATGATCAGTACAGTGTCATATACGATGGAGGAGAGACAACAGCCATTTTTAAAAATACACCAACAGAAGGGGTACTTGTGGAGGCTCGTAAGGTTTGTAACTTGCTTGTTTTTATGACCAAAAAACCTTCAGCTGCTTTGTTTTGTTGGAAAATGGAAGAAGAGTTCTTTCAAGTTCAAAGTTATGCTTAAAAAAAATGAAAAGAAATTAGAAATGTGTTTTCCTCCCTTTTGAATCATTGAAGTGCTGAAAGTATGGAAACAAAGATAAAAGACTTTCAGAATTTTATCTCATAAGACAGTCACATAGTTCAAAGATGAAGAGTAGTTTGTAAAGTAATGCTGTTTCATTTCTATTGGGGTATGAAAGAAGCAAGTTTGCTAATGTAATGAAAGTACTCTAAGGTATTTTCCCATACTTAGATCATCTAGTGAAGGCTTGAAAGCCTATCAGCTAGCCATAAAGTATTGTGGATATTATAATATGTAAACTGTTAGGAATTAATTGATATAGCTTTGTAAACTGCATCCACACTTAGGAACCATACCATTCAAAAGCAGCTTACAGATTTCTTTCTTCTTGGTGACATGTATGACTTACCATACCTGGGTCAGTTTTGAAACTGTTCATGTAAGCATTTATATAGTGACAATGCCTTTCCTTTATCTTTCTTCTTCAGCGATGGACAGAAACATTCGTAAGGTGGTCTCCTTTAGGAACTTACCTAGCAACAATGCATCAGAAGGGAATTGCTCTTTGGGGAGGAGAGAAGTTTGTACAAATCAAAAGATTTGCTCATCAAGGAGTACAGCTTATTGACTTTTCACCTTGTGAGAGGTAAAAGGAAATGCCTTTGTCATCTTTTCTTGTCATGTTTTGTTGCCTTATTTTTAGTGATTATGTTTGAAGGGTTAATATGTGGGGACAGAAGGGTTACGTCAAAATTGCAAGATATAAAACTTATGTAGGATACTGTCCAGATACTAAAAAGAACACCTATGCAACATGAGGCTCTGAAGTGCACATCAGAGCAAAAAATGATGAGTTGGTCAGCTACTGAGAAATCTTCCCCAGTTTATGAGTTATGTCACCTGAAGTTATAATACTCTCAGATTATATCCTCATCCAAATTGAAATGTCAAGAACAGATATTAATCTACTCATCTACAAGTTCTTCTGTACTTTTGTTCTTCTGAATTTCTCCCAACATTTTTACATGTTGGTTGGACATACTGACTCCCAAGCATTCACGGTATCACAAACTTATGTTGGATCCACCTATGTATGTGTGCACTGAGTGTACAGTGAACACACCTACTGCTTAAGCTGTGACCAGCAACATCAGTGATTTCACAGACTCGGGCACTAGGGTCAACGACGCACAACTTTTGATTTTTATGCACAGGCACAAAACCTTTTGGGTCAAACTGATGCACAGCTTTTCACCCCAACAATATGTAATGATATAGAAAATAAAGATAAAACAGGAATAACGTTTGTTGCATTTAAACTCTAATTTATTTTGACCCCATCTGTTTTAGTTTTGACTCTTGTAACTTTATTCTCAAGGGTCAGTGACTCCTGAAAAAAATGATGAGTGAAAACCCTGAACATGGTAATTGCGAACATCTTGAGGTCAGGGCCAAATCATCTGTAGTGGAGATTGTCACAAATAATCAAAGGGAACTGCATCAAACACTAGAAAATAGCTTTGGAATGACTGAAAATGCCAAACTCTTTGTTATTCACATCTCTGTTTGTTGACTTGTCTAGGTACATGGTTAGTTTCAGTCCTATATTGAGCACAAGTGATGAACCGATGGCCATCATCGTGTGGGATACACGCACTGGTTACAAGAAGAGAGCCTTCCATTGTGAAACAGCATCTCAGTGGCCTATTTTCAAGTAAGGATAAGAGACAGGAAGGATGAAATGTACACATAAAATGTTGCATGCACAATGTTTTATCTTTGACATCATGGCAAAATGTAGTGTGATTGCAAGGAAAGTTTTTTCTGCTTGTGTGCCACATCGTTTCTCATTCTGAAACTCTTGGTACATTATGGAATACTTTTATTAGGCAATGCTTGGTATCCTGTAAAATGTTTGTACTAGGGATAGTTACAGTATAAGTGTCATATTTAAAAATCACCTTTGCTTTGTTTTGTTCATTCAAAGTGAGGTGTACTCTGTATAAGCGTAGCTTCAAAGTATATGAAGAGCATTGTCTCCTTGCTTTTGTTGGGATGTTTCCCTTGTTTTCATGACTTAATTCATTATGATTTTGATCATTCCCTGTAGTAGTGCTTCCATAATGAGCTGTTTGTACTTTCAATATAAGCTGTGTGTACACTTAGCTACACAGTACCAGTCTGTGTAAGTTTATCTTGTCATTACATTCTTGTGTTTCCATTCATTTGCGTATGCTATACCAAGAGCTGTACGAGTCTCTCTTTTGTTCAAAAAAAGTATAATTGGCAGAAGTATACTTACCCCTTGTCTGATCTAATTTGCATTACACATTTCGTTGCCAAGCATGCTTCAGACCAATGAGGTGAATCGTTAAATCAAGGTGGTGACATTGGGAGGTACTAAAACTGTTCCAGGAAGCACACAAAGCCCAAAATTATGCAAATTAGATGTAGCAAGGTATAGTTATAGTTACTTGTGAATACCCACACCAGAAAAGATACAGGGAATTTCATATAATAGATGAATTTCATTTTTCCTTCCTATGTTTTTATGCAGTCTTTATCATTTTCTTACCTTTTCTTAAAACCAGGTGGAGCCCTGATGGCAAATTTTTTGCTAGGCTGTCAACAGATGTACTCAGTGTATATGAAACACCTTCATGTGGCCTCTTGGACAAGAAAAGTATAAAAATTCCAGGCATTAAGTAAGTTTCACACTTTTTGTTCCATGCAGTAAACTTCGTCTTTTTTATTCCTTATGAACAGTAGTTTCCTATCTAACAGTACATGGGATAAAATAGTTTTGCATAGTAGTTTGGGTCTTCAACAAACCCCAGTTGTGTACTTGTGCTTGCTCATGCTTTGACTACAGGTGTATGTCGTAGCTGTTGATTCTGCTATTGAAATGTAAGGGATTGCTCACAATTAAAACAGGCCTGATTTTTAAGGAAATTTTTAGGTTACCCATCGGACAACCTGAAGCTAAATTTAGGTTGTCCGAAATAGTTTTTGGTTGCCTGAATGAAAGTGACAAACAAGAGATGAAAACTTCTGTTTCCTGTCTCTGCCGTAGAAAACAAACATTTACTTTAAATCCTACATTTTTTCATTTTTATTTGCATAGTACAAATTGAATGGTAGTCAATACCATTGTCTCAATGCCACTTCTTAAGGGGGTTTTTATGACATAATTTCCTGCTGATGTAGGGAATTATCCAATTAAAAAATAAAATCTACTTGTCCATCGGACAAGTTCAAAGTGAGAAAGTGGTTGTCCGATGCAAGTTTTACCAGTCACGGATGATCGGACGAGTGCTAAATTTCAGCCCTGTAAAATATGGATTAGTTACTGCTAATGAGTTAGCTCTCATGATTTCAGCCTTTGCAGTATATGGTCAAAGCTGGTTAAGTTAAAATGTAATGCATCAATGTGCAGGAAGCAAAATTCTCTATAAATTATGCAAACCTTCTCTGGTGGCAAAAAATACATACTCGTGCAATCTTACCTTCAAATGTACAAGTATTGTTTCATGTTAAGTCACAGACTCAAAGTTTTATGGAAAACCGTTTCTGTCTTCTTAACCATTGACCATACAATCACATGTTATGGATTTGGTGTGTCAGACATTAGGTTGCTCTTCATTCTGTTATCTTTCCCATTGACCATACAATTACATGTGTTGGTTTTGGTTTGTTCTCCAGGGATTTCAGCTGGTCACCTTCAGAAAATATCTTGGCATACTGGACCCCAGAGGCAAAGGACAACCCTGCTCGTGTAACCCTCATCGAGATACCTTCTAGAAAGGAGTTGAGAGTTAAAAATCTCTTCAATGTTGGTGATTGTAAAATGCACTGGCAACTACAAGGCGACTACCTCTGTGTGAAGGTTGATCGGGTTACGAAAAGCAAAAAGGTGAGGAGGAAGCTTATCACTGGTTATCAAGGCAAGCACTCTTCTGCAAAGTGTACAAAATAATAAACAAAGCAAAAAAAAGACAAAAAAAAAAAAAACAAAAATGAGCTCACTTCAAATGAAAATCAAAGAAACAGCCATTTTCTGGTGTGTCATATACTAATGTTTCCCAAGCACATATCTTACTCACCAGCAATGCATCCAAGGAAACAGAACATGGTGAAAAAAAGAGAAAAGCAGTACAAGTTTGCATAGAAGAGGTGTTAAGAACAAACTGGTGAAATTCTTTAACATTGTGATTGTTAGTTTTGTAGTACTAATGATGATTTTTAGAAAAAGTATGCAATAAAATCATGCAGCAACTGCTGGATATGAGTACAGTGCCATCATTTTGGTACACCTAAATATTTACTTTGCACAAAAAATTGATACTGCTGAATGCTATGTAAATACTTTCTCAAATCAGAATTACAAATCCCATGCAGCACATTGGACTGACCAAATTCACCATGTTCTGTTTCTTTGGATGCATTGTTGGTGAGTATGACATCTGCTTGGGAAACATAAGAATGAGACACACCAGAAAATGGCTGTTTCTTTGAAGTTCTGCTGAAGTTATATGTTTGCAAGCAAGGTAAGATAGACTGCTTTAGGTGTCATTGTATTTTCAGAAATCCAGAAGAATGAAAAAAGTGAGCTGTACAGAAGTGACTAAAAGACCAAGGTACAGATATAGTGGGTCCTGATGGCAGGTAAAGACTAATCTTTTCCTTTGTCATTTTCTATCGTTTAGGTGCAGTCTTGTAATTTTGAAATTTTCCGCATCAGGGAGAAGCTTTTCCCAGTAGACTCTGTGGAGATTAAAGATGGAATCTTAGCATTTGCATGGGAGCCAGTGGGATCCAAGTTTTGTGTCTTGCACGGAGAACCTCCCAGGGTGTCTGCAAGTTTCTACAACATCAAGAAAAATGCAAACATCGAGCTCTTAAGTGAGTATCATTCATTTGAAGATCTGAAGCATGTCTGTTGTATATGTAAAGATATTTAGATCAGGCTCAGATATGTGAAGCACCTGTACACATTTGAAGTAATAAGAATTTCCAATGAGATAGGTTGTGTTTAGCTTCTTATTTAACCAATCCTTCATTTCTATCAAGGCTCTGGCAATCCTAAAAGGCATCACAGAGTTTTGATACTTAGGTGAAATTTCCAAGTGTTGACTTACCAAATTGAATGCCTTAAGTTTCAGACCTAGTGTTACTGTAGCTTTACAAAATGGTATCAATATAGACTGCAATAGTGCAAATATGGGCTAAAATGAGATTTTAGTTTCTAACCTAGATTTCATACCCATTACTTCTAATATAAGGGGTTATGTGGATCAGAAATTTCATGAAAGTCAAAAGACATTGAAAGAAAGGAGGAAACCGTCGTCTCATCCTCAAAAGCTTTTGTCAAATGTACAATGCTTCATAAAGCTTGACAGTCAAAACCTTTGAGGATGACCTTATATTTTGTGTTGAAGTTGTGTAAGCAGTGTTTATTTTTCAAGCTTGCTGATTGCATTTTAGTCTTTTCATGTGATTGAATTCTCTTTCTTTGCCTGTAGAAACAATGGAGAAGAAGCAGGCCAACTCTGTATTTTGGTCACCCTCTGGGCAATTTGTGGTTTTAGCTGGACTTAGGAAGTAAGTTGTCAGCTCAGTTGTGAGAACAATTTTGTAATAGAGTTAATCTTTCATTGGAAAAGTTAGAATGTCTGAAGTTTACCTCTGCACTGGAGTAACTTCTTTCATGGTTCCCAGGCTGGTTTTTGCCAAATATTTCCATTGCATGAGATCTTAAATATCTTTTTGTGCTTAGAGCTCCTTGCATCTGTTTTGTGTGGCTTACATGACAAGGGTTTCTGAGCGTAAAAGTATGCTTTACATTAAATTGCAGATCCTTGTTTAGCCTTATTTGTGTGACCTAAACACCATGTTCAAATTTTCAATTTTGTAAGCCTAAACTTGGCCCTGTTGGCCAGGTAAGCTGTTTACATTTTCCTCTGTCTGCTGGGAATTTTTCTCATATCGATGCATAGTTTGACACAGAGAATGGAATTATGTATACAAAAGTTTTTATCTCGTATTTTGTTTTTAATACATTTTTTCTTTTTCTTCTCAGCATGAATGGTTATTTTGAGTTCATTGATTCGAACGATATGACTGTGATGAACTCAAGGGAGCACTTCATGGCCACTGATGTAGAATGGGACCCAACTGGCCGATATGTGGTCACAGGAGTCAGTTGGTGGAGTCACAAGGTATGAAAGACCTTTGAAATTATAATATTCCATGGTTTCTCCAAAACACAGTTATGTTAAGAAAATTGCAGCTGCAGTTGTTAATTTCTCAGACTTGTGTGTTTAATTCAAACCATTACATATACTATGATAAAAAGTAATGACAGTGTGGGAGGAATCTGCAAGGGTTCACAATTGCAGCTTAGCATCAAAATTGGCTCCCCAATTCAACATTATACCTTAAACTGGATTCTTTTGAGATTAGGACTGTTCAGATGGGAAACTGTAAAGTGTTTTTGGATGAATAACCCACCTTTCTTTGATGTAAGCAGTTGATCCTCCCCCCCATCTTCTGATTATTTTTCTTTAAAAGCTATAACCATTATCCACTTTGCCATAGTGCCATTCATGGTACATTGAATGTATTGTAATGATAAGAATCCTGTCCTACTGATTGCCATTTTCCATTGGTTAGAAGTTTTAATACATTCAGGTATTTTTTTGTGTGAAAAGTTGTTACAGCTTTTTGATTCCTTGCCGAAGGCAGGCAAGGAATCTATGCGATGGTGATGTCGTGTGTGTGTGTGTGTGTGTGCGTATGTGACGGCTTAGCTTGTTTACACGATATCTCAAGAAGGGAAAGTTGGACAGTTCTCAAACTTGGTACATAGATGGCCCATATTGAGAGGAAGAACCCTATTGTTTTTGGTGGAGGTCAAAGGTCATCTGGGTCACCGGGGGTCAAAATCTGAAAACCTTGTGTACACGATATCTCAAGTTAGAAAGCTTGGATAGATTTCATGCTTGGTATGTAGATGCGTTGTGGTGAGAGGAAGAACCCTATTGTTTTTGGTGGAGGTCAAAGGTCATCTGGGGTCACTGGGGGTCAAAATCTGAAAACCTTGTTTACACCATATCTCAAGTTAGAAAGCTTGGATAGATTTCATGCTTGGTATGTAGATGCGTTGTGGTGAGAGGAAGAACCCTATCATTTTTGGTGGAGGTCAAAGGTCATCTGGGGTCACTGGGGGTCAAAATCTGAAAACCTTGTTTACACGATATCTCAAGTTAGAAAGCTGGTATAGATTTCATGCTTGGTATGTAGATGCGTTGTGGTGAGAGGAAGAACCCTATTGTTTTTGGTGGAGATTAAAGGTCATCTGGGGTCACCGGGGGTCAAAATCTGAAAACCTTGTTTACACGATATCTCAAGTTAGAGAGCTTGGATAGATGTCATGCTTGGTATGTAGATGCGTTGTGGTGAGAGGAAGAACCCTATCGTTTTTGGTGGAGGTCAAAGGTCATCTGGGGTCACCGGGGGTCAAAATCTGAAAACCTTGTTTACACGATATCTCAAGTTAGAGAGCTTGGATAGATGTCATGCTTGGTATGTAGATGCGTTGTGGTGAGAGGAAGAACCCTATCATTTTTGGTGGAGGTCAAAGGTCATCTGGGGTCACCGGGGGTCAAAATCTGAAAACCTTGTTTACACGATATCTCAAGTTAGAAAGCTTGGATAGATTTCATGCTTGATGTGTAGATGCGTTGTGGTGAGAGGAAGAACCCTATCATTTTTGATGGAGGTCAAAGGTCATCTGGGGTCACCGGGGGTCAAAATCTGAAAAACTTGTTTACACGATATCTCAAGTTAGAAAGCTTGGATAGATTTCATGCTTGGTATGTAGATGCGTTGTGGTGAGAGGAAGAACCCTATTGTTTTTGGTGGAGGTCAAAGGTCATCTGGGGTCACCGGGGGTCAAAATCTGAAAAACTTGTTTACACGATATCTCAAGTTAGAAAGCTTGGATAGATTTCATGCTTGGTATGTAGATGCGTTGTGGTGAGAGGAAGAACCCTACTGTTTTTGGTGGAGGTCAAAAGTCATCTGGGGTCACCGGGGGTCAAAGTCTGAAAACCTTGTTTACATGATATTTCAAGGTAGGAAGCTTGGATAGATTTCATACCAAGTATGTGGATGTGGTATGGTGAGAGGAAGATTTCTGTTATTTTTGGTGGAGGTCAAAGGTCGTCTGGGATCACCAGGGGTCAAACTCTGAAAACCTTTTTTATACCATATCGCAAGGTAGGAAGCTTGGATTGATTTCATATTAAGTATGTGGATGCGTTATAGTGCTGGTGCGAGGAAGAAGCGTATAGTTTTTGGTGGAGGTCAAAGGTCATTTGGGGTCACCAAGGGTCAAAGTCTGAAAACCTTGTTTACACAGTATCTCAAGGTAGGAAGCTTGGATAGATTTCATACTAAGTATGTGGATGTGTTATGGTGCGAGGAAAAACCATATTGTTTTTTTGTGGAGGTCACAAGCCATTTGAGGTCACCAGAGGTCAAAAACTGAAACTTTGTAAACATGTCATTACAAGGGAGGAAGCACAGATAAATCCCTTCTCATACGTTTTATTTATTTTTTTTTTCATTTTTTTGTGGTTATTCAAGTTTCGGTTTAAAGGTCATGTGACATGAGCTGATGTGAGCAGGGGTCAAATTGTGACCACATCATAAAAAATGATGTAGAAGAGAAGTATAAATTTGATGGATGAACCTCAGTGTAACAAAGCACCCCCTTTCGGCAAGGAATCACTAAGCCTTTTGGCTTTCTGGTTAGAAATTTTTCTGAACTTGTAGCCCATGTTACCATTAGACCCTGTAAAAGGTAGTCATTGAGAGCAATTTCTGTGTTATTTATTGCAGGTGGACAATGCCTTCTGGGTGTGGAACTTTCAAGGAAAACTTCTCCAGAAGTGTGCAAGGGAACGATTTTGCCAGTTGTTGTGGCGCCCTCGTCCACCTACACTGCTCACAAAGGAGCAGATCAAGGTAAGTTGCCGATTTCTAAACTACCAGGATGTTATAAGTGGGCTTAATTTGCAACAATTATGCAACTTCCTGCTTAAGTCAGAGTATTTCAAAACTTTTTTTATTCACTTAGCCAACTTACAGTAGGTAACAATCAGAGCAAAACAGCGGTCACTATATGGAGACAATCACCTCAATTGTTATTGTTGAAAAGGTGCTGTATAGTGGTGTGCTGGGATTTTACATGTGATTAATTGCTAGGCTCATATTGTGCATGTGTATTGTGTGGCATGCCTCAGAATGTGCTGCTCTGGCATTTTGTTCTTTTGACACCTCAGAAACTTGGATTAAGTTGTACTTCATATTTATGCACTCCTCATTTGAAAACAGAGTAAGCAAGATTCACTCTGTGAGTCTGACTAGGATATCTTCTTGTGCTTAAGTATCCTTTGTGAGAGTAGCCCCCCCCCCCCCCCCCAGGTTGGGAACCAAGCAGTCATTGCAATATCTTGGAAATATTTTGTTTTTTCTGGAGTTACTTCTTGAACCATGAGCAGATTTTGTTCCAAGCTCTACAGACTCAGTGTATGTAGCATCCCTGCAAATGGTGATGTGTCTGTTGGCCATTGAGGTTTGCTGTAAGTGAAAGCAAGAAATTTTGATACAGTTGCTCACTTCACAAGGTAGCACATGTACCTTCTCCATATGTTGAGGGTATATTAAGATGAAAGGTGTGGCCATACATGGGGTCTGTCAGTCAGCAATAACAAAAGAGTTGCATTTATCATGTGACATGTAATGAATATGTGACACTTGGATTACATTTCCTAGATCACTGCATTATCTTTAGGTAAAATGCAGTCATCCCAATTTGAGTATGTATACTTTTTATCCATAATTTATGATTGGCTCCTTTAAGTCATGTGACAATATTTTTGTAACTGCATTGTACAATTTGTACAGGAAACTCTTTGGGTTACCTCAAATATGCACTATTTATGCTCCTGACACATCATGCAAGATACTTAAAAGGGAAACATAAAGAGATATGTAAGATTAAGTGTTAAAATCAGTTTAGGTCAAATATTCCCTTCCAGCTTAAAACAAATTTCCAGGACAGAATAATCAACTGTCGTATTCCTATCCTTTCAAGCCTTGGGACGACTTGCCAATGTAATTGTCGATATGTACTGTGAAAGCGTTCTTGTACTCAAGTTAGTTTACATTCGATCTTTTTCATTTAACAGGAGATCAAGAAGAATATGAAGACGTACACAAAGCAATTTGAGTTGAAGGACAGGATGAGCTTGACAAAAGCTTCAAAGGTTTGTATCACATTTTGTATGGATACTGTACTGTTAAAGGAGGTGGAAAGCTGTATCAATAGTGGCAGCCATGTATGAAAGTAATCTTTTTTTAAAGTTCACAGTAGAATGGTCTAATGAGCTAAGTCCTCATCTGTTTTGAAATTTCAGAAGATCACCTTTGCCTCTAAGTTTACAAACGATGTTAAATGAGCCGACTCTTTTCAAAGGGCATTCTTGAAAGAGCAACATTTGTAAAATATGGCCATTTAATGTTTTGTGGGAATAAGTCTTTGGAACATCCTGCTGTTTTGTTTTGTCTTTAGGAACAAATTGAAAAACGTCAAAAACTGCTGGCTGACTTCCAGACACTGCAGGAGTGGCTGGAACAGACTTATGAGAGTCAGAAGGAAGAGAGAATGAGTCTGAGAGGTGGTAAGTAAAACAACACAGGACAAAGAAATTTGCAAAAACAAAGAGAAACATTCATCACCTAGAAAAGCATTCGATATTAAGACCCCCTTGACACTACCCATAGTAAAGCCTTAGCCCTTAGTATTTTGGATGGAATTTGCAATATCCTGGCATCTTCAAACTGTTGTGTAGATGAAATTCACTCCTTCTGCTTAACAAGATATCTGATGGTCACTTGGAAAAGGAAATGTCTCCCAGCCTACCATGTGGGTGGGTATACACTTGCTCCTGTTACATTCTCTGTCACCATGAAAGCACTAATGTGGGCAATGTTGGGTGGTTTCTGTGCAGTGTTGGCTATAGGTCTCAGAATTTTAGGGGGAAAATCCCTCTTCCAAAAGATTTTGGGGGAAGTTTGGTTCGAAGAATTGGGGGGGGGGGGGGGTCTTGATAACTTGCAACATAGAAAGTCAACTTTTCCTGAACAGGTTTTCCCAGCAGGTGCAGGACATTCCTGTACACAATTTTAGAAATTGCGGGATTATTGAGAAGAGTACAGGAATTCAATCCCACTGCCTAAACTGGACACTGGTCATGTGATGTCATATTTTGTGGTGCCCCAGTGACCAACCTTTAGTAGTACCATGGGCTGACCTTATACATTCCTGTAACAGAAAATTACAGTGTGTTGCTGTTGTTACTAATATTTGGGTCCATCAGTAACAAAAGAAAGGTGACAGTGAGTATTAGTGATAACAGACCTTATGCATATGATGTCACAGACCAGAAAGAGCGCCCCAATGGAGGCAAGCGCATATCATTGCAATGTTGACCAACAAATGCAGACAGCTGATTAGTGTACCAGTCAGATATGCCTGTAGTCTTCTGTGAGTGTGTGCAAAGTCTACTTCGTGTGTGCCACGTGCTTCACTGTTTTGCTTGCCGCCAAGGTGATGTAGCGTGACATCAGTGCATAAGGTCTATTCCATTGCCTAGAGACAGTTTGTAGGAAATTTCACTTAAAATGCTATTTTTGCAATTTTTTTTAATCTATCAGGCCTTGACACAGATAACTTTGACAGCAATTTTGAAGAGCTGGAGGATGAAGAAGAGGTAGAATTCTTTCTTGGTGAAGAAATCACTGAAATTGATGAATTCGAGTACGAGTAGTCCCTTGCAGAGATTTCCGATAACTTTGAAGCCCAGTATAGTCATATTAACACAGATAAGAGACAATTGTTATTTGTCTGAACATTTGGAGAGTTCTGACAACTAAGGACAGTTTACGAACCTGAGCCACAGCCTAGGGATTAATAAAGTTGTGTCCAAGTGGATGCAATAATTTTTCGAGTGTCTTGACAAGCCATCAGTCGAATTCAATATTAAACTTATTGTTAGGTAGTAAGAACTTGTTTGTCACAGATTTTGTAATCTTGCAAGGAAGGGAATTTGTGCCTGATATTGTTTTTGGAATCAAGCCTTTGGAGATTTTGTAAGATAATACTAATTGCATTGTCTGTGGCACAACCATAGATTTTATCTCAATAATTTGAAGCTAGTGCCATAAGCCTCATTATTCAATTAAAATGGAATTTGCTACTCACTACTGTCACAGCTTGAGACATGTACTTTGGAAATTGCTCATATTTTTCTTGAATGGTGATGTAGCATATTTCTTTTCTTTTGTGTTTTTTTCCTGTATCTGTTGTGTGTTTTTACAAGAGGTGACTGATGACCCTCCCTTAGGCAGCAGAAACATGGAGTTGAGTATGTTACAGAAGAGATATTTATGGTCTCTGATATGGATTGCACATTTCAAATATAAAAGCTCATATAGCTCACAACAATTTTGTGTAAATGTAGTTCAAGGTTATGCGCAAATATTCTACTTCCAAAATACCTTGTCTTTGTTAACTGATGAAGTTAGTTTGTATGTCCATAACAGGGTTGTTAGCAAACATAACCAGAAATTGGTGAACTGTTACAGGCCAGGTGAGCCTTACTTTAACAGAACTGGATTTAATCTAGAGACTGAGCCCCTAACCCCATCTGATAAAAGAGATGAGGTCTGCAGTGTAAAATTTTTTCATGTTAAGTGTATAGTAGTGATTTTTTGGACTGGTATGCAGTGGTGGTGCTATACCATTATAGAGATAAACAGGTTGACCTGTTCATCCCTTGTATCATTGCCTTTCTGCACACATTACAGGTCCATTGTCTCCTTCATTTGTCTTATTCCTTGTACTGTATCCTTGAGCATCAACAATATCAGAACGAAAAGGCATCTGCTCTTAAAAAGCACATCCTATTATATTTTTCTCCAAGTGAGCTATAATTTTTTAGGATATTTAAATTATTGTCAAATTTTTGTATCTCTCAACGTTGAGGGATTTTTGTTCAACCATGGCTCTTCCATTTGTCTGAAACACTGTAGGACAATTCAATGCAACACAGAAACTGCAAAAATGAGGAACTTTGCAAGTAATCATCATATTGCTAAAACATCAGTTGGCATCTGCACCTCATTTCTATCAAGACGAGTTGACGCTTCCCTTCAAGGATGGTGTCATAGACATTTAGACAACCACTCCCAAGAAATATTGTTTGATAAAGTTCCAATGCAGAGGTGGTCTTACCTCTCTGGCTGTCTGGATCAGAGTCAAAAAGTCCCCGAGACTGTGACTCATTTTGGTGTAAACTGCTTCTTTTTTGGTATGTTCGCAATCCCATTTAGGATAGGTGTATGGAATTAATAGTAAAATGATCACAATAAACTTTTTTTTTTGGAAATTATCATGAGCAATGTTGTCTATTTTCTTGCTTGGCTTCAAGTCTACTGAATTTGACCTAATAAATTTTGGAGAAGTGTATACTTACACACAGGATATTGTACCATGTAAATCTGAAGCTGAGTGGTATTACACAAAGTATATAATACTATACAAGGTAGGTGATGTAATGGTTTGATGTGTGATACCATCAATGCTGTATTTATAACAGCTACACTGGCACAGATGAAAAGATAACAATATCAGTTCAGCCAATGGTCACTGGTTCATGCCATTGGGAGATGGACATTTCAGATTCACTTCACCTCAATAGATGTTGCACAACTGAACATAAGCAAATAAGTGTAGCCTGTGCTGTCATTGTGCTTAAAGTGTACTCAATTATCATTAAGTAACAGAACTGCTAGGATACCCGTGTTTAAAGAACCACTGCTTAAATTATGCTTTGTCCATTTAACTATTTAATTATTTAATTATTTAATTATTTTAACTAATTTGTCCATTTAACTATGCTCTCTGTGTTCTACTAGCTTAGGAACTAATTTGAATCAGTTGTAGCACTAATTGAAAAGTACAAGGTAGACATGATTAATTATGAATCCATCCAAAGACTCCTTGCACTTTATTGCCAATTTGTTATGAGCACCTGCAATTCTCCTCATAAGTAATCAATGCATTCATAAGTTTACAATGATTTGCAGCCAAGTACAAAACTAAAGTTGCTCATTTCTGCAAATATAAATCATACCTGAACTTAAAAATTTTGGAAAGATGTGGATGTATGGTGATTACAATTTTAACACAGGTGCCAAGCATTGTGCTCCATACTGAGAAAGACTACAGGCCCACTCCAAAATGATTCTTACACTAGTCTTTCTTGTCACCCATAAATCAAGAAGGTAGACAGGTGCTAGTCTGTCATTTCCACACCCATAATTGCACAATCATTCATTCATCAGAATACTAAGCATGAGATTTACGTACACTACAAAGTTACCTAATTCAGGCTTCAAAGTGGTCCATCACAGAAATATAGGAGGTTTTATAGGAAGGATACTGATGAATATATAGGGTTTTATAGGATTTTTCAAGGAAAATATAGAGTAAATATAGGAATGTTACACACTAGCAGTTCTAATTATCTTCAAAACTCCTCAAAGTTGTGGATGGGGAAAACATAGTACCTTAGGAAACTATTGAACTATACTGTTTAAATGATACAAATGTGATTCAAAGTATCACAAGTGCGGACCATGTGGCAGAACTGTGTGGTTCTACCATCAACATGGAATTAAGAAAACCACCTAAATATTTTGGTGGAAGGGAAAGGTCAAATCCCCTGACGGTGGTGTATTTGCATATTTTGACCCTGGAATAAAGTATCCATAAATGTTATTATTTGTGCATATCAAAAAGGCACCAAACTTTGCAATATTTGAAGTTGAGAACACGTAATGTGACCATGATAGTGCATTCAAAAGATGGGTAGTTAATGTGGACAATGAACTGTTGCTAGTGTCCTAAAGTACACAAATAGAATTCACCTCAGCTCCAATAATAATGGGGTTGAGGTGGGGAAATTTTCGAATTTTTTGCACCTTAAATACTGTAACAGGAAATGGTCTCTTAATACAACATTTTTCTATAAACTAACTACTGCTAGTCAATCTTGATAAGTGTGACATGTGGGTGATGACAGTAAGATCATAGGCCTGTGACAACTGTATGGTTGCCATGAAAACCTTCGAACTCATGTCCCAGTGGCATTGCCAGAAATGTCTCAAGGTGGCCATGTAGTTTATTCTGTGATTGCCAGCATGGGGGAGGGGTCTAAGGGTCTAAAAATTTTTTGAATGATTGGGTGAGTTTCATGCAATCTGGTGCTACATATGTTATCTTTTTGAAGTACAATTTTCAAAAAATTTACATATTTTAGGTTACTAAAATAAAGAAAAAATTAGCATCAGCGAAGGAGAGAGGGCATAGTCCAATGGTCCCTTCCCCTAAAAATGTGCTGCTCACTTTGAATTTGTACAACTTGGCAGAACAGTGTAGTCCCCATATGTCAAGATGCCCTACAGTGTGCAAAACTGCCTGTGTATTAACATACTTAACATCTAAAATCTCACTTGAGGAAGTTACATGACAAAATTAGGGAAAGGACAACTTGGCAAGTGCCCCCCTTGCCACCACTGATGGGCACTGCAGCACCAGATCCCATACATGGATTAGATTTCCACTTTGGTCTGTTGGATAAATTGATGTGGCATCCAGAGACCTGCCATAGAGCTTCTTGTAGAGTTTACAGTAGGGAAAACCTCCTTAGAGATTTACACATTGTAAACTTGTAACCATTACAGAGACTCTTTATTTTCTCAAAGCACTAAGTTCTTTTTCTTTAGGGGACAATTGTAATTGTACAACACTTTGAACAATCAACTGATTTAATGGTAGAACTCAGTTTAAGGGAAGATGGTAGATGACACGGAAAATACTGGTATTTCAAACCACTGTACTACAATATTTTGAATTAAAGAATTATTCTTATCACAGACCAGCTACTTGCATGTGCATGCAAAGCATAGGTAAGGGTTTTAAACTGTGGACTGCATGACTACAGGGGATGCCAGGCAAAGGAATCTAATCCACCCCCTTGACAATACCACTACAATTCCCTCAAAGAGATGAAATCATAGAGTACTTAAAATGGGGGTTTTATTCATTGCCAAGAGTTATTCCGCGGTAAATGGGCTGTCCAATTGTAGTAATAGGGGAGGTAAGTAGGAGCGAAGTAGATTCACAGGCGTGACAGTGGAACATTTATGGGTGATGAAATAAGTGTTTATTAGTGTCCTATGTAGTTTCACATGAGAATATTTCTGAATCCTATGATTGGTCTTTGTGTACTTGCATCTAATTAAGATACTTGGCATCTATACATTGCTACCTGTCTGACTAAGCCACTCTGGGTCTAAGACACTCTGAGTTTACGGCAGCTATCTTGGAAAAGAATACATCTGAAAATTTTACCCCAAAACACCACATAAAAGAAAAGTTTTTTGCCCAGATAAGAAAAATATAGGAGAATATAGGAAAACAAGCCCAAAATCATACCAATAGAGGAAATATAGGATTTTTGGAAATTTATAGGAAATTATAGGAAATATAGGATCACTTTGAACCCTGCTAATTATCACAGTCCATAATTTTGAGGTACTTAATTTGCCCTTATTTTTAATCACAATTACAACTCTCATTCTATAGACCCCTTTCCAAATAGCAATTACAAAACATTATGGGATACTGTTTTGATATGCATGATTTCTGTCGCTGAAATTTTAGTGTGCAAAAAACCACCCACACCAATACCCTATCCCACAATCCTTTGTAACTGCTATTTGAAAAAGAGTCAAAGGCTTCAGCCTAGTACTGTATTATGACCAAAATAACCACCACACAATATTACATTTTGCATACTTATAGGACAGTAAAACTACATCAGAAATAACTATGTAATCACACACTTTTTTGCATTTAAAAATATACTTATGAAAGTAAAATGAAAAGCTCTTTGCCCTTATTTCAGAAACACTGCAATTATAAATTGTAGCTCCATTTTAGTACTTTCAGGCAACTAAAATTATATACAAACTTGAAAATTTTTCTTCTGAAATTTTCCTTTGGAATGAAGAGAAAGATGCTTAACTGGAGCAATTTCTCTTGATTATAGGCAAGAATCAACGGGATGACTTTGAGATGACCATCTCTACCATTTTCAAAGCTGTCTCTCCTGCATCAGCTGGTACCTGAAATCATAAAGATAGGCATACATTAAAAAACACTTCAAGGGAAAGCATGACCATAGCTGGGAGGGGATGCCCCTTCCCTTCGGCAAAAGGCCTTTATTAACAATCTTTGGTTATGCTCCTTTTTGAAGCATCAGTGCCTCATTCCAACCCTTGTCAGAGTTACTGGCCACAAGCCAAAGGGAGCAAGCTACAAGAGCATTTTCTGAGTAAAACTTTCGATATCTAACAGCCTAGAAATACCCTTGCATGTTGCACTGCTGGTATGGAGCCTCAGTATAGTCATGGCAAAGTTGGACGTATAGGCCCCACATCAGTGAGTTCCTTTGTGAAATCAGGAAGGCATGTCAGACCATGGACCTGTTACCATAGCAATTGACTTCTATTCCACCATGTAGGTATGCGGTAGCACGTCTTATCAGCTTCAGGCCGGTAGTGCAAATGGTAGATGTTTTTCCGTTTAAAACAGATATTATGATAGGCCTATCTTCACTGATCTGTTTAAACCTGCAAAACTCTGTGTAAGTTCAGTATTCTCAGCTAGCTTTACTTATTGTGCAGCAATGTTACTACATGATGGTAAGTGAGCTAAACAAAGTCCCTGATATAGCCTCCATCATTTTGAAACTTTAAGTTACTCCACATTGTTAATACCTTTCACAGAATGGGTTGAGTAGACATCAGCTTGCACTAGACAAGGACCAAATACTTTGTTTTCAATCCCACACTAAATGGAAGTTTCAACTAACCATGTGTCCAGCTTTAAGAATCCAGAAGAATGAAAAATTCTGGACTGTTTTGTAAAAGCCTGTCCTCTGATTACTGACAAGTACCGGCTGCCACTGGGTAGAATTCCACTGCTGCAGGCCAGGCCATTTCAAATTGTTGACCCAGGCTTCAGTGCCTACAAAGAATAAAATTTAAAACAAACATGCATTTCTTCATACACATCTTTGTAAATCACCAGGGTGAACATATTCTCTATTTTGTGTCACAGCAAAGGTAACATAAGCTACCAAATTGTTCATTTGGACAAATTACCTTAATCTAATTCATTGCTGCAACTCTTGGTCATGAGATAAGTAGCTACACCACTTTGCAAGGCGTTACAACTCCTGGGGAATTTTCAGTACCGTCAAAAACCAGAAAGCCAAAGGCTTAGTGATTCCTTGCAATATGGATATATTGTAACAAACATGAATCACCCACATGAAAAGAGATATCATGTCAATAAGGTTTTGACCTCTTGAAATCTTGCAACCCAAAATGACCTTTCACCTCCACTTTAAACAACTGGGATCACCTACCCTGCCTGTATGGCCATCTACCTGCTAAATATGAACAATCCACAGGCCAAGTATGAGATCCCTCACAGTTATCCTCCTTAAAATATCCATGTTTACAAGGTTTTGACCTTTTGACCTCCACAAAAAATGATAGGTATCATGCACTTATTTACCAATCCATATGCTAAGAATGACATTCCTCACAGTTACTCTTCTTGACATATGTTAACAAGATTTTTGACCTTTTGAACTCTTGTGACCCCAAATGACCTTTGACTTCCACCCAAACCAATAGTACGTGTCTCCTTAACTCCAGTCAGTCCGCAGCTGCTCGAAAAGAGCTTCTTTCTCTTACATTTTATGCATTACGTTTCGTGACGTCATACGGCTGTGAATAGTAAATAAGCTAAAGATATGAATTTCGAAGCCTAATACCTTAATAATTAGGAGCTAATAAATCGTCAAAACTATAAAATCTACTGGAAAAGACATAAGCGGTACTTTTGGTGTCCAGTTTAGAGTACAAGCGTACGTAAAAAGTGTGAATTTCAATCGATTTATGAAACGTCTAAAATGTGTTTCCAAAGCTCCGTAAAATTGCCCATTATTAATTTGATTCGTTGTAAAACCACTCAGTTTTTACTCATATGGAGGCAAAATTTTGTCTTCTATCCAGTGATATCACTTTTGCACCATAAAACCTCGTCCATGAGTCAGGTACACGGCAAATTCCACTACGAATTTACTGGGGCGCCTCTAGCCTATACACGTATCGTAGGCCTACTTACGCGAAATGGTGGCTGGGCAAGATCTGCGACGGCCTTCTGCGCTGCACATTAAACGCATTCAGTGCGATTCCCCTGTACCTATAGGTTGTTTTATCAGCACAGAATATTGTTTCATTTTCTGCTTCGTGAATTTTCGAAGCAAATTAAACCTATACTAATGACACCTCCATACGTAAGGAAATAGTGTACACTTGCAGGGTAAATCCACTGGCACCAACACAGTGTGGAAAGTGTACACCTGTCACTGGCTATACTCGGTGTCAGCCGTGCTGACAAAATGTGTCTTTCTCTTTGCAATAGGCCTAATGTAAGAGAACTGGGCCCCACTTATTTGGAAATGGTACAGACTGTTGGAAATTATATATCAAATTCAAAGTCACATATGTTTGTTTCTTAACTTTCAACTTTCTCCATATTGGCATACTTTATACTAGCAGACCCCTCAGTACAGCCAAGAGACTGGGCTGTGCCAAACACTGTACTTGATTGATGAGCAGGGACTCAGGTGGGTACAGTGAGACCTGTAACTCCATGCTGGGACAGGCAAGGGTCAAGGAAAGAACAGCAGTAATAAAGATGGGTACGTAATATCGGAAACACCACGTGGGTTCTAATATAATGGTTTGTACAGCTCCAATCAGTCAGTGTGATCCACCATTGCAGGTGCTAGCCCCCTTTGCAAGCAGCTGTATTTAGTAATACCGTATCTTTGTAATGCCACGGCATCACATTTCAATGGATTTCCCTCATGGGGACGGGTTGATAACCAAGGTATATGTTCCATTATAAGAAGGCCTACTCTAGGCATGTGGTCCTGGCCTGGGGTCAGCAATCCATCTCCACCATGTATTAATTGGTAAATTTCACAGTTATATGTACTACCATGACCCTGTTTGGAGATAAGTTTTGGTATGAAATCTATATACTCATTCCCATCCATGGGGCTTCGTGTAATGTACTGGGGTCCTTAGGATCATACCACCAGACTATAACAGCTTGGGCAAATCAAGCAGAATGAGGCCAATGTTATCACAAGTTTTCATGATGTGCCTCTTGGAAAGGCCTGCAGTGAAATTGATATGACCCTGAAAAGCAATGAATGCAGTGCAGCCTATGAATTACACTCTTGACTATAGTTCCTCTTACTCCTCTCCCCACAGCTTATCTCAGACTAGACATAGTATAGGAGGACATATGGTTATACTGCCTCATCGGATATTCTTGCCTGATTGTTGCTAGACTGCTAAGAAATAGTAAATCTATCACATGCCTACAGTCCCAGTGTAAACTGTTGGCATATTCCCATCTTCGTTGCAAGAGTTTGTTTGTCCTCATATTCAGTGAAAAAAAAGAAATAACACAGCAAAGTAAGAAATTCAATGCTGCCCAACAAGCTTGTTAGCCTCCTGAACATCAGAAAGATTGGCCAGTTCATTGAAGACACAATTCACAAATTTCTGGGAATGCATTTACAGGATTTTTACTTTACCTGTAGAGAAGTCAAGAGAATGTTAAAACTCCTCTGGTAGTAACATGGGAGAATGCTAGAAAATCATAACATACAGCCACTTCCTGATAATCAGTAGTTGCCACTCTAGCACCACGTTGAGGTCAGCTTTTGGGACTTCAAGCCAGAGTAATTGTTAAGAAGCAAAGTGCAAGGAATTGTGAATTTGATTGTCCTTGGCACAGAAGCCTGGATACCAGTCCATTGAGTGGACAAAATGTTCCAATCAAGTACATTTCTTTACATGCACTGCTGTATGTAAAGTCCAAACAAAATAAAATACGGTACTAAATGCTCAAATTTTCCATGGCATTTTTTGTTCACTTCAGTGCAATAAGCTTCCAAAGAGAGAAAAAAAAAACAAGATTTGTTTTATTAACTTTATTTCCTAGTGATACACATGAAAACAAGCATATAGGGTGCCTAGTGCTAATGCACAAAAACATGCTGGCAAGTTTGAATGAAAACAAATCATGATTAAATTACTGGAATTATTCTGGGCCAGAATACTTGAAATAGTTTCAACCTAGTTCAAAAACAGAAATGATTAACTGAATAATCCCACTTGTAAACAACTTATAAGTGAGAGACTGAGTGAAAATAACCCTACAGTACATGACTGGCAAGAAGTATTCAACATATTATAGACAGTTGAAAGGTAAGTTTGGCAAACAGAAAGACTTTGGAAGAGTCCAGTGAATGTATATCTCAAACTAAAAATCAGGTTTTTTATGCTAATGTGATTATTAATTCTTATAGTGCCTTGGGCCCAGAAATGAAGATGCTGATTAGCCTACAGTATATACAATACAGGGTGAAAGGGGAAGGGTTAGGGTGTTAAGGTGGTATTGGAGGTTCTTTGAGTTAAGGAGTCTTAATAATTTTGACTGTATCTAAATCTATGTACCCATACTAACTAAAATCAGTGATTATTTCTATGTATGGTATAAATTGTTTATACACTATATTTGAGAATTGTAACTAAAATGGCAAGCAGTCACACAATTAAGAGGCACATCCCAACTTAAACTTTATCAGAAGGGTTGCCACTGCATGAAAAATGTATGGCACTTACAATGTGCACTCAGTGTACATTATAAACAGATGTTGAGTAACAAACTCATGTTACCACCATCACTGAAGTTACACATGCATTTATATATTGCAAATATAGTTTTTGTAACGTAACGTTACTACAGTGCTACAAGTGGACCCTACATAGCCTTGCACTGCTTGCACTGTTAGGTTCAAAAATATATTTCTTGTTTGCCCCTTGACTCGTTTAACATAAGTTTGCAAAACATTCGAAAAGCAATTATCCTAAAATGAAAGTATGGTAGACCTACGAAACCCACGATAACGCGTAGCACTAAAGCATATTATAAGCCTATAGGCCTAGTATAACGTGTGTACATACACGACACACATTATGCATACATGTTGTACAGTAAATATCGCTACAGGTTTAACGGTTGTTTACAGTTCACTCCATAAATTAAACTACGTGATTTTGGTATTGGCAGAAAGCCTATGTTCTAATCTCCAAACATCGATAGAAAAACATCAAACTGCATCACTCCATGAGTCAGGTACTCGCAAAGTTTGACACCACCTTTTAACACATGAGAATTCACTGCATCTTTCTGAGAGCGTATTTTTGAAAAATATAATAGAAAAACCTAAAAAATCTTTGATTTCCAAGAGGAAGGAAGATCAAAGATTCACTTACCAACACCAAGATAGGAAGGTGTATGCCTACTTTTGCATTATTCAACAAAAGGTGGACCACACTTGCCAGTCACAGTTCCGCGAAATTTCATTCACCCAGATTTACCAGTAGGCGGGAATGCTAGAGAAGTGGTCACGTGACTTCATTAACTCGGTAGTTGCGGACAGACTGACTCCAACAATCCACATGTCAAGTGTGAGCTCCCTTACAGAGATTTTTCTTGAGATACAGTGTGTACAAGTATTTGACCTTTTGGCCTCTGGTGACCCCAAATGACCCTTGACCTCCAACACAAACAATAGCAATTATCTACTCAATATGGGCAATCCACATGGTAAGTATGAGATCCCTTACATTTATCCTACTTGAGATTGAGTGTTTACAAGTAATTTCCAAGGTATTTACCTTTTGACCTCTGGTGACCCCAAATGACCTTTGATCTTCACCAAAAATAATAGGGATCATTTCCTCAATAAAGGGGTATCTGCATGCCAAGTATGAGATCCCTACAGGTTTCCCTCCTTGAGATTGAGATAGAGTGTTTACAAGCAAAGCATCACATACACACACACACATGGCACCACCATCGCATAGATTCCTTTGACTACATCAAGGAATCAAAAATCATGTTTTCATGTTAACTTTTAAAGATTTGCATTTGTGTTCTTATGCAAGTATTGTAAACAGCTATTATATTTTTCTATTTAATCACTAGTTTTCCTTTCAGTTGACTACTAAAATTCTGTAACAAAAGCAATTCGGAAGAATGTGATTTGGAGTTCGGACCCAATGCAGAGTTTGACATTTAAGCAAGGGAGGTGGGGGGTACCTGACTCCAAAACTATCATAGTTTCCCAGGCTGAATTTAGCAGAGCTTCTTCATTATTTCAATGGACTATTGCAATTCAACTCACCTACTGTGTCCACTATTAGGTCAAGCTGGCCACTGTAGACGGTCACTTGTAGACTGGTGTTAGTGATGAGATCATCAACTGAAAGAAACAAAATGACCAATGACCTGAAGAGTCCCCACGCTACTGAAAATATATGAAGGTCATATTCACCCACTAAAAATGCAGCTTTGTACTCTAGCATGATGTATTACATACATTACTGTATTACAGCTCTAGCCCTATAAGTAAACAGGAGCAATATGTTCACCTTCTTCTACCCCTGGGCTGCAGAACACAAATGATAACCTCTAAACCTTGCACAAAATAAATGGCTTACTCCCTGCAATTTTTGTCCATCCTTTCTATGGATATACTGAAGGGGGTTATCAGCAGGGTGACCATTTCCAAATTCTAAAAAATACTTTAATGAAAAGGGATATAACTGTCACTTTTTGTTGACCAGTGGTAACCTCATGTACACTTACATAATGTTACTGCATGATGGCGGTGGGCTATCCAGAGCCTATGATGACACTTACATTGTGATACTTCAAGCTACCATCATTTTCACATGTCATTGGCATTATGAAAACCAAAAAGAAGATGTATGTAATACTCACCAATATCCTGGACTGATTTCATAAAATCTCCAGCCTGCTTAGAAAAGACCATCGCAGACTGTCCTGGAAGAGAAAAATAAGAATCATGTCATACAGTGGACAAAGTCAGATGGGCCTGGTTGTCCCTTTGAGGAACAACCGAAAAAAAACCTAAATCATGTCATACAGTGGACAAAGTCAGATGGGCCTGGTTGTCCCTTTGAGGAACAACCAAAAAAAAAAAACATAGACTTTTTGTCTTCAAAGAAAAGTAAGCTGAAGGCCAATAAGCTTGTCAAAAGAATGGCGAAAGAGATTGACCACTAACAATTTGTTCACAAAAGACTAACCAGACCACAGCACAGGCTAATGGGTGACTTTTGACATAACCTTAGTCTGGAAGGTGTTTGGATGGCCAAAGTGGTCTAGAGTGTGAAGGAGACATGAGACAGGGAAACTGCTGCAGTGATACTTCAATGTTATGATGTGAGTACATTTTAAAGAAATTTAGACCAGAAAGTGTATTGCAAAAAACTGCAATTCTATACAAGAGATAAAGAAAATAAAAACTTGTATTTATTAATTTCTTGATTTATAACTGTAACACTGACTATATTTACAGTTTTCTTACTTAAAAACTGTTAAAGGAACACAATGCTGTGGACTTAACCTAGAAATATATTTTTCACTAGAGGTTAAAGTGGTGGACTGATTTCTCCACCTTACTATTAAGACAGGGAGGGGGTTAAAGATAGAAAGGGGTAACCAATCCACCTCATTGCTTAAAACTTCAACTGGAATTCAGAGCTGTAGAACAAAAACATACCACAACCACTTAGGCCCTACATTCACAATATCCTTTGAATTCATGATTGGTCATCCTAATCTGATTGACATGAGATGAGGACAATTTTGATCTGTAAAAATTTAGGTAGGGAATGCATCCAGATACTCCTTTACTTTTCTTTGGGTATCCATCAGCACAGCATTACAACATCTTTTATTTATTTATATATAAAAATTTTTCAATAAAAGGTCTTGCACTGAAGGAGGAAAACTTTATTATGAGACCAGCCTTTTTGGAATACAAACATAGGAAGAGAAAATGGAAAATATCGCACCACTTTGCATCTAGAGTCCTTAAAATAGGCAAAAATTTTCAAAGTAAAATGGGAAGGTGGTTACAGACTTACCTCCCCAGGTGACATTGGCTGGAATACCCAACTTCTTCTTAATTGGTCCATTCATAAGATCATCTAGGGCATCATTAGCATAATACACTCCAACATGGCGATTATAAAGACGGTCTTGTGAATGGAAAAAAGGACAGTGTCTTTTAATAATCTCTAATTGAAATGATGATTGTACCAACAAAGGACAATGTAAGAAATATCTCTCATGAGTAGCACCTAAAAAAGTTATCCTACTTGAGATATCATGATAATAAGGTTTTGACCTCTTGAAATCTTGTGACACCAAAATGACCTTTCACCTCCACTTAAAACAATTGGGATTACATACCCTATATGGCCATCTACATGCTAAATATGAACAATATATGAACAATCCACAGGCAAAGTATGAGATCCCTCACAGTTATCCTCCATAAAGTATCATGTTTTCAAGGTTTTGACCTTTTGTGCACCCAAATGACCTTTGTTTGACCTCCACAAAAAATGATAGGGATCATGTACTCAATATTGGCAATCCATATCCTACCTATGAGATTCTTCACAGTTATCCTTCTTGAGATATTGTGTTTACAAGATTTTAACCTTTTGTGACCCCAAATGACCTTTGACCTCCGCCAAAACCAATAGGATGTATCTCAACTCAAACAATCCACATGTCAAGTGTGAGATCCCTCACAATGATTCTTCTTGAGATAATGTTAACAAAGATTTGACCTTTTGGCCTCTTGTGACCCCAAATGACCTTTGGCCACCACAAACAAGACGAATCACCTACTTGATATCCACAATCCACATGCTAACTATGAGCTCCCTCACAGTTACCCTTCTTGAGATAGTGTTTACAAGGTTTTGACCTTTTGAGTCTCTGGTGACACCAAATGACCTTTGACCTCCACCAAAAACAATAGGGATGATCTACTCAATATGGGCAATCCACGTGGTAAGTATGAGACCCCTTACATTTATCTTTCTTCAGATAGAGTGTTTACAAGCAATTTCCAAGGTATTTGCCATCTGGAATCTTGTGACCCCAAATGGCCATTGACCTGCACCAAACACAATAGGGATCATCTACTCAATAAGGGGTATCTACATGCCAAGTATGAGATTCTAGAGGTTACCCTTCTTGAGACGGTGTTTACAAGCAAAGCTTCACATACACACATACACACCCACCCACACATGTCATCACCATCACAAAGATTCCTTTGACTACATCAAGGATTCAGAAAGGTATGAAACTTAAATGTCTACAAATCTTTAAATGCAGTCATGATATAAATATGGGTTGTTGATTCATTTCTGGTACTTTATCAATGTCTACAAATTTTCCATAGAAACCAAATTTCACTGAATGCAAAGATGAAAGGACCCTTTCTTAACTAGTTAAACAGGCCTTGGGGTGCCACAGAAACATTCCTGCACATTTAGATGCAACTCCACAGCAAACAAACATTAACCCAATTGAATCCTATTTCTGTTGTGTCCTTGGCATTGTAAAGCATCCAGCATACTACACAGAGACATTAGTTGCACAGTCTGCTGTGAGATGTGCCTCATCGTGTACATAATCACCGCATACCAATACCTTGCTATTATGGGCTGCGAAGTGCTCAAACTATAGATCTAATTCCAAAAGAGGCTTCATGGAGACAAGACATACAATCCCACCATAAAATGGGGCAGTTATTATGTTGCAACTTTGAGCCATTTCTTCTTCTTCTTTCGAATACGGTGAGACATCCAGTTAAGGACATTTGTACACCACATGCACGCCGTGAGGTCGGTCAGACCCTCAGAGAATTGATAATAAACTCTACGGGCTTCGGGTGACTAACAGCCTCTTCGATAAGACTGCCAGGGAGATCATTCCAACCCCAACTGCGTTAGTGGGATAAAACTGTATTTAAAGCAATTAGTCCTAGCAGAGGGGGGGGGGGGGGGCAGAAGTGCAAAGCATGCACGTTACGAGTAATACGAGTGGGTTTACAAAGGCCAGACAGAGGGATATTAGCTTGACCGTGGATACCGTGGATACCTTTGGCGAGGATTTGAAGCCTACAATGCCTACGGTGATCGGATTAAGTGCCAAGACCAAGATCTTTCAAAAGGGTAGTCATGGAACCAACTTCACAGCAGTACTCGTTGGCAATAAACTGAACAGATCTCCTTTGTACTCCCTCTAGTTTATCTTGAAGTGACGCCTGATATGGATCCCAAACGGAACAAGCATACTCCAACAAAGGCCTAAGCAAACCTTCATAGGCTGCCAATTTAACTTCCTTAGAACAAAAAGAAAGGTTCCTACGTAACAAGCCAAGGACCTTGTTTCCTTTATTACAAACAGACTGTATGTGATTTCCCCAACTGAGAATCTTGGTGATGATCACCCCCAAGTACTTAATAGAGTCCCCCCCAGGGATTCCGCCAGAAATGCAAAAAAGGGGGGGATTAATTGCTCCTAAACCCCTAGTCCAAATTGATGCTGTCCCTGGCTAAAGTTACAAGTGGGTTCAGGGGGACAAAAGCTTGCTTCAAGACCCCTATAAGGTGCATTTTGAAGGGTTTTAAAGGCCATTTACTTATGAAAGTTCAAACATTGCTGCAAAGGTGCCCTCTTCTTAAGTAAGAAACCAAGATATGGACCATTTTTTAAATTTTTATGGAAATGAAAAGGGGGGGATTTTACCCACCTTCTTCTGGAAAGGGGGGGACAAATCCCCCCCCTTTCCCCCCTTTGGTGGAAACCCTGCCCCCTCATCAGATTAACCCCACTGAGGGTATACTTAAAAATTCTGGGACTATGTTTCCTAGTAACAGACATAACATTACACTTTGCCGGATGAAATCTCATGCCCCAGGTTTTGGCCCATTGGCCCAGGCAAGTAATTTCATTTCAGTGGGTTATGTTGTTAAATTATCAAAATGACCATAAAAAGTCACTGCAACATGAGCATAGGCTAGACCTAGGCCCTTCACTAAGACTTTGCATTAAACCTTAGGCATATCCTAACACATACATAGCACTGCAGTCAGTTACAGCTCTCTCTCTCTCCATATTTACAAGTGTAGCCTGGCCTAACTTAACACTGTCAATAATAACACATGCAATGTTCAACTTGCTAACTTTGTTCAATATAATATATGGAAGCATAATATAAGAAGTAGTGATACAATCTCTGAGAAAATGAGGTTCTTTTGAAAATGTCACCCGAGAAAAGATTTCAAAAATATAACAGATGACTTGTGGAAGGTAATTACCACATGTCATACCGCATGTCATGTGAAAAGTTTCATTTTATGTACACAGATTGGTTAATTTTGGAAACCAAGTTAACCTTTCTCTTTGTCATGGCATACACCTGTATAAAAGTATACAGTAGCAGCAGTCTTGCCAGACAACTGTTCTGCATAACTGGACCTAAAAAAGTTTTGCAGATCTGTCCTAGAATGCCACAGTACTCTTTAAGATCAATGCAATCATCAATACCAAAAATAATCACCCAAGTTCTATTTTCCTCACACACAGTTACTGTTCTGTTATTTCAACAGGAATCCAAACCAAGGAGTCATCAAAAGTCATGATCTACCACCTCCAGTGATATAGATGTAAATGGTCACAACAGTGGCACATCAGAGTTGCCCAGCTTGCGACAACTTTTTTTTTTAATGTTTCTCAACGCAATGCTGTAGGTAATTCTGCAGACAAAAATAAAGTGCTATTTATATCCCAATTTGTCGGGCCCATAAAATATTCCTATGGCAATATATAGGCTATCATACAAAACCAAAACTTTTATGGAAAAGCACTGATATGGATTTTACCATCTAAACCATTTGTGACCCCAAATGGAATTTAACATCATCACAAAGTGCACCTATGCATCATCCAATGAACACTCTGGCCAACTTTGATAAGATTCTGACACAATCCCTAGTTTTAAAAGGCTTTTGCTTGATTCTACTGTTTGACCTCTCTTTAACCCAAAATGACATTTGACCTTCTTCAACAGTACAACTTTGATGACCCATCATCTACTGGATACTCTTGCCAACTTTGATAAGATTCACACATAACCCCTAGAAGTTGAATGCTATTGTATGATTCCATTACTCAACCATGTTATGACCCAAAATGACCTTTCGCCTTCTTCAAAGTGCAACTATGATGACCTATCATCTGCTGAACACTGGCCAACTTTGACAAGATTTGGATATAACGAACAGGAGTTGTAAGCTTTTGCATGATTCCAGTCTTTGACCTATGACCCCGAATGACCTTTGACCTACTTCAAAAATAAATTTTTGATAAACAGTCATCTACTGAACTCTCTGACCAACTTTGATAAGATATGGATAGAGCTGATTTCAATGTTTGACCTCTGCATAACCCCCAAATGACTTTTGACCAACTTCAAAAGTACAACTTTGATGACCCATCATCTACTGGATACACTTGCTAATGGTTAGTTCTGTCTGGTCAAGAGATGCTCATCAGGTACATTATTTCCATTATGTACACAGAAAAATCCTGCATCTTTCATACTTGACAGATAAAGGCAATAATTCACCCCCATGTTTGGCTCATTATTGCAAATGTAGCATAGAGATTGCAGATATGCAGCTTCTCATTATGAGGGACAATTTATCTGATTGTTTGTGGCAATGACTGTAAAAAAAAAGCACCTCAAAGTTTGCAAACAAGCACAATAACTTTTGAATTCACTATTGACTTGTATTTGAAAGCAGCTGCATTCCGTGTTCATGTTGATGTAAAAGTCTAATAATACCACTCCTGCAATACATATGTTTTACATTTGGGCAGATTAGTGTGTACAGCTTTGCAAACTAAGGTCCTGCAAAAGAAGTGTGACTCAGGAATTAAAATGTTCCACACAAGAACAGACTGTCCAAGAAGAGTGGACAAAGGGCATTTCAATGTGTTATGATCAAAGCTTTAGCACTGCAACAGGAAATGAGTATGAAATTTTCAGTGGCATCCTATAATTCCTTTCTTTCCTTACTTGGCACAAAGCATGGAGTGGCTTACACACCGTTTCACCTGTGTCAATGCCTCAGTGTTATTCAAAACCAACCCCTGGCAACTAACAGACCACATGGGCAACAATACTGGAATCTTGTAACATCTAGGTACAAAAGTCCCAAAATGATGAAAACTTTGTTGATGACACTTACCTTTGCTAGTGCGGCCCTTCCTAATATCCTTTACTGACTGTGGTCCCTCATTATTGAACTGAAGGATGTTGTACACGTTGACGCCATCTGTCACCTGTTAAGATGGAGGTTGAGGCAAAATGATAAGCTTCACTCTAAGAGGAACCACAGTGTAACAACAGTTCATCAAAAACTACACTCAGATTCAAAAGTTTCTACAGCTGGGAAACACATAATTCTATGTGAGTTCCACATACTGATCTGCAAAGCCCACAGTGCTCCCTCCATCCAACCTCCCCCCCCCTCCCCTGCCATTCCCTTTTTGTACACATGACACATAAAATTTCTCAAATAAACCAGGAAGTTACTATAAGTCTCTTAAATGATTGTCCTATATTTTCTTTCAAGAACTTCTTTTCTGAAGGATGTTTAAAGTTGCAGCTAGTTTTTTTTAAATATTTTACAATGTGATAAAAACTAAATTTTTAGGAGATGTTACTTTAAACATTAACACATCTTACAGTTTCAATGATATCTTCCAGAACACCAAACTGTGCCGTAGCCTCAGTAAACTTGCCTTCCTTCAAAAGTTGCTGTGCCACCTGTGCTCCTGCATTGACTTTAGCAAGTCCAGGCTTGTCAGCTAGTGACTTTTCAAAGATAGAAACAAAGGATAACATTATCAACATTATCAAAACTTAGGTAAATAATTTCCAAAAAGGATGAAATACTCAAGACTTCTTCAATAATATAAGCACAAAACATTACATAACAGTCAAAGCACAAGGAAATTTTACATATTGTGTACACAATTCAATTTGAAGTAAAACTTTTGTAGAACATGCTTCTCTGGGTGGAGAAAAGGCAAAATGTTAGATACAAGACTGAGATTGACACAGCCCCACAGTCAAGGAGGTATCAGAGCCTGCCCACCAGAGCTGGAAGAATATGTACCTCCACTAGCCTGAAGCTAGTTCTAAGCACAGATGTACCAGCGTCAGTTTACAATGAAAAGTTCCATGGGATAGTACAAGAAATTAGAAGTGTAATGAGTAGTGGAGTGAGTTTTCCATGGCCCCATGGACTAGTAAGAAAATATCAAACTTTTTTTGCCCTGACACACACCTCCTCAAAATTTTTTGACAACAGAAATTACTATTGCACACGTTTGGTTGCCTGGGAATATATCAGAGACATTCACAGGATATCAGAAATTTCCAGGGGTCAGGACCATGTTCCCAATGCTCCAACTTACCCCTCATTTCCCACATCCTCTCATGTTTTCTTTTCTTTTTTTTAAATTCCCCTGTCATCTCCCAACTGAACACCAGAATGAGGCAGTTGCCCCTGCCATCTCCCTTTCCTTGCCCACCATTTTCCCTAGCTAACAGTTGGGGAACAATGACCATGCAATGGAACCATGTACACTTATTTGACAAAAAATTGCTACCAATCTATTGACTGGATCATTATACCCTTCCCTAAGAGCCATGTGTTTGTACAATGACCATGTATCTCACATGGTTTAATTGTAATAGCTTTCCTTTTCTTGAGTTGGCCATTTATAGAACCCTAAGAAGAGCTCCTAAATGCTCTCCTGGGAAAATAAGTAGCTCACTTGGTCATATGCACACATCAAGTTTGTCCTCCTAAGGATGACCAAGGTAGCAGTTTGCTCTTCTGGACATGTTCATAATGACTAGCAGTTGTTCCTAGAAAAGTTATCCTGTATGAGACCAAGTATGATGCTCCAAAGTATTGGTATATTACAGCTTGTCTGGTAGTGTACCTCTTCTGTGCCCACGAGTGAAGCTGTAACAAGACGGCTAATCTACCACCCATTTTTGGAGAGAGCAACTTTGTTTTGAGATATGAACAAAAAGAATGTTTCATAGTTTTGAGGAGAGAAATTTACCACTCTGCTGGGAATATTCTCACAAAATTAAGGACAGCAACTGCACCAGCTATCCTCACAAATAAAAGTCTGTATAATCACCAAGCAAACACTTGTTAAGAATTATTTCCTTTAATTTTACTTCAATATTTTTATATCCTTTTTCAGACCTTAACACTCAAATGCAAAGGTATTTCCTTGGAAAAACCAAAGTATCACACATGTAATTTTGCATACAATGGACAGGTACATATATTATTATTGATAAGGTTTTAAGCTTCATAAATACCCCAGCAACACTTCTTGCTCTCAATGAGAAAGCTACACAACTGAACCCTAAAGGGGATACACCCCCATTAGAGAGACAGCCCACTCGAGAAAAGTAGTTCCAAAGTACACCGTCAATTTAAGGTCCTCTTTATTTGTAAATAACTTATGTTAAGATGATCAGTTGATGCTGATTCTTCCTGGATATGAAAGAGGGCATGTTAATGTGTGGGTGGTGCAAAATTTAGATTGATTGAAAGTGATTTAGATCATTTTAAAAATTGTCAGAAGAAAGTGGTGATTTCCGTCACCTTGCGGATTAATATGGGTAGGTGTATACCCTCTAAACTTCATCCCCTTGTAGCTCAAAATCTAAACGGTCATGCTATGGTAAATTTGTTATGCCATGATAGGCCAACTTGTCAGCTTTCATTTGAGGGGTGGCTTGTCTGGACTGTGAACTTTGACTAGGCTGTAGGAGGCATGTAACCGAGACAAAATAGTGTGTAAGTCAATGGAGAAGCTAATGGGGGTGTGCCCCCTAAAGGGTGTACTTATAGGAAATTAGCTCATGGCAAAATTGTTCCCCTGTCCACATCTGACACCTAACATTAAGACAACCTAACAAAAATATCACCTAAAAAATACAGTCAAGCAGTGGCAGGAGCAGGGGTATTTTACAGGGGGTTGGTTTGTTTATAAAGGTGGACACTGGACAACATAGGCTTCAAGACCAAATGTCCTCAGCCCCTACATGGTTGAGACTGCCGTCACAAAAGTTGGAATTACAGATGCCCTAGACTGAAAAGCATATTTTCTTTTAGTAAACAAATCACAGCACCAAATTACACTGGACCATGCCTGCTTTCACTTTTTCACTATTTGAGGACTTCTTGTCTGACATCAATTGAAGTTGCTCTTCTCCTCCCATCCCCCACCCCCTGCCCTTCCAAATGGTGCCCAGGGCATGTGACATGCCTTTCATACCTTAGTCATACCAATGTTGTAGTATTAGCTATTAAAGCTGAAACTTGAAGCATGTTAGGAATTTTACCAAGTGCTATGCCCCATAAAATCTTTTATTCATTATAATAAACGGATGCAACTTTAAATGTTGAATCAACTCACAGTGTGATAGAGATATGGTCCCCAAGACAAAAGTGAATCTGGAAAATAAGGAAATTAAACAACACATATGGTAACCTAAGTGCTTAGTGAAATGATATCACATTTACATTCATTAGATCCATTAAAGATAAATCACTTAATTACTCAAATATCAGTCCGTTCACCACACTGATACGAATCTAATAACCAGACATGACAGAAATTCTCTCAAAACAAAAACATCAGAAGCCACTTCCATCAGTTTATGTTATGAGTTCTGCTCCCCTTATTTGCACTTGAGAGTCAGCATGTGTTGTCCAGTTTACTGATAAAAAACATACTGAGGAACCCACCGAATGCAAAGAGAACAAGTTGGAAAAAGTGTGAGAAGTTTAGAAGAATAAAGGTTTCCTAATATAAGCCAGACAGCTAACTTGTGTTCATTTTCAAACAAACTGACCTCACTGATCTACCAAACTAAGGAACAAGGAACAAAATGGTGTTTAAGTTTTGATAATAACAAAAAAAAAATACCAGGAACTTTTCAAGGATACAAAAGGACTTGACAGGATATTAAAAGATGATTGACACTACAATGCTACAATGTCTACTGGCATCAGTCTGGGGGATATTATCACACAACATAATGGACAATTGCAAAATGGTAGCACACATATATCAGAACTACTACTAAGTACTGCAAAAACATTTTCATCACAAAAACAACTTCTAATTTAAAGAAATATATATAGCATTGTATTTTGAAGTTTCATATCAAAAAGCCTATTTGGCCCATGTGGTAACAAAGGCAGCTTCATTTTGATTATATTTTAATTTTTTAAGAATTTTTTAATTGATGCAGGTTTCTAAATTCCAGTTAAGACTGTGTTTGGTTTAGAACTAAAAGTAAAGTTTGCATGCTTCTGCACTGTATTTGAACATTGAAGGACATGTTCTTAAACCTACCAATAGGGGAGATCCATGAATCACCAAGAGCACATCCTTTGAAGTTAGACTTGATCTCTCCATCGCTGATTGCCTGAAAACAAAATGAGAACCTTAAAATCTGTCTGTTTCAAAAATGTCACAAATGTTTTATTCCAAACACTTATCATTGTCAATTCAATGACAAAACCATGTTCTAATCCAAGTAGGACTGTTTGTTAAATAAATCTCTTACAGGGGTGGCAATATGTTAAAATTATTGGGGGGGGGGGGGTATCTGCTTGAGTAAACACTTTGCGCCTCTGGCTAGGAGTACAGGGGGACCTCCATGGGTACCCTGTTGGGGCCCATGGGTGAAAAGCCAAGCGACTTGGTGTATTCTAGAGGACACTGATCACACAGTTTTGATCTAAAGTTCTCCCCTAGCTGACATTTATAGGCTAACATCACAATTATTCGCATCAAAAATGTGTGCAACAACATTTATTTTTCTACATACCTCTAAATATTGGGGGGACATTTGATATTATGTCCCCCCACTAAAATATTGAGGGGGGACATATTTCCCTGTTCCCCTTCCCCCACCCCCTTCTTCCCGTGATCGCCGCCCATGATCTCTTAATTATAAAAGTTGTCATGCATTTGCAAATATTGTGTTTAGACTGATTTGATATTTGGTATTTGGTATTTTCTTCTATCAAATATCATGAACAAGGCTTTGCTAATTTTTTCGTTATAAATGAACAAGGTGGAATATCATGTTGATTACAAAACTTCCAACTAGAACAGCAATGCTGTTGTGTAGCCCACACAATTTCTCTTGTCTGTTAAAAACAGAAACTCAAAGAACCAAATTTTTCTCATTTATTCATCAACTCCCACAAAACCTCCTTACCTTACAAAGGTAAAAGGTAAGAGAAGAGCATAATATTAAATGAACTCAAAACCCAACTGAAAAATCACGAGCATGTTTAGGCATGTAAACACTGCAACTGACACCGTTTGATAACAGATCTACAAATATCACTACATATTTTCTAAAATCAAGAAGGCCTGTAAAGGTTACATACTTTAATTAGCAGCAAGACTGAAATTAAACTGATGTTATTGTTCAAGTTTGCAAAATACATTTAGTTGCACCTACAACTCCAGAAGCAAACACTGCATAGGTTTGCACTCAATCAAAACAAACCACAGACTCAAAAAGCTGCTACTGGGGTTGAACTCAAAACAGTTAGTGTTGTTATTACCTGACTTGACCATCTCAATTGATCCTGGAAAAATGGGTCACATCCCCACAAACCATTTTCCTTTCTTGTAAGCCAAACTGACCACAGAGTTGCTTCAAATTTTGTTATCATGAATCAAGAAGAAGCTGCTCAATGCAGGAGTTCCCATGGAACTCCTTGATAATACAATTAGTTACCCTAAAGCATTGTGATTGCACAGGCCACTTGATGAACAAAGACTGATGTGTGTGAATGGATCAAATTTCAAAACAAACCTGCACAGGCAATTGTGAGATAGAAACTGAACACACAACCAAGTACACTGCTATAAGTGCAATGAATAAACAGCTACCTGTTCAGCAGGCACAGTGAACTCAGCCCTACAGAAGTTGACTAAAACTAAGTTCAACTTTTGTATATCAAAATGCAAATAGGCAAGTTTTAATGCTCTATCAACAAACAATCATGTACCAAAATTTCAGCTCAAAATATCCACACATCAAAAGGCTGAAAACTTTTGTTGAAAAGTTGACGGCATCTGCCCCATTTTATAACCTCACACATGTACTGTGTACAATGTGTGAGCTAATAACCACTACAGCATGAAGTTATCATTCAAATCCTTTACCATCAACTACGGCAAAATTCAACTTTTCATCATAATATCAATTTGCAGTCTAAATTGAAGGGAAAATGTAGTCTCAAAAACATAGATTAGCATACCCAATACTAGCAAATTTATGTATGGCTCTAATTTTTTTATTGCTGAGTTGATAAGTTATGCACAACAAATCATCCTTGGTTTGAAAAGTCATGTGAGACACTTGTAAAGAACATAACAGGAGGTTAGACAGATATTAGCGGATATTTCAAAATAAGTTTGTGGTAACTGCTATTGTCAATTAATGACACTGAGTGTAATTTTTGAGGAATCAGCCAAGCTAACCAGCTGCATCTTAAGACACTTACATTGATAGTTAAGTTATAAAATAGATACCTCACCTTGACCAATTTTTGGCTGAATGCAGATGTCATTTTGCCACCATATGACTCTGTAAAGATCCAAAGTGGGGTGTCCTGCCAGAAAAGTTCCATCAATTATCAATGCACATATATTCCCTTGAAAATTTTGGCATTTTTTCGAACCTATGCTGATGTGGATGTTAAACAAATGTCACTCCAACTTTGATGTCCTTCAAAAGAGTTTCAATAATTGCAATAAAAATACAAATTAATTTAATGATTGGAGAAACTTCATCACCGGAAGAATATACATGTCACAGAGTCAATATGGAGGAAGCTCAATTGAGGTAAGGCTAAAACAAATTTTTTTTAGGATAGAACTAAAATATTTTGTCTACTCTAATACAGTCATGCTAAGATGTTATGCTGTCTGAAATGGCACTCATCTGAGCAGAGAACACCATTTTAGTTCTCTGCTAAATTTTGAAGAAAAATCTAACAAGACTGTTTTGAAATTCTTGGTAGGAGACATGAGTCAGAAGAGGCATAGGCTCAAAGCTAGTGTAAGAGCTAGTTTAAGTAAATCTGAAGAAGTGTGGACTACACACCTAAAAATAACAAGAGTAGAGCTTACAAATATATGCATATTATATATATTTGAAAAAGCTGTTGAGAGTCTTCTACACATGCATGCCTCTCAAATATTTTTAGAAATTTAATGATAAATGCCAATTCTGAATATGTATACCATTGAAGATTGATCCTTCATTACTTCAACTCATGTACACATTTAGGCCATGCTGGCAACTGTTGGGTCCAACTTCTCATTTTAGAAGCTACAATAACTGGTTCTAATATCACTGATCCTAGAAACACAAGCTTGCCTATTTTCTTTAAATCTGCTAGCTGTAACAAAATTATTTAGAAAAGATTTTGGCTCGCTACCTTGGGGGACCCCATATACTCTATCTGGCGCCAGCATATGATCCCCCTTTACCCAAAGGTTTTGGGTTATCCAAAATAAATTTGGTCCTGACTTTACAAATAAGCAGGATTTTTACTGAAGTTCTCTTACAACTTCCTTACCTGGAAAGATGGCTGTCTTTTGTAAAAGGCTTTTAAAACACTCAACAGATCATCAGCAATTTGAGAAACATTTGTAGTGAAAGCATCATCTGTGTCTGCATAACTGTAACCAGCACCAACAGGATTGTCGATGAAAAGTAAGCTGGCCTTCTGAAGCTGAAATAAAAGTATGCCAAACAAGCAAAAACTTTCATGGTGGTCATTTATGCTTCAATGGACCTACAGATAGGTAGAGGCACCAAACTAAATAAATTGTAGTGCACTATCACGCTCATAAAAGTTCTCTGGGAAGAGTGACATGGTAAGACATTTAAACTCTTCCCCCCTCCCCCCTCCATAACTGCTGTTCATTTTGAGATTCTCCCTCCCCTCATAATGGTTCTTCATTTTGAGTCCCCTCCTCCCCCTTCCCCGTTATGCTGTTAACATGACAAGGAGACCTAACAGCAAAAAATAAATATCCCACCACAACACATATTACCTTTGTTAACCAACTTAATTGCATCTATTAAATAATACTTTATTGCTATACATAGAATATTTCAAATTTCCTCCACCAGGAAGCTACCAGTAGAAGTATCACTTCAATGTATTAGTTCAATTTACTAAAATACGCAGGCAATTTAAAACTGTACATGAATGATATTTCGGTTCTGTTTTTGTAGAAAACTCTTAGAGCTACAGATAACATTTAACTGGGTACTGATACTGCATTCACTCCAAATGTACAGCATGAAGCATCTTGTTCTTTACAATTACATTCATTTCAAGTAAAGGCTCAACACAAAAAACCCTTGTCATATCAAACTATAAACATATCTTCAGAGGAAACTGTTTTTTAAGTTGACAAAACAGTTACAAAATATTCTGCATATCACTGGTCAAAACATACAATAAGGCACTAGGCATGGACCAGAATATCTAGCACTTTCTGCTCATGATAGAAGACCAGTCCTAGCCCTCACCCGTCCTGCTTCTAGAGCATCTTATGGAACAAATAATCCAGGAAAGTTTGGTGAATGTCCTGAACGTCAACATTAATTTTGGTTTTAGACTTACTTTGTCAATACCAGAATGCAAGATGCACAAAGGTGTCAATTACTGCATTACATACAACTAAGGTGTTCAGAGTTTGATCTAGGGTGCTCCCAGATGACCTTTGACCATCCACACAAACAGTATTAAAGGTATCTCCACTCAATATAGAGCACCCACATGCCAAGTATACTGTATAGGGGATTCATCTAAGTTTTCCTTCTTGAGATATTGTGCGCATATGCTACAAGTCTCAAAAACAAACACACATGACATCACAAATGTGTATGTTTCTCTTGGCATCGAAGCAAAGAGCTGCAGGACACTGTAACCATTTTATATCTATGCAAAATGAAAGAGAAGCCCAGAAGTGACACTTACCCAGGTTGTGTTACGTGGATTCAGATTCACATCTAAGGGTCCTATCTCGGCAAAGTTTCCAAAACCAACTGAAGAACCTCCAGGGCCGCCCTGAAAAAATATTGAAAAAATGCTTTTTCATTATACCACATCAAAGAAACGTGATGCATAATGAATTAATAAGTAATGAAAAAACTGCATGAAGACAAAGACTATGTACCCTCTGCACATATGCTGAGAGTGGCAGCCTGGTAACTGAAACATGCAGATGTAATAGGAAAAATAGCTTAACCTGACCTTTTCCTGGTGACACCAGCATTAAGGGTATGGTTGTCTACTACTTACTTTGTAACACCAACTGAGACATCCAAACCCTTCAAGAGCTGAAGACTTCCCATGCACCAGGTAATTTACATCATACAGTGTTTAAGATACAAGTAAATGAGCATATCCATCTACTAGGTTTATGATGGAACAAAATTCTTCTGGAGGAGACAGGCCTTGACAAAACCACTCGCCAACTCGCCACTGGCAAGTAACCACTCATGGAAAACTTCACTTACAATAGCTACTACAGTTTGGCAAGTAGTTCTTAATCCTCTCCACAAAAGCACTGATGCTTATCCTTAAAACACACCAAGCTTCCTTACTTCCTGTGACTTAAAAGACTTAGGCCCATTTGCCCAACCTAACAAAATTGTAGTTTTCATTACTCTAAAGTGTAGTATTCAGTATTCTTGATACTTAGCCTAACCTACAATCCAACTAGACCACCGATGGTGGAAACTTCGACTAGTCCAGTGGATCCACAATTTCACAAAAGGTGTGGGGGGGGGGGGGGAGAAGGTAACTCCATGAGGCCAAATTTCACAAGAGTGAAATGTGATTGGAAGTGCTAGGAATGGTTTTGCATAATTTCTACTTTTCACAGTAGGCTGAGCTATTTAGTTAAGAAGATCAGCACTTGTGTATATTGTAATTTTGTGTAGCTTGATGACCATGTATGTATCAGTAACTTAGATGTGGATGTTTGATACCACTCACCGACTGCAAAGGTGAGTTTGAAATTTTTTCAAGGCTTTCAGGTGTGGGAGGAGGGCGGTATAGAAGATCCAAATGGATTATTATACTTCAGTGGCATCTAGGATGAACCATAAGCAATGCCCACTGTATAACAATAGTGTAAAGTACAGCACCTGCAGCCAAATGATCAAAGGAGGATTGGATGATGGATCAGCAGTTGTAAAATAAAGCCACCAGAACATGTGAGCACCAGGACGAACATCCACATACGACCAGTCCTCCTGTGGGGCACATAGTCCACCACCAAATAATGCTGCTGCAAGAGAATGAGATGAAAATAAATGGTTACAATTTACTAACATGCAAAATGGAAACAGATATGTTTTATCAGTTTTTATTTTGCACAGTTTTCTTACTGTACAACAATACTTGAAACTTGAGACTACACTACTTGATAACAAATCTAGCAGAAACACATTTTAATCAGTTTCAAGCTCAGCTTCAGAGACGTTTGTTAGAAATGTATGTCAGTGTTCTGCCTATAATAAAATTCTGTTCACCCATTACCACAAAATTCTGAAAAATGTTGACATCAAAAGTAGACTGCATGGTCCTTGTTTTTACCTACAGGTTAATACTGATTTCTGTATGATAAGTTTTCAAACAAGTGTTTGAACCAGGCAGCTGGATTGCGTGATTTCCACGCTGGTCTCAATACTCCTGCAAGTTTTAAAATTGCATGCAGGAACTGCTGGAAAAAAGTTGACTTTAATGTTGCAACTTATTGAGATCCGACCTTTTTGAACCACAATCCCCCCAAATGTTTTGGAAGGGGAAATGCCGCCTCCAAATTATGAGACCCAGTGCCAACACTGAAGGTGACATTGATCAAAAATAATATTAGTGTTCACATAGTTCAAAAAGTTTACTGAACAAAACCCATAACATAAATGACAAGTCAAACAATTTCACATGTGCCTTCTTATCCTATCTAATGCACTTAATGATGTAATCTTGTTTAGTTGGTTAACATCAAATTGATAGCAACATAGCCACCAAGGATACATACAATGTTCATAGCAGTGTTGTAGACAAATCCTCAACATACCAGACCAAGACTGATATTTACCATGTGAGACCGAGATTTCCCCTTCTGACAACAAGACCAAGCTTCTGAGACCAAAACCTTGAGGTTCTGAGACTGAGACAAAGACCTTTTCAAACCGAAATTCTGATCAACTTTCAGCAGAACCAGGTATACAGTACATTAGAGTAAATGTCAGCAACCTATTGGTAACATCCCATGTTTGGACCGTAAAGAATAATCAGAGGGTCATGAGATCATTGAAACAAGGAAAAATTTGTAACCAATTTTCCTTTTGCAACTGGACAGAACAGACATCAAATGAACATCAACAAAAATTTAGAAACAATCCAAGCGAGCAGGGATGCAGTTAGGAGTCCCAACGGCCAAAATTCCATTTATTTTGTACCAAAGACTTATTTAGTACTGAAAGTTCTCATTTTTGTCTTTTTCAGGCATTATTTTTCTCTGAAATCCTTATTTTTCACATTCATTGCTGCAATGAAGATGTGGAAAATTTCAGTCTCCTGATTTTGAATCCTAAGGCCCCTCAAACCTAAAAAATCACATTAAGTCACCCAATTATAATTTTGGCACAATTTTCTAGCAGAAGCTAATTCGGGATTTTACGAAAGAGGGAGGGGCTTACATAACTGCAAAGCTCAAACTTTCCCAGCAGATGGCCGGGGTGGGAAGAGAGACTTGCCTCCCCCAGGTTGAGATTAAGCGCTGTTGGATATGATTCCCTAACAAATCATGTGGTAATGAAGGTACATCTTGCAATTTAGAGTACCTGAATACTGCACTTCTTTCTAATGTTGCCAAATTCTAGGGGACTTTAACTGACAGGCTCTTTTCTTGGACAGCCAACTTTTGCTTTGGTTTCTACAAAAATATCTTAAACCAGAATGCAAAAATGCATTGAGGTTTCGATGATACATGTTCTATTCCAAATAATGCCATGACGTCCCATATCTTTCAGTCACTGGTCAAGTGCTATCTTAACACGTTGGAAAAATAGTTTTAGGTTCATATTTGATCTTGGGAATTCTTGGGAAAATATGCATTTTGACTTCTGGTGAACCCATGAGACAATCTTGGGAATTCTTAAAATTTTGCTTTTTTTGACCCCTGTGACCCCAGATGACCTTTGACCTCCACCAAAAACGAAAGCATTCATATTTTCACTACAACGCATCCACATAATGAGTATGAAATCTATCCAAGCTTCCTACCTGGCCAGGCGCGGATCCAGAAATTTGGAGGGGGGGGGGGGCCCAAGATGGAAAATCTCATGTGCACCGAAGGTGCACCATGAGCGCGTAGCGCGAGTTCCTACGCGTGGGGTCCAGGGGCCCGCGTTAGGGCCCCTGGCGGGGTCCAGGGGCGGAGCCCCGGTGGGGGTCCAGGGGGCGAAGCCCCCGGAAGCTCTCGCAATATTGCATTTTAAGAGCACAGAAAACGACCTCCAGTTCTTACGTCAGTGAGATTTTATACCTTTTCATGTTTCATGGAATTTGATGTGTATGGCTCAGTATAAGTTACTATATGTACCTGCAGAAGTTACGGAGAATATAAGTTATCTTAAAACTTACACGCCAACATTATGAGCCCTTGTAGGTAACTTAAGATGATTTTTGCCATAATGAGTGTTTGATTTTCGTTATACGGCATTCGGGTTTAGGACGTTAGATGAAACAGTTGCGCGCGAAGCGTGCCGAAAATTTGAATTTACATTTAAAACCATTGCTATATGCCAACGGTGTCAATTCCCTTAACTGCTTAATGTACGTATATCAATTAGAAGGTGGGTTCGATACTAAGTTTTCAGTTGTCATAAGAAGAGGAGGGTGAAAAAATGGATATCAGTTGCTTTACATCCTTACAATGTTGGCTCCTCTGAAATCACGTTTATGCACACGAATAATCGGCTTATGGTAGAATCCCACCGATGAGTAATGCGAACACGTTTGGGACCTTATTGATAGTAAAAGGAGCAATTCAAGGCTAAAAGTACGCAGATCAAGCAAAAATCAAGAAATATTGAGAAGACTTTACAAAAATCGTGAAAGATTTCAAATGATTTTTGGTAAAAAGTGATAAGAATAAATCTATCACTCAATAAAAACGTACCTCTCTCCGTAAGCGTAAACAATTGCGCGCGAAGCGCGCCGAAAATTTTCGGTATAGAGCCTCCCGGGAGCTCTGCATTAATTGTACACTGAAAAAGGGGACCAACAGGACTCTCACAACCTGACATCCATATGGGAGGAGATATGATATATCACCTTCTTTTTAGGTATAGCAAGAGGGTTGGTGGACGGGTAAAATTCGTTTCAGAAAGATTTTCGCCGTTATTGAACGTCGCGGTAAAATGTTTGGAAAATAAGCAACGGCAATTACGTACTTTCAATCTTTCAAATCATGTGCTAGACTAGATTAGTCAAAGATCCCATAATGATGAGAGCCCTACAGAGAAGGAGATTTCTTTTTTACAAAAATGTTTGCATTGGAATAATTTCTTGCGTCATAGCTTTGTCAATGGTATATGAAATCGGGTGTAAACCCTGTCGTATGCGCGCGAAGCGCGCCAAAATTTTGAGTAAAATATTAGTCCATGACAAAACTTGCATTCAGAACCTGCATCGGACACTTTCACTTTCCCACCAACCTATGCTATTCAGAAACGAATCTTCTGACTGAGAATTCTTAAAAAGCACTTTTGCTCCTTTGTTCCTCCGTGAATAGTTACCGAAAGCTATTGATAATAAGGACAACTCTGACACAAGGCTTGACGCTAGCGGAGCGTGCGAAAATTTGGAATTTGTCAAGAATTTCCAAAACTTATGATAGTTTGAGAACAGTTTGTGAAAGAAAATGGTTAGAAAAATAAACCAATCATCAAAAATACATCTCACCCTACACCCTCCACAGAAATCTGTAGCTTAAACGACTTTTGGGACCATTTTAAAAATTTTCAAGAATCGATGGGGGAGGGGGACACACGTCACCCACTGCCCACTGTGCCGACGCCACTGTCTGTAGCTTAAAAGCCTTTTAAGCTCATTTTAAAACTTTTCAGACAGTTTCGAAATCGAACAGGGTATGCACGCCGCTACTTCGCCTGCAACGGCTGGTGCCACTGTGCACAATATCACGTCACCTGAAAGCTTGTCTTCTGTAGATTACAAAAAATTTCACTCTTTAACACAAAATTGTTACTACATTTCAGTGCAGCTAGCCGGGCCTGTACTGCATATGTCATGATGTTTACATATTTAGATCTTAAGTCAAGGATCATTACTCAGCTGTTCACCTGTTTTCGAACATTGTAGCTCTCCTTTCGTCGCCAACCACTTTGAAAGATATCTAAAGAGATAATCTAGCTATATAGCTCCACCCAACCCCTACAGAAATATATACTTTGAATACATTCTTAGACGTGTTTTATTTCAATATTCTTCTGAAAGATTACCATCAGGCTCTCTCTATTAAGGTTTCTTGTCCCTCGTAAGAGCATCTCCCTAAAATGTGAAACGCTAGATCTGCTTCTGATAACACACTTAAGAAAGAGATAAATGTGACAGTTATAATGGGATACTATTTGTTAAAGCTAGGTCAGGGCTTGCACTCTTGATGTCATTTCTGAAATTTGGTCATCACCAGAAAAGGTAAAGAACCCTGTAGAAGATTCTCATGGTACGTTTTATAGAGAGAAGTGAGTCGTTCAAAGTCCAAATTCATTGATAAAAGGGCTTTCAAAAGGATTGATTTGAATAAGTTTTGTAGCTGAAGCCACCCAGCAGAATCTTTTTTAGAAGCAGACTGGGCTGTCTTCTTCCATACCTGCCAACTCTAGCAGTTTCATGTGAGACTTCTGTCTTTTTTGGAATCATCTTATGTCATTCATTCAACTCTCATTGTTTACAATACGTTTGACACCTTTACATATCTTTATAATTTCTGATATTCCTCACTTGCTATCAGTGTGAGGTCCTACAGTTTGATTTCTCTTCAAGTTAAATTGATATTTATTATTCTTTCAAAATTCTTAGCAGTTCAGGAATGTAAATATGTATCTTTTACATCTAGATTTATCATAAAGCTAAAGTCACTAGGCTAAAACTCTCTCAATATTTATTCAGGATCGTGCTCACTTTAACATCAGCCTAACAATTATCGGTAGTTTCCAGGTTTGAGGCACCAATTTCCAGGTCGTTTTTATTGATTCCTTGCTGAAGGCAGGCAAGGAATCTATGCGATGGTGATGTCGGTGTATGTGTGTGTGTGTATGTATATGTGTGTGTATGTGTGTGTGTGACAACATCTCGTTAGCACTCTAGTTTTTGAAGGGAAAGGGAGAGACACTTCAAAGTTGGTTTGTGGGTAAAGCATGTAAAGATCTCAGCTGGGAATGGTTTTGGTGTGGTTCAAAGATAATCTGAGGTCACCGGGGATCAAACTCTGAAAACTTTGTTATCATGATATCTCAAGGCAGAAAGCTTGGATAAATTTCATACTTAGGATGTAGATGCCTTACGGTAAGAGAAAGACACGTAACATTTTTTGGTGGAGGTCAAAGGTCATGTGGGGTCACCACGGGTCAAACTTTGAAATCCTTCTTAACACAATATCTCAAGATAGAAAGCTTGGATAAATTTCATACATGGTATGTAGATGCATTATTGTGAGACAAAGAACTCTATTATTTCTGGTGGAGGTCAAAGGTCATTTGGGGTCACCAGTGGTCAAACTCTAAAAACCTTGTTATCATGATATCTCAGGGTAGGAATCTTGGATAAATTTCATACTTAGTATGTAGGCTACATGCATTATGGTGAAACAAAAAACCTGGTTTTGGTGGGAGTTAAAGGTCATCTGGGGTCAAACTCTGAAAACCTCTTTAACACGATATCTCAAGGTAGGAAGCTGGGATAAATTTTATACTTGGTGTGTAGATGCATTATGGTAAGACAAAGAACCTGATTGTCTTTGGTGGTGTTCAGAGGTCATCTGGGGTCACACTTGGTCAAACCCTGAAAACTTCTTTTACACACTCCAATTTTTGAACAGATTTCATGAGATACTCTTTTTTGTGTGGTTCAAAGATGGATTTGCACATAGTAGGTTTACAGGTGTTATGTTTACTCCAAACATACTATATATTTTCTGCCTTTCACTCATCCCTATGATCTTATTGCTTTTGATATAAACATTTTGAACAGTTCCATTTACAGTTACTTGGGTTATGTTATGATTTCACAGGTTTTAAGGCTCTAATTTATTTGTACCCCACACTTGGTTTGAGATGTAAAGATGTTGTGATTGATACAACATATTTCACTACAAGAACCAGAGGTAATAACAGTTCCCCTCTATGCCCACTGAGGATAAAACTGTCACAACTCACAAAGACAAGTAACCTGTAGACTGCAGTACTGCTGGCCTCTGACACCTAACTTGTTGGTGGTCTGTCAGAGTCAAAACCAGATTGATGTGTAATTGCTAAGTGCTGTGGACCAAGCATTATATATTTTTAATTAACAGGTGCAGAACATCCCTTGTATTGATACTGTGCAAAACTTGTATAAGTTATATGATGGTAATACAGTATTCTACAAGGTATCAGTCAATGTGGCTCAAACTGATCTTTTTAGTGTTTTTAACAGACAGACCATGTCATTGTAAACAGATTAGGAGAAGCTGCTTGACCAATGACCTTTACAAGTGGCAAAAGAGAGCCCACTTTGCTGTCCTTTGTCTGAGGAGACTGTCAAAGATATGATTGATTGACAGCCCTATGATTTTAGGTAGGTGACAGGAAAGTGGAGAGAACTGAAGTCCCCAAAGAATAATTACCATCAATAGTGGTACACAGCTCTCCTTGAAATGATGTGTCCATGTAATTGGTGCTGGCATGGTAACAGCAAGGATTCACCACAGCAAGGAATTGCCTGATTTATATGAATATACAGTCTCCTTATTCTTGTGAAGGATAGGAGTGGCAAACTTCACAAGTTAATGTGTAAGTTCAATGTGCAAAGAATTCAGTTGGGATTGCTTTTAAGAGATGTCAGAGGTCATTTATGGTCACCAGCTGGCAAGGTATAAAATCTTTTGTAACCACATTATCTCAATAAGGGGTGTATAAAGAAACTTAATATGTCATACATTTACTGTATTAATTATACAAGTCTACAATGATGTCCTCATTGATTGCAAGGAAGATTTAAACCTATGCACTCATATCTTCCCCATCTCTCAACTTGGCAAGGAATCACTATGCCTCTTGGCATTCTTGTTTCTTTTATTTTAAAAGATCTGAAGAAGGTTCTCTTTGATAGACAACTTCTGGTCACTCCTTCCATTTGTAATTCTTTCCTCATTTTAAAACAAATTTCTTCACTTCACAGGATTTAGGAAATACTAACTGTGTGTATGCAAAACACTGCCATGAATTCATGGTTGTGATACACCCTGCAAGTGTTGTTTGCCTACATGTGAGTTTGTCTGTGTAAAGGTTAATATGACAAAAGCAGTACTGATAAGTTTGGGCTAAGTGAACAGTTTTGAAAGCATATAAAACATCTATTCATGTTGAAGTTATATAAAACATCATAACTCTTATTTAACTTGTTTACAGAATTCTTGACACCGGTGTTTATATTACTCTATGTAACCATAACCATGACATCTGTGTCTTATCTGCGATATTCTCTGTGTTGCTGAAATTGGAATTATTTTCTTTTCCCTGGAATGTATCCTCATTTTCAGTTCTTATTTTGTGCAGAAGAGCTACAGTAGGCGGATGATTTATATTAGAGATTTTAAGTAACCTGACACAGTGAAGCATGCACAGCCAGGACCTCTAAGATTTTATCTGTTGAATCAAAATGCCCTATATTTGAACATCTGAGTCATTTCTAGGTACATGACATGCATGCCTAGTGCCCATATGCAAGCACGCAGTGCACAGCCTATACAGCAGAGGGTCATCTTTGGGCCCCACATGTTTCACATTAACTGTACCAAAAGATAGACCTGTTCCTCTGTGATAAATAAAAGTGGAGATATAATGTTTATTAACTTTTTGATCTCCAGTTATCATCTAGACCAGCTAGTGAGATAGAAAAATTAAAATGAAGCTCATAGGCTTGTGCAATATAAAACACCAATAACTTTCATTACTGAAAAGTGCTAAAGTTTGACAGCAAATTGTCCCCACATATAAAATGCTGCCCAAATATGACTATAATCATGATAGCAATTCTTTATGTATGAACACTTCTGTAAAATTAACTTTATATTCTAGATAGCATTGATCTCTTCCTTTGATAAAGTAAGCAACCTGTCATCTATGCATCTGTTTTGGGTAGTTTATGGTCTTGAATTGAATTTTGATGGTAATGTTATGTTAAAAGTCACACAAAAATGAAAAGTGAAGCTGGAATCCACAAAGACAGAGAGAATAGTATGACTGCTGCATGAATGAATGATTACCAGCATAGCAAGTCAGTGATACCAAGATCACACTTGTATCTGATTGTGAAAATGGTTAATTTTCGGCTTTAGGTTTTGCTAATGTTACAATTTGCAGTGCTTTCAAACTTATAAGCATAACATTAGCACTCAGTAAATGCATTCCACTAGAAAAATACTGAAAGTATTCACACCCTTTCATGGTCAATTCATAGCATCTACCTGTCTGAAGCAAACATAATAGTAAGGGTGGCAAATATCCATGATATGTCATCTCACGTGATTAGGTATGGTTTGCTGTCAAGAATATGTAACGTCTGCAACATAGTAACATTAGCACACACTGTTTCAAAAATTTTTATCTGAACCATTATCAAACACATCATATTTATGCCTTTTTTCTCAGAAATCTTGCTACTGCTGAACTTGAAAGGCAAGTGAAAATACAAATTTGTTTCCTATGCAAACTAGGGTATGCCTAATGTTTGACACCCTGTGTTTATGTAACTAATGTTTCTATTGACAGCACTGTAATGGGAACTTAACACTAACCCAGTTAAATTTCATTTGAACGAAGGAAATGCACAAGGAGTTATCTCCTTTTTATTTTTTATTGAAAATTGGAGCCTAATAAATCAAACTTAGGGAGCTTTAATGATTACTGGAAAATTTTATTTTTTCTCCTTTGTGGGACCAAATTGGAACAGTTATTGTGAAACATGTCGTCGCAGCCCTTGAAGCTCAGGGGATGTATAGAAATCCTCTAAAAGGGGATGAAAACTCTCAGTTTGCCAGACAGTTGCAAAACATGTCATGCTTGAAGCAGGGCAAGCTTGAGAGAGGAAGAGTGGTACTGCAGTACCACATCGCCCTCTAGTAGTGGAAGGGCGCCATGAAGGTGCTAAAGAATTATGTCAGATGGTGCTTGCCGGCAAGATGGGAATTTTATGCATGTTTTGCATGATAAGAAGCCACTGTCAAGACTCCATTACTAACCTGATATAACAAGTTAAACATGTTAGTAACAAACATGTGAAATGAGCTCATGAACTTTTCCAGTGTTTTGTGTACAAGTTACAGAAAATACTCACTCACTGGTTAGAAAAATTGGGGGATATGACCACGCACTTTGCACAAAAATAAGAAGTCTCCTGGTTAAATATTTCTGGAGCAAACCAGACCTGTGCCAAATCTCAGGGAACATAGGCTAAATTTGCCTGGCACCTGCTTAAGGTAAGGCATAATCAGAACCAGACATATTAGAGATATAGCAGTGGCCTTGCTTATATTAGAATGACCTCTTCTAGAGCAAAGGTTTAGATATGATCAAGGTGTAAATTATACAGCCTGACACACCCTCCTGCATCATTCAAAGAACAGTTATTGTACATGAAAGGTGCATACCTCATCACATACAATTGGTATCATTTAAAAACATTACCTAAAAATCTGCATAGTTTGGTCTCTGTTTTTGTGATTTTGGTGCTTATACAGTATCTCTTGTGCAGTCAGGGTTGAAATTATTTGTCCTTTTTATTTGAGTGAAGGAAAACATTGCACTTCCCATGGGTGGGACAACTTCCTCCTAGACAATGCCCATCCAGATAATTTCCCCTGAAAAAACTCCACCAGGACAATCTGCCCCTGGACAATTCTTACCCAGACAATTTTCCCCTAGACTTTTCCCACCCATGACAATTACCCCTTATGCAACTTCCTCCACCAAAAAATTTGGAATTGTCCTGGGCAGGAATTGTTTGAGGGAAAATTGTTCAGAATGGGTATTGTCTATGCAGAAATTGTCAAAGGGAGTTTTCCAGGGGACATTTGTTGTGGTGAATGGACTGACTTTGAATCCCAGTGCTTATCACTTCGTAAAAAATGTGATGTTGTGCCCTTTCAGGGTCAACGGTTGTTACATGTCTGCCTTTTGCCTAAAGATCTTTGACCTATCTGTTCTTTTCAGCCAAGACGGATGAGAGATATATCCACGGCAAACTTTCATGTATGAGGCCGTGCAGTTACTTTACATTCACTTTGAAGAAGTAACTCCTTTTAAGGGCAGTTCAGTGTTTAGCCTTTATATATGGAGTACCGTCCACATTACTTTCTCAATGGAATACCATTAAATAATGGCCAATAATGATTAATCTGTTGAAGTAATCCAGTTTTGTATGTACCATAAACCTCTCAGCAGATGACATTATTTCTAATCCATCTTATCCTTCTCATATTCTTCAGATTTACAGAAATACATTTCATGCCACTCATTGCATGTATAAAGAGGCTGGAGTGAGGACATTCTACAAAGGTCTGCTTCCAACTTTGATACAAGTCTATCCATATGCTGGGTTCCAGTTTGCCTTCTATGCTTTCCTCAATAAAATATGGAGAAGTTTCTTTAAACAAACCACCAGTGAGAGAAGTAGGTCTAACCTTTAATAATAGAATCTTATGTATCACATTCACAAGGTATGCAGTTTTTAAAAGTTCAAAAAAAAATTTGGTCTTGCATCCAGCTATGGTAGGATGACTAAGTTGACATTAAATTGAAGACATATTGTCTTCAGTATCAGTCTAAACCAGTGGATCTTAAACTTTTTGAGGGTGAGGGCTAAATGGAGAGACTGTAGATTTTATTGAGCAATATGCCCTACTCAGGGCAAAATAAAAAAAATTTGATGCTGTGGTTGGTCTTCGGGGGATTACATACTTAATTCGTACCCATTAAGGCTCCCAGATGAAAATGAAGTTTCCCTGACATGGCCCCTGAACCTCCCCCACATGGTGCCACCCATCTACAATTCTGCATCAAGCATGCGTGAGTCACCATTATGATCATTTTGATGTTTATCATGGGTCAGTTTAAGGTACAGGAGAAACATCTGGCATTCCAAACTAAGTAGGTTGCCGACGCAAACTGCACTCTGAAATGGATGGAGTCACAAGAGTTCTGCACTGATCCTTCGTTAGTGGCCAGTATACGATAAAGGTCTTGATCAGTTATTCTCAAACGTGGTCAAATACAGAAGTGGTCTGCTGAATTTGATGGCCACATTCCCAGAAGTCGAAAAAAGCTTTGATTGAATGGTTATATTTCATCTTACAGAGCTATGAAAGGAGCAAGTCCATATAAACTTTCGCAAACACATTTTTAGTACCGAAATATAAATTTGCAGAAATTTTAATTCCAGTAAACAATGAACAGCGTTCAATATAATATGTTTTTCAGGCACCTCACATTGCAATTAAATTTCTGGGATATAACTCTGCTACAAGCTTTGTCACTACAAATACAACCACTCTGCAGTGCACTACAGTTCATAAATACATGCCACTGTGTGCAAAATATGATTGTCATCAACAAGGCAAACAAAATTAGTCTTGGCTAGATATGACTGAACAAGGAATATACCACACAGCCTGTTACGTAAACAACCTAGCCCCCCTTCAAGAGAGCAAACTGGAAAGGAGTGAAGTAGTGACTTTATATTACATTATTTAATTTTCTTCTCTGCTACGTTTTGTTCTTGAATGTCGAATATGATTTTCCTCACAACCTAAAATCAATTCATGGGCCGCACTGGTAGGGCCCGGGGTGCTGCATGCTGCCCCAAAGGCCACATTTGAGAATCACTGGTTTAAACATTACACGCTAAAGTAAACACTCAGTGAACACCCATAGTGGCTTAAAATTACAGGTTAATAAAATGCATTGATAAATTCAAGATACAGTAAACTTCACAAACATATTGACCTGCCTAAACTGAGCAAATGTAATGGTAGAACATCTTGTTAGCTTATTTGTGTCCCCTTGAAAAGTTATATGACTATCAGGTTAAGTGTATAGGGACTCTGGCTTGACATTTCTTTTTGGGAAGTTTGTTACATAAAACTTGAGCATTAAAAATATTGTCACATGATTAATAAGAACCATACATCATAGTGTTCCAGGACATTCACATTGTATAGCTTCTGTAATCCTGGTGAAAGGTAAAGACTAAGTGATATGAATTTATTGAAACCTTAATTCAGTTTTGCATTGTGGTGAAGTGGTTGATTGTTAGATGCCAGAGAAAAAAGTTAAAAGGTTATGCTGTACCTTTAATAAAAGGAAACATGGATTTTGTGTCCGTAATATTGCCATGTTAAAGTGGTCCATTTGAACAATAAAGGTACAGAAAAAAATGAGGTAGTACTCCTCCCAAAAGCTTTTTTATGTTCATAAAGATAATGTTTAAAAGTATGAAATTCTAAAATGCTGAGAAGGGGCTAGTATTCAACTTAACCACACCTTTTTTGAACAACCAGTGATGAAATTGCACTAAGTAATGCATATTCAGTAGTCAAAACAGGTGATAGCAGATGCCACATTGTAAAGAGCAGCTCTTCACAACATGTACCACCTGGTATATGGTATCCTTAAAGTGGACCTCACAGATAACAGAAGTCAGAGACTCAGAAATTCTCAGTGGTTACACCTTTATGTTCTGACACACATAACCCATATACTCTCACCCTTACTTAATGAAAGTAAACCATTAATTAACTTAAATAACGTAAGAAGTGCAAACTTTTATGGCATGTCTAGCAAGTATTCATCTTGCCTTGCTGTCTTATTATTACATGTCAGCTTGAGCAGATTATTTTTCCCGTGCCCAGTACAATTTCTACCATCACCTATCCTCTTAAACCACAAGCAGTAGAGAATCTGCCGGAGAAAGCCTGTTACAGTTTTGACTGGAAAGGATAGCTCAAAGTACCAACTGCTGAAAGGGAAAAGTGAATGGAAGAAGAAACGGGAAGAGGGAAGGGCATTTAAACGTAACTTGGATAATACAGGGTGAAGTTAAACATTCTCCGCTGTCTTTAAAATGCTTTATTTAGGCACACTTCATGCACACCCATCGTAGATAGTTCCACCATTACCAGATCCTTCTTGACAGCTTGAGTAGAAAGATTGTTGCAATGTAACTCCTCTGCCAGCATCCACCTCTCCCAACCAAAATATCCTTGCACCATCAAATTCACTGGCCATTGGTACGAATGTAATTACAAAAAATAATAGCCAAATTCCAATCTGGGGTCTGTTTGGAGCGAACTTTACCATGTGCAGATAGTACGATGATTCACATCCCCAGGAGAGCATTGCCATCTGAATCATTGTGTCATTTCAACTTGAACCCCCCCCCCCCCATGATAAAATTCTGTAGCTACAGGCCTTTCAAGATAAATGCCATGCTCTTTCTTTGAGTGTCACATACCTGAACCTGGCCGGTGTAATGTTCGCCGGAAAACCATTTCCCCTGACAAGTAACTTTATATATACAACTGCAAACAAGTCCTTTGAATCATCAAATTGACTGGCTTAACGTAAGACTTAGGCCAGCAAGAGGTATGGTAAACTTATCATTTCTGTGGTCTATTTAGTATGCATTCTGTGGTCTATTTAGTATGCATCCAGTTTATTTTGGCAGTAGTTAAAATTGTGATTCTACTGCTCAGAAGTTTAAAAATACCCAAAGCTTTGGGGGGCTTTTCACCATGGGCACTTTCTAGGGAATTGCCTTTCAACCCCGATAACATAAGAAAATGGTCAAATTATCGTTTCTGTGGTCTATTTAGTACGCATTCTGTGGTCTATTTAGTACGTATCCAGTTTCTTTTGGCAATAGTTAAATTTGACATTCTAATGATCAGAAGTTTAAAAATACCCTAAAGCTTCGGGGGGCTTTTTGCCATGGGCACTTTTTAGGGAATTGCCTTTCAACCCTGATAACATAAGAAAATGGTCGAATTATCATTTCTGTGGTCTGTTTAGTGAGCATCCAGTGTCCTTTAGAAGTAGTTAAAATGCTTCACTCTAATGCTCACAATTTCGTAAGTACCCCAGAGCTTCCAGGGATTTCTCCTTTTGGAGCTCACTGGGGCATTGCCCCTGGACCCTGCTAGGGTCTGAAACCCCAGGTTTCAGAATAAATCTCTGCCAGTATCAGGGGGAAACATTGTGCTCAAATTTGCACAGTAGTTTTTGAAATTTATTGATTTGGGTAGGTAACATAAAGAGGGTTGGAAAGAAGAATTACCAGGAAAGGTAACTGTAAAGTGGCCTTCAGTTGACAGATATGGGCTTATCTACAACAAAGGGGTATAAAAGTGTTACAAAGATGGTGAAAATTGAAGTCCTCTAAGAACAAATATTTGTTGTGTTATTTTGTTTGATTGGTAGTCTCAATTTTTTCCTGAGAGCTGGAAGATAGTTCTTTTCACCTATCACTACGTATGTAACGGGACAGACTTGGAAACTCTCTGGTTCAGAAATTTTTAAGGAGGACAACATGTATAAATAAACACTGTATTTAGAAGAATTTTAAACAACAAACACATTTTCACTGAAATTGCATTACCAGTAGTGAAATATGGACTAGTAGGGAGATTTATGGTCACGTTGGTAACGAGGACAGACATATCTGTCCTCGTTACCAACATAACCAAAGTATGTTCAAGAAAATTAAGCACTTGAAACATGTGAATGCATTGTAACATAAGTTTTGCTCTTTCCTGAAGTGTCAACTGATGATATGTGAAACATTTATCAATTTCCAATGTCCCCATGTGCCTACATTATAATACTGACAAGGACATGGTTACGTTAGTAACATCTGGACGGACATCACCTTGAACGCTCTCATATCCTTGTTGTAAGCAAAAAGATGGAGGAAAGCACACAAACCCAGTAATTAATATGGCCTTCTGCAAACAGATGCAGTTTCATCAAATTCTCTCTGGACACATAGTTTGTGTCCTATAGGCCTGTTAACATGATAGTAACATACGTAACCATCAGGGGACAGACATGTTACACGCGTAACATGTGCTCTGCAATCAGCTATGATGCATTTACCTTGGATTATTTCGTTTGTGGTACTTCACATGATCAAGCTTAAGTGTTACATCATAATCTTAGATCTAGCAATGTTTTCTTTCAGTTAAAATATCAACTATTAATATTTAATATCCAGAGGATGGAAAAATCTCAGAATGTTACTTCAAATTGCTGATTAAATTTTGCAATGTTTATGCACCTAAAAATATTTATCATTTACCATTCATTTTGTACATTACATATATGAATGAAGACAAAGAATTTGCATTAGTCACATGTGCAAAGGTCCCATTCATATCATAAATTTATACCACTTCCTATGTAACACTTATAGGTGGAAAAAGAGGGCAAAAAACCCCCAAATTCTCCCCAAAACAACCTTTATGTAGGTTGGACATTGATAAAATTGTCTTTATTATCTCTCTGTAGTCCTCCAAGTATGGTGAACTATAAAATCACCAAACCATACTGACATCTTTCAAAATATCATCAAAGCAAAACACATGCTGAATATATCCCTTTATTGTAGACAAACCCATATTTGTTAGGGCACCAGGGCCAAGCAAGAGGGCAATCAAGGCCCAAACTTGGAAACTAGACAATACCATTTAGAAATAATACCAGAGGGCATCAAGACTATTATGGAGTATGCTGTTGGTAATTTTTAATGGGCATCAATGCAAACTAAGGGTCCCAAAGGCCCTGCCATCCAGTACCTCTTGCTGTTTCAAGCCCTGCATAAATCAGTGAAAACCCTCCAGTTTCTTCATGTCACTTGAAACATTTAGATCAGCTGAGATAACCTCTTTTATTTCTTTCTCATCTGTTTTATCTTTCAGGTATGATGAAGTCATTAGTCTGCGGTTGTCTTTCAGGCATTGGTGCTAAAACACTGGTCTATCCTCTTGACCTCGCTAAGAAGCGGCTGCAAGTCCAAGGGTTTGAAGAAGCTAGAATGCAGTTCGGGAGAGTGCAATTCTATGACGGTCTCAGTAGCTGTTTGAGGACAGTGCTAAGAGAGGAAGGGATATTTGCATTATTCAAAGGACTAAGAGCCAGTATTGTAAAGGCAGGATTAAGCACAGCACTTACATTTACATTTTATGAATCAGCTTTGCATCTGCTTGCCAACCACCACAGCAGCAGTCGCTAATGAGAGAGAAATAAGGAGATTTCTACTAAAATGAAAATTTATGCAAAGCAAGTATTATTTTACACCACTGGCCTTTTTCAAGAATGGATTTATACCTTTCCGTCCAGTACAGGTTTTGCATGAGAAGTACAGCTGTATGTAGAGAGTTAGAGTTAGATGAGGTTTTATGGCTCAGTTTCTAACCAATTGGTTTAAGTCGGGCCGGCTACGGCCTTTTTTCCAGTTGTGGCTCACTGGCTTGTTTTCCCTACTCCATTGCTTATGCTGAGCACCAAGCACAATGGCAGTAGGTTCCATTTTTAAAGTCTTTGGTATGACCCGGCCAGGAGTCGAACCCCAGACCCTCTGGCTGCAAGTCGGATGCTCTAACCACTTGACCATGCAGTTGGTCTACAGCTATATATAAGTTCATTGTTCTTGGTCATGGTCCATGTAATCAGAGGTCAGAGTAAAATGAAACCATTAGTTGTTGAGGACATTTGCTGTGGTAAATGTTATTTTGTGTAAATCTTGCTCCCATTCTACATTGTTAGGGTAGAGACTACAAAGAAAAAAACACATTTTCTGCTGGGCATGAGAATTTTAATGTTACTCATGACTATTTGCTTACATTTAAACGTGCTTATAAATTTTCTGATTGCCAAAACACAACACAGCTTACATCATGAATCCCTTCTTGTGCTTCTGAAACTTCCCAGTTTTGCAGTTTTCCGGTAAAGTTTCAATGATTATGACATTAACCCCAAACTGGAGAAAAAGGTTGTTAAAAGTGTAGCTTCCTGGAAAAACAAACATTTACCCAGTTATATGTTTTAGTTATTTTTACATCCATATCACCCATTTTTTTATAATCTTTCAATGTAGTTTGAACTCTCCAAACTTTTACTGCTGATGCTGTACACCTTGATGGAAACTGGGCTCATTATATAGGAATCTTCCATAGTTACTGTGGCTTTTATGAATCATTACCATGTAGAAGGTGGCATACACCTTACTTGACTATTTATCATCTCTGAATCCATTCTGCTCCCTTGAGAAACCACACAAATAATTGATGGTTCTATTAAATTAATACACCAATCTTCATGCAGAAAAGTGTGAAAATATGATTGCTTTGGATATAATCTAAAATGGTAACACTCTTAAAATAAGTAAACTTTTACCCAGGCATGTATCTCAGAGAAGGGGAGATTCATAGCTACATCGTCCTTGTGGCTGCCAAAGCTTGCAGTTTTGCCTGAGTCCAGTTTTCTGCATAAAGGAACATCAGAGGCTTCCAACCCTTTCTAACAAATCTACTTGATATCCTTTTGCACTTTGAGAAGATTAATTTGATGCTTTTCTGTTTGCCCAATATCCCTATGGTCTACACATGTCGTTGACCAATAAGAGATGACTTAAGTAACTTGAAGGTAGAGTTTGAATTTGCCCTCGTTTCATGTCTATCAAATAAGTTGACCAGGCAGTGATTTTGTAGGTTTGTTTCCATAAATGAATTTGAGAAGATGGAATTCTGCCTGGAAGCAGGATTGTGCATATTTAAAACTCAAATTTCTCTAATCAGTCAGATCTCATATTTTGTTGGAGTATTCATTAATTCATTAAGTATCACATTACAATGCAAGCAGGTGATTTCAAGACAGTGCACAATTTCAAGATAGTTTTCTGTCAGGACAATGCAAAGTGAACTTTTCTCGTATTTAAAATATTCAAGTGGACAACTAGCTTCATCAAGTTATAAATGTGTGTTAATCTTGTTAATATAATATTTATGAGATATTTATATTATATGAAGGGACAGGTGGCTGGAGATTTCAGTCAACAAACTTTTTGTAGAATTTTGTCAATTGAACAAAAATGGGTTGAAAATTGTTGTAAGAATCTCACCTTAAGTCTTTGAATAACTTCTATCTTTCAAACAATTAATGTTTTTCGACATTTCGTCTCATAGGTAGCTGTTTAGTTTAACTCTAGGTCTTCAGGGCCGTATTTCATAAAAGTTAGGAATATTCCTATCTTGGACTTAGGAAGAATTCATTCCTATCTTCATGCTGAAGATTTTCCTAGGCTTAGGAATGATCTTTGGTAGATTTAGAAATGTTTTTAATTGATTTGGCAGGAAATTTACAAATAAAAATAATGTCACTTTTGATTTATCCCTAAATATTTGAAGAAAAGAAGAATGATTTCGGACGAATCGTTCCTAAGCATTTTAGGAACTTTAATTTTTGGAATATTCCTAACTTTCCTGAAATGGAGCCCTGGTCAGGGAGCCTTCCCCAGGTCAACTCTGTTAAGTAGATTGTGGATGAACCCCTGTGAGATCGTCTTCTCTTTCACAGAATAATCATGCAGGTGTGCACTTATTGTTGCAAGTCCAACCCCGGGACTCATTTCATGTCCTCATCTGGCACACAGGAGTGTATTTCCACTCTTAAGTTATACTTCCCTTTCAGTGCTGGGAAGGATGAAGAATCTTGCAGTTGCATAGATGAAAGAGTGGAAATAAATACATCAAAGTGGGTGAAATGACTCATTGTTAGAGCCCAACCCGTGTTGTAAGATCATTAAGTATGTTGAGACATCGAATGGTACTTCAAAGCACTTGAACATGGGTGGAAGTTTTGAATACACATACATGCTTTAGACCCCAACTTCTTTTTCACAAGGGCACTGTGCTGAAACGATGGATGTCGTACACCAACAAATGTGCGACAATATGTTTTGTTTTGCAAGATTGAATTTCATATTTTCTTTGATCATTCTTGATTGCATTCCAGTTGCTGTGAAAATGCGTTCAAAATTTCCAGGTCAGCTCATCCCTTTGATCAAATTTATTTAGATGTATTTTAATGTGAAGAGTATGAGATATAGTAAGTTTATTGTGAGCCTTTATATTTGCCAGCTTTTACTCACAATACTTTTTACAAGGTTGGCAATTTTGAATTTTTTGGCTTTATTTCGTCATGCTTTCTAATATCCTCCCTGTGCATGTTTCACCCCCACTTTGTGGAGATGCCCCCTTCAAGACCCCTTTACCCCCACCCTCTAGTTTTCTTTAACTGCACAAATCTCCGCTACTGGTGTGCCATTTAGTCTCAAAATTTTCAACCTTAGGCAACTCATATAAGTGTAAATCAAAACTGCTTCGAGGTTACATCTCACATCGCGGTAGAAAGTTTTTTAATAGCAAAGAAGAATCGAAGATCTTCTCAGGACTTTTTTCATTGCCATGAAGTCCCTACAAACTACAGGTGTAATGATGCATGGTTACTTCATGTTTGAGAATAGCACGAAGCCTTGAAGGTAATTTTTGTATTATAATGAAGAAGGAAACTAGCTCTTTCTTTGCATAATGATGAAGGGCAATTTCTGGACAGAGAAATAAAGGAAATACATTTCAAAATTCGAAGCAACGAATTTCTTTTTTGAACTTGTTTAAAGTATACTTTTGGAATTTATGTCGGAAGGTTTCCTTGAACTCATTAAGAACTTAAAAAGAAGTTGCCACCAGTCATTCGCCAGCCTTTTTTGTCGACGTTATTGGTCCATTCTCTTATCTTTTCAGAGCGAGTTGCTTTTGTACAAATTTTAAAACCTGGAGGTATGTTTGGTCATATTTTAATGACGATTTATGTGCATTTTTATATTAACTTTTTTGGTGTGAAGAGCAAATGTCTATTTTGCAGGATATTGCAAAAGACTGAAAGTATTGGTACTAGGGGTCTTCTTCTTTTTAAAGGTCTGTGGACATGTAAATGTGAAGAATATTTAAAACGTTAAAAATAGTCACAATTCCCATCAAAATCCATCAAATATTCACTATTTTACAAGACCATTACTGTTTTTGCATTTACATCATGAACAAATATGAGACAATATTTTCGCTAACTTGAACAGACGGCAGGTTGAAATCCAGCAGTAGAAGTATCCAAAGCTAACCATCCTAGATCATAATACAACATAGAGACAACATTCAGAGTGCGGCATCGACGTAGTCGGCGACATATACAGTGACAAAACAGAAAAATCACTCACACACAAAGATGTAGCAGGTACGTTAACACAAAATACAAACACTGACACATGTAATCCTCAACCTGACACAAACAATAACAGGATGTACATAGTGATGGCCACTTTTGTCTGGGAACATAGGCTCATGGGGGTCAATATTTCTGGGGGGTCAGGGATAATTTTTGCCCAAATTAAGAATTTTGGACCAAGTTGCCCGAATTCTGATACCGGTGTGTCGGTTGCAAAAGGGCATAATTTATGTTCTTGGCTGTCTGAGTCATTTGCCCGAATGCATCCACTATTTTTGCCCGAATTTGGAGTGCATCAGGCCCCGGCCCGTTCTCTACCTCTTACGCTTATGTCTGGAAATATGTCTAGATCACGATTCACATGATATACATCCATAATGTTACAAATAGTAACATAGTTTTGTAAACTTTTAGAAAGTGTCATTTATCTTTTGTGTGTTGTGGTATATACCCTAGTCGTTAATGCATGAGAACCTTCAACCTCACCAAAAAATAATAGGCGTCTTTCTCGAAGTTATATGACAAATCTGTATACCACGTACGTATGGAAGTGCCCATCATTGCTATCTTGAAATATCCCAAGGGGGACTAAAAAGGGTATAAGCAGATGCCCCAAGCTTATTTTGAAACAGCAGATAAATCTCACAAATATTCCGACTCTTATTTCCCCTCAAGTACCTTTCATGACGCTTCAAAACATAAATAGCCTATTGCATATTCAAGGTAAACCGGTAAACCAACATGAGGTATTGGCCTCCTTAAAACTACTAAAAACCTCTTTCCCCTTCTCTATTACACCAATTGCCTCAAGGCTGCGTGGACGTTGCCATTGCCGTCCAGATCATGACACGTGATACAGCTTGTTGGAAAGAGATAACCAATTGGCTCGGCGATGGAGATAGCCTTGGGCGTTAGAAAGTGACATATAATCCTACCCTAATACGAATGTCCAAGTTTAGGGGTTCGGAAATCTAACATTTTTAACGGATTCAATACGGCATGAATGAGTTACTCTACGTGAATTTCACAGTTCAGTGAGAAAAGCATTTTCTCATGAATCTCATGAGCCATTCACCAAAAAATAATAGGCGTCTTTCTCGTTATATGACAAATCTGTATACCACGTATGAAAGTGCCCATCATTCTTGTCTTGAAATATCCCAATGGGGACTAAGAAGGGTGTAAGCAGTTGCCCCAAGCTTATTTTGAAACAGCAGCTAAATTTCACAAACATCCCGGCTCTTACTTCCCCTCAAGTACCTTTCATGATGCTTCAAAACATAAATATTGCATATTCAAGGTAAACCGGTAAACCAATGAGTTACTCTACGTAAATTTCAGTTCAGTGAGTGATTCTCAAGAGCCATTCATGAAATAGGATACCCGGGTACATCTAAATTGTATGACTGTATTTTCCCCTTAAGGCCGTCTCTGCAGGGCTCTGAATGGGTTTGTCGTACTCTAACACAGACCAGGGAGTTCGGATAACAACTCCCTGAATGGAACAACTATCGTTTTGCCGAACAGCTACTTAGAGTTACTTAGAGAAACTTGAATGATAATAATTTATCAGAGAGTTTAGAATCTCGCTGTAGTTTCACACTTTCATTTCGACCGAGCGCCCTTAAATTGATACTGGTTTTAACGCTGGTTTTACTACACGTTTCGTTTCATATTCATTTAACCATAGACCACCTTTTCCGAATAATGATTACAAAGGATTATGGAATGAAGTTTTGGTATGCGTCGTTTTTGTCAATGACATTTTACTGTGGGCAAAAACGTCGCACACCAAAATTCTATCCCATACTCCTTTGTAATTACTGTTTGGAAAAGAGTCTATCGCTTAATTTACACTATATGTGCGATGACTGCATAATTAGTGCATGTGTTGTTGGGTGCTTTTTGTACTATACCTTAGTTCATCTCCAGATTTCATCAGAAGATCACATTATAAACAATACATTACCTACGTTACCTTTTTTATATCTGCTCTTAGGCTTTGGAATGTTTTACCCTTTCATATTCGTGCTTTACCCACTTTTGATCAGTTTAAATCACATCTTAAATCTCATCTTTTTATCAAGTACTTTAATAATAGTTAATTCCTTCGTGTTTAAGTTGTCCTTGATTCTTCATTCTTTTTTGTTTTATTTTTATTTTCTTTTGTTTTGATTGTCTGTTTTGATTTTACCCTTTAGTAGCTTTTGTTTTTCTGTTGCATTTTACTTGGGTAAAGCGCTTTGAGATATTCTTTTATGTAGAGCGCTATATTGTTGTTGTTGTTGTTGTTGCTGTTGTTACATCGATCCTGACGAGTACTTGCACTTAGCTCGTACGTATTCGGCCAATCACAGCAGCTCAAGTGTATCACTATGTGCAGGACTGTACTTATGGGGCATCAAAATATGCCCCGACGTTATCTAAGAGGAGCGCCAACATGAGTTGTCGCGGAGCGTACCGAGAAAATTTTGACAGAAATTACCTTCCAGACTGCAGGAAATGGCACTTCCTAGATATTTTATGTTGCATTTAAAGGTCAAGAGCAGTCGCCCCAAACTTATTTTGAAGCAACAGCTAAATCTCACAATTTTCTTCTTATTTCTCTTCAAAGTATCTTTCATAATATTTTAGGACTTCAATATTTCATATTCAAGGTAAACCAATCAGTTACTTCTAGTAAATTTCACATTTGAGGAGAAAAAATATTGTCACATGACTCTAAAGAGCCAATCATGAAACAGGACAGTCTACTACACTACTGACTGCATTTCCCCTTTAAACATTGCACTGGATTTGATATCTCATGTTTTAAAATTTACAAGAGAGAAAATTTTATGCTGTAAATTACATTTGTGAGAGAATAATTTAGATTTCAAATTGCTTTTTATGAGCTCTGTTTTTGAGTGTTTATTTCAAAGGCGCAGGAAGCTGCATTTCTCGACTAGGTGGGGGCTGAAAGTTGTTACGAAACTCCTGGGTGAGGGGTGTAAGGGGAGGGGATACCTTTTTTAATATTTGAGGGTCCTTAGACGCAATTTGGTGTAACATTTGCAAGATGACCAACTTTATTCAATCTCTTTTCTTCAGTTCAAACAACTTAATGAATGAATAGTTTGTTTCATAAATTAAAGAGGTCAAACACTTGTAAGCTATACAACTATCAATTGTCAAACTGTTAGAAGCAAATGTACAATGACGTATCGTTGACACTGACAATGCTCAGAACATATGATAATAGACCGAAAGAAAAACACATTAAACACAGGAAACAATTGTCTTTCCAAAATGAAGACATTACCCCAGATAAACCCGGAATGTCGGTGTAAATTGTGCATATTCGCATCGATGGCAGTTTGCACCGGAGCAAATCCTTCCTTGTCACCTTGTGCAAGTATAATGTCCTGGGGAGGGGTCTAAGGGGAGGGGAGAAATTTTTGTTCATTTACGATGGCTTTGATGCAAAATGGTGCTACTTTTGACAAAAATTGGAAAACTCACAATTTAGCAAATTCTCATTTTTAGTTGACTGCAAAGGAAGGCGGTTGTCTAAGTGGAGGGTTAAAAACTCCTCTCCTCGAAAAATTCTTGTTTAACTAAGGTGGCTTAGATGCAAAATGGTCGTATCTTTGGCAATCTTCCAATTAATTACATGCTTAGAAATAGAAACTATTATTTTTGGTGATATTTTGGCTGTGGCATGGTACTCGTTATAAAAAAAATGTGTAACGACAAATACATGCAACGAATGTCACCTTGTACAATTGTATGCCACTCATGATTTAGATTACTCTAAGATTCTCTATTGATGCAGGGTCAATGCAGAGGTCGGAGATGTACTGTTTTTGGACAGTACTTTGTTCAGAATGATGTATTACTGCCCAGCAATGGTTAAAAGATATGGATATGAAGTGTGTGCCGTGACGAATGCTCGCGAAGCGGGCCGAAATTTTGCATTAGAAATCATTTCCCTAACAAAAGTTGCGTGCAGACTTTGCACTGAGGCGCTTAAAATTCTTAGCAAAATGCATCCGCCAATTAGAGGGCGAGTCTTCTCTCTAGTAATTCGCAGTGTTGTATCCGAGGCCGGCTCATCCGAGACCGAGACATGACCATCCGAGACCTGCTAACCGTTTGTATTCACGTTAGAAGTCTGGTAGTGCTACAGTCCTTCCCTTGTATGTACAGTACATATACCGGTACGTACGTTATAGTCGACGTGGGTCAAACTAAAGTCCAGATATATATATATATATATATATATATATATATATATATACATACATACATATATATATATACATACATATATATATATATATATACATATATATATATACATATATAACAAATAATAAAACACATTCCAAAGATGACATAATAAGAGCACAGATACGATAAAAACAGCGTATATTTCGGACACTCCTGTGTCCTTCCTCAGCGCAAAATGGCAAGTGAAAAATTACAGCATTTTTGAAACTTAACGGTAAAACAAGTACATACCAAAACAAATGATAGACAAGCAGGTTTAGTTGACCTTGGCAGCTTGGGGAGGGTTATTAATTACAAAGGGGAAGTCACTTAAGATGCCAAGGTCCTTGTTCAGGCCCCTAATATGAGTTGACAGTTTAACGACCCACTTGCTCTCAGATTTGAGGCGTTCGTTGACAGATTGGTAATTTGAACCGAGCAAAATACACTTTAGATTTGAAATGGAATGATTCGGTTCACCACAGAAATGTTTAGCAACGGGGAAATAAACAGATTTATCCTGAATAGTCTTCTTATGGTTATTGAATCTAAATCTGAATTTATTGCTTGTCTGCCCGACATACTTGCCTTTGTCGCATATATTACAAAAGAGTAAGTAAACCACATTGGGCGTATCGAAGTCAAGGGGAGGACGAACAATGCACTTTGTGCCGGGAGGGGTAAATTCTTTGTCTGTAATAATAAAATGACAGACCTGACACCTCAGTTTGCTACATTTTGCGTTGCCTATGTTACGGGCACCAAGCAGTCGGGAAGATGTGAGTAATGTTTTGAGACTGGGGGGCTGACGTCTGGCAGTTAAAGGGGGGTCATTGAATAACTCAATAACTGAGTTATTTCAAATCTAAAGTGTATTTTGCTCGGTTCAAATTACCAATCTGTCAACGAACGCCTCAAATCTGAGAGCAAGTGGGTCGTTAAACTGTCAACTCATATTAGGGGCCTGAACAAGGACCTTGGCATCTTAAGTGACTTCCCCTTTGTAATTAATAACCCTCCCCAAGCTGCCAAGGTCAACTAAACCTGCTTGTCTATCATTTGTTTTGGTATGTACTTGTTTTACCGTTAAGTTTCAAAAATGCTGTAATTTTTCACTTGCCATTTTGCGCTGAGGAAGGACACAGGAGTGTCCGAAATATACGCTGTTTTTATCGTATCTGTGCTCTTATTATGTCATCTTTGGAATGTGTTTTATTATTTGTTATATTACATGGAGTATACGTGGATATTTCTCATATATATATATATATAGGTCGAAGAGTAATTGGTTAATACATTCGATCTTGAATTGAAACCAATCCTAGATAGAGCGTAGCCCTTATCAAAGAAGGAAAGGCCTAGAACCACCAGCCAATGCAGCTCTCCCTGAAGGGATGGTGGTTCTAGGCACGGCCGCGAAAGCCGTTGACCGCACGAGTTCAAGTTCCAGTGCTGCTTAGTTTTCCTCTCTGGTGCTTTTCTTTCAACCTTTCCTTCTTTGATAAGGGCTACGCTCTATCTATGCAGATAGCGAGGACGCAACAAGCTTTCCCCATCTGAGGGTGCAGGCCAAGGGGCCCCATCAGGTCGGTGGTGGTCTAGGGGAAACCCAGGTAAGGAACTTCGGCCAAGCCCCCGGAAGGTATGGAGTTTGTACAAAATTCTTAGGCAATAGAATGTTCATCCAGTATATTTAATTGGCATTGAATGTGCAAGGCTACCCGGACCAGGAGCATCACAATATGATCAATTGTCTTTTTATTTATATATGATATAACAATGGAAGAAAAATACTGGAAAACCGCTTATTTTGAAACCAGCGTTATTTTTCTTCACTTTCAATTGCAAAAATTCAACAAGTTTTAGCGTTTAATTCATTCTTCGGAGGGACAGTTCTACGCCCCCCGAATCTATCGGAATAAGTACAGTAATCTCTGAATTTCGCACTGTAATAGATAGACCTACACGTGTGATAATGCAATTCTGTTTAATGCTATGTAGCCTCACACGCAAAGCATACGTTACCACCAGAAGTAAAGGATTCGGCACCTTGGTAAAGTCAAAGGGAACAGTATGCATGTTATGTTGTGCATAGTAGGGTCTTAGTAATGTACTGGTTGTGTTTCGTAGCAGTTAAACAGAAATATCCGGTAAGTGGTATGGCAGAATAAACGTTCGGCACCTTGGGCTAAAAGATTATTATCAATTACTTTTCAAGTGATTCTGAATTTGCATTTATGAATTGCCTTGCGGGCCGGGTAAAATTCTCGGGGCCACATACGGCCCGCGGGCCGGAGGTTCCCACCCCAGAGCGTGCACAGTACTGTACATAAGGTCGAACGTTTCAGCCAATCACAGTTGGTGTTACGTACGCGATTGTATGGACTGCCCTTACTCAAAATCCATATATGGCCCAGATATGGGATTTCATATCTGGGCCAGATATGGAATTCATATCTGGCTTGTACAAGAATTGGGCAGATATAACTTGATATAATATAAAGGCCATATATGGCCATATATGGCCCAGGTAAAGTTTCACTTTTATATGGCCCAGATATGCCCCATATATGGCTACTCCATTTCTGGCCCATATATGGAAAATCCATATATGCCACATATAAAGAGATTTATATCTGGCCCATATCTGTGCCATATATGACCCATATAAAACTTTATATGGCTCACTCTTTATATGGCCCATATCTGGCCCATATATGGAAATTTATATCTGGCCCATATCTGCACCAGATATGGAATTTATAAAAACCATATATGGCCAGATAAAGTTCTATCTGGATCAAGCCTTTATATGGCACAGATCTGCTCTAGTTATGAATCATAGATAGGACTTATAGTCCACAATCCTCATGGAGACTTTGAACACCAGAAAACAATGTTTAAGTGCTCCATGAATTAGAATTTAATGTAAGTATTAGGTTGAATTGACTTAAGTAAATAAATTCAACTTATTTCATAACAGTGAACAGAAAAATGCCTTGAAATTTCCTATTTTATGTAATCACAGTGAAATGGGCTTCTTATTTTAAACTTAATTACGTATTTGACTCTAAATTTTGGTTACTGCGTGGTGCATATTTTACTTTCAACTTCCTAAATCATGAAAAATGTAGGTTTAGATACAAGCTCCGCCCAAATATGCAAATTATTTGCCTAAGTTCACTTAGTACACTGCGGTATTAACAGAAGTGTAGCCACTAAATAACTGCAATGTCTGGGAAGGTGATGCTATATCCAAAACATGCCTTAGTTTGTAACAAGCATAATCCAAGAATCAAATCAAATAAATAATAAAACAAACTAACAAAATGCTCATTTGCATATCTAGCATATCAAGTTATATCTGGCTTTATATGGCCATATCAAACTTTATATACATATCTGGATCACGGTTATATCAAGTTATATCTGGCTTTATATGGCCATATCAAACTTAATATGCATATCTGGGTTATGTTTTAATCAAGTTATATCTGGCTTTATATGGCCATATCAAACTTTATATACATATCTGGATCACCATTTTATCAAGTTATATCTGGCTTTATATGGCCATATCAAACTTTATATACATATCTGGATCACGATTATATCAAGTTATATCTGGCTTTATATGGCCATATCAAACTTTATATACATATCTGGATCATGATTATATCAAGTTATATCTGGCTTTATATGGCCATATCAAACTTAATATACATATCTGGATCACAGTTTTATCAAGTTATATCTGGCTTTATATGGCCATATCAAACTTTATATACATATCAGGATCACGATCATATCAAGTTTTATCTGGCTTTATATGGCCATATCAAACTTAATATGCATATCTGGGTTATGTTTTAATCAAGTTATATCTGGCTTTATATGGCCATATCAAACTTTATATACATATCTGGATCACGATTATATCAAGTTATATCTGGCTTTATATGGCCATATCAAACTTTATATACATATCTGGATCATGATTATATCAAGTTATATCTGGCTTTATATGGCCATATCAAACTTTATATACATATCTGGATCACGATTATATCAAGTTATATCTGGCTTTATATGGCCATATCAAACTTTATATACATATCAGGATCACGATTATATCAAGTTTTATTTGGCTTTATATGGCCATATCAAACTTAATATGCATATCTGGGTTATGTTTTAATCAAGTTATATCTGGCTTTATATGGCCATATCAAACTTTATATACATATCTGGATCACCATTTTATCAAGTTATATCTGGCTTTATATGGCCATATCAAACTTTATATACATATCTGGATCACAGTTTTATCAAGTTATATCTGGCTTTATATGGCCATATCAAACTTAATATACATATCTGGATCACGATTATATCAAGTTATATCTGGCTTTATATGGCCATATCAAACTTTATATGCATATCTGGGTTGTGTTTTAATCAAGTTATATATGGCTTTATATGGCCATATAAAGTCTTTAATCAACCAGATATTTCCAGATATAAAGCCAGATATGGATTTTGAGTAAGGGTGGGAAGTCCAAATGTCATTCACAGGAAAGCTGAAGTATCTTGTAACGAAATTTACTACATTTTCCGATCTTTAGTCCATTTGTTTTCTAAAGGTGGTAACTAATTTTTATTTTGTCATATTTTTATGACAAAGTTTTAAACTTGAGTTATAAGTGTATGGTTTATGAATGAACACGCCTGTCAAAAACTTGACCAATGGAAAATCAAGGGGCCGTGGAAGCGCATTCACAGGCGGACATCTTTAGTATCTGCATGTGACTCAAAAATCGTGAAGAAAATTTGGTGACGAACGATCCAAGATAACAAAGATGAATGATATATAGACAACAATATTACTGTCAAGGTACCATCAATCTGAAAACTTCCCTTTACCTGTACAAAGAAATGTAATGTGTGGTCATTGTGACTATTTGTAATGATTAAGAAACAGGACCAAATGTGACCCCGTCACAGCAGGGAGCTGCCTCTAGTGGCAGCTCCCTGGTCAGAGTTACTTTTTCCCAGAGTTATAACTAGTTACTTGTTCCGTATTTCGAATGTAATTCATCCCCGGTTCAATTACACAAAATGTAACTCGTTACAGTAACGGTGTAGTCATAACTCCTTAGGGCCTGCCTACTCTGTAAGTTTCATGTAAATTTAAAAACCTTGGAAATTAGACTATTAGCCTAACAGCCTAATGTTTTAATGACTCGTAAATTTTGTAGAACAATGGAACAATTTTTGGAACAATGTGTTAACTACTTCTATTAAGTTGCATGTAGCCTGTACATCCAACAATTTCCCTCGACAAGGCTGTGCGTTACGTCACATGGTCAAGAAACATTACACTCCACTGTGAAGATATGTTTAAAGTGATACCCGAGTTGACTGCCTATTTCCCTCTCAGGCTCAGCAGCCAACATTGCCCCCGAAAAAGATGCAGAGGAGGGAGAAACTTTGTCCTCCCACTCTAAAGAAAAAATGCTTAAGGGCAAATTTCCTTATGCCAGATAATTCCAATTCTCCCAACCTGTTTACTTCTATCCACTCCCAAAACTGTCTTAAGCACCTCCTTGTTCAGACACAAACCTAGTTTACTGACCAAGGCCACATCCTGGTGAGCAAACAAGGCCCTAATGTGTAATTCGCAGGCACGTAGCCACGGAGGGGGGGGGGGGCAGAGCGCACGTGCCCCGCAAATGTTTCAATAAAAGGTCTTGCACTGAAGGAGGAGAAATTTATTACGAGACCAGCCTTTTTGGAATAAAAATGTTTTGTTATGTATTGAACTGGCAGTAACTGCTTTCAGAAAAAGCATCTTGCAATTGCACCAGAGCAGGGGCGGCTATGGGGGGGGGTGGTGGATGTATCCCCCACCAAAGTGGGTGGGTGGGATATGTGAAGTGTATCCCCACAATAAATTTAGACGAGGGCATTGTTTTTCTCAAACATTTTGTGTGGGCTCGATGTATTCCGAGATTCTGCAGGTTTGGTTCGAAATTTCTCCAACAATTTTCTGCCCGCTTCGCTCAATTTAGGGATAGTTTAGTCTTCCGCTGTAGCATGAATTCATACAGCAAATAGAGAACCCCTACCAATTAACCATAACATACGTAGCCAACACAGTTTCCGTAAAAGTTGGGAAATGGGACATTCATCCTCAGTTTCATAGTTGTTCTATTCTATTTGTTCCATGGTACGTATCTTAGAGATTTGATCGTCTCGCGTTAATAGACGATGGATACGATATAATGCAAGTTAGCTCCGATAGCGTCATCCTCCCGGACTGTTGAACTCTTTCTTTCCTCTGTGACTGCAGATCCTTCTCTTAATCCAACAAGTATAAATTTAGTGAGACTAAAAACGATATGTGAGGTATATATTGTGCCAACTATGCTATGCAGGCCTGTAGCCAGACGGACACGATAATGAAGGGGTGATATATCTTGGGGTGGGGGTATTATTTATGGGGGAGAGCTATACCTAAATGGAAATTTTACTTTCTATGGGGGGAGGGGAATTTTCTAGCATGAAGGGGCCCTGCTACGAGCTAGCCTATTATGTAGTTTCGTGACATTCTTCCTTTCTCCACCTCTCGGTCGCTTTCCTTGCCCAGACCCGACGTGACAAATTCGTGCGAAATCCAAGAAAGGGTAGCTCTCCTTAACGGGCCACCGTTAAAGAAATCTTGGCCATATGACATCATCCATGACCTAGAGGATAGACATAGTACGTAACCAATATTTTCTCGGGTAGCAGCGTCTTGCCTTGCAGCGTTATTGAGGTAGCATACACTGTTTGTTATCCATGCATGCAAAGAGCCAGAGAAATTCTAGGCTCTAGCGAAAGCTTAAAATATCTTTAGTAAAGGGCAGCACATAAAAGCCAGGGCCGGATTAGCGTTGTGTGGGGCCCCCGGCACTTTCTATAGCGAGTTTAACCTCCTTCCCCCTCGCCCACCCGCTTACACAAAATTAATAACACTCAAAAGATTAAATTTTAGCTTTTAACCGCTAATAACTAATAGTTGCTTTTACACATTGTACAGTGATACATGACAGTTATTATACATTATATGCCAGAGGCAGGGGGCCCCAAAAGCGCGGCCCCGGGCATATGCCGGTTCTGCCATGGGGTTAATCCGGCACTGATAAAAGCCAAAACTTTTCGCGCGCCTCGAGATGGTTAGTGTATGTTTTACTTTTCTGGCATTCACATCACTTCCTTCCTGTCTCGTAAGACGTTTTATAGTGCAAAAATGTGTCGCTTGTAACTCAAACATAGGGCACATGCAAACAAAATTTCGCTTTAGTCATCTCTTTTCCCTTGGCAAATGCCTATATATATTCAGTGGTTGTGCTACTTGGATTTTCCTCTTTCTCGTTTTTAAAGGGGAATTTTCATCATCCCAGACAGTTCCAATTCTTCCAACTATGCAACTTCTGCCAGAGGCGGCGCCACAGGGGTGGCAGGGCAGGCATTTGCCGCCCCTATGGCTTTTAGCTCAAAAAATAAAATCGTGTAAATAACGTTTTTAAGGCATACTTTTGTGGGGGTGGGAGTGACAGTACAAAAATATAACAAATGAAAGCACCATTTGGCATCTAAGCAACCTTAAATTAACAAAATTTTCTCAAAAAGGAGGTATCCATCTCCCCTTCGACCCCTCTCGCAGGACGGCGATTACTCACCCCACGTTTGCCACCCCTTTCAAAATACACTGGCGCCGCCCCTGCTTCTATAGCTACTCCCATAACTGTATGAAGCTCCTCCTGTGCAGGAATAAACCTGTTTTAAGGTCATGTCCTGGTGAACAGACAAGGCTATAAAATGTAATAAAAACACTCTCCGCCTTGTGTGGAATGTGAGCTTCTACAAATTTTCAAACTTTGATGTCAATCAAAGAGCAGTCACCAACTGAGAATTTTCATACCCCTACACTAAAAATATACTTTGGGTGAGTGAACCCTCACTTTACCCCACTAAACCTGGTAGTTATCCAAAATATGCAGCACTAGGTTAATCGTTTGTATTAGAAAAAACCGCGAATGCAATGTATTAAACTCTGTATAGCTGAAATGTCTTAAATTGTGCGTTTTTCAACGCGCTTCGCGAGCACCCGTTGTTGGTACTTTAGTTGTCGTTAGCTCATTCCAGAGGGCCAGAAATATCCACCACTTTCGAATACGGATTGCCGCCCAAGTACACGGGCATACGATAGGAAAAGCAGCCACTAACTTGAAAATAGTTTGGTATGGGCTGAGAAAAGAAGGAGCACAAACAAGTTGCTGGGATATAAGCAGTAGCCATATCTGAGTGAAGAACATTAGCATCATACATCTTTTAGATTACCTTGTTATTATAGCCTGCAAGCATTCTTTCATCCTCCAACCTCACAAATTAAAATATCCTCCCGTTATGAACTCCGAGGAAACGAGTGTCTTGGTAATCAGTAGGAAGCATACTCGGTATGAGATAAGCTGCTAGTAGTAAGAGTACGACGTGAGTGTAGTTGCACGGTCTGTTGTGGGTGAATACGGTAATGAGTACAGAAGTATGCCTGGGTCAGAGAGAAGGATTGGCGGATCCTATTTTCGTTTTTGTAAAACAAAACCTGAAAACAAAAGGAATGCAACAAGACTTGCTTAGCTGGGTGGACCTTTGAGGAAACGCAAGCAAAAGCCATTTAGTTTTTCTTTTTCTTTTTAACGTAACTCTTCGTTAAGCATCCTTCGTTCAGACTGTACATTATTACTAGATTGTCTATAGAATTGTCCGTCGGTCAACAACGACTAACCACAGGAATGTATACATTAGAGGGGTATTGTAGTCCAAGAATTCGTATCTCTTCTTCTAGTTCATAAAGCCTCAACGGGAAAGGCCGATAACTGCTCCTCTGATGGAACGCCAAGAATACAACGTGATGATGAAACGGTCAGCCGTCAGAGCTTTACTTGATTTATCCAGGGCCTTACAGCAGGGAGCTGTTATCCGAACAACGGATAAGGTAGCATACCCTCAATAATTCCTCCATTGACTTACACACTAATGTGAAAAAGTAAAGTGCCCTCTAAAACCTTGTAGAAGTTTTCGCCAGGTGCAAGCTACCCCTCACAAGAAAGCTGACAAGTTGACCATTCATGGCAAATTCAATTTACCTTACCATGACCGTGAAGATCTCCCAGAGGAGCTCAAAGCTCCCGTACCTTTTCCAAGAGCCTTTTTACTCAGTCAAAACCTAATATACAGCCGCCAGCTTCTAAGCCCATATAATCCCCCCCCCCCCAAATGGTTCAATTGACCCCTTTTGCCACCAGTAATACTTTATCTAGTCTGTGTTCATATCAAATGGACAAAAGACCCCACCCTGCTTGGTATGCATAGTCACAAAAGTTATCCCAATGTCTCTTATTGGCTTTATTTGTGAAGGGGAACAAATGGCGCATTAATATTGAGTTAAATGGGGGCGTGCTACCATAACAACTCCCTGCTTGCAGCTCTCTGATTTATCCGTCAAGAGTGGTTAGTTTTCTTGACCACTGTCACATGCTTCAGTTGGACTGGAGATGTGTATCTTTTCTATGGGCCCGTAGCTTGATTCCCTGACGTATTCCTCATGTTTACTGAAGGCCTACTCCAAATCCAGTGTCACCACAATTGTTGGGACATATGTACGCCCCCCGGATCCCCCCTTCGATCCGCGGATTCTTTAGGCCACTGGACAATATTCTCAGTGCACGTCTACTGATAGAAGGGAGGTCTCTCAAGCCTGTGGTCTAGATTGTGGACCTTGACCTTTACCTTCAGACTTCTGAACCGACGGATCAAATAAATGTGGTGTCCAGTACCGGGATGGGAGCCTGAAAATAACAACAAAATGAGGTCCTCGGGTACAGTATCTTTATATTCACATAACTTTTCTACAAAATATCAAAAATATTCAGTAGGCCTTTCTCTACAAACTCATTTTCCTTTAGACTTGACTTAAAGATATGACTGCCTTAAATTCTTTTTGCAAAGTCACCAACTGATTTCAGTTGTCTTTTCCAAATTATCCCATATCTGTCTAGTACACATCAGAACACAATCTAACATTTAACACAGTGTATGTTAATCAAAATAAATGTACAACGTTCACTGTAATTGGCAAGCATTGCTATGGCTGACAAAAAACAGTTTTAACCTGGTCAAATCGATTCGACTGACAGTGTACTAAGATTGCTACAATCAGACAAAATGCTCTCTTCAGCTAAAGTAATGTAGGATCAGTGTGATCAGAAACCATAATCAGAGGGAAATCTGAGAAAGAAACGTTTTGCAAAAGTCCATATGATATTTGAGCCCAAAAGGTCGATTATATATCCGATATTTATTAAGCAATGAAGCTCCTCACTCCCGCAACTAAAAAAATCTGTGGCTTATATGTAATTTGGATTATAATATTGCGGGTCATAAATCGATGGGGGCTTGGGGGTTGGGTTGGGTTGTTGGGGTGAACATACCGCATCCCTCATGCCAGTGTCATTGTTAGGCTCTGGTCTTGCTGTATAAATACTCTGAAAAAAGTTAAAATTTACCGTCTACCGTTCTTACTTGTGTTTGTGGGGTATACCATGTTACAAACCTCCCGTACTGTCCAGGAAATGAAAACACCCCTGAAATGCATTTCTGTGGGACAGGTTTGTGTCTGTGTTCGAGGTCACTCTTTCAACTGAATAGACCTTATGCGTATGATGTCACAGAGAAGAAAGGGCTCCCTCATTTGGAGGAAAGGCTGTATCATTGCAAGCTACACCAACAAATTCAGACAGCTGATTTGTCAACCGATCGTATACGCCCGTAAGTGTACTACAAGTGAGAAATCTACGCCGTTCGTGCACGCCGTTTGTTTTTCTCCTAACTGACGTCGCGTGACGTCAATGCATAAGGTCTATTGCATACACACATTGGTTAAACAATTAAAGTATAGCAGTGAACCATTTTATCAGAGACACCAATTTGTCGTGATGGTGTTTAGAATTTCACTCAACTCGTCCAATATTAATATTCGGAGAACTATCAATAATGGGTGCCCCAGATGTGCTTCAGAAAAATTACATGTTTAAAACATTTTTTTATTACTCTATATATTTTACATTGCAAATCTGGTTAGGGTACTCCCTAGGGAGGGGGTGTGGTTGGTACTGTGTCCCCGGCACCAGTCAGCAAGAGAATGACGTGTTCCTCTGTCCAGCCAAGATCACGCCCATGCAGATGCCGACAGTTTCTACCTTTCACTAACAATGTTCATCGCGTTAACTTAACGCGTTGAATACCTCACAATAAAGTTTCATTTCAACCAGTTCACAAAATTGATCGTTCCAAGCAACATTGCACCTTATCCCGTTTATTCAATTAACAGTTAAAGGTATATTTGGAAAATTGTACCGATTCCCCGAACATATCATCCATTAATCCTGCCGAACCGTTTCTACCTTAACTAACGGTGTATCCTCCATTTGTCAGTTACCGTGCGTTTGAAAGTAGTCCCACTGACATATTCCGTGGCACGCTCAACCTGATTTAGGCTTACCTTGTCACCAAAAAGTTCAACATATGTCACTGCTTCGTTCAGATAATTGACTTGAACAATTACTCTGCCCGCAAATCAGTTGATTGAAATTATATTTTCTGACATCTGCTTCAAATTAAGGAACGAAAGGAAGCGGTTTTTGTTAGCAGTGCAGGAAGATCGTGTGCGTATCGAAAGCCGTTTTAACATTTAATCAAGAATTTCATATATCTGGAATTATTTTCAGATATCTCAATTATGCACTGTTTCAGATATCTGAAATAAAATTTAAGATATCTAAAATTCTTTTCGAGATATCTGAAATAGAATTACAGATATCTGAAACAGAGTTCTAGATTTCTTACATTGAATTCAAGATATCTGAAATAGAATTAGAGGCCTGATTAGTCTTTGTTAGTCTGCACCGTGAACCCAACTTCAAAGTGGGTGTGCAGTCAAGTGTACGTAGTTGTTTGGCACAGTTTGTACCAATGTGTTAATTATTTCTTGTGTTTTGTTAAAAAAGACATACGATAATAAGTTAAAAATGACCCCAGCTGCAGATAACCCCGAGCAAGCCGAAGTTTGCTTCTATTATTGGTTGAATCCAGTTGTAAATATATTACATATGTTGCGGTTTGGTTTTCTGTTTAATAAATTAAACCTTGGGAATGCTTGGGAATTTGAGCACGTAAGTTCTGGAATTTCGAAAAATCTGCTGGTAAGCTGGTACAACATTTTTTTTCAGTACGCTGTTATTGAGTGCCTCTCGTGTGCTAGTGGTTACACCTCTTGATTGTCATTCTTTCAGTCCGGGTCTGATTTCTTCTTTCATGCGAACTCTTTGTATATTTCACAATTCCATGCACCACAATAAACTCTGAACGGTAGATTATTCAATAGGGTATTTCTGTAACTTATTGCCCAAAAGATGGCAGCACCTGCTCTGCTTTGGCGCGCTTCTCGTGCATAGCATATGGTACCCTTGAAACTATATCTATCCAGGGAGTTGCTATTTAGTTGCTATCTAAATGACAACTCCCTGATTGAACGCATTATTTGCGTGATTTATAGAGTACATTTTTCACAACTAACTTAAACCTTACTTTCGAATCATATCAAGTGTGTAGGGCGGGCGCACGCGTAGAGGTTGTAAGCAGATTCCAGTACGCACAAAAAGATATTTGACTATTTATGCAATTGAAGACCATGACGCTGAAATTTTTCTGCAAAGGTCGGTATATATGCGGGTGCCAGCAGTGAGAATAATGAAACTGATCTGTACATCAAGTTTTATGATTTAACCATGACGCCTACGCTTCACCATGTATTGCATTCATAGTTGATCTTTAGCTTAGTAACAAGACGCCCACGTTCTTTCTTTTTTACTTCCTTTAACTTAAACCACGGGTGGTACACACAGTGACTATGCCCTGATACCTAAGAGTTACCATAACATCTCTGTCTTCAATTGATCATCGATGGTGTGTTTCAATAAAGCTTTCTAAAGTCGTCTGTTTTCATAAATTATGTTTCCTCATCATGCATATCAAGAGTCCTTGTTCAAACAGTCAACCCTTATAAGAATTAGCCTGGGCTATTTGACTTAGAGAAATGACTTCGCAAACACCGACTACCAGCTTACCAAAAACCATATCGCGACCCGTTTTAAGAGAAACACTGAAGACGTGATTTATTTTGTAAGTGATCTCTTGACTGTTTAGGTGACCTTTAATATTGAAAATGCTCAGTGAATAAGATATTTATTTTGTTTGCGTGATAAATATTTATTCTCCCAGAAAAAAATTATACATCTTGGAACTTGCAAGCATTTACAAATCGAAGCCTGCCATGTGGAATCAGGTGAGGTCATTCTATGGGAAGACTGAGAGAACAGCCTGGTAACAGGTAATTGGACAATGAAGATACTACTTATCTACCTAAACTAAATGAAAAGAATATGTATTGCAGTTTTTTGTACTGTGACAGATTTGCTTTCGAAACGATAGTATGGAACTGGCTTGAACGATACGAATAAGTGTCTTCGATGATTCTTTAAATATTTAGGTTATATCCTCGGCCTGCTTTTATTGCAAGAAATCCTCAAATCATATAATGCTACCCTTGATACTCTGAAAATGTTTATGTTTGAAGGAAGAAGCTTCCTAAACAATAAGGACTGAAACAAATTGTAAAATACTTTAGCCGCCAATGCCTTGTGTTTCAGAATCATTTGATGCAGGATCTACTGAACTACCTTTAGTCTTGATCTTGTAACAGGTGGTATGCATGTGTGGAATGCTCACGTATGTGATGGTGCCATGGAACTATCCAGAATCCACGTGTTTCCTGTTTTTGCTCCCAGTTGGAACATATGAAAGTATTTACCAAACTCTCCAGGGCCCGGTGTCGTTTACTATTATTGTCATGAGAAATTGGTCTCGCTAAACACAGCCACATCTTTTGCTTCTCCTCTCCATAACATCAATTGCCCAGGATTATACAGCCGGCAGCTACCAGCCATTTAAGAGGAAAGACAAGGAACTGATTGACACAAACAAAGTTTGTTGAGTTTCTTGAATCATAATTGCACACACAACAGGAACTTAAATTGCAACCTGAAGTTTTCCTGTTGGTCTACTAATATTGAGTACAATGTGACTGTTAACGAAGATGCCAAGACGGTACGAACAAATAAACTTGGACACTGATTATAGTCCTTTCTCCGGATCTTCGTTTGCAAAATGAAACAAAACAGGGAGTCTCAGATGAAAATGGTTAGTAATCAGAGAGGTGACACCCCACTGGATGTAAGTTAAAAACAGCATTCTAATGTTCCCATTTTGAAATTACCCCAGAGCTTCCAGGCAGGCCCTGTGCTGGTCTCATGGTATCACCACTGGAGGTGTGCCTTGCTACAGCCAAAATATCACCAACTAAAGGCCATTTCTGAACATGAGATGATTTCGAAGCTTTGCCAATGATAGCACCATATTGCATCTAAGCCACTTTACCTAAACGAAAATTTCTCAAAGGGGAGGAGTTTCAACCCTTCCACGTAGACACCGTCCCTTACACCCAACAAAAATAAGGACATTTTGTCACCTATAATCAGTTCAAAACTTTGCCAAAGATAGTCAGATAGTATATCATTTTGCATCAAAGCTACCTTAAAACGAGCAAAATTTCCTCAAAGGGGAGGGGGTCAGGTTCGCTGTTAATAACCTGCTCAAATTACTTGCCTTTAATCTAATCATGGTCTGAATGAATTCTTCTTTTAGCACGGCATTAGTGATTGAATTACGCTTACGAATGGTGAGCAAATTGTCATAACGATTTTACTTGATGTAACTATTGGGAATTCATCCATAGCTTCCACCTTAGTCTTTCGCGCACACGTCAGTTTGAATAATTGTTTCCAACAATTCCCTCTCTCGGCAGGATATGAATGTCTGCATTCCCCTCCATACGTTTTACGATGGAATGCAAGAGTTGCTGATCACCCTCTTTATGTAGACAAGTTCTGCCAGTGCACAATCAAATACATATTAGTAATGCAGGGAAGCTGCTGTGTTTCACGAAATTATTTTGTCCTGGCTGCCACTGAGTTAGTTAGATGAGGTTTAACGTCTCAATTTCCAACCAATTGGTTCAAGTCGAGACGACCACGGCCTTTTTCCAGTTGTGGCTCACTGGCTTATTTTTCCTACTCCATTGCTTATGCTGAGCACCAAGCACAAAGGCAGTAGGTTCCATTTTTAAAGTCTTTGGTATGACCCGGCCAGGATTTGAACCCTAGACCTTCCGGCTGCAAGTCGGATGCTCTAACCACTTGGCCACTGCAGTCGGTGGCTGCCACTGAGAGGTCCTTCATGAAATGAGGTAGCTTCCATTCGTAAACATCAATTAGCAAGATATTCAGGAGATGAGGCGTTCTGGTGTTTTCACTACTTAGTAAAAAAGGAAGCAATATGGTATCGACCAAAAATGTTCAATTTTTCAGAATACATGATTGAGTTTCAAGTTAAAAATGGAGGGTACCAGACAGTATATTGCCAACTATCAACTTACATTCAAGTTGATTGAAAAAGCAAGTAATGACCTTAAGCATGTCTATCCACCCATGACGTAGATCTTCCCTGTGGCTGAGAAAGTAAGTAAAATTTGTTCCTGAACAATGACTATAGTTCACATGGGCGCTTCAGATATAAAGGTTTTTCATCGACGTCCTTGAATCACGCTTCTCTTTATGTTAGGCATTTTTACTGTCCAGCATTCCCTTTCACTGTATTGCAATTGTCCTGCTGTTTGGTACACTTACCCTTTACACCGCTTAGACCTGCTGCTACGGGCGTAGCCAACCCTCTTCTTTAAAGTGGGGGTTGGGCAAAATCTACAATGTTTTCCCCAATGTTGGAAAAATTTTACGGCAGGAAAAACATATTGAAAATAATGTGTCTGCAAATAGCATTGTGTGACAACAAATTCTCCCTAAATTTTCCAAGGTGTGGAAGTTACCTGTGTTACCAGTCCCCAGCTAAGCCCCTGACTGCCGCATGACAACACGGCAAGAGCTGACTTCCCATGAAAAACCATTGCAGTGGTACTGTGTGTTGGGTAAAACTATCATAAATCAGACTGTGAGAAGTCTTAGAAACTGGTGGAACCATTAATGCTATCCCTCCCAAAGTTTTACAGAAAGGGCGCCACTGAGTGGGCAGCTAGTAGTTCGGGTATCTTCCATATCGTCAATATGAAAACGCGGTTTGAAGTTTTACGTTGCACTGTGTTCAGTACAAGCTCAGGAGCTTTGCATTGAACTATTCAACTAAAAGCAAACTTTGCAGTGACGTCAATTGTAAAAGGTATGTGGACATGTAACCGAAATTAGCTACTGACTCAGCATGTAGATTGAAATCAAGTGAAAAATCCGTTGGAATCATTTTAACGTTAGCCTAAAACTGCCCTTGAAAAAGGTTGGCCAACAGAGGACAGTGGTGGTCATATGATGTGAGTCACCTTTTCCACAAATTTGTATATTTAGTTTCTGTTCATTTATTTGTACATATCAATTTGTTTGTAACTTAACCCCATACAACTTGTGTTAGCGTCTTCCCGGTTAGAGTTAGATGAGGTTTTACGACTTAGTTTCCAACCAATTGGTTTAAGTCGGGCCGGCCACGGCGCTTTTTCCAGTTGTGGCTCACTGGCTTGTTTTCCCTACTCCATTGCTTATGCTGAGCACCAAGCACAAAGACAGTAGGTAACATTTCTAAAGTCTTCGGTATGACACGGTCAGGAGTCGAACCCCAGACCTTCCGGCTGCAAGTCGGAGGATCTGGGGTTCGACTCCTGGCCGGTAACGCCGGTAACGAAAATTCGCTTTGTGGAAAACAGTACGGACATGAACTTTCATTCGTATGTACCCTGTTTCATGGAAAAATTACAGTAATGTTCATTCAGTTTTATGTTCTACTACGTCTCAGCTTCTGAATTAGATAAAAAATATACCGTGATTATTTCACTTTTAACTAGGGACCTGGACAGATTTCGAAAGCATCATTTTGCATGGCAAGTACATTAATAGCTATGAACTTTTGACCTACTGTTGTTTGTACAAACAAGCTTGGCTAGCCAAAGTTCATGCATTACTGGATCGTCTGTAGAGTAAACTTTTGAATGGTAGCCATTACTTTCAAATTTTTAACACTACTCCATAGGGACCAGGCCATTTTTCATAAAAAACAGACAAAAATATGAATATGCATAAGTCCTACACCTATAAAAAGACGCCAAGCAATGTGTTAACAACGTGACCGTTAGGGGCCACAGATTTCTATACCGAACTGGCGCTGTTTTTTCAGCCAACAAGTTGCAGTGGTAAACAAAACATTTGGTCACGCCCACGCGACCAATCAAATGTGCGGGATAAGCGTGTACATGTCCTATACATGGATATGACATTTCCGTTGACACAGAAAAGTGTTTGGAAATGGGTTTAAAATCTAAGTGACCTTGTAAAGTTGCCAACATATATATTTGACGGAGTAGGATGAGAATGTGCCCTTTATCAAGGCTTGCAAGCTCAAATTGGCTGGTGTGTCATGAACATGATCACAGACCGTTCAATACTAGTTTGTATGTAAGCATGGAAATATGTGCATAGGAAGCAACACAAAGAATATCGGCTTTAGCCTCCGAAGAGTAAATTCATGCGTGCACTACTGATACAAACTTGATTATTTAGGATGTTAACCGACGATATAGTTTCCATTAGCATTGCATACCATCACCTACTTATATCATTGTAGCCATAGCCGAACCAGACCAAAAGGTTATACCATCCAGTGTTCAGACAATTAATAGCATAATTCAATTATAAGACTGAATTGTGAGGCCATAAATCTGAAGAAGAAATTTTTAATTTATGTCTATTTAACAAATATAGGGCACTTAACTCACTTCATAATAATGAACAGTACTGGATTTGACCTTACTACATTACAATAAATAATACTCGTTTTGACCTTACTGCATAAAAATGAACAATACTGGTTTTGGTCCACATGAAAAAATTCCAGCGGTCATTTCTCCTTACCCATCTCAAATCAAAGACAGGCGACGTGTTGTGCCACCTCAAATGACTTTTGACAAGCACAAAATATAGAACAGTTCTTTTGATGTCGTGAAGGGCATAATATTACACGTCTTTTAATACCATCCTTTAAAAGATTGTCTATGGGTCGTCAGCTAACGTCACATGCTCATTGACTTTCATTTAACCAAAAATGTGGTAGGTGTGCATGCCAAAAACGAGATCTAACCAGTGGTAGCCTTGTTAAGATGTCGTACGTTTACCCTATCGCGGATTCGATGACCCTTTGATCCTCACCAAGCATTGACTAACCTTATCTTCTGAATATGGAACTTATATTTACTTGCGAAGCATAAAATTTGATATGTGGTGATCCAGCTGACATATGATCTTTTACTTAACAATTTGATTCTAATACTAATACAAGAAATTGCTATCCATGTAAGCAGAGCTACCTCAGGTCACTTTGAACTTCATGCAGCAGAGAATTAGATACCTTCCAGTTAACATAGGTTATGGTTCATCTACACGGCAAGTATGGGAGTTTAGGTTATCTCCAGGTACCTCGATTGGCTTAATGTTTTCATTTCTTGGCCATCGGTAATTCCCCGCATAATCTTATGTTCCACCCATGACAATGAAGTTATAGTATAGTACAGTAGTTGCATGATGGGTCAACCAAGTACCAAGTACGATGATTACCCTAGGTTTTGTCTTGAGTTATTGTATTTACAAGCAAGAAAAAACCCTAGTACATGTGTAGGTTATATACAGCCATCAAGAGTATTTGGATTGCAGTGTTGCATATTCGAGGACACAGCTTGCAAGGCTGAAGCTACATCCTAGGAGACCGAGGCCTCGACCTCTGGATCCGAGCTTATCCATCCGTGAATACCAATATGATCTTGCAATCCAATAGACCCAGCCATTACAGATTGAGTAAAAACCTGTATAATTTTATTGTGTTAAAGGGGCTGTGACATCCCCCAACATATTTAGCAATAGCCCGATAGTTGATGACTGCACTTTGATTGACATTCATTCACACAGTAGCTCTACTGTGGCTGGTCAACGATGACGTGCAGTCAGTTGTGTCCCTATTCAGCTCACACACAGTTGTGTGTCTATATGGCCTTGAGGAACTCAGTGCAGGCTACTGTGTCTTGGAAGTGTACCAGACAGGGTTTTTTGTGCTTGTAATTAATATAGTCACTAACAGATTAAAAACTTTAAACTTCTTAAGTTAAATTGTTTTCCATCTGTAAAATCCTATTAAACTAGACAAGAAATCACTTCCAACCGACTCTGCTGAAAATTGGACCAGAGCTTTTCATTGAGGCAACTTACGCTTTGGTGATTAATCAATACAATTTATTTCTAGGCGAACCCTGCATGTGGCTAAATTTATGGCCTTTCTCCCCCCGCTGTGCTGTCCAAAATAACTCACCACGAGAACTCTGTGGGTTAGCAAGATGCGATTTGGTTAGGTAAATGAAGACCATCCTGGAACTTAAGACAGTATGGGGACTTAATGCCCTTAAAGTCAACCATTCTACCAATCCGGTAGATGTTCAGAACAACACCTATCGGCAGGTTGAAGATCATTTCACAAATTCTCTGCACGAACTACATTTTCTTTCACTTCCCATCCAGGAAGTTTACATGCTTGCCTATTTCTGAACATTTATCAAAATGTATATTAATCTACAGACGACAGAGCCCATGGGAGGCAAATTTTCCAATAAGTGCATGAGTTTCAAAGGAAATTCATCCAGGTCACCGGGAAAACCGTTCAAGATAAGGTTTCGAAGGTCTCTTAAACTGAACCTCGCAATCTGACCTAGGCATTATAGAGCTGAAAAAACAATTAGTTCAAGTGTTGCTACGCATAGAGCGTGAGTTCTGTGGTAAACACGTCAGCAGTTTGATACAGGATGTTTGCAGTATCTTTTAAAAGTAGCAGGAATTCGTTGCACGTGTAAAGTGATGACTGATCTTACGATAAGTTCGAGTAATCTTTCTCATAATAAGAACTGTTGTTTCCTAGCTAGTGGTCAGTACAGGCCGAAGTACATCCTTCAAATGTAATTGATCTGGTCAGTACGTTTTCCCACCCAAAGAAAGGGTTAAATAAGTACCAGCATGCAGCTTCGGAATAATAGCACCTTAGCACTTGTAGCCACCGATGAACAACAATAGGAACATTGAAGCTGACAATACAATAAAATATACACCAACTTCAAATTCCATATTACACAAGATAGGTAAGGTATAGTGAAGCACAAGTTAAGAGATTTCATAGTAAAAGTTATCAAAGAAGAGGTTAATAGGATCTCATCATGGGAGCTGAGACTTGCACAGTCGTGGGTAGCTGTTCCCGACTGGGGGGGGGGGATGCTGAACGTTGTTTGGGACCGCTGTGCTGGGCGAGGGAACCGAGGGGGAAAAGTTTTAATAATAAAGGGTCCTTAGATTCAATTTGGTGCAACATTTTGGACAAATTGTAAAGAGTACTATACCGCAAACTTTGCAGAGGTAACAAGTAAGCTGGGGGTTTTCGTCCTTGAACTGAAGGAGGTGGAAGCATACTTCCGTCCCACCACAATTTTGAATAGGGGGTACAGCCGCCAACCCCCCCCCCCCGCTTCCAACGCCAATGAAGGAAGGACTACATGTAAGTATCCTGTACATGCCTTTTGAATGGTCGGTGATGACAACAACTTCAACACAATCCGGTCGGTCAGCAGGTCGGAGGATGAGTTGGTAAATAACATGTTGTAATGGTTAAAAAGAAAAATGATACAGTTCATTACAAGGGTGGGCGAATAATTCAGTTCATTTTCTTTCCATCTAGCTTTGGATTCCCATCAGTTTTACCTACTACGCGTACAAGAATGTTCTGATGACAAAATAGCCAATGAAGCCTACCCAGTTAGCGGGCTGAAAATTGAAAACCTTTTGATAATTTGTTTTGAAGAAAGACACAATTCTTGACTGTTTAATTACTCATTATGGACGTATGATTCACATAAGGGGTCTATCTGTACACACTGAAAATCTCAACACCTGCTTTGTTTCAGATATATTTCTAATCTGAAAATTGTAGCAATCATTATTACCTACACAATAACCTACCAATTACTTATCTTCAGGCTTAATTTGTATGCTACGACAGGCTCTCACCAAAATTCATACTTCTATACACCACTGCATTAAAAGTAGTCTATGTCATATCAATCATAATGCAGTAAGGATTGTTGGATAGGCAAGTGGACCTACGCAATATTTAAAAGACGTGATGGATACCAAATAGGTGCAACTGGCCAACAAGCTGCATGTAGGCGTTATAAGGGTAGATTGGCAGTACTCTTAGATCTTGTGTAAAACAACTTTCATATGGAAGCTTCCTTGAAGTCCAAAGGTAGATAGATGGCTGGGTAGGTATTAAAAGGCAAAATGGAAGCTAATTGAACATAAAGTTCACATCATGGTTGATGTTAAATCTACTTGACACTCATGTACTTAACATCGATCGATATTCAGGTTGTACCAGCTAAGGATTAGGTAGTGAGACGGCAGGAAAAATAAAACATTGAAAGGAATTGTGAAGAGTAACAATAAAGCCAGTAAAGCTCCCTCAAACTAGACTGTTACCATGTCATAAAACATACCTCAATGATGATGGTCATTTCTTATTTTGCACCTATGCGTCTGGGCTCTTTACCCGGAAACAGACAAAAAGACTACATTCACTACTTTGTTAAGATCTCCTCTGCACCCTGATTTTACCTCTGACTTAGACCGAGAAGAACTTTGGTGTTAAAAAATTTGCATTAACAATATTTCTAAGCACCCTTCTTTTCCAAGGTGTGATTACATGTGCTGTAATATTGAGAATGAGGTCATTGGCCTCTTCATTTGATCGTCGATTACTAAACGTGAAACCTAAACAAACATTAATAAAAAATGAGCTAATCATACGTTTTGCCATCACTGTCTTTGAAGTTAAGCAATATCCTCTTTGACGACACTAATTTGGTACCCATCTCACCAGTCATAGAGACGTTTTAAGAGCTAGCATTTGATATACAATAATGGGTATAATTACTCTCACATCTATACTTTTGCAACGTCAGGGTAGTGTACATGATAGGGAAGATTATTGTCTAATAAACCATGTGATGTTTTGCTCCGGATACTTGCAATCAGGCTGCGCGCAATGTTGTGTCTGTAGTGTGAAAAAGGCTATATGTGTGGCAGGACTACGCATCCAACATTGGAATTTTCAGAATATCACAGTCGAATGTACTACATTCACGTCGATGAAATTCGAATTTATGAGGAACATCCGGGGAATGTGCCAAATGAACCCCACTGGATCCTATCAGTTTATCGAACAAAACGGAGGAGTCTTGCTAAAGTTAGTACTTGTTCTAACATTAGGTAGGGCCTAATGCACGTTAGATCTGTTCCACTACGAAACATATCATGGAGTCTGTTCAGCAGCCTACGCTGTTACTAGTGCTAATGATGCAGAAGAAATCGTCACTACTTAGAAAATCAGCGCTTAAGCTTTTAGAAAACTGTCTTTCCTGCCCAAAACACAACCAATCCTTTTGATTATAAGGGGAAGTGTTTTTTCATGCATGCCATAAAAAGGAAGTACGGCTACGTCCATCAAATGCTGGTCTTTCGAACACAGTTGCCTATGAAAAATAATGGGGAAGGAACGATTCACCGCAACAACTTGCGAGACTGTAAAACGACTCGTGAATGGGACTTATTCCCTTCTAAACGTAACTGCCAATGATGTCATTGCCACAGAAAACATTAGAGCTGCCTTAGATGACTCCGAACTTAACTGGCTGTTTTTATGACCAAACCGAGATCCCTCGCTTAGCTGTCTCTGTTGCTGTAGAGATGGATCGAGTTGTTCCAACAAGGTCAGACTCATCATACAAGGCAGCAAAGAGGAAACTTGAGGAATGTGGACGGCTGCCAGGGCAACCAGAGCAAACAGACAATAGACTGGACTATAATTAGAGAGGCATTAGAAGAAATAAGGGAGCAAATTGCCGAACTTCAGGCCTGGAAAGGGAATATGGAGAAGAGAGACAACAATACTGATGTCCCTGCTTCAGACATGTCACAACGTTACCGCGGACCACGATTGTATTTGAATTTAGCAACATCAACCATTCCAGACGAAATTGTGCAGTCCTGCTGAAGGAATCTCAACGCTCTCTCAGGGAAACGAACTGGAGCGGGGCCAGTGGGCCCTTACCCGGTTGGACACCCATACCGAATTGCCTACCTTTACTTCATCTTTGTCGATGGAACAAACGACTACAGAAGCAGCGAGTGTCAAACTTGCTCCCGCTGGAATGTACGTACCAGTAGGTATTCACACAAAGTTTATGCCATTTCTGATTGATTTTGGCTTGTTCATCACGATGGCATTGAAGGAGATCTTGATAGCCTTCCCAAAGAATTGAAAATGAGAAGGAAGGGGGAAAAACGACCTCGTGGCTAGCAGGTATGAGGCAGATGGTAAGCAAAGGAATCATCAGTCTAAAGATGGAAGTAGGAGGGGAGATCCTAGAGCATAAAGTCCACATTGGTGATATAGGATCTGACGCCATCCTTGCACTATATAATATACCTGATGAAACCTTTCTGTACTCTAGCAAACAGGAGTTTTGAAGCTTGACGAAAAAGAGGTAACACTGCAAACAAGAAAAGACCTCACAGGGATTTTCTTAGAGTTCGAAATACTTTTCCACTCTGGTCAAGGTCTCTTGATAGGACGGACAATATGATGGACAAGACTAAAAGCGATGACAGTGCTCCGATTAAATAACACCGAGAAGGATCCCCATCCAAAAGCAGACTGTGGCCGATAAGGAAATCAAAAAGGTGCCACGCAGTGAAGTGATAACCCCCTATCAAATTCCGTAGGCGAGACAACAGTTTGGGTCAGAAAGAAAGACGGGTGAATGCGCTTTGGTGTTGACTATCGGAAATGAAATGAGATTAGAATAAAAGATGTGTACCCAGTACCGCGAATTGAAGATGGCCTTGATTCACTTTGAGGATAAAGATGGTTCACCACTCTTGACCATGTCCAGTAGATACAGGCAAGTGGAAATGCCAGAGGAAAATAGAGAAAACACTGCCTTTGACACCAAGAAGGGGTTTTAAGAGTTTACTGTCATGCCGTCTGGGTTGCACAACGCCCCTGCCACAATCCAACGTTCAATGGAGAAGGTAATGGAGAGGGTATTATCCGATCTGCAGTGGGAAGTCACCTTTCTATACATCGACGACGTCGTCTTGCACGGCTGATACTTTGAAGAACACCTTGAATGCCTAAGGGCAGTGCTGAAACGATTCCATTCTGCCAAATAATACCAAAAAGTGATGCGTCTTGCAGGAAACAGTAGATTTACAACGTCAAATCGTTTCTAGTGCCGGTATTAACTCAAACCCGAAAAAAGGTTGTAGAAGTTGCAAATTGGTGGACCCCAACAAAGCTGTAAGATCTTTGTAGCTCCTTGGTAGCTCCTTCGTGCCCTGACAGGAAAAGGAAAGCAGTTCACATAGAGTACTGACTGCAAGAAAGCGTTCTTAACCCTCAAGAACAGGTTGCATTTGGCTCCAATTTTGGTATATCCAACAAAGGAAGACCCATTCATACTGGATATGACGCCAGCCGTGATATCACAGAGACAAGTCGGACAAGAGCTGGTCACTGCTCACTGCAACCGTCTCCTCCCAAGAGAGAAGTAAATTACTGCAAGGTGAGAAAGGAGTTGCTTGCAGTCGTAAGCTTTACACGACATTTCAAGCATTATCTCCTGGGAAGAAAGCTCTTTCTTCGTACGGACCACGAGAATTTGAGATGGTTGTTTTCCTTCAAAGCACCAGAGGGCCAAGTGGCATGATGGATTGAAATGCTGAAAAAATGCCTTTATTTTAGATGGGATGGTACAAATTGGAAGGCTGCTATCTTCAAGTGGCTGGTATCACGCTTCAATAGAAACCATGGAGTACTTCAACTGCATGATGAGTCCAGTAACGCAGAACACTTGGGATTTTCCAAGACATCGAACTAGCCTGAAAGATCGCCGTTTTATTGGATAAACATGAGGAGATAGCTCAAAGAACATTGTATGGTATGTCACAAATGCACTCATAGAGACAGTTATAGTTTACGTAACCGGACCTTTCCCACCGACGGACCGTGGTAATTGCTTCGTTGTAGCCATCAACGATTACCTCACCAAATGGACGAAAGCGTTTGGCCTACCAAACTATTGCAGAGATGGTGATAAAGATCTTGGCGGAACAGTTCGTGTGCAGATTTGGAACCCCCTATGGAGATTGTTACAAACCAGGGGAGAGACTTCGACTCCAAGCTATTCCAGTGTAAGTTCAGCTAACTGGGCATACTTAAAACCCGCACCTAGCCCTTACATTCCCAGCAGGACGGCATTGTGAAACGCTTCAATCGTACGATGGCGTGTATGCTGACAAGCTTGGTTTTTACCGATTAGCAAAAGTCGGATCTGCACCTCCCTGTCCGTACTATGGCCGACCGGCGGCACCGAACATTAGTCGATAACACTCAGTCAGAACACGTTGATACTGCGTAGAGAAGTGAAAATGCTCCTCGACATCGTTGAAGGCAACCCGGTACTGGGAGACCTTCTAACGGCTCAGAGAGTAGTTAGCAGAACTCTCGTATTCTGTACGCCGAACGCTTTGGAGAGAAAATGGGGAAGTGTTTTGAATTAGTTTACTAAACTTGAGAAAAGAGATGGCCCGCCAGAACCAGATATATATATATATATATATATATATATATATATATATATATATACCTTAGGCCATTATTCCTCTAACATAGGCACTTGCCTTATACTGAAAGAGGATGTTTATAAGTGAATGGAAAACTTAGCCTCAAGCAGGATTCGAACCAGCGACCGCCCGCATACAAGGCGGATGGTCTGACCACTGAGCCATTGAGGCCTATGTGACAAAGCGCGGCCAACTAAGTTTAAATACTGATGAGTCAAGCTTTCCATTGTTACGTCATAGGAACGCGTCCCATGTCACTCTACCTACTACATATATATATATATATATATATATATCAAGATATGAGGACTTTTACGTAACTTCATCATGCAAGAGAAAAAGTCAGTATCGAAAAACGAGTAGTTCCCGTAGAACTATCCAATTGTCCTGAAAGCCGTTGTTACAAGGTTGACAATCGGGTAGATCTGCTATCCTTGGTCACTACATAAATGATACAAAAAGTAGTAAGCATAGGTGCTCGAAATGAGACTGCCTTCATACAAACAAAATTGAGCCCAAACAAAAACATGTGAAAAGGGAAGGAACCAAACAAAGTTGAAAAGAGGTATTATCTAACGGGGCGCACATATTTGACATTGATGCAGAGTAAGGCTATCAAGTCTGCAAATCCATTTGAGTCCTATAGCGCAAAGTTTCTGTTGTGATAGGCTTGTAAGCGATTGAAGCCCGATTAGTTCAAACTTTTTAGATATGGAAGTGCATGCAGGCCCAGCCGATTGTTTCCTTTTCTTATTTCCTCCTCATGTCCACCTAACATTAACACCCGTTTCACCCACGTTCCGTACTGTTTTGCACAGTCTATACAGTTGATCAGATAAACCACAAACGAAGTACAAGTATATAGTGCTAAACTGTAGTACGGTTCACCCCCTTCAATATATTGATACAAGCCGAAAATTACCAGTCAGAGCCCTGTAATCGCCGGTTTACAAAGTCTGTGCAGGTCTTGAAAGGCGCTATTAAATTTTACCAATCAAAGATTTAGGTTAGGTAGATCTGCTCCATCCTTCACTTATTCTATGGGTGATTATGCTGGTGATGATAGACAACCTTGATATTATTTCATGTCAAAAGGATCTTGGTGTTTTTGTAGATAATGAGCTAGCTTTTCGAGACCATATTTCTGGTATTGTTGCTAAAGCTAATGGAGTCTTAGGTATAATTAGAAAAACCTTCCTTTTTTTGATTGCTCTTTACTTTTGCTGTATATATGGTGCGTCCTGTATTTGAGTATGGTATTCCAGCTTGGTCGCCCTTCCTTTGGAAGGATATTGAAGAAATTGAGTCTGTTCAAAGGCGGGCAACCAAAATGGTTCCTGGGTTTAGGAAAATTCCTTATCCTGAGAGGTAACGCAGATTGGATTTGCCTTGTCTTAGGTACAGGAGGCTGCGCGAAGATATGATCTATACGTATAAGTATTTGACTGGCGATATGGCTGAAAATGCTACACTTTTTCAAAGGACGGTAGACTGCAGTACTCGAGGGCATCCATTAAAGATTGTTAAGCCACGTTGTATTGAAAACGTTAGACAGAGATCCTTTACTCAGCGTAGCATAGATGTTTGGAACTCGCTGCCAGCGCACGTCGTTACGGCACCGTCTTTAAACGGATTCAAGTCAAGCTTTGACAAAGTTGGAAACAATGCGAGTTTTATTTTGACTATAAGGCGGACACGACAGCTAAATAATTATTAGGGACGAAATGGCCTCCGGCCAACAACGTCTTTCGATGATGATGATGATGATGATGATGATGATGATGATGATGATGATGATGATGATGATGATGATGATGATGATGATGATGATGATGATGATGATGATGATAATGATGATGATAATGATGAAAGGAGTCCGGCCCATATCAATATAATACGTGCACATAATCAACTTTGGACTGTGACAAGCCTTACCCTGAATTTGCCCATCCTGACGAAGCCAGACTTGCTGTTAGCAGCCATTGGCACATTGGCACGATCTACTTTCAACTTCTAGCACCCTACAAGGTCCTAGATCTATTCCGCTCAGTTTAAATACTTTACCGAAGAAGAATACTAAGAATTTAAATACTTTACAGAAGAACAAAGCAGGGTTTAATTTTTCGGGGAATCAGGGGAATAAGGGGTAATGGCATGAGCCGTACGAAAAAGTTACCAACAAAAACTAAATATAGATCTAGTACTAATTGTTGAGTAGCCAGACTGGCATTTCGTGTAGCCTAGCAAAAAGGGGCCATGGTTCCTTTCGCAATGGGCTTCATTTCTTACGCAAACTGACTTTTAAACAATACCGCTACATTGCTTCATTTCATTTGGGACATCGGGAAGATAGTTTCGGAATGGGGCAACTGCCCTCCTGTTCCTTTTGGCTACGTCCGCTGAGGACCACACCTTACATTTCAACAAAATGTTTAATCTTTACAAAAACTTTGCTAACACAATCCTGGAACCTCTGAGTCTCATGGCTGCCTTCTTACTTTATTACTGAAACTGTCACAAACGGTTAGGTCATTTCTCCAAAAATACCAATACTATTCGATATTCCGGAATTGGGAAGGAACAAGTAAACTGAACTTAAGATTTAATGGCTTCGCTTAAAATCGGGCTTGAGCAGCTCGAGTACTAAGGTGCTTTTTTTACTTTTCCGGAATCTTTACATAACGTGTAGGTAATTGTTACGTGGCAACGTGAGTGTCACTAGGAGACTAATACACATCGTTTCTCTCTCATATCAAGGATTATATTATCCATGTGGTTCCATTTCCAAATAAATAATGAACGATGAAATTTGATAAAGTTTGATAATAACGTCTCTTTAGGTAGGTGAATAATCTTTCTATAAATACAGGTACTTGCCAATATTTCTTTTGATGAAAATTTAATTGCCATAGCAACCTCACGTTTAACAAATCAAGGAAAACAATGAAACTGACTATCCTGACGAAGCTATGGGAAGCTCATATCAACTTGTACGGTGTTTATAAAACGGTTTTAATCTTGTGTCCATGGTAACCGTGTCTCTGTCAACTTCGAAAAAAAAAACTTTAAGCCAACTGTGATAATATCTTCTTTGAAAAGACAACATTAATTTTAAGGTACCCATAGGCCTCTCAGGACGGATACATGTGGAGAAAGTTCCGTGAAATTGACTTTCTGTAATTTTGTTTATAACAGTCCACACAGATAAGTCTTATTAAATTCTTCGTAGTTTTATGAACAGTGTTTTCTATGGTTGTGGTAAAATGATCAGATTTTGCATTATCGAGTTAAGCATTATAATGCCCTATAGCAAAGTAAATATTATTGTTTAATATATGGTCATAAAATCTGTTAGGGTTACCAATTACCACAGATTACACCTACACGACCAAACTACAGCACCAAATATCTGCCTGTTTGATATATGATAAGGACAGATTCTAATTCAAGAAGTAGTTACTGGTCTGGAATTCATTATCAAAAGTCGTCCTTCAAATACCCTTCACTCTAAAAAGTCTAATCAGCTAACCGCAGAACCGGAACCTGATGGAATATTTGGTAAAAACTGTATCAATTTTGGTTTTTTTTTGTCAAAGTCTACCCATATAATTGACCAGATTCCTTGTCGACGTCCGTTAGATCAGATTAACTACGAATTTGACCACAACTTTTTTAGCTTTTACTACCAGATACGTGCTATTTATCCTGCACCATATGTTTTCGTCCTTCACCTTGTAAGAAAGCAGCTTATCCTAGACGGTCACTCCTTGTACCCCTCTCATATGCCAAGTTCAAGGATTTAACATAAAGATATACGATCTGGTCTTTGAATAAATTGTACGAGAAATTTACTAGCTGTTCCTGCCCTTTCATATGCAACGTGCTTACTCTGCTTGCGCAAAATAACAGATTACAGCAGCCTGACCACTGGTGTACTTTAATTATATTTGCCTAGATTTAGTCACTTTCTGTCTTTCTTAAATTTTTTTTAACACAAATCATGCAGACCGTGGCCCAATCTTTTCTAAATGTGTTCCGTGACAGGAATGGTTAATTTAGAAACAGGTACCGGGAGGGGGTATCAGTGGGGTTATAGTCCTTTCATAAATGCCTGAAATATTTTTCAAAACGAGTCTAATATGCCAAATGATGTACAATTTTAAATCAAACCAAACACTTGAAATTTATGACAAAAATCTCAACGTGAAACTCAAAGTGGTGGCTTTTTCCCAAATAGTTAAATAATGGTTGTAGGATAAATGGAAGCAACTTATGAAATTTTGAAATTTACTAGAAACTCAAAGTTGGTGGGAAGATACCTGACCATAAATGCTTGTACATGCGTAATAAACGACGTCACAGGTCAAAGGTCAAATTTGCTAAAATCGTTTAATGCCATTATTTGCCTATCAGTACGTTAGAAAAAGTAATAAAAAACATGATATACTAGGACTACTAAGATAATATTTAAAATTGTACTTTTGGTTGCTAAGGGTGGTCAAAGGTCAAAAAATAGGTAAATGGTCAAAATTTCCAGAATTAAATTTTGCGAAAATGTGTGTTGTGGACTTGTTTTCTCTAAGGGTGGAATTAGAGGTCACAGTGTAGGTCAAAGGTCAAATCTGAGAAAAGGAGTGTCTCGAACTCATCCTAAATCTTATGTCCGATGAACTGCAAAGTGGAGGAGATGAGATCTGCAACTTCATGGATTGCCCTCTTACTTTGATGTTTTACAGCAATGAGAAAATCACAAACGCGGCACTAATAAAAGGTTGGAAAAGAGTGTTATCATGATCCAACCAATTGTTTTCTTTGTCATGGTATTTCAAATATTGAAACTAGCCGAAGACTGAGTACTTTTTTGATGTACCATCTCTTCGACTTGTAGCTTTCAGACGGAATAGATAAGATGATCACACTTAGATCATAAAGTTAACGGAAACTGTGCTGCTGTACATAAATACACAAATTAATAACTTTAATTATTTATCGTACTGTCGTAAACAAGCGAAATTAGTGATCATGGATCTCATCAATAATGTGTGAAAACTCGTGTAGCTGGGAAAGGTTGTTAAAAGAAAAGTAGCATTAGTTAACAAAAACTGATGCGAAGACTTGTTTGTAGAATGTAATGGACGGTAGTTACAAATAGCAAGCACATCTCTAATGAATGCCAGAGAAATATTGATACAGTTTTTGATATGGCATACGTGTGAACAGAATTCCAGGTACATCATTGTTCCAATGTAAACATAATATCGTACAGTATATTTTACGGAGTTACGGGCAAAGTTGATAATATAGCTAGTACGTTTCAAATAGGTAATTTAATGTATCAGGTAAGATCAAGGTTGTCATTAGCCTACATTTTATTTGGTCATGTAATGCATAGAATGAATAAAGTAATTATCGTTTATATTATTCATGAAATGATTTCATTATGTTGCTTAAGTGTTAAATGAAGGCCGTTGTGTATACTACTGATTCCATTAACTGACTAACAAATGCATTTATAAGTTTTATGAGTCCTTTCATCTGCAGGTAAAAGATAGTAGACCATCTTCCATGAAACAACCAAACAACCAAAATCGCCTTTAAAAATGATGCATGCCACTGTTACGAAATTGCGGTTATTTGGGAACCGGACCTGACTCTCGTCAAATATTGACTGAAATGATTTAGAAGGGAACCAAATGTCGTCAAACGTATGACTACATCTCAGTTAAGTACCTGATCGGTCGATCGACTGGATTCGTTTCAAATTGAATTGACCGGTAAATATGATCAATATTTGGCCCATATCCTGAACCTTTTTAAACATAGGCTTAGGAAGATTTGCAAGATGGGGAGGGGGTCGAGATGGAGTAATTTGTATATGACACTATCAAAGAAAAGCGCCACCTTCAGTTGGCGCGTAGCCTGTCAAGGAAAAATTTGCCCACAGTGCCTCCCAGACTGGACACTTTCCAGGCGTTATAGGTTCCGGTCTGAACATTTCGTATGTGTAAAAATTTATGCCTCCAGAAAGAAATTAAATAAAGGAGACCAAAACATCATTTTATAGGGGACAATAGTACTGGGTGTTTCTCTGTAAGGTTAAAATAACTTGGAATAAGTCATTTAAATACAAACAGTTGTTTGATTAAAGAGTACTGGTCTATGACAAAATGGTGGCATTATCGCCATATTTATTAAATTTCCATAATAAAAATATGTTGCCGTTCAGGAAAGAAAATGATGGTGACCTTTCACTGTTTCATGTAAGGTAAGTATCTGTGCCAGGGTCTAGAGTTTGATAAGTACAGTGGTGTATCTAGGATAAATGACACCTGCATGGGGTAGGTATCCTTGAGGAAAGGTCTTTGTGGTGGAGTATCTTCCTCCCCTTCCAGAACTTTGTTGATGTGTTCATGTAAGTTGGTTTAGATGCAAAGTGATGCTTTGGAAAAATTTTAAACTAATTATATCAGTGGCGCCGCAAGGAGTTGGTAACTGGGGGAACCACAGATGATGATGTCGTAAACCCACCCAGGTAAATATAGAAAGTCGATTTTAATTGTGTATATGGGTTCCTGCGATAAGTATTCATCCGGGTGATCATTTGTCACCTTTTGCAGAGGTGCCATCCTGTGAGAGGGGTCTAAGAGGAAAGTTTGCCCCCATCCCCTTTAGAAAAAGTTTTGTTCATTTAACGTGGCTTAGATACAAAGTTGTGCTATTTTTGGCGGCAAAGTTTTTAAGCTGATTACATTCTTAGTAATTCTCGTCATTTAGTTATACATTGGCTGTGGCATGGCACCCCTCGAAGGCTTGCACCTGAAACAGGCATATTGCTTCCTCGAAGGTCTGGGGTAATAACAAGACTGGGAAACTAGCATAATGCTTTTACATGAAATTCAAATGACGCTACAGGAGAGAACACCATACTCTTCACAAAAATCAAACTTTTACTAACTTTGAAGGAGGGTCGAGACGAACAGATTTCAATGTAAATGAACCATTGGGAGTATAGATATAACAAAAGGGGTAGAGGACTAATAAGCATGTTTCAAAATGCTCATTCTCTTGAAGGTATTATAAAGCAGTTAATGACCTTTGAATAAGCTTGTGAAATCAGTAATATACTTCAGCTCACTTTTATCAGGCTGTGGCTCATAATGTACGATTACCACATTATCCGCTCTTGAAGTTAGCCCGAGATTGGAACTGTAACTACAGTTTCGGAAAATCGTTCTCGCCAGAATAATTCCTTGCATTATCTTCCCAAACATGGGCATCAAGCATGGAGTGATATCTATGCCAATTCCGCGCCAGGCGCGCCGAATTTACTGCATTAGAATTGTAGTAAAATGTAAACCTCTTTCAGTTGAACAATGCGAATACGTTTGAGACAGTATTAAAGAAAAACAACAGAAGTGAAGGTAAACCGTGCGAAAGTTTGCGAAAGATTTTTGATAGAAAACAATTTAAACACATCCACCATTTGCAGGAAGTAGTGATTGAGGGGCACCACATAAATTGAATATCGTAACCCTACCTGGGTAGCTCGATTGGTTCAAAACGTGAACATGCGAGAGAAAGGTGCGATTTTTTTTGTCCTTTCTAGTGGCAAATTCCCTAGTTCTATGCAGAGGCACAGGGAGCAGAACTTTAGAGGAATCCCCCCTCCCCCCCCCCCCCAAAACAAAAAGAACCATCGCGACACTAAATGAAGCGCCACCGTCCTTTGGTACATAGAATACGGAGAAACTTTGTACCAAAATGCCTCCCAGATTGCAGAAAATAGCACTCTCTAATTTCCAAGGCCTTTATTTGCATCTAAGCATAGCTTAATTTGCGATGTCGTGGTTTAGAAATTTACACTTAAAGTTAAAACGACCTTGATGGTAAAAACTCCCGGTAAATGATGATTTTGGCTAGGCGAGGAAGCCCTCTCTGAAAGGCACGGGGCCTAGAGGCACCTGTGCCGGGCTCTTAAGGAGTAATTACGGGTCGGGTCCAGCGATAGAGGACCCGGAAACTGTGGTAATTACTTAACGGCTATGCTATCACGAGCAATGAGAACTTAGACGCGCAGCGTGAAGTGGGGAGTGAGCGAGAGGGGTTTAGGAATAACAAAAGGGTCTTGGACAAGGAAACATGTTCAGTTGTATATCATTAGCATTTACCATATACCGATAATGGGTGAGCGTGAAGCGTGCAGTAAAAATGTTTTGAAATAAATATTTGACAACGAATACGTTATTCCACGGGACTTTGGAACAATAATATCATATTAGTTGTCCAAGAGTATGATGGGAAACGTATGCTACGTTGATACCGTTGTGCTGAAAAATATCTTTTAAAGGTAGTTCGGTAGTTATCCAAGTCTATTGCAGTTATCGCATACTCTTTTTAATAGACAAGGAAGCTACATCCATGTACATTTTTGGATAAGTGCTATTTTCATTTGGGGCAAGTGGGAGCAACGAAAAATCTGAGGTGAACCACTCCCCCTCATGACCCCATAGTGCCATTGTTAAAGGTATTGTTACTTGTAAATGAACATTAAGTGCGATCCGCCCCGAGATCGTTTGAACGATTTACACCTTATTACTGTTGTCACTAATGAATAGAAAATAAACACGATTTTTAATATCGAATACATTTCAAGCTACTTGGTTATGTGCCGAGACACTTATCCTAAAATTGGGGGCAGAAAGGTATCTTGATCCCCTCAGTCAAATCGGGGTCCTCCAAATTCTAAGCCCAAAGTTTATAGTCATGCACATCCAATCACATTATCTGTAACACAACGAACTGATTTTCATGGATATTAAAGATTCTTACCCATGAAACATCAGTTTGTTGTGTAATAGCCAATATGCATGAATATGCAAGATAACCAAAAAATAAAGTTTGAAACGAAAGGTAACTAGGAATATTATGAATATTTATTAAATTGCACCTTACGAAAGAAATACTGTTCAACTATCAGTCTTCAATCTTTACGTATTCAAGAATGACTCCGTGCCATGGGAGGTAGTTGCCCCCATGGTTTACCTTTATTGTGTATTAATCCAGTTTAGTGACTCTCAAAAGTGTTTTTCGATATAGCATACTATTCTGATCCCCGGCTTACTAAATATGATTAAATGGTAAACACACGTCTAAAGTTCTAAAATTCTTACGATAAAACACATCTAATTGCTAAACACAGGCTTAAAACGCGAAAAATACTTAAAAGAGTTTGAACCTTTGAAGCGCAAGGTCCACCCCTGACTTGTGCTCTTAGGTGGGAACAAACTGAAAACTTTCAGTGTCATATTTTTACCAATATTTCGAAGCACTGAATTCGTACAATTCGTTGCAATTTGTTAACTACTACGTCTTTGTTAAAGGGGGGTAGGGCTAAAAAAAAAAAAAAAAAAAAATTATGACTCTGTATCTACCTTGAAGTGTAGGACTGTCCTATCGGGCATAAAACTATTATAATTGATATTTTGGATAACAACTTGCACAATATTTCATTTAGGTAGTTTCAAACAGATTAAACAAAGGTGAGGAGACACTAAGACTCACACCGAGAGCACGAATAAGTTATGCATCATCATCCTCTATCCTAAGAGGCCGACGCAGCCACTGGTTATACTTGATACCACGTTGCCTACATTAAACCGTGATGCCTTCCAAGAAAACTCCTGTGGGTTATATCAGACATACCAGGCGAAAACTTGGAACTGAATTTCAAGGGAGTTATACTACCCAGAATGTCCACGGGCTCACTCATCAGATAACCCTGCGGTAGCACCAGCAATGCAGGAACTGTCTTGCACGCTGTTCCATGCAGAAAGCCACAAATGTGTAAACCTTTTGGAATTTTTTCGTTGAAGTGTGTGTTTCAAAGACCCGGAAAGTTCAATTTGATAAATGTATGCTGCCAACTTCACTTAATATTCATTGGAAGCCGATCTTTCTGCTGAAACGATACTTTTCCAACTAAGTCGCCACGACTCTGGTGAGAAGTCCCAGGGTAAAACCAAACTGACAAACGTGACCTCTACATCATGTGTCTGTCATGCTTGGCTCCGGCGTCCTACACTGTCTGGAAAGAATTGATGCTATGCATGATCTTAACCAAAAGGCCGAGAAGCTTTACTGAGAGGCTAAGAACAAGTACTGACTTACGTTGCTTCCACCAGGGGGTTGCTGGCAATTCTCTGCTGCCACATAAGTCTACTGGAATACCTTGCTTTCTGCTGAAACGTGATGCTGCTTCTAACCCGAGCTTGTGACAAACAAGGTGCTGCTTCGAAGCTTCCTTGTCAAAACACGGAGCTAAAAACATTAAGTTACGGGCCGTAGTGTATGTAGCTCTGTAGTCAAACAATGTCTCTCTGTCGTCAAAGAAGAGTGAACATCAACATGCCCCTAAGTATTCACAGGCACAAGAGTCCCCGAAATACAAGGAACACAGAGAGATAGTTTACCCAACTTTTAAACGGACTGGCCGAGGTATAAAATTATTCATGTGCTCAGCCAGAACTTTTCAGAGCAAGTTTCCTTACCTGACTTTGCTTTTTAAAGGCACGATATAACACTGCTCAAAGCTTTTGAGGATACTACAAAAGCACGAGAACACTTTGCAGTAGGCTAACACTAATGCCAAGTTATGGCTCTGAAATATTAACAAAAATTTGTATCGTCCCATCTCCTTGAATTGCAAATATTCATTCATTTCATTTGAGAAGTAAAAATTTTGTAGAAATCAAAAATAAAGAAGTATCATTAGCAAACACTTTTCTAGTTATAAATAACGTATTATATTTGTGAGATGGAAATACATATGAGGTAAGTCATCTATTACTTCCATATTCTCTTTTTTAGAGGTACTGGTTTCCGTTTGCGTTTTAAAAATCACAAAAAATCGATACGTGACAATTTTTCCGGGTTTCCTGTAGCTGAGCACTTCAATCTTCCCGGGCATTCTCTCAAAAATTTGTAATGTATTCTTGTAGCATCTACCTTTAATCCATCAGCGGAATGAAAGGGCAAGGAAATTGACTCGATCTTTCGAATTAATTCTCATGAAAACGGTCTTAACAAAGACTTGGGATTTCTGTCCAATTATCACTTTTACAAACAAATTTGAAACTTTGTCAATAATTTCTTTTGTTGTCAAAGTTGTTGGTATTGTGCTCAACCAACTGAGGCACCGCTAATCCTCCGGTTGTGGATTCCCCAGTTTATCTGTATAGTAACTGTATTATTGTCGATTCTTTAATCGCTAAGTCTAACAGTATATATTTGCTAAGTTTAATAGTATGTTTCCTTGTACATTGAACTCTAAATTTTGCACTTGCAGTCTAGTCATTGCTGAAGAAGGTCCCAGGGGAACCAAAAATTTCAATAAAAGTCATTTTTTGAACCTGTATTCTTGTTTGTCAACTATGAGACTGGTCTCTTGTTTGCTCTTGTTTATATATATATATATAGAGATATATATATATATATATGTATATATATATATATATATATATATATATATATATATATATATATATATTCAGATAGTGTAGACTTAGCAGGCCGACCATGTTGTTTTACAACCTAAGTAAGTTACGAAGAAATTCCAGTTTAAGTTTGAGATGTTTTGCTTTAAAAACATAGTAACAAATTAAATAATTGTATGATCGATGTCTTGCCATTTTTTCCACGTTCGTTTCCAGTATGGCATGTACGGGAAGCTCTTATTCGCATAGATAGCTCACCACCACTTCCTTCAAACTTTCTTGTTGGCTATAACCTGTCGATTGCCTCCGTCGCTCAATAAGACCTGTAATTGATGAATTTAGGGTATAAGACAGGGGAGTTTTGTATGCTGTTCTTGATTAGACTGGGGATTTCTTTAATGCAGTAACGAAAGAAACATTTTATTTCACCTCTGGACGACCGGCGTTGACGGGTTGCCGATCAGTTCGCATGTAATAATATTATGAACGGCTACGTCTGCTTATTTCACGAAATATGAGAACACTTTCCATTATACATTTCTGTATCTTAAAGGTATTTTCATATGGTGCCTTGTAAAGGATAAGACTACCGAGTTATTTCAACTATACGGCTCAGTGGCGTAGCCAGAATTTCTTTTTTGGGGAGGGGGCACGGCTTTTCTCAAGGAGGGCAAACAAAGTAAGCTTTTACGCATTTACTTTACTCAGTTTACAGTACTCAAGCCTGGTGTGAAGTGCAGCAACATGTACATTGTACGACTATGATACGTGTACGTTGATACCGCATGCATGCAGTTAAGCTATGCTTTGACAAATTAGACCAGGGCGCTATCATTTCGTGTTACTTGTTTTCAGTAACATCGTACCTGCCAACTGGCAATTGATTAATTGCCAAGCTGGTCGTATTTATCAAAGTTTGCAATGTAAATGTCGTATTTTCGTCTGTCAAAGAAAATTCTTCCTGTTTTTTGCCTTTGAAACACATATCGTTTGAAATTTTGGGGGGGCACAGATGTGTTACAAAAGGACTTGGGGGAGGGAAGTGCCCCTCCCCCCATGGCTACACCACTGATACAGCCATTTTGAGTTTTATGAAATCTCTCTCCACTGGCCGCTATTGCTGGCGCCACCAACAAACACATCGACCATGCTATGCTCAACTTCGAGGCACTTGCTATAACTATTAGCAGTTGTGCATGATATCGCTGGGAGATCGACATCAAGTTAGCTGCATGAAAATTAGGAAGTATTAATACCCAAGTGCATGTTACCCTTCATACCAGCTGACAGTTGGTAATCTGTTCACAGCTTATGAAGATCTTATGGTATTAGTATTCTTTATCCAAATAACACTTTAATGATAGGTAGTAAGTCACCTTTTGCTTTTCTTCCAACTCTAAATGTGAAAATGAAAAGACAGGAGTAAGCCAATTTTCTACACCCGTGCATTGATTATACTCCCTAATAGTGACCGCGTTGTTTCTTTGTATTGCACGAACGTTTTCAAACGAATTCTTGTAGAAACTGCAACCATCATATCAAGCCTGAGACATCAAAATTAATAGGCGAACAGCTGGAATATGGGAGAGAACCATTCATGCGGTAAATCAGTTAATTCAGTGAGTAGAAAACTGACTTCAAGCAGAATCCGCGATATACGCAGGTTCCGGACACCTACTCGCTTTTTCTCATCACCGTCCTCGTCGTCGTCGTTGGATGTGGAGACTAGACATACGAGCTACATAATGTAAATCTCAAGGGTACTGTACTTCCGAGTCCTAACCAGATGTTAAATCCTTCAATGATTGAGATGAAAAGTTATGTAGCATGTATTGATTCAGAATAATTAATGATGCATGCCAAGATGATCCCACAGAACCGACTGTCGTGGGAGTTGGCAATGAACAGGGAAAGTGTGGCAACGAATTGGGAGAATATGGCTTCACTGCCACTTAATTTTATGGACTTTTCAAGGTTGACTGGTAGTGGGTTCATTATTACACAGGGTTTTCTTCAAAAGTAGACGTTTTTCAATAAAATTATTCTAAAAATCAGATTCTATGTAAAATTTACACTTTCCTCAATATAATTTTTGTCAAATTCAAGCCCCCAGAACATTAAAAATGATAGAAGAAAAGTTAGCAATTAATCACAACAACATGACAGCTGAGCGACAGCTGTTCAACAGCTATCAAACTTACTCCCTACCGTCAACACAGTTAGCACCAAAGAATTTTGTGACTGACAGCGACTTGGTAAACAAAATGAAATATTTGTAGAACGATCTTTAAGGTCAATAAAACTTACTCAAGTAAGGGAGTGGGTGTAGATAGGGAACACCTTGTTTATCAGCTCTGCGTTATGACTAGATATACTTTAGGATGACGGGTATTTTATTGGATTGTACGACTGCGTCTTCTGTGGGAACAACTTCTCATGTGATGGTGATGACGGTGACGACGGCGACATGCAATGACGACGATGATGATGACGACGGCGGTCGGCGTCGACGAAGACGAAGATGATCACACATAAGTTTATGTGGGCTTATGTTGTAAAAGATATTCAAATCGCATACAAAACAAAGAAAACCTTCACAACCCACCCACGGAGCAAAACAAATAAGGCAGAATAATCAAGAATAATTGGAAGAACGCCTTAAGTTTCACTTAAAGGGGAACAATTGTACAGCTTTCTAGGCAAGTACAACATTTAGAACACATTTTTCCAAGCATTGTGATACCATTAACAACTAATATAACTCAATATCTTATTTAACACGAATTTTTCAAAAAACATTTTTGAAACTCACTAAACGCCACTGCGTAGGCAGTCATGATATTGTGAAATTACCCACAATGCAACGGAACTGTGATGTCACACCTGCACCTCGCCGCGGGTTTTTACAACTGCTTGTGTAGTTTGTAAGCACACACCTACAGTATTCACGGTAACGTCAAAACTATCTTTAATTTTCAAAAAATGTAGCGGTTAAATTTGCCATTAAAATCCAGAAATCTGTACATTACTATCTAATATCATCATACAGCCTTCTTCTTACTTGATACGTATGATTTTTAACCAGTTAAAAAGTTCGAGAAAATCCTTCACCCTACACTATAAGTGCAGCTCGAAATCCATATTGACTCTATATGGCATATCACACACACATGCATGGTACTGACCACTGCACTGCATCGCCGTAGTCCGAAGGGATTCGATCATACTTGTCAAATCGTTATAGATTTTTCTAAACTCTCAACAGCCAATCTGCCAATAAAAGTTGTAAAATTCAAAGTAAAATATTCAAACAATACACAGAAGTCTCTTACCAGACAAAATGCGTCTGATTGAAGCTTACTCAACCAAAAAGAAATTCTGTGCCTGTTACCGATAGCTCGAGGCAGCCATGATGGGAACACATCGCGGAGAATGGTTAGGCTTGCTTCCGGCAGACTCAAATACAACTCTCGACTGACATTTCAAGGTGTTGCTGAAAGAATGAGGCCAGTACTCCACCAAATATGCAATAATCGATATCGTTCTTCACAGTGTCTACGCAAAATCCTCATTATATGCACTAAATCAGAAAATATCACAAGACTTTCGTCTCGAACGAATGCTAGGCCCTCGCGAACACGTATAGGTTTTAAGGAGAATAGTGTTTCCATAAGTTAGACAAAAATTTCCCTCAGTGGATCAGAGTTTCCTTAAGTTTTCATGACTACTACCGAAGAGTTGAATCTCTTAATGTTCTTATGGTAACATAAGAGTAAAAACAGATAATTATCATTTACGTATAGAAATCTTTATGAAGAACTATCCAAACACCGCATGAACACAGCCCTTCAGCGTGATATCATGGGCTCGGAAAACGGAACCACTGAAACAGAGTATTCCTTGATAGCATCCTCTTGCAATACTACGAAAAATAAATGGGCAAGAACTATTTAGTATTTTCAGCTGTGGTGCATAAAAATCCCACAGAAGTTTTTGTTATACTTTCTATATTCTTTATGATTTAAAATACATAATTTTGAAATTTTGAACCACCACTCAGAAAAATTAAGAAGGCCTATTTAAATTTATTTGAGCTGGCAACATTTTGCTCTGGAAATCGTGAGGTGCACGTTGTACGTCAGCAATCAGCTGATATCTAGTCGTCTTCTTTCGAATATGTCTGCGCACATGCCAGCAAGCGAGGGAAATTTGAAACATATTATTCTTAATAAAGGTTTCATGTAAGGTCCACCAGGTAGAGATTATCTGTAGTATTTATATGTATACTACACATATGTAAAGGGTCAAATGGCCACTATAGTTCCCCTTTAATAGGCACCCAGAAACAAAGAGTCTACTGAGTGCATTTCCGCTAAATTCCACAAACAGGGACCATGATATGTAAAACCCTCTCGCTTGGGTCTCGTGTTTTACAGGGAAACACGTAAAGCGTTACGAGACTGTGATCGTTAACCGTAGGAACTAGACTTTAACATGTTTTCATGTTTCTGAAATACATGTAAGGAAGAACTTTCTTTTCAAATACTTGAACAACGTGTGCTATTGACTTCCTCTCATTTTTGCTTTAAAGACAGCCGGTGTAGAGCTTTTAGTTTCACTGAAGTGACTAAACTTATAATGATAATAAAGGACACCAGTGGCACCGTTCAGAATCTTTTGAACCAGCTTTCCTAATACTTACCCGGCACACTTGCATATGAGTATTATGCAATAGTCAATTAGAGTATAACTATCACCCCACTATTAGGCTATGGTTGTAGTGCTATCCTCGTGAAACCTCCCAATTTGATGACTTGAGCTTTGCAGCAGACTTTGATAAAGTTCCATAGACCGGATGCTATCCAGATAAATCCCTTACGTTTTTAAGATCGGCACGTTGCTTGATGACCACCTTATCGAGTGTTTAAACCGAATCTGGGCAATTTACCATTTACTTTTACTGATCCTCCAGGATTTAATTTCCAGGAGAAGTGATTGCATTGCTTGTACAGCCGTTCTCCAGATGAGGAAGAAGGAACACAGAAAAACGGATAGAATTGTGTGTCATCGGCACTACTGTAAGCATGAGGTTTATGTTGTACAGATCATTTTGGGCCATTATTAGCAAGTCCAGTTTGAGTCTAAAAATGTTTTTGGCAACGACGATTGACGGTATCAAATGATCGCACTCAGATCCAACTGGATCTATAAAGTGCTTTGTTGTCCGTCCTCATTCAACATGGTGTCATTGTGGATTTTCATCAAAGCAGTTTCATTGAAGTGATGTTGCCTATAAACAGATTAACCATCAGGGAAGGCAACATGTAGAGGGAAGTGAAAATGTAGAGGGAAGTGAAAAACAATCTGTTACGCTACTACTCGATCATCCAGCTTAGACATATTGTACAAATTACTTACAGGCCTATCTGCCTACAGAGGTGTTTCACCCACGTCACATGGTGGCGCGTTTCTTTGGTTGTTGGACATTTTGCCCTTCAATCGTCCATTGTGTCACAGTAGTACCTATATGCCGTGTGTGCGCAGGCCTAAATACGCTTACTGCACGTGTATTGTGTTAGGCACTGCCGGGCAATCCCAATTGCGTGACGTCACATGAAATACCACTACCAGGGGCGAAATTTGATGTCTGAAAGTGGGGGGAGGGGGGCAAAGCCAGGTAAATTGCCAAAAGTCGCCGAACGCGCCGCGGGAGCGCGAAGCGCTCCCCCTAACGGCGTGGGGTCCAGAGGCCCGTCTCAGGGCCCCTGGTGGGGTCCAGGGGAGACGCCCCGGGAAGCTCTAATGTATTTACGAAATTGTGTGCATTAGAATGATGCATTTAAGCTTCAACTTCAAATGACATAGTGTGGGCAATTGACATACCACAAAAAATCACAATTTGACTTTTTTTGATTATATTCTTAGGCCATGTGACCAACAGTTCCTAAAGCACTCAGCATTATCGATCTCATCTGAGTAGGGGAGAATGGATTATTTTGAAAGTTTCCCGGTGCTTTGGAACAATAATTTTAAAAATGGGTGATCTAGCATTTAATAATGGGTGCGCGCGAAGCGCGCTAAAAATCACATTTTCATACTTTTTAGTGATATGAGTAATAGAAATGCTAAGAAAGGAAAGTATCTTCAAGGAGAGAGCTCTTGTCTCCCCACCCCTTGCTAAGCATCTGTCCCTTATTACGGTACCGGAGATGACACTTTCCTTGCCTGAAGACTTGAATCTAAACAATCTTTAAAGAGTCGGTAAATTTACACAGACCGACTGTGATAAAAATTTTGCTTTGAAAATTTCTGGGGGAGGGGGAACTTCCTCTAGGGTGCGTACGACCATGTGAGCATTGGTGGTTTCAGTGATAATAGAAAAGTTTGTAAGAAGTTATGGCAAGCAGGATGTTCTGCAGGAAGTTGCCCCCAAACCCAGAAGCAATATTTAAAACTGGTGCGCGCGAAGCGCGCAGAAGAAAACAGCGTTGAAACAGCGTTTGAGACATTTAATTGTAACCTATTGTTTTTCTTTAGTTTTAAATGCAGTATTTTTATTGCATAAAAAATTTTACTACTTTCTCCAGGTGCCTGTTATTTCCATTGAGGAGGATTGGGAGCCTATCTCTTGCTCCATGGAGGCTTTCTTTCATTTTATTTTTGTCGATGGTCTGGGACAAGTGCCCTACCGCTATTTTACAGTGTGAAAAATGAGGTAGTGTCGATTTTGAAGGTTATAGACTATGCGATACTTGAAGAAGTCAATGAAATCCTTTGTGGGTTGTTTTTACATGGACATTGTCATGGACATCGGCAGTTAAAGTGGGGTAATATTATTGGAGGCTGCATCTTGGGAATTGTGGCCGGCGAAGCCTTTAACCGCGATCGTCGAAGGCGCGAAGCCGGAGGTTGGGGACTGAGGGTCCTCCCCCAAGAAATCTTTCTTAGTAAATTTGACGGCTTCTGCGGACATTCTGGACCATTTCTTCAAAAAATCCTGCTTACATTAGGAGTAATTTGAAATGCTAATGCAATAGATTTCAGTGTCAATTTGCTTAAGATGGTGGCAGTTGGTAAGGAAGGTAAATAGCTTTGAATGGCTTTGGAAATGGTCATTTAGTCAAGCTGTCCTACGGGAAGTAATAACGAGGCAATTCCACCATAGTTTTCCTACGCACAGCACAGCAGTGCTAATGAGACATCGATTGATATAAGGCTCATGCGAAGCACGTCGTTTTTCTTTTCTTTTTTTCTTCGAGAATTGCGATTCCCATACATGGGTAGAGTTTGGGACTTTGTTTGCAGGGACCATGGTGCATTTTATGACGTACATTAGTACTTTCAGTGACCCTTATTTCAGAGCTTCAAGTCACTGTGGCGCGTAGGACGACAGAAATGTTACGTTGCCAGACAAAATTTTCAATTACATTAGTCAGTTTTCTCTAAAGGTGCGCGCTAGGCGCGGCGAGAAAAAATTTCCTAGCAATTTTATGAAGTTTGATATTAATGTTTCCTTAATTAAACACTGCAAAATTTAATCATAACAGGCTATTGAAAATTCTCTTATAATTTCTCTGGTTTCGCTTAATTTCGCTCATTTTTTATTATTTTTATTTTTAAGCTCTGGAAAAAAGTGGTGTGGGACCCCGCTTGCCCCCCCCCCTGTAATCCCGCCTATGACCTCTATAGTTTGAAGTTTGTTTTCAAGTTTGATAGGGGAGTGAACGTGACTTCTTTCACTAATCAAAAAACAAAGCCAGGAGTAAATTACAAATTACACACAGCAGTAACTACAGGTAACGGGCTCAAGGTCCTTTTCTGGCGTACCAAGTAAGGAACTGGTCGAAATTGACGGCGTTTTTGAATACTGGACTAGTTAATTAAATTCGTATTTCAAACAAGTTTATAAACTGAATTGGCATTAAATTTAAGAAACTAAGAAAGAAAGAATGCAGCCAAATAATGGACAATTTCTTGAGCGGTACGATAAGATTGATACGAAATCACGAGTTTGTCGTGGTGTAATAATAATTTTACCCAAGTTTCACTGTAAGCTTCCTGGATAGCAAAAGCACAGTACTGTTTTGCGGATTCCAACCGATTTACTAGTTATTGCACAGGGAGCTTTGAATTCGTCTATCAGGTTTAACCTGATTTACGAAGGAACTTCGCAGCAGTCCGGGGGCAGGAGCATATACTCTAAAATAAAATAATAATGGCATATGAAAATCCCCTATCTGTTCAGATACACACACACACACATATAACAATAGATTCCGTGGGTTGGTATAAAAATATAAGTGAAGACGCATACACCACATACCCCCATATCATGGGTAAAAGTGCCTTCAATACCAACATAATATAAACGACTTAGTCTAAAATTTCGAGGTCCTACCTCTTCCTCAGAGACTTGAGTAATGGAGCAAATTACAAATAGATTCTACAACTTAAACTCATTCAAAATTCCTAAATCTTTGTTAAGGCCCTTCGTATGGCTATTGATGTATAAGATTAGCCTAGTCTCCTCTGCTTTTCGTTTCTCGTCATCCCTGAAGTTGCCTTTCCCTATACAGAGTTTGAGATTACGTATTGTGTTTCCGGGAGAGGAGAAGTGTTCGGCAACGGAAAATCCCTTAAGCCGCTGTAAAATTGTGTGTTTGTGGTTGTTAAAACGGAGACGGAATTTCGTTTTCGTTTCTCCAACATAATTGCCTTTGGTGCATTTATTGCAAAAGAGTATGTAGACTACATTAGCCGAGTCTCAGTCAAAGTTTCCTGGGTATAGTTTGAGTGTAGTGCCTGGGGGCGTCATGGGCAAAGATGTACAGACATGCTGAAATATTTGGCAGCGGGGTTTGTTACATAAAGAGTTGCCAGAGGAGGTGTAAGGCCTAGGAATTCGGCTACTTATAAGAATCTTCCTGAGGTTAGGGGGCTGTCTAAAGGACAGAAGAGGCGCATTCTTAAAAGCGCCCCCTAATTCAACGTCACTTTGGAGAATTCCTCATAGAGATCGAAAGCCCTGAAAAAGATCTCTCACAATGGGGTGAAAATAAGTGGTAAAGGGAATCCATTCAGGTTGGGTGACATTTTTGTACTTCAAAAGTTCTCGCCTTGAAACTTTATTGGCTCTTTCCATATTCTTTCTAATGAATTTGAGAGGGTAGCCCCTTAACATGAATTGCTTTGTAAGTTCACTTAGTTGAATGTTGAAATCAGTCTTTATATGATGTTGGTATGGAAGGCACCCTTACCCACCCATGATATGGGGGTATGTGGTGTATGCGTATTCACTTATAATATATATATATATATATAATATATATATATATATATATATATATATATTATATATATATATATATATATATATATATATATATATATATATATATATACTCACCACATGTACCAATGAAGTTTCATTAAACCAGAGTAAAAGTTTACCAGATGTTCTGTTAGCGATGTAAAAAGTCTGCCCAGATACAGAAACTTACGTTTTATATTACGAGATTAGCTAGGTCATAACTCGATTTGTTTCACCTATAGCTTGGTCGTCACCAGAGAATTGTTGTTAGCTGATACGACTAGGTGGCTAAACAAAGTATTGAAGCGCACATGTATGCAGTCTCCTTGTGCAAATCTACGTTTAGACAATGACCTTGCAACACAAAACAAAGAAAGGCTAACTCAAATTAGCAGTTTAGACAAATGGTGGGATGTATTGATTTTAATTCATAGCCGTTTTCGCCTTAAAATTGAGGAAGAAAATTGTAAAACTTTTTCAAGGGGCAATTATTCGTGAGGTACCCCGTAGTTTTAATCACTTCCACCAATAAAAGTGAACAAAGAAAGCCGAATTTTCTTTAATTATGAACCCAGCTCGTCTCGATAATCGCCGAACCGAAGGATTTCAAATGTGCCAATCTTATGTTAAAGAAAGAACAGCAATCAGCAGTGGACCCTATTGAAACTACTCACACTGATGAAAAGTAGATCAGTGATAATAACAAAATGAATATAATACATCGGTATAAGTGGATATTAAGATTTTTCTTTAGATTGTTTCTTGCAGAGGTCAGGTATGTTACCAAGCATAAAAAATACTATTGCAACTTACATTGCATATAGTGCGTCCACTAAGCACAACGATTGATTTGGGTTGGACATAGGAGTACAAGAAGGGCTCAGGAGGTTTACTGTCCCCAAGAAAAAAATACTCGTTTCAGGGCAAAAGAAAAATTCTTTTTTCAAGCTAATTTTTTTGCCATAGTTATTTGTCAATGAGGAAAAATGATAGGCCTACGCGAATTGTGCTGGGCTGTTAATGTTACCGGGACCGACTGATATTTACGCAAATGTAACTTCCACATTTCAAGTATGGTCGTTTATAATTGTGTCAAGTTAAAAATATCCGATTCTTAATTCAGCCAATTGCAAATGTGGTATTTATTTCCCACAAATGCTACCCTATGTGGGCCTAGTCTTCATATCTGGATCAGGTATGGTTTTCACTTCATCAGTGAATGAAGTATGTCAATCGCCAGGAAGGTTTGTACGGCCATGAGTTCAATCCTTATCGCAAAGGAGGCCTGAGCGACCAGGTTTGAAATCCTGTATTTATTCCTTGCAATTCTTCTGTGTTTATCGGCGGTCTTGAGAGCTAGGAGTCTCTAATATGGTGAGGACAGCATTACTTATTTTTTCCTGTTTTCCATCAAGATAGTCGGATGTTTCTCCTGTCAGTTATTGGGATTACTGAATTCTTCAGCCTTCAGTGTAAACGCCGTCAGTACGTTATATAAATCTGCCTATCTAAGGCTCTTCAAGATCGCTTCCACGTGCATTGCATCACAAATTGGTCAGAGATTGTGCACAGTCAAAGATGAAAACACTCTACGCAGGAAAATTCTGTTGAGGGTACGGGGTTACTGAATAGGGTAAAATAGCTTGCACGGATACGAAATAAGTTCTTAGGGAGGAGAGATACTAAATTCCATGAAAGCAACCGTTATTTTGAAGTTTATCGAGGGGCAATTATGTTCCTATGGGGGACCGCCCTCTCCCTCCCCCTTGGCTACAAGTTCATAAGGCGTTTTAAGGCAAAAAATTGTCGTTTTTCAGAGCAAGTTCATGTAATTATTCTTTGGTAAACTTTCAGGGCAAGCAACTCCCCTTGTTATGAAATATCTTCCCTTACGCCTGTGGGGACGTTTATACCAAAAATTAGATAGTTAAAGCTGTTTCACGGAGGGAGTAACAAGTCTATTTTCACTCTAAAATCTCATTTCGTGACTTGTAGCTATCTATTGATATAGACCTTATGCACTGACGTCACGCGACGTCATTTTGGGGACAAAACAATGAAGCACATGGCATGCACGCAGTTGATTTCGCACGCGCGTGTAGTAGACTTACGTTTGCCTTCAAACGAGGGAGCACTTTCTGCTCTGTGACATCATATGCATAAAGTGTATAGCTGTGCGCGAAGGACAACGAAACCAATGTAATTAAAAAAAATGAAGCAATACTGGGACCCGAAATTTAAGCACGTTAAAAAAATGACTCCTTAAACCAGCATGTAGGTAACACACTTTTAGACGTATTTTCTTGTCAACTTACAGGGCTTGTCAACATTCCCTAACTGACACCTGATAAGGTTCTGCGTATGTTTCCTCAAACCTATATGAATACATGCATAGTTGTCAGTGTGTGACTATGTGCGAATTATTTTCATAGTGATCACCCATAAATCTGGTTAAAGGTGCACAACTAGTATACCGGAAAAAGGGCTTTCATTATGTATCAAGTCACTTCAAAAACGTGTTGTATTCATAAATACCGACAAATGTTTTGGTCGCTGAGTAATTGGGGGTGGGGTGTAGACGACAGGTATAACCTGCCTTCTACCACATTATTTAAGGCGGACTAGTTTTATTTATACTAACAGATATCAGCTAATATTGCTTTAGGCTACAAAAATATTAGGAAGGGGACGAAGTGTATCCATAGGCGTAGGAGGCGGGGGGGGGCTGGGGGGCTGTAGCCCCCCCAGTCAAAAATTTTTGTGAAAATTCGGGCAAAATGCTGAGAATTTTTCGGGCGCCTACTGAGAGAAAAATAATGCAGTGATGTAGCTAAAGGGTATTAATAGTTTAAAAACTTCCTTGGTAATTAATATAGAGTTCTGACTTGAATTGCACCAGCACATATATTCCGTATTAATTCATCAGTGTGTTTTTTAATGGTTGAACTTATATTATAATTATCAATGGTGTATTGAGGGGCTATTGGGCTTTGCCCCACCCTCACTGATGCTAATATATTCCTACCTAAAATACGTAAATTTTTTAACACAAATTTTACTTCAAAGGTAGCATACGTGGTACCAGATTGTATGTAAGGACACCTTATTTTCCAAAAATTTTCAAAGGGAAGGGGGTAAAACCTTTTCTAGTATCTCAAATACGTAAATTTTTTAACCCAAATTTTACTTCAAAGGTAGCATATGTGGCACCAGATTGCATTTAAGGACACCTAATTTTTCAAAAATTTTCTAAGAGAAGAAGGTAATGCCGATTTTTTTTTAGTACCTGAAATACGTAAATGTTTTAACACAAATTTTATTTCAAAGGTAGGATATGTGTCACCAGATTGCATCTAAGGACACCTTATTTTTCAAAAATTTTCTAAGAGAAGAAGGTAATGCCGATTTTTTTTTAGTACCTGAAATACGTAAATGTTTTAACACAAATTTTATTTCAAAGGTAGGATATGTGTCACCAGATTGCATCTAAGGACACCTTATTTTTCAAAAATTTTCAAAGGGGAGGGGGAACCCCCTCCCCTTAGACCCCTCCCCCAGGCCGGCTATCACCGACTTCGGGAAAAGTTAAAACCAATAAAGAAGGTAGTAACACGGCAAATTATTGTAAGTAATTGGCATGGGGGGGGGGGGGGATAACCGATGCATGCTTATATGATATATACATTAGCATGTCGAAAACATGCCTAGAGCGCGCGGAAATTGGGGGTTATATTTTTCGGGCAAGTCGGTCCAGCCCCCCCAAATCAACTTGGGCTCCTACGCCTATGAGTGTATCCCACAATAACGCATCACTGCTACACTTTCATTATGGTTGATGGGGTATGAGCTCATTCATTTTGGTATGTATATATTGAAAAACTAACATCTATAGATCCCTCGTTCAAGCGGTGTATTTCGACCTTTCTGAAAAGTAGCTTTTTAGCGCATGAATGATATGTTGAGCTAAGAGTGAAATTTCAGATATTCGAAACAATGAATGCATTCCTCACACCACACGCGCACGTTGTAATTTGTAATATTTTGAAAATGAAAGTCAGGAAGATCCGGGTCTGTTTTATTACAAACGCCCACACGTATAAACAAGGAAATTTGATGCAAGAAGGAAGTAAAACTTACATGATCTTTCCTAGAGTAAATAAGGAAGTTAGAACAATTTTAACAAGACACCGTGGCTACAAATTAATCAATAGACATTGTAACAAAGTGAAAGAAACTCAAGTCAAAAACATTCTGAGGTCCCATTGCATTAATGGCAACTTTTTCTTGGTAAGCACGTCGAAATGAGTTCCGTACTAAAAAGTGCAGCTAGGGTGAGGAGAAGCTTGTGTAGGAATAATGTATTGTACGACTACTTAAAAATACCTTTCTGCAAAGTTTCTAAAAATCTAAATGAAGCTGTTTTATCTTTTATTCGTACTCTAAATATCATGCCTTCTATTTTGAGCTTAATTTAAGTTTAAAACGCATCACCAGCTTACCTCAAAGCTTTAGTAGTTGAAATTGTAAATAATAACAATAGCTGAAGCACGAACTTTTTATCACATTAAGAATGTAGTGTAAATTAACCGATGACTTTGGAATCAGCTACATAGATTACACTATTAAGAACTAGCCTCTTAACACCACTGCCATCTGACATTTTACTGTCCTAGGCAGTTAAACATTCTCCTGAATCAGATAGCAAGAAATCTGAAGCAGGGAAGCCAATTATACATATATATATATATATATATATATAATATATATATAATATATATATATATATAATATATATAATATATATAATATATATATATACATATATATATATAATATATATATATATATATATATATATATATATATATATATATATATATATATATATATATATATATATATAGTAGTTCGAGGTTGGTAGATCGAAGTTAGAATGTGTAGGTCGTAAGGTAAATAGTAGTAAATTCGATCGTAAATTTTTATACCAATCCTAGATAGAGCATAGCCCTTATCAGAGCAGGAAAGGTTCAGAGAAAATACCAGAGAGAAAAATTGAGCCGTACCGAGGGTTTGAACCCGCCATCCTCCGCTTTCCGGGCAGAGTCTGTGACCACTGCACCAGTTCGGCTTGTGATTCACAGAAGTGACAAACAGGCTACAAATACCATTCTAACTTCGATCTACCAACCTCGACCTACTGATTATTCATCCCGCTTGGGACTACCATGGTAACCAGGAGAGAAAATTGAATCACACAAGGTATTTGTAGCCTGTTTGTCACTTCTGTGAATCACACGCCGAACTGGTGCAGTGGTCACAGACTCTGCCCGGAAAGCGGAGGATGGCGGGTTCAAACCCTCGGTACGGCTCGATTTTTCTCTCTGATATTTTCTCTGAACCTTTCCTGCTTTGATAAGGGCTATGCTCTATCTAGGATTGGTATGAAAATTTACGATCGAATGTACTACTATTTACATATATATATATATATATATATATATATATATATATATATATATATATATATATATATATATATATATATATATATATATATATATATATTACTTTCTTTTGCTACTCTTGGAGTAACAGTTACTCGTTCACAAACTTATTTTTCAATCAAGTAAATTAAGTGTTATCTTAACGTCGCTTGCATCGAAGTCAAGGAAGTCAGACTAAATGGCTGATTACAATTGACCGAAATTCGAATTGGGAGGTAGTTAATTCACAATAAGCGCTCGAAAGCATGGCAGATATACTCTTCGTAGCAGTTTATGCTTTTCTTGGTAAGAATTAAAGTTGGATGCCAGTTACTGAAGTCGCTGTTTAATTTTTGTTGCTAAGTCAGTGATGGGCAGAGGAGGTGATGTACACCACTCTCAAACCAAAAGGTAAACTTTTACGCAAGTTGGGCCACCTCCTAAACTGTTAGCTAAAGAATTACCTAAGTTGATTTCAAGTTTACCCTTTGCTTGTTAAATTTTACTTACATGGGTACTTTTTTACCAACTTAGGATGATTGCTTACCCAAACGTTTAGGCGATGGCATACGTACCCAACATGGGTAAGAATCTAACCAAATGTTTAAGAGTGAAGGTTTGGGTAGGTTGCTTCTTTTATTGCGGTCACTTCTGTAACTCTTTGGACTTTTGACACCGAAATGAGAGATGTGGTATTCCGTTTTTAGCAGATGATCAGTTATTTTCTGAGAACAACAAAAGTCTGGGCGAAATTCGTCTTTTCCATTACATTTCCAAAACGGCGGGTGAAAAGTAAATTCTGAGGCACTGCTCGGGATCAAATGTTAAACGAATGTACGGAAAGTTCTGGTTTTCTAGAATGACACATTTTCAATGTCAATATGTAGGTTCAATGTCAAACTAGTAACTACAGTAGCTAGTAAAGAATTAACCACTGACAAGCCTATGTCTAAGTCTGTTGTATCTGCTGTTTTGGATTTCCAGAATTATTAACGGATTTGCAAGCTTTTCGTGCTTTCGAAAACTAAGGATTCGAGGCAGTTTCACTTCACAATATTACGACAAATACTATTAAGTTTCATAGCACAAAATGCAGCTGGTCAAAAGTAGGAATTTCAGAAATTGGGTAAATGAACCGAATAAATGTCATGTATGACTGTATTCAACAAAACCTGTAAGTAGAGCACAAATTTGCAACAACTCCGCTGATGTAAATTGAAACTCCTTTAATATGTTTGTAAAGAGCTATGTGATTTACTGAATAAGCCAATACTGAAAGAAGATTTTTGCAACCTTTTGGTTAAGTTAGGAGTTGCTGAGTACTGAGCCTATACTATACCAATAACATGCGGAATCACAATCTTTTCATGTAAGCCTTTTCTTCATATCAGGTTTACCGGGTAAAAATGAAAACATCAAAGATTCTTTGAAAACAAGGACACAACAAATTGCCAGTATAGACATTTTCTCTTCGAATGGTCCATCTCAGTGTACAGACTCTGCAAATCTCTAGAGAATTTTCAAAATTATGATTTAGATACACCTCACGCCATCATTTAGAGGCCTCTCTTTCGAGAAGTTTACTGTCTCTACACCCCAAGTAAACGCCCCATCATCATGTGATACAGAAGTCCATGGTCTTGACACGAGGTAATGATGAGTCAAAAGGCAGCCGAAGACGCGATATATGCAGAATACGGCCATAAAGGGTGTTTTAGGGAATACACGATTTGAAGTCAAAGTCAGTGTACTCACATGCCTAATCACTGCAGTCCGGCAATTTCGCTCCGGAGCTGATAAAAGGTATTTTCGTTTTGTATAAAATTTGTCGCAAAGTGTGAAAGAGCAATCCCTCAGAAATAATTCAAACTTGCCAACCAAACGCAGTCCTTTACCATGTAATCATCTGTGTGACCTTAATATAACATGCAGAAATTTCCTCTCCCTATTTATGTGTCAAACATACGGATCAGCCTGGTTGAAACACATCTCAGTATTTCATGACGTCACGAAGTTTATGTCCAGCATTGTTATGTCTCTCACACACGAAGCTTCTTCGACGGTTGTCGGTCATACTAATGGTCGAGTCCCATTTACTGGATATGCTTGGTTGATTCAAATTGAATATCCTTTCACTCTAACAAAATGTTCTCGTGGGAAGGGGACGGTGGGGATGAAAACGTTGATTATACACTACGGTTGTTATATTAACACATTACCATACGCGCGACAGTAAAAGCCTTAATCATCTATGAGTTTATCTATGCAAATCACCTTTTAGTGAATATAATGTGGTAATTTTCAAGAATATGTACTGTGGTTTGCAGTTTAGACCTGATTCAAAGAATTGAGTTACAGATGCCATTGAGACCTTCTATCAATATCCTTCATCCCTTGTTCCCTTCCGACCTGTAGATATTAAACAAAAAGGAATAAGAAAACTTCAAAAACTGTGTTTGTACATAAAACAAAGATTCTCAATAGCTCAAGAGTTAATTGGTTGACTAAGTCCATGCGTCAGCAGGTGGGGAACGGGGGAATATTCCCACTTTTGAAAGTGGAGATAAGAGGATTGTCCCTCCACTTTTTTCGAAGACCCTAACGAAAATAGAAGGCACATGTTTGATTTCACAAATTGCGATATAGCTGATACAATTAAATCAAACTAGAAAATGGTGAAAACAGCCATTCAGTGGATTAAAACCGTGGGAAAATGCCTCAGATTTCATCACAACTCACGCAAACTTCAAATTTTTCCAGAGTCCTAAAGTTAGCCCCGAATCCCTCCTTTCTAGGGTTCCTGCGATTTGCTCTTGAAGTACGTCTGGTCAAGTTCATGTCCCCCACTTTTTAAAGTAGTTGATCGCTCTTGACTAAGTCAACAAAAATGATTTTTCCCACTGCCTTTTGAGATCCTTCACATGAGACCCACGGATACTGTAAGCTAATGGTTCCCTCATTCGGTTAAGATAGTGAACTAACTCAACTTATCTAGTCTATATGTCAAGCAACTTCCCAGCCAACAGCGATATTCGGGCCCTATATGGGGCCAATATGGTGCATTATGTGGGAGTGAGGCCAATATGGATTTTTCATCTTGGACCAGCTCTATGTGTCCTCAAGGGAAACGCAAGGCCTATATGGGATTCCATATGGGCTGGAAATGGGGCCCAATGGTATTTCATGATCAGCATGTGAACTGCATCTTTGATGTGTGTAATAACCATGATGGTTTATATTCGCGAAAGGAGCATATTTGGTTCATAGTTCTCACATTTGCTATAAGAGGCCGTGTGTTCATCTCGTCCCTTGAAAAATATAAAACAAGGGTGCTGCATTACTGACAACACTGTAATTACTCCTGTACACTTCAGACTGAGCAGTGTTACATCCAGTTTCTCATTCCATGTGGCAGCCAGTCAATTACCGTACATTATCATTAAAATTAAGGAGTAAGAGTTAGGAAACTTGTCAAACTGAAATTGGTATATTCCAACTAATGTAAATTGTTCTCTGAACAAGATATTAACGAAATAGAATCCAAATATGTGTGCATGAAAAATGCTTTTAAAATTATGGCAGCAGTCCTACGTATCTTAACGAAGCACTGCAATTTCTCTGTTTCTCCTCCTGTAGCCTACACATCTATTCTTTCACTGCAATTTCGAGTCCCGACGGACATGCTTTTCCAAGTGTAATTCCTGCTTCCTAATGTGAAAACACCCTGTGATATTATTAGAATTCAGATCAGTGATAGTATTATAGGATGTTTAAGTCTGCCACCATATTTATTGGCTTGATCTTTGCCTACGGAAAGTCTGGATGACAGGTCGACATTGCAACACGACCCCTATTTTGCAGACTCCCCGGAAACTTACAGGAATAGATAAAAAATTCCAAGCATTTCATCACGTCCCGTGTCTATCTTAGGAACAAACGTCATACCTATCTTTTATAGAGACTGACGTCCTTTGATGTGTTAAGCTGGGGTTTTACGTAAGGATATGTACGTAGTCGGTAGTACGACAATGGCAATTTTATCTACCTATCTGTAATGTAAGGTGACACCCACGCATTTGTGAGTATATTTGTATGAAAGTCACCCATCTGTGTATTAACAAAGGGAATAGAAGCTTTGCACCATACTTTTCCTTTGACAAAAGGCACTTTACGTTCTCGTCGTATGGAGGACAAGAAAAATAAAAAGAGTCAATTATACTGAAACAGGTGTGACTTCGGGCAGATGCTGGGAATAGAGGCGGCTTACGAAGTGGTAAGGACAACCAGTACCAAGTTTATGGACGTTGCAATGCCAGTATATGTTATGTAGGCCGCGACATTGAGTGTGTTGCTTAGCCTACTAGCCATATGCATTCAGTCATCATGATCATTAAACACATGTACGAACTTGTAGGTGGAATAATTGTTTTCACTCCTCTGAGAAAGTGGAGTCAAACACATAGCAATACAGTATTAATCGGTCGGTATAGTCCAAGCCAAGTAGTACCTCTCCGTTATAAAAATGTCTCCGCTGAAGTCATTGTTCTGACACATGTAGAATATGCCCACGGTATTTCACGCCTGTCGTAAGAGGCGACTAAAGGGAAGGACTTGCACCGTATTTGAGCTGTATTTCAAACCAAACTTGAACTTGAACCGTATTTAATTTTATCTAGTTGACACTATATAACACATTCGTGTTGGTGTGTCATTAAATTTCATCTAACCAACCAACCAACCAACCAACCAACCAACCAACCAACCAACCAACCAACCAACCAACCAACCAACTTACTAACTTATAAGGTCAACCAGGGAGCTGTTACGACCCAGCTCCTTGGATCAACACTACCCATTTTGGTACATGCACGTGATCTTACTGTTCAAGATGCCTCTCATTCATGCGAGCATTCTGCATAGATTGTCCAACGGCAAATTTGCAAAAAGAGTTAAAAAAAATTTTGCATAAATATACTGAAGTCAGATTTGGTCTTATGGATTTTTAGTGAACAACGAAGTCCAATTTTCGAGAAATAGAACTTACCCCACTGGAAACTTTCGGTCTTGCAAATCTACGGTCTTGGGGCGCCATATTCACTTTTGGTCTTGCGGACACACATTTACTGTCGATCTCGCGAACCCTAATTCACGTTCGGTCTCACGTTAATTCATTTTAGGTCTCGTTCAAGAACGCTACTCACTTTCGGTCTAGCGGACCTTCGATCTCGCCTACCTTCAGTGTTACGGGAAACACCCGTTGGGTTAAACTTGCTAATACATGTAATAGGTATCGAAAGCCTTCGGAGCCTGTGGTGTGTCTTGCAGTTAAGTTGACCTGGACAGCGGCAGGACACAGTCATCATAAACACGGTTTTGTCCCACCTTGAAAATGTTGCTACATAAGTAGCATATAATCAGGGAGTTAGAGTGGTAGCTCCCTGATATAATTTTGGCTCAAAGCCGACCACGATAGTTCTGGGGGACAGTTTGGACAATTCCCCACTCACATCAAAAACTGTGACTGTTGAAACTTCGAAGAGCTCCTGCCCAGAAAGAACGTCAACCTGATTGACCCATTTTTGGGCCCTCTGTCTCTGATATGAAGTGTGCCGTGTGCGATTCCATACTAAGCCTATGGAAAATGAGCAGATGTCTCACTCGAAAAATAAATTACCAAATGAGCACGGGTACCCTTACTCAAAATCCATATCTGGCTTTATATCTGGAAATATCTGGTTGATTAAAGACTTTATATGGCCATATAAAGCCATATATAACTTGATTAAAACACAACCCAGATATGCATATAAAGTTTGATATGGCCATATAAAGCCAGATATAACTTGATATAATCGTGATCCAGATATGTGTATAAAGTTTGATATGGCCATATAAAGCCAGATAAAACTTGATAAAATGGTGATCCAGATATTTATATAAAGTTTGATATGGCCATATAAAGCCAGATATAACTTGCTATAATCGTGATCCTGATATGTATATAAAGTTTGATATGGCCATATAAAGCCAGATATAACTTGATATAATCGTGATCCTGATATGTATATAAAGTTTGATATGGCCATATAAAGCCAGATATAACTTCATAAAATGGTGATCCAGATATGTATATAAAGTTTGATATGGCCATATAAAGCCAGATATAACTTGATTAAAATATAATCCAGATATGTATATTAAGTTTGATATGGCCATATAAAGCCAGATATAACTTGATATAATCATGATCCAGATATGTATATAAAGTTTGATATGGCCATATAAAGCCAGATATAACTTGATAAAATGGTGATCCAGATATAAAGTTTGATATGGCCATATCAAGCCAGATATAACTTGATACAATGCAATTCCAGATATGCAAATAAAGTTTTATATGGCCATATCAAGCCAGATATAACTTGATATGCTAGATAGTTTGTTAGTTTGTTTTATTATTTATTTGATTTGATTCTTGGATTATGCTTGTTACAAACTAAGACATGTTTTGGAAACAGCATCACCTTCCCAGACATTGCAGTTATTTAGTGGCTACACTTCTGTTAATACCTCAGTGTACTAAGTGAACTTAGGCAAATAATTTGCATATTTGGGCGGAGCTTGTATCTAAACCTACATTTTTAATGATTTAGGAAGTTGAAAGTAAAATATGCACCACGCAGTAAACAAAATTTAGAGTCAAATACGTAAGTAAGTTTAAAATAAGAAGCCCATATCACTGTGATTACATAAAATAGGAAATTTCAAGGCATTTTTGTGTTCATTGTTATGAAATAAGTTGAATTTATGTACTTAAGTCAATTCAACCTAATACTTACATTAAATTCTAATTCATGGAGCACTTAAACATTGTTTTCTGGTGTTCAAAGTCTCCATGAGGAGTGTGGACTATAAGTCCTAACTATGATTCATAACTAGAGCAGATCTGTGCCATATAAAGGCTTGATCCAGATAGAACTTTATCTGGCCATATATGGTTTAGATCTGGTTCTGGTTTAGATCTGTGTTATATCTGCCTAACTTTTTATCCGATCTGATATAAATTCCATATCTGGTGCAGATATGGGCCAGATATAAATTTCCATATATGGGCCAGATATGGGCCATATAAAGAGTGAGCCATATAAAGTTTTATATGGGGCATATATGGCACAGATATGGGCCAGATATAAATCTCTTCATATGTGGCATATATGGATTTTCCATATATGGGCCAGAAATGGAGTAGCCATATATGGGGCATATCTGGGCCATATAAAAGTGAAACTTTACCTGGGCCATATATGGCCATATATGGCCTTTATATTATATCAAGTTATATCTGCCCAATTCTTGTACAAGCCAGATATGAATTCCATATCTGGCCCAGATATGGACCAGATATGAAATCCCATATCTGGGCCATATATGGATTTTGAGTAAGGGTACCTTTGGCATATACGGTAGCCAAGGTCTGATTGTTAGTGTGGAACAATCCTTCCATCGAGGGGATCAATGAATGGCACTATCCTAAGCTTGTTTATGCAACAGGCTCTTAGCATTGAAAATTTCTCCCTCCCCTTGACCTCCCCCCCCCCCCCCTCTGACGGCAGTTGGAAACAACGTTCAGCCTCCAGTCTCGAAGTCGCGAACATCTTCCTACGCCTATGGAAAAAGGCATTAAACTTACAAATATCGCATCAATGGTTTTTCTCGGGTTGAGTCAAAAACACTGACAGACCACCCGAAACCGAAATAATGTCGGTTTCATGGCAGCATTATCCACTAGTGCCAGTAGTTGCTAAAGAGAAGTTCTCACAAGTAGAATTTGTTGTTCACGAGTAGAAATGCTCACGAGCAAGGTTGTTGTTTCCCATGAGAAGTTGTTGCAAATGAGTACGGTAATTGTCCGCGACAAAGTGTTCAAAGAGCCCCTGGCTCTTTGCCAGAGAGTCAGGGGACTTTTGAAAAAAAAAAAAAAACAAAAACAAAAAACAAAAGTGTTCAGGAGTAGATCTGGTTGTCATCTGGTTGTCATTGCTCAGTGCAGTCACTGTATGTTATCACAGGCCACTACAGTTCTTTGAGGAATGCTTGTACTGTTTACTACTATATCCGCACCTTAGTATAAAGAATTTACGCTTACTCACAAGCACTGTAATGAGAAGAAGTTGTTGAACGGTTGCTCTTAGCCAGCCACCCCAAATGATAGTGTATAACTTTCAATAAAATTGACTCAAAATTAAAATTGACTGAAACCATAACCCGTTTTCATCTCTGAGTATGACTGCGTCAACTAACCACCTGTCTTGGCTGGCTGTGTCAGGACGACGGCGAGTGTTACAATATTACAAGCAGGCCTTCTGGAACTTTACATAAAATGAGACAGCCGAGATCATGGAGACCTTGCATGCACTTATGCTGCCTATGAAAAAAACATTTTTTTTTCTCGAGCCGGTGTATGCGAAAGAAAAAAATGGTAGTGGTCTTCAGTAGAAGAGTAGGCTACCGTTAGTGTCTTACAGCTTCCTGGTATTCTGTGGTCGCGGGCGTAGCTTGAGTACTTCTGTTTGAGGCTGGAGGCGGGGGATTGCGTGAGATCTATTAATCTGTTGTAGTTACATGTTTTGTAGTCAAATCTTTACTTGTAGGTTAACCTTTTCGAAAATGCATTATAATGTTTCCAGCTAACTGAATGAAATAATTCTTTAATTTTCAAATTAGCCGAAAGATATTTGTTTTGAGTCAAAGTTTGTGTCATTGACCGCCTGTGCCATCACCGGGGGGCAAGTGCCCCCAGATGTTGGCTGTACGCTCGTGTGCCCGCAATGAGATTTTGGCTATGAAAAAAAATGCACAAACACACAGTTCATATACTGATGTGAAAACGAGGACCCAATGTCACTTACACTGTCAGTCATGCAGCTAAAAGAAGCAGAGAACATTTTAATAGAACTAGTAAATATGAATTATCCAGAGCCCTGTAGTTGGTCCTACCGGCTAGGGCCCTGCGGGTCTTTTTAAATCTTCACTTACGAGGGACAGCTGTTTCGCGGTGTCACTTTGTTCGCCATATTTCAAGTGTCATGAAGGCCTCGTCGGCGTCACACCTCTTATTGAAATTACTGTTCTGGGAAGTAAGAGTCACTTATCTATAGCGCCTTTGGCGCTTCATAGGCTATGTCATTGCCTAATATGGAATATTAAGGAATATGATTTTCATATAAAATACCTCATTAACCATGAGGTACCCCATTAACTTGTTTGCACGAGAAGGGCACCGAAAAAAAGGACTTTTCATACACAAACCGTCCTGGGATATGGTACCAGCACTGACGGAACACGGAAGAAGAAGTTGTGCACCCACCAAAACAGGCTCTTTAGATTACAGCTAAGTTAACGTTTAAAAGTAGTCCATACTTTTTGATGGCTGTAATATCTTCACTGGGCCAGTGAAACTCGTGGAGGGCAATTGCTGCCATTTAGTACTTAAAAATGACCTCGTATGGGTTTGCCTCAAGCAAGCCCGAAATTTAAATTAAACGCCTTAATTATAGTCGATCTCAGACATGACGGTCATGATCATCCACAAAAGACAAACTGAACACAGTTTGCAGTTGCCGACGGCATATAGGCCTACATGAACAAGCATACGTCAATATTGATTAAACTTTTATACGTTAAGTTTAGAAAAATCACCGTAAGATTTGTCTTCGATCACAGGCAAACACTGGCAAATAATTACATCGAAAGTGCGACGTCGTGGTAACATAAAATAACTAACAATCCATATCCATTCACTTCTCTAAAATGGTCTACGAAATATTACTTACTCTTCCTTTTCCCAACAGGTTAGTGACGTAAGGCATTGTATTCAAGCTAAGTCTTAGCACCCCAAATCTGTAAAGTACAGTAGTACCCGTAACCATTTTGAAATATTTGAAACGAAACTGTATTAGGTTACGCTGCACACAAAGTGACATACACAGGAGGTTGATACATAGGACGGAATATATTTATGCCTGCGGGTTGCCCGCAGAATAGTATTAAATTACTTGCCATTAGTCATTGTGTCTGTCACACGAACAAAAGAAGCCACAAGGAGAGATCTACAGGTCAACATACCTACTTTCAAAAGCCGATATTAACAAAACTTGAGAACATTTATCAATCCGATTTCTTTATGTAAGAAATCTTGACTATTGTGTACGAAATCTAATCCGAAAGCCAGAAAGGTTTGCACAAAAAGCAGTCCCAGCTTTCAGCACTTTCGTCTCAATTTAATCTGTTTCTTCACTTAAACTGGACAAAGATTGCTAGTTCATATCGACTGCACATATGAATTATGCGGAATTGCATAGAAATACGTATTCCCCACTGTTTGAAGATATTCTCATTAGCTTACGAGTCAGGAAGCAGAAGAATGACCCTATGGTAGTGAGGTGTAAATGATCTCATGCGGTGTGCGGTGGTGCTATGCACGACGGAGAGTCGTTTGCTAATGTTCTCTATACGGCGGGTGCTCCCCACTTTTGTCGAGTTGCTCCCACAGATTTTATATCGAGTCACACAATTTCCAGTCCTAAGTAACGTCAAATCATCGGTGGAAAACTTAGTAAACTCGAGGAACGACACTCTAAGAACTGCTGGGTAAACTTTTACCCAGTGTGGTTACGTATGCCTCCTGCTAAACTGTTGGGTAAAAAAAGTTGGTAAAAAATTACCCTCGTTGGGTAAACTTAGTCAAGCAATGGGTTCTTTTGTAACCAACTTTTGGTAATTGTTTACCCAACAGTTTGGCAGGAGCTCAGCATACGTGAACAACCTGGGTAAACGTTTATCGAACAGTTTTTCGAGTGAAGATATTGGGACTCGAGTCGAGTTTTTAAATTGGCAAGTCGGTTGGAAAGATCACACATCCCTGTGTATTTGGATAAAGTCACTTTTAGTCGCCATATGCTTTAAGTCGAGGAACTTGAGTCCAGTGGCGATGCCAAGAGAAACTCGGAGGGGGCATGGGAGCATTTACCCCCCTAAGTCATGGCCCTTGCCCGCTACTTGTCTCCCAATCCGCTCCTGTACAAAGGTTAGCAGTTTTAACAATGCGCACGCACATTTTCCAACGATTTTTTTTTTTTTTTTTTGCTGACTCCCACTTTTGAAATCCCGGTGGCACCACTGCTTTTCTGATCAAGTGAGCTGGATCCGTTCTTATCGGGGATTTGAGTAACTTTAACTATGTAAACATTAATGAATGGTAACTTTCAATGTGGATCCAAACTTGGGATTTTCAGTCTCCAAACCCCCCCCCCCCCATATCGAAACCTTAGCAAACTCCTTCTCTTGTTCTCAAAACCAAACCAAAATTGCCCCAAAATAACCCCTGTTTGCCCTTTAGACGGTTGTAACTTGGCCATCTGTGAAGCGATTTCTTTTGTCCTTACGATATTTTAAAGATAAAAGTGTCTTCTTTTCCGTCTGTAAGTTTTAGATTATTTTATTTTTATTAAGAACCGTAAAAATGAAGTTAAAAATGTAAAAAATAACCGTTTGCACGTGAACGCCGGAACATTCCCACCGACTTCGTATTTCCAGCACTCAGTCAACAAACATACGAATGACGTCACGAACCTTGTCCCAGAAGGAAGATAAAGCTGTTGAAATGCTCTTTCTAATGATTTAAAACTTACTTCTATTGGTTGAAAAGAACAACCGTAATTTTAAAGAACCAATGGCTGATACCGTACTAAAAGTACCTCTTGGTGCTTCTTTTCCCCATGCCTTCCCTGTGTAAATTGTACACAGTGCTACTGACTTGAATGGGATAGTTCAAATAACTCTCTCACAGAGTTCTCGTACACGCAAAACTGCAATGTTCAGCGGTAGTCAGGCGTGAATTATAGTGCTCACAGACGGACGTTAACTGAGCCAAAGGTTTTCATATGCCCCCTCCCGCCCCTTTTCGGCATACGGTTCCAAAGCTGCACTACAAAGTTTATGTAGGCTATATTAATTGTGAATGCTAGATGCGGAAATACCATTGAACAGTGTCTAATTTAAATTTCCCCGGAACCCACTCCCCGGCCCCCATCGAGGCTTCGTACACTACATTTGACACTCGTAGCTTCTAACTTCGGCCTTACGGAATTAGCCCGGCCACCCCCTTGTTTTTGCTTGTTGTAGATCAGTCCCATTTTAAATTTACTGTTTAAAGACTGGTTTTGATGGATTCATGACCATTTCCAACGCTAAAGAGGACTTACTTGGGGGGAAAGAAAGCTTTTCAAATCCAGACCGGATTCCTCATCAGCTGTAAGGCTCCCCTTCTGTCTCCTCTGGAAACACTGACAACAGTAGTGCTGTGCTATTCAGAGCACACACACACACACACACACAAACAGATACACATGGAGAAGGTTTTAAGTCATGCTTGGTTGAACTTCCATTGTTGTGAAGGAAGTTCAATGCCAAAGTAATCAATTTAAAAGATAAAACAGTTAAAAAGGTCAGCTGTACAGGTGCAAGGGTCACTGTATACTGATGTTTCTAGGTCTTGGGGTATTTGCTCTGTATTCCTCTTTCGTGTTCAAGTCAGGGATGGTTTCTCTTATATACCCCGCTTCACTAACTTGACGTAAGGTCGCATCAAATGGGTAGCTCCCTATTATTTTTACATCTAAATTGGTCAGTTTACCACCGTGGTGCTCTTTCATATGTTTCCAGAATACAGAGTCTTTACTCCTTGTTTTTAGCTTTTCTTTGTGTTGCTTATATCTTTCTTGAAGACTATTGGCAGATTCACCAATATACCTTCCCCTTGCTCCATCACAGTCTCTACATTTTATTTCGTACACTACTTCTCTCTTCTTACAGTCCAACTCCCCTTCTGTATCTTCACACACCTTACATTCTTCACCCATACCACTTTTTCCTTGTCTCTTGAAGGGATTTGATTTTACCAACATAGTCTTCACAGATGTTCCCGTTTTCTCCACCACTTTTACTTTTAGACCACACTCTTTGTAAATCTTCCTGCATTTTCTTGCCAATTCACTGTTAGGGGTTGCATCAATGAATAATACTGACTCGTAATCACCTTTTCTAAACCAGTTCATTTTTTGTTGTTTTTTCTCTTCATCTTTCATTTCTCTTTTCCATTCTTTGGGTCTATACAGGGGGACCGTCCCTTCTCTGTCTTTCCTGAGCATCTCATCGAATTTCTTCTTAGCTCTGGCGTACACCTCTTCCCTCTCAGTTACTGAGTACCCGCTGTACTGCATCCTATGTATATAGTACTGCACATGCTCCCTGAGCTCTCTCTCTCCTCTAAAAGAGGAGAAACATTCCTCATCACCCTTACTAGGTCTGCTACAAAATCGTTGATCTTCGATTTCAGTTGAAGGGCAGAATCACGGTGAACCACATATCTAGTTGCCATGGGTTTCATATAATGAGAGTGTACAATCTTTCTCACCTTCTGTCCATTAACCTCTACGTCTTTCATCTACACATTAAGGTCTAGTACCGGCATCCTTCCATTGCTATTTTTACTTGGGTAATCTACTGTTACTTGTATGGAAGGGTGTATGGTGTTAGCTAGAACCTGTATCTTTTTCATCATTGCCTCATCCGTGTGCTGTTCAGTCCCTTGTCGCATTACTATCACAATGTCATCTACATACCTTGTAAACAGCAACAACTCAACCATCTCCCTCTCCATTATTCTCTTGAACTCGGTCTGCCACCAAACCATGAAGAGACTAGCCAGGTCACCTGCCAGCACTACTCCAGTGGCTGCTCCTTCTGTTTGTCTCAACATTTTGCCATCAAATACACATATGTGGTTATACAATATCTCTGAAATTTTCCCTAGGGCCAACGAAAGTCCTTATCCGTTCCTGCTTTAGCGTAAAGGTCTCGATTCAAGTCGAGTCGCCAAGATTTCAGACAAGGCTATGGCGCGCAGTCTTTTGAGCTTTACCTATTAGAGACCCGAGTTGAGCTCAGTTGACGGAGCCAGTTACCTTCGCACTTTTGTGACAGCTCCTATGTGAAAGATTGAATGTTTGCTATTAAATCGGTAGGTAACCCAGATAAACTGGAAGTTTTCAGTCGAGGTACAAGGTATTCACTAACAACTCCTCTTTGTAAAGATACAGTATGGACTAAAAATGATCCAGTCAATAGTCTGGTGTGAACGGATGGCCTGAAGCATGCGCGAGAATTCAGAGCGCTTAGTACTGTTGTGATGGCACATTTTCATCGGTTCCCATAAATGTGTCTCATTTTATATCATGATTGCTGATTCACTGACTGCTGAGACAACTTGATAAGGCATAAGGACACCTTTGTAATATTTCCGTCGGCAGTGTCTTGTAAAACGTATACTTCTGATCAAGTTCACCGACATCCTTTAGAGCCTGAGAGTTGTTTATCCGCAAATTTCCTGTGTCCGCGCAAAGATCACAGTTTCCTTCCTACCGAATTGGTTGAGGAAGTACTAAGACCGATCAGTGTACTGGCTCGCTCTTGGAGTTATCTCGTTAATTTTCAGCAACATAAAATACATTGTCTAGTAAACTGAGTATAGGTGATGATGGTGGTCGGTGGTGGTGGTGGTGATGATGATGATGATGATGATGATTTCAGTCAAACACTATTGGTGATCAATTCCAAGTATTCCTAGAGCTTGAAGCACAGGGACACAGGGATAGCTACAGCTGACTGCAGGCATCATTCAAGAAAAGAGAGCTCTCAGGGGCTAGAGACAACCTGACAGTAATATCCTAACTGTTTAACCGAGAGACTTCTACTTGCCGTTGCCTACTAGGACAATCTCTAAACCAACACACTATACACATTTAACTTAAAATATCATGAAGAAGAAACCTGCCGAAATTGCTGTGCTGAGTCTACCCACAAGTACAGTTTATTTACATATGTCGGTTTAGAAAACTATTGGTATTAAAAAAACAGTACGTACACATTAAATGATTGCAATATGTGCCTCTGCATTGAGGTCTTACAGTCAAGCAAGCATAAATCAGGCAAAAAAGTAAAGCCAATCCAGAAAGCGAAACGGTTAGGCAATTCCTTTCCCAGAAAGATGATTTCAGAACAATACTTTCAAACGACAAGTTTTCATTGTTTACAGATTGATGAACCTTGAGTCACAGTATGAGTCATTCAATTTCTCATTCAAGTTTACCAAGATTTCGGGGTTATAAGGCTTAAACAGTTTGACCTACTCTATAATTGTCTGATCTACGCCAATTTGAAAAGGGTTGTGTACTTGGCTGTGTACTGTAATAAAATTTTACAAGATCAGCATATTGGTGTCACGGTAACATTCTTGCTTTCAATTTTGGGTATAATATGCCGCCTACTATGAAATGAAGATTAATTGCTTGTAAAACGTTCTCCAAGTTCCACATCTGTGATCTAATATGACATTTGTCTATCATGATAACAATAGGGTTCTCAGCTTAATATCGCGCACCAACACCTTCAGCGTGAGACCCATCAAAGTTTATATTTTTAAGATATCATGTTTACCAGTTCGGAAGATGTCCCCTTTTGGGAGAATGTCGTTTACCCCCGATCGGGAGAAATAGTGGTCATGGGCGCCCCCAAATTGCCTATTTTACCCGCACTTCTACGCGTTCTTTTTGTACATTGTCACTGGTGACGATTGGGTTTTGGAACCCCCTTGCAAAATTTGTCGGTCTAATGTAATGGAGTTAAATGTATATTCGGTAGGTGTATATTGTCAAAGATGACCGAAAAGCCACGTCCCAATTGGTGGTTCACCACGTCGTTTTTAAGGAAAACGCAAATTTTTTAGTGATCTCCGCTTTTGCTCATCCTTGTCTTTGTTAGGCTAGCAAAACTTTACAATGTGTTGCATAAGTTTCCCTCCATTCGGGAGAATTTTGGTTTTCCCCCAAAATGGGAGAATCTCCCGGACTGTTCACAGCATTCCTTACATTTTGACCTGTGGTGACCTCAAATCACATTTGATTTCCATCATGAAATGTTTCTTTTAGCCATAATGGATGCTCAAATACCAGTGTGAGATCCATAAACTATTCACCATCTTGAATTATCGTGTTTCAAATGCTTTCAACATTTAAACTCTGGTGAGTGACTTCAAATGAGCTTAGAATTCCACTGAAACAGCAGTGTTCTTTTGCTCAGTGAGTAACAGCTCCCAGTTATACTTTGCTCGGAGCACTCACATACTAAACATGATATCCGCCGTTTTCTTTCCTGAGATATCAGGTTAAAGTTCATATTCAGATTTTTTTTCGCTAAGGAGTGTGTGCGGGGGATGGGGGTGGTGATATACTAAAATAAATAAAGACTGTAATTTTTGATTTTCTGGGGACGAAATTTCTAGGGACGCCGACCATGACCCTCTTCACTACGGGCTTGCATGTAGGGTTAATTGTTATCGTCAAAAAGGTGTTCAGCGTAGACACAAGAAAATGTTGTTAAAAAAAAGCACTGAGAACGCATTTGCAAACTTTTTAAGAATTTAACAATTTACATTCAAGAGGAGTGCCATGTAGTCTAGTCATACAAAGTTTGATCAAATTCATTTTCATACCTGCATCGTACCTGGCCGGGTGTTGCCATTCAAAACTTGATTTGCATATCAGGTATGGACTTGGCTTATACAGTTACTGTATGCTTGGCTTGATATGGCCATTAAAAACTTGATATGTTTATCTAGCTTTGGCTGCTAACATAAACTTTGATATGGCTTTAACACTTTATTTTTACACCTGGTTTAACGTTTCCCTATACAAGTCACATCCAGCATGATGTAGCCAGATAAACTTGAACTGAGGTGCTTGTATCAATTAAGCAACTAATGTTTGATTTTATATATTGCCGGTTATAGCACTTTTAATATGATACTACCTGTTTAGGAGAGGGAAATACATAACACTGCCTTGTCCAAAGTGTTGGAATAACGTTTAAGCAGTCCATCCGAACAATAAAGATGTATAAAGATCCCTCACAGAAGTAGTTCTTCCAAATAATTTTTCAATTATCATAAAAATAACGACAAAAAACTATGCAAATCGAAAATGTTTGCACACAATCTTTATTCCATTCAGTCCCACTCCCGGGTGAACAAACCAATGGGAGTGCTCTAATATATGAATATGCAAAAGGCCAAAAGGCAGCACAACGAAGGTGCCCACGTATATGCCAGCGAACGAACACTGAACACATGGTATTCACGCTATAGCCTAAGTACTTGAAAACTGACTGTAGGCCTATAGTACCATGGAGCTGATATCCGAAAGGTTTTATTGGCTCCATGATAGTAAATCGAAAGGAGAAATTTCTGTTGAAGCCCACCCGACTAATTTCGGAACAAACTACAGCCCTCGTGAGCTACTCGATAACACCACAACTTGGGACTAAGTATCAGCAAGGGTTGCTTCCTGGAAGGGAAAGGACAGTAAAATATGTGCAGTTAGTGAGCTTTCGTGATCATCGAAGAGTGTTTTTTGCATGATTCTGAAGGCAGACTTAAGAAAATACGAGTAAATCTAAGTCAATTTGCCCACGAGACTAGTCATCGATATAATATGCATACAAGTACTACCACCGAGGAATAACAATTGAACATTTTTTGAGTCATTCAAATCCTCGATGGTCAACGGTCATATCAGCTTGGAGTCTGACATCTGAGATGTTTACCCTCCATCGCAATTAAGGTCATACCATGGAGCTACCTAGACATACTTTCCCTGATACATTTCCCAGCTGAAATGTAAACAGTTGCCTTGATTCAATCAGGGAGTTCTGATACAACAGACACAAATTCTTCTACATGTTGAAAACTATTGGAGAAACAATCTACAAAAATCGAAGTTGACAGCGAGAGAAACAACACATTGCTCACAGAGGAAATCGAATCGAGCCATACAATTTTACGACTACTACTATTTTGGTTTGGATTGTCATACTTCAGGTTAGTGCCCTTGTACAAACTCGACACTTTTTTGGTCAATTAGTGTATCGTTGTCCAGTTTACGTACATTATTTGATATGTAGCCCTACCTGCATGTACCCTACCGCTCAAGGACAAAGACTTGGGATGCGGAGAAGTAAGCAAGTGTATAGCGCGGTGTAACTGGTTACCGATGCAAGCGTCTTCTTGAATACTGTTAGAGGTGAAATTCACTAACACGGTATTAAGATGAAAACAGGTGCTTTTGTTTCAAAGCGTCAAGTGTGCTGTGCAGTACACAACCTTTAAAATCACTCCATTCCCCGCTATAAATGCATGAATAACCGAGGGAATATAAGCCCATGCATGTACTTCGGTACATACAGCTTGAATACTGCGTGAATATTCATATAGTGTTGTGATAGGCGTGGTTTGAGCTATTTGTAATGAGAACGGTTTTTTTTTTCAAAATAGCCAGCAGATTTTGATTGTTGTAGCACTGTTTCTTTATATTTTGCCATTGACACTACCATTTTCAGTCACTACATAAACAACTCCATCCATGAATAATATATTGACAACTAAAGAAAAACAGTAGGCCGTACAGCATGAATTTCCCTTTTCTGGAACATGTAATATCACTTGAATCCTTTATTCAGCTAAATATTTTGATATAAACGCTATCTGTGGATTTTGAGTAAGTGATATCAATTCCTTTGTTGAGTCTTACGCATTCGGTACAGTGAAATCCGCCAGGAAAATGTTTTAATTGTGTAGAACTCATTCTGGTACAAAACTGGTGAATTTTGGCGTGTACTGATAGAGATTGCGACCTGCAGTGCTATTCTGACATATTTGCCATTAAAAAACCTAGACCACAACAAACGCGGTTGAATTGACAGTCTTGACATTTGTGTCCTTTTGAGACATTGGCGTAAGGATGACCTCGTATGAATGTTAGTGAGCATCCTGTAAAGATTCCTTCCATGTAGAAGTATCAGATTTGATTTTGGGTCGTGAAGAAAGGCACTCACATTGTGAGACTAGCTTTAGGGCCCAATCTTTATTTAAGGTCACTGAATTACCCACAAACTAGAATACTCTTTAAAATAAATAGTAACGACTTTGGGTAAAGGAGAGTTGCACTCCCGACAACAAATTCGACTCGACACTTAAAGGGTCTTCTAGATTCGTGAATCAAACTGGAACTGTTTGTCAAGCCCGTTTTGTGACTGAGTTTACATTCAAAGTAACGCATTTGTGACACACTGTTAAAACACTGGGCAATTTTTTGTTTGGGTAAAAGGCTTTGGTTATATGTTGTTCACACCTTGCTCATGTAATGGTAAATACTTCCATTTGATACATGTTTACTGTGTTTTCCAATCATTGGTCGAACTGGCGACAAGCTTACATTCAACGGTTGGGCATATTTTCGCTTTATCTACTTGTTGGGAGATTAATTGCTAATTACCATTATGTTTGCTTAAAGTTCACTGTAAAATTGATTAACAATTTTTTGTAACAGATAATAAACGCGTCTTGGCGTTTATGTAACAGAAAAAACAATAAAATACATAAGCAAATTAAACGTCTAAATCACTAACTTTAACACATTGACGCCACTTTAACGCCATCTCGTAAACACGTTTATGCGTTTATTACATGATTACTGTAAACATCAAGTTGTTTTCAATAAAGAAAATTTAACATATATACAAATCATGTAAACGTGTTTGCGGAGTGCAATTTAATTGACGTCATTATCCTAATCATGTGTTAATATTCGTTCAGTCATTTACTGTGCGTATCCATTTTGTTGTTCGTTTTCTAATTCTTAAACGCCATACACGTGTTAAAAAACCCTTACTCCAAATCCAGATATGGATTGATATCTGGATATATCTGGCTAGATACAGTCTTTATATGGCCATATCAAGCCAGATATATAGCCAGATTTAGATGCCTTGATACACTATATCAAGTTTTATATGGCCATATCAAGCCAGATATAACTTGATACAGTGCAATTCCAGATATGCAAATAAAGTTTTATATGGCCATATCAAGCCAGATATAACTTGATGCAATGCAATTCCAGATATGCAAATAAAGTTTTATATGGCCATATCAAGCCAGATATAACTTGATGAAATGCCAGTCCAGATATGTAAATACAGTTTTATATGGCCATATCAAGCCAGATATAACTTGATACAATGCAATTCCAGATATGCAAATAAAGTTTTATATGGCCATATCAAGCCAGATATAACTTGATGAAATGTCTGTCCAGATATGCAAATACAGTTTTATATGGCCATATCAAGCCAGATATAACTTGATACAATGCAATTCCAGATATGCAAATAAAGTTTTATATGGCCATATCAAGCCAGATATAACTTGATGAAATGCCAGTCCAGATATGTAAATACAGTTTTATATGGCCATATCAAGCCAGATATAACTTGATACAATGCAATTCCAGATATGCAAATAAAGTTTTATATGGCCATATCAAGCCAGATATAACTTGATGAAATGTCAGTCCAGATATGTAAATACAGTTTTATATGGCCATATCAAGCCAGATATAACTTGATACAATGCAATTCCAGATATGCAAATAAAGTTTTATATGGCCATATCAAGCCAGATATAACTTGATACAATGCAATTCCAGATATGTAAATACAGTTTTATATGGCCATATCAAGCCAGATATAACTTGATACAATGCAATTCCAGATATGCAAATAAAGTTTTATATGGTCATATCAAGCCAGATATAACTTGATACAATGCAATTCCAGATATGCAAATAAAGTTTTATATGGCCATATCAAGCCAGATATAACTTGATATGCTAGATATGCAAATGAGCATTTTGTTAGTTTGTTTTATTATTTATTTGATTTGATTCTTGGATTATGCTTGTTACAAACTAAGACATGTTTTGGATACAGCATCACCTTCCCAGACACTGCAGTTATTTAGTGGCTACTTTTTTGGTAATACCGCAGTGTACTAAGTAAACTTAGGCAAATGATTTGCATAGTTGGGCGGAGCTTGTATCTAAACCTACATTTTTCATGATTTAGGAAGTTGAAAGTAAAATATACACTACGTAATTAACAAAATTTAGAGTCAAATACGTAATAAAGTTTAAAATAAGAAGCCCAAATCACTGTGATTACATAAAATAGGAAATTTCAAGGGATTTTTCTGTTCACTGTTATGAAATAAGTTCAATTTATGGTACTTAAGCCAATTCAACCCAATACTTACATTAAATTCTAATTCATGGAGCACTTAAACATTGTTTACTTACCTGGCACAGGAGTATCCCTGATCACGACGGCGGAGCTCCCAGGGGGGACCTGTTCTATTCAGCCAGTCTAGAACGGGACCACTGTCAGGTGGTGTCAGTTAAGTCAAAGTTTGTCCCTTGGGGACGTTGTTACTCCTTCGGGGAGCAGAACTCCTTTGGGAGTATTGTTTGGTTTTCGCCCCTTGCTCTTCGCCAGAGAGTAAGGGGACTTTTGGAAAAAAAAGGTGTTTAAAGTCTGAACGGGACCACTGTCAGGTGGTGTCAGTTAAGTCAAAGTTTGTCCCTTGGGGACGTTGTTACTCCTTCGGGGAGCAGAACTCCTTCGGGAGTATTGTTTGGTTTTCGCCCCTGGCTCTTCGCCAGAGAGTCAGGGGACTTTTGGAAAAAAAGGTGTTTAAAGTCTCCATGAGGAAAGTGGACTATAAGTCCTAACTATGATTCATAACTAGAGCAGATATGGTCTGGATACTATTTTATCTGTGCCATATAAAGGTCTGATCCAGATAGAACCTTATCTGGCCATATGTGGTTTAGATCTGGTTCTGGTTTAGATCTGTGTTATATCTGCCTAACTTTTTATCTGATCTGATATAAATTCCATATCTGGTGCAGATATGGGCCATATATGGAAATATATTCTGCTCATATAAGGACCATATCTGGTCCAGATAAAATTTTATCTGTTCCATATAAAGACTTGATCCAGATAAAATTTTATCTGGCCATATATGGCTTAGATCTGGTTCTGCCGTAGATCTGGGTTATATCTGCCCAATTTTTTATCTGGCCCAGATATAAATCCCATATCTGCAGCAGATATGGGCCAGATATGAAATCCATATCTGGCCCATATATGGAATTTCATATCTGGCCCATATCTGGATTTCGAGTAAGGGAAGGGAGACGTCTATTTTTACAGTGGAATAGAGTTTGCTACAGTTTTTGGGGAGAGCAATCACAGACTCGACTTGATTTGGCTTCGCATTTCTTCTGATAATGAGACATAGATTCGATGAACTACTGAAACTCTTTTGGAATCTTTGACGTTTGCAAAAAGAGGAACACTCGCACATTCTGTTTGGCCACAAAATCGGGGTCTATTTCCCAAAAAGTGTAAAAATAGTACTGCGAACTGTGTGCGATTCGACTTCTCAAAAAGTTTATCGTTATTGGAGAAACAGGGTTACCTATCTGATTAGGAGAGCTAAGAAAGAGTATTTCCAGACAGCCATTTCAAAGAGCAAAGGTAATTCTAAAGCTATTTGGCAATTGTTAAGAAACGTACAATCAAATAATTGCAATTTGAGTGATCAGCGGTCAATCAATACTCTGCTTATTAATGATAAGGAAGTTTGTAGTCCTACTGATATGGCCAATGCTTTTAATTCATATTTTACCTCAGTATCTTTTATGTACATGACTGGTGTTCAAGCAACTAATGACGAAGCGTTCCCAGAAGTAAAAAGTTATGTTAAGTCGAAGCTACCAGCAGATGAGACTTTTGAGATTCCCAAAGTTTCTCTTGAATATGTTACGAAATCACTTAAAAAGTTAGATCCTTGCAAGGCGACTGGTTTAGATGAAATAAGTGCTTATCTTTTAAGGGTAAATGCCGAAGAACTTGCCATATGTGTAACCCATATCTTAAACTGCAGCATCGAACAAAATATTTTCCCCACAAGTTGGAAGAGAAGCAAAGTTATTCCCATTTTTAAGAATGGTTCCTCCCTTGATGTTTCTAATTACAGACCTATATCTATTTTACCTGTTTTATCCAAAATTCTTGAAAAGCATGTCCATGATGCTCTCAGTACATTTCTTAATGCCCATTGTCTTTTGAGAGTTGCTCAATCAGGTTTTAGAGCAAAGCATTCATGTGAGACAGCACTTTTAAAAATTATCGATAAATGGATGGAAATTATTGATAGCGGTAACATAATTGGTGCGATTTTTTTAGATCTTCGCAAGGCTTTCGACTTAGTTAATCATGATGTCTTATTGAAGAAGCTATGTATGTATGGTGTATCAGACAATGCTTTACAATGGTTTAAGTCTTACCTGTCTGAAAGAGTTCAATGTTCTTATGTTAAAGGTGAATTTTCTACCCCAATGTCCGTTACATGTGGTGTACCGCAAGGATCAATCCTAGGGCCCCTTCTTTTCATCATTTATATAAACGATATGGATCTGTCTTTAAATCATGCAATAGCAGATATGTATGCCGATGACACTACTTTCTACATTGCAGGTAAAAACGTCCAAGAAATAAATGATAAATTGAGGGATGATATGGCAAGTATTGAAACATGGTGTGAGAGAAATAAGATGGTGATTAATGCTAGTAAAACTAAGACTATGATCATTGGGTCAAGGCAACGTTTGTCGACGCTTGGAGCTAATGTACTTTCTATTGATATTAATGATATGACATTGCAGGATACATCGTGTGAAAAATTGCTGGGTGTTACAATTGACAAAGAGCTAACGTGGCACGATCATGTTGATAACGTGTGTAAGATTGTTAACAGTAAACTGGCGCTTTTGAGAAGAATTAAGCCATTTATAGATACAACCACTCGCATCTCTTTTTATAATGGATACATTTTACCAATTTTAGATTATTGTAGTATTTTATGGGGCACTTGTAATGTTGGTGACCTCAATATGATTTTACGTTTGCAAAAAACAGCAGCAAGAGTAATTTTAGATGCTGGCTTTGAGTGCGAGTCAGACGAACTTTTCAAAACTTTAGGTTGGCAACCCTTCGACAAACGCATAAAAGCTCGAAGGTTAATCATGCTTTATAAATGTTTGAATGGATTAGCACCTCAGTATCTTCATGATCTTTTTCAGTACACTCACAATGTCCATACGTATTGCCTTCGATCAAAAACTTTTAATCACTTATTTGTTAGTGGGGGACGCACAGAATACCACAAGAGACGTTTCACATACTTAGCTTCTCATGAATGGAATGAACTCCCTGACGAATGTAGGAACGCAAAGTCTTTGAATCATTTTAAAAGTCTTATTAACTCTTACTTATGATATTTTTACACTCATGTTTGTTATGTTTTACGCCTTAATGTTTTTATAGGGTTTATGCTTTTTTACTCTTCATTTCTCTGTTTTAGGCTATGTGCAATTTTGTAAATTTCCCTCTTATAATCTTGGTCATCTTCCTTTTATTCCTTTTATTTTTTTCTTTTTATTTCTCTGTTTTATGTATGACAGCGTAATTTTCCCTTTTACTACCTTTACTACTTTGATTGTTTCTCTTTTAATGTTTTTCTATACTTGTATATTGTAAATGTGCTTTTTATTTCCTCTTATACATTTTTAATTTTTACGAGGGCCTCGGGTAAGATTAGCCTTTTGTGAGCTAACCGAGTTTTCCACCCTCATGTTAATGTTAAATAAATAAATAAATAAATAAATAAATAGATAGATAGATAGATAGATAGATAGATAGATAGATAGATAGATAGATAGATAGATAGATAGATAGATAGATAGATAGATAGATAGATAGATAGATAGATAGATAGATAGATAGATAGATAGATAGATAGATAGATAGATAGATAGATAGATAGATAGATAGATAGATAGATAGATAGATAGATAGATAGATAGATAGATAGATAGATAGATAGATAGATAGATAGATAGATAGATAGATAGATAGATAGATAGATAGATAGATAGATAGATAGATAGATAGATAGATAGATAGATAGATAGATAGATAGATAGATAGATAGATAGATAGATAGATAGATAGATAGATAGATAGATAGATAGATAGATAGATAGATAGATAGATAGATAGATAGATAGATAGATAGATAGATAGATAGATAGATAGATAGATAGATAGATAGATAGATAGATAGATAGATAGATAGATAGATAGATAGATAGATAGATAGATAGATAGATAGATAGATAGATAGATAGATAGATAGATAGATAGATAGATAGATAGATAGATAGATAGATAGATAGATAGATAGATAGATAGATAGATAGATAGATAGATAGATAGATAGATAGATAGATAGATAGATAGATAGATAGATAGATAGATAGATAGATAGATAGATAGATAGATAGATAGATAGATAGATAGATAGATAGATAGATAGATAGATAGATAGATAGATAGATAGATAGATAGATAGATAGATAGATAGATAGATAGATAGATAGATAGATAGATAGATAGATAGATAGATAGATTATATAGATAGATAGATAGATAGATAGATAGATAGATAGATAGATAGATAGATAGATATATAGATATATAGATAGATTTGATAGATAGATAGATAGATAGATAGATAGATAGATAGATAGTTAGATAGATAGATAGATAGATAGATAGATAGATAGATAGATAGATAGATAGATAGATAGATAGATAGATAGATAGATAGATAGATAGATAGATAGATAGATAGATAGATAGATAGATAGATAGATAGATAGATAGATAAATAAATAAATAAATAAATAAATAAATAAATAAATAAAAAGAGCGCTGATAAGATATCCAATGAGCGTCCAGAATCTTGGATATTTTCTTTCACGTCCGAAATTTCTATCATATAGTGACGTAGAAACTTTTTTATTCATAATCACAGATGTATATGGCTAGTGCTTTTGTTGTGCAACAGGATCTGCAGCTCTCAATTATGGCTGGTGTTATTATATGGTGATGGAAGTACAAAGCAAAGAAGCATCAGTGCCTTCTAAACCTGATTGTTTTGGACATAACGGATTAAAGATGACAAGCCAAACGGATTAAATTAAGACTTTTGGATTTATAGTGGGTTGCCATGACCTGAAATGTGTCTCGGTGTGAGTGCACGCTGAGACGTGTTTTTCAACGGACAATGTCTTATTTTAATTTACATGGAAAATATTACATTGTAATTAAAATTATAAAAACCACATTATGCACAGATTTCTCACGGCCTCATTTACTAGTGATTCGTTACAACTGTAACAGAAAAAGATAGATAGGAAACATATCATGGGTCAGTATAGTGCACAATTAACATCGAACGATAAACTGCACAATTATTGGTTTATATCTTTTCCAACAAATTGATAAAATTATAAATGTTGGGTGGAAGTTTACCCAACGCTCTTGGGCGAGAAATGCCCAGCAGTTATTCACTGGTGATTTGACCAACAAATGGTAAAAGTTTTGATCAATTACAGAGGCAATTTTGTACCCAGCTTATTTGGTCACTTTTTACCACCTTTTTGAGGTTGTTATATACACCCCCGATATTGGGAAAGAAGTTAAGTTGGTCAAATTTTGCCCAATTTTTTAACAGTGCAGCAAATCCTTTTCCTTAATGTTTATCAAGCACAATAAGAACAGAAAAGTATTCCAGTAAACAAGTGTTCTTGTTACCCTCGATCAAGAGGTTGTAAAAACATGTGAATTCTAATGCTGGACTGCTGTACATAAGCGCACGGGACCATATGAATGGGGGGGGGGGGGCACAAGTGTTTTTGCCCTAATTCGTGGGTCTTTTAATCAATTTTTGTCCGATATTCTACAAATTTTGCCCAAATTACTACGAATTTTGCCGAAATTTTGAGGTTGTCCAAAATGGGGGGCACAGTATCTCATGCCCCCTTTCTCATACGCTTATGCTGCTGTAGTCTACCCACCTGAAAATGGGTGCAATCTTCGACTTGGAGGTTAGCTCTGTGTAATACAACACCCATTGACTGACAAATGGAAACTGCCTTCTTCCAATCACGAGCGTTTATACAACCTATTCGATGCAAGCCATGATTAATGCTAATGCCCAGTCATCAATCATCAAAGGACTGTAAGTGACAATGAAGTTCGCCGCGTTTGATGGTGTAGTGGGGTAAAATCGCAGATATAAAATTTAAGCAGGAGTGTTACAGAATGACACTCTCATCCGCTTGACGTTAAGCGACGCATTTAAGCATTTTTACTTTAAAGGGACTAAAAAAAACTTTACAAAACCATTGTTAGACCAGTCTTATTATATGGTTGTGAGACTTGGAAAATGCACAGAAGTGATGAAAAGAAACTGAGCTCATTCCAATACCAATGCCTGAAAAAGATCATGCAAATATTTTGGCCCAATATTATCTCCAGTGACGAATTCAGGGAAGAAAAACAAGTAAAGAAAATCAGCCTTGAAGTGAAAAGGAGATGGAAATGGTTGGGACACGTATTGAGGAAAGATAAGGGACACTTCTGTATGACTGCATTGACATGGCAACCAGAAGGTAGAAGAAGAGTTGGTAGACCAAAAACAACGTGGCGAAGAACAGTATTAAAAGAAAGGAGTTTGGGTGGAAGGGATCGAGAAAAGAGCGTGGAGGCTTTAAGTGCCAGCCGGCACGAAGAGGATAGGTGAGGTAAGGTACTTTAAAGGGAGTAAGCAGTCACCCCAAATTCATTTTGAAGCATTGGCTAATTCTTACTTACCTCCTCACTGGCATCATTCAAGACATTTCCGAAAGTAAATATTGAATATTTAGGGTAAAAGTAAATGTTACTCCACAAGAATTTACCCATTTAGAAACAAAAATTATGTCATATGATTAAAACGAGCCACTGGTGAAGTACTATATACGGGGGTTAACCAATTTAAATTGGGGTAACTGCATTTTCTCTTTAACTCTGAACACATAGAGAGAATTTCCATTTCAATAGTTTAATGTATTAGAGCAAGTTTCGTGTAATAGATGACTTGAAGGGACTGTTTTTTGACTGCATAGAGAGCGATATTTACCAAAAATTACCAACACACACACACACACATATGTATATATATATATATATATATATATATATATAATTACGATAACGGAAAAACTAAAACAACAGTGCTAGAGAATTGAATGTCTGGATCTCGGAAGATATAATATATATATATATATATATATATATATATATATATATATATATATATATATATATATATATATATATATATATATATATATATATATATAGACAGACAGTATTTGCATCAAGAACCATACACCTAAACGTAAAAGTTTAGCGAGGGGGTGTATAAAATTTCCCTGACTATTTCTAATACTTATTGAATCGGAGGTCTTTCATCAGTCCTCACTATAAACTATGGACTCAGTCTAAAAGCACGTTGGTGCTAGCTTCAGTTACGTGTACTGGCAAAGAACAAACACAGAAATAAAGTTCGATTGAGCAATTTCAGTGACATTTATAGAGAAATACGCCACATAAACACTATGGAGGTAGTATGAATTGGACGCATGAAAGAGTCTAGATCTCATACATACAGATTCCTGCCTTTGAACCTTGTAGCCGGGTGTTTTCTCCATCTCCTGGCAAACATAATAATATTATCAAATATCGAGTTATGAGACTACGTTTTATATTCATTGCTCATGCAGACGTCAGTGGGGAATTAATCTGATCACATTTATTAGGGAGGGACAACATGCGAATGAGAAAATACAGAGCGTACAGAACTGGAATATCGCGCTGTAGATATGAGAGAATGAGGTCAACGGATGAAATTCCAAAGTCAATGGGGAACATTATTTATTAGGCAGGGCTATATGCCAATGAGAAAAACGAATGCGTCTAGGGATGTAACATCACGCGATAGATATGTGAGAATGTGGATTCGGAACAAGTCTTGGACACAGAACTGGTTCATACGTTTATTGATTTCGATGAAAGAGAAAGCTTTGCAGTCATGATGGCGTGTTTACGTATGCTTGTGTGGGTGTGTATGTATGTGTGCCTTTGTGACGTTAGCTCGTTAACACGATATCTCTAAAAGGTAAACTCCGACAGTTCTCATACTTGGTATATGGATGCCTCATATTGAGAGGAAGAACCCTATTGTTTTAATGGAAGTCAAAGGTCGTCTGAGTTCACCAGAGCTGAAACTCTGAAAACCTTGTTAACATTACATATCAGGTTGAGATAGGCAGCTTGGATACTCTCCATACTCAGCATGAGGATGAATTTTAGAACGTGGAAGAACTATATTGTTATTGGAGGAGGTGAAACGTCTTCAGGGGTCGTCAGAGGTCAAAATTCTGGAAACATTGTTGACACTTTATCTCAAGGTAGGAAGCATGGATATTCTCCATACCTACCATGGAGATGCATTATATAAAGTGTTGTGTTGCTTTTGGTGGAGGTTAAAGGTCATCTTGGGTCACCAGAGGTCAAAATCTGAAAACATTGTTACTGTAACAGGATATCTTCAGGTGCGAACCATGGATACTCTTCTTAACTGGCATGGTGATGCATTTTCCAAAGAAATAGAAATATTTTGTTTGTGGTGGAGATCAAGGGTCATCAGGGATCATAAAAGGTAAAACTCTGAAAAACTGTTAACACAGTATCTCGAGATGGGAAGCATGGAAACTTGTTATACTTAGCACGCAGATGCACTTCATCAAGGAAGAACCTTTTCTGTTTTATCAGGGATCAAAGGTCTTATTTGCCTACGTAGCAGGCTGTACGGCATATTCCTTGTTCAGTCATATCCCCAACGCCTGCCAAAGTGAACATCGAACAAATTCTTTTGGATATTCATAGAAATATGTGGTCTCAGGACTGGTTGAATGTTAGTGAACATTTATACCAGGGAGTTGCTACGAAGGCAACATCTGGTCCCATTTAAATCTTTCAGTAGCCTATGCCACCCACAGAGTTGGTATGTCATTGTAATAGCCACTCCCTGGTAGTGCCCACTGCACAGGAGGTTATGTAACACAGTAATGATAGGACTTCGTCTCAGGTGTCAGTCTAGCTTTCATTTTACGACTACAGCCTACAGGAGTTCACACACTCACTCAAAAACAATAGCAAGAATGAGAGAGCGAAGTTTGCGTCTAAAATTGGACGCCAGTCCTCTTCACTTTGGCGGACGGTGGTTTGGGAAGCTGAGGAGCTGAGCAAACAGAGTCCGCTCCGCGGGGTAAGGTCTAATGGGTGACCTGAGGTCAAACTCTGAGAATGATGTAACCCAATTATCTCAAGAAATGGAACATGTGTACTTAACCATGTAGGTGCAGTATATTGAGTAAAAGTGCTCTACTGTATTTGGTAGAGGTCAAAGGTCATCTAAGGTCACTTTATGTCAATTTCTGAAGAACGTGGATATCGTATGCTTTGAAACTCAAAAAACTTTTATACATGGTGTTTATATACCGCATTTATTACAAAAATGTTGTTGATGTTTTTTATTTAGTTAAAGGTCATTTCAGCCTCTCCAGATTCAAAGTCTGAAAACCTTGTTAGCATGATACTTTTTAAAAAGGTAGATATCATATCAAATTGGTCCAGAACATTAACATCGTAGAGCCTTTGTATTTCTGGATAAAGGTTAAGTCTACTAAAATGAATTCATCTAAACCTCTATGCATTTTTTGCATTCTAGTTATATTTCTACCTGGGTATTCAGACTAATACATTACTGCAGAAAAGTTCGACACCTCCTAATGGGCTCATACAAATGGACGAGAGAGGAAATGCCTCAGTTTCATTGAAATGCATTTGCTGTGGTCGATGTAAAGTTCCCTTTTATATTTTGAAGAGGTCAAACCCACCAACTGCGCCAAGCACACCACTAGCTCACTACTACGACAACACCACTTTGCAATAATAAGTTGTGTGTGCAGTAACCGTCACATGCGATAAAGACTATAGACACAGGAACTGGACATTTTCAGCACAACCAGATATGTTTCCGTGCCAGCCAAGCCATGAATTTTTCATTCTCTACGTTAAGGCCGCGTTTATCCCATAGAGGAAGTGCCTCCTAAGTGAGTCATTAAACTTCGACAGGCGTAATTATCCCTGCGGCCACTCACGTGGTTGTAACTCCAAATTTTACAACCAGTTGTATGACAGACGTTCATAATTAGTAGCTAAATGGTTAATTTGCTACGATCGACGTGTATAATGCGAGCACTGTTTGCAAAACTAGTATCGTAAAATTATGTCAGATGGCTAGGTAGGGTAAGTTATATCGAGATGATTAATGGCAAAGTTATCGGTGTTGCAATAGAGACTCATATTGTTATTAGCGTCATGCACTAGCATCTAAATTGATGTATCATCACTGGGACGTTTATGTTTCTAGTGTAGAATAAGTATAAAAAGAAGCTTCGACGGAGCTCGAATACAAACATTTAGCACTTAAATTTCAAAATCATATTTCCGGCAGAGGATGAGTTAGGCCGTGTTGTAATAATCCAGAAATAGTGACGTTTGATAATGGTTTGAAAAATTAGGAAAGTTGTAGGCGTATCATGCAACTATTAGTACAGATTTCGGTTTGTTAGTGGTAAATACTGCGCCAGTCTGTGTCTACAACAGATTACTTTATAATTCTGATATGATTTATCTTCACTTTCCTTGCCTGAGGAAAGTTTTTAACAGTTTCATCGTGAAGTTACCATAATTATGCGTTCGCACTGCGTTTTGAAATCTTTAAAATGCATGGTTAGGTATAAATTTATTAGGAATTAATCAAAATATGAGTTATCAAACTTTTGCTTCTAAGATATCACGTATACAAGGTTATCACAATTTGACCTTTAATTGCAGGGGATCATACAGATTTCCTGTAAAAATTAAGAGATTGTGGGAAAAAATTTATCTTTTATAGCTCCGGTTATTGTTCCTTTGCAAAATGATGCAGTCTGCATTGGAATAATCAACATTTGACAAATAGTGTTATGAATAGAGAGAATTGAATGAAAATTGTCATTGCGTACAGTTGTTTGAAAATCTTAGTTAGAAAGCAATACAAATTTACACATATATACTGTTCAGGTTACTTAAAATGGGGCATCTACGAGCCATGTACATGCATCCACTGAATTTTGTCTTCTTGAGATATAGAAAGTTTCACCGTTTGACATCTGGTTAGTAGGTAAATGAAAACGTTCTATAGGCCTGTTTCGCCAGAATGTTTTCGCGCGATGTACTGACAAGTCTCCCCTAGCGCAGTTGCTTTGGACTGTAGTGCATGAACAACACACTACCAGTCTATCCATCAGTTTATACGTCGATAATGACTTTAACAACGCCCTGTCTTGGATATGTTTGCCCATTCATTTGAACAGCTGAAGAAATGATAAGATGACAGATGTTAAAATAAATTCAAGCACTTTGAAATGCAATTATTGTCTTTCCCTCAGTGAGCCTTAAGTTGATTATCACGCTGAGGTTTCAGTTCTCCCAAATCTCACCCCCTTCCATCAAATTAGCTCCTCTTGCTCGTCATGCTGTCATAGGTCTAGGCAGATTAAAAACAATGGCAATGTTTCGAAAACTATCATTCCAGTGTATAAACAACAGTGTTGTAACGAGTCACCCTTAGGTCGAGTCACAAGTCAAGTCAACGGTGGTCGAGTCGCAAGTCAAGTCATTCGCCACATTGCTCGAGTCAAGTCAAGCACATTTTCAAGTCAAGACATAAACCAAGTCAAGTCAAGTCAGGCATTTTGGTAGAGTAAACTCGAGTCAGTTGCTGGTGTCTACAAGTTAACACGAGTCACACTGTCACATAATCAAGCAAATTTAAAACTGGGATTTTTTCCTTTGGTGTGACTTGAGACGACTGATTCCTTTCTACCTCTTCTGAAGAGTACCTGTCACTGACTGCAATCTTTTTCTATGGTACTGTATGCTACAGGTACATTGTTTTCAAATAATTTGCATGTAAAGTTATTTTACATGCAATTTGCGAGGAGTACCCTGCACATACTAAGGTACCACGCGTAGCTTGTGCCCAACACAGGAATGCTGAAACTACTCAAGCAAACAATGTTAATGTATATCTGCTGGCACAATCTCAGTTTCACTTTGCAACGTAGGCCTAACGTTAGATGTCGTCGTCCTAGAATCCACAGATGGCTACAGCATGGTGTAACATACACTTTGATCGAACGAAGCAGTCAACTACGTAGCATGTTGCACTATACAACTCTCGGAAATAAACTCTCTCCGTCAATAACGAATGAAATGGCCACAACGACCGGGGGGATTTGATGTCTGAAAATGGGGGCGCAGACCCTTGTGGACTGCGCCGGGACTTTGGAGCAATAATTTTATAAATGTGAGATCTAGAACTCAAGAGTAAGTGCGCTCGAAGCGCGCTGAAAAAAATGGCATTTTTAGACCGTTTGCGATATGAGTAATAAAAAAGCTAAGAAAAGTATCCTCAAGGAGAGGACTCTTGCACCCCCTTCGCTGAGCACCTGTCCCATATTACGGTACCGGAAATGACACTTTCTTGCCCCTTACAACTTGCATCTAAACAAAGTTCGAAAAGTCGGTAAATTTATACAGATCAATGGTGATAAAAATTTTGCTTTGAAAATTTCTGGGGTAGGGGAACTTCCCCTCCACTGCGTAAGGCCATGGGGAATTCAAGGGTTTCAGCGATAATGGAATAGTATGTACGAAGCTATGAAAAGCCAGATGTTCTACAGGAAAAGAACCCGGAATCCCAAAACAATATTTAAAACGGGTGCGCGTGAAGCGCTCTGAAGAAAACACACTGACATGTTTAATTGTAGCCTATTGTTTTTCTTATTTTTAAATGCAGTAATATAGTTAATAACATTAAAAAATTCCTACTTCCCCCAGGTGCCTGTTCTTTCCATAGAGCAGGATACAGGGCCCTATATCCTGCTCTATGGTTCTTTCTTTCATGTTTCATTTTTGTCGATGGTCGGGGGGGGGGGGTCCCCCGCAACCGTTTTAATTAGTGTGAAAAATAAGGTAGTGTCGATTTTGAAGGTTATCAGGTTATAGGGTATATTTATGATAATTTAAAAAAAAAAACAATGAAATGTTTTACGGGTAGTTTTACATGGACATGGCTAAGGCCATCGGCAGTTTAAATACCATGCAGGCGAAGTAATTTTCATTGGAGGCTATATCTTGGGAAGTTGTGGCCGGCGAAATCTTTAACCGCGAGCGCCGAAGGTGCGAAGCCGGAGGCTGGAGACTGAGTAATTTTTTTAAAAATTTGACGGCTTTTGCGGCACAGTTCTGGACAATTCCTTGAACAAATGCTGCTTCCCCATCTGTAATTTGAAATGCTAATGAAATAGGTTTCTTATGAGAATCGCAAATTTAAGATAGTAACAGTAAGTCAATTTGCTGAGGATGCATGATGGCACTTGGTGGGGAAAGTGGACAGGAAGATGTGTAGCGAGGGTTTTGGAAATGGTCGTTTACTCAAGCTGTCCTACAGGAAATAATAACGAGGCACCAAAGTCTTCCTACGCACAGCCGTACTAATGAGACCAATTTATATCAGGTTCATGCGAAGAACGCCGAAAAATTTATCGAGAATTGTGATTCCCTATACATGGGTAGTGTTCGGGATTTTGTTAACAAGGACCAGGGTGCATTTAATGACGACGGTACTTTCAGTGACTTGTTTCAGAGCTTCAAGACACAATAGTGTGGCGCGTAGGAGACGCCCACGCTTTGAAAGAAATTTTACGGTGCCATACAAAATTTTCAATTGTGTTAGTCAGTTTTCTCTGGGGGTGCGCGCGGAGTGCGCAGAGAAAAATCTTCCTAGCATTTTTATGGCATTTGATTTTAATGTTTTTCTTCATTATTACTGCAAAATTTAATCATAATAGGCTACTGAAAATTCTCTTATAGTTTCTCTTGTCTCGATTCCTCTACTCTTTTTTATTAATTTTATTTTTTTAAGCTCAGGAAAAAATGGGCGTGGGGTGGGTAGCAAGTTCCCCACTGCCTACCGTAATCCCGCCTAAGACAGCGACAGATGGCTTTGCTTGATGGATGCATGTGCACGTATATAAAATACATAGCCCGGACTGCTATCGTCGGTACTGTGTACTGTGGATATCACACTGACAACGCCACCTGATGAACAATGCTTTACACGGGGTTGCGAAATTGCAATCAGTCCCATAGTCCTCAGTAAAGTACTGTATGGTCGTTGGCTGGGAGCTCACTATACACAGTCCCTACAACGACCTCTGAAAATAGATCGAGGGGTGGGGGGGGGGGATCGGCCGTCTTTATGATGTTGAAATTGACTTTCTTCTCTCAGCAAATTTTGGACGTAAAATCTTAATTTACTGCCATGACTTTTCTTCTCCAGATGTTACAGGAGTATTACAGTTTTGTTTTTGATCACTGAGATCTTTTTGAAAGGGCCAAAAACTTGAAATGAAATTAGCGACTTTTTCGTGCCTTAATATTTACTGTGTGACTAAAGAACGTTGTTTACATCAGTATGCTAATAAGCTGCATTCTTACGTCAGTATGGAGTGTTTGCAGAGGCAGTTGTCATGGGTATGTATAGGAACTACAGTAGTAAAATGTTCTGTGTGATGTCACAATGTTACCCACACAGCATTTAGATATCAACAAATATTTCGAACGCAACAGCCTACAGTAAATTTTACGAAGTGGCAAAGTTATTGATTTTATTTCAAATTTTCGGAACTTTTCAGAGGTTAAAAGTGATCAAAAACAACTGCAATATTAGTTACAGAGTTGGAAAGGTAAAGTTATTGCAGTAAATAAGGGCTTAAGGTCCTAGCTTTGCCATAAGACAAAACTCAATCTCGACCAGCATTGTGCTAGTCGAAGTCCCCGGATTTCTGATGGGTCGTTGTAAGGACCATGTATATATAGGGAGCTATTGGAGACCCGCTAGACACGGTTTCAGCCCACGAGACCTAAGGTCCACGAGACTAAAGGTCCGCGAGACCGAAAATGAAATAGGGTTCACGAGACCGAAGGTCCGCGAGGCCGAAATTCAAAACAGCCCGCGAGACCGGAACTTTTAAGGATATACGTACGTGCACAGTTGTGTAACCAGAATTCATCTGAGGTAGATCATGACTTTGTGAACGATGCTCCGGGAGAGGAAGGCGTCTTACGGTAGGATTCTCCCCTCCCCTTTGAGATGATTTTTAAATAATTTTGTGTGCGGGTGAAAACTTTGGAAGTAAAATTTGGCTTTATTTATTCTTGCCAGGGGTTGGGCCACGGCCCAATTAACCCCTCGCTACGTCTCTGTACGCGGCCACTATTTATTACGTACGTACGCCTTATGACAAAAAAAAGTATTCGTACGTGATAATTATTACTATATGCAAACCTTTTCTCACTTTCGGTCTCGCGGACCTTTTCTCATCTTCGGTCTCGTGGACCTTTTCTCATTTTCGGTCTCACGGACCTTTTCTTATTTTCAGTCTCGTGGAATGCCCCCCTACACACATGCCTTTACTGAGGACTAAACCACTCCCACCAGAGTTGCATAAGCAATATTACTTGAAATTTTAGAGGCAACAAAATTATTATGGAAAGCAAAAATGAACAGACTCACACTTTAATAATTTCATTTTGAAATATTCACCCATGGATTAAAATCTAGTACGACGAAAGTTCCTGAAACCAGACCAAGAATCATGCAGATGGCAACCCTGTCTGTGCAAGATGTTGTTTTCCGATAGAAACCACTGAGGTTGGTGTTCGTAATTGTGTTTCGTAAAGTGCCCCCTTGCCCTCCTCCGGACGCCCATGACTGTGGGCATATTCTAGAACTCCCTGCCCACAGGGAGCGAAGACCCCGGATTTCCAATGGGTCGTTGTAAGGACAGTGTATATACAGGGAGCTTTCGGGGACCGGCTAATGCTTTTACTGAAGACTAAACCACTCCCATCAGAGTTGCACAAGCAATATTATTTGAATAGGCCTACTTCTTTTTTTAGAGGCAAAAAATTATTTTACAGAGGAAAAATGAAGAGATTCACATTTTAATAATTTCATTTTGAAATATTCACACATGGATAAAAATCTCGTACAACGAAGGTCCCTGAAATCAGACGAAGAATCATACAGATGGCAACCCTGCCTGTCTGTACAACATGTTTTTTCCGATCGAAACCACTGAGATGTGTTCGTAATGTCCTATGCCTGACATGCTGTGTACATACTACATAGTATGATATGACATGCTTACGCAGTAGTGAGTGCGGATTTATCTAACTGTCCGGCGCGGCCCGTTTGTTGTCGAGTGACAAACATATATACTATAGGCATGCAGTGCACTATGTGTTGCGGCCGCGTCTACGTCGCGACTATGCACGTGCAGTCCAGAATTGGGTACGTCTACAAACATCAGAGTCGCGTCAAGGGACTCGAGTCGCAGCAGGAGACTCGGGTCACTTTCCCTGACTCGAGTCTTCAATTGGACTCGAGTCATGCTATGCTCAAGCCCGAGTCAAGTCAAGTCATTTAGGGTTCCAGACTCGAGTCAAGTCAAGTCCTTTTGGCTGATGACCAAGTCAAGTCAAGTTAAATATGCGACTCGAGTCCGAATCAGTGACTTGACTTGTAACAACACTGCCTAACGTATGGACTTTATGCTGTCAAGGTAAACCTATCAATTAGGTAGCCTTCTCTACGAGAGAGCTTCTAATCCTAGCTCTTTGGGTCAAAATTTGCACCACTAAGTTTATCATGTAAGGATCTCGGAATTGCTTCTTTCTCTAGAGACTTATGAGAGTACAGGCTTGATAGCAATGCATTTACATAACGCATGTTAGGATAGCGTAATCGTAAAGGTAGTGACGCATCTAGAGGCAGAGATGTTGTACGAACAAAATATGCAAGTAAAGCTTACGAAGATGTAATTAACAAGGGCGAAGTGGGAATGTTTTGCACATGCCTTGTAAGAAATCATACAAGCTACATTACCTTTGACGATCTTTCTGTTCACCAACTTACATCCATCTACAGTTTGTCCCAGTAAAAATTAAGTACACTAGCTACTCACAATACACATCTCATCCACACACACAGACACAGGTGCTGTGCCTATAGACCTTTTGCATTGACATCACACTGACGTTATTTTGGAGGGAAACAATGGAGCACGCGTACGTGCACTCACGGCGTAGATTTCACTCGCGCTTGTAGTAGACTTACGCGCGTATCCCCTGGTACACAAATCAGCTGTCAGCTTTTGTTGGTGTAACTTGCAATGATATGCCATTTTCCTCCGAAGCACTTTCTGCTCTGTGACATCATATGCATAAGGTCCATGGACGTACGTAAATGTATACAGAAGTTGTACTACATCAGAGCATCATACTACTAGTATGTACAAAGTATATGGAGTGGACATGGCTGTTTGCTTCCACTTTTACTTTCGAGCAGCACATATAGTATGCCCTAGGAGACATGATATGACAAGGAAAGGGGTATCATAATTATACCGATCATGTAATTCAGCTGCAGTGTGTTGTGTACAAAATGTGTGGAATACATTTTTGAAGACACTGTGCTTTGACACGGGTCGTGTTATAATAAGCTCGTGTGCTGTCCCCATTTCTGCTGCAAAGAAACTTGACATGAATTGAAAAATACGCAATTGCGGATGTTGGCAAAATATGCACGGAAATCCGCGAATTGGCGGTTTAACCTCATGCCTGCATAATGCATCGACAAGCCAGAGTATGGAAAACCTATCCACGTTTCTTATATGTTAACATGTCTTCTTAACAAGTTTTTTTTTTCAGAATTTTACTTCCTGTGACCTCAGATGACCTTTGACCTCTGTCACAAGCGACGCAGGAAAATTACACTAATTTCTTGTGTCTAAGTAAGAAATTGCACAAGACCCTCAAACTTCAGGGAAATTAGTTGGGAAAAGTTCAAGAAATCTTAAGTAGTTTACAAATTAGCTAACTTGTTAACAAATTATCTCTGCAGGTGCAGTTTTAATCCCCAGAGTTGCTACAATAACATTTAAATTAGTATCGACCTAAGAAGGATAATCTTACAGGCCTAATCCATGCATTGAAGCCCAGGAGGCAGCTGCGAGTTAATCCTGTTTTTCAGAAAATGCCCTGCTTCATCAAAGAAACTGCTATTAGTTTAAATAGTTTTCCCCTCTGCTGGGACACTTGTATTCTGACTGCTTGTCTAGAAACTTGTCAGAGGTCAGTGAGAGCCGTTTGTTTAAAAAACAAATTCATATCTGCCTTAGCACCCAATCTGGTGCTACATATCAGGCTACACTGAGAGCGAGTGTGACTCTGAGGGTGAAACGAGTGAAATTAAGTGTAGCTTTGTAGAAGATTACCGAAGGACGCTGCACGATGGTATTATGAACCGGATCCAGCCCCTGAACTGCACGTTATTTAAGGGTGGCGTCACAGGAGTTTTTTGCAAGGGGGTAAAGTGACTCGACATGCCCCCCCCCCCCGATCACGGGGCCCAGACTACCTGCCTGCTCGATCATCCCCTGTGGGAATTCAGCAAACTCTCCAGCTGGCGGTGTCATTCTTGCGACAAAAGAATATGACCGCATCATACCGCTCAATTTAATTTAAATGCTTTTGCCTTCACGAATTAATTAACAATTCACCGGAGGCGGAGGGGCTGGACAAGTATACAAGCTTTCATTTTACTTTACTTCTCTTTCCATTTTTTTATTTTTTGTCTTCCTATCTTTTCCCTATTTTTCTTTTTTTCCTCTGCCTTCATTTTGCTACCCCTGGCCCGTGTAGGGAGGGTACGGCTGCCCCCTCCCTGCCCCCTTTATTACGCCATTGGTTATTTATGCTATGTTTCTGGTAAGAAAATGACTTCTTTTAAAATTAAGATTTAGAAATGTAGGTCGGTAAGAGGTTCCCCAGGGTAAAATTGTATTTTGACTATGCACCGAGACACTTTCGATTCTCTAACAGAGAGTATTCAGTCTGGTAATTTATATAAAGCTTTCAATTGTCATGAATATCTTCCCTGCTTTGACTTTTTGAAATGCTGTGCTCCTTCGTATCACTGTAAACACAAATTAGTCAAACATTGTCTGATACGCCTAACCTATTTTAGTCACTCATTTTGACCAATTTCTAATGATATTTGACTAATTGCACAATGATGGACCAATAATTATTGGTAAAAAATTGGTCAAAGAGGTTGAAAATTGGTCAGAAATCTAGTCAATTGGTACAAAATTAGTCAAACGCCTTTGACTAACTTGGGTTAGGCGTATCAGACAATGCATATCAATTTGTTTGTTACTTAAACCCATACAGCTTGTGTTAGCGTCTCCCACGCAACGAAAATGCGCTCTGTGGAAAACAGTACGGATACGAACTTTCGATCGCTCGTGCTCTGTTGCATAGCAAAATTACAGTGATGTTCATTCAGTTCCATGTTCTACTATGTCTCAGCTTCTGAATGACATAAAAATATATCGATATTATTTGACTCTTACATAGGGACCTGGACAGATTTCGAAGGCATCTTTTTGCATGGCAAGCAATGCCTATGAACTTTTGACCTACTGCTGTTTGTACAAATAAGCTTGGATCGCCGATGTTCATGCATTGCTGGATTGGTTATCATGTAAACTTTCCAATGGTAACCTTTGTTTTCAAATTTTCAACACTCCCCCATAGGGACTAGGCCAAAATACGTACAAACAGACACAAATATGAATATGCATAAGTCTTGCACCAATGAAAAGACCCCAAGCGATGTGTAAACAACGCGACCGTTACCCGCCACAGACTTCTACACCGTGCGCGCGTTGTACAGTATGTACAGCGAACACGTGCGTGCAGTGGTAAACAAAACATTTGGTCACGCCCACACGACCAATCAAGTGTACGGGATGAGCGTGTGTATGAATTATACATAGCCATGACGTCTCAGTCACCCAATCCTCAGTTTAGACGGAAAAGTGTTTTGACAGGAAAGTGTTTTGAACAAATTGATATGGTTTGACTAATTTGTGCTAACAGTGTATTAACTCCTACGCAAACGAGCAATCGGCCGAATTGTGAAACCCAGGGATGGTGCCAAGACTGATTGGGCAAGCTCCCCGAAAAGAGGGGCAGCAACTCAAAGTCGCGACGAGTCAAGCGGTTGCCAAACGCCAAAATTTGGATTTTTATTCAGGAAACTTGGAAAACTTGGGGCTATTATTGAAGGGCAAAATCTAGTAGATCGTCGGGGCGACTGACTGTTGTTGGGATTACATATTTCATCGTACGCATCAAGGCTCCCCGAAGAAATACAAAAATCTCTGAGGGGGAAGCTTCCCCCGCTTGCGCCACCCCTGGCGAAACTCACCGATGAATAATGCGAATAAGTTTGAGACGGTATTGATAATAAGAAAAGTAATGACGTGAGGCTGGGAGCGCGCGAAAGCTTTGATGATAGTTTGTGAAGGATTTGCATAGTTTTGAGAACGATTTGTAACAGAAAATTTTTAAAACTGATCCTTCGAAAACACACTTCAACTGGCCTCTTCAAAAACTATAGCATATACGCCTTTTGGGTTCATTATGAAAGTTTTCTTTAGTTTACAGAAATCGATCGGGGGCATCCCATGCCCCCGTGCCGGCACCGCTAGCATTCCAGCCACTCGAACCATTTGTAGCTCTATGTAGCTATTCAAACGTAATAACATTATGGCGATCGCCCGTCCATATGACGGATGCAAGAGACGAATGTTTACGTGTCCGCCTGCGCAACGCATGAAAACGGAATAACGGCCAGAACCTAGTAGTGTAGGGCCCAAGCGTAATATTTGGCTGTACCATACTTCATTCATTTGTGTCATAATCAATTCTCGTCTGACGAGTGTATTTATTTCATCGTTGTAGGAGTGGTAGCGACCTAGCCTTGTACGCGAGATGGTGAAGACAATCCCCTAAAGGCCAAACCCATGGGCCCATGAACAATTGGTAGAAGAGTCAAGGGCCCGTCGGAATATAAATGGCACTCGAGGATATGGAAGGTGACTCCTCTCATTAGTACATGAGTGGAAATGGACAGGTGTGAACAGTTTCTAATTGAACCATGGAGAAAGGTGAGCCCATTTCATTTCGTCCAAACAATGGCGATACCCTGGTGCCCTAGAATGGGCTGACATCTGATTTTAAGCAGGCAAAATATGGCACTCAGTTTCGTATATCTTATATGCCACTCAACTTCGTATATCTTTTATGCCAATGTTTTATGAAAAAGTTAAGGGGGCTCGTCACGACGGATGAATTTACACCAATACATTCGAAGGAAAAAATGCATTCTTTGAAAGTTATTATCTTCCTAACGCTACAAGCCATTGAGATGCGGTTTTCATCTCCTTAAAGAGAAAAATTTTCTGCATTTTTTTGAACTCATTTAGTTTTGTCTCTGGCAAATAAAGGGAGATTTTTGGAATTTGGAATCCTTGTCACATCCTTACACAGCTGCCGCTTACGTGAAAGTAGGCCCATCATTCGAAAAAATGAAGGGTGAAATGCACGTCTGTGGATTTGGCTCACATGGGCTCAACATCTGAGAAGGGCGTTTCCACCCATACATCATGATGCACCACGAAATTACCTTGGAAGCCACCATTTTTACCAACTGACAATTCATTCGGAAGATGCTGGCAGGCGAAATGACCATAATCATTGAAATATATAGCCCCCCCCCCCCCCAAAAAAAGGGGACGGACGTCAGTAACTAGAGTCAATCAGAACATAAACGGGTGGAAATTTCGATGTCACAGGCCTACTGGGAATGTCATGTATTGCCATACTGTGACTCTCCAGGGAATGGGTTTGGCGGCTTTTGCTCAAGGCTACCATCGTAATCCTGAAGCAGTCTCACATGCGACGCTTACTGATACAAAATGGTTGCGCACTGCAATATTATTGCATGCTGACATTGATACCATATTGTCACACTGGTCACAACATCAGACTTCAAGCTGCCAGGTGCCTAGTACAATTTTGGTGGAATGCTACATGGAAGGACTTTAACTGAACATCTCGAGGTTGGACAAAAAGTTTCTGGTGTTTTTCAACCAAAGTTCTTCACTATAACGTGGACGGTGTGTGTTAAAGATGGCGTTAGCTGGCCACTTGACAGAGATTTACAAAGCCAAGTTCAACCAATTACAGGGAAGATCATGACTTCTTCCAGCAAACATCTTGAACATAGCAGTGTCTTATGGAGGTTACATTCAGAGTAATGTCAGAAAGTTCATGCAAATAGAAAACAAAGTGAAAGTGATGTCACTGATTGTGCAAGGCAAACACTTTAATTGGTATGTGATCCAACTGATATCAAATTCCGTATGCGCTGATCTGGGCAAGTAGCAGTAATTCTCAGTTAAAAGAGAAGAATGCATCAAGCGCAGATTCATAAAACAATATCCAACGCTTGAAGTTTCCACATAAAACGCTGTAGCACAAGTAGCGGAAAGTCCAAGGATAAAGTTCCACCTTCTTCAAGAAGAATTTAACACACGGTTATCAAGGAAAGATTGCTAATACTAGTAACGTGGTAAGGTAATGTTCTGTTGTATAATTTCCGTATAGGCAAACGTTGCAAGTTTCAAGTTTTCGATGAATCCCTGCACTAAAACCATCTGCTAACTTAAATCCATAATTATTTTTTCATGTATCTTCCTGCCCTACAAGCACAGCATCATCCTGGAGGCAATCACTTTAAAACAGAGGTGTGTATGGTAGCAACTGTTTCTAACTGAACTGATCCAGAGGAATATACTTCCAAGAAAACCGGCTTTGCAACCTGAAAACTGTCCACATAGAGCTCGTCTTTTTCCAGCGGTAATGCAATATTCACAGATGATGATCAATATGTAAATCCGACAAAAGAAGTCCAGATCCAGTGTAATCTTTTCCACAAATTACTGTTGGTACAACGTAAAGCACCACGCCATGCTTTCTTGATCAATCTGAAGCATCAGGAACGATTTTGATGGGCACACTACTCAGGATAACATAACATCTACGAGAATGGTTAATCATGTCTACGACGCAACTACTTTGTTTATTAAACCATTATTTCGAAAATGATGAGTAAATACAAAACTCGAAAAATTTTGTCACTGATATAGGTAAATTCATCTGCCTTGGCCATTTGATATTATATCTGGAAACGGCTAATTACTTTTCAACACAGGTATGTTGAGAAATTGAGGAATCGTGACATCACACGACTTTCGGAGCGATATACTTGTTGTCAGCTTTTGCATATGTGATGCTACTTTCCACAAGTCATTACATTCTTTGCATGAGTGCCAAAACAACAGAAAATAAGGGTTGATCAGAGGATACTGCTACACAAATCAATTTCTTCTAATAAAATGTGACATGTCATCGAATTTTTTTTTAATGTCATTGATTACAGAATGCATCGTCCTGCAAACCATTTTAGTTTGCTGACTGGTCAAGGGGCTGGGCAAACAATGGGATACCCCAGCAGCTATTTTGACAACTTTAGGAATTCTAGCAATGGAAGTTCACTGCTGAAGCTGATTACTCCTCAGTTTGCTGCAACATAGATCATAATCTAAAAAAACTACAAAATATGAAAAAAGGCCAACATTTTATATTCAGGTTCTCATGTTTTTAATAAACAGTAACATTTGAAAAGGTCCAAACAATAACTAAACTATATACAAATGTACAATATGTTATAAAAACTAAACAGTTCTCACAAAATAGCAATAATGAAACAATGAATGCAACCATGCAACCACATGAAATTTTTTTGTACAATCTGTTTGTAGATGTATGGTAGACCATTGTAAAGCAAAATCAATGGTCCTTTGACAACAGGAAATTCATTATTGTCCTGGAAATAAAGATAAATGGGGATACATTGAGCCTGAACTGTCAATCATTGCATCACCTTTATAATGTAGACACACCTCATTGTGAAGAATAAGTTAGGAATACCCATTTTCTCAGAAGATGCAAGTGTTGAAAATGAATAACACAGTGTACTTGCCACCATGAATAGTCAATACCAATCGCAGTTCATGAATACATACTTGCAACTGCGATTTTACATGTCTTTCCAATATGAAACTATAGTATCACGAAAAATATGTTGTCTATGTTCAGAATGTTTCATACATTACAATGTATGCTGAAAAACAGTGACCTACATTGTAGAAGAACTGCACTCACTCAAGTTCATTTAAAGGGCTAATTGACAAAAGAAAAGGATACTGAGTGGAGTGTAATCATCAACTTCTACAGATACTATCTGCTCTTAAGATCACTAATATTCAAAATCTAACACTCTCTAACATTCAATATTACCACTCTTGCATAAAGAATTTAATGAAGTTGGTCTAACATTATTCACCCTTATTGAAGAGGTAAGCCACATTTATTATATCCCAAATAAGTTTGCTACCCAAAATGGTCACCAAAACTAGTTTTCCAATTAAACCACAGTCGATGTCATGGCCTACATTGTTTTAAAACTTAATTTCAAACATACGCTTAAGGAAGGGTCAATCCTTGCAAAATGAATGGAAGTGCATAATGCTAAGGGTGTCCAAAGTTTATGTCCCTTTTCACTCGCAGCAAATTAAGTTGGAATAACAACTTCCTCCGTTTTACTGAATATTCCTGGCCTGTCATAAACATCAACTGCACAGATTGCTAAGAAGTATGTGCTTCCTGGTTGAAACTGATTTAAAGTACATGCCATTGGGGGAGCCAAGGCTCCTACTTCTCCTATCCTCTTCCAATGTGATGTACTAGGTGGGGTATTGAGAACTTGATATGCATATAGAAAATACTTTTTAACTGTTGGATGTTCTTCTTTGACATTAATATTCCATGATAACACTACACCTTCAGGGCTGTGAGTAATGCGAATACTTGGTGGAGGTAGCAATGGATTAGAACTAGAGACTGGTGGGTGCTGCAGAACAGGCAGTTTGGCTGGATGCCCATGAGATCTTGCAGGTTGGTTAATGTGCTGAACAAAGTTGTTTCCTTTTCCCTGCTTTTCAGTTATTTCAGCACCTTGCCTTGTTTCTGGGAACCATGTTTTCCCAGCTGACTTATTTGGGGCACTGGCCATTGTCGTGTTGAGAGTGGCATGAGGAACATATGGCTTGACGCCATTGACAACTTCTCTCTGCTGTATTGCTGGATTAAGTTGGTGCATGGTAGAGCCTGGAGTTACAGTTCCTGTGGCAATACTATATGGAGGTGGTACCGGTAATCTGGGGGCTTCAGCACAAAATGAGGAAACACGATTATGACATACAGACTCTTGTTTCTACTGAGACTGTTCAACAGTATCACCTCTTTGTAATCATGCATAAATTAATGTCAATACTAATGCCCTAAATGGCTCTAATCCAAATATTAAGGATATTGCAAATGTCATATTTAATATGATAATGATACATACACTGTGTATTTTTTAATTAGGATGGCGTTCCTGTTTCACAGTTCACATGTCACACAGGGAGAAAGAAATGTGGATTTCTGTAAGGTAGTGTTCATAGGGCCTCCCACCTACTTTTCACCTCTGTTCATATTCCAGGTATGAATCAAAGAATAATTTGCTTTTATTGTAGCCTGTAACACTGAGCCACGAGCATACAAACAAAATATTAGATAATTCGGAGTTTGCCTGTGACTCTGGTGACTGCTACATGATCTTTAAAGTTGTTGGCAGTGAATGTTGACTTCATCTATCAAACTTCCTATAAGTCCACAATATGACCTCAGAATGACCTCTGATAACCTCCAAATGGCCCCAGTGACCCCAGATGACCTCTTGACTTCCCCCTAGAACAACTGGATCAATCTTCTCATCATAACACATCCACATACAAAGTACGAAATCTATCTGAGATTCCTGCCTGGAGATATTGTAATAAAAAGGTTTCAGTGTTTGACCCCAGTGATCCCAGATGACCTTTGACCTTCATCAAAACAACAGGACACACTTTACTGTGGTGGATCTATATACTTGGTATGAGACCTATCCAAGCTTCCTACCTTGAGATATTATGTTAACAAGGTTTCCAGTGTTTGACCCTCGGTGGCCCCAGATGACCTTTGACCTGAACCAAAAACAATACCATTCATCTTCCCACCATAACCCATCCACATAGTAAGTATGAAATCTATCCAAGCTTCGTATCTTGAGATACTGTGTTAACATCAAGTTTTCAGTGGTTGATCACCGGTGACCCCAGATGACCTTTGACCTCTACCAAAGGTACACCTTATTATGGTGAATCTATATACTACGTATGAAATCTATCCAAGCTTCCTAACTTGAGATATTGTGTTAACAACATATTTTCTGTGTTTGACTTCTGTGACCCCAGATGACGCTTGACCTCCACCAAAAGTGACAGCATTCATCTTCTCACCATACCACATCCACATACCAAGTATGAAATCTATCCAAGTTTCCCATCTTGGGATATTGTGTTAACAAGGTTTTCAGTGTTTGAACCCCCATGACCCCAGAGGACCTTTGACCTCCACCAAAAACAATAGGGCACACTTTCTCACTATGGCAGATCTATATACCAAATTTCAGTTTATTCTAACTTTCCCTTATTGAGTTACAGTATACCCAACCATCACAGACACACACAGGCAACCTAACTACATTGATTCCTTTTGCTAATGCAAGGAACCAACAAACATACCAACAAAAGTGGGAACACCTGGACACATATACCACCTCCCCTCAAAGTACTAGTAGGAATTGACTTTTCCATTGCTTGACGGTCATAGGTCGGTAAACAGAATCATTAATTGCATGGTAATCATACATAAAAACACAACTACATCTATATCTTAAACACTGGACAGAGTAAACTGAAATGTGAATTGAAGAGAGAACCATGCATCTCATGTGATATGAAGACTGTGCCATGTGGCACCAGAACCTCTGTGAAAAAGTAAGACAACACCTAGCACTGTGCTTTGAAGAACCTTACCTTGTGTTGCCACATTTGGTGGGGCAGATACTTGGGCAACCCTCATATTTCTTTGACCCTGGACTGGGGCATTAAGCCTATCTTTAATGTTGCGCAGTTCTGTCTGTGGAAGGTAAAATAAAATCAGTTGTAACAACATAATCTGGACATAACCCAACGGTATTAGTTCACAAACAAAGGATGACTGCTAGCTGTAATTCTAGCCAAAACGAAAGCTACATTCTTAAAGAAACTAATTAAAACAGAGTTACAGTATGAACAATCTTGCATGATACAATAGCTTACCATGACGGCTTGAAGTTGGACCGAAATTTCAGAAACCTTTTTGTTATTACTTCTTTGGTAGCACTGTGTCAACTGCTGCTGAAGTTCCTGCTGCCTTTTTTCCAGGATAACCTTTTGGTTCTATAAATCAAGATGAGGAAACATTGCATTGCATAGCAAACCCAGTTCAAATACTACATCACAGTAACTTAGCAACTTGGTACATTATAGTGTTGAATAGAGGCAAGAAACATGCACAGCAAAGGTGAAGAAAAAGATACTCTTTGTCTAAAAGAAGACAGACACGAAAAGACTATGAAAGGAGTCTAAAAAGCTCCATTGACCAGGAGGAAAATATCCACTGGATTGTGCTCCCAAAAATTACCAGTCACCACTTACTTTGAGAGACTTCACACAGCCATGTGACTGTAAAACGTGACTATCAGCAGCAGTGGCTATTTTCTTCTGGCTATATGTGGGCTGTGTGTTGGGATGGATGTTCATGGAACTATGTCCACTGGATGACTGTTGAGTGGAGCCTAGAGAAACATTGTTTGATGTACTAACTTTGACTGCCAAATTAACAGCTTTCATCAAGGAAAAGTTAATTGCACTTGCATGTGGCATAGCCTGAAGCTGGGCTGGAGTTTGTGGCATCCTTATTGGTAAATTTTCCTCAAGGTTTGATGGATTACGTACCAATATATTAGCCTGGCCTTGAGTTAATAAGGGTCTCTGCATAATTCCATGTGTCTGCAGCACACCTTGCATTGCACCCTCCTGTCTGGGTTGAGGTTGGTTGCCAATAATCATACCAATGTTGCCAATTGTAGAAAACACAGGCATCTGTGTACTCTGGGGACTGTAGATACTACCAGCAATGGATGGCGCTGCCTGAAGACGAGGTGGTGGCACTGCAACGATAGGCTGCACAGGAGATGAAAAATATTTACACTGAATCTGTAGGTCATCGTAAGTCTTAGTGTTACAATTTCCCAAACCCACAAATACAAAACGATATACAATTAATTGTTATACAAGGTACACAAGATACCGTGACTTAAAAATAAAATGATGGAAGCTATACCTGTCCAATTGTGACCAGCTGGTTTACAGGTAGATTAGTAGAAACCTTCATTGTGCCTGCATTTTGAACTGGTTTTGTCTGCACCACTCTCTGAATGCCTTGTACTGATGATGAAGGCTGAGATCTCTTTGGGATGACAGATGCTTTATCAGGAGGCAGAATACTTGATGTTAAGGGTTTGACTTTGTTCTCAATTAATTGTTCTTTGGTTCCAGCTTTAGAGGTTAACTGGAGAACGTTTGGCTTGGAGGGAATGCCAGGTGATTTTCGTAGATTTATTGGAGACCCTTGGACAATTTTCCCTGGAAGTACTGTTGATCTGGATTGCACAGGTGGCCTTTTTGAAGGCGTTGAGTTTGTACTTTCACTACTGTTCACATCTTCCGTGTCTGTCAAGTCTATAACTGTAACATCTTTTGAAGCTTCTCCCTTGGCATTCTTGTCAGATGTTGCATGTTTCACAATACCCTGAAAACAAAAGATTGTAGTATCTTAATGCAATATTGGTTTCATATTGATATGTCTGGAAGGCATCTTGATTGAATGACATTACCTTATGATTCTTTGAAGGAAGGTTTCTAAGTGAATGGTCAATAATGCTATTTACAGTTCATTCAAGGCTGTAAAATCATCAGAACTTCATGTAAGCATACCAGTAGGAGACTATGCCTGTCAAGATTACATGTAATTACAAAATGCTTCATCCCAATGAGCACAGTGTACCTGGTATCATTAAAGGAATTTACCTTTTGCACAAACATGACATGAAACCATGAGACACTGCCTCACAAATGCCCCAGAAATATTTGTGATCTCTAAAAATATGATTACAAACTCTCATTAAACGGCTTGGAAGTGGATCCAGATGAAAAAGGCATCATCAATACTAAACAATGCTGACATTATCATTCCACTCTTACTAGGAAAACAGATTTGTATTTTACTTATCTAAAAGGTAGTGAATAGTCAAAAGCAAAATAACAGATACTAACATTTTGTTGGATGGAACTGGAAGGTGAAATTTCATTCTGTAGCTTTGTGTTTCCACTTGGTGCACTTAAAGTTCTTGCAGGTGTTTGGTTCTTACTAACATTTTGCACAGGGTATGTTTGTTTGGAAATTTCCTGAGATTCTCTAATTGCTATAGAGGGACCTACAGGTAGTTTCCTTTCACTGGCTGAATTCAGTTTAGCTGCACTAGTAGTTGCACTAGAAGGAACACTTTCCACCTTATCAGTGACTGTTGCTGATGGCAATACACTTTGTGGAAGGTCTTTCTTTGCTTCAGATGGTAGTAAACCAGGTACCACAGGTGTTGAGGAAATGGTCTTTTCTTCTGTTGGAATCACTATAGGTGTAGGTTTTGTATGAACTTTTTCCGTTTGAGTACTCTGGGAGGAAATGATTACAGGAAGAGCAGTGGATGAACTTCCTTCGCTTGTGTTAGTTCCTTGCTCTCTTGTCTCTTTCCCCTATTTGAACAGGATCATAAAAATGACATGAAAGTAGCTCCATAAGTGAAATAAACTAGAAAGTGCAATGCTTGACATACCATTATTTAATTTTGGAACATTGCTGTGTGCAGAGAGTGCTCACGTAAAGACATTGAACAACCCAGAAGTTGTAACCACGGGGTGCCCTTACAGTAATTAACTTACACAACTACAATTACTGCGGTTCCATCTCTTCACAGTAACAACACTGCATGCATTCAGATTCAAAATATGACTGCAGAGAGATGTTGGAAGAACAACTCATACAAGAAATATGAAACACAGTTACCATTACAACCCCTACCATCATTTGAAACAGCAAAGACATTTTGTGCTATCAGGCTCTGAGCCAGAATTATTATCAACAAGATAAAACTAACAAACAGTCCAAACCCTCACCAGTAACTGACTTTGTTATTAGTAAGTGTTCTATGTCTTTTTAAAGCACCCCTTTATCAATGTAAGCTAAAACTTTTAACCAGATTCTGAATTTCAAACTGAGCTCTTAGTGAAAAAGCAAATTCCAAACTGGGTGCTGCACCTGGTTTAAATGGCCTGGCCACACATCCATACTCTACTTGTGATCAAGCCAAAATTTCCAAACCACAAAAAAGTACTATTCTTTAATACACTTACAAGGCTCTACCTTATTCTTTGTGACCAATTTCGTTATACATGTTCAACACTAAGCAAACTGACTTTGTAATTAAGTGCCTTTCAACAAGATATTACAATTCAAAGCAACAAATATTAATTAGTTATAGGTCATATGTTGAGGCATCATGTAAGTACTAATAACCTGTTTGTAGTAGCATAGACAATACCATCATTTCAGAACCATTGTACCTTGCATTCCAGTTTATCCTTGAGCTCTTGCAGCTGTTTGGCACAATCTTGAGCTATTTTTCGCCATTTCTCTTCCCTCTCTTTTTGGACTTGCAAGGCTTGTACTAATCTTTCCTTTTCCTCGCACTCACTTTCATACATAGCTGCCACAATACGTGAAATTTCCTGTGAATGAAAATTAATGTTGAGAGAGATGAAACACTCCTTTCACATGCAGCAATATTAAGCTGACACACTGATCTGGAAAAGACCTCTGTTCCTACCATTAAAATTCAGTCATCCAAACACAACACCAGTTTTTTCTAGATTACAAATCCAATAACAATCTTGTTCAGGTATAAATCTACTTAAAAGTATCAACTTCTTGCCATACCACTTTCTGGAGTGAAATTTCCTTTGCACAAACCCACCTCAGTGTCCAGGTCACTTGGTTCACCATCAAACTGGGTTGCCTGATTTTTGACATCACGTTTTCCAGACACTTCAGTTCCAGTTGCCTTATCTGTGTTGTAAAATGAGAGAGGATCAATAACAGCATTATCACCTAAATGACTTCTATGGCTTGCAAACCCCCAGACTTTCTTTAACCTACTACCAATGCACCAAAGCACAGTGCAATGCTGGTGGAGCTCACAGAATTGATGATGTAGGGAAAAACTTCTTGTACAGCAGTAATGCAGCAGACTGCAGAGTCAATTGAAGCAATGTTGGGTTATCAGCATCCTACTCCAGTTTCTTGACTGTTCTTTGCATGAATTTATGCAACACAAGCGAAGAATTCATACAGTTGATACTGTTTTATTACTCCACATTCTGGCCCATACAAGAAGGAAAAATCCTCTCAAGCATACTTAAGAGTTTCAAATGGCTAACAGCTGAAAGCTAAATGCAAGAGTAATATGGAAAAATCTGAACAACCATCTTGACATCCCATATTATTTAACCCTCTACAGAGTGCGGTACTTGTTAGGTAGTATAGTACTGTGGAGAAGTAGGGGTTACATAAGTAAATACAATGTAATGAGGGGAAGAGTAAATAAACACATTAAAGTATGAGATTAGAACACCAAGGTGTAGTAACTCATAGAACACTTGACAACTAGAGCATCAATGGTGCAGAAGCTCAAATTTGATTCCAAACCATAAATGGCATTAGTGGCATCTGAGATGTAATATTCTGTGATCCTAATAAGCAAACATAGTGAACCCTTCAAGGGCTCAATTTTGATTCCTTACTAACAGCCAGAATACTTGTTTTTATGAACATCTAACCAGAAAGCCCAAAGGCTTAGTGGTTCCTTGCCGAATGGGGATGATTTGTTGCACTGAGCCTTATCCCTCAAATTTATCTTTCTTGACTACATCATTTAATGATGTTTTAACAATTTGACCTCTGCTGACCTCACAAGACCTCTGAACACCACCAAATATAACAAAAAAGGAAAAACGAAGGAAGTGTCTTGAAAGGGATTCAACTCCAATGGATCTTGGATCTTGTAAATTCTTGGCAAATTTTGCTTTTTGACCTCTGGTTACCCCAGATGACGATCTTGGTAACATAGTTGGGAAATTCTGCTTTTTTTTGACCTCTGGTAACCCAAGATGTTGATCTTAGGAATTCTTTGGAAATTTTGCTCTCTGACCTCTGGTGACCTCATATAACAATCTTGGGAATTGTTGGAAAATTTTGCTTTTTGACCTCTGGTAACCTCAGATTACCTTTGACCTCCACCAAAAACAATAGGGTTCTTCCTTACATCATGAAAAATCTATACACTAAATATCAAAAGTGTCCTTCATTCCTATCTTGAGATATTGTTATTACATGCTCTTCAGTTTTTAGCTCCTGTGACCCCAAATGACCTTTAACCTTCACCAACAACAATAGGGTTCTTTCTCTCAACATGGCAAATCTATATACCAAATATGAAAAGTGTCTGTATGTGCTATCTTGAGATATAGTGATTACAAGCCATTTACATTATTTTCGCAGTTTAACCTCTGGTGACCTCAGATGACCTTCGACCTCTACCAAAAACAATAGCATTCTTCCTCTCAACATGACAATCCATATCAGCCATTCCTACCTTTTGGTTTTCGGTCTTTGACCTCTGGTGACCTCAAATGACCTTTGACCTCCACCAAAAACAATAGGGTACTTTCTCTCAACATGACAAATCAATATACCAAATATGAAGTGTCGGTCATTCCTATCTTGAAATATCGTGTTTACAAGCTTTTTAGCTTTTTACCTCTGGTGACCTCAAATGACCTTTGACCTTCACCAAAAGCAATAGGGTTCTTCCTCTCAACATGACGAATCTATATACCAAATATGAAAGGTGTCAGTCACTGCTACCTTGAGATATCGTGTTTACAAGCTGTTCAGGTTTTCGCAGTTTAACCTCCAGTGACCTCGAACGACCTTTGACCTCTATCAAAAACAATAGGGTTCTTCCTCTTGACATGACAAATCTATATACCAAATATGAAAAGTGTCAATCATTCCTATCTTGAGATATCATGTTTACGAGCTTTTCAGCTTTTTACCTCCGGTGACCTCAAATGACCTTTTACCTTCACTAAAAGCAATAGGGTTCTTCCTCTCAACATGACGAATCTATATACCAAATATGAAAAGTGTCAGTCACTGCTACCTTGAGATATCGTGTTTACAAGCTGTTTAGGTTTTCCCAGTTTAACCTCCAGTGACCTCGAATGACCTTTGACCTCTATCAAAAACAATAGGGTTCTTCCTCTTGACATGACAAATCTATATACCAAATATGAAAAGTGTCAATCATTCCTATCTTGAGATATCATGTTTACGAGCTTTTCAGCTTTTTACCTCCGGTGACCTCAAATGACCTTTTACCTTCACTAAAAGCAATAGGGTTCTTCCTCTCAACATGACAAATCTATATACCAAATATGAAAAGTGTCAGTCACTGCTACCTTGAGATATCGTGTTTACAAGCTGTTTAGGTTTTCCCAGTTTAACCTCCAGTGACCTCGAATGACCTTTGACCTCTATCAAAAACAATAGGGTTCTTCCTCTTGACATGACAAATCTATATACCAAATGTGAAAAGTGTCAGTCATTCCTATCTTGAGATATCATGTTTACGAGCTTTTCAGCTTTTTACCTCCGGTGACCTCAAATGACCTTTGACCTTCACCAAAAACAATAGGGTTCTTCCTCTCAACATGAAGAGTCTATATACCAAACATGAAAAGTGTCAGTCATTGCTATCTTGAGATATCGATTTTACAAGCTGTTTAGGAGGTTTTCGCAGTTTTACCTCCAGTGACCTCGGATGACCTTTGACCTCTACCAAAAACAATAGGACATGACAAATCTATATACCAAATATGAAAAGTGTCGGTTTTGCTAACTTGAGATATCGTGTTTACAAAGTTTTTGGTTTTTGACCTCTGGTGACCTCAAATGACCTTTGACCTCCACCAAAAACGATAGGGTTCTTCCTCTCAACATGATGAATCTATATACCAAATATGAAAAGTGTCAGTCATTGCTACCTTGAGATATTGTGTTTACAAGCTAGGCATCACATACACACACACGACATCACCATCGCATAGATTCCTTGCCTGCCTACGGCAAGGAATCAATAATAAGAGCTCTATGGTTTCTTGCTAATGGACCCTGAGTGAGCTTTGGAATTTGGAAAACACATGCTCAATATTACCTCCACATGACCATCAAAATGCCTGGCATGTACTGTTACCTATATATGAATCTTTGGAATTTGACTTTGAATGACCCATGGTAACCTATGTAGGATTCCAGTGTCATCAAATACTGCCTGCACCTCCCCCAATTTCCATGTATCTTAACAAATTTGACATTAAACTACACCTTAAGGCTAGGTATGACCTCCCCCTTTTTTAGAATCAATTGGTGATTATATCTATCAAGTCTTGGTACAATCTGAATTGCAGTTACAGTACATAAAATCTGTTTACACCCTAAAAGTGTACTACTTAGGTACACTACAATTGCTTTTCCTGATCATGGGGTAATCTAGCTAAGAGGCCACACATGTTAGAGATTTCTACATCATGGCTTCTAATGAACCCCTAAATGACATTTTCTTACTGTACGTCTTGGGTACAAACTGTAGGTTTACATCCAATGGTCAATATGTCCAAGTTTTCAAAACTATGTTGGAATGTTTGAGAAAACTTATGCAAGTGTGAATGAACATCACAGATAAATAGATATAGTGGCAGGAGATTACAACAGCTCAATCAGCTAAATACATTGGTTTGAGCCACCATTGAAGATACAACTTCACATAATCACCTTCTTTGCTGATCACAACCTCATCAGTCTGAGTGTAATGAGATTCCAGTGCCACAGATACCACTTCATGACATATCTTTGGCTTTTTCCCATCACCCTGTTGTGAAACCCTCTCATATTCTCTTTTCAGATTACTTCTTTGACTGTCACTCTTCTGTCCAGCATGCTGCAATGTGTCCCCACTTGTGTCACTGCTGTTCAAATTGCCATCACTGTAACCATTCTTTAATGCATCTTTTTCACATGTAATATTCTTGTTTCCAATGGCAGTCTTGTTGAACTCCTGTGCCTTATCTGTCATGGGACTGTAAATCTGACCCTTTCCTAATGCTACCCCTCCCTCAGATAGCTGATTACCTCCACCACTACCATGAGGTAGGTGATTGCATTCTAGTGTTTTATCAGAGGAAGTCTTCTGGGACTCTGAAACATTGTGTATACTCTTTGATAAATTGTTACTATCTTCTGTTGTTGGAAAACCAATTTGATCAACTATTACAAGTTTGTCAGGAGAGGGGTTAGAAGGGGCAATCAATTCTGGTATTTTAACTCTGGGTCTAACTGCATCAGTGCAGTGCTGTCCTTTCTTTATGTTTTGGAAATCTTTTTCTGAGGGCTTTTCAGTGACATTAGACACACCACCATCTGATGTTTTTGAATCTACATCAGAAGTAGGGTGCTCACACTCCTCATCACTAGATACAGGCTCAGTAGGTATGGGCACCAATTTTTTTAAATTATGAGATGGCTTGAATGAAACACTTTTTTTAGAGTCCTCTTTCCTTTCTGTCTGTGTGTGGAATGATTTTTTTTGTGATTTGGCTACTACTGCATGCTGTGATGTCTTCTTTGATATATATTTGTGCTTTGGGGCAGCTCCATGGATGCTTTTCTGAGTAGTGCTGGCCACTATTGCACTTTGAAAATCCTTCATCAATCTTGCAAGCCCATCATCTGAATCAGTATGTGGATGACCTGCAGAAGCTTTTGAAGATTCCATGGGACTCTTGGCCATTTCTTTATGAGAAACATTCAGTTTTACATCTCCTGTTAAGGACAGTTTTGCTTTCTTTGAAGCAGGTTCATGCCTATCTGGTAGTGGTTGTTGGTCCTTAACACTTTGAGTTCTTGATTGATCAGATACACTATGTTCTTTGCAGTTTGGAGAAATTTTACTACAAACAACCTCAACTGGCTTGGCATTTTCAGCATCTACTTTGTTTGTTGTTTTATCCTTTCTCTGGCTGATGGCATTCTTGCACGCATTTTTCACTTTCTCGTAATTCTTTGTGTGCAACATAATCGGTTCCTTATGCGGTTTGGCAATAAGGTCCCTATTGCTTTCCACCTCAGATGAACATATCTTGGGAGACTCACTTCGGTGTCTCTTTCTTGATAGTGTATCACTTTTCCTCCCAGGTGATTCAGGAGTAGGTGTTGATGCTCGTTCTCTCTTTTTCACAGTTTCTGACAACTGTTTTGGATGTGATTTTAAATCCAAATGTAATTCAGATGTCACAATTTCAAGTTTTGTATCCAACTTCCTAGAGGAATTTTCCAAAGAATTTTGAGTGTCTTGATGTGATTGTGTGGATGCAAACAATATTTTTTTGTCACCTACTAATAGTTTTGCACTGTCTTTACTTTCAGGATGAATACCAGCCTTTGTATTCCCACTAAGGAGAGTATTCCTTTTGAAAACACAACTCTTTTCATCTTTGTTAAAATTTTTACCTTTCCCCACATTCTCCTTGTCCTCCAACTTGGCAGACTTGGTAATTACTACCTTTTCTTTAGTGAAAGGTGCATATTGCTGCTCTCCATTTTTTTCTGTTTTTCCTGATGGAGACCCAAGTGTCTGCTTTTGTTTGGAAGCTCTTGTAGAGACATTTGGCCCCTTTGGATCCTTTTGATCTTCCTTTTTTGATATTTGATGGATATCTTTTACGTCTTCTGCCTGCAAACTTGATTCAAGCTTCTTGGGTGTTGAATCTGAATTGGCTGTATCTGTTATGGAATACAATTTGACACTTCTGGTACAGTTCTGACCATCTTGGGTAGGTAATTGCTGTTTTGTCTTTTCCTTTTTTGAAAGTTGGATTGTATGTTTAACATTGTTTCCTGTCGATTTTCTGGCGAAGTGACCTTTCCTTGGTTTACTTGCAGCATGAGATGCTTCAATGCTTGAGTGTGGGAGCTTCACATGGTCGTTTTGATGTTGGTTGTGGTTGTTCATACCTTCCAAAGCATTCACAAATTTTGGAAGAGAAAACTGAAAGTGTCTCTTCCCAGATCCTACAATGAAATATAAAAGAATTTTACATGTTCTCAATCTTTGTTCTCATTTTTTATCCACACTTTCATATGCTTCCAGTTAAAGTTCACTTTCACAAATCAACTGACATGCAATAACTGCACTGGAATAAGATGACTAAAAAATTTTTTTACTGTGAATGGCAATATATACAAAAAGCAAAAGAAGTAATACAATAAGAATTCAAGAAGGAAGAGCATCCTGTCAACTTCCAAGTGTTGCTTTTTCCTAAGTATCTGACGTATGTTTATATACAGCTCTCATACCTTGCAAAAAAGCAAAAGCAAGCATTTTGTAAGAAAGGTGCAAAATCCCGTTATGATAAAACTGCCGTAAATACAACAGTTACTGACAATGCACTCATGTAGTATTTAATGTACCTGCAATAATTGTACCCCTCTATGGAAAAGTTGCATGGTGCAGATTTATGCTATGTGATATCATACTTATTTCACAACAAGAAGGCAAAAGGAATGTTGACAAGGACTTTCAGATAGAATATACTTAATGGGGCCTCATGCAAAGTAGCTTCTTTACAGAGTCAATTTCCTTTCATGTAATTTCAGAAGGGGGATGTAGATTGTGTGCCCCTGGCTATACCTCACGACAATGCCTTTCTCTGCTGCACTAATGGTACAACTTACGTACATTTATCCATTAACACGTATGACTGAGGGGCCCTTGAATTAATGCATACATATATCTAAAAACGTTGGAGGGGAAATATATGCTTATCAGTGTTTGCACTAAGGCGCAGGATTGCATGAATCCCGCTTTTGTCTTCCGAATACCACACAAAAATAAATACAATGCGAAAAAATCCCGCACAGCTTTCCGCAGCTGAGATCATGGTACAATAATAATACACACAATAAACTGCAATAGAATCTTTATCGAGCAACAACTTTTTCGTTGATTTTGAACATCCCTCCCCCCCCAAAAAAAAAAAAAAATTCAGAGAGGGAATTCCCTCCCAGGTTCAATTCCTTAGTGCAAACACAGATGCTTAAGTATTTTTTGCTTTTTCATTTTGCTCAACTATGTGTCAGTATGTCTTTTGCCTCACAGTAGGATCTAGCAGTATACATATGTGTATCTGTATATATTTTACTAGTTCCCACTTGGGGGAAAACAAGGGCTAAAAATAACACCCATAGGGCAAAAAAAAATGGGGGGCAAAAAAATCATTTTGCCTGAGTATTTTCTCACTTTATATATGAGAATACGTAACATATAGTAACGTTCTTTTAACTAGGCAATCTATACGCTATTACTGTCGACGAATGTCAATGAATTTACAGACATGTATCTGTTAACACATACGGATGGCAGGCCATTAAATTAGCATTGATTACATCTTGAAGACTTAAGGGTGAAAAACATGCTTATGTATTTTTTTTTTCATCCTAAGGTGAGGGAGCTATACAGATTTCATCCTATGGTAGGAGTTAGCATTATATATACATACATAAATATATATACACATATATATCGCCAGGTCCTACTGTTAGGTGAAATCCATATATTGACTAATGGTTAGGTGAAATCAAAAACAATAAAGTACATAAGAATATATTTTCCCCTTTAGGTTTTGAGATATACATATGCCTTATTTCAATGGCCCCTTCAGCCATGTATATATGTGCGTGTACATTGTATTTTTGACATATATACACAAATATATATAAATATATATATTTCTCTAATTCGGCACTTAGGGGGAAAGTTGTTGTTGAAAAGTCGACCTTAAGGGGAAAAAAATTTTCGGGTGAAATATAAGTTTCGCCTTAACGTTTCCACACACTTTTTCTATAGGAATACATAAACTTACAAGAGCGCCCTCTTAGATTTACAAACTAGATGCCATTTCTTCAAAGTTGTCAAATTTACGGACACCTACCTGTTAACACGAACGAATGGCTGGCCATTGAAATAACGTTAATTATATGTTTAGACGTTAGGGCGAATTTATTTCTTATGTATTTTATTATCATTTTTTCGCCCTATGTATAAGCAGATATAACAATTTCCCCTTAAGGTGGGAATTAGCGTTATATATATATATATATACATATATATATATATATATTTTGCTAATTTGGGATTAAGGGGAAATATTGTATGAAAAAACGTGCCAAAAAGGGGAAATCGTCTAAAAGGGGAAAAAATCAGGTCGACTTTGCGAAATCACACGCTTTTTATATAGGAATACGTAAACGGATGGTAACTTCCGTTTCAACACATGATTAACATGCTATTACTTCAATGTTGACCAAGTTACATACCGGTATCTTTCAACACGTACGGATGGTGGGCCATTGAAAAAGCGTTGCTGTATATCTGGTTTCCAAAAGGGGTAATATTTTTTAATGTATTTTATTGTTTTTTTCTTCGCCTTAACGAAACCGCGATATATTGATTTCCCCGTACAGTAGGAATTAGCGTTATATATATATATATATATATATATATATATATATATATATATATATATATATATATATATATATATATTATATATATATATATATATATATATATATATATATATATATATATATATATATATATATATATATATATATATATATATATATATATATATATATATATATAGATATATATATATATATATATATATATATATATATATATATATATATATATATATATATAACGCTAGATCGACCTGTTAGGCGAAATCGGTATACCGCCAATACAACCGGCGAAGAAAAAACAATAAAATACATAAGATTATATTTCCCCTTTTGGTTCTGAGATATATATGCATGCTATTTCAATGGCCTGTAAGTCCTTAGTGTTAACAGATACATGCACGTAAGTTGGTGTGCAGCTAAGTAATTGCATAAACATTATGTGGTAAATCGGACATGCGTATAGAGTTACGCATTCCTATATAAAACAGTGTGTAAAACGTTAAGGCGAAACGATTTTTTCGCCTAAGGGTCGAGTTCTCCCAACAGTCGCGTTTTTTCATACGGTTTTTCCCCTAAATCCCAAATTAGCAATATATATATATATATATATATTTATATAACGCTAGATCGACCTGTTAAGCGAAAGGTCAAATCCGCCAATACAAAAGGCAAAAACAAAAACAAATACTAAAGACTACCTGTATATTTCCCCTTTTGGTTTTGAGATATATGCACGTTATTTCAATGGCCCCTAAGTCGTTAGTGTTAATGGATACATGCACGGAAGTTGGTGTGCAGAGAAGTAAATTTTGCATAAACATTATGTGGTAAATCGGACTTGCGTATAGATTTATGCATTCCCATATAAAACAGTGTGTAAAACGTTAAGGTGAAATGTTTTTTTCGCCTGAAGGTCTAGTTCTCCCAACAGTCGCATTTTTTCATACCATATTTTGCCTAAATCCCAATTTATAGAAATATATATATATGTGTATATATTTGTATAAACTGGGATTTATGTGAAATATGGTATGAAAAAATGCGACTGTTGGGAGAACTCGACCCTCAGGAGAAAAAACCATTTTGCCTTTACGTTTTACACAGTTTTATATGGGAATGCGTAACTCTATACGCAAGTCCCACTAACCACATAATGTTTATATAATTACTTCACTGCACACCAACTTATTAAAGTACATGTGGCTGATTATTTAAATTAGGGTACCAATGGTAAAGTATGCTTTTAAAGGCAACTGTCTTGCTATTTTAATCCACATGGTCTTTGCTATGCTTTCATTTTGTTCTCACTTTTTATGTAAGTGCATATCTTCCAAAAAAGTAAGTATCATTGTAGTGAATCCTCCCAATTTTGATGAAAAAATTGGCTAAAATTAGCAATTTTGGGGGCAAAAAGTGTGACATTTAAACTACCATAGCAGAAATTAGATTTTCCCTTATTTTTACACTTATCTTGCTCAGTTATTTTAACTTAAATGGTTGATGAGGTATCAATTGTACCCCTGAAACTCATATTTTATGAGAAACTGACATTTTTCTCTTTCCTGGGATTCGACGAAAGAGAGGTTCCACGTGTAACATTTGGTGTTACCGTTACAGTGTGAAATTTCAGTATCTTATTTTCCAAAAATTACCTACAGTAAATACTAAATCTTTCTTGTTTTAGTGGTTGATTGAAGACTGTGCAATTGTTTAATGCATATATAGGTTTGGACAAAAGCAATTGTACAGAAAAGAAAAACATAGCCATTTTGCACTTTGACAGGCCACTTTGGTGTCACGGAAATATGTTACATAGTGAACCTTTGCAGTTAAAATACTACTACTTCCTAAACTTGATATGTTGTCATTTTTAGCTGAACTATAGTATTTAACATAGCTTTTAACTTACAGGTAGTAAAACTGTGCCACCTTATTTATGATTTGAAATATCATACAATATTACTTTGGTGTTCTCCCAATCTACAGTAGTTACACGTGGAACGTATTGTTTGTACCACAGAATTGAGATGAAACCCTTGACTAAGTAATCACAAGAGGTTTTAGCTTCAGACTGCTCAGATTAACTGTAGAAAACCCATAAATGATATAAAATAACTCAATAAGTAGTCTCAGTGGGACAAACATATTTTTGGTGTTCATGTTACACTGTGAAACCTATAATTTCCGTGCAATGGGGCTATTTTGAGGTCAAACGTCATCTGAGCATTCATAAAACAACTTGTACAACATCATTTAGGCCTAAGCCTACAATGAACTAGTAAATATAACAATTCCACCCATGGTTTCACATCAAAAATTATGATACATGAAATTAGGGCTATAAATGTCATGTCACAGTCTGGCACCCTAATTAAAATAAACACCCATGTATGTATCCATTAACACTAACGACTTAGGGGCCATTGAAATAACATGCATGTATATCTCAAAACGTAAAGGGTAAATATAATCTTATGTATTTTATTGTTTTTATTTTCGCCTTTGGTACTGGCAGATTTGACCTTTCGCCTAACAGGTCGATCTAGCATTTTATATGTATATATGTATGTTTATACTGTATATATATACATATCACTAGAACCCCCAGGTTAAGGGGAAAAGCTTAAGATTGACCATAGGGCGGAACGAAGGAATCACCCATAGAGGTAAATATAAATATTGCAGTTTTTAATAATAAAGCAAAAAATGTCATGCCATTATTAAAATTTCCTTTTACATGAAGCAATTATTTTTCTTCATTTCCACAGTAAATTTCACTGCACGTTTTGTAATCAAAATTAAAGCTCAAATAAAAGTAATAAGATATAAGTTGCTCTCCACATGTAGTTGCTTTTCCAACCAGACATATATGGTCCAAATTTCAATGAATATTTAAGTAGCCCAAAAGCAAACGTAGGAGACCAGGCATTAATAAATATTCTAAATAAATATTCTAGACCATGTCAGGCTGCAGCCAATAGAGTGTTAAGAGATTCCAAGGTATGTATAGTGGCATTTGAAAGTAAGATGGGAACTATGGTCAATTTCCCCTTAAAGTCATGTTTTTTTCAAATGACATTTCCCCTTCATCCCAAGATAGCAATATGTTGACATACTGCAGAAGCACACATACTTACGAGTAGTTCCTCTTCTGGCAACACCCCTTTCTTCAATTGAGTAAACACTTCTGCTATCCCCAAGGGCCTTTAGCATTAACAGCCTGGGCAATGAAATTATGAGATTGATGGCAAATCAAGAAAATGAAAAACTAAGGAACAAAAGATGGCTACTTTGCAAGAAAATTTACGTGCTAAAAAAGATAGTTGGAATGTATTACTGCATCACAAAAAATGGGTACTAAAAGTAATCCAACTTCCTTTTGAAAAGGATGATTATAAAGGAGCATGAAGCTAGAACTTTCCATAACATTCACTTTGTACAGAATGAGTGCGATGGTCAGCAAAAGATTAAAATGTTATTGATCCCATCCAGATGCCAAATGTATAACTGTAGTCTTCTTATGATTTCTGTGAATGTGATAATCATTTTTCATTCAAAGACCCAGAAAATGTACAGCACATAAAACTTACTGTTTTCCTTCCTTTATCAGTATGTACTTCCTTTTTAGAGGTATATGGCATGAGGTCAATTTGACATGGACTTTCTTAGTCACACCTGAAAAGATGCAAAACAAGCTGATCTTAAATGTGATGTCTTCAACCCATCGAGACAAGAATGTGGTAATGTGCAAAGGCTGGTGCTAATGTTATTATTAACTTTAGACAACACATGTACCAGAAATAGGTTTAGTGCAATACAGATAAAAATGGTGATGAAATTCTACAAAAAGAGGAAGCATGAAATATTCCATGAGCCACAGTATAACACAAACCTAAATAATTAAATACACTCTATAATTTCATACAATGTCATTTCAAGCATGAGAATACAGTACAACACAGCTCTGAGATAAACAATTAATGACACCTGAATATGTAGTATGTTACCAATTGTTTTTTGGTGAATGTTTATAAGCTAAACAATGAACTCCCTTGAAGGATTTAAGCAATAGTCAATTTTGAACTAAGTCTTATCATTTTGGTGAACTTCCACTCAATTCTGACATGCAGTTCTCGAGATACCAGGAAACAACATTACTTCATTTGTGACCTTCAGTGAACTGGAAGCAAGCAGGGGTTGTTATATCATCTCCTCACATTTATGAGTAATGGTTTTTTTTTCTCTGTTTTTCAGTCTGTTGTTTTGACTTTGATGCTTATACAGATATGAGCTCCCCACTGAGAATTTGAAGTTTGTATAATTTCCATGCCTCCCATGCAATTTACATTCCCAAAACATGGGATTATGCAGGTGAAAAAGGGTTGTAAAGTTTAAAGAGCCATTGAAGTGACTAAGTACAGCCATTTGGTGTCATTCTCTGACAACATCTATCAACAAAAATAGCCCTTATGTTCAAAAATACTGCCCATGAAAGAGAAGTGCTAAAACAAAATGGTACTCCTTCCAACACAACAGATCATCAAGAAGAAAAAGTACATTGACCCAAGAATGACGTCAGCTCCGGAACTCAACTTCGCAGTGTATGTACTATGCACTTCCCTTGTAATGTTCATATCACGTCAATATTGATTATCTACTGAAACTTGCCCTAATTTGTATGAATCTTCGCCCATTTTTGTTCAAGTTAATACAAGAATGATAACAAAGGGCCACACGAAGAGCTAGTCTGGAATGTAGCCCAACTATCTCAAGTCGCTGGCCTAAGAACAAGAAAAAGTTTGGCAGTGTGAGGAAGAACTTGCGGCCGGTGGGGACGGCGAACGAGTAGTTCAGAAAGACTCCATACTTCTAGTCAAGTTTTCCTCTTAGATTATGTAGCTTGAGTCTGGTACTGGCCATACAATTTTGTAAAAATTTATCTGAAGAATGTGCAAATATCAAGCAAAAAATGTATAACATAAAAATTGGAAATTCTTACTACCCAAAAGGGGATGTTCTTCTCTACTCGCTCAAACTTACATCCAGACCCTCTACATAGAAGACATATACTGAATCTTGTTATCCCATTCGCAATGGCATCTGATTGATTCCAGTTTTTCAAGAATTGCTATTGAAATGGGATTTTATAACTTGAAATGCTTGTAACCATAGAAGTGCAAGTTAAGGCAGCAAACGGAAGCCATTTGCTCTCTTCTTCGTCCGTATTTCTAAGTTATATTTTTAGCCCATCAGTTTGACTTTGCAGACTACTAAGTTGATATTCAACTAGACAGCCACCCTTTGCAAAGAAAAAGAAAACATTTAACTCACACTTAAATCAGATTGTTGGGTAAGATGAATGATTTATCTCCCAATATTCCTTTGAAAGGCTTCCTTTCCAAGTTGTCACAAACGTAAGTTAGTTTGAAAATCGAACAATTGATCTCGTACTAGACTTTGAAATGCTTGAAGCTCCAACAGTAACTTTACGTCATCTTCTGAGAAAAATACCAAATGCTCCTTAGACAACCAAAATTTCGGTCTCCCTTCACTAAAATTGCCCGTTTTATATTCCATTAACCTTCCTCGGTCCTGTTTTCCCATTTTGTATGAAGTTGGATTGTAGCTGAGGACATTGGCACAAGTGTCAGTAATATACAGACACGTACAGTAATGTGTTGGTACTAGTACTTCCATGGTATAACCAGGGAGCTCTCGCAACTCTGGTTGTTTGCCACTATGTGAAATAGTTCAGTTGTATATGGGCCTGTGTAATGATGAACCCCCATATACACACCAGTGAATGAAGCACTACTTCCCACCCCAATAATAATGACGATAATAACGGTTACGTAACACTAGAGGAGAAATGGATGCAATTCCATATCCCCAGGAGGTATTTTTCTGTGTTTCTAACCTTGTACCAGGGAACTTCAATTTGCTTGTATACCAGAGAGTCCGTGGCAACTCTCTGCTGGTATCAAACCAGTTGACTCAATGATTAGGAAGTCAGAACTCAGTCTGATGAAACTACCTTTTCTCACTAGTCCTGTGAGGCAAACGAAGGTTGCGTAGAGATACTGTATAACTTTGATGATTGTATCAATCATTTACTTTGCAAGAGCAGTAAGCTATGCATCATCTTTATAGGAGTTTCTGATACATACGTATCGTGCAAGATTCCGTAACATCAACAGCACAAGGTGTGTTCAAAGTGTATTACTGTACTTACACACACTGAGAAGTTGAGTTCCGGAGCTGACGTCATTCTTGGGTCAATGTACTTTCACTTTTTGAGCTGTTGTGTTGGAAGGGGTACCATTTCGTTTTAGCATTTCTCTTTCATGGGGTGGTATTTTTTAATATAAGGGCTATTTTTAGTGATAGATATGGTGAGAGAATGACACCAAATGGCTGTACTTAGTCACTTCATAGGCTCTTCAAAAAAAAAAAAAAAACAAAGGAGAGCTCATCATTGTGAGGTTTTGATGTCATATACAGTATGCTTGCTCCAAGTTCACTTTGAGTTGAATATGTGACAACAACATCTGCTAATACTTCCAGAACCACACATCACATTTAAATGCAAATTTCACCAGAATGCTTAGAGTAACCAGAATGCACTTTAAATGCATTGAGGTTTTGATGAACTCTTTTCTAATGACCCTAGATGACCTTTGACCTTCACCCCAAACAACAAGGTCCTTCCTCTTGATATCATGCATCTATAAAGAGTATCCATGCTGCCTATCTTAAGATACGGGGTTAACAAGGTGTTCAGAGTTTGATCTCTGATGACCTCCACCAAAAACAATAGTCATTTCTCTTGATAAATGCATCTACCTGACAAGTATGGAGAGTATGATACTTCCTATCTCAAGATATTCTGTTCACAAGGTTTTCAGAGTTTGACCTCTGCTGATCTCAGATGACCTTTCACCTCCACCAAAATCAAGCAGGTTCTTTCTTTTCATAAAATGCATTTACATGCTCAGTATGATGAGTTTCCATGCTTCCTGTCTGGAAATAGTGTTAGCAAGGTTTTCAGTGTTTGACCTCCAATGACCCCTGATGACCTTTGACCTCCATCAAAAAAGACATAGTATTTCCTCTTGATGCAATGCATGTACATACCATGTGTAGTGTGTATCCATGCTTCGTATCTGGTTAGGTTAGGTTAGATGAGGTTTAACGTCCCAGTTTCCAACCAATTGGTTCAAGTCGAGACAACCACGGCCTTTTTTCCAGTTGTGGCTCACTGGCTTGTTTTCCCTACTCCATTGTTTATGCTGAGCACCAAGCACAAAGGCAGTAGGTTCCATTTTTAAAGTCTTTGGTATCTTTCGTATCTGGAGATACCATGTTAAAAAGGTTTTCAGAATCTAACCTCTGGTGACCTACTCAGATGACAGATTTGACCTCCACCAAAAACGATAGGCTTCCTCTTTATAAAATGCATCTTCATGCTGAAGTGGCGTTAACAGGATCATTTGTGCATGACAGAGATGCCAACATTTACATCCAGAAATCAGGGAGGTTTCACACAGAAATCAGGGAGGTTTTTAGAATTACATGCAACTTAATAGGGGAAAGTCCTTGCATCAGGGAGGTTGTTATATTTGTCAGTCAGAATGAACAGAAATCCATGAATTTTCAGGGAGCCTCCCTGAGAATCAGGGAGGGTTGGCATCTCTGGCATGGACATCATCATGCATATGTATGACATTATTTCGTAGATTTCTGCTTCAATTATGCTGCAATGTGTCATGTGTGCACCACGCCCCCATACAATGTAACCCCAAACTCCTCAGACTTGAAATATTCTAACTTCTTGATTTTAGCTGAATATCCCTGTAATCGAGGAGTACTCATGTTTTGGTAATGATTTCTCTTACTACATGTATGACCATACATGATGAGCAAATGATGACCATAGACTGAGACATTCTCGAATGTTCTGAACATTTGCTGGAAAGATAAAACATAAGGTGAAAAATTTGAACAGCTTCATACATGTTGGACATTGTTCAAGTCTGTTTTGAAGCCTGTCTACACGATCATATGAACATTGTCATACAGATGTATGATGAACTTTTGGACAAATGTATGACCGTGTAGATGGAGCTTTTAATAGTATGAAGTTTCCATGCTTCCTATCTGGAGATATTGTGTAAACAAGGTTTTCAGAGTTTGACCACTGATGGCTCTTGATGACCTTTGATCTCCACCAAAAATGATAGTCCTTCCGCCTGATGTAATGCATGTATACTGTATATTAAGTATGATGAGTATCCATGTTTCGTATCTGGAGTTATCATTTTAACAAGGTTTTCAGAGTTTGACCTCTGGTGACCTCAGATGACCTTCATCAAAAACAACAGGGTTTCTCCTCTCAATATTGGCATCCATAAACCGAGTATGAGAACTGTCAAAACTTCCCTTTGTGAGATATCGTGTTAACAAGCTAAGTGACACAAACACATAAATGCAGGGCATCAGACAGATAGATACACACTTTATTAAATCCTCAAACTAAGAAATTACATTTATAAGGAGAGCCGGTGCGATCGTGCTCCTTCGCTCTCCTTAAATTAGCCCAGCAAGAGCAATTCATTGTGCTCCTAAAACTACTGTATTAGCATGCAGTCAAACTCCTTACATCCTGTAGGAGAGCAATAAGACTGCGCTCCTCAAAAAAAATAAGACTGCGCTCCTCAAAAAAAAAAAACTCACGACAGATTCCCTGCAGCTTAAACTTCCTAAGAATATTCTGTCATTTTTCTAACAGAATGATTGCATTTAACAAATACTATACTGTTTTTTCCTAAGAAAATATCTAGGCATGTTGCTAATTTATTACAATAACAAATGCTGAGTGGTTTAATGTTTTTGAATGTGTTTTATCTTTTAAAAATAAATATCCTGCATGCAGTACAGTATATACATTGGGAGCTTTCCAGTCATATGCTATCTACTACAACATAAGTTGTAAAATGTTGAGGAGAGCAAACTGCTCTCCTGAAAGACTCCAGGAGAGCAAAATACGCTAATGTTTGGGCCACTCGTTCCGAAAATGTTTGTATGGTCAGTGAAACCAATAATCACAGATTTTGAAACTATTTTGTAGTTATTTAGGGGCAGACCTCCAACAGATTTTTTTTATAGCTCATGGCTGTTGCTTTAGCGAGATGGAGGGATATTTGGTCGTCTGGTGTGATGCTGAAGTAACACTAAAAGCTATATAGCCTAAGACATATTCCCAAAGAAGTAATTGAAAGTTACTTTGCGACTGCAAATACTCAAATGTTAAATGCAAACAGTTTTTTTTTTTCTGCACAAATCTTGATTTATTTTTCGCTACCAACGTAGTAAAATTCGGCATTTAAGTCGTCAGGGGCCGGGTACATGGTAATACCTTCCCATACTTCGTTTTTTCATATGTATAGTGTGCGTACCCATTCTGCCAAAATATCGATATTATCGATATTATCGATATTTTCAGGTCGGTATATCGATATTTTATATTGGCAATACCGCTACACCTTAATGTGCACACACATGCACATGTCATTCTGAATGCATAGGTTTTTTTATTGAACCCCAAAACCCCACTAACCTACTGTATCAATACTCTTTTCCAGCCTACGTAGAAACTTCTTTTAATATCATTAATGTCACAGTACTCAACTAATCCCTTTTAATATTCCAATGAAAGACAAATCGTGGTGAAAAAAACACTTCACCATACTTTTGCAGGTTCCAAAAAGTTCAGTTTTCAAAAAAAAAAAAAGAGATTCTTATTTTTTCCTGAACTTTTTTACAACAGTAAACAGGTTTATTTCCCACCCCCACCCCATCCATAAAAAAAAAAAAAAAAATCCTGAACACAGCATTCCTGTCTGGATGGACATCAGCATATTTGCAAATGACACCTTGAGTGTATTGTACTTTGAATGATGTTAATCCTTGTATTTATACCTACAAGAAAACCTATAAAAGGCAGATGGGTCTTTCATGGCTTTGTTTGTTATAATGGATCTCAACAGCATGTATCCTTATGTCAGTCTGTTAGTTTGCTCTAATAAGTTTCAGCTGTCTCCTTTCTCACCTTTAGTCCTTGTTACTGCATATACTGTACGTGTACTGTACCCTCACTGCTGGACATACCAAACAGCACCAATGGCATAAAGCTGTTGCCCTTACTGCTTCCAGTGCAGGTATTCTGCCAGAGACTCAAAAAGTAGGGGGGGGGGGGGGTTATCCCTGTCAAACCCTGAATCCAAATTGATGCTGTCCTTGGTCAAAGTTACAAGTGGCTTCAGGGGACAAAAGTTTGCTTCAAGGCTCCTATAAGGTGCAATTTGGAGACTTTTATTTAATGTAAGTTCAAACATTGCTGCAAAAGTGTCCTCTTCTTAAGTAAGAAACCAAGATGTTGACCATTTTTTCTATTTTTATGGAAATGAAATGGGGGAGATTTTATGCTCCTTCTTCTGGAAAGGGGGGACAAATCCCACCTTCCCCCCCCCTCTGAGAGATACCCTGCAGTGCTGCTTCTCAAAAAGATCAGTGATTTCACTGACTCGGGCACCCGGGTCAATGACGCACAACTTTTCATTTTGACGCACAGACACAAAACCTCTGGGGTCAAACTGACGCACAGCCTTTTCGCCCCAACAATCAGTAATGATAACGCAATTTTGCCAATACATTCATTGCGCAAATTAACTCACACAATGTAGCACTTTCCAGTTCCCATATTGATTATCGACAGATTGAATATCATGTCTTACAAGAAAAAGATAATGGAAAAGCATCACAAATATAGAAAATAAACAAAAAACAGGAATAAAGTTTGTTGTACAGTATTAAACTTAAATTTATTTTGACCCCTTCTCTTTTAAATTTGACTCTTGTAAATTTATTTTGAAGGGTCTGTGACTCCTGAAAAAAAAAAATGCTGAGTGAAAACCCTGAAGATATCACAAAAATGGATGTAGTTGCTGCCTGTGCCCTTAACACCTTGAATTCAGTTTTGCTCTGATCTTTTTGAGGCTTCTGTCAAGCCCTGTAAGCATACATTTATTTCACTGTTATGTGATTTCTAGTAACATTTAGTTGGACTAAGTTTTGCTCTGTCAGAAATATCCCAAGCTTCAGCTTGCTTGCACAAGAGATTGTTCACTTCAATGCTCTGCTGGACATTTTGAGGACAAACGCAAGTGACAGGTGCAAAGAATAAAAAGTAAGGGTGAGAGTGCCCAGCTGACCCTACATCTAGATGTAGGGGTCAATATATATGTATTTAACCACTAGCTTTCAACACTGCATATAGTATCTGAACATGATTGTTTTTGGCTCACAGCATATCCACAATCCCACCAAGTGCACAAGGAAAGATGTACAGTACAGGTACATGATATGAATTCAAAACAGAAATTAAGTGACAACATTACAGTCCATAACAAAACTCATTTAGTAACACAAAAGCAAGTTTTACAGCCTAAACAGTGAGGATATAAGAAATGCTAAGAATGGCTTCAGAAAGTGCATGGCATTATATATCTGGTACAGTAGTATCTCACTGAGTGGTATTAAAAAGTTCATAAAGGATATCAAAATAACAAAACAAACATTAGGTGGAAACCAGATGAAAGAGGTGCAAAGGATAATGAAACTCCTTTATGCTTCTTTCTTGACAAAATTTCAGGTCCAAGAGACATGGAAAGTGGGGATTTACTGTAGTTTGCCTGCAACTGTTTTTGTATTGTGGTTGCAGAAGCTTCTGTTCTTAACTCTTCCAAGAGATGCATGCATGATTGGTTTTCAACAACAGAATACTCTCAGGACTTACAGTAATCAGGGAGGTGTTATTACCACTGGAGATCCATCAAATATTTTAATTTATGCTAGTCCAATTAGACTGCCTCAGAATGGCGACTAAATCCTTAAATTAGGGATTACTGAACTAAAGAGCATTGCATTCCTTTGTCTAATATCTAGACAACCTCATTCATACCTAAAGCGACCTCAACAAAAACAATTATTTGGAACAATGCTTTAATGCTTAGCTACGGTAGTTGCCGACAGTCTAGTACAAAACACTGGTCTAACATTCAAAATGACTGTTCACTGCTAAGGAACCTAGTGATGCTGACAATAAACCAATGCTCATGATTTATGCAAATGAGTAAAAGAAGTACAGTATAAGACTAAACTTCATTGTCGGATTTTGACTAATTTCTGCATTCGAAACCCTCAATCTTACCTGACTGGCAATATTAAGGCAAGGGACAAATTTCCCGATCTGCTCTTCGAGATGTAGCAGAAAACGTGCCCCAAAAGCCTATTGAATCATCAAGCATAAGACACACAAGAAATTGTCAGCAACTAGCATGGTTCAAAGAATGAGTTTTCGATGGATCTCCAGCTAATAACACCTCCTGCAGTAATTCATGTAAGCTAAAGAGCACAAATGATCAGTTTCTTACTCTAGTCAATTCTCTGCTACTGTACATTATGGAGAATTTAATCTCACGTCCTACCACCAATTTTACCAGGCTAACAGTGAAAGTATTGAATGTAGTCAAATCTACACTAATGTGGGTACAAATGTCCTTTAGAGGTATTGAAGTTCATCCAGCTTTGATTGCAGCATATATATGCTTCTAAAAGCCGGCGACCAAACTGCAATCAAACTGCGACGCAACTGAAAACCTGTCGGGTCGCGGTAGGGTCAGTGCAGTGTGCGCCACATTTTGTTCCTGACTGGACTGCAATCTTACAGTCTGTCCTCGTGGTGACCAAATTGGGCATATCAAACATGTTTGATATTCCTCGTGGAGTCTGGAGGCAGGGGTGGGGGTTGCGTCATAGGTGAGTCAGGTCGTGGCAGTGTGCTGCTTTTATTATGCACACTGCGACACGATTTTATAGCCAATGACAAGGCGTTGTGAAGTCAGGTGACAGTTGCAGAAAAGTAAAACGGTGGCTCCCATGTGGACAGCAGAAAAAGAGGTGAAATTATTGGACCTTTGGCAGTCAGTATCCTGTTGATATGACGCTGCTCATGGCACTTTAGCAGTAAAAGTCCTGTAAGGTTCTGGTATGCCCCCTGTGGGCCTAGCTCCTTTACACACTACCTTGCAATTTTTTCCGCTTACTTTCACGTGAATGTCATCTAATGAATGCCGACATATATGCAACAATTTGCTGGTGATTGGCCTACCAGCCATTTTGTTGAGGGAACCAACATGAACAGCTGGTTGCAGTGGGGTCAGTGTAGTGTGCGGCTAATGTAAGATCTGACTGCAACACGACGCAACTGGTCACAAATGCATGCAACTCATCCCCGACTAGAAGTAAGATTTAGTTGTGTCAGGTCCCAGTCATGTCTGTGCAGTGTGCGCCCGCCTTTAGGCAGTCTACAAATCCCACTTGAAATGTTACTGTGCATGACAATAACAAACTGCATGTACAGTACTTTAACACTTGATAAGTGAAGACTATACAGTAGATGCAGATACCTACAGCTTGTATTCATCTGCTGCCCCAAATTCATTATACTGTAGATGGGGCTTAGGAAGTCTGTTCTTAAGAGGCAATGAGGCAGCAATATCCCTAAAGTATACAGTATACGGATCCATGTTATTGAACAGTGCCACTGTAGGCTTAGAGCTACTTTTCAATGCATTGCAAACACGCTGAAATTGGACCTGTTCACAAGACACCCCATGCCAGCATGAAAAGAGATTGCACTACTATACAACTACATTCAGGGTTGCATGAAGTTTAATTTCACTTACAGAAACAATACTGCACTCCTGTCTTGAGTTAGACTTTTAAAACGACACAATATTCTGAAATATACCTGTATGATGCTCACAAGGTTTTTCTAATACTCTATACAGATATTCATGTTAATATGCATGGGAGTTTCACATTTGGCCAATACTGTAGGGGAAGTACAGTGGTATATGTACTACTTATCTCTTCTGCAGTGCATAGAATCCTTACAGTGAGTTGGCTTACATTTGGAATAGTGTTTGCACCGGGTCCAAAATTCGGACCCGGGTACCCGAAGTCGATGGTCGGTCGGGTACCCGGGTACCCGAAAATATAACTTCTGTTAGGCTACAAGTTTGTGGTAAAGTCATAATAAGAAATTTTGCTTTGCACGTTGATATAATATAACACCAACCTATCTTACATATGGGCATGACAAGTGTTCTTTATAGGCATGTGCGTGATAAATTTTGCCAGGAAAAAGTAAAATGTTAGGTGTTTTGTCACACGTGCAATCTATGTTAGTGAAGCTTTGGATCCGGGTAGCAATTTCAGAACCGGGTCCTGACATCGTCGGTCGGGTACCCCATGCAAACACTAATTTGGAACATTTCCATTTAAGTGATCCTTTTCAATACAGGAGAGCAAATTAGCTTAAAGACGGACAGTCATCAATCCAAAGTATATTTTTAGTGTGGGGGTATCAAAATTCTCAGGTAGTGACTGCTCTTTGATTGACATCAAAATTTTGAAAATTTGAAAGATGCAGAGTAGCTCACATTCCACACAAGGCAGAGAGAGTGCTTTTATTCCAGTTTATAGCCTTGTATGCTCACCAGGACATGGCCTTAATTAAGCAGTAAAACAGGTTTATTCCTGCACAAGGAAGAGCTTCATACAGTTATGCGAGGAGCTACAGTTGCATAGTTGGGAGAATTGGAACTGTCTGGGATCCGTGAAAATTCCCCTTTAAGATACTCATCAGTACAAAACCTTCCCTTACCCAAGGGACTGCCTTAAAATATTGAAGCAGAACATCACCACTGGCACCCAAAATGCCTCTCACATTAAATAAGGAATGGCACTTCCCACGTCTTGTATTAGAAATGCATGAAACATTTGTTTTTTGAGATTTCATAAACATTGACACCTACTGTAGGGGTCACCTCCTGCATTTATGTGTGATCCCTGCAATCCCACTGCAATCGTGAACCCTTTGCTGAGGGGAGGTGAAGAGAGTTGTAAGGGGCTTTGGAACAGATATTTACTCAAGTTTCTTCAAATGAAAATTACAAGAACTAGCCTAAGTTACGGTATTATGGTTCAGGTATCCACAATGCACCGTGCAACAAATGCATCAAAGGCATTTACTTGTACGTACTTTGGAGTACGATGCAGTTTCTATTTCTAGTACACACTATTAGCCAAGCTCTTCACTTTTGTGAAATTACCATATTTACAGACTTTGTTTGATAGTGGCAAGGGGGCAGGGAAGCTGGTTTAGAGGAGAAATTTTCTGGGGGAAAATGCCTCAAGGCCACCCCATCAACCCCACCCCACCACCTAGCCCCCTTCCCATATGGAGTTGAACTACACTATGAAGAGCCAAATGGATTTTAGGGGAATACTGTAAGTAGGAGTTGAAACATTTTTTTCAAACATCAGTCTTTCTAACTTGTGTTTTCCATTATATTTTGGAACATTTATACTGGGCAAGAACGTTAACCATGGTGAAAATACATAAGTTTTGAGCAGGGTTAAAACCCTCTGCAAAATTATCTCAAATCCACCATGGGATTCACCTTGTTGAAAATTCTGAAAGATGGTTTGGCTGCTTTTTTGAAAGGAAAACAGCCACTGTGGAAATTGAAATTATAAAGCTACTACAGAAGTTGCAACTACTCTAGTCATGCTTTAATTTCAAAACATACCAGTAAAGAACCAACACCTGAGAGTATTTTACAAGGAAAACAATCTGACCTCACTTCACTGCAGCTAGTCTGATTTTCCAGAAATTATAAACTACAAGGTCACCTTGTACAGAATGAGGGGACTTTTTTCACTAGAATTTTCACCTTGGTTAATTGTAAGTGATGCTACAGGTATTTAATTTCCACCCCAGTTTAAGATCTTTCATCAGGATGCTTTTCTTGTGTTTACTGAAGAGGAGGGTTGGGTTTTTCACCACAAAAATTCCACCTATTTGGTCCCCAGAAGCATTTAAAATGTTCATAATGACTGTTACACATTAATGTTAAACCAGTACTATTACTTAACTTAAATAAATATTCTCACTTTAAAGAATAACTAGAAAGAGGGTCTTATCTTTAGGTATTATACAAATGTGACGTCTGGTGTGACCTTATGTGACATCAGGTGACCTTTGTCTTCACCAAAAATGACAGGGCTTACGTAATCAATTTATTAATCCCATCTACATTCTAAGCACCAAAAGCATCGAGTCCCATCTTCAGATATACGTAGTGCAACATTCTGTCTCCAATGGCCTGATGACCTTTGACCTCTACCAAAAATGAAAGAGTTAATTATACATCCATATGCAAGGTATGAAAAAGAACTCGTGCTTCCTATCTTGGTATATCATGTAAAACTGATTTGTATGATTGTGACCTTTGGTGATTCCAGATAACCTTTGACATCCAACAAAACACACACACACTGTACACACACAGCATCACCAGATTCCTCTGACTACTATACTGTACATCAAGGAATCAAAAACCAAAGGACCTTTCCTCATTAAGAATAGCAAATGTTTCTCTGTTATTATGAATCATGACGAACTTCCTTTGCTATATTACGAATATTTGTAAATCAGTTTTTTTTTTTATCATGGTTTAATGCAAGCCTTATGACTTAAGCCTCTTTTGTTGATTACAATGTACCACTTAAAGAGGGCATGACACGGCCAAAATAACTTTTGTGTATTGCAAAATTGAATACAGTATTCTATAAATGTAATGTCACACACAGTTAAAACCGATACCATTCGTCATAAATGAAATTTGAAGAAAAAGTTTCAAAATCCAATTTCAAAAAATGCAGCAACAGGTCACATGACTTTTATGATGCAATTGGAAGCACAAACACTGCGCTATTAAGGACACGCATCTAGATGTGGAACTAATGTAATGCTTGCCTTGGTAAAGTTATCATACCTTAGCAACTTCATGAAAAGGATTACATCACAATACCCGCCCAACATACAGAGCGCAAAGCCCGGACCATGTTGGGGGCTTCGAAGCATATCATTGGCCAATATGTTCGCGTGCATATGCGCCCGTGTTTTAGCTTCCCTGCATATAATAAACAGCTTTGTTTTTGTGCAAAAAAGGATGCGGTCTGGGCGCACTGTACAGAACAGCTATGAACATGTATGGACAGTCGATATAACAAGCGCGCCTTTATTCAGTGACCTGTTCAGTACCGTTGCTATTGTGAATGGTAAGCAGTCACCGCGCAACGACGCATAGTTCACAACGTGGTAACTGGTCAGGCATGCTGCTGTAGTATCGTAGCACAGGTGTTTGCAATGATGTACCCGCTATAAACACGCGCTAGCATGCACATGATTCGATGTGTAGAACGATGGGTGAGCTGCCTGGTACAGTGTTACTAACCATGCCTCCAATGACGTCACGATCTTGAGACGCGCTCACATACGTTTTTTCGCTTTCAGATTTCAGATGGGCTGAGTCTGGCCTGTAATTGGGAATTCACAAGGTCGTATTTCTGTGTTTATGGACGCAGTTTAGTCGGGAAAACCTTCTCTTCATTTCAAGCTGTACCCAAAGAATATTTACTGAGAAAAGTAAGTACTTTGGCCGTGACATACCCACTTTAAGACATGTAGCAAGCTGCCCCCAACTGTACAGTTCATGCATTAAAGTACAGTATGGCCATGTACAAAACTTTATAGTACTCTCAAGGAACAAAGGTTGCAAAGGTTCCCATACAAAGGCAAAATGAGGAAAGCCAAGTACATGTATGGACTGTAGGTCTCTTTAAACACAGAGTGTCTATATTCCATACTAAACATGTATGTCTTTGAAATGAGGTTGTTCTTCACATACCTGTGGTAAATGCATCAGGATTTAAGTGTAACCTGCACGTGAACTGCTCAGAAGGACCCGGAGAAACAGAAAATTCTTGTACAATCTAATCCAGACACCATTCCTTCCAGCTAGCACCTTGAAGTGAATTTGAAAGTTTGAATAAACTGAACCATTATAGCCTGAACAATTGAAAACTTTTCTACTGTTAATTAATGTCTCTTCAATATTTTAACCTTTACAACACACAGTTAAATATGAAATCCCTTGTACTGTAAGTTTCATGGTGTACTGTAGACTGGTACTTTACAGTGTAGTATGCACACATTATGCAATTCATACTGTGCAAATGCATGGTTATATTTCCTGTAAGCAAAAATATTCTACAACATAATTACTGTACTGTACATCTGTGATTATTCTCACCAGTGCTCTTGTAGTACAATGACAAATATGGGTGTAGTGGATTATAATTTAGAACACTAAATTCATCCTTTTTCATACTGTACCTCGTAGATGCAGTGCTACGGTACATGTACAGTAACTAAACTGTGCACTTCCCATGCATTTTAAACTACACAGCCAAGTTCTGCATACCTGTACAAACAAGTTGGGGTAGTGTGTATTGCAGTGTATCTCCAACGTTTATCTTAATAGAAAATATGGGGGAGGGTTTCCCGCTTTCTGAATATTTTTGTTCGGGTTTTTTGAGCTCTGCAGGGTTTGTTTACGTTGTCCTCATTTCTGTTGTATAACCAGCTTACAGGTATAGGCAGCTAAAAAAAGGAAAGCCAGACTTTCAACCCAGCCAATTACGGTACGGGTATTTTTTCTGCAGTGTAATGCTACCCAGGTGCAGAAGTTGCTAACTCACATATCTTAACACAAACACTGCTGTACTAGCTTTATGGGTATATTTCACACATGTATTACAGATATTGGGATTAACATATAACTGACAGTACTGACAAGAGCTGTCATGCCCCTAATGTTTGCCATGGTGCCCCTCAATCATTACAGGTACAGTAGGTATTTACCATAATTCTCTCTTCCCAAATCTAGCAAATACAACTCAGGGGATTAGGATTAGCACATACACTTTGTGGTTTCCATCTCACAACTATTCTCACTACTGTACAGTAGTTCAAGTTGGGAGCTCCTCCATTTGAGCCAAGCACAGATTTTCAGAATGAGGTTCATGCATGCTAGGTGTGAAGTTTATATTGAAGAGGATTAGTTGTGGTTGAAGTTCCTCTAATTCCTGGATAAGAACAATTTCCTCTCTTGATACGTCCAGAATTTAATGTTGACAATCAGAGTCCTTCTCTGGGACTCTGTAATGGACAATCAGAGTCCTTCTCTGGGACTCTGTAATGCTGTGCCCCTTTTAAGTTAGATAAAATTTAACGACACACCAACACAAATGTGTTATATAGTGTCAAGCAAAGTTTAAATACAGTGCAAGTCCTTCCCTTTAGTCGCCTCTTACGACAGGCGGGAAATACCGTGCCCCTTATAAGGCTTACTGTTCATATAGTATGTCAAGCCAAATTAATATGTTAATATTTGGACTGAGTTCTATGGAATACTGTACCAATTGTTCATATCACTATGTAGCAAGTATTCCAAAAACAAAAGCAAATTACGATATCTTCTTACCAGAAAGCCAAAAGGCTTAGTGATGCCTTGACATGTGGAGTACTGTGGTTTGAAGTTGACACAGTTTCACTGTGAATTTACTGTGTTTAACTTACAATTCCATCCAGGTAAAGATCCTGACAAATTGATTCATGTTGAGATGGTCATGCACTAGTTTCATATAAATTTCCGGCATTACATGCCAGATATAAGATTGTAGGATATTTTGTACTTGACAAACCATGTTTAGGTTTTCACCAAATATGGGGTCCCTCACTAATACCCATCTCGAGATATCACGTTTACAAGTTATTTTCAATGTATACTGCATTTGAACTAGGGTAGCCCCCAAATGACCACGAAGCTCCTTCAAAATCAATAAGCTTCTTCACCTTACCACAAAGGACTAACACACAAAGTATGGGGTTCATAACAGTCTCCCAGTACTATAGGGCCAATTCTAGTGCCATCCATACATTAAGATAAGGTATATTAAAGGGAAAATGCAGTCGCCCCAGTTTGAATTAGTATGCTGTACCCTGGCATCCTGATTCATGAATGGCTCTTTTAAAGCATTACTGTAGATGTTATTTTTGTTTACTGTATTGTTAAATTCATGCAGAATTACTCCTCATTTACCTCTTATATCAATATTTTATTTTTGGAAACACCACTGACCCACTTGTAAGGAAGATTCAAAAAAACCTAAGGCAACTGCATTTTCCCTTATGTATACACTCACACTGTGCTTGACAGGTACAGTACAGTACAGTACCTGATCATGAACACCAAACATGTTTAAACATCACTGCACCACGAAATATAACTGCCACAATAACTGACAGTTTCATGCTCAATTTTAAAGGGCAAGAGCAGTCGCCCCAAACTTATTTTGAAGCAACAGCTTAATCTCACAGTTTTCTTCTTATTTCTCTTCAAAGTAACTTTCAAAATATTTTAGGACTTCAATATTGCATATTCAAGGTAAATCAATCAGTTACTTCTAGTAAATTTCACATTTTAGGAGAAAAAATATTGTCACATGACTCTAAAGAGCCAATCACGAAACATGACAGTCTACTACACTTCTTCAAGTTGGGGGGACTGCATTTCCCCTTTAAGAGCCTTGTAACAAGTGTTTGCATTAGGTCTCAGATGGGGGTTGGGGGTTGTGGTCAAAAGGAGGGATCTTGATACTGTACGTTGCAATGTAAAGTCATCTTTTACCTAATTGGTATTTCCAACAGAATAAGGCGTGGGTCACGCTACAGCGATTTCGGATTGGATTACCGTCCGTTTGTTTTGAGTTTTAGTTAGAATCTTCTCCATCTCTAGTCAGAGGGAACCAAAAAATTTGCCAACCTGTGTAAATATTTGATTTGTATCAGAGGATTATGTAAATGAAATATAACCTAATTATTTTGTGATGTCACATTCACAGACAGCTTTTATCGGACTACGCTTGTCCGATAAAAGCTGTTTGTCATTGTGACGTCATGAAATAATTAGTACACATTTCTTTTTCATAGTCATGTGACACAAATCAAATATTTACACAGGCTGGCAAATTTTTGGTTCCCTCCGACCAGACATGGAGAAGGTTCTAACTAAAACTCAAAAAAAATGGACCGTAATCCATTCCGAAATCGCTGTAGTGTGACCCCCCCACCCTTTACATGTAAAAGAGAGAAGTAGGGAAATCACGTACCCTATCCCACGACCTGATGTGAACACTGCTTGTGACAACACAGACAACATTAAAGGGAATAAACAGTCAGTAGTGGCCCCAAATCTATTTGGAAACATTGCCAGCATCTTACAAATTGCACCATATTTGCCTTATATCTTTCATGGTGTGTCCCAATAAAAATACGCCAGTAACAAAAGTACCATCACTGTTAACAGACCCATTCATGAATTACAGTAGGATACCCTCACACTAATTCAAATTGAGGTGACTGTACATTCCCTCTTTTAAGTGAATCACAGTGGAATCTTCAGGCAAGTACATGTATAAGACTAAGCATGCACACTTTAAATCCTACATGTTTACTGAACCACTCAGAGTACCTGTGCTAGTTTCAATTCTTAACACTTAGTGTACTGTAGGCTTACTGCACACACATCTTATAATACTGTAGTACATGTGTACTTGGTAATATAAAAAGATGTACTGTAATAAAGCCTACTATATAAAGTTCATTCCTGCAGACATTTCCCATGCTTATGTCATTACCCAATCACAGACCTTGAATTGCAGGTGCATGCCAGCATCTGTACACTGAGTATACATACAAATGAATTCTTGTGCGTCTTAACAAGGTACAGTAAGGAGTAAAATACCTTGAACCATGGAGTTGGTGTTTGTACATTGTGTACAGGTTGATAAAGAGCAAATAGCACAGCATCCTTGATTTCCCCTGGCAGACTTCTACTGCATTTTTCACTTTACACACAATACTGCCAACGTGCAATAGATGAACTGTTCACACTCACTATACTGCACAGAGAGTACTCACTATGCACCTTGTGTTGTTCCATACCACACATGGCCTAGACAATACTGCAGGTACACTGGACTGTGTGTACAGCAGCAAGTAGCTACACTGTTAAGTACACAATCCTTTCAAGTCATGAGGCAGTCAATCACAGCCTCTTGTCAGTGTGCACCAATACTACCAGCATTTTGTGGTTGTGCCCTGTTAAGTCAGAGCCTTTTGAGGAAAATAAAATGCCATGGGAACTAGCCTCAGGTTTGGAGTGGATACAGGGGAGGATGGGAAGAAATTCAGTAGTGTTCTACTATATTGTACTTGAACCATAAAAAGGTTGAGGTTCAGGTAAGAAATGACTATGAAACTGGTAGTGTGCACTGTAAGCACAGTTGCACACCATCACTGTGCATAACAGTGGTTACAGAGTTATTTGTCTTTGGTATTTGGATGTTTACTTATTACTGCAGTATGCACACTTATTTACTGCTTTTAAGATACAGAATACATCTATGTATATTAAAGAGGGAACAAAGATGAAAGAGTTCAGTGGAAAAAAAAAGAAGAAAAGAAAAGAAAACCAAAAAAAATAAATAAATAAATTATAATGGGGAAGGGTTAAAAAACCTGACATAGCAACAAATAGATGGTGTGAAGACAAAAGGGATTGAAAGGAATCTCCAGAGAAGGGGGGTCGGAGATTAGGGGGAGACTAATGTGAGAGGACTTCAGGGTTTGACTGATCTGCCCCATGCAGTCAAAAAGTGTACAGCCTACAGTATGACAGACTACTTTTCCATGTGGGATGCAAGGTAAATCTAACAGCATTTGGGAGAACTAATTAACCATCTCAGAAGAGGAAGCCTTTACAAATAAAAACAATGAAAAAGAAATCAGTAGGCTAATAGTTAAATCTTTCAGGGTGGGGTAAAGGATACAGTGCCATGCACCAGGTGTAGAATGGAGGGGAAACTGGGAGTGCATGCACCCAGGCTAAAAAAAGAAACAGAAGTTGCAGTGATATACTCTTTCACAGGTTGCTATACTCTGTGTTTTTTCAAAACTGCAGTCATGCCCTTAGGTTAAAAATCCTGCAGATGTGAGGTTGCACTGTTCATATTATATCCCTTAAGGAATAGAGTCATGCTTCAACGGCTAGTCTGGAGCTTCCAAGAACCAAAGGCTTTTTTGGGGGAGGGGGGGGTTGGGGGGTTGGGGGTGGCACAATGGAAAAGCTCCCCTAACTGGAGTAAAATGCTTTCTGAAATGGTAATTTTTTGGGAAATGTATTGTGACATTTGAAGGGCAGAGAGCAAATCCCTAATTTCAACCTACTTACTAACTGTGGGCCTACCCCAAATTGCTCTACTGAAATGCTAATTCACCTGTTTTTTATTTATATTTCTATTGGTGTTGTACCTATATGGCAAGTAACCGATATTACAGATACCGATATTTCAGTTCTCAATATCGGCCAACACCGATCCAAATTCGATATTTAAGAAATAAGTATTCTGCGGCTTACCATAGGCTACAGGGTACCACAATAAAGTGTCGTTTCATCTTGATGAGGTAAAATATTGGAATTTGCATTCAAGAATATTCAAACTGTGTATGCATATGGGACAATAAATATTGGTTAGGTAATATCGGCATTAAGGTAAATTTTACCGATACAGAACAAGATGAAAATCGGAAATATCAGTTCAATACCTATGGTGAATACCGATAATATTCCAACACTAATTTTTATGACATTTTGTTTTATAATGAAAACAAATGTCTGTATATGATCAACTTTCTAGCTTTCTGTACCTGTAAACTATGAAATCCTGTGCTTTTGTAAGAGGTAATTTAAACAGGCTCTTTTAAATAGGCTTCTTTTGTTCCAAATGAAAATAACTGTACCATTTCTTTTAGGTCACCATATGCGGCACTGTCATGATTAAAATATTTCACACAAATATCTCTGTCCCAAAAATGTAATCAACTTTCCATCTTCGGTATCAACTACCATGGTATACACTGTTCACCTAGCACTTGGACCGTGTCAGGGATAACTCTTTATAGCTTCATGTAGTTCATCCCCTTATGTAAGGGCAGGGATCAGAAACTAGACTTGCCATAATGCATAAATGCAACCAGTTTGTGTAGGGCTGTTGCATGACCAGTGGATAGGAAGACATGTATCAAAAGTCTTCCCTCCCCTCTTCCCCTCCCCTCTTCCCCTCCCCCGTGAAATTGGTAAGCAAAAAATGATGTACAGATAAAAATTACACCATCCACGTGAAGTTTAAATGTTGCTTAGTAGTGATTTGTGTACCGTACTTTAAAAATTGGAATTATTCCAAATTCTAACATTGATTCCCTCATCACTAAGACTGGCTGTCAACTCTGTTTTACATTACCTGGAATAAAGAGCTAAGCATTTAGCCATATTTCATAAGTTGGATCCTTGGGTCCATATTTGGCCATGGACCCAAAATTCATGAAGACCCTGAAGGTACCACTAACGGAGTAGGGCCCACATGGAACCTTGAATGAAAACTTCCAGAATACCATAGACAGATCACTTACCAAGCATCAGTATCACAGGCCGTCAACTCTGTTTAACAATAACTGGAGGAAAAGTTAATCACTTTGCAATATTTCACAAGATGGACCCTCTTGGGCCTTGGACCCAAAATTCCTGAACCCCTGAAGGTACCACTAACCAAGTATCATAATCATTATGACAAACCATTAAAATTGTTCAAGAGAATCTGTAGGAGTATGCAATTTGAAGAATTTCAGAAGAATGCGACATAGGGCCCACACGGGACCTTGGACCAAAACTTTCAGAAAATCATACACAGATCACTAACCAAGCATCATTATGACAGGCCGTCAACTCTGTTTAACATGAACTGGAGGAGGGGTTAAACAGTTTGCAAATTTCACAAAATGGACCCTACAGCCTACGGTTGTTACGATATGAAGATATCGGCCAAAAATATCAATATGTGATTTTGCTCCCAATATCGTTTATGAAAATGCCCAAACGATATCGTGAAAATCCATGCATGCAACAAATCCTCACAAACTTGATGAGAGTCCTGAAAATGTTTGTCACGTAGTTCATTTACTTTACTACTCACAAAAAAAAAAAAACTGAGTGCAAATAGCAAAGAAGGTTTAGTTGATAAACCTGCACGATTGCACTGCAAATTGGCTGATCCATGGAAAAACACGTAAAAGTGCTCGTAATACATGCACAATTGCTGCATTGCATGTAGTAAAATGTCAACTAGCTTACAGTGGAAACTGTGCATCATGTACCTTTTACAGGAAGGCCCTGGGTGCGTGCCAAAACAGCTGTACAGTAGGCTACATTATTTGCAATTCTTTCCAACAATGTTGAAAACTTTCCATGAAGTATAAATCAGCAGCCTGTGAAGCAGGCTGCATAGCGGCTACGGCTGCAGGCTTTAGCATTTAACGCAATGAAATAAATACAAAACTTCATCCACTCCACAGTCAACATGTGCTCTACATCGTAGATACCTTCAATTAACCAATGAGAGTGAGGGTATTCTCTTTCACGTCCGAATCTGCAAGTTGCGGATTTTTGTAGCGATAATTTTGTCGGCGGTAGCTTTGGAGCTCCGGCATACCTTTTATGTACCATTTACTGAACGAAGTGCGCAAGGCTTACCTTGTGCCATTTTGTACGGAAAAAAAGCCATTGCGATGTGCTGTGTGCACTGTTGCTTCAGTTTGCAGTTCTGAATGCCCACAAGGCTTACATAAAGGGAAGGCTCTGAATCATACATCGCAATTATTATGGCAGTTTAGTTTCCACAAGTTAACTAGAGACGTAGGCCTAATCATGTTTAAATTTCAAACCGGGAGAAATTACCTGTAGAAACAGACAGACTCGTGTCTCGCCAGATTTTTCATGGCGGGTTTTAAACTGTTTGCAATTTAATGCACTTGTCTTCATCAGAAATCTTCACACATGTTAAAAATCACCTGTTGGTGAAGTACAGTACGCTGTAAACAAGAGTGAATACAAATGTGTCCGCTTTTTTCTGTGCGCTTATTCCAGTGTTTGCACCCGGTCCAAAATTCAGAACCGGGTACCCGAAGTCAATGGTCGGTCGGGTACCCAGGTACCCGAAAATATAACTTCTGTTAGGCTACAAGTTTGTGGTAAAGTCATAATAAGAAATTTTGCTTTGCACGTTGATGTAATATAACACCAACATATCTTACGTATGGGCATGACAAGTGTTCTTTATAGGCATGTGCATGATAAATTTTGCCAGGAAAAAGTAACATGTTAGGTGTTCTGTCACACGTGCAATCTATGTTAGTGAAACTTTGGATTCGAGTAGCAATTTCAGAACCAGGTCCTGACATCGTCGGTTGGATACCCGGTACCCGGTGCAAACACTAGCTTATACTTGGGTAAAAAGATTTTTTTGTTTTAAAATTTGAACTTTGTCGCAAGGAATTAAATTCTGTTTGCTACCGTGTACATTCTTCAATACTACGATATAATTTGAGGGTGGTTCATACACATTTGGACCCGTCCAACTCCGTTCTAATTCTGATGCTGATCGCCTGATCACACAAACCTGTGACCTATTTAGCATTGCGCTAGTCCCAGTTGGAAACTACTGCAGATTGTTTTTCATTTCAATATTTCCAGCCTCACTGCTGTAAGGAAGAATAAACAGAGCAATAATATAACGATAGCAACGGCCCAATTTCTTACGCCCGTTGCTAAGGCAGTCTTTGTCACAAATTTTGTCGGCATTGGGGATGTCCCACCGATTGGGCCACTGCCATGTGCTGCAGTTTTTGACATGTTGCTTCAGTAAACACAAATGGGATCCGCAATATCGTTTGGGTATTCGAGGATAATTTTTCGCGATATCGACAACGAAAATTTCATATCGCAACAACCCTACTACGGCCCATCTTGGGTCATGGACTCAGAATTCCTGAACACCCTGAAGGCACCACTAACAGAGTATCATTATGAAACCATCATCACTGTACAAGATAATCTGTAGGAGAAACATTTTGAAGAAATTCATAAAATGGGCCATAGGGCCCACATGATACCTTGGACCAAAAATTCCTGCACACCTCAAATTGCCCACCACCCAAGGAAAATTGTGCTCAAGTTTCAAGTAAGTCCATGAAAGCATGTGGGTAGTAGAAGCCTTCTGAAAAGTGAGACAGACATTTTCTCCCCTAACATAAGCTCTACCCACACTTTGTAGGTTGAGCTACAGTACAGTATAACAAGAAAACTAGGAATTTCAACCCACAAGATATTTTAATATCCTATTTCTTTCTCAGCAAAAAATTCATATTTTTTTTTTAACTTGACCAACATTTACATTTCTGACCATGATGGGGCACCATTATGTGCATAGGAACTCTACAAGCTACAGTAAGAACAAATACTACCTACAGTGTAAAACTCCGAAACTTTGTATTTTGTGGGCTACACAGAGTTTCCATGACTCCATCAGTGATATTACTTGTGTCTCAGAAAATGCTTTGTGTGCCATAATCCAGTGTGAAATGGCATTTTTCAGGCAGCATTTCTTAAAAAACCCAACACAAGAAATCAGTGAATTGAAAACAGCATTCTGCATTTTCTGTGTACCAGATAATAACCCCCTAGAAGTATTGCAAGTATGTACAGTAGGCACAGTATACTGTAATACAGAGATATTGATCCCTAAATCCATGACGGAACGCTTGTATTAAAACCATTTTTATCACTAATACCTCACTCCACTGCATCTGCTACCTCAAAGAGGACACAACTTTAACACCTAATATGCTAGTCGCTGGAAAATCTGCAGTCCCTGCCTCCTGTAGCAACAGAACACACAACTACAGTATAGGTGTAACCATGAAGAACTGTGACAATTTAGAAAGAGGATGCTTATGAGTTTGTGCTATTAAACTGTTTCTTGTAAATGCTCTTTGAACAGAATGATAACCTAATTACCAGGGATGACTGGTTTGGGAAATGGAAGCCACAGACAGGGTTGATAAAAAGATATATACCACACTTAGACAATAGAAAAGTGAGGTTCAAAGATCACCATTTGAGGTGTCTTCAATTCAGCATGCTATGAAACCACTTGTGCGGTGGAAATAGTCAAAAATACAAAGTTTGGCCATTTTAAGAAGCCAAAACTCCACCAAACAACATTTGAAAGGCTTCATAAGATACCTATTCTATGGGATAGTCCCATTTGGTTAGCTGTCATTATGAGCTGGAAGGATACATACTGTAGGCTACTTGCTGAGAAATGCAGACCTCAAAATTGACAAAAAGTCAGTTTCCCGCCAATTTGCAGAATTTCAATGAATTTTTAAATCCATCACAATTCAATCAATTTTATTAAAATTTCCAGGTTATGCTTTTTCGTGACAGGCTATTCGCACAAATATTTTGGGAAGTTTTGAGGTCAATCGAGCAACAGCTTCCAGTGATTTGACATGGAACAACCCCAGCTGTAACAGTGCTTTTCTCACACTGGCTGTGGGTGCAGAGTTCAGACGGACCAGTGAGCTTGAAACATGATTCACACAAATGCATTTCAGAGCTCCTTGTACTGTAATGTACGTACTGCCTTTATACTGTAGGCTATGAGGTTGGTAAAATCATATGTGCAGGGCCAGAATAAATGCAGATTTCCCTGGAATGCAACTCAGATTTCCCGCAAGAACTGTTAGTGATACCATCCTGAGGGGTGGAGATATAAGGGAAGGGGAACATGGGGAGGGCGTCTCCTCTCCCCGTTTGAAAAATATTGCTTTCAGGAGGGGACTTAGATATCCAAGAACGCCAAGAGGCGTAGTGATTCCTTGCCAAGTTGAGAGATGGGGAAGATATGAGCGCATAGGTTTAAATCTTCCTTGCAATCAATGAGGACATCACTGTAGACTTCAATTAATACAGTAAATGTATGACATATTAAGTTTCTTTATACACCCCTTATTGAGATAATGTGGTTACAAAAGATTTTATACCTTGCCAGCTGGTGACCATAAATGACCTCTGATGTCTCTTAAAAACAATCCCAACTGAATTCTTTGAACATTGAACCTACACATTAACTTGTGAAGTTTGCCACTCCTATCCTTCACAAGAATAAGGAGACTGTATATTCATATAAATCTGGCAATTCCTTGCTGTGGTGAATCCTTGCTGTTACCATGCCAGCACCAATTACATGGACACATCATTTCAAGGTGAGCTGTGTACCACTATTGATGGTATTGGTAATTATTCTTTTGGGACTTCAGTTCTCTCCACTTTCCTGTCACCTACCTAAAATCATAGGGCTGTTAATCAATCATATCTTTGACACTCTCCTCAGACAAAGGACAGCAAAGTGGGCTCTCTTTTGCCACTTGTAAAGGTCACTGGTCAAGCAGTTTCTCCTAATCTGTTTACAATGATATGGTCTGTCTGTTAAAAACACTAAACAGATCAGTTTGAGCCACATTGACTGATACTTTATATAAAATGGTGCTATCTTTGTCATTGTTTACATGCATGCACTATAAATTATCGTTTTTGTGATGAAGTCAGAAATTAATGGTTTCAAGTTTTAAACTTTTATATTTGTGACTGTTTCATGCTATTTTTGTCTTAATTTGTATGAAGTGGGATGGAATTGAAAGGTGGAACATACAAATACAGTATACACCTATAGAAAAAATATTAAATATTGTTATATTTAACACTGCCGCGATACTATTACTGTCTGTTCTAAATGCATGTGTGTTCTTTTTTGCCATATATTTAGGAAACTTTGACGTAAAATTTTGCAAGTAGTTTGAATAGCAATAAAAAATTACGAGCAATATAGAGATAGGAACCATTTTAGTATGTGAGGTACTACCATGATAGAAGTAACAGGAAAGAAGATTTTTTTCATGCACACAGCGCAAAGTACACCTTGAAAGAATGTGTACGATTTTAAATCTGATGGAGTGACTCTTGCTTCAGAAAAATTTTCTCCACCAAAATACGAAGTTTTGGCGTTTGATTCGAGACAAAAGAATGTCATTGTGGTTGAAATAAGTGCATACCTTACGTAGACGTAACTGTATTACCAAAATTTACTTCTTTAGATCATGAAATCATGTCATGTTAATTTTCCTGATAACTTGACAAGTATGAAACCTAGCAACATCAAGTCTAGCCACCTGCCATATATCCATTTGGGTATGTGCAAAATTTCTAGTAGGTCTTTCGCGCTACTTCCGGGCCTTAGTTTTGGACCGTTACCCATCCACATGCACTGCGTGCAAATATTTATGAGCTGTCTTTTGACGTTCATTTCTAGAGATACACACTAGGGTGGAGGCTATTTTTTATAGTAGGCCTCTGTTGTTTCGTTATCTAGTATATGTAGGGGCGGCTTGACGTTAGAAACACGCATCGCGGGGCTTGTTTCTGGTAAAAAGTGCAATTTAACAAAAGCATGGTACGGAAACAGGCAAAAGCAACTCCATTTCAACATAATCGTGAATTTTGTTCGTTGCAATAACCATGCTATTTTGCGAAGATCAAAAGGGAAAGATTGAAAAACGCTACCAGGATAGTAATTTTCCACCCGGGTAGTAACAGCGTCGGTCAGGTACCCAGGTACCCGATGCAAACACCCCCTCCCCCTCCATGGTTGGCCCCCTGTGGGCTGGGGGTTGCAGAATATGCCCAAGGTATTCCCCACCTGTCATAAGAGGCGACTAAAGGGGAGGACTCGCACCGTATTTTACCTTTAGTTGACACTGTGTAACACATTTGTGTTGGTGTGTCGTTAAATTTCATCTAACTAACTAGGCCTAACCGATGCAAACACTAATCCCGATTAATTTTTTTCACTGCACTCCCCACACTATAGACTACCACAGACAGTTGCAGATCGGTGTCGTGTTGCTCCAAGATGCAGATTCTACATACTGCTGTATTATTGCTACCAGTTATGAAACACATTATCGCGTACGGGCAATAACATCCGACATTTTTTCTTTTTTTCTATATGTATTGAAACAAAGTCATTGCTCTTCAATCAGACCTTGTTGCTGGTATGGCTTCTGGCGCTATGACTTGGGCATTTTTTAAACAATTTTTTATGGTCAGTGGAAATTTCCCGCGAGTGATGGCATTCACGGCAAATTTCCCGGGAATGAACTTCCCGAATTCCACCTTTTTTCCCGGCATGCATATGTGCACCACTAGGACAATAGAATGGTGGGGTTTGAAAAACAGCTGTCCTTCAGTACTGTTACATCCCTGTTGACACTTCTAACAAATCGATGGCCGTAGCAAACGTTGCATACAGCGTATCTGTCTCACTTGTCGCAAAACCGTAACATCAAATTCCCCCCCTATGAAATAACCATCAATAGCCTACCAAACTATCTCAAAATCCTTCCTTTTATGAAAGGATTTTGTACACAATATACCTGCCCACAAGCTGACAGGAAACTGTAGCACACAACAATAAGGTTTATTTAAGAAAGGGCATACGAACAATAGCTAAGTCATGGAGCTAAGTCGAATTTGTAATGCACGATGTCAAGTACGTGTTACAGCTGATATTATTCATGTTTACATTCATTACAGTATTTTCAATTCCTTCATGACAAACTGCCTGCATCCTTACTGTACTGTACTGCAAGTACTGTAGCTAGCAACTCAGAGGGGAAATACTTTGGTTGAAATAAGGGTCTGTACATTTAGCACTCACTGCTACCTTTGCCAAGAGCAGTAGTCACTACATTTCAAGGTTACCTTACTACATGAAAAATAACAATTTAAAATTTTAAAAACCCCTACAAAAGGGTCACCAGTTAGTCAATTACGATTCTAAGCCCCAGTTGAGCAGGACACTGAACACGCATTATTTTAGCCTAAGTATTCACTGTAAATCTGCAAGCAATATACTGTTCCATCTTACTTTTATGATTGTGGAGAGGCTCAAGAAACTGGCAAGGTTAGTGCAAGTAAAGGTCACCATAAGCAAAATGCAATTCCCTGTAAAAGGGAGTTGGCTGGTGCTTTTGCCAAGGCCTGCTGTGGACTTTGCACCTGACAATCATTCTTGGCAAACTGATTTCATTCTTTGTGTCTCCCCTTTCAAATAACCCACATCTTTTGCCTAACCTGGAAGGCAAGAGAACACTGTAGTACAGTACAGAAGTCTACTGTTGTACTGGCTTTTGTTCTCACGTATGAAGGCTAGGCTTTAGCTACACTACTGTGCAATGTGGTAGGCTAGCTTGGTTGCATGCTCTTTTACTCTCAAGGATGCCTACATTTGGGTGCAGTCTAAATGTTAAAAACTTCCAAATAAATGTCTTCAAAGTTTCTTCACCTTATTTAATAGCAAATGTTGTCAGTGTTGAGTTTACAAAACAGTTGAACATATGTACTGGAAGTGAAGCTGAATTTCATTTACTGTTTCTTGGATAAGATACATTACCATGTTAACAAGTTTGAAGTCTCCACAACATAAATTATTGTTAACTGAAGCCTCTGAAACATAATAAAATTTCATGTTTGGTAAAACAAATGCAATTTCTCCAAAATTTTCAATGGGAAGTAATGATACTGTTGTTGAAAGGTGTTGTACACCATCTTCCACTTTGTGCACACCCCTCCTGGAATATCCAATGAACTTGAAAATTTTAATGTACCAACTTTTCATTCAAATTTGAAGTTTGCAGAGAATATTTTCCAGACCGAATCAGCTTCAATCAGAATCATGTCTTTCAGGCTATGAACCACATCAGGATGACAGCTAAAAACAGCAATTAGAATAAATTTACCATGCACATGATGCCAATGGAGCAATTGAACAATACTGTTGTATCTACCCAAACTTCCCATATTTTTCAAGATAATCACAACTTTTCTCACATTTTACACAGAGTGACTCCTAAACATCACTCTTTTGTTAAATCCGACATTTTTTCAAATGATTCTGGTGGAAATGTTTATGGAGACAGCTTTGAAATTTTGGGCCCTGTGATGTAAAAGCTACAGAACATTACACATACCCATCACTGTGGAAATAACCGCATATGTTCTAGGTTGTTAGACAAGTTCATTCTCCACAAGTCAATTGATGGTTTGCAAACCATTTTACATCATTTTAATATCATGAATTACAATCAAAAGTAGGCCTATAAGCCAACTGGGTGAAATATTGCCTGAGCCTGTGCTCACATTACCTTGACTTTTTTCTTTTTTTCGAAGAGGTGGGTGGGGTGGGTGGGGGTGTAAATAGATCAATGAAAGAAAGATTTTCTGATACCACCAAACAGAAGAGTTGTACTAGACAGGTTCAGAACTCATATTATTCTTTAACTTAGTTGTTTTGACAAGGGGAACAGTTTGAATGGACATCTTACAATGTATGCGAGAAAAGGTCAATTTATTGTGCCCAATTTCAACAAGCTGTTTGGCATATTTCCTCACTTTTTAATAGGAAGCTCTGGAACATCAATTTAGAGGGACCAAGGGCAGATTATTGTAGACGACTTCCAGTGTACAGTTGTTTTAAATATGCTGAGCAACTCTGCAGTCTTTTTGATTCCTTGCCGAAGACAGGCAAGGAATCTATGCGATGGTGATGTAGTGTGTGTGTGTGTGTTTGTGACGCTTGTTGTAATCACGATATCTCAAGATATTGCAGGAATGACTGACACTTTTCATATTTGGTACAAAGATTTGTAATGTTGTGAGGAAGAGCCCAACTGTTTTTGTGGGGTCAAAGGTCATTTGAGGTCACCAGAGGCCAAAGACTGAAAACATTGTAATTGCTATATCTCAAAATAAGAATGATGGACACTTTTCATATTTGGTATGTAGATTTGTAATGTTGAGAGGAAAAACCCCATTGTTTTTGGTAGAGGTCAAAGATCATCTGAGGTCAACAGAGGTGAAAACTGCAAAACTTTGTAAATGGCATGTAATCACATCGCAAGATACAGTAGGAAAGACCGACACTTTTCATATTTGGTATATACATTTGTCATGTTGAGAGGAAGAACCCTTTGCTTTTGTTAGAGGTGAAAGGTCATCTGAGGTTACCGGAGATTAAACTGTGAAAACCATGTAAGTGGCTTGTAATCATGATATCTCAAGATAGCAACCACACACTTCATATTTGGTATATAGATTTGCCATGATGAGAGGAAGAACCCTGTTGTTTTTGGTAGAGGTCAAAGGTCATCTGAGGTCATGGGAAGTCTGAAAACCATGCAAATGGCTTGTAATCAAGATATCTCAAGAAATGAATGACAGATACTTTTCATATTTGGTATATAGATTTGTCATGTTGAGAGGAAGAACCCTTTGCTTTGTTAGAGGTCAAAGGTCATCTGAGGTCACTGGAGATTAAACTGTGAAAACCTTGTAAGTAGCTCATAATCATGATATCTCAATAGAGCAATGACAGACACTTCATACTTGGTATATACAGTAGATTTGTCATGATGAGAGGAAGAACCCTGCTGTTTTTGGTAGAGGTCAAAGGTTATCTGAGGCCACCGGAGATTAAACTGTGAAAACCCTGTAAGTGGCTCACAATCATGATATCTCAATATAGCAATGACAGACACTTCATACTTGGTATATAGATTTGTCATGATGAGGGGAAGAACCCTGTTGTTTTTGGTAAAGGTCACAAGTCATCTGAGGTCACCGGAGGTTAAAGTCTGAAAACCATGCAAATGGCTTGTAATCACGATATCTCAAGAAATGAATGACAGACACTTTTCATATTTGGTATATACTGTAGATTTGTCATGTTGAGAGGAAGAACCCTTTGCTTTTGTTTGAGGTCAAAGGTCATCTGAGGTCACTGGAGATTAAACTGTGAAAACCTTGTAAGTAGCTCATAATCATGATATCTCAATAGAGCAATGACAGACACTTCATACTTGGTATACACAGTAGATTTGTCATGATGAGAGGAAGAACCCTGCTGTTTTTGGTAGAGGTCAAAGGTTATCTGAGGCCACCGGAGGTTAAAATGTAAAAACATTGTAAATGGCTTGTAATCATGATATCTCAAGTTAGCAATGACAGACACTTCATATTTGGTATGTAGATTTGTCATGTTGAGAGGAAGAACCCTATAGTTTTTGGTAGAGGTCAAAGGTTATCTGGGGTCACTGGGGTCAAATCCCTAAAACTTTGTTAATACAATATCTCAAGGTTCAAGGTAGGAAGCTTGGAGAGATTTCATACTTCGTATGTGGATGCATTATGGTGAAAAGAAGCCCAATATTTTTGGTGGAAGTCGAAGGTCATCTGGAGTCACTGTGGTCAAACACTGAAAACTTATTCACACAATATCTCTCTTAGTATGTGCATGCCTTATGGTGAGAAGAATATTGTCTTTGGTTAAGGTCACCGGTCATCTGCGATCACCAGGGGTCAAACTGAGAGTATTCTTGACACTATTTCTCAAGGTAGGGAGCTTGGATAGATTTCATACTTGGTATGTGGATGCCTTATGGTCTGAAGAACCCTTTCGTTTTTGGTGGAGGACAAGGTCATCTGGGGTTACCAGAGGTCAAAAAGCAATATCTCCCAAGAATTCCCAAGATCCTCATCTGGGGTCACCAGAGGTCAAAAAGCTTAATTTCCTAAGAATTCCCAAGATCGTCATCTGGGGTCACCAGAGGTCAGAAAGCAAACCTTCCCAAGAATTTTCAAGACCCAGGATCCATTGGAGGTGGAATCCATTTCAAAACACTTCCTGTTTTTTTCTTTTTGGTGGGGTTCAAAGGTCATGTGAGGTCAGCAGAGATCAAATTGTTAAAACATTGTAAAATGATATCTATAGTCAAGAATTCAGATAAATTTGATAGGTACTCCTCAGTGCAACAAAGCATCCCCATTTGGCAAGGAATCACTAGTCCTTTGGGCTTTTCTGGTTCTTTCTTGTTGAAGAAAACAAATGCATTCGATTTTCATCACATGAAATTGTTAACATTAAATACAGAAGAAAAGTCAAAGCACTACAGTTCTGTCTGTGAAAAGGTAGTAATTGATCATGTAAGAAAGTAAAAGTGTGCAAGGCTATCCTTTTAAGACATGAAAACACCTTGAAGAGGAACTAACCATACTGAAAGGAAATTTTACAGTACACTAGCATGCTGCTGCAAAACTTGAAGAACTTTGCTGTAAACTGTGAGGATGTCTAACTTTACAGTAACAGTACACAGAAAACCTCTTTAATGTTTTTTCAGCTAGAAGAACAAGGTCAGGATTTTAGAGCTCCATTTTATACTTTGTATTGGTGTTCTTCTGCAAAAGACCAGGTATGACAAAAGTCTATCCTGTACAACCATGGAGTTGCTATTTGTCACATAACAACTCCGTGGTACAACAGTTTTGTACGGAGTTGTCAGAATCCAGAGCAACATGCATACTGCAGTGACAATGAGAATGAATTGGAACAACATTGTTACAGGAAGTATGTGGAAAAAGATGCTGTACCTAAATGTGTACATGATACTCTGACTGCAAACAATGGACAGTCCATGAAACAAAAGCAAAAAGCAGAAACAGGTTAACCATTGTTGTGAGAAATGTTGACAAGTTGTCAAATGAACACAGTAGCTAATGGTACAAAATGTTGAGCCTGGTGGTCTTTGTGTATATGGGGACTAAATTAGTAGATTTTGAAGAATTTTTGAAAGCCAACCGTTCTGTGAAGAGTAAGCAAGATCGAGCCTCCCAAGACTACACATTATTTCAGAATAGTTACTGAAAGTTTTGGCAAGTGTTTTCAACATTAACACAACAGCACAGTACGCGGTAAATTGTATTGCAGAGCATGCTGTGAAAAATGCCAAATGCTTTTGTACTGTTGTAAGCCTATTTCATGTAGAGTTGAGAATGGAATGCTGTGGGAGATGGCGACCATGTAGTAGGATGAAGACGGAACATATAACATGGTACAGGGGAGACTATTTTATCAGGGTGTTTTTACCATTGAACAGAGAAAAACAATCAAACCTGTCAGACAATATAGAACTAGTTAATGCCTTAAAGAAGGGTTTAAGCAAAAAAATCAATTTTCTTATATCTGAAAGAGGGACTAAATCTATGCAATTTGGTGAAACTTCCATTCAAATCGGACATGTACAGGTAGTACTCGAGATACTGTATCAGCACATGAAGTTACTAAGTACTGTACACTTGTGACCCAAAGTGAGTTTTAGGCAAGCAGAGGTTTAATATCACTTTCTCATATTGATGAGAAATACTTCTTTGCTTCCTTTCAATGTTTTTTTCAGTCTGTTGTACTGACCTTAAAATTAATAGGAATAGGAACTCCCCATGTGGAATGTGAAAGTTGTAAAATTCTTGTGCCTCTCAAGTAATCACATTCCGATAACATGTGATTGTGGAGGAGAAAACTGGTGGTAAAGTTTAAAGAAAGACAAAAGACTTGCCATTACTGTGAGGCTTTGAGGTCATATGTGCTTGCTTTAAGTTCACTTTATGTCGAAAATGTGACAACATTAACTGCTAATATCTTGAGAACCACACATCACATTTCAATGCAAATTTCTCCAGAATGCTTAAAATACGTACCCTCTTACATGTCAAAACTTGATTTGAGCTTAGACCCTTCTTTGCAGATATCCAAATCAACATCTCCTTTCACACCCAACCCTGAAATTAAAGCCATCATTTTAGCGATTTCTTTGAAGTGCTTCTATAGCCAAGGGTAACCTTTGCCACCTTTCTACTGTAAGTAAAAGCACCTGGATATGTACAGTATGTTTTAAGAAATTTTCACTATACCAATTTCTTCCTTACATGTTCCTGAAATAGCAAAACATGGACAGTATCTGTGTAAACTGTACAAGTATGGTTTTTATATGAAGCCACACTGAATGCTTTTAATAACAGGCACCTGGTGGCATAAGATGATTCTCATTGTCCTTGAAAACTGGCAATGTTATAGTTATGTCTCGAATATTTCCAAGGACTAAAGGCAGCAGACAGCAAGCTTAGGGAATTGTCCTCTTTAAATTTTTAATCTCTTTCCACTCTACAAAAATTTAAAATGATAGCAAATAGGGAGGTTCATGTCAGTCCTTGTATAAATATTGGAGATCTCCATCTTATTCAGTACAACTCTCTGATTTTGTTTAGCACTGGACACTGAAAAAATTACATTGTTTTGTGGGGAGGAGCTGGAAAAGGTTCTAATCATGGTCGGGCCAATCCTGAGCTGCGGTTTTCACTAATGCAGCATGTTACACTTTTGTTCAGATTCAAGCAGCATACATGTAGCTCCACATAGTACTTACTCTACATGAAGCACACACGATTTGTGATTCCACAACAGAGCATTGCACTGCAAATTTGTGCAACATGTTACGCCCTATATACAGGTACAGTACATGTACTTTGGGGGGGTTCTATGGCAGCACAGTACACTGCCTTTAAATCTTGAACAGATTCACATTTTGGGGGAAAAGGCTAATTCATCATGTGGCGTAACCACACAACAGCGTGAACTTCATTATCTGTCTACAGTAGAAACACAGGAGCTTTACTGAGGACAAATTTGAAAAAGGTACTACGGAACAGTATCAGCCATGTTCTTGGCTCTGATGACATACTATGTACCATGCAGGAACAGTCACATTGAGGGGTATGAAAGTGAACATTCTGTAGTTGATTATGCAAAAAAATAAAAAAAAAAAAAAAAGGTCTGCAAAAAGTGGTGAGAGTATGGAGACCATCACCTTTCTTTAATAGATAGGCTACATGTTGTACGGTACATGCAGTAACAGTACCAAGGAAAACAACACTCCTGCACGCACTTATGTACAGTACCTGCTTTAAAATATAATTTTTAATGATAGTGCTGTGAAATAATTCTTTGGGCTGTGATAAGGTGATGAGATTTAGCAAAGAGAAAACAGCTGAAAATAAGGGAAGAGTACAAACCTCCTGGCGGCATACTTCTTTCGTGACCTGAGAAGAAGAAAAACAACAAGTTTGTGGGCTCTTGAATATATTTAAAGTATGATCTCAAATCAAAATTTTGATAATCATGGTTTATGCTAGGAGGAGAGGAACTTAACTCACCTTTTTGTGGCAGTTGAATGTCTACATACTCTAAATGAACAATTTGGTAAGGTACTGGGTGGGGGGGTACTGTACTCCAGTGCATAAGCTGGCAACTGTAATTCTTGATCATGATTGATCATCTAACATCTACGAAGAATCTTAAGATTTCTGGTGAAAGCAGCTTCGAACAGTCATTTCATGTGAAATACTGGCAACTGATTGCAAAAACAACAATGCACCACACTCATTTCAATCTGCTTGAAAATGTTGCTATTTTAGAAATTGTAATTTACAGAAAGGTTACAGCTGGGTATTCATTTCATGTAAATGATGAAATCCACTTCTCAATACTGATAAACATGCGTTTTCTGTTCTCAGTTGTGATTCAGAAGGCCCTACAGTACACAAAATTAGCAAGCACGAGGAACAGACTGTTAGTAAACTTCTGAGCTAGACAGTCACATAGTGCAGTATTATTGTGGGATTATGTGGTCCACCTCACTTGTTGGTGTCTTCACCCCTCCCCCAAATTTGAGCCTAGTGCCAACAATGTTACAATGATTAAACTGTTTTACCACAAAGTCCCATCTTCAAGGTGTTCAGGTATCCTATTTTTAAACATTTCCACAGTTTGATCTCTGGCAACCCGAAATGATCTTTGACCCCATCAACAATAATACTGTATAGTTCTATAAAATATGGGTAATCTACTGTAGATACATGCTGTCCAACATATATGTACAAAGCTTCCTGTCTTGAGATATCAAACCTCAAAGGTTGAAAGTTTGACCTCTGCTGAACTTTGACCTAACCCACATCAACAGTAAAAAACTACATGCAGCGTTATCACTGCAGTACTGTTGGGATACCTTTAGTCACTCAAAAGTTACCAGAGTCACATCAGTGTGTTTTATTGGCCTGTTGTATTGCATGAAGGCAGTGCAGTGCTGTGATTAAAACAGTAACAATACTGTATGTGTACATACCCTGTAGTGTGCTGTACAAATTTATACCTATACCTTCATTGAATATTCTTTGAGGAACAAGATCTTTGACCGAGATGCTTCATAAAATATCACTCTCAGGTCAATTTGTTAAATAAACCAGATTGGAAATAGTATAGTAAGTTAGGTCTCGAGGAGTTCATACATAACTGTGTCCCTAGACTTCAGGTTTCATCAGAACTAGCCCTTACAATGCATGTGCTGGCCAGATCATCCTGATCCTGGATGACTCATTTTGATTGCAATGTGCAGTGCATTCACACAATAAGAAACACAACACTGTATCTACAGGGTTGATACCTACCTTTGGATATCATGTTTACAAGGATGTGCGATTTTGATCCCTGTCTAGAATGTCATGTTTACAAGATTGTCTGAGATTCAACTCTGGTGATCTCACATGTTTTTTACCCATGCTCAACAGCAACATAAGGTTTATATAGTATGTAGATCTCAATATGGCAAATACATAAAATCGGTTTCTATGCTTTTTGTCAAATGACAACCTCCTGTACAAAGTTATTATTTCTTCACTTTTAGTGAGCAAATGACCTTTGACCTCCACAAGCTGTAGGCTAAAGTTCTTCTTGTCAATATAACATATGGTATCCACTTGCCCGCCCGGCAGATGTGTATTACTCCTGCACCTATACTGGCTACACTTGAAATACCAACATCCGCAAACCTTCGCAAGAATTCTTCGCCAAACTGCGTATATAAAAACTGTACATTATTAACTATTTGGACATATTGTGTGCATCAAACAAATTTTCACAATGCCAAAATAGTTTTAGGCAAAACAGCCTGTTGACCAAATTGTAAACCATAGCAACAAGCACTGATTAACTCCATAACTTTGGCTGGAATTGTTGCCCCCACTACAGTATTTTCCCCTAAATCCCACTATTATTGTGTTTGGGGAGTTGAAAAGCACCGTTCTTGTATGGAGATAAATTTACATTTATTGCTTTGGTGTAACTGTGGTACATTCATGCTCACTGTATGCCATGAAAGTTCTATATTTTGTTTTGAAGCAGTGAGGTACATCACAGTCCCAGTTTTGGAGTGATTACTGAATTCATGTCCATATGTCACAACTGTATGTCCCTTTTGGGTAAATTCACTGATGCACAGATCTATATGCTACCTTGTGAAGTTGCTACAATGTCATGTTATTTGAAAATGGTTGAATGCATTGGATTTACCAAAAAATATTTCAAAATCCAGTGGAGGTAGTGTAGCTTTGAGTGGTGCAGATGAAAAGTTTGTTCCATCTCATGTGCTAATTGTGAACAGCATGGTACTAGGCAGCTTGGAGTGGAATTCATGGATGCACTGATGTATTAGTATACATCATGTGCTATTATACAATGGCACATTGCATGGAGTTTATGGAAAAAACTATACCATTAATGTTTAACACTGACCTTTGTTGGAAGCAGAATGCAAAAATGCACTGAGGTTTCCATGAATTCCATTTTTCATGACCTTCACCAAAAACAATAGGGTTCTTCCTCTTGATATAATGCATCTACACGCTAAGCAGGCATGTGAGTGACAACTCAGAAAAAGAGGAAATTTTGAAGACAAACTTGGCACTACTTGACACTACTTCTTGGCACAAACTGAGGCATTACATTCTATGGGGTCCGGGAGCAATGCCGCGTTATAGTGTCAATGAGGGCCAACCTTCCCCACCACCCCAAAGCTCTTGGTATTCTCTCAAACTAAAAGCCTCAAAATCACATGACTCTTCTTTTTTCTCTCCCCCACCCCCACTTAAAAAAGATCAAATACCCTATACAATTTCTGGTATTAATAAACCGAGGTAAGTCCTAGCCATTTGTTCTTGTTTACACTTGGCTTCTATTATCTAGGCTAGGTTATAGGTCCTTGGCCAACTGTAACTATGATAGCCTAATAGCTACAGACCTATGCTCATCAATTTTGACTTCATTGGCCCCTATATCACATTATGCAACCATCCTGACTAAGCATCCCTCCCCCAGCCATACAAAATGTTTTTAAGAAGGTTGTAGCAAAAGTCTCCTAAACATAGTACGGAAGTGTTGCAAGGAAGTGGTTGCAATCGAAGTTCCAGAACATTATACATCGGTATAGGCTAGATCACTCAGACCATACCTAATACACGTTAGGATAGCACACACCAGGTGGCTTCAATAACTCACAAGAAAAAAGCATCATACAACAAAATTATGCAAGTAAAGCTTACACAGAAAATGCGGATGGCACTTTTAAAGAATGCTGCAAATGTCACGTAAATATTACTAGAAATCTGCACTAACAGATGTACGAATCCTTTGACGATAGATAACAATAAGGCTGGGCTGACTAGCTTCTCTATACCACTTGCACACAAAGTGTGTAGAAATCATGCAGAAGCTGGCTAACCGGCCGGACGATATACTGTACGCATGCCTGGTAAAAACACAAAACTTCTGAAATTGTGGTAGGCTGCGGAAGCATTTGGTCAACGTGGTTAGCTACGTACAGTAGTAGGCGCTACTGCAATGGAAAATTGCATCTGATTGGATAGAAAACCAATTGTTGTTTGTACTGGGAGTCTGGGATAAATTCACATTGTATGCAAGGAAGAATGTGTAAATGCCGAGACACTTTGTCAAGATACTGGGAGCGGGAAAAAATGGAAACTGAGAAAAGTAGCAGATTCCCTCAGAATAAAAAGCGGAATTCTGCTAAATAGCGGAAATCTCACATGTCTGGCTAAGTACAGTAAAACCCCGTTTATCCGAACACATCGGGACCAAAGGTTGTTCGGATAACGAAAAAATTCGGATAAACGGAGTTCCAACTTTTTGCCTCAAGTACGGTACACATAAGACAGTGTGTCAACACTTTTCCAAAATAATTCCGAAAAGGCTAAAAATTGCAGGCAAAATCCCCCAAAATATTTCGTTACAATTTTTTGTGACCGATGATATGACAAATAAATTTTAAGACTTCTAAAACAGATAGATTTTATTCCTAAAATTCGAGCCTTCACTCGTCTGAATGATCAATGCTTTCTTCACACTAAATGAGTGTGTGGGCTGAAGAAAAGCTGTAACGATCTGGAGAGGTATCTAGAGTATAAATTCGGCATAAATTTCCAAAAATGTTAGAGACACATGTGTAGGAGACTCTCAAGCAACAGTTCGCAATGTTTTTGTAAGATCTACTTTCGTTATTTTTAGGTATGAAGCTCACTACGTTACTAACTTTTCAGATTTAGTGAAACTAGGACTTACGGTAGCCTAACGTACTTTTGTGTAAGAGGATATTGAGCCTATACCGACTCAAGGCTCCTAACAAGAATTTCAAAGCAAGTACGTACGGTATTTCTTCCAAATTTGACAAAGAGATAACAGATTGTTTTCTATGTCCACATGTCGGGTGTTTTAGCCATCGTGACATCTTTCCATGAATTTTAAAGTCCCGAGAAAAATTAGTGCATTTCTGCAAAAGTTTATGTTGAATTTTGCCTTGTAAAGCACTGAAAACTTGGTGTCTACTACCGTAATTGTATTGAATATTATTGTTGTTAATCTGACGGCTAGTTCGGATAAACGGGGTTTCGGATAAGCGGGGTTCGGATAAACGGGGTTTTACTGTATGAAGAGTCCCTTTGCTACTTGTCTCAAGAAACAAGGTTTTCAGAGTTTAACCTCTGATGACTTTTGACCTCCACCACAAACAAGTCATTCCTCTTGACAAAATGCATCCACATGCTAAGTATAAAGCTATTCACACGTCCTTTCTAAAGATATCCTCTTAGCAAGGGCATTCAGAATTTGACCCCTCATGACCTCAGATGACCCCTAGTGACCTCAGATGACCTTTTACCTCTACCAAACTCAAGATGATTCTTCCTGTAAAATGCATCTACATGCTATGTATGAAGAGTTTTCATGCTTCGTATTTAAAGATATCGCATTAAAAGATTTCTGCAGCATTTGACCTCCAGTGAACCCTGATGACCTTTAACTTCCATCCAAGAACAGTCCTTCCTCTTAATAAAGTACATCCACGTGCTAAGTATGGAGAGTATCCATGCTACTACCTTGTCGTGTATAAGAAATTTTCAGTGTTTGACCTCTGATGATGTCAGATGACCTTTGACCTCCACCAAAATCAATATGATTCTGCTTCTTCATAAAATGCACATTGTAAGTGGGAAGAGTTGATTCTTCTTGAAGTATCTAGAGACATTTTGTGTTTGACCTCCGATGACCCCTGATGATCTTTGACCTCCACCAAGAACAATAAAACCCTTCCTCTCAATAAAATACATCCACATGCTAAGTATTGAGAGTAACCCATGCTTCCTATCTTGAGACATCGTGTTAGCAAAGTTCTTGAATTTTGACCTCTGCTGACCTAAGATGACCTTCAAGCTCCACCCAAGTACAATAGCATTCTTCCTCTTTACAAAATGCACAGGTACATGCTACGTATGAAGAGTTTCCATGCTTCCAATCTGGTGATATTTTGTTAATAAGGTTTTAGAAGTTTGACCCCTGATGACCCCTAATGGCTTTTGACTTCCATCAAAAGCAATATGTACAGTATTTCCTCTTCATGTAATGTATGTACCCACTTGTGTAGTGAGTTAGTGAGTATACATGCTTCATCCTTGAAGATATTGCCTTAACAAGGATTTCAGAATTTGACCTCTGTTGACCTCAGATGACCTTCACCTCCACCAAAACAATAGAGTTCTTACTCTTTCTAAAATGCATCTACATGTCAAGCATGAAGAGTTTTCATGCTTCCTACCTGGAGATATTGTGTTAAAAAGGTTTTCAGAGTTTGATGACCCATGATGACCTTTGACTTCCACCAAAAATGATAGTTCTTCCTCTTGATGTAATACATTTACACACTTAGTATGAGTATCCATGCTTCCTGTAACTGGAGATATTGGGTTAACAAGTTTTTCAGAGTTTGACCTCTGGTGATTTCAGATGACCTTTGTCCTTAACCAACCAGAAAGCCAAAAGGCTTTAATGGTGATTCCTTGCTGTGTGGATATATTGTAACAAACATGAATCACTAACATGACAAGCATGACATCCCTCACAGTTATCCTACTTGATATAACATGTTAAGGTTTTGACCTTTTGAAATCTTCTGACCCAAAATTACCTTTCACCTCCACTTAAAACAATAGAGATCACCTACCCTATACAGCCATCTACCTGAACAATAAATATATATGAACAATCCAAAGGCCAAGTATGAGATCCCTCACAGTTATTGGCCTTAATAATGTATCATGTTTACATCTTTTGAGATAAAAAATGACCTTTGACCTCCACAAAAAATGATTGGGACCATCTACTCAATATGGACAATCCACATGGTATGTATGAGATCCCTCACAGTTACCCTTCTTGAGATACCGTGTTTACAACATTTTGCCACTTGACCACTGGCGACTCCAAATGCCCTTTGACCTCCACCAAAGACAACATGATTTATCTGCTCAATATGGGCAATCTATATGCTAAGTACAAGCTCCCTCAGTGTTACCCTACTTGAGATACAGAGTGTAAAAAGTTTTGAACTTTTGCCCTTGGTGGCCCCAAATGACCTTTGACCTCCACCAAAAACAATAGGGATCATCTACTTAAATGGAAAATCTACATGCTACATAAAAGATCCCTTACAGTTAACCTTTCTTGAGATATCCTATTTACAAGGTTTACACCTTTTGACCTCTGGTGACCCCAGATGACCTTCAGCCTCCACCAACATAGGGATCATCTATTCAATATGGGCATTCCATGTCGTATGTATGAGATCCTCACATTTATCCTTCTAAAGACAGCTTGTTTACAAGCAATTTTCAAGGTACTTACCATTTGACCTCTGATGACCCCAAATGACCTTTGACCTCCATCAAAAACCAAATGGATGATTTACTTCGTACGGGCAATCCACATGCTAAGTATAAAATCCTTCACACTTATCTTCCTTGAGATATTGTGTTTACAAGGTTTTACCATTTGACCTCTGGTGACCCCAAATGACCTTTGACCTACACCAAAAGCAATAGGGATCATCTGCCATTATCAAGACAAATCACTGTCAGTTTGCTTTTCAGCCACATCTTTACATTGCCATAAACATTCTCACATGCAGCAGGGGGAATACCTATTGCAGACTATCTTCAACCACATTCTTAGTTTAAACCTGGTCAAAAACAGACATTGTACAACTCTCTAAAAATCAGTAATTCAAGGCTTTGCTAAGGATAGCACCATATCACTTGACACCATCAGATAAGAACTCAAGCACACATACTCTTGCACAGGTAAACAAAAATCATGTGCAAACCTACCAAACATTGCATGGGGCCAATACAAACTTGAGCAAGGTATTGTATTCTAGATTTCTAGTTTTACGTTGTATTCAATGGTTCATCCCCAGGGAAAACTAGTCACCAGTCAAGGAACTTGCATAGCCAGTTGCCAAAGCTCTCCTTATATGGGCCTTACTATGACCTAGGCCTATTGAAAATAGTGTTTTTGACCAACACAGTGCTGGTTGAAATTGAAAATGGCAAAGCTAGGCCTTAAAGTCTTTACTCACTACCAAAACTTTTCCTTTCCAAATCTTACAAGATCATTACAGTTATTTCTGATCACTTAAGATGTCTGAAGAGTTCCAAAAATTTGAAATAAGAGCTTGAACTTCAGTTTTATATGGAACGTTATTTTCTGCGCCAAGATTTTTTGGCGGAAAGATTTTCTAGGCAAAAAGCAACATTACCACTTACGCGTAGTAGGCTAAAACCCCTTCAATGGTTAATACTGTAGGCCTAGCCTCAGTATCATTGCATATTGGCTGGGCAGTTCCCGCTGCTGGATCAACATAATGCTCATTGGGGTTTATGGTATTTAAAGGCTCCCTAACCTCACCCCAGCCAGTAACAATTAATTCTCCCTACTGAGTTTACAGTACTTCGGGCCCCTACTCCAAACCCATATGTACAGGAAAGTTTGGCAGTTTTCACACAGATCTGTGGCGTAAGAAACTGTGCGCCAAACTTTCTGGCATATGGGGTGCTTGTCAAATTCAATAAACTTTGCCGTACTGGCTTACTGCACAATGGCAATGTTGTGGCATAACAGTTAACACTAATGTAAGCCTAGGCCTATGTACACCCTAACTTCAGCCAAACAGGCCTACACAATTAGCTTGCACTGCAGTAACAAACAGTAACCCACTGTAGGGCTTATTCTTCCTGAGACTGGGGTAATCATGAGTTGATCAGTATCATGAGTTGATCACTGCATTCTACTGTAAATGCCATAACAGCATGAAGGGGAGATGTGACTGCAATGTGAGCATAACCTGCATTGCATTTTCTTCAAACAACATAATAAACATTTGCCTTGTTATCTGTGATGTCCAAAGCAAAAGTGTTACTCACAGCCAAATTTTCAAGTTTTGGCATAAGTATGAACTAGAAATTTGCAAAAATTACAAAAAATGGTGACCAAAATGTCTTTGATGAAGCTCTGATTAAAAATTTTGATAGAAAAGGATCTGGATCTAGATAGGTACTGCACAACACTCATAGGTGGAGTCAAACGTGCAGGGTGAGGGGTATGCAGGATGTTAGTCCTCCCATCTGAGGAACCTCAAGGTGGAGATCTTAAATTGCTTGGGGTCCTCGAGATCTGTAATGTTCTGGGGGAGAAGGTTCCTGCCTGTGACGGTGCAAGGAAAAAAGCTGTATTTGAAGCAGTCCTTACTGGCCAGACTGCATAGTTTGTTAATTTCGCGGACTTTAATTGTTAAGTTCAAAATTGCGCACCGACAAATGCTTTGTGCCCGGGAGTGGGGTCCAGAGGGCATCTTCTACTGGTAATTATTTGGTTCTTTCTGAATTGTGTACTCAGCATAATTGTTTGTGTGAGTCTTGAGCGTCAGGATTTTGCTTGCACCACGCTGATCTTTGGCTCAATTCTTTGCCTGCGCACCGCACCGATTCATTGTAAAATCGGTTAGTAAATTGAAAAGGCGCATGGAACTTCTTCCGTGCGACTGGCAAACTATGCAATCCGGCTTACTGGCATGTATAATAGAAAAACAGTTCAAGTGTTGGTGCCGAGAAGGTTGCCAACTCAAGATTCCTTCATAAGCATTGTTGCATGTACAGTACTGCCACCTACATTTCAAAATTCATTTTCTACAGATTACGCAATCCGAACAACACCAAAATATCGCACAATTAGGAAGACATACAACAAAATGTTACAGCAAAGTTTTATTGATTTTTGTAAATGTTTTAATATTTTTATGGTCACAATGTTCCTGAACTGATTGACTCATGATAATTAAGCCTGGTATACACCTCCAAGCCAGAGTCACAGTAACCAGCACGGATTCTAAATTGCTTGAGGCAATATATACTCTCACAGAAGTAAGTGTGATCGAGCTTTAATAATTGGGAACACAACTGACTGCATGCTGCTAGAATTCAATAGGCTCGTTTTGCCAAAGTTCCCCAGGAAAAGGCCATTTTCCCGGGTGAAAAAAACAGACGTCTTATGTCGCCTGATGGCTAAATCCTACTACTGAGTTCTAGCCTCATGGTACAATTAGGCTAAGTCATTTCTGACCAACCAGAGTGGAGCTAAGTTAACTTTTATCTGTATGAATGTCGATCAAAGTGCAGTCATCATCTGTATTTAGGCCTAGGCCTACATTTGAAATCTAACCAGGGCTGCAGGGAGTTGGCAACCTGGTTTGGGGGATGTCGTATCCCCTTAAATGTTACTAACTGTTAGGCCTACCGCTGCCACTGCAAGAACAAAGATATTGCATAGGCTAGGCCTACAGTATAGTAAACAGGCCACACATGAACAAAGGTTCAATTCAAGGAAGATGATAAAGCAATCCCAATAGGCCTAACATAAGGCAGTTACTAACTTGAGTAACCTATCGAAGGCCTAGGCTAGGATAAGTAAAACAAAGCCCTGAAGTTCAAATCTGCATGGGCTATGACCTGAGTACGCTCGATCCGCCGCTCAATTCATGTTAATAAAATCATAATAACGCAGCCTCTAACGTTAACACAAACAATTTAATTTAAAAGCGGGTTGTAATAACATTCATGTAGGCCTACGTAGCCGACATGTTTCACAACAAAAAAAAAAGGCTGCCGTAGCTCGTGTGTACCAGCTCTAGCATACATGAATCGTACAAAGTCATGCCCAACAACGAGCTCAGACGACACAGAAGCTAAGACCTTTGGCTTGCAGGTAAAAGTATACAGTATACCTAAGTTAACTACATTCTTCTCGACAAGGACGTAACGTACCTCCAGCTCCCTAAAACTTCCACGAGAAAACATTATAGATAGCAATCTGAAATCAACCAATCGTACTGTGCCACGTAGTGATCCGAAACCACACTACTCGTAACACACGGAAGTCTAATCATTCGATGGATCCGTTCTGAGCTCTGCAGTCAACACAAAAGTCGAACTACAAAAGACTGACCTTTTGTTAATGCGGAAACCGCTCTGCCAACGCGAAACCCACACCACACTGTAAATTGCCCTTAGCCGACATCTATAACAAGTGTTACACGCACAGCATTTGAGTGAACAATTACTTGACGCAGGACGTTTATATAGGATTGAGAAGAAACTTCGCCACGCCTACAAACGGTTTCGAAACCTCCAATAGCGACGCGTGGCGTGAACGACAAAATTCCGGTCACATCTGGTTTAAGCTGCTTGTGCCCGGCTTTCATCGTGTAACAACGCCTTTTGAGACCTTGGCGAGAAATATGACTAGAAAGTGAGACAAAAGGTCCATCACGTGCATGAGTCACGCGTTGAAACAAAGGGCTGACAGATCGATACGATTTTATACTGGAAGAAAGAAAGAGAGAAACTCCCCTTATCGTAGGACCTACCTCATATGTTACAAATTCCGTTGTGCTCTGACCTCGGCAATTCAATTCTAGTGGGACTTTTCACTTCACGTAAAATTTAGGCGATCACCTATGCTACACTGTTTTCGCCATGGTTGCTTTCAGTTTGCTACAATGCATTGCATGGCTGAATATAGCTTCCCCCCCCCCCCCCTTCGTTAACGTGCCGGTATGAAGCCACCTCGTGCTCGTTTATAGGCCATACGGGCCTATAAACTACAATAGTCCTCCGAGTCAATACCAGCCAACTCCCGTCACAGTTGCGCTGTGGTAAAAGCAGTTACTTGCCTGGTATTAGCCTACCATTGCTGATACCGTTTCTTTCAATTGCATGTTATCATTGTCCCTCATGCTGTCCTCTAAAATCACCAAAATGACAGATGGGTGATCTCTTCTAGGCCCCCTATATATGTACAGTGCCCTTGACTTCATAATGGCTGTACTGCGCTACAGATTTGATGAACGATAGTAGACCAGGTGAATGAAGGTACTTGTAATCACGTGGCTTCAATCGATTCTCTGAGCTCATTCTGTACAGTGTCCCTGAAGCTTTCCTTATCGAGAAACTGAAAAGAACATCAATCAGTCACTTGTTCCATCAATCTGCTGCATTCATGGCGCCGATCATGTAATTAGTCTCGGTCGGCTGTGCACTTGTGAATAGTCGAGAACAGAGACACCGCCTTTTTAGTCTGTAAGATGGTGCCTTCTACATTCACCGACTGCACATTCAAGACTGTTATACGTTCATGTCACTGTTATACATTCTAGTTTCACTAGATTATGATTATAAGCGACATGAATTGCAACTGCTCAAATAGTGTTGCGCATAGGCGCACAAATTTTCTCTGTCTCCCTCTTTTTTCTTGTCTTTTCTCTCTTTTTTTAAAGGGAGGGGGGTTGAGTCGATTTTGACAGAGGCAATCGTGTATACGCAAGCAAATTTTCTGCCTTTTTTTTTCTTCAAATATGCCTGAAAGTAGGTTTTACACGAAGTTCCTCGAGAAAAACGTTTTGCGGGTGTATTCCCATGTCTCTGGCTCGTATTCCTGTGGTTGTAGGCCTGTATGGTTTTACCATGGAAGTAGTTACTTCCATGGTTTTACTATGGTCTGGCTATGCAGATTGTCCCGTGAAATTGCACGTTTACATGCCTCAGAGTTATAATTCACATAGTTCTTGACACACAGATAGCCAGAAGCTATTTCATTTCATAGGCCTAAGATATTTTACCCAGTCCTAGAAGGTCAGCACCATGGAAAGTTGCCAGGAGATGTATAGAATAACATAATAGCCTCGTGTCAAGATGATTGATGTTTTGCACCACGATCGAGGTTGCTCGGACTTCATATGTAGGCCTAGTAATCATTTATAGCTGACCTTTACCCTGATATACCTGATTACCAAACAATCGTTGAGGAAATTGTTGATTATATGAGTAATTGTTGGTAAGCTCTGAGCGCGTGTGACAGATTAAGATCACTGTTGCTGAACTTTGCTATGCTAGGGGCTGTGGGTAATTTTCTCACGATATTCATTGTATGGCAGTAGTAAGTTGTGAATCCCATCTGGTGCTTGCGTGTAAAGAGACTGTCTTGAAGATATAGCCGCCATAGCTACTCAGGCCGTGCACGCATTTTCAGCATTTAGGGTTCTTTGCACTGTGGTTCACACATAACCACAGTGACACACCGTGTTAGAACAATGGCTCCCATGGTTTTTGTACGTTTTTCTTCACAATTGTTGTAGACTACTTCTTCATGTCAAGCCTCCACCTACCGCTCAAGTGCGATGGTTCGATTGTGTGAATGTGTGTGGCGTGTGCGTGCCATGTGCGTGTCGTGTATGTGCATGCACGTGTGTGTGTGGAGCAATGGCGTGTCCAGGATTGTATTTAAAGTAGGCATGACACGGCCTAAATAACTTTTGTGTATTGCAAGACTGGATACAGTATTTTAAAAATATCATCTCACACACAGTTAAAACCGGTACAAATCGGCACAAATGAAATTTGAAGGAAAACGTTCAAAATCCAATTTCGAAAAATGCCGCAACAAATCACCTGAATTTTATGACGCAATTGGCACCACAACACTGCGTTGTTTCAGGACGCGCATCTAGATGTGGAACTAATGTAACGCTCGGTAAAGTTATCATATCTTAGCAACTTCATGAAAAGGATTACATCACACTACCCGCCCAACATACAGAGCGGAAAGCGCGGACCATGTTGGGGGCTTCGAAGCATACCATTGGCCAACATGTTCGCATGCATACGCGCGCATGCTTTAGCTTCCCTGCATATAATAAACAGCTGTGTTTCTGTGCAAAAAGGACGCGGCCCGGGCGCGCTGTACAAAACAGCTCTGAACATGTATGGAAAGTCCATCAAAGATATCATAAGCATAGATTTCAAACTCCTATACCTACACTGTTACGCTCAGTGACTCCACATGTAGACCCATATATCGGGGCGAGAGTGTTGATTTGACATGCGCACCGTTCTATAGAGGTTTTTCACTGACGTCACTGCGTTCGCGCGTCTCTCAATTTTGACGGCCAGGCGCCCAATGTATAACAATCGTAACTAAGATCCTGCAGTCTTTTGCGCATGAGCAGTGACGGCCAGTGAGCCAAATTGAAACGCCCTGACGTCACGTGAAAAACCTCTATAGAGCTTATGCACCTACGTCACGTTTCTCTATTTTTCCATCCAGGCAACAATTGTTACTAAGGCGCTGTCGTGAGCGCGTATCTTTAACACACCTACTAGGTATGGCAGTTCCACCCAGTAAGCCAAATTGAAACGCGCTGACGTCACGTGCGTAAGCTCTATTCCGCGATCTGCGTACAAAAATTAGGCGGCGTCACAGAAAATTTCATTGTTAAAAGAGGTTAGCGTGCGTGCACTTTTACAACGCGTTCTATACGCGCAGAATACATTTCTCTGTGTATTATCCGGAATACTTGACACACAGTTCTGCGCGCTCTGGAAACAAACGCGATAGTTGCTTTCCCGTTATGAGCGCGTAAGTAATTAAACGCGCATATAAAAGTGCGTTACTTGAAGATACTATAGAAACTGACCAATGAATGTCAATGAACATACAAAACCATGTCATTGTGCGTTCATGTTCCAGTGTAAATAAGTAGATGCCGCGCTGAAGAAATAGTTATTCTTGTTTAGGTGGGATTTATTGAGGCGTAGTACTTCTCCAGTCAACAACATTCCGAAATAACAAGAATTAATACTTTTGTAAGACATTCATTTGCTTGTTTGATCTCAAAACGACTGAGTAGTGATCAACACTTCCGCCCAGATGTTTTGGCCTCCATGAGGAGTCAACGCGCCATTTTAAGTTTGGAATGTATGCTTGTAATATCTTTGCAGTCCATAAACAAGCGCGCCTTTACTCTGTGGGCTGTTTCATGACGTAGCACAAGTGTTTGTAATGATGTACTCGCTAACATGCGTTAGCATGCACATGATTCGATGTGTAGAACGATGCCCCCTGTGGGCTAGGGGTTGTAGAATATGCCCACGGTATTCCCCGCCTGTCGTAAGAGGCGACTAAAGGGGAGGACTTGAAACGAATTCATCTGGTTGACACTATATAACACATTCGTGTTGGTGTGTCGTTAAATATTATCTAACTAACTAACTAAGAACGATGGGTGAGCTGCCTGGTACACTCCTTACAAACCGTGCTTCCAATGACGTCACGATCTTGAGACGCGCTCCGATAGTTTTTTCGCTTTCGAATTTCAGATAGGCTGAGGCTGGCCTATAATTGGGAATTCACAAGGTCGTTTTCCTTTGTTTATGGACGTAGTAATAGTCGGGGAAACATTCGTCATATTTTTAAGCTGTACCCAAAGAAAATTTACCGAGAAACTTACTTTGGCCGTGCCATACCCACTTTAAAGGGGGGGGGGGCAAAATATGCCCGGACGCTATCTAAGCGGAGCGCCACCAATGAGTTGGTGCGAAGTGAACCGAGAAAATTTTGACAAAAAAAAAAAATGCAACAAAAAAAAAATGCTTCCCAGATTGCAGGAAATGACACTTTCTGGGTATTTTAAGTTGCATTTAAACATTCCAAATTTTAATATCTCATGTTTAAGAAATTTACAAGTGAGAAAATTCTATTCTATATTTTATTTTTATCATAAAATTTATTTATAATTACATTTTTGAGAGAATAATTTGAATTTCAAATTACTTTTTATGAGCTTTTTGTTCCAAGGCGGAGGAAGCTGTTTTCTCGACTGGGTGGGGGATGAACGTTGTTTCGGACCGCCGTTGTGGGGGAGGAGCCTAAGGGGAGGGGATGCCTCCTCCCGTTTGGAAAATTTTTGAATATTTGAGGGATCTTAGACGCAATCATGTAATATTTTGCAAATTTAAAGGATTTATTTTCGTTCTTTTCATTTTTGCGATGATCCCTCCTGCTATGTAGGCGGACAAGATGACTAACTTTTTCCATCTCGTTTCCTCAGTTTAATCAACTTGGAGTGAATGCACCAACTAATGAATGAATAGTTACGCATTTGTCTCATAACTTAAAGAAGTCAAACACTTGCAAGTTGTACAACTATCAATTGTCAGTTGTTAAAAGGAAATGTACAGTAACGTGCCGTTATCAAAAACAATGCTCAAGACATATGATAATGGACTGTTAAACAAGGAAACAATTGTGTTTCCAAAATGAAGACTTTATTACACTTGAATATGCAAGTAAGAAGATGCAACCTAGCCTCGCGGGATTGCCGATATTATACCTTAAAAAAGAGTGGCGCCGGGAGAGATTGGTGATGGGGCACTACAGAAGATGATGCATTAAGCCCACCTCAGATAAACCCAGAAAGTCGGTGTAAATTGTACATATTCGCATCGGTGGCAGTTTGCATTCGGGGCAAATCCTTCCTTTGTCACCTTGTGCAGGTGATGTCCTGGGGGAAGTGTAAGGGGAGGAGATGCCCCTCCCTTTTGGAAATTTTTATTCATTTACAATAACTTATTTGCAAAATAATGCTATTTTTGACAAATATTTAATTGATTTTGTATTGGAAAACTCACAATTTAGTAAATTCTTGTTTTTGGTTGACTGTAAAGGAAAGGTGTGTTGTCTTAGTGGAGGACTAACAACTCTTCCCCTTGAAAATTTCTTGTTTAGATAAGATGGCTTATGGATGCAAAATGGTGCTATCTGTGGCAAATCTTTCAATTAATTTCGTGCTTAGACAATATTAATGATATTTTCTCATTCTTTCATAGCATTTTGACGTTGGCATTGAACTCGTTATAAAAAAGTGCAACGACAAAACATGCTACGAATGCAACCGTATATATGCTACTCATGATGTTAGATTACTCTAAGATACTCTATTGATGCAGGGTCCCTGCAGAGGTCGGAGATGTACTTTTTTCGAACAACTGTTTTGGTCAAAGTAATTTATTATCGCCCCAGCATGGGCGTCAGGAGAGGGGAAAGAGGGGCACTTGCCCCCCCCCTCCGAAAATCAAAAACTTGAAAAAACGAAGAAAAAATAAAGAAAAAAAACGAAGAAAATATAACATCAACATTTCTTAACAGTTCACTCAGTGTGAATTTCTACTTCCGAAACAGGAATTGAATAAAAATATCAACACTCAGGCCCCAGCAGCCCTGCCCCCGAGCATATTTTTGGTATTGTTTTGGTAAGTTTAAATTTACGTTATTGCTATGTTTCCCCTTTCTATATGCGGTAAATAGGCCTTGGAAGTGCCATTTCCAGCGATCTGGGAAGCATTTTGGGCCAAAATTTTCTTGCGCTCCGCGCTGAGAGTCTGTCTATGGGCTTCGCCCCCCCCCCCGACAAGTTCCTGGCTACGCCTTTGTCAACACTGTGTGAAGTAGCATTTAAACTCTTTTCTGGGAGTAGAATATTTCCCATGAAAAAGTTGGCCCCCCTAAAAAATTTTGCCCCACTGATTTTTTTCTGCGGACGCCCATGCGCCCCAGTAATGGTTTCAATGATATGAAGTGTGTGCCGTGACGTGCCCCCGAAGCTTTCCATAACAGACTTTGTACGCTTTAAATTCCTAGCAAAATGCATCCGCCAGCTAGAGGGCCGCGAGCCTTCTGCCTATTAATTCGTTCCCTATTGAGTCCATTGGTGAGGGTGAAGCTGAACACCCTCACCACCAATGGACTCAATAGGAAACTGTCACACTTGGGTGCATTTGTCTTCGTTAAAATCTAGTCCTAGCTGGTAGTGTCACACTATCCGTTGTATGCTGATGAAGAAGCAGGCTTCGAAAATTTTTGTACGTCTATCCATGGAGCTATTACGGATGGAGTAAAAGTAGAGAACCTTCCTTTGAAGTCATCATGGGTTCCAACATTCTAAGAGAGCCGTGAATACTCTCAAGGATTTACTTACACTTGCTAACAATTAGTGCGTGATAGATAAAGACAGCTCTTCACAGTCGATGTGAATGGCATGTGTTAAAGGTCTAGTGACATGCCACCAAAAAGAGCTATTTCACTTGCCAGTTAGAGAATTTAATCCTCCAATGATAAATCCGTTTGATTAAAATTTCAAAACCATTTACCGTTCTCAAATTATTCTTCTTCAAAGTTTGATGGTTTCTGAAGTAACTCATTAACTACGCAAGATAACGATGTGGAGTGGTACACAGTGTTAAGATTTCTTTTATTCACCTTGCATAAATTATCTCTTAATTAATGATGAGATAATTTACAGTTTGGTGAGTGAAATCAACAATTCTCAAGAAAACAATTTTAACTTTCATAATTAACCCCTCATGGAATAACAACGCTACCAGTGTCCTTGAAATTAAGGTTGTAAAAACAAAGGCTAACATTAGCCACATATGGTATGTAGTCCATCTTTTGATGTTACCTATTTGCATAATAAGCTCATGTTTATTCATGATACATGTGTTACATAAAAATTAACCTGTAAATGGTCAATATGTGATGAATTGTAATGGAAATTGCGGCTATTTCCTGGATTTTAATGCTTCTTTCATCAAAATAGCTAACTATAATTTTCATGTCACCGGACCTTTAATACCGGTACACTGTAAAGTGCATAGGAACTTGTAACCTTCAAAATGCAAAAAAGTAGCAAAGTTTAAAAAATTTTGTCAGAAAAGTACGCACCCGCACACATTCAAGAGGCGCACAGTAGTAAAGATGAAGCAACTATCTTTTCGCTCAATTAATTCCTGTGTTTAGGAAACTTTCGGAAAGGCTCCAAAGTCTTTCGGAAAGATTCTGGGACATTTTTCAGACACGTAATTTTCTTCTTTTTTTTTAACAAAGGAAGCTAATTTTCCAATCACACCACCAAATTTGACGAAGTTTTCACCTTTAAATGATATATATAAATTGGACAAAAACTGAGCATCCACTTCAAAACTGAAGCTCTGAAGATGAACAACTGCACATGCACAATTTGATTCTAGCAGTGAATATTCATGAAGTTTGAAAATGTAGAAACATTTTGTTTAAGTATAGTGTCACAAACACAGCACAGTGTCGGAACCCATGATAGTTCTTCAAAGGAAATGCCAAAGACGATTTGGGTAATTACACCGGCTAACGTGAACAAAAGTTATGAAAGGCGAGGAGACTGGGGAGAGGGATGTTGTCTTTGATTGAAAGGATTAGATGAGTGTTTTATTGCATTTGAGGTTCTCTGCTTTTAGTCCATCCTTAATAGCTCCATGGTGTATCAAACATGGTGCAGATATGTTGGTATTCAGTCCGGGAGATTCTCCCGTTTGGGAGAAATCAAAATTCTCCCGAACGGGGAAAACTTATGCAAGACATTGTATAGGCTTGCCAGCCTAACAAAAACAAATAGGCAAGAGTGAAAACCACTCAAAAACTCAAAAAGGCGTTATGAACCACCGATTAGGACGTGGCTTTTCTGTAGCTATGACAATAAACCTTCCGAATATATCTTTTAATTCCATTACATTAGACTGACAGTATTTGCAAGGGGGTTCCAAAAGCCATTCGCCATTGGCAATGTACACAAAAAACGCGTGGGATTGTGGGTAAAAAAGATAAAATGGCGGCGCCCATGACCAATTTTTCTCCCGATCGGGGGATAAGTAGATTCTCCCGAAAGGGGGAATCTCCAGAACTGGTATTCAAGGCATTAACCGTTCTTTCTATGTATGCATATATATATATATATATATATATATATATATATATATATATATATATATATATATATATATATATATATATATATATATATATATATGAGTTATATATATCAGTTATATATATCAGTTATATATATATCAGTTATATATATATCAGTTATATATATATAACTATCATGGGTTCCTCGGTACGGCTCAATTTTTCTCTCTGGTATTTTCTCTGAACCTTTCCTGCTTTGATAAGGGCTATGCTCTATCTAGGATTGGTATAAAAATCCAAGATCGAATGTACTACTATTTACCTTTCGACCTACACATTCTAACTTCGATCTACCAACCTCGACCTACTGAATATTCATCCCGCTTGGGACTACCATGGTAACCAGGAGAGAAAATTGAATCACACGAGGTATTTGTAGCCTTTCTGTCACTTCTGTGAATCACAAGCCGAACTGGTGTAGTGGTCACAGACTCTGCCCGGAAAGCGGAGGATGGCGGGTTCAAACCCTCGGTACGGCTCAATTTTTCTCTCTGGTATTTTCTCTGAACCTTTCCTGCTTTGATAAGGGCTATGCTCTATCTAGGATTGGTATAAAAATCCAAGATCGAATGTACTACTATTTACCTTTCGACCTACACATTCTAACTTCGATCTACCAACCTCGACCTACTGAATATTCATCCCGCTTGGGACTACCATGGTAACCAGGAGAGAAAATTGAATCACACGAGGTATTTGTAGCCTTTCTGTCACTTCTGTGAATCACAAGCCGAACTGGTGTAGTGGTCACAGACTCTGCCCGGAAAGCGGAGGATGGCGGGTTCAAACCCTCGGTACGGCTCAATTTTTCTCTCTGGTATTTTCTCTGAACCTTTCCTGCTTTGATAAGGGCTATGCTCTATCTAGGATTGGTATAAAAATCCAAGATCGAATGTACTACTATTTACCTTTCGACCTACACATTCTAACTTCGATCTACCAACCTCGACCTACTGAATATTCATCCCGCTTGGGACTACCATGGTAACCAGGAGAGAAAATTGAATCACACGAGGTATTTGTAGCCTTTCTGTCACTTCTGTGAATCACAAGCCGAACTGGTGTAGTGGTCACAGACTCTGCCCGGAAAGCGGAGGATGGCGGGTTCAAACCCTCGGTACGGCTCAATTTTTCTCTCTGGTATTTTCTCTGAACCTTTCCTGCTTTGATAAGGGCTATGCTCTATCTAGGATTGGTATAAAAATCCAAGATCGAATGTACTACTATTTACCTTTCGACCTATATATATATATATATATATATATATATATATATATATGTATGTATATATATATATATATATATATATATATATATATATATATATATATATATATATATATATATTTCAAGAAAAGTAGCATCACACCACTAACAAACAAATAGCATAAACAGAAAATGGTGAAACATATTTAAATTTTCGGACCACAAAGGGCCCTTCATCAGTTTCGACGAGAGGCAACTTAACAAAAAATGTATTAAAGAACACGAAAACACCGTAAATAGCAGAAGAGAAGGAACAATAACAAAATGGCTATCTGGAATTAACACGTGATTTGCGAACTTGGACATGAAACCCATCATTGATGTTAAGGCCTTTTGGAAAGACAGTGTCAAGCCCCCAAATCCAGCTTGTTTCTTTATTTTGTAGGCCGTGTTCGCTGTCAAGGACTTCTAAAATAGTGAAAATGAATTCGTTTGGGGAATGAATGGAAAGGTGCTCATACAAACGCCAGCAATCATTGCGTTGCCTCGTACCAGGTCTAGAAAACAAACGTAAGGAGGACTTGTGCTGGTTTAACCGAGCGCGAAATTTAACAGAGGATCCCACGTACTGTAAATTGCAAGAAGGGCAAATGATACAATAAATGCAAAAAGTAGAATTACAAGAACCCCCCTTCGCTTTTAAGTGAAAAACTTTTCCATTAGCTTGGCTACGCAGGGAACTAGTACTTAACATAATATTACACAAAGAGCAACGCTTGTTCCCACAAGGTGTGCAAGCCCGGTTGGGGTCCAGAAGATCGTTCCCAGGGGTTTTAAGCTTAGCGCGAACAAGAGTATCACGCTGGCTGGGTGGGTTACGAAAACTTAATACGGCCAGGTTAGGAACCGCATTAAGCATGTAATCAGACTGGTGAAGGAGAGGCTGATACTTTTTCAAAACAGCAGAAATATCAGGAAGCCCGGGATGATAAGAAGTGACTAAAGGGACCCTTTCCTTCTTAGGTGACCGAGGACGCGTGGTCTCATCACGAGCCAAAGCGCGACCGATCTCCTTACCAACCTTTTACGGCTATGACTCCTACGATGGAGATGTTCCTTCAGCTCATGGCACCGTTTTTGAGCAGTGGCAGCATCAGAACATATGCGTTTAATTCGAATGGCTTGACTAAAAGCTATGCTCCTTTTTATGTGACCCGGGTAACAACTCGTACTTAAAAGATACTGGTGGGAGTCAGTGGGTTTAGATAAAGATCAGTGCGAAGACGTCTATCATCAACCATGACTGAGACATCCAAAAAATTTATCACTTTTGGTGAAAATTCGTAAGTAAATTTGATGGCAGGATGATGACTGTCAATAAATCCTAAAAAAGTGTGGAGCTGATCCTCCCCATGATTCCAGATCATAAATACATCATCGAGATGAACCTTAGCCATAATTGAGGTTTGGTTAAGAATTCTTGCTCTAAAACGGCCAAAAATATATTGGCATATGAGGGAGCCAATTTCGTACCGATAGCGGTACCAAGCGTCTGTAAGTAAAGCTCATTGTTAAATTTAAATACATTTTTTGAAAGCACAGGCTCCGTAAGTTTACAAATCGCGTTAACAGATTCCCGACGGAGGAAAATGGCTCTTGTCAAGATAATATGCCAGATTACGAATCCCATCTTTGTGTGGAATGCTTGGGTATAGAGCTGATACATCAACTGTCACCAGTAAGGAATTAGGAGCCAAAGGACCTAGTGCACGAATTTTTACGAGGAAGTCGTTAGTGTCCTTCACATACGATGGAATCGAGGACACAAGAGGCTGAATAAACCAATCTACAAGCTCCGAAATTTCTTCAGTTGGAGAGCCGCAGCATGAAATCACCGGTCTACCAGGAACCCCTGCTTTATGGATTTTCGGCAGAAGGTAGAAACGAGCCGGTTTCGTATTAATTGGTAGAGCAAAATTGTACATATCATCTGTAATTATGCCATTCTTCCTTAGAAGGGCAAGGTCTGCACAAATTTCACATACAAAGGTGGGAGTAGGGTCAGACGTGAGTTTCCGGTAAACACGAGGGTCATCCAGCTGATGGTAAGCTTCACTGACATACCACTCCCGATCCATGACCACTACGCACGAACCCTTGTCAGCTTGTTCAATAACCACGTGATCATTGCCCTTCAGTTCACGAATGGCCCGATTTTCGGCAGCAGAGGTATTTCGAAAAAGGTCTTGTTGGGGGCTGTCAGGATTTCATGTTCAACAACTGAGCAATAAGTGTCCAAACACTTGTCCCTATTGGGAGCTTTTTCTCGCCCTTCTTTTTCTTTTCTCATTTTATTTTTTCTCCCCCCCCCCTTTCGCATTTTTATTTTTCCTCATTTTTCAATGGGGAGGGGGACATCGCCGGCTGCCCCTGGGCACGCCACTGGTGTGTAGGTCAGGGTGTAATTATTGTAGCAACGTATCTCACAGGTCATTCACATGACTGTATGAGCAGGCCTACATATTTTGAATTATAAATTGTCCCTGAAAATGGCAGGCTTTGTGTACATTCATCAAAAGGGTTTTTGTGTTGATTTTGTGTGGCGCATTTTCCTTAGGATTTAACCCGCGAGTATTCGGGCAACACAAAAGGACCATGACTTTGTTAATGCTGTAAGAAGATTCACTCTCGTATTTCCATAGCGCAGTCTGTGTCATTAGTCATTAATTGTGAACTAAACAAGCCTGAAACTTGCAGACAAGCATATGTATAATGAGACCTTGATATTAGTTACGCCCTATCGTATAGTTACCACATGATTGCTTGTTCAAAGAGTATCGTGTGGGGCAGAAGAAGGGCAAAATTTGCAAGCAGATCTATAAAGAACAGCATCAGATAGAGTAAAATGCGAGACCCCACTCCACTTCACTACTTCCGGTCTACAATAATTATACTTATCACTTCTACGGGTAACCGCCTCGCTCAGTTACTTCTCAGCTCTCTCAGCATTCTCCATACTTTTCGAACAAAGAAACCGCTTTTCACGCTAATCAGGAAAAGGCTCTCCCAAGAAAAACAAAACAAACTGAAAAAACTGCAGGGTACTGAATAATAGGGCAGTTTGATTGTTGCTCAGTGCCCAGGTTTTGGAACTTTACGCAAGTACAGTTCAAAATATTCAGAGTTTAGAGATGCCTGTAAATATTCAACACGTATACAAACTGCTTGCAATTGCGGGGCAAATCCCCATGCTGTAGGTATGATCATTTCCATAGTTGAAAGCTAGAGTAAAGCCTTTTGATTCTACGACTATTTGTCAGGGGGGTGGCACCAGGAATTGCCCGACAGGAGGGCCGGGTTCCCCGACGGGGGGGGGGGGCGATTCGAAGCCCCAATGTCGACTGGGGGTGAGGAGGTGACTTGAAGAAACCTATGTTAAGTGCCGAGTTGCTTGTTGATTTAGTGTAATTCGGGAATCTGAGTTGTGAATTTGCAAAGCGCGCGAATCGCACGAAAATTCTTGGTAGGCCTAAACAAAAAATTTGTACCGTACTCATTTAGATGAAAAATACTGAGATCAATTATCGGGGCGGTTGGGCCCTATCGGGGATAACGTACATTGTATATAAAACCCATTCCTTCTGTCCGAGGAAATAGCCAAACTTCGGTCATACACTGCGAGTTGCTTACGGTACCGCACGAGAATCCGTAACAAGAGAACATTAGCTAGGCTATACGCTATGGGATGAAATTCCCAATCTTTACATAAAACTGTACTCTCTTTGTAGGCCTATGACAAGGAAGAAAGGGCTTCCACTATGCAGCTATATGGGAAGGAAGTATGGAAGAAATTGAAATAAATCTACCGCGCGCGAAACGCTGCAAAAATGTATAGGTTTCTATCTAAGAAATTGCCCTTTTGAGGGCAGAAATTTTGTAAACCGTTGGGACAACTGCTCGCCGCCAGGGACTACATGCTATACTGTATAGACTATGGCTTCACTGTGAAAATGAAAAGATTTTTCGACGGGGCTAGCTTTCCCCGACGGGAGAATGGCCCCTGCACCCACCTAGCACTACCCTGTTTATTGTGTCAGTGGGTTGGCGATTTTCCATTTTTCTTCATACATTTGTATTCCAAAACTGCTGGTCTCGTAATAAATTTTTCCTCCTGCAGTGCAAAGACCTTTTATTGAAAAATTGGAAGACACGAGTCCCCCGTGCCCCAGTGGCTACGTGCTTGGATGGGGAAGCCCCACATAAGTCTCGCACCCCAAGAAGCCCACTGCAAACTTCAGGAGTGAAAAAAGGTTACGACTGCATTTTTGAAGACCCCAATGAAATGTTGAAACCCCCAGGAGACCCACATGAAAAATTGTCTGGCTAAGCAGGCTACTGAATTGTCTGATGTAGGTTACATGAATACAATGAGATCTTCAATTTCCTCCTCTCTTTTATTTGTTAGAAAACTTAAGCTGATCAAAGAATGCCCAGAGTAAATTTATCTTTTCTACTGTGATTGTGTTTACCTTACACTATGACGATTTTCACTCAGTTTCAAGGTATAAAGGTTTTCAATTAATTATAGGTTTCGAAGGGATCGTAAGAAATCGTGGTACGCCTAATTGGAAAATAAGAAAATAAGCAGAACTAACTTACAGATTCCGCGCTTTGTCTAACATTGTCATGAGTGCTTCGCTTCGCTTTGTTAAGGCTTTTTTTTTTTGCGAAATGGCTTAAGCCGGGTACAAACGATGGGATTTTGCCCACGAATTCGCACGGCTCGACAAAGCATGCAACGTCATTGTGACACGATCTCGTGACATAGGCCTATTGCAGAGAACTGTGTCGAAACTTCGGACGGCAGAAAGGATAGAAAATATATACCATAACGTTAAGAAAATTCAAATGTCTATGATTCAATATGGAACGATGCAAAAAGTTTTGAGCATGTTCAAAGTTTTACGACAGACGGTGATAACCTAGGATAGCATAAGAGCCTATTTTGTCCCTGTAGCTGACTTGTCACATACCGTTAAGCAGGAGTGGGCAACCTTTTCCCTATGAGGGGGCATTTTTGATAGTCATCACCCTCTCGCGCGACAAAAAACAGCGTTTATGAAGGAATTTCATGTTTTGGGTACATTGCTTTACATTGCATTGTATCGGAGGATCAGCAGGTTTGATCCTCGTAATCTACAGGAACTAACACAGTGCCAGTACGAAAATATTTCTCAACGAGTTACTGCAGGTATCCATGTGACAGTGCGTTTCTGTCCGTGGATTAGCTTTCTTTCACACAAGCTGCAACGTTAATACCAGCTATAGGCGGGATTACGGGGGCACTTTCCCCCACTTTTTTTCCAGAGCTTAAAAAGTAAAAAAAAAAAAAATAAAAGAAAAATGAGCGAAAGCAAGCGAGGGGGCCAGACTTAGTAAAAGCATATCTGCTTCCCTCTGGCTCCTTTCACCTTGAATAATATTATGTTTTCTTAATATGCTGTGTTGTACATTAATGTTAATTGCTAGTATTCTGAGGTGAAAAAATAAACTTGAACTTGAACTTGAGATCAGAGAAATTATAAGAGAATTTTCAATAGCCTATCATGATTAAAGTTTTTCAATGTTAAATGGAGGAAAACATTAATATCAAAAACCATAAAAATGCTAGGAAGATTATTTCGACGCCCTTCGCGCGCACCTCCAGAGAAAACTGAGTAGGATAATTAAAAAATTTGTCTGGCACCGTAAAATTTCTTTTCTCTTAAGCAACACACTATTGTGACTTGAAGATCTGAAATAAGGGTCACTGAAAGTATTAATGTGCATCACAAAATGCACCATGGTCCTTGCAAACAGTCCCAAATCCTACCCATGTATAGGGAGTCGCAATTCTCGAAAAAATTTCGGTGTGCTTCGCATAGGCCTTATATAAATCCATGTCTTTTTAGTTATGCTGTACTGCTGTGCGTAGGAAAACTGGTGGAATTATCTAGTTATTACTTCCTGTAGGACAGCTGGAGTAAATTACTGTTCCAAAAATCCTCGTTACACCTCTCGCTGTTCACTTTCCTCGATCACCATACTACCACTATCCTCAGTAAATTGACTGACGGTTACTATCTTAATATGCGATCATTAGCATTTCAAATTACACCTGGGGGTAACAGGAGTTTCTCAGGAAATGGCCCAGAATGGCTGCAACACCGCCAAATTTAAGAAAATATCTCTCGGGAGAACCCTCAGTCCCCATCCTCCGGCTTCGCAGCTTCGGCGCTCGGGGTTAAAGGCTTCGCCGACCACAACTTTCCAAGATGCAGCCTTCGTTAAAAATTACTTCCCTCGCACTTCAACTGCCTATGCCCTTGGCCATGTCCATGTAAAAACTTCTCATAAAACACTGTATTGACTTTTTAAAATATCATATAGTCTAAAACCTTCAAAATCGACACTTACTTTATTAGCTTACGATAGTATCGTAAGCTTATGCAGCCGTATGAGCTTTTGGAGCTCTATGACGTCATCAAACAATAAAATACAAAAGATATCGCGGATTTTCCCTTCACACCCTGTCGAAGAATGTCACTACGACAAAAGAAAAAGTAGCACCAAATGTGTGTCCCGATTGACAGTGCCCATTATGGAACTTGCAGTGCCCTTTTGCAAGAAAGAATTGATCATTTAAAAGGAAGGTAGGAAGAAATTGTTAAAATCTTTCACAATTTCGCTGAAAACACGACTTAGGACGCCTTAAAAAGGACATTTAATGTATTATTCCGCTAACGATCTGCAGTTGTTTCACTATACTAGGGCACTACGTAAACATGTTAGTAACAGTCTGCAGCAGGTATATGGTATATTATTCTCAGCACGCGTGAAGTTGTGTCACATGACTTGTACGTAGCTTCTGTTTGACGCGACCGACGACCACCAGGAGCAAAAAATTTTAGAGTCCAAATCTATTAAAATTGAAGCCATCTTTGCAACATTCTGACAAATTTATGGGTGGAATGTTCAATTACGTCTAAAAGAGCAATATAATGATAAAAATATTAGCACCTGACCTTTATTGTGTATGTTATGGGATGTTTTGGTTTCGAATTTTGAGATCGTAGCGAGAATGTTTACATACTGAAGGCACTGCAGATATTGCAGTGCTTCCACACTCTAAATTCATTTTTCCTGAAATGGTATCTAAAACTTCCTGAAATCGGCTTGGTATTTCCTGATATTTTCAATAACGCTTCTTTTATGCTACTTTAATGGCTGATCCAGGATTTCAACCTGTCAAGCCATACGCCATTTCCAGATTTCCCGAAATTTCCCCAAATTATCCACCTTCCCGAAAATTTCCCGAAAAGTACCCAGATTTCCCGAATTTCGGGTAATTTCGGGAAGACTGGAAACACTGAGATATTGTGTGCTACAATGCCGCAAGTTTCCCGCGGCCGATATCTGTACAGCATATTCCTTGTTCAGTCACATCCCAGTTTTGGAGGTCTTAATTTAAAGGGTCCGAACAGAGTCCGCTCCGCGAGGAAACTATTCTTTGTTACCGAACTGTGTCATAATATCTGAATATGGTAACTTTACTCCTTTGTATTCTTGTGCTTTTTTCAAAATACAAATGCCTCCACAAATTACAAGCTGTTCCTACAATCAGGGAGATGGATTACCAAAATTCCTCAATAAAAATTTTCATCACCATCAACTATTTAAAGATTGTATAGATACAAGTTAAAAGGCACAGAAAGTGCCATTTCCAGTTATGTAATAAGGGACAGGCGCTAATCGAGGGGGGGGGGGGGCAAGAGCCCTCTAACTCCTTGAGGACACTTTTCCTAGCTTTTCTAATTATATAGATTATTGTTCCAAAACCCCGGGAAACCCTCAGAATAATGCATTCTCCCTTCCTTCCTCAACCCCTCTGCATTATCGATCCTATCTGACTGTTAATCATACCAAGTAAGAATATAATTGAAAAGAGTCAAATTGTAATTTTTGTAGTCTGTTAAGTGCCCACCTTATGTAATTTGAAGTTGAAGCTAAAACACACCATTTTAATGCCTACAATTTGTAAATAGGCCTACCCAAAAGCTTCCAGGGGCTTCGCTCCTGCAGCCCCAATTTGGCCCTACCCCTGGACCCCGCTAGGATCCTGGGGCCGGCCCCTGGATCCCACGCCGCAAGGGCTTCGGCGCCGTTTCAGGACAGTCCAACCAGTTTTGCCCCCCACTTTCAAACATCAAATCCCGTCCCTGGTACCTAGGCTAGTAGTGCAAGGATTCTGCACCTGGTTTATGCAGGGAGCTGCCGTTGTCAATGGCAGCTCCCTGGTTTATGCCTATTCAGACGGTAGCCTATACTACAAAAGTTACGTGTGCACAGTGTTAAGACAAGTTACAAAGGCTAGCTACTAGCACTAGATTTGTTACGCTGCGTATTTAACAGTTTTAGCAAAATATCCGAAATATCGTAAGAAGGGTTGGTTAATGGTGAGTTCAAAACTCATTGTCAATTAAACTTCAAATGTTTCTGAAATTAAGTTCATGAATTCCTTGCGGGCCGGATACTAAATACTTTCGCTGGCCGCATACGGCCCGGGGCCGGAGCCTGTTCCCCATTCCTGCCATAAAGGTACACACTTTTCGACCGACGAAAGGTCGCATAGTGACATATCGTTTTTTACGGAATCGTTATAAGCAAAATCGCGTCACGTGTGCCCGGCTTAACTAGAATTACCTACTTGCTTAGTCCTTGGCCACTGCACATAGCCTACGCCTCTAGAGGGCTCAGAATCATATGTAAAAGCGTTAATCCTACGAAGGGTAACCAATTTGGAGCAAAAAGTTTACAACTACGACAATCTGTTTTCACCTTCCTCAAAACTGTGTCATAGTCTCATCTGGAGGAATCTTGAAAAATCGTAAGTAATATCGCGCATGCAATATTACAATAAGCTTGCGTAAACTGCTAAGCCGGCCTCTCATATGAGAGGCCAATTGTACAATTTTTGGTCGCTCACTGTCACGATCAGAAAATTACTGTTGCAAATATGATTAAGACAATTTGCTTCAATATTACATGCCCGACTCCTACATATTAAGCTGAATGGAATCGTGATGGGATGAATAAGCTTCCCATTTTCTACCAATGTTTGCAAATCATAGCACTTACCGTAGGCGTGAGAAGGTATTTTGGAGTGCTGGGGAGAAAAAAAAAACGAAATAAAAATGTATTTAATTAGTGGCCTCTTGAAGAGTTTGAAATACTAAGCGGACCGCCACGATATGTTGGCAGGTAGCCTACTAGTTTTCGCTCAAAATGGCTCCCATATTGCAAGAAATAGCACTTACCAGACGGCCAGATTTTGTAAGTACATTTTAAAATTCTTGTTTTGGAAATTATGCTGAAGAAATTAATGCAATTTCAAAAGAAAGGCAGATTAACGTTTAGATTTTATTAAGCATATAATTTAGAGTGGAGGAACTTTTCCTTTGTATAAAAGACTGCATGGACATTCGGGATATCTATGAGAACGGGTGTGCCTCTCGCCTTTGAAAATTTTTGCGTAGCTAAGCAGTGGTGTAGCTACGAGGGGTATGAGGGGCACGTGCCCCCCACGACAAAGCCGTGCCACCCCAGGTACCCCACCCCCCACGGAAAATTTGGGAATGTACAGTTTTATATATATTAGTCCTATAGAGAGGGAGAGAATTCAGAAATTGTGCCCTCCCAGGAAAGGTTCGTGACCCCCAGTACCCCCTGCTCAAAAAATCCTGGCTACTCCAATGCCTAGTTAGAGTTACGTGAGGTTTTACGGCTCAGTTTTGTAACCAATTGGTTTAAGTCGGGCCGGCCACGGTCTTTTTCCAGTTGTGGCTCACTGGCTTGTTTTCCCTACTCCATTGCTTATGCTGAGCACCAAGCACAATGGTAGTTGGTTCCATTTTTAAGGTCTTCGGTATGACCCGACCAGGAGTGGAACCCCAGACCTTCCGGCTGCAATTGAGTCGGATGCTCTAACCACTTGACCATGCAAAATGGTGTGTATCCATGTGCGTTCATGCAATGAAAAACATCATTTTAATGGCCCAAAACAACTTGGCAAACCATGTTCTGGAGTAATGAACATACATTCAGTCCTTCGAAATGTATTGCTGATTTACTTTTTTTAATAATATGGTCTTCAGAATGGTGACGGGTGCCAAAAATTTGAAATACATGTTGGACAATCTATTTTAACGTTGAGAAAAAATCCAACTCGATACAACTTTTTTGCATAGTATCATCATAGCAACTATTCAATTGAGGATAAACTTTATAACCTTTACAAGCAAAAACTACTTAGTTACAAAGAAAGGTGGAAGAATATCTGCTTGCTCCATAGGCGCAGGAATCGGGGGACAGGGGGTTTAGCCCCAGTCAAAATGTGGTGGGATGAGAATATGCTTCCGTCCCCCTCAATTTAAGGACGGAAACCCCTTCTTTGTTTCCTCTGTAAAAACATGCCAAAAATTTGCAGTAATTTACCTTCAGATTTGCCTAATATGCTGCACCTATTGCATCTAAGGAAACCTAAATATTCAGGGACATCCCCTCCAGTCTCGAACAGCTTCCTACGCCTATGGTCCTATGAAAGCAAGGAGGAAGCGAAAAAATAATAATAAATACTCTAAAGCGTGCGAAGTGCGCCAAAAATTTTGTGTTCGTATTGCAGGATTTGCGCTCCTGGAGAGTAAACAAAAGGTGGGTTACACACTTTATCGTACGTATCTTGACTGTATGTCCGACGAAATTGCAAACATTCCCTAACGGCGGTACCACGGCCCCTGTCTCACTTTTGTACCACCAGTGGTTAAATGGTGATATAAAAATTGTTACAATGTCCATATTTATTTGTGAATTGTCTCGCAGGCCATATCAATGGTCTCTCCATACGCAGGCTACGTACGGCCTACGGACGGGGTGTTTTCCATGCAGTCTTGATAAAGTTAATTGGCAGTTGTATATTTCAATCACATGCGATAACAAGTTGGAGTAAAGAAACCAACCAACATGGGTTGGTTTTTGGCAAAAACTACATGCATAGGCATGGCTAGCCTTCGGGATCCCACTAAACAAGAACTCCTTATACTCTTTCTTTAAAGTGTAGGCTATCTCACGTCTAAAATTTCGAAAAAAAGAAAAGAAAAAAAAAAAAACCAGTAAATTTTCAAGGTCGTATACACAGTTTTAATTTCAAAAGGATACAAAGCAGGTAATGTGTGTTGTAGAACAAGGACTTCACAAATCATTGTGCAATCGTCTATTTCAAATTAAGTGAATACATTTCAACATTTTATATCTCAATAAAGGAGTGATGAGCTACTATGAAAATGGGGATTGGATGAATGAGATTCATTTTCCAACTCTAAAATATATATTCTTGTAATTATAGACTTTAGGTATACTTTAAAGGTTTCGTTACACAGATGAAAGTTGCACTTAGCCTATCTCCTTACGTAAATACGGGAAATGAACGTTGAAACGATAACGTGCCCAAACCGCTGGAAAAAAAATCAGGTTTCCAGTTTTAATTAATGCTCTTTTTTAAGTTATGTACAAGAAAAATGTGCTAAAAAAAAAGTGCAGGCAATATAAGTTACGGAACTAATAGCAGTAGCAGAGATTTGTGTGAAAACTGAAGAGGGGATGGAGGATAATAGACCCTTGAGACAAAAGTTACTGTGTGAAAAAGTGAATGGGACAGTTCCAAAAAGTTGGGGGATACCGGTATATCCCCCTATCCTCCCCGGGATTTCCGCCTTTGACCAATAGTTGAGAGTGCGGGGTGCAAAACGCGGGAGTTAAGTTAGTCCCCGCACTCTCAAGAGTGGGGTAGTCTCCCCTTACAGGGGTGGCGCCAGCGGGGAGCATGGGGATATGACCCCGTCGGGGAAGGCTGCCCACCGTCGGGGAAATTGTCCAGTTTCGTCGGGGAGCTTAAACCGTACACGATATCATATGTAATCCCATCGACCTTCAGTCGCCCGACGACCTGCTTGATTTTGCCCATAGGAAGTGCAGAAACTTGGCCCACTGTCGGGCAAGTCCTGACGCCATCCCTGTTCCGAACCCCCCCCCCCCCCTCTGCCTTGACTCTTTTCTTTCGCCTATGCTTAAGAAACGGGTCGCTTACGATGGCGACTACTAACATATGAATGCCAGCAACAATGTGACTTCTTTCTTAGTGATCCCCTCTGCATAATTCCTCATTATTTGCTCTGATTCCTTAACAAAACTGCACGGTGAAGTAATCGGGGAATTTGTTCCAAGGTGTTGTGTATTACCGTTAGCTAGCAACAGGCCACGACCACTTGCAAATTCCACACTGAGTTGCAGTGCGTTTCTGCAATCTTCGCAGTCTTAGGTTATCTTCATCAAATGTTACAAAATCGTATAAATGCGAGCGTACGCGTTTCATATTTATCCGAAATTGACACCGTGGTTGCATGTTTGTAACCTTTCACCCGAATGTCAGGCTATTTTTCAACTGTGCCGTTTTCTGCTTGAGTTGTTCGTAAGCAAGATCTCTGTACAATCAGCAATATTTGCTTTGAAGCTCGAGTTATTTGGCAAAGACGAGGGAATATTCAACCAGTCAAAAGTGGAATGAAGACAGCAATTAACTGGGAAAATTACCCCGTTATTAGACTTAAATAGGGAATGCTTAACAATAACCTACATGGGCGTGAAGCGTACCGTAGCCTGCTAATATATATTGTCCTTTTTACGACATCTTTGTATGGCTTACGAATTCCGAATTTCAGCATCAGGTTGTACGTTATCTTCTTTCCCATAGGCTAATCACACCCCCGTCAACATCAAATGGCATTGTAATTAATTAGCCTATCGATTTATCTTTTCTTTAAATTATGCCTGGGCTTAACTGCATCCGTGAAGCTTCCTGGATAACAACTCCGCACCATGCATAACCAGTGATTACACTTACTTCCTCTTATGAAACTGAAATAAAACGTTTCTAGTAAAATGATGTGATTCATAGGCTGAGTCGAGTACGAGCTCAAACCATGCAACCGCCTACTCTCGAACAAACAGGCTTTCACTCACTGCGTTAATCACACTCCAGTCAGCAATTTGTCGCCCTGTTCGAAGATAATGAAGTTTGGCTTGCAGCCAACTTGAATTGGAAGCTCTTTTGAAGGTACTAGAAACCGTCAAAACTCTCAAAAGCAACTCACAATATCATGCTGTGAGAACATGATCGAGTGTTTGTGTTATTCGCTGATTGGTTAGAATGGTTTTACGGAATAGCACTGAGGACCTGAAGGCTAGATTTTATTACACAATATTTAGTCTTGCGGGAAGCAAACGTCTTAAGTTCCTGATATGGTACTGTAAAGCTGTTCTGCGGGGTGTTCTTTTGTAGAACGACACTTACGACTGTTGACAAAGCAGGATTACGTCCATGAAAGAGATGTATTCGGGAGGGTTTACAAAGGTGAAGAATAGACTGCAGCTGTGTGCGTTGCAGATCGATACCTTCTGTACTGTACTGCGGTCATTTTAACATAGTAGTAGGCCCCCTTTTCCCCTCCGTCCTAGAGTAAGTGTGGAAAGAGGCATATTTGTGTACAAAATTCACAGCGAGTGACGGACGAAAATATTGCATATACATGTGCATCATGATCTGCAATTCACATGCTGATGACAGAGCTTCTGTCAGCTGCCCATCGTCCCCGGGGTTGTGAAACATTTGTGCAGTAGATCACTGTAAGAGCTCGCTGTACCGCGGAGAAGATATACAGTAGTGGAACTGACAAACGCTGCATTGTGTTTGTGTTCGAGCGAAATCTGTGAACCGTTCTTTGTATATGAGTTCTATTTATAGCATTATTAAGGACAAGCGTTTTCGTTCTGGCCAAGCTTTTGTTTGGCGGGAAGGCCGCCCTAGGTTAAGAGCATCCATGTCGACTGTGATTTTTTTTTGTTAGGTATTAAGCGACTCAGATGCAATCTTGAAGAAATTTAAGGGTAGATGGAACCACTTGGGGGAGGGGGATTGAACAAATTTAATGGTATAGATGGAAACCACTAGGGGAGGGGGATTGTAGCTAGGCTTTTGGAGCTTGGAAAATAATCTACGTGGGATAGGTTATTTGGCGTGAAAATGGCGTGCGACTTCGCTAGCGTATTTTGACAGTTTTGTCGATTAAGAGAATGAAAAAAGTCTACCTTTCCTGTCGTCCCGAATTCCTAATTGGCCCAATTTGTCCCACTGAGTTCGGGTAATATCGTTGAATTCCTTTTCGGATTAGACTGACGTCTCTCAACTTCTCAAGGGTCGTAAAACATTGTGTGGGGGGCCACATTGCTATTTAAAACTCGCTGCGCCGTGTGGAAAATAAAAGAGCGACTGACAAACACTTCATTATGTCTGCGTTCGAGCGAAATCTTTGAAGCGTTTAAGTTATTGTAGGGGATTTGTGGCAAAACCAAGGGTATTAAGTTTTTTTTCCTTTTCCTTCGGGTTTGTTTGGCTAGGAGACCGCCATAGGCAGAAGCGGAGATTTGCGTTAAAAGTGGGTGAGGGTCGGGGAATGATTTGCCCCATATCAATTTGTTTCAAAACACTTTCCTGTCTTAACTGAGGTATGATTATTGTCTATGTAAAATTCATATACATGCTCATTCCGTGCATTTGATTGGTCGTGTGGACGTGATCAAATGCTCTGTTTTATAGAGCTTATGCATATGACGTCACGCTTGCCTCCAGTGGAGGCAAGCGTGTATCATTGCAACTTACCCCTGCAAATGCAGACAGCTGATTCGTGTATCGGTCGGATACGCGCGTAGTATTCTACTGTCGCGCGCGAAGTCTACGTCGTGCGTGCACTGTGCTCCACTGTTTTGGCGCGAAAATGACGTCGCATGACGTCAATGCATAAGCTCTATACCACTACACACTCGTTCGTTGTAGGGCCTACATCAACGCGCGCTCCAAGTAAGTCTGTGGCGCGTAACGGTCGTGTTGTTCACACGTCGTTAATTGGCGTCTTTTCATTGATGCAAAACTTATATGTGGATTATTCGTATTTGTGGCTGTTTACATGCATGTAATTTGGCCTGGTCCCCATTGGGAGGGGGTATTGAAAATTTGAAAACCGCAAAGTTTCAGTGGCGTAGCCAGGGGGGACAGGGGGCGAGTTGCCCCCTGTGGAAAAATCTTGGGGGAAATTTTGAAAGTGAATATATGGTGAAATTTGCGCATGATCTGGTAAAATTTTAAATTTCTCAACCAGTACACTTTACTTATTTAAAAGTATATGCCACACTGGCACAACCAGTCCTCATTAAGGTTTTCAGAGATGGAATGATGACACCATGCTTATAGTTGTACTAGTTATGTTTTACTATCTGTTTTATACAGCATGGGATCTCTGGATCTCTGACAAGGGACTCTGTCCTTTTACTGTATACTTCCAATGTTTCTTGATAATTAAAGCAGCAGCATTGTGGTATATGCAGTTTGTTAGAATGGGTCAGTGGTCAAGTGCAATACTCTGCTACACGGGCAGGTCCTCGTAAAATTTGGACTGATTGTGGTGAATGTGGTGAAGTGATGAAGGGAAAGGTGTACCAGGGTTCACTTAATTACTGTACTTCACCCATTGTGATTCTGATCTACCAGTAGGACCTGAAGACAAGCAAGACAAAAAAAGCTTCCTAAAAAAATAGGAATTCTTTGTGATGTATTCAGTTTACATTTAGCACCAAATGTGGCACCATTTTGCATCTAGCCCACCTTATATGAGCAAAAATTTTCCCCCCTCCCCCAGGACGGCGATCAGTCACATCAGCCAGGTCAGAGGAAAGCACTCGGACAAAATTTGGACCTGCAGAGAACACTGATTATTAGGAAGCAGATCACTAATTGGGGGAAATTTTGGTGCTCTTGCCCCCCCCCCCCTGACAAAAAACCTGGCTACGCCACTGCAAAGTTTGCCATTAGAAAGTTTATGTTATAACCAATCCAGCAACGTGCGAACATCGACGATCGATCCAAGCTTGTTTGTACAGACAGCTGTATATAGGTCAAAACTGAGTTCATAGCTGTTGCTTGCCATGCAAAAAGATGCCTTCGAAATCCGTCCAGCCTGTCCCTTATGTAAAAGCGAAATATTATCGATACATTTTTATGTCATTCAAAAACTGAGACATAGTCAGTGACGTATTTAGGGGGAGGGCCATTGGGCCATTGTCCTCACTGATGCCGATTTATTCGTTTTAGTTCCTAAAAGTACGTAAATTTTTTAACACAAATTTTACCTCAAAAGGTAGCATATGTGACACTACATTGCATGTAAGGACAACCAATTTTTGAAAAATTTTCAAAGGGAAGGGGACACCCTCTCCCTTTAGACCCTTCCTCCAGACCGGCGATCACAAAACATACTGAATTGCATAGCCCCTTCCCCCCGTGAAAGAAATCCGGGCTACGCCACTGGACATAGTAGAACATAAAACTGAATGAACACCACTGATATAGCGATGCAGCAAAGCACGATCGATCGAAATTTCGTACTGTTTTCCACAAAGTGCGTTTTCACTGCGTGGGAGACGCAACCAAAATCTGCGTGGGGTTAAGTAACAAGCAAATTGATATGCCTGAAGCAAAGTTACTGTGTGAAAATTCAAGTGAAAGTCAATGGGAGCATTTTGAAAAAGGGCGGGGGTATATCTCACATCCCCCTGGATTTCCGCCAATGGCCATAGGTGAGGCATCCTTTCCCCTTTGCACGTCTTTCTTAAGATATTAAGGGACTCGTACACTTAACTATGTGTAACTTATGTGACGGCTAGGGGAGGGGTAAGCTGAAAACGTCAGGAGAGATGAGAAAATTATCCTTCCTTAATTTTTTTGTTAACACAGCTAATTGTATAAAGAGAGTGACGATTTTATTACCTAAAACTGAGGAATTTTACTTATCACTTTGAGTCATGTCCCGTTTTAAGGTTACGGGATCCCTTTGCACCAATAGAAAGCCCATTGATTCCGTAGAAAACCAGCTTTCAAATTAAAAGGGCTTATGGGACCACATGGATGACACACTGAAATCAGCGGGTTTTCCCAAAATAGTCTCATATATTCGCTTTGGTCCCATCCTTGATTTCTATTGAAAATTTGTATGGGACTTTATGAGATTATATTAGCGTTTTCTCCTCGGCGTGAAAACTATATACTCATATAACGTCTAGAAAACGCTTTCACACTATTTTGATATTACATTTTGCAAACGTTATTTTCTTACTAACATAAAACGGTTTTGGAGAATCCTCGTGAATATACTCAAATGAAAATGTTTAGAAAACGTTTTAATTACGTTTGACATATAACGTTTAACAAACGTTATTTTCTTACGTATGAAAACGTTTTTGTAGAGTTTCTTTTAGTTTTTGAGGAACGGAAGACGTTTTGAAAACGTTCTAAAATCGTTTTTTGGACGAAGACGAAACCGACGAACGGAGAAGCAAACCAAAACGTTTTCTAGACGTTCTGTGTTAGCTGGGTCAGATGCAAATATATGGACAAAATCTTATCTTCAACAAATTTTAGGGTAGGTAGAAACCAAAGTGGTGTTGGGGTGGGAATTTGCAGCTAGGCCTTTTGAACTAGTAAGGAAACCTACTTGTGCTTGTGTGGTTGTCTACTTATTACTGATTTTCCCCAACGGCTCAATAGATATAGCCTATATAGATAGATATATATATATATATATATATATATATATATATATATATAAATATATATGTGTATATATTTATGCATATATATGTATATAAATATGTATACTCTCCATACGTTTATACAATATATATCTATATGTATGTATATATACATATATATTTATAATAGAAATGGCGTGAAAGCAAAAAAAGTTTCACGCTTAGCGTGTTTATTAAGAGGTCCAAACGAATGTTTTTCTAGTCTTCCGTGTCCGCGTTTAACCCTTGTCGCTGTGTCCGTTTGTAGTCGTTATCGCCTGAGTGATTTTCCTACGTGGGGTGTGCACTCTAAAAATTCCTATTCAACCGGGCATTGAAAAGAAATCTATTCAAATATTTGAATAGCTTCGGCTCAAAACTGAACAGTGTCTGTTCACAAATGAACCAAATCTAATCAATATTTGAATAGATTTCGTTTCAGTGCCCGGTTGAATAGATTCTATTCAAATCTGAATAGGAGTTTTTAGAATGGTGATGTCTGCATTGTGAGAGTTCTGATCTCTTGTTCACCGGAGGTTGGGAGCCCGGTGATCGACTATTGCAAGCTTTTCGGCTTGACAAAGGTTGCAAAAGCGAGAAGTGTTCCTGTAGATGATGTACCGTGTCAGTATGCACCAACGTATGGAGAAATCGCGGCACCAACCATATTTGGAGAGCCCTGTGTCTTTTTTGTGACGTTCTACAGGCAAAACGATTTCTTGTGGTTGTTATATCTCGCCCTAAAGGGGCCTTCTGACATGCATATGTTTGCGTGTAACGTTATTGCTAGTAACTTGGGCCTTGGAAACTGTGGCTTGTTTAGGCATTTCCCTTCAAGGGGATAAGAATCTTTGACATTTGATTTGACTCTTTTGCTGTACGGGGGGTTGAACTGTACAATCTTCCTATGCCTTTCGTCACGGTCCCTTTGATCGTCTTTGGGCTGGTAGGCTCTCAACTGCGTACTCAAGTTTGTGGTGATAACCGCTAGAATCCAGTGCCTGTTGGTAGGCATCAAAGGTGCTTGATTGCAAGAAAGTTCAGCTACGTGTGTTCGATTTGTATGTGCGTATATATATATATATATATATGTACACTTACATACGTATACATATAAATAAACACTATATAAAAAAGTACTGTCTGCAAATTTTGTGCGGGCTGTCTGTTATGCTCTATTGGGTACACTACACACTCTAAAAAATGTGTAGAATTTACACATCGTTGTGTGACTAGTGCACCTACCCCAAAATGTGTAGAAATTACACATGTTTGTGTAATAAATTTACACAACATGTGTAATTTCTACACATGTTGTGTACATTTATTACACAAATATGTGTAATTTCTACACATTTCGGGGTAGGTGCACTAGTCACACAACGATGTGTAAATTCTACTCAACATTTTTTAGAGTGCAGTGATTTTCGGAAGTCATTATTAATCAATCAGAGTGGTGCTATTGTCTGAAATCGTGTCAATCAAAGAACAGCCGCTAATTTTATTTAAGATATAGGGATATTCCTAAACATGGGTGGGATGATGCAATAGTCCCTATAGTTACGAAGTCGGATGGACGTCTAAAAATGTCTTAGGCCTACAGTCCTTTAAGTGAAGTCGGAATGACGTTGGATGGACACTATACAACGTCTTATCGACGTCTTTGCCAACGTTGACTCGACGTCAAACCGATTTGAAAGTGTATAAGCAGTGAACGTCGGTCGGACGTAGATGCTGTCACGATGTCGATCCAACGGTAAAATGTTTATAAGGGAACGCATTAAGGAGGGTATTTACCGTCAGGCCAAAAAGTCCCCAAATGCACGTAAAATAATAAATGGTAAGACAATAGTATGGATCAAAAGAAAAGTTAAAAAAAGGTAAACGTACATAGCAAAATAAAATTACTAGCTTCTGGGCCGTCATCACATTCATTGTGTAAATGTAGGCTACATTCAGTGCTAGAATCAAGAAGAATCCTCCATTTTGTCAGTTTCAAGATCGCTACTTGAACCTTTCTCGAAGTGACCTGCAGGCGCGTGGGGGCGCCACCAATGATTAAGGTTTTCCCAGCCTTCAATCTATTCCTGATTTTGTTTTAACTTTTAAAAAGTTATATTATGTATGTGAAATCCACCGTGCCAAGCGAAGTAAACAACCAGCCTAGGCTCCGTACTTTACCAATAGCGACAGAAGGGCAACGAACTTTTCGTGATGTTTCTATTTTGATGACGTCACAGCTTATTCATATTTTGCTCAGATGTTATGCTTTCATTCAAAGTCTAAAGCACGTCTTTCCTTTGTCAAAAATATCAGTCGACCACTTTTCCCCACAATACCTATGCCTCGGTTGAAAAGGCCAACATTGAAGGCATATTCCAATGGCATTTTCACAAGGGGTTCGTGTGAAAAAGATAAATTCCAATTTACGTCTCCAAACCCCTGTAGCAATACTCTATTCCTAACTCAAGATACCTCATTTTCAAGATCAGTTACTTTTGTCCAAAAATGCCTCCAGTTGTAATCACCAAATGAAGATCACATAATGTAATGTAATGTTTGTCCTTGAAATTTGATACTGTTGGAATGCTTGAATATCTTTCCATACAGATGTAGCATCAACTACACCACATATAGGGTATAGCAAACTTCATGTTGTTAAATATTCCTTCAGTTAGAGCGGTGTCCATATCAGAAAGGAATACAATGAGTTGTTTTATAATCAATATGCTGCGATGACATCACAAATTTTCATTATGCACTGTGTACCCTCTAAAAACTTACATTCCTTTGAGAATTAGTAACTTCCAAATGCTACATGCTATTGATATTGAGATGCGCTTTTCACCTTCGAAATCAGGAAAATTTTCTGCAGTTTTTGAAGTGATTGATTTTAATATATCTGACAAACTCCTTTGAACGGCTTTTGCAAAGCAATACTTTTGTTTTAATTATTTATGCTACTGGACTCCTCCATTTTTGGGTTCGATGAAAAGAGAGACATGCGCTCACGCATGTGTATAGGTAGGTAGGTAAGTAGGTAGGTAAGTAGGTAGGTAGGTAGGTGGGTGGGTGGGTGGGTGCATGCATGCATGTGTGTATGCGTGTGTGTATGCGTGTGTGTATGTAAGTACGCACTTAGGTGCGTACGTATGTATGTGTGTTTGTGTGGGTGTGTGTATGTGTGTTTGTGACACTTAACTCACAATAGCTCAAGAAGGGAAACTCCAAAAGCTCTCATACTTAGTAAATGGATGTCCTTTACTGAGAGAAAGAATCCTATTCTTTATGGTGAAGGTCAAAGGTCGTTGATGTCGTTGGGGTCCCCAGAGGTCAAAATCTGAAAACCATGTTAACATAATATCTCAAATAAGGAAACAGGTACTCTTCATATTTAGTATGTAGATGCATTATGTCAAGTGGAAGAGCTCTCTTGTTTTTGGTAAATTTAAAAGGTCATTTGGGGTCACCAGAGGTCAAACTCTGAAAACTTGTTTAATACGATATCTTACCATGTAGATGCGTTATGTCAAGAGAAAACCCTACTGTTTTGGTGAAGGTCAAAGGTCATTTGGGGTCATTGGAGGTCAAGCATTTGAAACCTTATCAACACAATATCTTAAGGTAGTAATGGTGGGTACTCTATATTCGTAACATGTGGACGCACCATATCAAGGAGAAGAACCCTACTGTTTTTGGTGTAGGTCAAAGTTCATCTAGGGCCATCTGAGGTCAAACTATGAAGATTTTGTTAGGATGATATTTCAAGGTAGGAAGCATGGATACGCTTCCTACGTAACATGTAGATGTATTTTGTCAAGAGGAAGAACCCTAGTGCTTTTGATAAAGTTCATAAGTCATTTAGGGTCATCGGGGTAAAACTCTGAAAATCTTGTAAAGAAGAATTTCAATGTAGGGACTGTTCATACTCTCCATACTTAGCTTGTAGATGCATTATGTGAAGAGAAATAACCCTGTTGTTTGTGGTTAAGGTCAAACGTCATCTAGGGTCATCGGAGGTCAAACTCTGAAAACCCTGTTAACAGGTTATCTCAAGATAGGAAGCAGTGATTCTCTTCAAACTTAGCACAGAAACATTATATGAAGAGGGAAAATGCTGTTGTTTTTTGTGTTTTTGTGGATGTCAAAGGTCGTCTACTGTAAGGTGAAACCTTGAGAACCTAAAATGATATTCGAAATGGAAGGCACACATGTGTTTCATACTTAGCATGTAGATGCTTTATATGAAGAGGAACAACCCTTTTACTTTTGTGGAGGACAAAGACTCACTAAATCACCTGCTATTTTAATGCTTGGAAGCTCAAAAACTTACAAATGGCTTTATTTGCCCTATTAAATACAAAAATGCTGTGGTTGTTGATGATGATTTTGTGTTTGGTGAGAAGTCCTTTCAGCTCACCATTTGTCAAATTCCGAAGACCTTGTTAGTATAATATCTCAAGGTAAGAATCATGCCTGGTACTTTGCATTGTGGTTAAGAAGGAAAATTATTCCCTTCGTAACGCATAAACTCTCCAGAATCCTTTTCTCCAACCTCAAATGACACTTATTGTGTAGTTCAACAACGTTTTTCTTGCTAAAGAATTTTACAAAATATTTAGGCAAGCCTTGCTCTTTGATTAAATTTTATTTTGAATATTACAAAAGCTTGACATTAAGCTCCCAAGGGCAAACATTTTACACCCAAAGTTCTTCAGAACGCATACTAAAAGAGCCAAGGTTTAACCTTGTTTTTTGCAGGTATGTTGGGTTTTCCTTTTAACATTTTTTATGTAATAAACTTGAAAAATAGTTTCTAGCTGATTTTCTCCATGTTAGACGCAAAGTTTACATAAAATGTAGTTTTTTAAAGTAAATTCATACACTCGCGGTGGCGGTACTTAGAAGTTGCCTTACTAAATCTGACATTAATTCTAAACAGACTTTCCACATTTGCGTAAACTAGACAGATGTTTAATGTGCCCGGGTTGAAAAAGGAAAGGCAGTTGCTACACTCTCTCATAGGTCGCTAGATGGCGTTTGCGAAAACTGAAGTCACCCGGGAAGGGGAGGGGGGATATCCTGCATACGCTGATGCTACGGCTGGTATAACTGTTCTGAATCCTTGGTGTCATTACCAAATTGAATGAATTCATTGACGATGCTACTTGATATGCCATATATTCGTATTAAAGCCTATTTTCCCAAGGGCGAATATCGAACTTATGGTGTATAAAAAGTAGGCATGCGCACGTCGGTTTTTATTGCATTGTGACGTCATGTGCATAAGGGCGCACAGATTGGTTGCACAAGCTGTTCAAACATGGAGCTACTAGCTCCATGTAGCTCCATGGTTCAGTCTACTGTATGAATACATACCTTGAGGGTCCTGAGAAGAGGTGACTACATATATGGACCTACATGAAGGAGCTTATTTCAGCAATATAATTGGCTTCTTGCCTACAATTCAGACGATACAGCAACATGCAGGGAATTCAAGGTATTACCGTTTCAATTCACATTATGTTCTGCGGGAATCATTGGCGCCGGCACGGATACGTGTTCCAATCGATTTACGACAACATCCGATTTTTTCAAATGAGCTCAAAAGATGTAGTTTAAGTTATTATTTACTGTAGGGGGTAGGGTGGGGTGTCTTTTATACTGATTGATGGGTCTATTTTGATAATTTTCTATCACATGTCATTTTCAAACTATCAAAATACTATAAAACCTTCGCAAGCTCATAGCCTTAGATAATTTCATAAATAGGCTTGTGACAATAGGCTATCGCATAACTCAGTCGATGAAAATTTCTGAAACACTTAGACAAATTGTGTAAGTCAAATTCCTATGCAAATGTCACCATTTTGCAAAAAGGCATGATTGGAATGAAAACAATTCCTAAATCAGGTGCGTAGCCAAGGGGAGGGCGAAGAGGGCAGCCTCCCCTTTCCTTGAGCACATTTTTATGTTTTTTTAATAATTTTTTTTTATGATATTGATAGTAACTGAAAATAAAAATTTTTCAGATGCAACTTACAAGGCTTGGGAAGTGCCATTTCCGCGATCTGGGAGGCATTTCCGACCAAAATTTTCTTGTAAGCTTCGCGCAAACCTATGGTGGCGCTACGCCTAGATAGTTTGCCTACAGGCTTCGTCCCCTCCTTGGCAAATTCCTGGCTACACGTCTGCCCTAAATACCCCTCCCCCCAGATCTACAAATGCACTAAACACACCTGCCATGGGCCAGCTTAGTGAAAATCCTTTCTGTGTTTATCTGACATACCAAGTCTATATAAACTTACATGCAGTACTGTTATCCCCTACAGACTTGATTTACTATTTTATTTTCTTTCTGCCGCATTAATTCTACAAATACTTAATGTTCAGATGTAACTTACAAGGTCTGGGAAGTGTCATTTCCTGTAGTCTGGAAAGCAGTTTGGGCAAAAATTTTGTTGGCTGGCTACACGATAGCTTATGGTGGCGCTTTGCTTAGATAGTGTCACATACATGTCCTTCAATCTCGGCCCACGATCTTAGGTGAAAATTATTTAAGCCTATGAAACCTGTCAATTTTTTGCGCGTTCCCCAGGCTTCCAGCCTTTCTCCACCGCTTTGACTTAATTACTACCAGTGCCGTTTCAAACGCTTCCAGCCTTTCTCCACCGCTGTGACTTAACTATCAATGCCGTTTCAATTTTTCAAACTTATTCGCCTTGAATCTGTGAAGGTTCTACAATTAGGCTGATCGTTCGTGTGCACACGAGTTATATTATCGAGTAGAATGTGGGGCAGGAAAATTCTGGGGAAGACATGTTTTATGAAAACTGACATAGCTTACAAAATGTCAGGCAGAAGAATCGCCCTCTAATTGGCAACTGCATTAGTAAGGGAATGAATTGACAGTGCCTCGGTGCGAAGTCTACTTGCAACTTTTGTCATGAAAATGATTTTCCAATCGAAATTTCGGAGCTGATTCGTCAAGGTTCGCACTTCATATCTCAAGACCATTATTAGGGTAAAAATATAATTTTCTGACCAAAAGCTTTTCCGAAAAAATAGAGGCACATTTCCAACCTCAACGAGGACCTCGCATCAAGAGAGCATCAACCTAATACCATGAGTAGCCTTTATGGTAACTTGTAGCATAATGTGAAAGACTGGGAGTATGGATTTGTCGTTCATTTTTCAGTTGCCATGCCACAACAAAAATATCACTACATAATGAGAATTTCTAAGCATGTGATTAGTTCAAAGGTTCGCCAAAGACAGCATTTTGCATCTAAGCCACCTTACATTAACAAATATTTCTCAAAAGAAGGAGTTGTCACCCCTCCACTTAGACAACACACCCTTCCCTTAAACCCAATCAAAAGTAGGAATTCACTTTATTGTGAGAAATTTTCACATGTGATCAGTTCGAAAATTTGCCAAATATAACACCATTTTGCATCTAGGCCACCTTAAATGAACAAAAATTTCTCAAAGGGGAGGGCCGGTAGACCCTCTTCCAGGACGTCACATGCACATGGTGACAAAGGAAGGATCCTCCTCGAGGTGCATACTATCGCAGGTACACGTAAGAGCAATTACACCGACTGTGGGGTTATCTGGGGTGAGACTACCACATCCAGCTCTATTGCCCCTATCACTACTCTAGTGCCCCATCACCAAATCTTGGAGGGGCTAGGTACGTATTAGTCGGTACTTTGTTTCACAGTCCGACCTAACCGGTGCAGACGTGTACTGCAAACAAAGTATGTTTCTTATTTCATTCCTCTTAGAAAGGATAAAATATTGTAATTACTTTGCCGGATCAGTGTACTTGCCAGATGAACGTCTTTGCCAGTACAGTGTCTTACACTGTACTAATTTGTTAATATGTCGAGACACTCATCCTAAAATTATTAGCGGAGAGGAGGGGGCTGAAAGGTATCTCTGCCCCTCAGTCAAATTGATAGTACGGGCTCGCCCCTTGGCCCCTGCTTCCTAATTCTATGTGTCCGTAATCTGAAAATTGTCTTTACTCCATGTTCGAAGACGGTTACGCTACATGTAATGAAGTCTTCGAATTAGAGACAATATAACGTAACTCAAAAGTGGGAAACATTTCAACTGAAATACTAAGTACTTAATGGTATACAGGAATCATCAGGGCACAACATTCTTACCAGCCTTGGGCCCCGCATACCCCAAATCCGCCCCTGCAAAAGCTATGAGAGTGCTGGCATCCTCAAGATACCCGGGCGTGCTTCTACATTCCAGCAAATATTTTGTGTAACAATTATGATACTAATTAGTACATCTATCGTAGCAATGAACACGAATTTTCGTTTATCTAAGACCAGGTGTCAGGCATTTTTACCAAAGCTAGTGATTTTTTAGACAAAATATAATTTCCTTTAATGTCCTGCAAAATGAAAAAGCAGAACTTACAAAGCCTAGGTTTTAGAGTGGCGCCCCCGAACCAAGTGATGGTCGCAACGTGCGCTGATATGGGTGACAGAAATTTGGAAGAGCCCGAAATTTTAAAAACAAAACGTTTTATCATGAAGCTATTACGGGTTGGCTCCATATTTTTATGAAGACCTGGCTACTGAGATCAAATTATAGGCGTACATGATGAATTGACCTCTCTGATTGTCTAAAATGATCGACTGTTACTTTTCTAAGTGTACTATCGACTGTAATTTTATTGTCACAAGCATCTTCCACAAATACGCATTTGCGAGCTCCCTGCATTTGCAACAACCTTGGGCTACAGGATTGGTTACATTATATACCCCGCTTAGACAACGGAATTATGGGGTGTGAAAGAACAACTTTTTAGCGCAGTTAATACAGCATGAGTATGAAAAGGGGGTGGGTGGGGTCAGCGGGGACGACTTGCCCCATTCTTGAGAGTGCGTGGGGAGAATACCCCTTTTCGCCCTTGTTGCCTGCAACAAGTCAGCATAATGCTTCTCACTGCATTCACATTTTTCCTGTACTTTACATTAAAAGTTATGGACAAAGTTTTTGTCGCGCGCTCGCGCGCAATTTTGTCTCTCAGTTTTCCTTCTATGTGCAACATAAGACAAAGTTTAGTTCAAGTTTCACCTGCCTGATGAAATCTATGATGAAAGAATACAGAAGTTCATCTTCTTAGAGAGATCACCCTGTCAACATATGCTTATGCTGTAACTTTTGGTTGTTGGTTCTTCGACACTGTAACATCTTTTCGCATGCAACGGAACTTTACAACTACCGGTACCTATTTCATTTGGCTACATTCGAAACACTTGACCCGCTGGTCGTGTGTAGCCAGGGGCGTCACTAACTAGGGTGTGGGATGCTACTATCCCCAGAAATTTTCACGTGCCGTGTGTCAGAAAATTTGTGTTGCATCGGGAAAAATTGCCACTTTCTTTCCCAATTCACTTACTATGTCAGAAAAAAAAAACTTTTATTTGGGCCTTCAAATATGTCGGAATTTTATGATCACAACGTGAATTAGTGTCGGTTTGACTCATTAACATACATTTAACCAGTGACTTAACCCCTCCCAGAGTTGGTAAACTATTTTGAAAAATATAATATCTTGTTGGGACAGTAATCACAAATTGAGGTAATTCTGTGTCAATAAGTGACCATTATACTGCATTATCGGGAAGCCATTGTCCTTTGTATAAATTCAGGCTGTCGAGAAAATAAAAGTACCGCATTGAATATTGTCTGCCATGCAGTGGTGTAATAAAGGGGGATAGGGAGGGGAAGCCTCCCCTCCCTACACGAGCCAGGGGGCGCAAAATGAAGACAGACGAAAAAAGTAGAATAGAGAAAAAGGTAGGAAAACAAAGGAAAAGAAAAAAGGGAAGGGAAGGAGACGGAAAATGAAAGCTTGTGTACTTTTCGCGCCCCTCCGCCTCCGGTATATTGTTAATTCGTGACGGCAAAAGCACTTAAATTGAATGGTATGATGCGGTCATGTTCTTTTGTTGCAAGAATGACACACCGCCAGCTGGGCCTATAATAAGAGTTTGCTGAGTTCCCACAGGGGATGACCGAGCAGACAGATAGTCCTGGCCCCGGGCTCTGGGGGCGCACATCGAGTCACTTGACCCCCTTCAAACAACCCTTGTGACGCCACTGCTGCCATGAACTAGACAGCATGTCCCATACTGTGAAGAGAAGCCAATGTGTTGCAACTAACCCTAACTGCTCGTCGCAGGTAGGAGTCATAGGCAGTCTTGGCCAGATTCGTCGGGTCGCGGTCAGAGTATACGTTAACCACGCACCGCACTGCCTGGGTGGATATGTCTATTTACTATTCAATCACACATGGGGGCCACCATATTGACTTTATGCAGATGTCGTTTGATTTCGTAAACACTTAGTTTTTGGCCATTTATATAAGCATCGGATCTCAGTTGGGTCGACGACAGCCGCACACTACCACGACCTTACCCAACCCAAACTACCCCCTCCGAATCCACTATGAATATCAAACAGTTTGATATTTCCTATTTTGATCTCGACGACACCAGTCGGATCGCACTTCAATTTAGACTAAATTTTGGCACATACTTAACCGACCCATGTGCCCCGTTACTAGTCAGGTCGTAGTCGTGTCGGTGCAGTGGGCGCCGGTTTTCCACTTACTCAAGTCGTGAAGTCAGCGCGCGTTCGTCTTTGCTGTGAACACTTGAAAACACATAAAATTTGTATTGCGATGATTTGCAAAGGCGGCTCGCTTTCCCTCTTCCCGCCTCAGCGCCATAACTACGCAGAAACGCATGTCTGTCGCATTTAACTGTGTAAAGGCCCTGTCACACTACAGTGAATTCTGATCGGAACACGATCCCATTTAAATTCGTTCCGATGCTTTTCTACGCTTCGGCATTGGACGTGCAGCGTGCACGCTCTCTTTCGGCGTTAGAAAATCTGAAAACAGACCCTGCAATTCAAAGCTGCGTTTCGGATTCGTTCAACGGTATATACATTTCATGTGGACGGGTAAAGTTTTCCAACAGAATACTATTTTGAAAGAACAATTTGGCCACTAATTATGTTGTGATATTGCGTCCATTTTGTTTTCGAAGTTGTTGTAGTTGCGGGAATCTTTTGGCATGAAACTAAAGTACTTTCCTGTGGCCTCTTACAGTAGCACACGAGGAGGAGTATACGAAGAGGAGACTGCAGCCCCCCCCCCCCCCCACATTTGGGAAGAACATTTGCTGTTTAGGGCAAAGCATATGCTTTTTTGTGGCATCCGTGCTTAAAATTTTCGGCGAAAGTGATCAGCCTCCAAACTAAAAATGGTCCCGTACGCTTATTGCCGCTCAGATGTTTCAATAATTCTGGGTATTTTAAACCTTAAGAAAGAATTTTCATTTTGATTTCAATGAAAATAAAAATGTGGAGTCGAAAATGCAGGATATAATATAACTTTCTACGGGAGGTGAAGGCTTAAGAGGTCAGGTGTTTTTGCTAAATCAATGAAATGCTGTTATGGCTAGTCCACACAAACGACATGACCATAGGTGCAGGCAGTAAAAAAATGCCTTCGCAAAGTAATGAAACTGAAAGTCCTCGGAGGCCAAGTTTTCGGGCTTCGACGGTGATAACTTTTATTCTGGACCATTTCAAAGCAGATCCTGCATCCACCAGATGTAATTTATTGAGGAAATATTTTGGCTAGCAATGGCTGCAAGTATAGGGGGCCTAGGTGTTGACCGATAATTTTCATACCAATCTGCAAAAAAAGTTGCTTTATAATTGCACGCTAGATGCTCCTGCCGGTGTGCTATCCAGGCTCCACCCTTCTGTTGGAGTCCAGGGTGTAAGTACGAAATCTTCAACTGTGTACAAATGTCTATAGATGCTTCATTAGCACGCCACAAACAAAGATCGTAATTTATCACTAATAGGTATAGACAAACCTAGCATAAGTGGAATGGCTGTTGTAGCGATGTGGTGGTCACTACCCGGGCCGCTTAGGTTAAGGGCCATCTTTTGCCGGCTGCTGGAAAAAAGACCCTTAACTAGGCCAGTCACAGCTATGTGATAAACGTTTGCTGCAGGCTCTTCAAAAACCCAGTTTGCCCCTGCACACGAGCAGTCGGTCGGTATTGTGAAGAGGTGGTATTTTGTGAACGTGGATGGTTGGGGGGGGGGGGGTGGGGCTCAACGCTTTTTCACTAAATTTGTGGTACAGAAAGTTACAATGAGTCAATGTTATTTTTCAGCATTCGGATTTCCATTCGGTTAAATTTCAGAATAGTGTATGAAAAGGACCTACAGCTACTTTCTTCATGACCCTCATTTTACGGCTTCGAGTCTCAAAACACAAAACTGGGGTCCCGCACCTCAAATCGATGACCATGTGCTGTAAGAAATTTCAATTAAGGAGTCAAAAATGTCCGACAGGTGCCAGAAACTTTGGAGGCTTTGTGCAGGTGAAATAGCCTCCTCCCGCCCCTACCTTTTGCTGCACCATTGGATGTAAGCCTACAGTGACGTAACCATGATCATTGGTGTAATTGAAACTATCAATTATTACACACCAACCATCCGTCTTCCGAAAAACGTCGCTTTCCTATCGACTTTTACGGATACCAAATCGGAAGTCGAACTCCGTTCGGATATGTTTGTTCTGCACTTACCTGATTTATTATGTGTAAATTTTGCGTGCACTAGGGTAATGACGCGCTTCAGTGCGGACCAGTGTTAGGATGCAAAAGACGCGCAGGTGCATTCCGCCTTTATTGGTTCAAACGTTTGTGCTACATGTGTTTTGTATGTCATCAGTGGCAGTGGCACAAATCGCCGAGAAAAGCAAAAAAGAAAAGGGGCCCCTCGCCCCTCAAAAAAGTCAGCCTGCCAAACCATCATTTAGCCCCCCGAAATTTCTAATAGTATTTATCATATAATCTACGTAAGGGGAAATTTCAACATAACAGGTTGCTTTGGAATGTAAATTGAAGCAATATGCTTAATGCAATTTTCGGCGCGCATCCTTCATATGCGCTGATTGTTTAATTATTGATTTAAGACGGACTACACGCGGACTAAATATTCTGGCGTAAAGAAGTTACCAACCGGACGCACCTGTTTGATTACGTAACAAAGCGATGAGATACGGTATATACAGCAATCGTTGTACCTCGCATATGTTTCTTTTCTGCGGTCTCTCTTTCGAAAGGTATTACATATACGGAGTTGTCAAAGTAAGTTATAAACTGCTTGCCCGCTCGGCGGACGTGTATTACTCCTGCACCTATACTGGCTGCACTCGTAATGTACGTCAAAAGAGCAGTACATATTCGACACCTGCTATGAAGGTAAATAAACTGCCCGAAGTTGACATCAAGTTATCGTACGTTGCTAAGAAGGGAATAAACGATAGTATTTTGGAACTAAAAGGCTGTGACACTACTGAAACACGATAGTTAATATACTTTCTATTCGCGCAAAAAAGTTCTTATCACATTGCCGGAAATGGAAATCCCCTGTCCCGCGGCCTTGTATGTTGGATCCAATGAAATCTCAAGTTTTAAACAAAATATACCCAGAGGAAGGGGGTAAATTACAAACAATTTATTTGCCTACATGTTTATGCATTAAACGTTTGCAACTTATATTTCTTAGTAGCTCTCTTCAGTTGTCCAATGGTTTACACGTATGATTCAGTTGAAGGTAATCAATGTCGTAATTGTTTCATTTTGTGTTGTGAAAAGTTGCATTCAAGTTGGCTTATCATGAGCACGGAACCGTCACGTAATACACAATATGTGTATGTGACTGCTTCAGCTTGTAACGTTTGCAAACTGAAAGAACCCCGAATTGATTTAATATCTCGAGTTTAAAAGACCTTGTAAGGTCTTCTGAACGATGCCAGTTTTCAGCATTTCATTGACATTAAATCGGTGGGTGCTCCAGTATTTGAGAGAGTATCGTAAGTTATTATACAGTTATTATACAGTTAACAAAACCTGAAGCTCGGCGATTGGGTACAGAATTGCCTACATGCTGTGCGGCAAACTCCTTGCTCATTTCTGTTTCGTTTTGAGAAGCATTAGTAGGGATTCACCCAGGCGCGTTGCCAGCCTAGTCGGTGGGGATGGGGGGGGGGTGGAAGCATGATACTACGGAAGAAATGGACATCAAATTAAGTTGTGTGGGCGCTGCTCATTCAACACCCACCCCATACCAGCGAAGGCAATAGGGATTTTGAAAGCGTCCTGTGGGTCCGGGCTCTCGAGAATTTTCAAACTTAGAATGAAGCATCGAATGTCTTTATAAATGGCCCTCGGTAAATAGGTACCGATGACCACAAGTGAATTTTTACAACAATCTAACTCTGACTTTAAATTAGTGAAGACTTCGATAACACGTTGTAGGGCTTGTTGGTGGGGAGACCCTCTTTACTTCGGCTAGAAGACTAGTCAAAGTAATGCAATCGTAACAGCAGTTTTGGCGAGGCCGTTCAGAGATACTTGCCTTTCGATTGCGTTTTCTTAACCGTTTTAAAAGCTACAGACCTGAAATTTGCAGAGGATATGGAACGTGTCACGGAAATGTTAGGGTATCTCTAAAATTTTATATTGGTCAATGTTTATTTGGAGTCGATAGAGCCTATTTTCCAATTTTTGGCCATAAAGCCCTTCTTCCAGTTCTAGAGATTTTGATATTTGTCACGCCCGAAACCTTACACAGTTCTTCATGGGTTGTTCATGCCCAGAGCTTGATCAGGAAATAATTGATATAAGGAATTATATAAGGTTTTAGGGGGCAATTTGAATGGAAAATTGACGGTTCCGGGTTGGAAAGATTTTCTCCCGAGGAACAAAAAATGCAAAATTAAATGGTTTCAATTGCTTTTAAAATCTTGTCTGTAATCTTCTCTGAAATTTCGTATAATTTCATCAAAGTATGTGAGAGGAAATCCGAAATAACATTACCCTCTTTTCGTCTCAAGCAATCGATTCTACCTAGTAGTGCAAACATTTGTTATACGTTTTGACCGGGGGGAACCAAGACAATTTGAGGACAATGCCAACTGAAATCATTTGGCCATGGGCGTAGATCCGGGGGGGATGGGGGATATATCCCCCAACATTTGACTAGGGGGGATGGCCCATGTAATCATCCCCCCAATGTTACAATCTACAGATACGTGTATGCTGGAAAGTACATTTTATTCTTCACTTTCGTAAGAAATTCTTCAATCTCTGCTTCATTTTCTGTCACAATCTCAAACTATCAGAATATTAGCAAATCCTTCGCAAACTCAAAATTTTCGCGCGTTCCTCGCGCCTTAAACCTTACATCAGTGTTATTCTTATCAATATCTTCCTATAGCAACTTTCGGAGAAGCACAGCAGCAAAAAGTTGAAAGTTTACGAATTAACAGGTAAAAGACTGGCTTATGGAAGTGGCATGTAGGTTTGTTGGGCAATTGAAAGTGTCTAGATGCAGAGCCTGAATGCAGGTTTTGTCATGGAAATGGAAGCTGTTCGTCTAGATTTTCTTTCTAAATTAGTGAAAATACGATAGTTGTCAAGTGTTTGGCGTCATACTCTACATTATCATTTGGATGTCAGGCAGTGTGCATTATGTCACATCCCCCATTTAATATGATCAATGCAGAGCTTCCAGGAGGTCCTATACAGGTATCTGCTAGCCTTAGATGCCCTTTCATAATGCACAATGAAGGAAAGGAAATATTTCGTAATAGTCCAAGAATGTTTCTGTGGACTCTACGCACGTATTTTTGCCCAAAAACTTTCCCCAAATAGAAGGCAGTAAAATAGACAAAAGGGAGAAGGCGTCAGAGGGGTTTGCTGACAACGTATCTTTCTCTTAATAGACAACATATTCTCCTCTTTTACGAAACGAAAGATCAAAAGTGCTGTATACAAATGCCGGGACGCATCAAAAATAAAGGTGCAATTTACGCAGGCTCGGGGAACTGAGGTATTATTACGTCATCATCTATGGTGCCCCCCATTCACAATAAACCTGGCGGGCCCCCTGATCTCAAGCTAACTTGCAGGTCTTGTAATGATCTCTGAATTCAAAACCCAGTTGTCTGGGATGACCCTATAAGTTGATCCCTGTCTTTTTAAGCTTAGCAGGACATTGTTGCTCTTGTACAATCTCAATCCAGTGCAGCTTATCAATGAGTTTTGTGTTCAAAATAGCATATTCTAAATGTATAGATATACCAATATCCAACAACATTACCTGTGAAATTTACCTCTTAAAACAGTCTTCCTGGCACTTCTGATTCATTAAAACCTAGGAGCTTCCGGGGGCTTCGCCCCTTGGACCCCAACCGGGGCTTTGCCCCTGGAACTTACCAGGGGCCCCAGGGCGGGCCCCTTGACCCCATGAGCTTCGCTCTTCGCGCTCGCCGTGCACATTTTTTAGACATGCGATAATCCACCCCATCCCCCCAAAGTTGAAAAAAAATCTACGCCCCTACATTTGGCATTCGGTTTTGTTGTGTATTTCATGCACGAATTGTCCAAAGGAACAACTTCACTGCCAATGTACTAACGCCAGGCGCGTAGCTAAACGGGGACTTGGGGGTGCAAGCCCCCACAAAATCACCGCGCCCCCAAGCGCCCCCACTGGCGATCTGGGCCAAAAAATTCACCCACTCTGAATAATTTGGAATACATTCAGATTGATTGTGACAAACTCAACGTGTTTGAGAATAAAATAAAATCAAAGTTTACATTATTCCACCAAAATTGCACATCTTGATGGCTGCTATCAAGCCTTGCAAGTGCCATTTCCGGCGATCTGGGATGTACTAAAACCTGAATTTTTTTTGGAATGCTCCGCGCCAAGCTATGGTGGCGCTCCGCAGATAGTGAACGGGATTCAAACTTGCAATCCAAGTCCGGCCAGCTGAGCTAATCTGTCCTAACAGAAATGTGTTGAGAATAAATATAATCAAAGGTAACATTTTTTCACAAAAATTGCACATCTTGATGGGCTGCTATCAAGCCTGGTCAGTACCATTCCCGGCCATCTGGGATGTATTAAAACCTCAAATTTTCTTGGAACACTCCGCGCCAACCTATGGTGGCGCTCCGCTTAGATAGTAAACGCAGTGGCGTACACTCGGAGACCATTGGGTCATGCCCTCCTCACTGATGCCGATTTATTTAGTTCCTAAAAATACGTAAATTTTTTAACACAAATTTTACTTCAAAGGTAGCATATGTGGCACCAGATTGCAAGTAAGGACACCTAATTTTTTTCAAAAATTTTCAGATGGATTGTGACAAGGGGAACACCTCCTCCCCTTAGACCCCTCCCCTAGTCCGCCGATCACACGACATACTGCATGCCCCCCCCCCCCCCCTCGTGAGAGAAATCCTGGGTACGCCACTGAGTAAACGGGATTCACACTTGCAATCCTTGGGCCAAAATTCCGAACAGCTGAGCTAATCCGTCCTCACAGAAATTTGTAATAAAATAAAACCAAACTTTACATTTTGTTCACAAAAAAATGCACTTCTCGATGGCTGCTATAAAGCCTGGCAAGTGCCATTTCCTACCATCTGGGATGTATTAAAATGTCAAATGTTCTTGGTACGCTCCAGGCCAACTCATGGTGGCGCTGCGCTTAGATAGTAAACAGGAGCCCCCACAAAAAAATCTCCAGCCCCCTCCCCCAGAGCCCTCCCAAACAAAAAATCCTAGCTACGCCACTGACCCACGCTAAATACAAAGGGCTCGTTGCAGTAATCCATCGTTTTCACTTGTTAGGAACTCTCTGTTTACACAAAGCCAAGCGGTGACCAGTGCTGGCCAAACCTATACAATTGCATTGTCTCCAGTTTCCCTAGTGTTTGCACACAGGTGATCCGAACCATGACAACAGGGCCCAGCGGAGGGAATTTGTATGCTCATCCCCGCTTTGAGGTTTCCTAAACATGACTGAACAAGGAAAGTTTCCTGTCTTCAAATGTCACCAAGTCAGAATTACCCAGATGTTGTCCAATCACCTTTCAATATGTTTAACGTACATTTCACCCAAAATGTACTAAACTGAAATGCTGTTCCAATCGGGGTATTTCCCGGCTATGGCCTCCCCCGTCCTTTTTCGGCACTACTTTTTTTGGACGGTTCCAAAGCTACTTAACAATGTATGGTTTATTTTGATTGCTAGAAGCCAGAAAATACAATTTAAGTGTATGAACTTGAAGTTTTTTTTTCTTAGACACCCCCGCCTATCACTGCCCACAATTGGCGCTCGTAGGTGACAAATTTGCCTTTATGTAGTTAACCCCCCCCCCCCTCCATTTCGTGTAATCGTGGATCCGCCGAAGTTGAATTTCCAATTCCGTCCACTTTATTTCAACCAATGCACAAATGCACAAGATACAGATAGACCTAACAATAATGGTAAGTATAACAATTGATGCAGACTATATAAGGTCATAATAAAAGATTGAAAGGGAATATAAAAGCGAATACACAAGAGTAATTATTTAGGAGTTTCGAAAGGAACTTCTTTCTAGCACAGAACATGTGCAGAAGGAAACCTCTACAACTGAGAGAACAATTAATATGATACAAATGAAAACAAGTCCAGGCAAAATGAAAAAAAAGAGAAAAACACCAATTACACGACAAACCAACTACCTGTCCCCCAGGGGCCAGCTGTGACAAACAAGCCCCAACACGCAACACCCTCAAAAGTAAGCGAAAAGCAGAGGCGCGTTTATGTACAGTTAGAAATTAGCTCCCTTTTGAAGTAAGTTTTATGGCAGGTATATCAGGACGACTCTTTCAAATTTTCATTGAGTAAATTTCAAGTTTTCGCCGCGGGCCATGGACAAAGGCAAGTGATTGGCTCATCATTTTGTTGAATAGTTCGCAACGCTCAGGTTTTTTTTTCTGCAATCTGGTGTCATTGAAACGATAAAGTGAACGGCGGTAGACATATCTCCAGCATAGCATAGCATAGTCAGGATCCAGACATTTCGAAAAGGGGGAGGGGGAGGGCTGAAAGCTCCCTTGAATATTCTCCTAGATTAACATTATGCTAATTGTCGCGTACTTGTTATTGTTGATGTGGCGAAAAAGGGGGGGGGACTGAGCCCGAGGAAGCCTCCCCTTGGATCCGCGCCTGATAGCATAACATAGCATAGCAAAGCATAGCATAGCATATAGCATAGCATAGCTGCACCAGTTTCCAGAGAAGTCGTAAAGTAGAAACTATGTTCTGTCTGTTCAGTCTGTCAGTTCGGGTTTCACTTCTTTTAAAAGTCTTTGAAATTTCAACTTCGAATGCCTCCTTTTTCAGTGGAAATTTGGTCGGCTGGATGTGAGAGCATAATTAAACGCTAGCTTTTCACCTAAATGATTAATAAATAATATGAAACCATAGCCTACTGTCAGCTGCACAGGCGCATGAGCCGGGTGTGGGGATGCACGTAGGCGCACAAAATACTTTCATTGGGGAAATGATCCGTTTATGCCCGAGAAAAACCTGTCCTGCCCAAGAAGTTTGCCCGGTTTTTGCGAACGCTGGGGATACAGCCTTGCTCAAGGCAAAACTCAAAACCTATTTATCGGGCAGATATTTCGAAAAGGAAATCAGGCAAAATTGTCAAAAAGCATGGCTTTTCTCGGGTAAAACGGCTGGCACTACCCCCTTAAATCCAGTATACAATACTATTCAGATATACTACCTATTTTTACTTTGAACGAAAATTTGCATGAACAGTTTGAAACAGGATGAAATGTGCAGTCACCATGAAAAGATCGAGAAAGTAAATTTTTGAATAAATTTGTGGTGCGAGTAATTAAGCTTCAGACGAATTGTACTGAAGGTACTAGATTACTACATAAAAACCCCTTGATGCCCAGTTTCTAACGGTGAGTATACACTAGCATTGGCTAGAATACTTCAGTGGTATTTGTGTGCTAATATTGTTCGTAAGTGGTACAATGTCGATTATGTGTGAATTGCGAACATAAATCTTGCAGAAAAAGTCGTTGACCATGGTAAAACCTGCATGCAGGATTAGTCAGGGTGGTGAAAGGATGTGACTCACAAGGGGTCCGAGCTCCCTGCCAAACGTGGGCCAGCAACCCGAAGGCCCAACAGAAGCTACTGCTTGCCGAAAGGATAGCGAACACGAAATTAAAAATTGGGGTTCTAGTTAAGAAATGGGCTATTTTTGTTGAAAAATTATTTTTCGCAATTTTAATATACAAAAAAAAAAATAAAATATTAAGTAATAATAAGAAATTTAAGTGCAATGGCGCTGGTGATTGCTCAGCCTAAATAGGTAGTTCTTTTCCTTCCATTCCATAAGACCGACAGACATACCGGTATATAATATAATATATATATATATATATATATATATATATATATATATATATATATATATATATATATATATATAATATAATATATATATATATATATATATATATATATATCTTGAAAGATGTAGGCTACTTTCAATCATGCACACTGTATTTAATTTGGCTAACGACAGATCAATCATGGGCGGATGTGGGACAGGGGACTCTTCCATTGCCTTAAAGGTTTGTACACAATATCAAAATCTCTCCCATTCCCCTCTTATTGTAACTGACCCGTGTTGGTGCTAGACACATCAGTCTGCGGTTCATAATTACTACTTATGGTGATCCTCACAAATAAGAATTGGACAAGGGTTTGAAATACAGCGGACGGACATGAAATAGATAACTTTTGAAATGTAAACTCAATTTAAAATGTCTCTAACGTAATGCTATTTCCGGAACCCTTACACTCAAAAGCCCCTTTCATCATCAAATCGATGGGCCAGAAGTTCAGATAAGACTGAAATTTTCCTACTATTTTAGTTCATTAAATGGCTTTTCACCATTTTCGAGTTTGATTTCATCGAACAAGCAATATAAGCTATGAAATCAAACCTTTGCCTAATATTTTTGTCTGGGTTCTGGAAAGAGTGTGTTTGAGGTTGGGCAAGTAGGGAGGAGGGGAGACAAACGATATGATATCTACGGCGCCTCACTTGCAAAGAAAAGAGGACATGTAAGCCCCCGTCCCCTAAATGTTAACGCTCATTCATTGTTCCGAAATACACTGGCTCGGAAAAGTAGTGTAGATCTCCGTCGCATTTACCACTTCCCATTTATCACTTTTTTATTTACCCTTACTCAACTCGGAGTCAATAGTCTTAGTCTAATTTAGTTTTCAAATGATGACATTTTGCAGTCTGTGCCCACTCAGTGAAACCTAAGGATATTCAAAAACCATTCCGATGTCCACTTGTGAATGCTTGATGATTTCTGAACTTCGTCACAGCCGAGCTTCACCCCAGGTGTAGTCAGGACTGGAAAGTTAAGGCTTTCAAAGGCTATACAAGCATACTTTTCAAAATGTTGAGCTTGGTGAAGTGAAGGAAGGGAGCGTAGAAAATAATAATAACTAGACTCTAAGTGAAATCACGGAATATTTTTTTTACTTTTATTAGCCGTTTTGAAACCGCAATCGTCGTTTTTCAGAGCGATTTGTACACCTTTACCACTCGGATCTTACAAAAAAAAAATGTGTAGACTTGTCACTGTGAAGTCTGGAGACAAATCGAAAGCTCTGGGAGACTAGAACCCATGAAAACGGGATTTCCTTCTCCCCACTCTCCATTCCTGTCTCCTGTGTTGTAACATAAAAAATAACCCTCATACGCCCAATTTACTATAATCAAACTATACTCATAACTCTCACAAATCATCCGATAAAGTCGGATTTATTGGGGAAAGTTCAAACCGCAGTCATGAGTACAGTAGATAAAAAAAATGCATGTTTGCAACTCTTTTATCAGGAATAAGTTTAACTTTAGTGGTTGCGAACACTGCCGAGTCCATCATGGCCTTTACAGAGGCCCTGAATATTGAATTGCCCGGTCCTCGGCACTCGGCCCTTACACGGACCGGTAACTCGTTCCATTGACTGATGTCTGTCCTGGAAACAGTTTCAGATAGCTGGTTAGGTCGCAGCAAACCTCTTTCCCTATCCATTCAAGTTGGTAGCGCCGCTGGGGAGGGGGCAAGGCGCCATGAGTCGGGGAGGGGGGTGCTCCTGTGGGAAGCCTTCAAGTTATTGGATAAGATAAAATTTTGTATACCACGACGACTATCGGTCGCCCCGATGGTTTACCTTTTCTGCTCTCAAGGAGGGCAGTTCCTTCAAAGCTACTAAAATTACATGAGCACTAAACACTTAGCAAGTGTGATAGGCCTAGGTATAGGTGAAATAAATACATATATTGTGCAAAATATGCCCTGTCATGGGGTAATGTGGGAAGGGTTTCATCAAGGCCATCGGCCAGAGGCACTTCACGGACACTGCCATGACCCTCCGAGGCTTCGGCCAACATTTTTTGAAAATCTTTTGACTACGTGGACTCAAAATCTCGTGGTCACGGTAAGTATTTTAGGTTCAAACAATTATGTAGAAAATTAAACAAATCATCACACTTCCTTTTAATGTTATGTTTGGTAATCCAACTTAATTTTACATATATACATTGATGCAAGAGTAAATGGTAGCCAAGGTAGTGGAAAAATCACTACAGCTTTCAAAACAACGATAAATAACTCCAAAAATAAGACAGCAATTGACAGTAATCTAAAAAATAACAGAAAATGATCTTAAAACTACATTTCAAATTAAAGGTCTTAATGACATTTATACTCGGTGTATGGGAGCCCCTTATAAAGTGGAAGAACCAAGCTGTTTTTGGAGAAGCTCAAAGGTCATTTGAGGAAACGGGCGCCAAACTGTGGAAACCCAGTTGACTGCTTGAAAATGGTATCTCAAGAAGGGTATAGGTTTGAGGACCTCAAAGTTGGAAGTCAAACTGTCAAAAGAAAGCTTGTTCCCGTCACACTTTGAGGGTAACTCGTTATGGTTACAGTTTTCCCCACCGTAACAGTTACTAATTACAATACTGGAAAAGTAGCCTAACTAGTTACAGTTGACTGGAAAGTAGCTAGCTAAATTTCAAAAGTATACTTCACCTTGAACGAACGATACCTCGTCGGAGATAGGAATGGGGGGGGGGGGGGAGGAGTGAGCGTAACAGACAGGGACGGGACACATGAGTTAGATAAGACTTAACGACACACCAACACGAATGTGTTACATAGTGTCGACTAGATAAAAAGGTAAAGTTTAAATACGGTTTCAATTACGGTTCAAGTTCAAGTTTGGTTTCAAATACAGCTCAAATACGGTGCAATTCCTTTCCTTTAGTCGCCTGTTACGACAGGAGGGAAATACTGTGTGCATATTCTACACCCCTAGCCCACACGGGAGGGGGACATATGAGAGAAGTGTCTTGATCTTCACTAGTGGTACTCATAGGCATATGAAGCTTTTCGAGGCTGGTGGGCTGAACCTTGTTTCGGATCGCCGTCCTCGGGGAGGGGTCTAAGGGGAAGGTGTCCCTCTCCCCTTTGGAAAATTTTTTGGGATTTGAGGGTCCTCAGATGTAATTTGGTGCAACATTTTGGACAAACTTTAAGGAAAATTACTGCAAATTTTTGACATTTCTTACAGAAGAGACAAATAAGGGGTTTTGCCCTTGGATCTGGGGGCGGAAGCATACCTTAGCCCCACACATTTTTGACTGGGGGCTAAGCCCCCCAAGTCCCCCGCTTCCTACGCCAATGGGGTACTGTAGGCAGAGGCTTTCCATGCCCAAAATGCTGCACCGAATCAGAATACTGTGAAGGAACTTAAGCCTTTTTGTTAAACGAGCTTTAGTTGATATCAAGAGTTTTCCAATTACGACAGTACTTCTTTGGATATGGAAAACTTACCAATCTTGAGGCATACCTGAGAGTAGCTGGTGGGTATTAGTGTCGGGGTGTAGGCATTTTTACATTAAATATCCCCTATAAAGGAAATGATGCGATCCAGTTATGCTACTGCTGGACCGCAGTGCACATTGTTTACTAAAAAAGTGCGTTGTTTACGTTCGGTGTTTACGCTACCATAGTGTACTAGTGTGTAGTTCTACAGTACAAGAAGGGGAGGGGGCTTTTAAGACTTGTTTACCCTTGGGGATAAGTATTTCATATGTATTGTTGATGGGGGTATATTTACTGTTTAGTTCCGGAGTAAGCGGACTTATGTAGTCTTGCCGATCCTTTTGCAGAATAAAAGTGTGCTGCAGCACGAGGTCTTTCTCTCTTCCGTCTTACCGTCAAGTATTACAGAGCAAGCTGGCAAGGGGAGAGCGGGTCCAGTGGCGCTACCACGGACAGTAAGTTTGCTTTACTTTAAGGGAATTGGTGGGTCAGAACTAGTTATAAGCTGTATCGGGAACATTTATTTGTGGGATGTGGTAAGAGTTAGTCATATTTGGACCGTATTCAGTGGGGATTCATCAAGGACTGTAGCCATTGTAACGATGTATATATCGATCGGGTCATAGGTGTAGGCCACATGAAGGTCCTTGAGTGTGTTAGGGTCTTTAGTTACCGTCTGGATGTATACTCTTTAGAAATAAATGGCGCTGTTTCGATTTGTATTAAATGGTGACCAGCTTAGGCTGAACATAGGATTATGATTGATCCTCTGTTAGGCTATAGTTGGCGTAACCAGTATGTATAGCTGTGGGAGATGTTATTGTTGTTCGTTGGGGTAAGCATTTTGTCTTTTGTTGTATTACAGGGGTTTGCCTAACTCCCAGAGGTACTTTTCTTTACTGAACTACTTTGCATTACTTTGTTTTACATAGAGGTGCTTTACTTGGTTAAGCTATACTTTACATTAGTCTAAATTACTTCACAATGTTTTGCACAGCATTGGGGTGTATTTTACTAACAACATTAGGTCTTTTTTGTGATTAATTATAAAAGAACCACAACCAACATATGCAACCACAAGATATAGCCTAATAAAAGTAGGCAAGCAGGCACAGTGAAATTTATACTCTGGTCTATGTCATTCGTATATATTTGTCCGCGAGAATACATTTGGGAAACCCCAATAAATCGGGCCTAACCATTGTACTAGCTCACGACATTAAAAAAGGAAATCGGTGTAGTTGCAGTGCTAAAAGTCGGTTCTCGTCAGAGTCGTAAGTACCGTATGGTAACACGATGCGCTATAATTTTAACCAATGAAATTTTAAATTATTAGGGTCTAAAATGGGGCTTAGTAACACTTCCTAAATACAAAAGTCAAGTTTACTTTATCTTAATATAAAACAATGTTACTGTCGAGGCTGGGAAATTTATACATGGAGGTCAAACACCGCAGTCGACCTTCCTTTCACGGTATTTTGAAACTTCAAGCTGGTCTTTTCTCTCCCTATGCCAGGCATAACTGTCTTTCAATTAGTTTTGTTAGGATGCGCTTTAAAGCCATTTGACAATATTCATATTCAGCTGTTTTCGTTGGACTAAATTAAGGGTTATTTCCGTGTTATGAGTTGCTGACATTCCAAAAATGCGCCATGGCCTAAATTCATACGCCTGTGAAAAATCTATCCAATGATAAATGAAAAGTGACCGAGCAAGTCTTCACATATCAGCTATAGTGATTCTCAATAGTGAAGACAATTTAATGATGGTTAGTATGAGCGCGATGATAAAAGAGATGAATGATAAATATGTCGATTATAATATTACTACCACAGTGATATCAATCTGAAAATTTTCAGTTACTTAATTGTCCAAATAAATTGTAATTTGTGGTCATTGCGACTATTTGTAATGAAAAAGTAACGAAACCAAAATTTAACGCCGTTACAGTTACTTTTAGGCAGAAATGTAATATGCTCCGTTACAAGATTGCGAATGTCACTCGTTTCACGGGTTCGTTCCCCAAATGTACCTCGTTACTTCCCAACCCTAGTCAAAAGTCATTTCAGAAAGGTCAAGGTGAAAACGTGGTAAATACGATATCTCCAGAAGAAAAACGCAAGGAGATCTCAGGCTTTGTAAAATATTAGATAGAATATTATGATCCTTGTTGAGTTTGTAGATTAGGGTTAGCACAACTGAAATTGTATACCCCTAATAGACAAGACTCATGTGATAGTGCCCAGTTATTGAAAAGTTCTCGGCTTTTTTGTGAAGATTAGATTGAGGTCACCTGAGATCACCAGCGGTCAATTGTAAACCATCTAAACATGGTATTTGAAGAAGGAAAACATTAAAATGAGTCTAGTCGTTGATTTATGGGTTCCCTATTTTGACCAGAAGAATACCAATGCATTTCATCACAGTCAAGGGTCTTTGAGGTCACTAGATGTCAAAACGTGAAACCCTTTTGAACAGGATGTATTAAGCAGGAAAGCACTTGTGGTTTGTAAATGAAGCACGTCGTAAACGCCAACGGTAATAACAAAAAAAAAAAAAAACTGATTATGACCATAACATGTTGTACCCAAGTGTAAACAAATTAAGTAATGTGGTTTTAAACTGACACGGCTTTATCGTTAAGTTAAAATATTTCCTGTTGGCAAGAGGTCATTAAACCTTGTGGCTTTCTGGTATCAGCCAGATCTACTTTCCTTATGCATTAGAGCTTTTGCCTATGAATAAAAAGTAAAGTTACAACCAAACACATATATTACAACTCAGTTGAGGTGAAGCGGGGAGTTTAAAGACATATTTGCTTTACCCAACCAATTTCACCATGCGCGGATCCAGGATTTTGAGAAATGGGGGCGCACCCACCGTCGGCCAAAGGCCGACGAGGAAGCTTCGAAGGCGCGAAGCTACGGCGGGGGGTTTGGGGGTCCTCCCCAAGAAAATTTGAATTCTAGATGCGCTTAGATGCGATTTTCCAGCACCTGGGGAGCATATTTTCCATATTTATTTGCTCATTTTTCGGCAAAAAAAAAAAAAAATCATAGGTCAAAAAATCGTTGGTCATCGAAAAAAGGGATACGTGCGCCCGGTGGGCCCCCACCTGGACCCGCGCCTGTTCACATAAATGAATGCCAGAGTTATCTGAATTTGCAATTGTACACAAGCATAAAAAAGTTAGTTGTCTCTCAAACTTTTCAGTTTAGAGGGAAGATTATAATGTTCCCATAGGGCAGGGTGTTAATAAATGCCACACAGAACTCTCAACTCACGGGGGTATACTTGTAAGGACTTGAATTGCTTGATATTGTTTTACATAATAATAATAAAAAAACTTACTTTATAAAGATACTGTACTACTGCAGTTCATATAAAAACTATACATTTGAGGTCCATACCATTCAGACACAAGAAACATTTCAATAACCACACTTAGCTTATACATTTAAGGGCTTGAAACGTGCAAATCTTTAGTAACCATATTAAATTAAACTGCACTTGGCAAATTAACTTAAACCACTGAGGTCTTCATCACAGTCAGAAGAAGCACATGCACTTATTTACTCACTGAGTTGTACACTTTTTAACTATACTGAGCTGCTTAAATTAGCCATTTAATTAAATAACATGAGCCCTACTAGGATATTGAGTAAAATCAAGTCATGTTGTACCTTTCAGGTCATGAATGAGTCAATTAAGTGGCCATGCAACACAGGATAACTGTACTCTGTCACTGAGCTATACTTTTAAGGACTTTGCAAGGTACTGTACATACATGCAGCTTAACAACTATATGCAAAACAGGAGACTTGAGTACTATAGAAAAACCTCCATTTCACACTCATTTATACCTTTAAGGTAATAACTGCAGCAAGTATATAAATGACAAACAGAATAATCACCACACTTTGCTATACTTTCAAGGACATAGACACAATGCATCCACATTAAGTCGTGTGCAGTCTTTGAGGTTAAATCCAAACAATAAAAAACCACAAATTTCAGCCATCACCACACTTAGCTATACCTTTAGGGAATTAATTGAGCAGTAAAAGCATTTCCAATTATTCAACTTAATTTCAGAGAGGAGTCACACTGAGTTATACCTTTGAGGTCATGAATGACACAAATAAATTGCACAGAGAATGCTAAACAAGCTGGGCTATAACTTCAAGGGCTTGAATGCTACAAAAAAATTTTTTTCATTACACTAAATGAATAAATTACTCTGCAGTACTGTACATATAAAGCTATACATTTTAGGTCATCCATAGTAATACACATTTCAATGTACACACTGAACTTTAAATTTAAGGACTAGAAATCTGCCAAATGTTTGGTATGTACAGCCCCTGTAGCAAAATTTGTTAACTAAATATATACTGCATTTAACAGTAAGTACTGTAGTTGCTGAAATCATCACTAGCAGGGTTAAATAAAGCACATACCTACCACCCTAAATTCACAATGACCCATATACTTTTAAGAACTTAATTGCTTTAAGCAACTTTATTTAAATTGCATAATACCTAGCTACAGCTCAGATTATTGCAGGGTTAAATCAAGAAACACTATACCTTTTGAGTTATAAATTAATCCAGTTCAAAAGATCACACAAAACTTTTACCACTACACTGGGCAATACTTTACATACATTTAACCTAATGAACAGTAAAGACAAACTGCAGTTCACGTTAAGGCACAAACCTTTGAGGTCATCAGTACGTTCTAAGAGGAAACACACCTAATGTAATGCGCATCATACTGAGCTATACTTTTAAGATCTTTACTGACTTCTTTAAGACAATTAACTTACACAATTTTAAGTCAAACAGGACACTGAGTACAACAGAAACAAAGGCCTGCATGCATTTCAATCTGTGATATTGTGCCTTTGAGGTCCTGAATGCAGCAAGTAAATGGCAAAAATCTGTATCATACTTTGCCAGACTATCAAGGACATGAATACTACAAGTTTTTGATTATATTAGTCATCAAATTGAACTATACTTTAAAAGAACACTGCTGAACAATACAGGCCATCTAAAGTAACACACAACCTAATTTCTGACAGGACACAGAGCACAATAGAGACACAGTATTTTACACTGACTTATATTTTGATGTTACAAACAGCCAAATAGAAGAAAATTCTTTCCATACTGGACTATAATCTCAAGGACATGAATGCTTCAACTTTTTGTTTGTACTACTAAATGAAGTTCAGAATATACTCTGCAGTCAAATAAAGGAGTCAAACTAAGCTGTACGTTTGAGGTCATTAATTCAATTTAGAAACAAGGCACTCTTCAGAAAACACACTGAGCTATACTTTTAAGGACTTCAAACATAAAACCTTTTGTTACATACTTATTTTAAAAGCAAAAAGTAAACTGTTTTTTTAAACTATGTTATACCTCTGAGGTCATCAACAAGGTCAAAAGAAGCACATCTACCCAACTTTACACTAAGCTATACACTTACGGGCATTAAGCTGCTTAAAAGGAGCTACAACATTCCCCCAAATATATTTAGACCTCTCCAGATAGTTCTAAATCCAGTTGGCATCTGGATTTTGATAGGCGTTCATTCAAACAATAATAGCACCAGTCTGGTTGGTAATGATGACTTAGTCAGCAGTGTTCCTTATAGGCTAACAATCACACCCAGTATGTTTCTTATTATTAATGCAAGCAAATGAAACTTTTTGCAGGCTACTGTGGCTCTGTCTTAGAAGTGTTCCAATGCTACTACTAGGAGACAGTTGTTTGTGTTTAAATTTGACGGAGGAGTTACAAGTTAGGATAGCATACTGTAGTTTGGAGAATTGCTACGTATACTCTGGCGTGAGTTTGAAGGGCCTTTAAGTCATTTAATTAAATAACATGCACCCTACTAGGATACTGAGAAAAATCAAGTCATGTTGTACCTTTCAGGTCATGAATGAATCAATTAAGTGGCCATGCAACACAGGATAACTGTACTCTGTCACTGAGCTATACTTTTAAGGACTTTACTTTAATAGCTCTAATAGGTACTGTACATACATGCAGTTTAACAACTCAATGTCAAACAGGAGACTTGAGTACTATAGAAAAACCTCCATTTCACACTCATTTATATCTTTAAGGTAATAACTGCAGCAAGTAAATGAAAAACAGAATAATCACCACACTTTGCTATACTTTCAAGGACATAGACACAATGCATCCACATTAAGTCATGTGCAGTCTTTGAGGTTAAATCCAAACAATAAAAAAACCACAAATTTCAGCCATCACCACACTTAGCTATACTTTTAAGGAATTAATTGAGCAGTATAAGCCATTCCAATTACTCAACTTAATTTCAGAGAGGAGTCACACTGAGTTATTCCTTTGAGGTTATGAATGATGCTAATAAATTGCACAGATAATGCTCAACAAGCTGGGCTATAACTTCAAGGGCTTGAATGCTACAAAATTTTTTCTTTCATTACACTTAATGAATAAAGATACTCTGCAGTACTGTACATATAAAGCTATACATTTTAGGTCATCCATAGTAATACACATTTCAATATACACACTGAACTTTAAATTTAAGGACTAGAAATCTGCCAAATGTTTGGTATGTACAGCCCCTGTAGCAAAATTTGTTAACTAAATATATACTGCATTTAACAGTAAGTACTGTAGTTGCTGAAATCATCACTAGCAGGGTTAAATAAAGCACATACCTACAGTACCACCTTAATTCACAATGACCCATATACTTTTAAGAACTTAACTGCTTTAAGCCACTTTACTTGAATTGCATAATACCTAGAGCTCAGATTATTGCAGGGTTAAATCAAGAAACATTATACCTTTTGAGTTATAAATTAATCCAGTTCAAAAGATCACACAAAACTTTTACCACTACACTGGGCTATACTTTTCATACATTTGACGGCGAATTTGTTTACATCACCTAATGAACAGTAAAGACAAAATGCAGTTCACATTAAGGCACAAACCTTTGAGGTCATCAGTAGATTCTAAGAGGAAATTACACACCTAATGTAATGCACATCATCATACTGAGCTATACTTTTAAGATCTTTACTGACTTCTTTAAGACAATTGGCTTACACAATTTTAAGTCAAACAGGACACTGAGTACAACAGCTTAGTGCATTTCAATCTGTGATATTGTGCCTTTGAAGTCCTGAATGCAGCAAGTAAATGGCAAAAATCTGTATCATACTTCGCCAGACTATCAAGGACATGAATACTACAAGTTTTTGAATATATTAGTCATCAAATTGAACTATACTTTTAAGAACACTGCTGAACAATACAGGCCATCTAAAGTAACACACAACCTAATTTCTGACAGGACACTGAGCACAATAGAGACACAGTATTTTACACTGACTTATATTTTGATGTTATAAACAGCCAAAAAGAAGAATGGCACAGAAAATTCTTTCCATACTGGACTATAATCTCAAGGACATGAATGCTTCAACTTTTTGTTTGTATCACTAAATGAAGTTCAGGAGTTAATATACTCCGCAGTCAAATTAAGCTATACATTTGAGGTCATTAATTCAATTTAGAAACAAGGCACTCTTCAGAAAACACACTGAGCTATACTTTTAAGGACTTCAAACATAAAACCTTTTGTTACATACTTATTTTAAAAGCAAAAAGTAAACTGTTTTTTTAAACTATGTTATACCTCTGAGGTCATCAACAGGGTCAAAAGAAGCACATCCACCCAACTTTACACTAAGCTATACACTTACGGGCATTAAGCTGCTTAAAAGGAGCTACAACATTCCCCCAAATATATTTAGACCTCTCCAGATAGTTCTAAATCCAGTTGGCATCTGCACATTGATTGGCGTTCATTCAAACAATAATAGCACCAGTCTGGTTGGTAATGATAACTTAGTCAGCATTGTTCCTTATAGGCTAACAATCACACCCAGTATGTTTCTTATTATTAATGCGAGCAAATGAAACTCATTACAGGCTACTGTGGCTCTGTCTTAGAAGTGTTCCAATGCTACTACTAGGAGACAGTTGTTTGTGTTTAAATTTGAGGAGTTACAAGTTAGGATAGGATACTGCAGTTTGGAGAATTGCTACGTATACTCTGGCGTGAGTTTGACGGGCCTTTAAGTCATTTAATTAAATAACATGAGCCCTACTAGGATACTGAGAAAAAGCAAGTCATGTTATACCTTTCAGGTCATGAATGAATCAATTAAGTGGCCATGCAACACAGGATAACTGTACTTTGCCACTGAGCAATACTTTTAAGGACTTTACTTTAATAGCTCTAATAGGTACTGTACATATCCATGCAGTTTAACAACTCAATGTCAAACAGGAGACTTGAGTACTATAGAAAAACCTCCATTTCACACTCATTTATATCTTTAAGGTAATAACTGCAGCAAGTAAATGAAAAACAGAATAATCACCACACTTTGCTATACTTTCAAGGACATAGACACAATGCATCCACATTAAGTCATGTGCAGTCTTTGAGGTTAAATCCAAACAATAAAAAAACCACAAATTTCAGCCATCACCACACTTAGCTATATTTTTAAGGAATTAATTGAGCAGTATAAGCCATTCCAATTACTCAGCTTAATTTCAGAGAGCAGTCACACTGAGTTATACCTTTGAGGTCATGAATGATGCAAATAAACTGCACAGAGAGCACTCAACAAGCTCGGCTATAACTTCAAGGGCTTGTTAGGTAAAACGTTTTGTTTGAAGTATCATGACTTCATGAATAAAAATACTCTGCATTGTATATAAATTAAGCTGTTCATTTGAAGCTGTTCATTTGAGATTCATCCAAAAGATTTGACAAAGAATTTAATTAACCACAGAGAGCTACACTCTTAAGGACTAGAAACCATACAAACCTTTTAGTTAATGCTTGTTAATTGAAGATACACTGCAGTTTACATAATATTTGTTACATTTGAGGTCATCAACCTTCACACTGAACCATATACTTTTAAGGACACCACTTATTTAAATTAAGCCATTTCATTTTCAGTTTAATTGCATAATACCAGGAAGGATTCTGGATATAATCAAGTTTGGGTCACGGATGAATCCATGTACCGGTAGTTCAAAAGAATGTAGGTAACTGTACCCACTACACTAGGTTATGCCTTCAAGGATGTGAAGGCTACTTTGGTTATATCACTTAATGAGAAAAAGATACAAAGTTCATGTTTTGGTATTAACATTTGAGTTCATCAACAGTATTAGACAAAACACCAATAAGCACCACTACACTGCACTATACTTTAAAGGACTTCACTGCTTCAAGCCATTTTAATTAAAGTGAATATTTCCTGGGCTGGTTCTGAGTGAAATCAAGACATGTTCTTTCTGGTCATGAATGAATCCATGCAGATCAAACTTTTAAAAGAACATCTAGGATAAGCGTGCCACTTCACTAAACTACACTTTCAAAGATTTGAAGGTTAATTTGGTTATATCACTTGGTGAGTAAAGACAAACTGCAGTTCACATAAAAGTTCCTTCCAGGTCATCAGTATAGATTTAGACAAAACACATGTACCTTATAATCCTCACAACACTGAGTTACACCTTCAAGAACTTGCCTGAGCTCTTTAAGCCACATATGACTTACACAATGTCAATCAGGAAACTGAGTATGATAGACACCTTTGCATTTTACACTTTACCTTTGATGTTTATGAATGGAGCAAGTAAATTACCAAAAGAAGTCTCACTGCACTGGGCTGTCTTGAATGTTACAAACATTTTCTTTCATAACACTTAATGAATAAAGATACTCTGCAGTATATATACAGCTATAGTCACACATAATAATATTCATTTCAATATCCACACTGAACTTTAATTTTAGGGACTAGAAATCTGCGAAATGTTTGGTATGTAGTAAAATTTATTAACTCAAGATATACTGCATTTTTAACAGTAAGTAATATAGTTGCTGAACATCAGCAGGGTTAAATGAAGCACATACCTACCACCTTCACAATGACCCATATACTTTTAAGGACTTAACATACTGCTTTACGCCACTTTTTTTAAATAGCATAATACGTAGTGCTCAGAGTAACTGCAGGGTTAAATCAAGAAACATTATACCTTTTGAGTTATAAATTAATCCAGTTCAAAAGATCAAACAAAAACTTTTACCACTGCACTGGGCTATACTTTTCATACATTTGATGGCAAATTATCACTTAATGAATAGAGATAAAATGCCGTTCACATTAAGGCACAAACCTTTGAGGTCATCAGTAGGTTCTAAGAGGAAACACACTGTAATGCATCATCATACTGAGCTATACTTTTAAGATCTTTATTGACTTTAGACAATTTACTTACACAATTTTAAGTCAAACAGGACACTGAGTACAACAGAAACACCTGCATTTCAATCTGAGATATGCCTTTGAGGTCCTGCAATGCAGCAAATAATTGGCAAAAACTGCACCATACTTGGCCATACTATCAAGGACATTATAAATACTACAATATTTTGATTATATCACCACACTGAGCTATACTTTTAAGGACTTGAAAAATAAAACCTTTTGTTACATACTTATTTTAAAAGCAAAAGTAAACTATACTTCAAATTAAGTTATATACCGTCATCAACAGGGTCAAAAGAAGCACATACACCCAACTTCACACTAAGCTGTATACTTTTGGGCATTAAGTTGCCTCAAAGGAGCTACAGCTTTCCTTCAAATATATTTACATCTCTCCAGATAGTTCTAAATCCAGTTGGCATCTGTACTTTGATTGGCATTCATTGAAACAAAAATAGACATGTTTTACTTTTCAGCCTTCAAGTCATGGATGAATCAATAGTAAGTTCCATGCAACACAGGACAACTGTACTACTACACTGAGCTACACTTTTAAGGACTGTGCTTAGACTGCTTAGCTCTATATAAGGTACTGTAAATACAAGCAGTTAAACATCTCAATGTCAAACAGGACACTTGAGTACAATAGAAACACCTCTATTTCACACGAGTTCATTTATACCTTTGAGGTAATAACTGAAGCAAGTAAATGACAAACAGAATAATTGCCACACTTTGATATACTTTCAAGAACTGCTACCTGTTGGTATAAGGATAAAGACACACTATACAGTCCAAATTATATGTTACACATCTTTGAAAGGTGGGCAAAAAAAAAAACACATTCACATACAAATTTCAACAATCACCACACTGAGCTATACTTGAAGGGAACTTACAGAGCTACATAAGCCATTCCTATTACTCAACTTTATTTCTGACAAGAGCAGAAACACCATATTAATTTCACACTACTCTCAAGGACCTGAATGCAACAACTTTTTGTTGGTATCACTTTATAATGAAGATACTCAGCAGATCATACAAAACTCTACATTTGAGTTCATTCATTCGATTTAGACAAAATTAAGACAAACTTCAGAAACCACATTGAGCTATACTTTTAAGGACTTGAAACATACAGACCCTTCTATAAAACAGCATTTTAAATTGAGTTATACCTCTGAGGTCATCAATAGGGTTTGAAGAAGCACATGTGACCAACTTCATACTGAGCTACATGCTTTCATAATGGCTACTTAACTGCTTTATAAGCCATTTAATTAAATAGCATAAACCCTACCAGGATACTGAATAAAATCAAGACATGTACCTTTCAGGTCATGATTCAATTAATCTAGGTTAATAGAACAAAGGATAATTATAACACTGCAGTGGGCTATAGTTTTAAGGACTTGACTGAGCTATAAAAGCCATATGACTAGAAACTACCAGGACATTCATTACAATACAGCAAATGCATTTTACACTGAGTTTAACCTTTGATGTTTTGAACAGAGCACATTAAAATGGCATAGAGAACTTGTCACCACACTGGGCTGAACTTCCAACGAATTGAGGGATACAACCTTTTGTTTCTATCACTAAATAAGATCTGCAGTTCATAATAAATATATATTTGAGGTCATCTATGCAATATAAACTTCAGACACATTGAAACATGGGACTATACTTTTAAGGCTTGAAAGCTAAGCTACAAGCATTTTTTTAAAGTAAAGATGAAGTGCATTTCAAAATAAATTATATTTATGTCATCAACAAGCTTAAAAGAAGCACATCTGCATACTCAACTTCACACTGACCCATACCTTAACACTTACATGCTTTAAGCCATCTAATTAGATACCCTAATAGCTAGCAGGATATACTGAATACAATCAAAAGATGTTGTACCTTTTAGGTCTTGACTGATTGTAACACTACACTAAACTTTACACACTTTTAAGGACTACTGATCTAGGCGTAAGACATATAGCAGGACATGTGCTCATAGGCCTCTGCTCATAGGACACTGAGAACAATAAAGAGAGCCGCATTATATTTTATGCTGAGTTAAATACTTTTGATGTTATGAATGGAGCAAATTAAAATGGCACAGAGAACTCCCACCACACTGGGCTATACTTCCAAAGACCTGAGTGCTACAACATTTAGCTTAAATTACTACATGATTTAAGATACTCTGTAGCTCATATAGTACACACACATTTGAGGTCATTCATTCAATGTAAACGTAAGGTACATTTCAATATTAAGTACAATGAACTATACTTTAAGGACTTGAGAGCTAAAAACTTTTTGTTATAGATTACTGTAAATAAACTGCATTTCAAATTAAGTTATCCCTCTGAGGTCATCACCACAGTTAGAAGAAACATATACCTAACTTCGGTTACACCTCTCTGTTCCAAAGTCTCTATGTTCCGATGCATGGAGGACAATGTTAGGATAAAGGATTGTTCAAACCAAACTTTGTTTCTAACACTAACCTCAATGCAGACTCTTTGGAACATAGAGACGTACATCGGAACAAAGGGAAGAGGAATAGAGAGCTGTCCCCCTAACTTCACACTCAGCAATATACTTTTTAACACTGAGTAACTGCTTTGCCCTTTAACTGCCTTATAACTAGCAGGCTACTGAATACAATCAAGAGAAGTTGTACCTTTGATGTCACAAATGGACTGAGTTGAAATGGACACAGGAAAACATTATTTACAGGGTTACTATATTTATTTTCTGGGTTGGAGGACATGGATTGCCATCCTAGGGAAAGGGTGTAAGAGGAGGGGTGTCCTCCTCCCCTTTGGATTTTTTTTTTGTTGTCTAGATGCAAAATGGTACAAAATTTGTTTTTCTACTAGAGGTTCTTTAGCTTGAATGAAGAATGTTTTGCAAAAACCTGTCAGATCATATGAGAAATACATGAAAGATTGAAATTGTGGGCAATTTTACAAATCCGCTCAGACACCAGCGAGAACCAGTAAAAAGATGACATGTCTGGATAAAACCAGTCATCTGGTAACCCTAATTGTTTACCACCCTGTTGAGCTACATGTTCAAAGATTTGAGATTAAGTGTCAAACAGTATATGTATACTGAGTGTGATAGGGACATCTGCATTTTACACTGAACTCGAGTTGTTCCTAAAGTGATGCATCCTTTACAAAATTTTGCAGCCTGGGAATAATTGGTTTAGACAGAAGCTTAACAGTCCCAAAGAATCAAAGAAATTATTGAGACAGATTATTAAGAACTACACAGACAATGTATAATTTGTTGTGGCTCTATGGCATCATAAGAGACTTGATTCAAGTCATTCATGGTGGCACCATGTCATTGCAATAAATAGCCATGTACGGAACAAGATAAAACGAAGCTGTTCACTGCTACTTGTGTACATTATAATTTGCTGCTTTATCATATGTATCTACCTAGAAAGCAGAATTTCTTTGGCCCTAAAGTTATACCCTTGAGACCATCAACAGGGTTAAAAGATGCACACATACCCTCACTTCACACAGAGCCATATACTTTCAGGATACTTGGTAAAATGAAGACACATTATACCCTTTGGGTCACAAATGCATGAATCCAGTTCAAAAATACACAGGATAATTGTCACTACATCTGTTTATTCTTTTCAAGGTTATGAGCACTAATGTAGTTATATTACTTAATGAATAAAGCTACACTGCAGTTCACATTAAGGTATACCTTTGAAGTCATCAACAGGGTTAGCCAGAACCATATAAGCATCACCACACTGAGCTTTTACATTTAAGGACTTCACTGACTTCTATAGGTCAATTAACTTTCACAAGTAAATGTCAAATGGGACACTAGTACAATAAAGACACCTACATTTCACACTTCAGCTTTGAAGTCATAAATGCAGCTAGTACATGGCAAAAGAACTACATCACACTTTTGACTGTACTGTCAAGGATGTGAATGCTAGACACTGATCTATACTTTTAAGGTAGCTGAAAGCTACAATATTTTTTTCTATACAGTACCTGTATATTATATATCACATAAAGATAAACTGCAGTTAACATAACATCACCTCTGAGGTCATCAGCAGAGTTAGCACGCATATATACATAGACTTTTAAGGATCTCGCTGTCACTTTAAGCTTGAAGGCTAATGGTACCACTTGAGGAATTAAATCAATTTGGCTCAAAAATTGAAGGAACCCTGCACTTAAGACCAAGTTACAAGACCAAGAACAATAACACACATAAATGTTGTAAGCACTAGGCTAGCTAAAGTTATAACAATTAAATCTAAAACTTTGGATGTCATAAGTATATACAGCAGGATGTTAACTATTTTCTACCATTCACTTATGTTTGAAATACAGGAGTAACAAACCTTTCTCCATGGTAAGTCATCGATGCCATAATCGTATCTAAGTTCCTCTCCCGCATCTATATCCCATTTAGCGAACAAACAGAGCCTTGTAGTTCCTCCAATTTTCAATGGTTTCATGACACAATTTTCCTTAGATCCAACAGCATCATTAACGAAACGTCCAAGGCGGCCATTATCAACAGTTGCATCAATGCTGAATGAGGAAAGAATGAGTCTCAAGGCTCAGCAATTGAGCATTTAATGCACTTGAAGCTGAAATTGCTTTATCTGCAGTAATATCTTTTCCTGCTACTTCAGGTGAAAGAATAATTTTCTATAAAAGTCATGATACATTTATATGATACAATGAAAGTAACTAGCATCCTAAATTATTTTAGTCCATACCATACCCTGTAACTACTAAGAGCAAATTAGTTCAGTCTACCAGTTATTATAAAATTGTGGAAATCATGAAATACTGTTCATATAATGTTTAAAAAGAACTATAGATTGTTGAAGTAAGGGCATCAACTATCAAGTCACCAGCAAAAACCTTACTTACCATTTATTTCTTCCAAAGTAGAACAGAAAGCTCCCCAAACCCTTCTCTTCATACAGTCCTTCTCTTCGGGTAGCTTCATCAGCAGTGATCTCATCACCGGCATATTCTAATAAGAATTCCCCCTTTGTTCTTGCAGTTGTAGTTATCACGCCCCAACCTTTAAAAATGAATTTTTTTCATTATTCACACTAACTGTTGCCATCTTAAAACATCATCCAGTGAAGTAACAATCACAGTCTGAAGAGCAAACGAGTGCAAACTGAAACACTGAAAACTACATGTTCCCTTCCTATGCCTTCCTTACACTTAGTCACAAACAATAAAAAAACAAACATCTATATTGCCAAAAACAGACACATTTAATAATAGATTATTTTCCTTCCTAGTATAAACTCCTGAATAATGTATGCTCCAGAAATTCATAAGACCTTTCACACGTGAAGGAGACAACAGGGATTCAAGTCAAACATGGGAAAGTTTGCAGGTTTTACCAAAATGCATCTACAGACAACTCTATTCTAATGGACAAGTGTAAGTCTCCTCATTGTTTGAGGTATTTGGCTTTCACTTTTTAGTAATTCAAGTAGCTGTACACTTTTCTTGTATATGGACGAATTTTTAAAACTTTATGTATAAATATAGTCCACAGTCCTGTACCAACAAATACAGAGTGAGTATTGTGTGAAATAAATTTACATTGATAAACAATATCCAAAGCCTGTAAACAGTAATACCGTGTATGGCTAATGCAGCCCCTCACCTATTTCATTACTGACGAATCTCTTTTCAATGTGGGTCTTGTCCTTATCTTCTTTACAGTACTTCTCTGCTTCCTTTGCAGGGTTCACAATTTGCTCTTGCCTTCTTCTTGACCTCCTCATTTTTCTACTGAAATTCATGCATGTGCTGCAACAGGGAGTCAAAAGGTTATAAAATTTTGTTTGGGGGCACACAACAATATTAACAGGGGAAAGGGGAGGCCTATGTTGAATTTACATGGTATCCTTCTTATGTAAACTCATTTACATTTAGTATCCTGTTTTGTAGCTTATCTTTCTAAATCACAGAAATTTTTATCCCAACCTACAGTCTTGTGAAAGATAATTTCCACTTAACAAAGGTAACTTTATCAATTGATACAACTTTGGTCACTAAGAAGGTACAGTAGGCCTACATACAGAACTTTTGTGTCTGAATTACAACACTTGAGATAAGATGTATATTCAATTCTATTATCAGCCGATACTGCTAGAGTTGACTACTGACATCTTAAACTAACATTAAGTATAAAAGATGTAAAATTATGCTTTAAACAAAGATAATCACTGTCACTAGATTCATCACTGCCTGGTTAGTACACTAGGTATGAACTTTCAAAGTTTTTCATTACAATAGCTGGTTACTGCAAAAGTTTATGCTAGTGTGGATGATATTAGCTGGAAACTGCAAAGCATATTAAAGGCTCATGTCTGAGACCATCACTTTTTTCCCTTGGATGATATGGCATCCAAGTCAACTGTACTTGTACACAGATTTAAATCACACAAACATTTATAGTTGAAATGACCTTTAGACTATAAACCTTGAGGACATGTGTTAAGGTCCTCAAATGGACATGAGGTCCTCAAACAAAAGGTGTGTTTACAGGTCATGGTCCTTAAATGTATGACAAAGCACACGCACACGCACACACACATACACACACACACACGCCAAGCTGACTACATAGGTTCCTTTTGCTAACGCAAGGAACCAAAAAAGAGGGTCAAAACTCAGTTTTCACACAAATGTGCAGGCAAAGCGGGAGTATGTCAAAAACTTTTATACAGTTTACTTTCCTTGAGAAAGCCCAGAATAAGGGAGGGATCTGTCTGTTCAAACAATGTTTTTAGGTCTGGAACAGCATAGTAGTATTTCTGGCGAACATGGGAGTATTCCTAACAGTCAACGAGAATGTGACTGACGGTGACAGCACAATCACAGGGTATACAATATGGTCTCTCATCTCCGTGAAGCAAATAGGCATGGGTGAGGTAAGTGTGACCGATGCGAGCCCTAGTCAGGACTATATCATCTTTCCGTTTACTGGGGCTCCATGGCCCCCGGATCCGATCGTTGATTTAACTCGGTACAATTTGTTTTCGGGAGAGGAATCCCACAGTTCTTGCCACCTTGATTTCACAAAGCCGTTGATCTTAGGGCGGTAATCTGTGTAAGGCAAGTAGATATTGGTGACATCCATCTGTAGGGCTTCTTTAGCAAGTGTATCGACTTTTTCATTTCCTTGAATGTCCACGTTACTAGGGGCCCATGCTAGCACAACTGATTTTTGTAGTTGAACCAATTTGGAGAAAGCTTCACGGAGAGCTGTTACTAAAGGGTGTTTTAGCTCATGACCCTTTAGTGCTAAAAGACTTGATAATGAGTCTGTGAACACAATGAACTGGTGCCTGTCTGAGGTTTCAATCAGATGGAATGCCATCTTTAGTGCCTGGAGTTCGGCCGTGAATATTGATGCATCATCTGCTAGTCTGGCTTGCAAGGTTAGTTAGATGGGGCTTTACGACACACCAACACGAAGGTGTTATATAGTGTCACCAAGATGAGAAAAAGGGCAATGTTGTGTACAAAAAGGGGGGGGGGGGGTTCAAAAGCGTCAAATTCCACTGAAAAAAAACTTCAGGTTTCACAAAAATATCAAAGCAAATGCCGGAGTCATGTCAAAAATTTCTGTACAGTTCACTTGCAAGGATGCATCACGGCCTGACGCCGTAACCCTGTTAGTGGCTTTAGAGCCGTCAGTATAGATTGCATGATACTGATGATATTGATGTCTCAGCTCATTAAAGCTAGCCCGGGACACTAGTTCATTTGTTGAGTTCTTACCCCACCTTTGAGACTGCCTTCCACCATAGGTTTGGTGACATATATATGAGAAAACCATCAGCTATCCCTCCATTTGCTATTCGCGTTAGGGAAGCTCTATCACAGGTGTGCAATAACCATGATTTTGTGGCACAGTTTACCTTCCCCACCACTCCTCCCTGGAAGTTGGACGAACCAGCTGTTGACCTTACTCTAAGGAAACATCTAAAGAACTCAATAGTAATTAGGGAGTATTGGCCAATACTCCCCCATTTGAAGCTTTTCATTGTGTTGCGTAAGTCTGAACTTGGAGGAAGCCAATGGGGGATTAAACCATTAGTGAATAACAGATACTTATAAGTAATCCATGCCTATTTTCGTGAATAACAGATAATTATAAGTAATCCATGCCTATTTTCGTGCGGCCGGTACCCTGCCTCCCAGTTAGTTTTTCATCATTGGCAAGTAATTAGTTACAATCTTAAGATGAAAAGACCTCAAGGACGGATTGAATAATTCATGCTGGGTACATGAATCTAGTATAAGGCTTTCAGAAAGAGATGAAGGTGAAGATGAATCAGAGAAGACACGAATTCTTTCGTACGTTGGCTGCTTAAAGTGTTTAAAGATAAAACGCATTAGTAGGGTACGACGTAAAAAAAGTCAATATTGAAGCCGGTATGATTGTAAACAACAGGAGTTAGGATAACCCACATCCACATTATCGTCGTTTAGGGTCAGTTTTGAAGGCTAATAAGGCGATAAGTGTTTATCGTTAAAAGAGGAATACGTGGGGGGGGGGGGGGGGGGACTGATACTCCGTTCTTAAGAACCAATGGAAAACGTGGGTACACATGTACATCCATTACCACAAAAATATCTTAGATTGACAAACCTGACTCCCAAGGCATCACAATAAGCAACAACGTTATTACGTTACACCTATTCGGTTAGTAAATACGTACTACAAGAGATTTGAGATATGGATTCCATTGTATCTAAAATTGCTAGAGCGGATTCGATGGAGGAGCTGACGAATATTTTAAACGAAGAAAACTTGACGGAAGTGGAAAGGGTATTTTTGTTTAATCGTGTGTTTATTTAGCAACTGACGGGCATCCTGTTTCTCAGTTGGATGTGACAGAAGAAACTGGAGTCGGAGAAGAAAGCGGTAAGTTTACTTGCTTCCAACATAATAATAGTAGAAGTAGTAATAACAATAATAATACTTCTACTGCTACTGATAACCGGCGTGGATTGCACCTTAGGGCGACAGTTGCATTGACTTGTACACTAAAATTTCAAATTTCCTGACCCTAACCCTACCCTAACCAAATTCTGTAGACAAATTTTTTAGACAAAATAGAACAATTTTAGTCTATTTCCGACAATAAAATTATTTTTCTAAATGGTATCTAAATTATTAAGGCGACACATTACTGTCGCCTTAATTCAGATGTCGCCTTAATGTCGATGAATTAGCATGAACTGTGGCTTTATAATGCCTAATCCATGCGCAACGACGACGACAACGACAACAAAATACGACTGAATATTTAAGTTTAATTTATTGAATTTAATTTTGTGTACCACCTTTCTCTCTTCTATCTCAAAGAAAGTAACTTTTACATGAAATTTTGGCATGACTCCCATATTGGCTTTTATTTAGACATCTTAGTATTTAAAATCCTTTTTCCTTTTAGGTGATTTCACCTCACCATTACCTTTTTTTTTTATTTAGCTGACACTATATAACACATTCGTGTTGGTTTAACGTTAAACCCCATCTATCTATCTAATCATCTCTATCTATCTAATCTAGCCCTCGCCCTCTCTCCCTCCTCTCTCTCTCCCTCTCTCTGGCTAACTAACTCTTGTATCTAGTTTTAACAGTCTTTTTTTTTCATATTATCATTTACCCACAGATATTCTCCAGTGCTGGATGCGTGCGAGATCCCCCGATTCTACTGACAGTGAAAGGGAAATTTTTGAAGGCCTTGTTGTTGGAGATGGAGACGAAATAGGTAAGTCTTTCCTGTTGAACACAATGAACAGGGTTTTCTTAACTTGGCTTTTAGTACCATTTCTTTATCTTCTGCACTCCCGTTTTGATTTGAATTTTCTTCGTTCACTATTTTGTAACCCAACCCCTCAACAATATACTAACAAATGCACGTATTTTCATAGAGTTGCAACTTCAGCTTACTGTGTAGCTTAGCCTAAGAAACTACACCAGTGTTTCTTACTTTCTCTTTCAATCTCATTGACAGACGATTTCAGTGATTGGCTAAGGAAGGAGTACCCTGAGATGACTCCAAGTCCAGAATTATCCATAGAAAAGTCTGTAAAGAAAGGATGCAACACTGAGTTTCGAAATCAGGCAGCAACAGAGGTCGGATTTGTAGATCCCCAAATTGCCGCAGCAGTCAACGAAGGAGCGTCTACTTCTGGTCTGCCCATGCCCCCCAGTTGGGAGTAAGAGACCTTTGGACGTGGTGGCAGAAGGCTTTGATGACAGCTCTGATGATTATGAAGACAACGATCATGAAGAAGATTACACGGAGGAACCCACCGATATTGACGTAAGCCGTTTATACAATATAGTTAAAGTAACTGAAAAATATGTAAAAAAAAAATATAAAGCTACGTCAAGCAATTATAGCCTCAAACTACATTTAAATGAACGGAATGACATCAACGCTGATTTATTTCCTCACGTTCTGGGAGAAATTTTTTAGCATTTGTTGGAAAGACAGGGGTACCTCAAGGACCATGGGGTATTTTAGAAGAAGCTTTCCAGAATTTTTTGGGTAATCGTTTTCAGATTATTGTTCTAACTTGCCTGAAGAAGCCGATGGTTCTGTACAAAGGGCCCCATTTAGGGAAGGGTTTCCAAATTTATTTTATCATAACGAGCATTTTCACCTGTTGCTACAACCTAGCGCTTTCTACGGTAGTGGTTACTACTGCCATTACCATAATAGTTTATAGAATGACAGATTCAAGCACAGCTGTGAAAACAGATGCAACATATGTTTTAATGGAAATTGCAAAACTGAGCCAGGCAAAGATTGGGTTCATTGAAATAAGTGTAATAGAGATATTGAAGATCAAAAATGCTTTACTTATCATTTGAAAAAAATCTGAAGAAGGTGGAAAGATGACAGTATGGGACAGATTTTTCATTTGCAAACATTGTGAAAAGTTTGTACAGGTTCGTAAGACTAAGAAGGGGGCTGTCATATCGTTGCAGTGAATACTTTTGTACTTCTTGCAAAATTTATGTACGGTATGGTCATAAGTGTACAGTTCAAATGTATGTGGACAAAAAAGGGGATCACTGGGAATGCAAAAAAAAAAAAAAAAAACATCACTTAATGAAGAGCACCAAACAAGGCACCTGAAAAAGGGTCAACGCGCTCCTCATAAGTACGTTTTTAATGATTTTGAGACTACTCAGGAAACGGGGTGCCATGTTCCCAACTTGCTTTGGCCAAGTTGTTTGTGAAAATTGCATGGACGATGGTTTTGAAACCTCTTGCGAGTTCTGTGTAGAAAAACTAGTTGTTTTTCAAGGTAGTACAACTCTATCAGATTTTGGTGAATGGTGTTTAAAAAACTGACACTACATTTATAGCACATAATGTTACAGGTTTTGATGGATATTTTGTATTAGAATACTTGTACAAATTAGAATACCTTCCGAAAATGATCAAGCAAGGCGGTAAAATTATGCAAATGAGTTTGCCTAGAAGTAAGTTACATATTATTGACTCCCTCAACTTTTTACCAATGCCATTGTCTCACCTACCTAAAACGTTTGGTATAGCTGAGTTAAAGAAAGTTACTTTCCGCACTTGCTTAATGAAGTCGAAAATCAAGACTACATAGGTGCATTACCCGATGTTTCCTTCTATTCCCCGGATAAGATGTCGGTTAAGAATAGGGCAGTTTTTTGGGGGCTTGGTACGAAAAAGAATCTGCAAAACTTGAGCAGTTTGATTTTCAAAAAGAGCTTCTTTCATACTGCGTTAGCGACGTTGATATTTTAAGGCGTCGCTGCATTATGTTCCGCAAGCTTTTTATGGACGTTACAAGGAAAGGCCTAGATAGTGAAGTGAGAACTTTGCTTGAAGATAGTGACTCTGATTTTGAAACTATCAATGACACAAACTCGAAAAGAAAAGAATGGGGGGTTGATCCTTTTAAACACTGCTTTACCACAGCTTCGGCTTGTAATATTGTTTTTCGACGTAGTTTCCTGAAGCCGGGTTTGATTGCTGTGCTTTCTGACCAGCAACAAAAGAAACATTCATACGCATCTTTGCAGTGGTTACAATACGAAAGCCTTAAACGTGGTATTCACATTGAGCATACCAGAAATGGAGGAGAAAGGAAAATCGGTCCGTACTTTGCAGATGGTTTTGCCGAAGAAGGCAACATAATTTTCGCCTATCAAGGGTGTTACAGGCATGGGTGTCCACATTGTTACGATGAGGACACTGTTCACCCCACTCGAAACATCACAATGGGGGAATTACACAAAAGAACAGAAAAGACAAAAAAAGTTTTATCAGTATACTTGTCCAGATTACTCGTACGTGGAAATTTGGGAACACGAATGGAACATTTTAAAAGAAAAACTTTCTCCAGAAATGAAAGCAAACATAAACAAAGTGCCTAAGAATTTTGAACCATTAGTTCCTCGCGATGCGTTTTATGGTGGAAGGACAAATGGCATCAAACTTTTTCAGCAGGTTGAGGGTGACGAACAAATAAAGTACGTTGTTCTCTTTACCCGTATACAAAGAAATACAGGTCTTATCCAGTAGGGCATCCGAAAATTTTATTTTTTTACCTATCTCACGATATGTCAAAATATTACGGTTTGGTTCGATGTGTAATTAGGACCATGCGTTCAACCCCGTCAAAAGTCCACTTTTTACGTAAGAGCGTTTTTTGTGGCTTTTTGGCACTAAAACGGCATGTGGTGGTCGTATGTTGTCCCCTGGGGTCCCCACCCCAGGGGAATTTCCTACTTTATTTTTTGGGTTTATGGTTACAGGACTCGTCAAAGTCCACTTTTTTCGTCAAGGGGTGTCCACTTTTTATGGACTTCCCCGGGACCCCCCGTCCCCACCCACGGGGTAATCATTTATTTTAGTGGGGAAGGCTCACCTAATCATTTTAACATCATCCCGACCCTTTTCTGAACAACCGTTTTTGACTTGCTCAAAAAATGCCATTGACTTCCATTAACCCTAGCTTATCCTTAACTTCTGGAAAATGCCCTATCCCAAAAATGTGAACTTTGCCATACTTTATCCCACAGAGTTGAAACTTCACACACTTATTGGTTAGGACTAGTCAACAAACATATCCAACGCGCAAGGTCATAGCACTTCCGGTTCCGGTTTTACAACGGTTTAAAGTCGAAAAGTGCCCATTTTTCAAAAAAATCTTAAAATTCGTACGGACATGCCACGCAGGCCAAATTTTTATCATGACCTATTTATAATATGACCTTTCCAGGGAAGATATTTGTTTTGAGGTCAAAGGTCAAGAAAAGGTAAAAAAATAGCTTCAAAATTCAAATTATGATTTTAACCTCGAAATTTTGGGAGAATGTTCTCTACATATAGGTCATTAGCTCACTAGTTTTTTTTTTACCATATGTGCCCAAAAAACAAAATGGCGCCCAGCCCTAGTTCACGCTAACCCTAGGGTGAGCTTAGGGTTAGCTAGGGTTAAGTTTTTGGAGCACAGTTAGAGGTTGTATTGACGTCAAATTTGTACACGATGTTTGCCTTTGCACATCCTTTTATGTGAGCTTTGTCAATTTTCATAATTGTCGTCACTTCCGGTTTTATGGCTAATTTACGAAAAACGGTCTCAACCCTTTTGCGTCCTCAAAAAAGCAGATATGAACACCAAACTTCGTGTGTGTAGTCATGTGTTATAGGCCTTTTATATATATTACGGGTTTTATCTAACCCTAGGCTCAACACTTTCAAACCGGAAATGACGTCATAAAATGTTTGATCTTCAATATCTTCGGAACTAAGTAAGCTACAACGCTGAAATTTATATATGTTGTGTACCTAGTAACATACTATGTGTGTGTTAAATATGAAGTTAGTATCCTTAAGGAAATCAAAATGGCGGCATTTTCAATATTTCAAATTAAATCAGGAAAAAATTCGTCAAAATTAAGTACGTCATTTCCGGTCCAAAAAATATATACCAAAAAATCCGCAAAGTTATGCTCTTTCTATAATGCAAAAATTGACTCCATTGGGATCTTCCATTTTGGAGGTTGAATAGCGCCCTCTATTTGCAGGCAAGTGATTTACAGGCAACTGAGGGCGCTACAACCAGCATTTATGAGGTCATAATGTTTATTCCATCCTACTCTAAAACTTCCAAGTCGATCAAAGGGGTCACCGCAACGCCCCCGACGCCCATTACGCCCCTACGCCCCAACTAACCCCAAAGGGGGCCATGTATCGCAGCTGAGAAGGCCCAAATGCAAACACAAAGCTCATATTTGAAATAATACGTACGCAAAGTAGCAATAACGCGTTTTTCAGTAAAAGCTAACACTAATAGCTGGTCTATATTACGACTTGCCTCCTTTCGAGGGCCCTGTCTCCCTAATGATGTGGCCCAGGACCAAAACTCGTCAATATGTTATAAACCACACATGGGCCAATATACCATGTGAGTATATTGTTTGGGCCCTCATCCCATTAGCCACTGGTTATACGCAAAGTAGCAATAAGGCTTTTGCCAGTGTAAGCTAACAGTAATAGCTATTCCATATTACGACTTGCATGCTTTCGAGGGCCCTGTCTCAATAACGGTGTGGCCCAGGACCCAAAGTCGTCAATATGTTATAAACCACACATGGGTCAATATACCCTGTGAGTATCATGTTTGGGCCCTTATCCTAATAGCCACTGTTTGTACGCAAAGTAGCAATAAGGCGTTTTTCAGTAAAGGCTAACACTAATAGCTGGTCTATATTACGACTTGCCTCCTTTCGAGGGCCCTGTCTCCCTAATGATGTAGCCCAGGACCAAAACTCGTCAATATGTTATAAACCACACATGGGCCATTGTACCCTGTGAGTATCATGTTTGGGCCCTTTTTCCACTAGCCACTGTTTGTACGCAAAGTAGCAATAAGGAAGCAACTTTTATCACATGGCCCAAAATTTTGAAAAACCCGTTGTTTTCAGATTTAAGTACCAGCGGTACCTACTGTGATTGGGCCACAGACATGAAAATCACAGGGTACATAGGCATATGTGTTGTGTCTAACATATTGACGAGTTTACGTCCTGGGCCACACCGTTGTGGATATAGCGCCCTCTAACGGAGGCAAGTCGAAATATGGACCACGTACTACTGTTAGCTTATACTACAATACGCGTTATCGCTACTTTGCGTACAAACAATGGCTACTGGGATGAGGGCCCGAACATGATACTCACAGGGTATATAGGCCCATGCGTGGTTTATAACATATTGACGAGTTTTGGTCCTGGACCACACCATTAGGGAGACAGCGCCCTCGAAAGCAGGCAAGTCGTAATATACACCAGCTATTATTGTTAGCTTTTACTGAAAAACGCGTTATTGCTACTTTGCTTACAAACAGTGGCTAGTGGGATAAGGGCCCAAACATGATACTCACAGGGTATATTGGCCCATGTGTGGTTTATAACATATTGACGAGTTTTGGTCCTGGGCCACATCATTAGGGAGACAGGGCCCTCGAAAGGAGGCAAGTCGTAATATAGACCAGCTATTAGTGTTAGCTTTTACTGAAAAACGCCTTATTGCTACTTTGCGTACAAACAGTGGCTAGTCCTGGGCCATACCGTTGTGGAGACAGGGTCCTCTAACGGAGGCAAGTTGAATTATGGACCAGATATTACTGTTAGCTTATACTGAAAAACGCGTTATTGATGATTTGCCTTCAAACTGTGGCTAGTGGCAAGAGGGCCCAGACATGAAATTCACCGGGGGTACAGGCCCTCTTGGGTTATAACATATTGACTACTTTGGGTCCTGGGTTTCTTCGTTGTAGAGATAGAGCCGTCTAACGGAAGCAAGTCGAAATATGGACCAGATGTCACTGTTTGTTTATATGGGAAAAACGCGTTTTTCTAACTTTGCGTACAAACAGTGGCTAGTGGGAAGAGGGCCCAAACATGAAATTCACCGAGTGTATAGTCCCACGTCTTCTTTATAACATTTGACGAGTTTAGGTCCTGGGCTATACCGTTGGGAGATAGAACCTTCCAAACGAGGTAAGTTGAATCCTGTCCTCTAAAACCGTCAATTCGGCATGAGTCCTCTTTCTCCACTTTTTGACGTTGGTATCACTGACTGCTTCGGGCTGTAAAAACCTACAACTAATAGTATGGGGCCATAACGTTCACACAGTTTATAGAACCATGTAAGCTTTCTAACATTCTGACGAATTTTGGCCATTTTGTTGTTAAGGTATGGCCCTCCAACGGAGACAAATCTAACCTTGGGTCACGAAGTTATGATAGCATATTCGGGAAAACACATTGTTGCTACTTTGCGTACAACCAGTGACTAGTAGGAGAATGCCACAAGTAAGACATTTACATGGTACATAGGTACTCATCAATGACGCGAGCTTGAAAAAGTGTCAGCATGTGGGGGTGGCCTTCCCTGTTCCTACCTGTCAAGGGTTGTGCAGAAACTACTTCACATGTGAATTTAACTCCATTTAAGACGCAATAAAAAACAAATAGTGGTTATTTCAGGTGCTGATGTCTTTAGACATTGCGGCTTCCTTTTTTATTTCTCCTTCCTTTTCCATTCCTTTTTGATTCTGTCTTGATTTGTTTTTATTTCTTCATATGATCACATGTTTCATTTCTTTCGTTAAAGCAATTATTACAGAAATCACAACCGACGTCTTGAAACAATCTTCCTTTTTTTTTTTTTTTTCATTTTGATTACATATTCTGTATGATTTTTTCTTTCATTTCTGTATATTTATGATATGTTCGGTTTGTTTAATTTACCAATTATTTCACAAATCACAATGCAATTCCAGAGGTTTTGAAAACTAAAACAATTAAATCTTAACACACTTCCTTTTGATGAGATAAACCATTCTTAGTCTCAACTGCTCCACAGTACCTTTCGATAGGAGTCTTGCTTTTGCTGCTGGGAAGAGTTCGAGCGTTTCTTTGATCATACCGGCAGTTGGAGGGTTACTTTCACGAAATGATTGTCTGAAAAGGTCTTTCATGATTTCATGATCAACTTCGTCAAATCGGCTTAAAACTGAACAAAGAGAGGATGAGGCGCTCGTGGCTTTGGATGTTGGTGGTGTCTTGTAAAATACCTTCGCTCCAATCTTTGGATAAAACACGAAGCTTCTTTCCTCTTCTGCAGTTTCTTCTTGCTGCTCTTGTTCCATTTCTTCCCCTTCTTCTTCTCCTTCTATCTCTTCTTCCTCCTGTTCGTCTGCGTTCTCCCCATATTCCTCTTCCTCTTCGTCTTCGCTTCCTTCTATTTGTTCAATTGCCTTCATCTTTTTCACTACGACACTCATCCTTGCAAGCTTTTCAAGAGATAATGTCATTTCATTTCGTGCTTCCTTTTCCATCTTTTGAAATGCTTCTTCGTCTGATATTTGTTGATATTTTGCCTCTATTTTGTTTGGGTCATTTTCTTCTTTTTCTGCACTTTCTTTCCCTTTGCTTTCTTGTGATCGTTACTTCGTTGGTGTCCTTTTACGTTCAGGTGGGTTAGGGTTAGAGGTGCTCTGCCTTTCCTTTAAGATGTGCTTTGTGAACTCTCTTGACATGCGATGATACTCTCTGAGATGGAGGCCAAGGTTGGCCACCATCTTGTCCCTGCAAGCAGGGCAAGCTTCTTTCTTCAGCTGAAAATGAACAGTGAACTTTTATGAAATTCAATTGTCATGCTAGGCATAGGTTTTAGGTGATGTCATATGACGTCATACGAGCGACACTATGCCAATGGATATTAAACAGTGTAAGAAGTCAACTTAGACCAGAAGGTCTTCAATTTACAGCTGTATGATGGCAAAAACTCGGCATACGGATTTTTTTTTTTTTTTGATATTTTGCGTTTTAAATGTGACGTCATTTCCGGTGTAAAACGTCCACGGGCTTTTTAGTGTTTACTGGTAATAATTAACTATACAGTAAATATATACTGTGAGTTTCAGCTCTTTGCGTTGTTCTCTCGGTCTAAAACACACTGTCAAACATTGCTTCCAAGATGAAATTTTAGACACCTAAAACAAAAATGGCCTTTCAAAGACTCCGTAGAAAAGTGTGTTACGTGCGTAGGGTTCGCACATGGCGCGTGTCATGCGTTAGCTTAGGCTAGCAAATTCGCAAATTGTTTTGCTAATTTCTTTCAACTATGAGTAGTATCGGGTCTTAAGCCTATGCCAAATTGGTCCTGAAGTTACTAAAATAAAGATGTCTTACCCCAATCTTCTTCGAATTGCGTGGTTGCTTCATAATTATAATGAATTTGGAGCACGCAAAAATGCGTCTACTCTCGATGAAGCGTGCGCTAGAGAGGACGGAAGTGCAAAAGTGCCATCCAGAAATCAGTCATGAAGATAACATCTTTTTTTTTCTAAAACGGGCAACTTTGAGCTTAGCCTATATCATGATGGCAATTGATACACACATGAAAATTTCACACATTGTAGCATCTGCATACGGCAATGACCCGTGAACACAAATAGCGTGACAGTCATTCTTATGTGGTGTGACGTCACTGTTAAAAGGGACCTATATCTAGATATATATATATATATATATATATATATATATATATATATATATATATATATATATATATATATATATATATATATATATATATATCTAGATATATATATATATATATATATATATATATCATCAAGGAAGGACCGAATGGAAAAATAAAGCTCATATTTAAAATCAGGGCCATTGGTTTGCACTGACACAAGTTTTTCAAGCGAGTTCGCGATATTCCACCTAAACTCCCCTGGGGTTGGGAGAGGATCATTCTAAGTTCAAAAGAGCACGTGTATCGCAGCTGGGGAGGACCACATGCAAAAACAAAGCCCATATTTGAAATCAGGGCCACCGGTTTGCCCTGACGCAAGTTTTTCAAGCAATTTCACGATATTCCACCTAAACTCCCCTGGGGTGGGGAGAGGATCATTCTAACATCAAAGGGGCCCAAAGGAAGGACCAAATACAAAATCAAAGCTCATATTTGAAATCAGGGCCATTGGTTTGCCCAGACATAAGTTTTTTCAAGCGATTTCGCTATATTCTACTTAAACTCCCCTGGGGTGGGGAGCGGAGGGTGGGGGAAACATGTTCCGAAACATTCATTACAAGATAGAGAATATTGTCTGGGGTTTTAAGATGCGCTGGGGCTTACCGTTTCTGAGATATAGGCATTCATTAGCGGCATTTCGTCCGCAATTCCACTAAAAAAAAAAAAAAAAATACCAAAAAAAATTTTTTTCAAAAATTGTTAAAAAACACTTAAAAAGGTAAAATATTAAATTTTAAGTATTTTTGGCATTGAGTATTTTTTGATCTACAAGAATCACTAACCAGAATTCCTGTAGCTTACTTATATGCAAAGTTATTACAGTTTAAAGTTGCCGTATATATACTGTGTTAGGGCAATTTCCCATTCTAACGTTAAAATATAACATTAGGTCCAAAAATTGACTTCTGGAAGATCGTCGGTGAGCTCCCGGGAACTCCCTATCTTTTAGTGTAGTATCGCATCAAAATTTGGAAAAATATCAACTTTTCAACTTCAGGTACATGCTGTAGCAAGTAGGAATGGTCCACAAGCATGAAATTCACAGGGATTGTACATCAATCTGTTGTGTATAACATATTAACGAGTTAGTGTCCTGGGCCATACCGTTGTGGAGATATGGTCCTTTTCCGGAAGCAACTTTCATCACCGGGCCCAAAATCTTGAAAAACCTGTTGTTTCAGATTTAAGTACCAGCAGTACCTACTGTGATTGGGCCAGAGACATGAAAGTTAGAGGGTACATAAACATATGTGTTGTGTATAACATATTGACGAGTTTTGGTCCTGGGCCATACGGATTTGGAGATAGGGCCCTCTAACGGAGGCAAGTCGAAATATGGACCACGTACTACTGTAAGCTTATACTGGAAAACGCGTTATCGCTTTTTTACGTACAAACAGTGGCTAGTGGGAAGAGGGCCCGAACATGATACTCACAGGATATATAGGCCCATGCGTCGTTTATAACATATTGACGAGTTTTGGTCCTGGGCCACATCATTAGGGAGACAGCGCCCTCGAAAGCAGGCAAGTCGTAATATACACCAGCTATTATTGTTAGCTTTTACTGAAAAACGCGTTATTGCTACTTTGCTTACAAACAGTGGCTAGTGGGATAAGGGCCCAAACATGATACTCACAGGGTATATTGGCCCATGTGTGGTTTATAACATATTGACGAGTTTTGGTCCTGGGCCACATCATTAGGGAGACAGGGCCCTCGAAAGGAGGCAAGTCGTAATATAGACCAGCTATTAGTGTTAGCTTTTACTGAAAAACGCCTTATTGCTACTTTGCGTACAAACAGTGGCTAGTGGGATAAGGGCCCAAACATAATACTCACAGGGTATATTGGCCCATGTGTGGTTTATAACATATTGACGAGTTTTGGTCCTGGGCCAAACCGTTATGGAGACAGGGCCCTCGAAAGCAGGCAAGTCGTAATATGGAATAGCTTTTACTGTTAGCTTTTACTGAAAAACGCGTTATTGCTACTTTGCGTACAACCAGTGGCCAGTGTGATGAGGGCCCAAACAATATACTCACATGGTATATTGGTCCATGTGTGGTTTATAACATATTGACGAATTTTGGTCCTGGGCCAAACCGCTATGGACACAGGGCCCTCAAAACGAGGCAAGTCGTAATATGGACCAGCTATTAGTGTTAGCTTTTACTGAAAAACGCGTTATTGCTACTTTGCGTACAAACAGTGGCCAGTGGAAAGAGGATCCCAACATGTAATTCACAGGGTATTTAGGCCCATGTGTGGTTAATAACATATTGACGAGATTTGGTCCTGGGAGCCACCGTTGCGGAGATAAGGCCCTCTAACTGAGGCAAGTCTAAATATGGACCAATGTTTCTGTTAGCCTATACGGGGAAAACGTGATAATGCTACTTTGCGTACAACCAGTGGCTAGTAGGAAAAGGCCCTAAATATGAAACTCACAGGGAGCATAGGCCCATAGATGGTTAATATCATTTCGACGAATTTTGGTCCTGGGCCTCACCGTTGTGGAGAGAGCGCCCTCTAATGGATGCAAGTCGAAATATTGACCAGATTTCACCATTAGCCTATACGGGGAAACGCGTTATTATTGCTATTTTGCGTTCAAACAGTGGCTAGTGGGAAGGGGGCCCAAACATGATATTCACAGGGTGTATAGACCCATGTGTTCTTTATAACATTGTGACGAAATTTGGTCCTGTGCTATACCGTTGTGGAGTTTGGGCCCTATAAAAGAGGCAAGTCGAACCGTGTCCTGAACAGCCACCCGACTGAGTCCACTTTGGGTCCACTTTTTTTGGACGTTGCGGTTTAGGGTTTAGGGGTTGGAGTTCCTAACATTGGAACATAGACTACCCCATTTGACTTTGGGGGTTTCAGGGCACGCCGATTTCAAAAATTATTCTTCCATTGACATAGGGGGCGTCCTCCAATGAAATATTTGTAACCTGAAAATTACAAAAAATGAAATCTCATCAACAGTACCTACGGAAAGAGTGTCGATGCATCGGATGACGTCATATACACCTCTGACGACATAAAAAAATCGACGTCATCATCTGACGTCAAACCTGTTCAGTGACGTCAAAAAATCATCGAAAATTTTAACGTTGGAATTTTTTCGAAATTTTTGCTGGAGGTTGTACTACACGGTGCGAACATATCGTGGGACATCAAAATGTCCCCACCCAGGGGAAGCAAGGGTGCCAAAAATGAGGTCCAAAAAAAAGTGGACCCAAAGTGGACCCAAGTGGACTGTCCACTTTTTTTTTGACGGGAAAAGGGGACTTTTTGACGTAAAAAGTGGACCAAAGTGGACTGTCCACTTTTCATTTTGACGAAAAAGAGGACCGGGTCCACTTTTCACGTCAAAAACGGCCAAAAAAGTGGACTCGGTCCCCTTTTTTTTGACGCTAAAGTGGACGCGGGCCTAACCCTAATTTTGCCGCCTCGAAAGTTATACCACCCAGTTCTTCCTGTAAAAGTACACGATAAACTTATGTTTCCTCTTTGTGGGAAATGTGTTGAAGATTGCATGCAACCATTCTGAATTGGAGAGAGCAATTACTGGCGCGTGGGTGACACTAGAAGTACACAAGGCGATTCAAAAGGGGTACAAAATTCTGAAAGTGGAAGTTGTTTGGCACTTCGAGGAAAAAGCTGAGTACGATAAGGTCACAAAATCGGGTGGGCTGTTCACGGAATATATCAATACTTCCGTTAAACTCAAGCAGGAGGCGTCTGGGTGGCCTTCTTCGTGTAACACGGAGCAAGATCGACAAAGGTATGTCTCTGCGTATTATGATAATGAGGGCGTTGTGTTAGATCCTACAAAGGTTAAGTACAATCCAGGTTTGAGGGCTCTTGCGAAATTAATGCTTAACAGCTTTGGGGGGAAGTTTGGACAAAGACCAGACTTAAAGAAAACTGAAATTGTAACAAGGGTAGAAAGTTGTATGATCTTTGAAAGATGGTGACAAAACTGAAGTCACAGACATTCGTTCCATTAACGAAGAAGTGTTAAAGGTGAATTACAAGGACAAAAAAGAATTTTTGCGTCCAAACGCTAGGGTTAATGTTGTAATAGCGGCTTTCACTACATGTCACGCTCGACTCCGTTTGTACGATGTCCTTGATCGTTTGCAGAAAAGGGTTTTGTATTTTGATACGGACAGTATGATATACACCTCAACGCCCGGCCAATGGGATCCGCCAACAGGGGATTACTTGGAGGAGTTAACAAATGAAATTGATCCAAAAGATGGTAACTCCTTTACTAACTTCTGCACTGGTGGCCCTAAAAATTACGCTTATACGTTAAATTCCGGTAAAACGGTTTGTAAAGTTCGAGGGATTACTCTGAACTATCGGAATAGCAAAAAGGTGAATTTCAATAACTTGCATATGATGGTTCAGAGTATCAGTGACAAACAAGTCCCTCCAGTTGTGATCGTTACAGACTCTCCAAAAATAAGTAGAGATGTAAAACGTAGGAAAGTCATAAACTCAAAGTTTAAAAAGGACTATAGGACTGTATATGAAAAAGAATTATCCTTGACGACTTACGAACTGTTCCCTTTCGTTACTGACGATTTCTAAGTCAAAACCGGATACGATGAGAAAAGTGGGGTGCATTATTAGGGAACACTGTAAGGAGGATGGGCAGGGATGTTTTGACACAAATGCATCAACGTTAAATGATAAGAGAAACAAGTGCTTGTATTTAATTTTACATCTTTATTGAAACAATGTTACTAAGTTGATTCACTCACGTGTAAAATTACGTATATTGGAAATTACAAAAAATAATGATATTTGGTAGGATCTCATGAAAAGAGAAATTTCCTTGCTTACTGGTACTTAATGATTGAAGGGAAGGTAGGTTATGTTTTTGACGTCTAAATATACATCACGTGTTTAATGAGTAAAACGATGAGTACTTATGTGCTTTTACATTTTCAGTGTAGCAAATCTTAAGTGCATTGACATGTGTAAAACTGGTCCACATTGAGAAGGAAAAAAAAAAAAAACAATAATAACTAATATTGAAAAAAAAAAAAAACAAAAAAAAAAAAAACAATAAAAAAAAAAACAATATGATTCACTGAAGGAACCTCGAATGCAACTTGTTATTAGACAGTTTTCTGTGCTTTCATTTTTCATGTTAGTTAGTTAGTTAGTTAGTTAGTTAGTTAGTTAGTTAGATGGGATTTAACGACACATCAACACAAATGTGTTATGTAGTGTCAGCTAGATGAAAAAGGTAAAACTAAAAAAGAAAAACATTGGGGAAAATTCTAAAATGTCTAGACAAAAGTAAATGCGGGAGTCATGTCAAAACTTCCTATAAAGGTTACTTTCTTTGAGAAAGTCCAAAATGAGAACGGGATCTACGTGCTCAAACAATGTCTTCAGGTCTGGCACAGTGTAATACTTCTGACGAATATGGGAGTATTCATAGCAGTCGACGAGAATGTGACTGACGGTGACATCGCAATCACAGGGGATACAATATGGTCTCTCTTCCCCGTGGAGCAAACAAGCATGGGTTAGGTAAGTATGACCGATTCGTGCTCTAGTCAATACCAAATAATCCCTCCGTTCTCTGGGGGCCGCATTACCCACAGTCCCGACCGTTGGTTTGACCTGGTATAATTTGTTCTCAGGGAAAGAATCCCACAGTTCTTGCCATTTTGATTTTATATAGCCGTTGATGTTAAGACGATAATCAGTGTGGGGCACTAGGAGGTTGGTAATGTCCATCTGTAGGGCTTCCTTAGCTAGCGTGTCTACCTTTTCATTTCCGTGTATGCCCACGTGGCTCGGAACCCACGCGAGCACAACTGATTTCTGCAGTCTTACCAAATTGGAGTACGTTTCCCGAAGAGCTATTACACTAGGGTGTTTTTGCTCATGGCCTTGAAGAGCTAAAAGGCTGGACAGTGAGTCTGTGAACACAATGAACTGGCGGTCGTGCGAGGTCTCGATCAGCTCGAATGCCATCTTAAGTGCCTGGAGTTCCGCGGTAAATATTGATGCATCATCCGGCAGTCTGACTTGTAAGAATGCATCTCTGCATGTTGCTGCAGCCGCCACCCTGTTCATGGCTTTGGAACCATCGGTATAGATTGCACGATAACGACGGTACTTATATCTCAGTTCATTAAAGCTGGCACGGTACACCAGTTCATTGCTTGAGTTCTTTGGGTAATGTCTCAAACTAAGGTCAATAACTGGTTTGACTAACTTCCAGGGGGGAGTGATTGAGAACGTGAGCTGTGCTACGGAGTCGGGGTTTGTACACACCTGTGATAAAGCTCCACCAACGCGAATAGCAAATGGAGGGATAGCTGATGGTTTCCTCATATATATGTCACTAAACTTATGGTTGAAGGCCGTCTCAAAGGTCGGGTTTTGTCTATGACTCCTCAGTTTGAGGGCAAACTGGAGTGACAACTTTTTCCATCTTATATGGAGGGGTGGCTCGTTCGCTTCGATGTAAAGACTCTGCATTGGGGAGGTACGGAAAGCTCCCAGGCAGATCTTAAGGCCTTGGTTATGGATAGGGAGGAGTTTCCTGAGGTATGACTCACGTGCAGAGCTATACACAACACAACCATAATCAAGTTTGGACCTCACAAGGGATCTGTAAAGTCGAAGCAAAACGGGACGATCAGCGCCCCAGTCCATCTATGAGACGACCTTCAACAGGTTCAGCGCTCCTTGGCACTTCCGCCTTAGATGGTCGATATGACCTTTGGAGTTGAGGTTACTGTCGAGTATTAGGCCAAGGAACTTAGTCTGAGGAACAACTGGGATGTGAACACCGTTCAAATTCAAGTCCGGGTCGCAGTGAGCACCTCTCCGGTTGCAAAAGTGCATACAAACAGTCTTTGTTTGGGAGAAACGGAATCCGTTTTTGTCAGCCCAGTGCTGGATCTTATTGAGGCAGTTTTGCATTAGTCTCTCTATAGACCTCATGTCCCCTGAGGAACAGGCAATGGAGAAGCCATCCACAAACAAAGACCCCTCAATCCCAGCGCTAACCACTCTAGCGATGCTATCCATCTCCATGACGAAAAGAGCGACCGACAAGATGCCACCCCGGGGGACACCCACCCCCCGACCACGCAACCCCGACAACACGCTCCCCACACGCACACGAAACACACGACCCCTCAAGAAACCTTGAATAAAAACTCCGCCCCCCAGCCCCGCGCTGTGCAAGTCCATCAGAATGCCATGCCTCCAAGCAGCATCGCATGCCCCCCAGACCGAAAAACACCGACACAACACGGTGTCCACGGACAAATCCGCCCCGAACCGCCGTCTCCAGGCGGACGAGTTGACCAGTGCTACAGTAGCCCCGCCGAAAACCACTTTGATGACTAGTTATTAGACCGTTGGTTTCGAGGAACCAAACCAGACGGGAATTAATCATTCGTTCCAACGCCTTGCACAGACAACCTGTGAGGGAAATAGGGCGGCAGCCTGCAGCTTTTGTCGGGCCCCTACCCGGCCCGGCGACGGGAACGACGGCGGCCCCCCGCCAAGCAGCCGGAAAGCCGCCACCCCCCCCCACATACCGTTGAAAATATCCAACAGCACCAGCAAAGAGCCATCTGGAAGGTGTTTGAGGAACCGACAGCGAACCTCATCCGGGCCAGCGGCAGCGCCACTGCCCCCCTCGAGAGCAACTCGCAGCTCTGCGATGCCAAAGAGGCCGCCGCAGTCCCCAGAGTCACCCGAGATGAAGTCCACCCTCCGCCCTTCAACGGCGCACTAGAATGTCTGGAACGCCCGCGAACAGTGATTGCCCGAGGAGTCCGACTCAAACTCATCTGCAAGCAAACCGGCAACATCTGCCGTCCCCGCGCACCCGCCACCGTCTGGCCCGGTCACATGCAAAACAGAGGAACCGACCCGCCCTCCACCGACCTTCCCAACCATATCCCATGCTTTTTTGACAGGCGTATTTGAATTTAGTTTAGATATGTACTGTTTCCATGACTCCCGTTTGCTTGATTTAATGATGCGCCGTGCTTTGGCACGGGCATTTAGGTAATTACTAAGATTAACATTATTTGGACAACACGGATTCACAATCCGTGTTGAACCACGGCTTGTGTTTAGTACGTGGATTTGTAGAGGACTTAGGGATAGTTTTGGTAGCAATATTCACCAAAAGTTGTGTGAAATGGGCGATCTGGTCTTCAACACCATTGAAAGCATCCCTGACGATCTCATTTTGGCAGAGATGGCTAAATTCAGACCAGTCGGCTTTTTGGAGTTGCCACCTGGGGACTCTCTCTTCGGGCATTGGGGAGACAATATCTACCAAAAGGGGGTAGTGGTCGCTTCCACATTGGTCATCGTGCACTCTCCACTAAAGGTCCATCAGAATTGCCGGAGAGCAGATTGAGAGATCAATTGCTGAACGAGATCCAGAGGCTGGATGAATATAGGTACAAGACCCATCATTCAGAAGGCATAGATCCCAGGCTGCTAGCACTGATTCAATCAATCCACCTATCTGATTGGTGTAATTACAGCCCCACATGTCGCTGTGTGCATTAAAATCACCCAGGAGTAGAAATGGGGTGGGCAGCTAGCTAACTAGCAATTCCAAGTCATCTCGTTTCAGGTTATACCTAGGTGGGATGTACACCGAGCACACAGTGATGGTGCGGTGAAGTGTGGCTCGAATAGCCACAGCTTGCAAGGTAGTGTTCAGATGGATAGTGGAGTGTGGAACTGTTTTTTTTAACCAATATAGATGAACCCCCAATTGCTCTACTGTCAACCGAGGATACAACCGTTTTGTTATACATGCCATACCCCTTAAATGAGAGTTGGTCTTCATCCCGAAGGAAAGGCTCCTGCAGGCACATCACTGAAGGAGACCAGTCTGCCATGAAGCACTTGATCTCCTCGTAACTCGGTCTAAGTCCTCTGCAATTCCATTGGATTATAGCCGCAGGCCTCCCAAGGGTCATCCTTTGGAAATCTGTGGCTTGTTAGTAGAGCTGGTGGAGCCCCCTGGCTCGGGCCGAGGCTTCCGGCCACTGAGCTCCATCAGCTCTTCCCCTTCTCCTTCACTCCCCTCTAACGCTCCATATCTGTTGTGCAGTTTGATAGGGTCGTCCGACCCTTTGCTCGGTTTTGCCTGTATTTTAATTCTAGGTGTGTCTCTTGCTTTTGTTGGTTCTGTCTTTTGTCTTTGTATTGTAGTTGTTGGTTTTGGTGGTGGTTTAGGTTTCTTTTGTGGGGGTGTTGATTTTTGTGATAGATTTGTCGATGCTGTCATCGTCTGTATTATCTTGGATGTTGTAGACTGCTCTGATGGTTTTGCGAAAGTGAGTGTAATGGGCTTTGGAAAACTGCTGTCCCTGGGCCAGGTCATATCAGTTTGGGTTGCAGCAGACACCTTTGCAGTCCTCACAGCTCTAGCATAGCTCTTGAGCTGCGAGTCCTGCGAGTGGAATGTTTCCCTAGCCTCTTTGTAGGAGATGTTATTAGAGGCTTTTATCTTTTGTATGTTTCTCCTCGACCCACTCCGGACACGTTTTACTATTTGCCGGATGACAGCCCTGGCAATTGACACAATGGGGTGGTCCCTTACAGGTTTCACTAGTGTGTCCCTCCTGGCCACATTTTTCGCAAGCAGCTGGCCTGCTGCAGTTAGTTTTGAAGTGGCCATAACGTTGGCAATTGTAGCAGCGAACAGGGTTGGGGATGTATATCTCGACCCTGACCTGCAAATAGCCAATCTTCAGTGTTTTTGGAGTGTTGGGGGTGTTGAAAGTTAGGATAAAAATGCCAGTTGGCTTCCTGACACCTTCCCTTAACACTGAAATACGATGGACGTGGCTCACATGTTGAGATGTCAGGTTATCAAGAATCTCCTCATCTGAGCAGTTCTTGATATCCTGGCATCTAATGACCCCTTTGGAGCTATTCAGTGACCTGTGAGGGGTCACCCGAACCGGAACACCAACAAGTACTTTGGATTTCATTAAGTTGTCTGCTTGGGTGTTGCGGCTCACCTCGACGAGATCTCCTGAGCGGAGTCTCTTGATCGATTTTGGGGTGCCGACAACACCTTCAATACCTTTATTAAGGGCAAAGGGGGACAAGTTTGAAAGAGTCTTGTCATCATCATTACTGAAGATGACAAGGAACCTAGGCCAGTTAGGAGTGGCTTCTGAGTCGGAGCTGGACCCAGAGTCACTCCTGAAACGTTTAATTGCTAGTTTTGATGAGTTTGAGGAATCCATAATAAAAAGGTTAAAAATTCATCACCGGTGCTCCCCACCCACCATGGAGCCCAACAAGGGGACATCAAAGGTAAGTGGAAAATTCATCACAAACCGATGCCAGGGATACACTAGTGATATACTCAAGGCCACTAAATGAATCAATAACCCCGATTGACCTGATTAAGCAGCCGCCTTCTGAGAAAACCACCTTTCTGAAACACACAAGTAAAGTCCACTTGGTGACGGTACATGACAAGTTGGTGCTATGTTAATAAGCAAAGGTTTAAAAGAAGTCAGGTGGAGATCTCAGGGCATGACGCCACCAGCCGATTGGTTGAACCAGGCCAATTCAACCTCCCGACTAGGTGAATTTTTGGCCAAAGTGGTGTGTTGCTAGGACTAAACCGCAGTTATAGCCTTCACTCAACCACCAGGACCCTCTCCTCCACCGACACGGGTCGCGACTCACGGCAAACAAGTCGTCCCTGTTAGTCGCCTCTTACGACATGCTGAGAAAGCAGCGGGCCTATTCTACATCCCCGTACCCGCAGGGGGGTTCATTTTTCATGATTTCAATCTTTAAATTAACAATCTTCACAGTAACAAACTGAAGTATAAATATTAACAATTTTTAAACCAGCAGGACTTAGCTAAATACATCAAGATAATAAGATAAAAATGAAAAAAAAAAAAAAAACTAAATGAACATGCTCCCTCCCTGCTCTATCTGCTGTTTTTCATTAATCATAATCATGGATCATACTTTGGAATGTCTCCCATGCAATTTTACGTCTTTTAGATTTAGTAATTCCCTTGGTTTTGGATCGTACCTGGGGGGGGGGGGGGTAATAACTTGGATGTGTCCCCATGTAATCCCGTTTCCCGTATCTGATGCATAGGCCTCTGGAAAATTTTGCCAGCCAATACGATTAAAGTCTTTACGGTGTGTAATACATCTAGAATTAAATCTGTCAGATTAGACCCATTTACTGCGTCTCCTTTGTAGAGCAACTCTCCTTTACCGTTCCAGTCAATATATGTTTGTGCGCAATCGAAAATCATCGGGAGTATGAGGTTTCAAATCTATGAACATGTATCCGTACGGTTCCTTTGTGGCATCCGAAAAGGCCTCCTGAATAAACTTCACCTGTCCGGAATACACTTGTTTTCCTAAATTGGAAACTTGGGAATTATCGCGTGGTTTTCTAAATAAAACGATGTAGTGTGCACTGAGTGTGCTATTGCGTGTTTCTTTAGCCCCATAAGAAAGTTCTGTAAGATAACAGAGATATTTCTATGGTGTGATCCTTTAGAAAATAAATCGGTGTTCCGCTTGTCACTTCCATGTGACGTCATAATATCGTCTTAAATGATCAAAGTTTTGTAAGCTGGGTCCAGATATTCTTCCAGATTCGTCGGGAGGCCTTCAACAAAGCGGATTTGAGGGAGGGCAGCAGACTTCTCCACAAAAGCTGGCTGATATTCCCCATAGCAAAAAAAAAAAAAAAAAAAAAATAATAATAATCCTCACAGGCGCTCCTTCAATGACATCTTGAGTTAATATTTTTTGACGAATTGAGTTTTTCCACAACCTGTCGGTCCTACAATCACGCAAGTAAAGGGGTGTATCAACTTCGGGTTCATTTGAGAATATGAGCCTGTTTTACGAGACGAATAGCATTTTAAGGCAAATTACAGTACATTAAGAGCGAAGAAGGAGGGGTAGCATCTTGAGGATAACTGCAACTTTGGAATCCAACTGTAAAAGTGATATTATTGAAAGGTGTCAGCGCTATTTAAAAGTTGGCTGTTCATTTCCCTGGCAATTTGTAAAACCATGTACTCGCCGTCATTAATTTTCAAGTCTAAGCTATATCTCTTAGTGATGAATTCATTGACCAAACTGTCATTTAAAGTTGGATCATCCGTAAATTTGGGAACAATCGTATCCATAGATATGTTCCTACATGTACGTAGCGAAAAGAACAAGTAATATTAACCACACACGGTTGATATTAAGCCTTGCAATCGCCTTTTATTCTTGCTCACTAAATTCTTTGTGTTTTGTCAAAAACGGTGTAAAGTAAGGGGAATACGCTTACGGTGATCGACCAAAAGAATCGAAAAAACCTGTTCCTTTTATTGTCAAAGTACATAGCCACCCAGTGGGAGCCTGGTTTATCAGCTTCATCCGTGTTGGCTATAAAGGCTTGTGTAAACTAAAACCGTTTTGAGGAAGGTGATTTGATGGAAACACTCCTCTGAATTGGTTTCGGGCAACTGAATCCAGCTTGATGATTTGCAAGAGCTGCCTTGTATCCGTCTTTGTTTTGGCTTTGGAAGTCAATAAACACGTTGCGTGTCTTGTCCATTTCCAAGATGGCGTCATATTCTGCATGAACAATGACATTTACTGTCCTCACTAAGGCGTGGTCGAATTGCATTTCCAAGTGCACGTTGCCGTTTTTGCGTAGATTGAAATACCCTCCGTTAGTAAGTCAGGAGTCATGTCAAATGCATACAAGGTGTACCCATGCGCCTAATCCTAACGGTCGATATGACTTCCTTTATCACTGAACATGGTATTTAAACCAGAAAAGGTATGCCATGATGTATTGGGCATCCCCAAAATTTGGACGCATTGGTTTCCATGGTAACTGTTCTCCGTCAACATATAGTGCTGTAAAATTTTAATCATGGTGATGAAAGTTAAAAGGGTTCTCTCTAAATCCCTTGGAGTGAAAAACCACTCGATTTTCACTCTTAACTAGACGGGGATTAGGGATGGCTCCATCGAGAGTGAAAACCACTCGAAATTTAGAGTGAAAATTTTCACTCTGTTGGAAGAATGAATATTCACTCTTTTTTCGTCTGTACTTTCACTCCTTTTGAAGAGTGATATTGCCTTTATTCACTCGTAAGCAGAGCTAAATCCAGTGCTTTCACTCCTGTTACTGCACGTCACGTACATGACTAGCACAATATAGAAAATCAATGAGAAACAGGAAAATCTTTGTGGTTTTTAAGTTTATTTAGTACTCACAGATTAACATTTTTAGGCACTCATAATTTCAGTAACTCTCGATATTACTTAAAATGTATATCACAACTGATGCACTGCTGCTGTAGTGAGACTCAAAATGTAAATCCAATCTAATGGTTTTGCAACCCCCACCCCCTCTCTCACCTTTAACACTAAAAAATACAAGGTAATTTGTGTGTCTATGAAGGTGGCAGTCCAACTGCATCACCACAGAGAGCAGAGCACCTATCAGGAACACAGCTGAAACATACTGCAAGTTGCAGACGGTGTTTAAAAGCAATGCAAACTATTGATTTGCTTAAATTTTTAAAACACTTGCTATGGTGATATCCAGGGTGATGCTCAAGGTGGTTAAAAGCCAATCTATCACATTATATAAACCCTGATTTGCAAAAATGAAGAACAGAATTTAGCTGGCTGAAAAGCACCAGCGGATTAAGGGTGGGGCAACAGGAACACGTGCCCGGGCCCCCACATTTTGGGAACAATATATACCTTGGGTGTTCCGGTACTGTGTCAAGCATTCCTAAACAGTACGAGAGGGCCCCGCACACACACGTGCCCCCCCCCCCCCCACAGGCTTAGTCTGGCCCTGCTGAAAAGAAAACATAATTATCCATCATAATAATCAGGCTGCAGATAAGCAGGGTAACTAATAATCCTAATCTTAATAACTTTAAAGGTTGTGTGACATCCCACCAAAAAAAGCCGTTTCACCTGCCAGTTGAAGAAGAGAGTCCTAAAATAAAAGATCATTGGAATTATTTCAATATCTTTTACCGTCTTCAAAGTTTCATGGTTTCTGAAGAAACTCATTGCCTATGCAAAATTATGACGTGGGGTGTTGTACAGTGTGTTAACGTTTCTTTTGTTTACTCTTAATTACTGATCAGATACTGTAGTTTACAGTTTGTTGAGTGATATCAATGTTTCTGATCTGAGTGAAAGAACTTTAACTTTCATAATAAACCCCTCAGGGGATAACAATGCTACCAGTGTCCTTAAAATTAAGGTTGAAAAAACAAAGGCTACCATGAGCCGTATATAATATGTCCATCTCATGAGGTCATATATTTGCATATTTAGCCATGTTTATTCACGAATACATGTGTGAAATAGAAATTACCCTGTATAATGGTCAATATTTGACGGATTTTAATGCGAGTTGCCGCTATTTTCTGGATATTTAATGCTTTTTACATCAAATATCCAACTATGCTCTTTTCATGTCACACAACCTTTAAGTCATAACACACACACACACACACACACACACACACACGCACACATGTTACCGGAAATACTGTGTAACAACAGTGCTACAGACATGAATGGCTGGATTTCGAAAGAGATACGTGACAGCAGAGGCTTGACATTTGGTAAATAAAACAGCCATAAAAGATAAAAATGTATACCCTATATCATATACAAGTGTGAGTATGTATTTTTCATGAGTACAAGCACAAAATTTTGTATCAGCCCCTTCACATTACCTTTCCAAATATTGAGTACAAGTATGGGTACAAATTCAATCTCATGGGTAGGAGTGCAGGCAATTTTGCAAACCGTGAGTATGAGTACTCCTTCACTTTCCTCCTTCCGCGTGTCTGGCCTAGTGGTTAGAGCATCCGCCTCTCACGCAGGAGTCCTGGGTTCGATTCCCAGGTCGCGTCATACCAAAGACTTTAACCAGAAAGCCAAAAGGCTTAGTGATTCCTTGCCATATGGATATATTGTAACAAACATGAATCACCCACACAACAAGCATGTGATCCCTCATAGTTATCCTACTTAAGATATCATGTTAACAAGGTCAAAAGCTTTCGAAATCTTGTGACCCAAAATGACCTACATGCTAAATATAAACAATCCACTGGCTAAGAATGAGATCCCTCATAGTTACCCTCCTTTAAATATGTTTACTAGGTTTTGACCTTTTGTGACCTCAAATGACCTTTGACCTGCACGAAAAATAATACTGATCATCTTCTCAATATAGTCAATACACAAGATAAGTATGTGATCCCTCACAGTTACCCTTCTTGAGATATCATGTTTACAAAGTTTTGACCTTTTACCTCTGGTGACCCCAAATGACCTTTGACCTCCACCAAAAACAATAGGGATCATCTACTCAATATGGGCAATCCACATATTAAGTATGAGATCACTCACAGTTACCCTTCTTGAAATATTGTGTTTACAAGGTTTTGACCTCTGGTAACCCCAAATGACCTTTGAACTCCACCAAAAACTGTAAGGATCATCTACTCATTATGGGCAATCCTCATGTTAAGTATGAGATCTCTCACTGTTACCCTCATTGAGATATAGTGTTTATAAAGGTTTGACCTTTTTAACTCTGGTGACCCCAAATGACCTTTGACCTCCACCAAAAACAATAGGGATCATCTGCTCAATATGGGCAATCCACATGCTAAGTATGAGATCACTCACAGTTACCCTTCTTGAAATATCGTGTTTACAAGGTTTTGACCATTTCACCTCTGGTGACCCCAAACGACCTTTGACCTCCACCAAAAACTGTAAGGATCATCTACTCATCAAAGGCAGTCCTCATGTTAAGTATGAGATCTCTCACTGTTACCCTTATTGAGATATAGTGTTTATAAGGTTTTGACCTTTTTACCTCTGGTGACCCCAAATGACCTTTGACCTCCACCAAAAACAATAGGGATCATCTACTCAGTATGGGCAATCCACATGCTAAGTATGAGATCACTCACAGTTACCCTTCTTGAAATATCGTGTTTACAAGGTTTTGACCTCTGGTGACCCCAAATGACCTTTGACCTCCACCAAAAACTGAAAGGATCATCTACTCATTACAGGCAATCCTCATCTTAAGTATGAGATCCCTCACTGTTACCCTCATTGAGATATAGTGTTTATAAGGTTTTGACCTTTTTACCTCTGGTGACCCCAAATGACCTTTGACCTCCACCAAAAACAATAGGGATCATCTACTCAATATGGGCAATCCACATGGTAAGTATGAGATCCCTCACATTTATCTTTCTGGAGATATCGTGTTTACAAGCAATTTCCAGCATATTTACTATTTGACCCCTTGTGACCCCAAATGACCTTTCACCTCCACCAAAAAGAATAGGGATCATCCACTCATTATGGGCAACCTACCTGCCAAGTATGAGATCCCTCGGAGTTACCCTTCTTGAGATATCGTGTTTACAAGGTTTTGACCTTTTGTGACCCCAAATGACCTTTGACCTCCACCAAAAACGATAGGGATCATCTACTTAATATGGGCAATCTACGTGCTGAGTATGAGATCCCTCGGAGTTACCCTTCTTGAGATATCGTGTTTACAAGCAAAGCGTCACACACACACACACACGCACACACACACACACACACACGACATCACCATCGCATAGATTCCTTCGGCCTTTGGCAAGGAATCAAAAATGGAACCTACTGCCGTTGTGCGTGGTGCTCCGCATAAGCAATGGAGTAAGGGAAAGCAAGCCAGTAAGCCACAACTGGAAAAAAGGCTGTGGCCGGCTCGACTTGAACCATTGGTTGGAAACTGGGCCGTTAAACTCATCTATGTAACTAACTAACAAATCCTTCACTTTCAGAGCATCAGAAAATGATCATGTTTCACTATAACACAATATACTGAAGGTGGAATAACTGCATAGAATGTGACATCATAATATGAAACGATTAAAAGATAGGTGCTTTAGAAAAGTGTAACTTGAAAAGTGTAACTGTCTGGGAATTGGGATCACTTTTTACCAATATTTTACAAACTTCTTTGGCACCATTTATGAGACGTTGTGGGCATCAATCTTTTTAACATGCCACACCCTTTCACACTTTGTGTAATGAAAGTCGAGTTGTCAACAGTGTAAGCTTTTGCATAAAAATAAAAACACTTCTGTAATTAATATCACATACATTGATCATCAATCACATAAGAACTCATAAATATGCACGACATCAATACTAAAACAATATCACACATCAGCAGATCGTGGCCAATGAGTGAACAACAATAGGATAATTTAACACTAAGATATCATGTTTACAAAGAAACTTTTGTCTAATTTCACTTGCCCTCATCCACCATGTCATACAAGGGTTTCAGGTGTTCCAAAACATCCTGTATGACACATGCTGCACCAACAAAAGAAGCAATTTACAATGACAGTTCTTATAAAACCCAAAAATGATGCCAGAAAATTGGCATAAACTTGAGCAAATACAGATGAGATTCAAATATAATGGCAAGAATTTCTTACACCAAAGAAAACACTGAATGGACGGAATTGTTCATTGAATCAAGGCATGTTGGTTGGCAAACAAATGCTTAAACCTCTCTGTAGAAAATATTGAAGTTGTATAATGAAAGAATTTTATTGCAATATTTATACAATGAGATCCCTCTTAAAACAGTTCTGGTAACATAACTTTAGTTATATAGCCTAGAAGTGTGTAAAGTTTACTTGAATGTAGAAACTTCACTTCATTCCCCAACACATACTGTATTAAAGCCGCTGCAATCCCACCCCCTACGTCCACCCATCCTCCCCTGTTTCCCAAAGATTCCTGGGGTTGGAAGCAGCAATTGACAATCTGTGTCAATACATCAATTGTTCATGAGGAGTGGTTTAACTCTTCAGCAACAAAAGTGCAGTAAAATGATAAATCTTGTCTACATGTATGATAAATCTTATTCATATAAAACAGCATATTTATAATTTTGCTTCATTTGAATGAGAGCATTGGCATATTTTTTTCAGAAGCAGATTTTTTGGAGGGTAGGTCACAGTTGTTAGGGGATACTCACTGCTTTCCCTTCTTATATCTTTATAACGGCTCTGATGCCACCAATGCCAATAAAGAAGCAACACCATGGCCCTTGTAATACTGGAAAGATAAGGATGTAGATCTCAAGTAAACTTTAGTAAAATAGAAATGAGATTCAGATATAAAAGCAAAAGGAAAGCCCTGAATGGACGGCAATGTTATTTGAATTAAGGCATATTGGTTGGGAAGTGGCTTATTCAACCTCAACTAAAGGAGTAAAAGTTGTACAATACAAGAATAATACCTTTCTGAAACAATTCTAGCAGCATAACATGGCAACATGTCCCTTACTCTAAAACAGTCAAGTTTTGGTAACTGGCAACCATACAAGGACATTTATGTACATACTCTGTAAAACATACTCTATTTACTCTAATAAATTACCTCTCTAATTAACGCCCCTCTTGTTTTTTTCACCACATTGCATCAGAGATATTGCAAATTCCTGTTGCGAGGCACTTGTCAAGAGAAAAGTTGTGAATCTTCAGGGAGAATCACTGTTACAGGTTGGGAAAACGGAGACATAACAAGACTGCTTGCGGATTATAGCGTCCATTGTGAGCTGATATTATCTGGCTCAGAATCTTTAATACAGCATCTGTGTTAGCTTTTGTGTTATAATACTTACTTTGCCAGTACACTTGTTTCTAATAAACGCCCCCCTTAACGAAAATTTCACACCCTGGGCATTTATTAGAGTAAATATGGCATGCTGCTAAATCTGCAGCGATATAAAAAACATTTAAAAATTGTTTTGTAATATTGAAAAGAATCTGGTCAGAAAATTGAAATAAACCTAAGTAAAATAATGATGAATACAAAAACCTTGGTAAGAACCTTTTGCTAAAAAAGACACCCATGAATGGCTGGAATTTAAATCTACCCCCCCCCCCCGAAAAAAAGAACGTTAATGGACGGAAAGTTATTTGAATCCAGGTGGTTTACTCCATTGCCAAACTATTTAGTGCAGAGGCAAGCGTCCTCACTTGAGGTTTAGCATTTTTTTTGGCATCACACAATAAACATCGCAGGCAAGGAACTCCCAAAATTGGGACATTGCCACAGGGAATTCAACATTAAAACAATAGTATGCCTTAAACAAGGCATCAGTGGCAGTGACTGTTGCCTGTCCCGCAGGAAGAGATAGTTTGTCCAGTACCATAAAAAAACTGGTTGGGTTTTGTCTCAGGCCCCATTCCCAGAAGAAATGGTTGCTGATACTTGGTGTCCTTCTTCTTTGCAGCTTCTGCAATGTCAGTGCCAATCTAAACATAAAAGAAATCGGTGAAGAGTTGTAAAATGTTACTGCATAAAGGAATACAATTTACATCACTAAATACCTCCTTCACCACTGGTCAGACTTGTGTTCCATCAAGTACATTTTTCTGACCCCCCCCCCACCCCTCCCCATTTGTAGAGGGAATATTATAACCATACATGGGTCACAGGGTACTCTTATTTTAAACATGTACTATCAGGGCAGGAGAATACCCCAACCAAGTACAAACATATCAAATCATCAAGGCTTTAAATGAAGGGGGTCCAGGAATCATTTGGACTGCCTGAACCCCTATAAACTCAATGGAATCCTTGCTTGCTACATTTCTTTACAACATTTCCATGCATTAATACTGATATAACCTCAGTTTGAACTCTATTAGCTGACCATAATGGTGACAGCCATGAAAATATCTGTGCAACTATCTGTGATATGATTGAAGTTCAGAGTGAGCTTCACTGACATTTTTCTACAGAAGACCCACATTCCAGAGGATAGCTTAACACTTTATTGGAACTTCATGGTTAGTTAGACAAGAGGGTGATACCATCAACTACTTCCAGATTATGGGCAAAACTCCAAGGGTGAAAATTTTCAAAAGAATATGAACAGGGCAAGACCACTATGGAAAATTTGAATTAGAAATAATATCACACAACCATGGCCATCCAAAACAGGCAAGAAGAAATACTTACAGGTACAGATTGTATAAAAAACTTTATGGCTTCTGCCCGACTGGCTGCCACAGACTGTGACTTCTTGGAGGAGCATCTGTACAGTATATGTCCCAGCAGAATTGCAGCACACAGGTTTCCTTTGAAAAGAAATTATCAGTTGATATGTGTAATAAGTTATCTGACATACCTCCTTAAAGAAGGACGTGTACAGTATTTTTATATATGCCAAGATTTAAAGGTGCTCCTTCATGTGTAACCTCCAAAAGAAGAACATTTTGAGCACTTTCAAGCTGATCTCAAATGATTTTTACTTTTGCCACATTTTAATAGAAAGCCTAACACTATCTCAGTTCCAGACAGATCATGATTTTGACTTTTCCTGATGGATATCATACATCATCAAATCAACTAATGTGAATGAGACTTCACATTAGAAGTCTGAAGAGCAACAAATTAAGAAAAAAAAGAGAAAAAAAAATACGATCCTATGTTGTTAATGAAGATTCAGACAATGAAATAAAATTCCTAATTTATCTGATGAGTATTTCTCTTAGGAGGACCACAACTTTTGCTGCTCATAATTTCTGGAAATTTACATCTCTACATGTACAGTAAATGACTTGGAAAGTAACTTGTGAAAAGATAAAAGAAGTAAATATCTGTTCACACAGTTTTGGTCTTTTGATATCACTTCTTTTATAAAAGGCAGCACTAGTTCTGTTTGCTAAATGTCATTCACAATTTGTTTCTGCATCAAAGAAATTTCCGAAGTACACAGGACGTTTGTGTCTCTCTTTGCATGGACCCTAATATTAAAGAAAGCCAGGTAGTTATTTTCCCTTTGATAAATACAGTACTTTTTATGTAAATGGAGCTAACAAGAAAACACATTTCCTTCCACATTTCATCTGTTTTTTTTATATTTAAATCATTGGACATTGACTGCAAATACATAATTTTTTTTTTAAGATGACCTTAACATCCACTCAATATTTGTTCACTATTAAACATTATACTTACGGTCTCCACCTTCAAAATTGCTTATAATGGCAGCAATCGCCGGGTATTCCTCTTTAGCAATTTCCAGTATCCTAGGGGCATAGTAACACTCCCATTTCGACAGAAATCCAGAATGATTGTCAGGATACATCATCTGGAATTCGACATCGATCTAAATAAAAAGATTATATATATATACATATTCATGAGGTGTTATGATTGTTTTCCCTTACCATTCAGGAGACTTTTATGCAGGAAGTTTTAGTGTTGAACCCATACAGAGTACAGAATCCTAGATAATTATGTAACTTATTATTGGCAAATAAAATTTAAGAGATGACCCAACCACATAATCCTCACATGTATCTCACCAATTGCATTACCCGTCCATACAGGTCATTGTTTTGCTATACTGCAGTACAAATTGACCAATGCAAACTAAACGACCAGTTGGTTTGTTTGCCCAGGAAGATAAACAATAATCTTATAAAGACGTGTTGAACAAAGGCTACAGGCATCGATTTCAATTTGTTCTAGTGGTAGTACTTACAAGCTGAGGCATATCCTGCAGTCTTGGATATTCTTGAAGGAAAGTGGTGATGTCAACTGAGGTCCTCAAAGACCACTGGCGGCGGTGCCTATGTGTTTCCTTAAACAAGGCCACTATACGTTTTGTGTTTTCCTTTGAAGAGGGGGGGGGGGTATATTTCATTTCATGTATCTGAGAACAAAATGATACAGAAATATCATGAGCCATTCTTGTGAATAGTCAAACATAAACGATGAAATAGACCAGACGGCAAAGGAATGTAGCAGTTTTGAGGACATGTACAAATATTATCACTTATCTAATTTCAAACTGGATGGCAAGGCAAACTTAATACCACAACTTGTAAGGCATCCCTCTACATGTTCACACTCAAATAAAAATATATCATCACTGCATTGTTTCCACTGCCACCACTAATAAAAGAATAGGAATATCAATATAAAAAAAGTACCATTTAATCTTAAATGATAGAAAATACAAAAATTATACAAAGTTTTCTTATGGATTAGGAATAACTATGAATCTGGTTGTGAAACACAAAATGTGTACAAACTTTTTCAATCACTCCTGCACTATTTTCTTCAACTTCTTCAGATGGACCTGGTTCTAAGACTGAATGCTTTCGTTTTTTGGAACTCAATGGAGACCCAGCCCTCACAGTTTTGAGTCGGTATTCGATAAACCCATTTCCTTGGTGGTAAAATATCTCCTAAAATGGAAAGAATGCAACATAACAGTCAAGTTTTGGTAACTGGCAACCATACAAGGACATTTATGTACATACTCTATTTACTCTAATAAATTACCTCTCTAATTAACGCCCCTCTTGTTTTTTTCACCACATTGCATCAGAGATATTGCAAATTCCTGTTGTGAGGCACTTGTCAAGAGAAAAGTTGTGAATCTTCAGGGAGAATCACTGTTACAGGTTGGGAAAACGGAGACATAACAAGACTGCTTGCGGATTATAGCGTCCACTGTGAACTGATATTATCTGGCTCAGAATCTTTAATACAGCATCTGTGTTAGCTTTTGTGTTATAATACTTACTTTGCCAGTACACTTGTTTCTAATAAACGCCCCCCTTAACGAAAATTTCACACCCTGGGCATTTATTAGAGTAAATATGGCATGCTGCTAAATCTGCAGCGATATAAAAAACATTTAAAAATTGTTTTGTAATATTGAAAACAATCTGGTCAGAAAATTGAAATAAACCTAAGTAAAATAAAGATGAATACAAAAACCTTGGTAAGAACTTTTTGCTAAAAAAGACACCCATGAATGGCTGGAATTTAAATCTAAACCCCCCCCCCCACCAGAAAAAAAGAACGTTAATGGACGGAGAGTTATTTGAATCCAGGTGGTTTACTCCATTGCCAAACTATTTAGTGCAGAGGCAAGCGTCCTCACTTGAGGTTTAGCATTTTTTTTTTGGCATCACACAATAAACCTCACAGGCAAGGAACTCCCAAAATTGGGACATTGCCACAGGGAATTCAACATTAAAACAATAGTATGCCTTAAACAAGGCATCAATGGCAGTGACTGTTGCCTGTCCCGCAGGAACAGATAGTTTGTCCAGTACCATAAAAAACTGGTTGGGTTTTGTCTCAGGCCCCATTCCCAGAAGAAATGGTTGCTGATACTTGGTGTCCTTCTTCTTTGCAGCTTCTGCAACGTCAGTGCCAATCTAAACATAAAAGGAATCGGTGAAGAGTTGTAAAATGTTACTGCATAAAGGAATACAATTTACATCACTAAATACCTCCTTCACCACTGGTCAGACTTGTGTTCCATCAAGTACATTTTTCTGACCCCCCCCCCCACCCCTCCCCATTTGTAGAGGGAATATTATAACCATACATGGGTCACAGGGTACTCTTATTTTAAACATGTACTATCAGGGCAGGAGAATACCCCAACCAAGTACAAACATATCAAATCATCAAGCTTTAAATGAAGGGGGTCCAGGAATCATTTGGACTGCCTGAACCCCTATAAACTCAATGGAATCCTTGCTTGCTACATTTCTTTAGCACATTTCCATGCATTAATACTGATATAACCTCAGTTTGAACTCTATTAGCTGACCATAATGGTGACAGCCATGAAAATATCTGTGCAACTATCTGTGATATGATTGAAGTTCAGAGTGAGCTTCACTGACATTTTTTTCTACAGAAGACCCACATTCCAGTGGATAGCTTAACACTTTATTGCTCAACACTTTATTGGAACTTCATGGTTAGTTAGACAAGAGGGTGATACCATCAACTACTTCCAGATTATGGGCAAAACTCCAAGGGTGAAAATTTTCAAAAGAATATGAACAGAGCAAGACCACTATGGAAGATTTGAATTAGAAATAATATCACACAACCATGGCCATCCAAAACAGGCAAGAAGAAATACTTACAGGTACAGATTGTATAAAAAACTTTATGGCTTCTGCCCGACTGGCTGCCACAGACTGTGACTTCTTGGAGGAGCATCTGTACAGTATATGTCCCAGCAGAACTGCAGCACACAGGTTTCCTTTGAAAAGAAATTATCAGTTGATATGTAATAAGTTATCTGACATACCTCCTTAAAGAAGGACTTGTACAGTATTTTTATATATGCCAAGATTTAAAGGTGCTCCTTCATGTGTATCCTCCAAAAGAAGAACATTTTGAGCACTTTCAAGCTGATCTCAAATGATTTTTACTTTTGCCACATTTTAATAGAAAGCCTAACACTATCTCAGTTCCAGACAGATCATGATTTTGACTTTTCCTGATGGATATCATACATCATCACATCAACTAATGTGAATGAGACTATCTGAAGAGCAACAAATTAAGAAAGAAAAGAGAAAAAAAATACGATCCTATGTTGTTAATGAAGATTCAGACAATGAAATAAAATTCCTAATTTATCTGATGAGTATTTCTCTTAGAAGGACCACAATTTTTGCTGCTCATAATTTCTGGAAATTTACATCTCTACATGTACAGTAAATGACTTGGAAAGTAACTTGTGAAAAGATAAAAGAAGCAAATATCTGTTCACACAGTTTTGGCCTTTTGATACCACTTCTTTTATAAAAGGCAGCACTAGTTCTGTTTGCTTAATGTCATTCACAATTTGTTCCTGCATCAAAGAAATTTCCGAAGTACACAGGTTTGTGTCTCTGTTTGCATGGACCCTAATATTAAAGAAAGCCAGGTAGTTATTTTCCCTTTGATAAATACAGTACTTTTTATGTAAATGGAGCTAACAAGAATACACATTTCCTTCCACATTTCATCTATTTTTTTATATTTAAATCATTGGACATTGACTGCAAATACATAATTTTTTTTTTAAGATGACCTTAACATCCACTCAATATTTGTTCACTATTAAACATTATACTTACGGTCTCCACCTTCAAAATTGCTTATAATGGCAGCAATCGCTGGGTATTCCTCTTTAGCAATTTCCAGTATCCTAGGGGCATAGTAACACTCCCATTTCGACAGAAATCCAGAATGATTGTCAGGATACATCATCTGGAACTCGACATCGATCTAAATAAAAAGATTATACATATACGTATTCATGAGGTGTTATGATTGTTTTCCCTTACCATTCAGGAGACTTTTATGCAGGAAGTTTTAGTGTTGAACCCATACAGAGTACAGAATCCTAGATAATTATATAACTTATTATTGGCAAATAAAATTTAAGAGATGACCCAACCACATAATCCTCACATGTATCTTACCAATTGCATTACCTGTCCATACAGGTCATTGTTTTGCTATATTGCAGTACAAATTGACTAATGCAAACTAAACGACCAGTTGGTTTGTTTGCCCAGGAAGATAAACAATAATCTTATAAAGACATGTTGAACAAAGGCTACAGGCATCGATTTCAACTTGTTCTAGTGGTAGTACTTACAAGCTGAGGCATATCCTGCAGTCTTGGATATTCTTGAAGGAAAGTGGTGATGTCAACTGAGGTCCTCAAAGACCACTGGCGGCGGTGCCTATGTGTTTCCTTAAACAAGGCCACTATACGTTTTGTGTTTTCCTTTGAAGGGGGGGTATATTTCATTTCATGTATCTGAGAACAAAATGATACAGAAATACCATGAGCCATTCTTGTGAATAGTCAAACATAAACGATGAAATAGACCAGACGGCAAACGAATGTAGCAGTTTTGAGGACATGTACAAATATTATCACTTATCTAATTTCAAACCGGATGGCAAGGCAAACTTAATACCACAACTTGTAAGGCATCCCTCTACATGTTCACACTCAAATAAAAATATATCATCCCTGCATTGCTTCCACTGCCACCCCTAATAAAAGAATAGGACTATCAATATAAAAAAGTACCATTTAATCTTAAATGATAGAAAATACAAAAATTATACAAAGTTTTCTTATGGATTAGGAATAACTATGAATCTGGTTGTAAAACACAAAATGTGTACAAACTTTTTCAATCACTGCTGCACTATTTTCTTCAACTTCTTCAGATGGACCTGGTTCAAAGACTGAATGCTTGCGTTTTTTGGAACTCAATGGAGACCCAGCCCTCACAGTTTTGAGTCGGTATTCGATAAACCCATTTCCTTGGTGGTAAAATATTTCCTAAAATGGAAAGAATGCAACATAACAGTAATAACACAATGGTGTATTTAAATACATAAACTGTACATGTCTAATACAAGAAAGCACCAGATAAACATCCATCGCACTTATCAAGCAGGCTGATATCTTATAAACGTAATGATTAATCAGGTTGCTGCACTTTAATTTAGGCATAACATACCAGACAAGGGGCTTACATTGAACAATGCTTTGATGTGTAGGATGGTACCGCTAACATTAAGATGACAGGAATTTTTAAACTCCAAACAACTGTTTAATAGAACTAAATCAATACAACTGCCCCTTCCTTATCCAAAGAGACCATATGCAAATGAGCTTAAGAGATAGAAGCCTAATTCTTTGATAGCCTCTGACAAGTTTCCTCAAGTTTCCTGAATCAACCAGTTACAAAAAGTATGTTCACAATTTCACATAAAATCCAGTAAATGTGGTCTCATTTTTGACACCAAGTGACACCTGAGAGAAAATTTATTTAGTTTTCAGGCGACTGGCAATGCCATGATAATGGGAAAAAATCGTCAAAGGTTCTACTCATGGTGTAGCAGACGACAAATCTCTTTGTATTAATTTTCTAATACAGCTTAGTTGCTATTGAAATCTAAAGAGCAAGATAATTGCAGGTGACCTTGAATATGCAAACCTCACTTCAAAGGAAGTTTTGGCGAGCTATCTCCATTCAGATAACAGCTCCCTGGTCTTACCATCTGCCCTTACTTGTAACAAAAGCACCTGGTTTATTTTAATGGTAAGCTACACAATGGACAATAAACTTACATGGCCTTCCATTCCAGGAGTTGTGTCTTTTAATGTGGGAAAAGTCTGAACAATATCCCTCGCTAGTTTTTGCTTCTGAGCAGAAGTGGGATATCTGAAATTAAAAGTTAACTACAACTTGTGAATTGTGTCTGTTATCTCTGTAAAAATTCCAGTAATATAAAACATTGCTGTCAGACAATACGGTGAACTTTAGAGGAAGATATGAGCTGTATACTGTATGTCCTTTTGCCTGCCAAACAACATTGCTTCAAGAATGCAATGGTAGAATAAGATGAACATTCACTGTTTTTTAAGAATGCTGAAAAAAGGGTATCTGAATGATTTCAACCACACGACATTTGAAGAACAAAATATCATCTCTCGACTCCCAACTTTGAGCAACGAGTGCTATTACTTCAATGGTTGTAAAACAGGTGTGCAACCTTTTTGAACACCGGGCCAAAGGAACAGAGAGGTGTATATTAGGGGGCGTCTCAGGTTGCTCACCTGAGTTTTAAAATATTAGTGAATATGATGGAATTAAAATTTATATGAGTGTGAAAAAGCATTCTATATAAATATCACAAAATGAGCACAACTCCTTTCTTATAGAATCTACAATCCTTAATACATACCCCTTATTTACATTCGTAACCCTTACTTATTCACAGAAAGACCTGATGACTGATGGCAAAGTAGATGGGAGCCGCTTCTCTCCAGATGTGGCCTTACTGTATCATTCCTTTACTTGCTGGTCTGGCAGACCAGGAGGTGATTGCTTTCATATACTGTGTGAGTTAGTCAGTCAGATGGAGTTTTACGGCCCAGTTTACAACCCATTGGTTCAAGTCGAGCCGGCCATGGCCCTTTTTCCAGTTGTGGCTCACTGGCTTGTTTTCCCTACTCCATTGCTTATTCTGAGCACCAAGCACAATGGCAGTAGGTTCCATTTTTAAAGTCTTTGGTGTTACCCAGCCGGGAGTCAAACTCCCGACCTCCGACTGCAAGATGTATGCTCTAACCACTAGGACATGCAGTCGGTCTATACTGTGTGAGGGTCTGGCCACTTGGCAAGTAAGGAACGATAGAGTACCTGAGGAGAGGGCTCTTTCTAGACCCTCCCAATGGTGTACATGGTTAACACCATTAACATCACCTATGCCCTTTGTACCTTAACTTTCAATTACCAAAACACTATTCCACCATTGGTCCAATTTGTAGAACACAAAGAAAATCAATGACTTTTGCAAAAATAACAATGCATGAAGAAAGCAAAAAAGGTAAAACATCCTGAAGTCACTTACAATCCCCACTTGCTGATGAGGTTAGCAGTCTGTATTCTAACAAACAGTCTCCTTTGTAGTGTTGTCAGATGTTTACCATCCTCCAACCTGCAGAGTATGTCCTTTCCTTGAGGATGCTCTTGCACACATTCCTTGCAGGATTTCTGAAATGACGGATTCACAGCATATTACTTCTTATTCAATACAAAAGATGCCTGATCTGAGTAATAAATATTGACCTTTGAACAAGACCACATTTGTGGTACCTGATCAGCAATGCAGGGTTATGGACCAAATGCACATGCTGCACTGTGTAGAACACTTATTATACAGTATACATCATACCAGGGTGCCCAACCTTTTTGACCCAAAATCTACATTTCGAGTTACCAACCTCCTATCTACCAGTCCCAGTGTTTTTACTAGGGAAAAAAGTTTGTGTCCCAACTTGGAGAGTTTGCGTCCCTTTGGATTCACTGTATGATCTTTAATTATTTGAATTAAAAATTAAATCGAATCGCAAAATGCAAGTTCAGGAATCTGACTTACGTATTGAAAATGCATTACGGTTACGTAGACACAGTTTGGAACAAACTGATAAGAAATGTTTTGTTCATAGCAATGTCAAACTAGTTATAAACAACTATCTTTACGTGAAAATCGGGAGTAAATAAGTCAGACCACACTAGCTTAGCTCTGTAGACTGTAGCTCCTTCCTTTGCTGTGCACTGCATTAATGCAATGTCAGCCTATACAAACTGTAACATACTGTATAATGGGCTCTGGGGTATCCGTTATAATTAATACAATTGTCTACATAACTCTTTTTTCCCGCTGATCATTACCTTGTGCAAAAATACCGCAATGGTGTGTTTTAATCTCCCACTGTGTCTTTTTTTGAACTCTTCTGCAATATATCTATAATAAACATGGAATGTTGGTCTGTGTCTGTGACAGGAAAATTTTACAATCCCCAATACTAGTCATCTTGCTCTCTGCAGCGTGGCTCACAGTGCATGGACAGCCGTGATGTACAGTAGAATGGCAATTTTACGTACGCCAGTTGAATACTGGAAACGCCCATTGCACAGTTCCATTGCATATCCTAACGTATGTTGTGTATGTGCTCTATGGCCTATGCTGCACACATACAGTATTTCTTGTTGCTAACTTTTGTGCACATGAATGACAATTCTGTATACATACATTCTGAACATAAGTCCGTAAGGGAGCGCCTCTGATCACATAATGCAAATTAGTGGATCTGTCTTTGTAATCTCTTTTTTTTAAATTTAGCCCATTTTGAACTTTGAGAAAACTACCCCATTTGAATGAAGGATGGTTTTAGCCTTAGGCAAGATAGGGTCATTTTTTGCACCCGCTTATTTTCCTTCTGAGGTTATATCTTGCCGTAAAAGGTCCCGTGATTGTTTATTCCTCTTTATTTTGCAAGTTTATCTAGCCTTGTTAATGCATGCCTGTGTTCTATTGATGAATCATGTGGCTGCATGGCAATTAAGATGGTGTGGGCGACCATGTTTTTTGTTTACAATTTATTTGGCAGGGACATCTTTTGTACTGCTCATCTTTCTAGCAGATTATCTCGCTGTAATTGTTCGTTAATACAGTCATTACTGTGTGGTCACACTAGGGATTATACTGACAATGTCAGTTGTGTGTAGTTGTACTGAGGTGCAAGTTGACTTCTTGAAGCAGTGAAGCTGCTGCGATCGATCACGTATTATGGCATGCAACATGGAACAGTACGTAACGTTGTTTGTGGACAAATGAAAGCAGCAAGGTTTGAAAACGATATGCCGTAACATCGTGCTGTTTCAAAAATGAAAAGAAAAGTGTCTAACTAATTGTGCGTGACTGAAGTCACTGTAGGTTGTATATGCATGGGTAAGGTGGTACAGTTACTGTATGTGTCAGGTTAAGAAATTTCAGCCGCAAAAAAATTTGCATCCGGTGGATGCACTGCTGTAGCAGCACTGCAGAGAGAGTGCTTAGATGAAGTGAAGTACAGGTAGTGTCTTATGTAACAGTGAAAATTAAAACTAAACATCACTGGACCTCTCCCTTCCAGGGAAATTTGTGTACTTGGAGGTAAATTTGACTAACCACTGATAAAAAAACTGAGTTTTACAAACATTTTCTGTGGTAGAATAGGAATCAACCACATTTGTCGGACTATTATTCTCATAAACCGTCTCGACTCCAAATTTGGCAAAATAAACAAACATTTAATTCACCAGAGGGTGGGAAAGGGAAGCTGTAGATGAAACATTCTCACCCTATTCCAATATTGTCCTTATAAAGTGATGTAATCCTCCTCATTAGTTCACTGGTTGTTAAAGCCAGGGCACTGCTTCATGCAGTAAACAATGTACAGTAAAGGAAAATTTCAACAGAAAAAAAAAACAAGACCATTCTCAATTTTGAAGACTAGTTTGGTGTCCCCTTAAAAGTTTATGTAGTGAAACTTGACAGTTGGATCACACTTATTTGCAGTTCCTGTTTTCAAATATCTTGTGTAATTACACTTTTTAATATGGCATTTTAAATGCACTTTGTAAAATTTTGGTGACTGTTTTAAAATTTGAAACATCACGAAATATATTTTGGTGTCCCCCTTATCTTCTTTGAAACACGAGAAACATAGATACATTTTTGTACCACAAAATTGAGATAAAACCAAAAATTGAGAAAGGAATGAATTTTTAGCTTCAACTTATTCAAAATATCTGAGTAATTCGTTTGAATACTTTCAACAGACCTACAGTACTTATAGTTTTAATGTGATACAGGTAAACGTATTTTGGTGCCCCCATTTACAAGTGAAACAAACTGTTTTTCACAATGCGGCCATTTTGAGGATGCACAAAAATCCTGCACCCATGATTGTATCTTACTCCTCATCACTTTCAAAGAAAAAACAGTATACATATCAAATCTTGTATTAAAAAGCATAATTCATTGATTTAGGGCTAAAAATGTCATGTCACAACCTGGCCCCCAAATAAATGGAACCACCCATATAGAGTACTGTGTAAACCACCACTTGATATAGTTAATGGGATGAGTTACAGTAGTTATTTAGTTAGATGGAGTTTTACGGCCCAGTTTCCAACCTATTGGTTCAAGTCGAGCCAACCACGGACTTTTTTCCAGTTGTGGCTCACTGGCTTGTGGATCACTCAGTGACATTATTCTGGACATACTTGAGATGTTTTGACTTCTCTGCAACAAGTTGACATTCAACATTTGAAATATTTTTATAGCCATTTTCATTTGAATTTTGAATGTATTCATTGGCATTTACACTGCATACAGTATGAAGTAACAGGAGGTACTAATGTACAGAACTTGTATTTTTGCAATAATATAGTAACAGTGCTGCACAGTATTTTGGCTCTTGCTTGTGTGGATAAATTAACATACTTACAGCAAATGTACTTTTTGAGTATACTGACCTGATGTTCTTTTTCTTCCGCTTCTTGAGAACCTGTCAATTTTTTGACTGCAATTGTCAACTTGCGCCTCAGCCCAAATGACATAACCCCTATTTCTTTAAAGTCTTGCTCTGTCATGGTTTTCAGAACCTCAAACTCTACATCATTATCTAAAATATAAAAAGCAATAGATTGTGTACTGTACAATACCTTTGCAAATATTCATAATTGATAGTACCAGAACTGTAAGTATATTGTAACAGTTAACATTTTGCACATCATGAAGAGAGCTGTATTTTATGTTGCCATGAACAAACATTGTAATTTAGCTATTCTAAAATATTATATACAGTAGTTATGGGCAGTGTGTGTATTTGTAATTGGAAAGGAAACAATACTCAAAATGTTCCTTTAACAAGGTTCCTGCCCTTATTACAGTAGCAATAGACTTGCATGACTTTACCATGACCTATGTTGCATGACCAATTGTGAAAAATTCATGACCTTAGGTTGGGTCTTAGTTACAAAATGCAGATGCAATAATTAATAGTGTACATGCATTCTAAAAAAACTTAGTCTGCACAAAACTCCATGATTGTAATGTTTCACTGGCCTTCTGGCTGCAGGAAGCCTGCCTGCTTCAAAGAGTGTTAAGCAGATAAAATCCAGTGCACTGTATGTTCATTGATGATTGAACCCCATCATAACTGACAGGCAAAAATGTGCAAAACTTGTTGGCCCTTCAAAATGTTTTACAAGTTTGCAATCATTGTAGTTGAACACATTCACCCACCCCGATGTTTCTTAAAGGCCAACATAAATGATATCAATTATCAAGTGCACACAAAAGCAAATCCCTCCCACATATTTTTAAGTGCTATAACTACTTTCCATGAAATATTTACCAACCAAAATTAATCCAAAGCTACAGTATTTCACAAGTATTGAAATGCTACCTATTGTAGCTCTTTCACCCCTTACACAGTACATACAATACTTAAAGCAATTAATCCTTAATGATGTTATACCTCATTGATACATAGATAGGCAAAGTTGGCTCCAGAATGTATGAAGCTAAAGCAGCATGTGGATCCAGAGTTACAACTTGGTAAATCGGAGGTTCTAATGTACGTAATCTGTAGCAGTGATAGTGCATATTGAAACCAATGTTTCGCCAGTTTCTTACTACCATCTTAATATCTGAATGTGACTGTCCCATAACTAATACAGAAGATATCCTACTAAATTGTGGATCAAATTCATTGCTCATGCCTGTAACTACAAACAAATTTGGGGTATATTCAGTGCCAAACAGTGTCACTTCCTTTGCCACATACACCTCATCATCAAGATCTAGGTCCAATGATGCTGGGCAATTCCACGGTAACGCCGTGACGCTTTGGAAGCAAAATTCACATTTCAAATGTAAATAACAGGGAGACCTTTAATGCTGGAAACAAATTTTTATTACAATTCTACTACTACTATCACAAAGTTAATCTGGAAAATTATTTTTCTTCAAAAAGTGCACTAAGTATGAAAATATGAATATTAATGATTGTGGTAACGCCGTGACGCTGAAAAGGACATGCATTTTCTGGCCACTCGCAAACTGTTAAAACCCTGTGAAGTTAAAGCACTTTTTACAATTTCTTCACATTAAATACATTTTGTAGACTGTTATCTCCAAAAGTATGGTGAAATATAAAATAAAAAATTATGATTATGGAAGATATGATTAGATATAAAAAAAAAGTGTGGTAACGCCGTGACGGTAACGCCGTGACCAAAGCCTTACTATATGGGAAACACATGTTAAAAAAATTAAGTTAATAAGCTCATGGGAAATAGTGATGTTGATAGTCAGAATGTTTGTAATTCATCTAGATATGAGTAATTTAGATAGTTTAAGAAATAATTGCATACTTATTTAGTCTTTCTCTGTATTTATGCTGCTTCTCTGCATTAGACTGCTTGCCCATTTTGGATTGTAATGGTAGTGTATACTATACTGTACTGTATTGTATGTGTGATTGTGTGATTGATTGTCCTGCTGCTATGCTAATTGCAGATTTTCTTCCATCCAAGTTCTTTATGTAAAAGCTTCTCATGCTCAACAGTGTACAGGGACTGTACCACGGATTGGCTTTATGTTATATCAATAGGAAACACTGTTGCTAGTCACATCAGAGCTAACTGAAACAATCTCGATAACCATCATAGCTTCTGAGCATAATAGGCAGATTCCCATAACACAAGAAAGGGTCCAGTGTTGCATTTCCTGCTTGTACCATCATAGAAGGGGCCCAGAAAGTTGACAAAAATCATTACAGTATCATACAGTAGGATGCTGTTACTTAAGTACCAGGAACCACAGTGACTGTAACTGTTAGTCACCATACAGTAAATAAATGCCAGTCACGGCGTTACTGTCACGGCGTTACCAAAAAAGTAACGCCGTGACGTATTTCTAATTGGTTTAATTAATTAACAATGAGAGATATTATAACTTTTGTGCATGGAAGTTGTAGGCCTGGGTGGGTGTGATTTGCATTATAAAAAATATTCCACTCCAATTTGTGTATCTTACACAAAATTAAAAATTGTCATATTTAGGGTAACGCCGTGACATAAAGAGACAACTTTAATTAGTTGCTTGTTAGTGTGGAAGACATTGCTGAAATCATAATTTGATTTCATATGTGGTAAATATATGAAAATAACTCCATGACAGAGTATGAATTAAAACAAAAGTCTCATTGCAATTGTTGCCAGAAAGCTTTTTATTATGCCATATTTTGTGAAAATATTGACACTTTGATTTCTGCTAATTAATTATGCATGAAAAAGAGTGAATTTTGCTTTTTTCCGGAATAAATATTTTTATTGGAAAATTCAAACTTTTAGCTTCAATCTGATACCAAGTTTACTGATATTGGAGAATTTTTAGAATTTGGTGGTCATGTCCACTTTTGCGTGGAATTGCCCTGCTGCTATTTGTTCACTCCCAGATAAATTCCTAATGGTGCACAAACCGCCTCCTTTACACTGAACCTCTGAGCGAAGACCGCATGAATGCCATGCTGCGCATTGATAAATTTGATGTTTGTAGGAAACAGATTTACATATGTTCTTAAAATTACAATTAACATGTGCCAGGCGTTTGCTAGAGTTGTGCTTGAGTTCATACTTCATACATTGCATTCCTGTCAAAGGACCAGACATTCTAATGCACATGGGGTAATGGACCATATGGTGGTGTTTATTGATTAAATTAACATCAGGAAAAAGAGATTTAAGCAGAACATGATGATCCTGAATTAAATTTTTCAAGTGGACTGTCTGAGCAATTGACACTATTGGAGCAAATATGATGTTCATACACTGCAAAAGGAGAAGAAGTATCTCATAGTGGCCATCACCAACTGGAATTTTATCCCCAATAAGTAAGGGTAACATACGGGTTAAACACCACATCTGCGCAGCTTTTTGGCCCAGTTTGTGATCAGCTTGATTGCGCATGCGTGTTGCCAGTAATTGTGATGGCTTGTTTTTTCTGTCACAAAATCCATAGTTAAATGCTTTGATCCTTTGGTTCACTGTTTCCAGACTCACGAATTGAGCATCATAAATAAAATAATGAAGCAACAATTTTACCTCAAATGGACAAACTCCCTCTAGCATATCATGCATAACATCAAGGTTGTAGTTTGTGGCACAATGAAAATGCCGCAACTCATTCAGACATGTTGTACGCACACCACTAGCTGGGTCACCCAGCCTCTGTGTAGATGCTGCTTCTGCATGCTCATCATGCTGCTTAATTGACCTCAGCACAAACTCTTCTTCAGAAAACTTGGTTTGAATTTCCTCTCTCTTTGCTAAACAGAGTCTACAGAATCTGTTAGCAGAAGGGCCCAAAAATCCCAGTATATCATGAGCAGCTAAAGTATCTGCACTTAAAGAAGTAAGGGTACCATGAATCTGAACTCTTTCCCTATTAAGTTCTATTGAATACCCACCATCAGACTCTAGTTGCCTCATTTCATCAAGAAATAAACGTAAAATGGGGTTAAACCCATACTTCTTCAAATCCATAGCATAACAAATAGTTAGAACATGAATACTGCTCATGACAGAGTTATATCGTCTTGGGAGATTGTCTATGGAGTAATAAAACATTCCGAGCTTATGAATAGAAGTCTTAGAACCAATGGGGTTTACCACTTCAACATCATCATAAAATAAATGTATCCTCAATGCATGAGGATGGTTTTTGAAAATTCCATGCTGGAAATACTGCACGCCATCACGATAAGATGCTATCCCCTTTTCACACCGAGTTTCAGATGCTATGACATTGCACACTTTGACATTCAGGACCAATTTCAAAACTTCTAATACTGATATGTATTGAAATGTATCGGTAACCATTTTTTGAATATTTTGACCAGTCCTGTGATCTATAACCTGGTCATATCGTACACCCAAGGCAACTTCAGTAGGTGAAACAAGTTGCATGTCATTAATCATGTAGTGCATTTGCTGCTTTGGTGTCTCTAATCCATTAAATGGATTTTGCAATAGCTCCAAAAGACCAAAAATTTCTCGAACATCAGGTGCATCAGTATTTACATTATGATTTTGAAACAGGTCTGTAAGTTTGAGATTCAATTGTGACATAGAATGATGAAATAAATTATTAGTTTCATCAATGACTTCACCAACAACTGACATAGGGACAGAAGTCGAACATCTCATCTTCACTACTAGATTTGCTGCTAAAGTCTTTACTGTATTTTCATCAAACTCATGAACTGGTATATTCTCTTCATTGTCCATGTCACCATCGCTATCACTCATGTGTTCATTTACTTCGGCCTCGGGGAAAGGGTTTAGATTGTGAATGGCTCCGTCAAAGGCATGAAGCTCATCATTTGCTACATTTCTTTCTCTGTGAGCCCTTTTAAGGTGGCTCAGATATGAGTTCATCAGGGTGAAGCTCTTCATGCAGCCATCCTGCAAACAGCATAGTCTTTCGTTCAAGCTAATTGCAGCATGGAAGGTACGTAAATGAAGAGCAAGTTTTCTAGTCCCACCTTCAACAAGTTGCATACATTTACAGCAAATATATCCCATTGCATAAACCGTATGAAGACGGCTGCATAAAATAGTGGGGCTTTTATACCTTTTCAGAAAGACCCAATTCCAGTCACACTGAGCACGTGCTCCCTTGTCATACTGTATGCTTTGCTGTTACTTTTTTTCAAATAGTGTTGGTACTGCCCAAGGTAAACTGTAAGTTCCTAATATTTTAATGTACTTGTATGCAATGTACTGTACATTGTCTGCTGTGTGCAATACAGGGCATACGTGTTCAGTATGCTACTGTACTTATGGAGTCTGTACTTGTGTACAATGGCAACGCAAAATGACAGCTCGAGCTGTTCAGCTATTTAATACATGCTGAATGAAATTTATAATTTGGAACAAATTTTCCTTGTGTTAATTACTGTAAAACATCATAGCATGAGGGCCTTGGCTACAATTGCAGTCATTAAACAACAAGAATTGCTGTTTATCCTGTAAAAAGAGAGAAATTTAATATGGTGGGTAAATCATGAATCTTCTCTGTAAGGCTTAAAACTTTCGTAAAGTGGCCTTATTAGGTTTCACCATGATATATTTTGGTCCTTGCTTTGCTATAATCAATTGGTCATTGTAAGGGCCTGGTATAGCCTATAGGACCAGAACCAGAACCAGAACCAGAACCGGAAGCCATCGGAGACCGGCTATTGTATGTTCCTTTACTGAGGACTACTGTAAGTTCAGGCTTGGTATTATTATCAACATCATTCATGTTGAGGATGCCTGTACAGTATATCACAGGCATTTAAAGCATTAAATACTATACACTATTACATACAGTACAGCCGGGAATAAACCAGAAAAACGCATCGATTTTCAACGTGTAACTAGTTTTCAAACTAGTTTCTAGGCGTTTGCAAACTAGTTTCTTCCTTTGTAAAAATCGTCTGAAAGTTGTTGAAAGGTTTCTTTTGAAGTTCACCCATTGTCCGTCAAACGAGTAGTTCTTTTCTTCCGTTACAATGGCAACAATGCACAGGAAGTTGTGAATAGAGGAGTTGATCGACGATCGATATTAGTCCTCTATGCAAGTTGGCAAGTCTTACAGTGGTGGGCTGGTTAATGATCACGATCATGGGCCGCTTGTACTGAGTAATTGAAAATATGCGGGTACCGAGAAAGCGTACTGTAAACATTTCAAAAACGAAATGTGTGAACAAAATAATTTGTAAATTCGCGTCAAAAATCAATCGGTCCGACATAAATCTGCAAAACGGTGGTCAAAAAATCAAGGCCTTGAAATGTAACGTTAGAGTCACCTTAAGAATGGAAAATACATTGGTAACATGTAACAGGTATAATTATCACCACGGTGATCGGTGAGCGAACGCACAGTACCATCGGCGACGGCTGGAGATAACAAAAAACTTGTGTGGATGGAAATTCATTTTTGTGATTGTGTTAATCCCCTTGTAATGTCGTAGTCGAAACATGATACAATATTTTTCCTATAACCAAGCCTGAGATGCTACGATTATACAAGACTTCACATTATCAAAAAGAAATTAACAAATAAATTGTACTGTAGACAGCGAGATTTTTACGAGAAATTTGAATAAGTATTTTGCAGAATATTTCGCAAACATACGTTCACGATTTTTTTTTAAAATGTACGCCATATTATTGGCTATATTATTTTACTGAGTTGCTTCGTGACTAAAATGTGAAACAGGAAATTCAGTTATCAAAAAGAATGTTTTCTTTCCATTTTTTATAAGGCCATTCCGATTTTGGTATCTACATGAAGTTAAATAGGCTACTCACACATCGAGCTGCGCAACATAGTCTCATTTCTACACCGCCCGCGGCTGCGTGACAAGGCGGTACACTTTACGGCTTGCGTAAACGTGCGGGATGGGTGTATAACATCACTAAAAATTTACAGAAGTAAAAATATGCCTTCTGTATACTGTACCACAAACTGGAAACTGAGCTAACTAGTTTCGGCACCCTTTCGGAAGACATCGTAAAAAAAAAAAAAAAGAAAAAAAAAGAAACTTATGTCTATGCGTCCTTTTTTAGAGTTATATAAAGAAGGCAAAGGCGAAGTAAATTAAGACACAAGTATTGACAATTAATTTCAGAAAGTCATGTAACGGAAAGTGGAGTCACTATATGCTGTAGGCCTACCCCTGTAGTTTACCGTACATGTCGGTTAGACGGCTGGAAAATGCTCATTTTGCTACCGTACCCTTTTTAAAGATCCTTTAAGGACACACTGAAATTTCAATAAGAAGAATGGAAAATATGCTCGAACTTTCCTAGGTGACAATCATCAACAAAGGCAGGCATGCGCATTTTTTTTTCGGAGGGGAAGGGGGACCGAACCGCTTCTGCTTGAAAAAGTCTAAATTACCTAATTTATGACCCGAATTTTCTACAAATCCTCCCAAAAAATAGGCTTGGTCTCTCCTGTTGGAAGGGGGCTGGATTCCCCACCCCACCCATTCTCAGCAGTCATATATGTTTTCTTGTTGGATGAGGCCTGATTGATACAGTTGCACTCAAAATTTGCGATCCTGTGTTTGCAGAGATCCTAGTTTGCAGAGATTCTCTTACCTTGGAAAGCATGAAAGGTAATCAGTCGTCCCGATCCGCCATTCTTTGAATATATATATCCTTTTATTTCCTAGTTTGTGAAATAAGCGGCGCCTTCGTCTGTGTATTAATTCATCATCACTGCATATGCCCTACAAAAAGGCCAGATGCCGCTGTCGTTTTAACAGCCATGGATGGGTGTGTCCATACCCTTCCGCTCAGAGAACTGCGATTTACGGTACACAATTTACAGCGGCAATACGATGCCGAATGACCCTTAGACAATCAGTAGGCCTGCATAAATGAAACTACAACCCACTGCATTGTCTCATTTTTCAGCCATCATTGTACTGCCTAACATCTTATAGCCCCAGACAGCACACAATATTTGCCTCAGACTGCACACATTACTCGCTTACACTTTCTGGCTAGCTCGTTGCTACATACAAAATGTATACTGTGGCAAAACGTACCTTCGACTCAAGAATTTCCCAGGCACCTGCAATGGTCCCAACTTATTTGCATGCAACGTTCTGTATATTGCGAGCATTGCATATTTTCACGACACATAATCGGTAATTAACCAGTTAAAAGCACCTTTACTTGTGACGTCATTGGACTTCCCCCTTTTTTCGCAAACGTACGCGTGCAAAATTTCCATTGGCTGCTACCAATCCCCGTGAGCGGTCTACCGTTAACGACGAACTATTAAGTCCCGCCCCTACTACTCGAACTAGGCTACACCCACCTTCAAGCACGGTCCGAAAAACTTACGTCTGCCAATGCACGATCGTACTGTCGATTCCGCGTGTAGGCCCGATATAGTGGTATAGTAACCTAACGAAGTAAGTTTCATATCCTGGGTAACGTGCCGCTCTACGTGCGTTACGAACTAGCTGCCATGGGCGAAAATTTAGTATGAAGATTATCAGCAAAATCAACCATTACGAGCTAAATTTTGTGCCGTATCTTATTCATGGGTGTTGAGTAAGCCTACTTTTGAGAAAAGTATTCGGTAAGAGTTTGGTATCGGACGAAATATCGCTTATGTGTAAATGCCAAGATGGCGCTGGCTGTCAAAGATTGAAAAAAAAATCGAGGCGATGTGTGTGACGTCACGTAAACGTACAAGGACTAAATAGGCATACGACTTCCAAAAAAGGTTACGCAAAAATGGGCGCTGGCCGTTTACGATGAATGAGTATTAAACCCATAGCTGCGATTGGTTGGTTTCACGTATAGCAACTGTATTTTCCAGGCATTTGCAGTGGCTCTAATAATAATACAGTAGCATGCGATTGCAACATCTGGTATGTGCACATTAACGTAGTACAATACTCGGCCAATGTATGAAAATGAACGGTATTTTGGGCTGCAAGCTACGGCGTACAGTATGAGTATATAGCTTGTGACAGTACTAAGCGATAATGAAGATACGGTTTCCCACGGGCCGTGTTAAAATTCGGATCATGTTAGCACATCACGCCGTGGGTGAATTTAAGGGACATCCCGGCAAAGGCAGGGTAGGGGAATATATACTGCATTGCATTCCGCTGTAGGGCCCTGAGTTGGAGATTCAGGAGCCAAGTCTCGAAAACTGATTGCCGAAAGTGCCATCTTCATTCTCTCTCTCCCTAAATGGACAATAATTGGATTAATATTTTCCCTAAGGACTCGGGCTTCAAAGGTTTTGTAAAATAGGTAAGATTCAAAATTTAAGCATTTTGCGTCGTAGAGGGTAGGGTCTAGAGGGAGGTTTGTTAGAATTAAAGTAAGTCCATTGTGGTTCCAAAGGCCACGGGTGGCATGGGGTTAAAATGGGATCCAAATCCATCGCAACATCTGTGTGAAATGAAAATGCGGCGAGGCCTTTGTATTGTACCGGAACATGAGGGTGTCGAAACTAAAATGTGATACCATTGCAATGGCGTTCCCTCTGACTAATTTTATGGACCTAAACAGTTTTAACATTTAGTCCGCGGAATATGAGGTTCCATGCAAAGTCAAGACTGTTGAACCATGCATAACATGGGGGGCATAAAATTTTCTCCTAATACCCGGTGTACTTGTTTCAATTTTCATCTGGGGGCAGAAATATGTTTGGTGGGGCATTGCCCTGAAATGTCCCCCCCCCCCCTTCGTGGCTACGGGCCCGTTCAGCAGGAAGAATGCGCGATCGGAAGATAAGCTGCTTTAAGCAATTCATACTTCACTTGACATATTTTCAAAAAATAAGGTGATAGACCTTTATTTATGCAAAACATCAAATGGAAACGTACGATTTCTTGCTCCAACAAAATTTACCAGTAATTAACGGCGAACTTAAACTTCATTACGAATCGTTTTTTATGTCCATCGCTGATAAATCAGTATCGTGCCCATATTACTTGACAAGCTTTCTCCGTGATTGTGCATGTCATATCAGTTCTTTGTGCATCGAAATAGGAATAACGGAATTTGTACTTCAAATTGTTTACCCTTTTACGCTGCACGTGTTATTTCCGTTAAATGTGTGATAAAGATATATACATTCATTAAGAACTACACATATTCGAGTAAGTAGCAAATTGAACGTGAATAAACTAACAACCTGAAACATTAGCCGGTCCCCGGTAGGCTTTTATCACTTTGGTCTTCAGATCGATATTCTAAGCATGAAGTTGAACTTCACTTAATTCCATTGTCGTATTCAAAATTAGTCTTTTGTATTCCAATTTACTGGACTGACAGAGTTCCTGGTCTTGCTGAGTTTTCAAAACCCACAACTATTCTGCTAGGCCTACCATTTCTCAGTATTTGAATTCGGCAGGATATAATGAAAGAAGTTACGGTGATACACAGTTGGAATCTCGGAACAAGTGGCTACGATGATACGTACAATCAAACTATCCTTTTAGAAGGCTACGAGGATACACACAGGGAATCTCGGTTAAAAATAATATATAAAAAGCCAGTAAAAGTTTACGAGGATAACTATCCTTTTAAAAGGCTACGAGGATACGCAGTCGGAATCTCGGGATATAATTTTCACGGGCTACGAGGATACGTGTTTAACACATTTGCCGTTCACAATACAGTACTCCTAGTTCAGTGCATGCATGGTGTCCCCCCTTGTGAACTTCAGACTATTGATTGCCAACAAGTGTCGCCAAACAAAAGAAGGGATTAGGGAAACTCTGAAAGGGAAATGACTGACTTGACAATGAGTAAACTAGTTGAAAACGTTGACAACAATAGGCAACATTGACTGACTTGTTGCCATGGTTCTTTTCAAAATTGACAAAGAATAAGACGTAGTAAACTAGTTTGGCTGTCTAAGAGGATTAAACGCACAGTAAGACGATGTTTCATTTCTGTTCATTCCCGGCTGTACTGTAGTACTGTGTATCCATGGATCTGACATCAACTGTGGAGCCAGCTTCGGGCAAGTTCGGGGTGGAAATAACTGTTGCTGGGTATTCTGCAATTGTGCCAAAATATTGGCCGTTATGACAAGGGTACCTCCATGCAACTTTGAATCCAGAGAGTGACATAATGTTGCACACTGTAATGAAATGTGCCTAAGGCCCACTTTGACAATGAGCTGTTGACAACTCCCTGATGTCAATAGACGAGTTGGGAAATTACATGTAGATTTTGCTGTACCATTGTACTACCACAGATCAAGGCCAAGGATAACTGCGCACGGACACGAAGGCTTTGAGAAACTGTTTTTTGTCTTTCACAAGTTTCCGTCATACTACCCAACCCTTTTGGTCCTAATTAAGGAGATTTACTTCGAAAAGAACTTTTCCTGTAAAGAAAATTCTCTTTGATCTGTGATTGATGTCTAGAGAACCATAGTTTAACACTGGAAAATTGTGTGTGATTACACAAAATATCTGTCTTGCACATGCAGTCTCTGTTGTGGTACACTTTCCTTCCCAGCATGCATTGTAGCCTGAAGTTTCCCAACTCGTCTATTGATAGGCCTATAACAAAAAGATTCTACTGTAGGCCTAGGACAAAAATAATTTTGATTCTGCAGTAAATGGCACAAAAATTTGCCACTTAAGGTCTCCTGAATCTAGACTTAACTTCTCGCAGGTTTTGTTCCTGCCCATTTTCAAGCACATGAAGAGAAACGCTTGAGAAGTACTGAATAGGCTAATCCATGACAAAGGTCATAGTTTTGCTATTCTTAATTTGTTTCATGTGACTGAAAATAAAACATGTTAAATTATTATTAAGGTCGTTAAAATTTTTCATAAACATGCACAATAATGGAGGAAGAAATGTGTTAGGCCTACTTCTTCCGCCAAAAACACACAGCACCATTCAAGGGCTAGATTTGCCTATGCAGCACAAGGACAACAGTGTGGAAAGGTTTTAATTTAACAGTTTAATGCAGACACTAAGCCTACAGGTTTGCCTAGGCCTAACTATTCTGGATGTTACAACGTGTGCTCTGACGTTACGCCTAGCTTAGGCCTAAGTTAGGCCTACCTAGTGAAACTACTGGCCGAATTATATCTAGGCCTAGCCAAGGCCTATGCCTCATCATAGCTTTACTTTAATACTTGGGGGTAGGCCAGCCAGACTGCAGTGTAGTTCAATATTACTACGACTGTAGACACAAGGCCCAGGCCTAGGCTATACAGTAATTAAACTGTACATACTGTAGTGTTACTGTACTGTTTGCTAGCCTAGTCTAATATTATTACCAGTAAATAACACTTTTTAACGTTAATACTAGGCCTAACTGTTAGTATTACTGTTAGGCCTAGGCTTAACGAACTTTGCATAGCCTACCTTCAAACAAAGGCAAAAATCGGCAAACCCTTCTTCTTCCAACCAAATCCATGCCCTTAGATCAGAAGGCATGATTTCTCGTAGAAGATATAAACGTCAGGGATAGTAAAAAGTAACAAAAATGATAGCACTGTCACTGAAAAACTGCAAAGATTGGAGACTGATTTGAAAGACACCCGTCACTGTGCATGTGATTATTGTGTACGTGTACAGTATATACAGTAGAACACACTAGTACAGTACACGTAAGTATGCACGAACCATATTGAAGTGCTATTCACATGCACTATGTACGTGTACGTGTAACGTCGCTTACTATACTGCACTTACTGTGCATGCTATCGTCGTATATCCCGCCGGATTTATGTTAATCAGTCACATGATATGAATCACACAAAGTTATTGGAAGATCATTTTCGCTCGAACAGAGACCCATTTTATCTCAGTTAAGTATTCACTCCAAAGTGTGTAATTCACGGCATATCGGCTCCAATTCGAGCCAAAATAATTCAGATCTACATCTGGAGTGGAATTTTCACTCCAAGGGATTTAGAGAGCACTAGTCGAAGTAATGCGATGACATCAGCAGTTTTGGTGAGGCGTTCAAAGATTTTTGCCTTTCGATTGCGTTTTCTAAATAGTTTTAAAAGCTACGGATCTAAAATTCTCAGGGAATGTGGAACGTGTAACAGAAATTAAACATTTTGAATTCTGTGTTGATCGATGGTTATTTGGAGCTTATTTTCCAAGTTTTTGGCCACGAAACCGCTTTTCTAGGGATTTTTATATTTGTACCCGAAACCTTGCAACGTTGTTTACGTGTTGCTCATGCCCAGAGCCGCTGGAATAATCGATATGATAATTTTCAGCATGAAGATGTCATTGAAGGGTAGTTAAATGCATGGTTGTTGACAGGTAGTGTTTTCGCATGTAGGCCTCAGTATTACTGGGGGTGGATTGTCTTGGTCTTAGTAAAAGATTCCATGGTGAGAACTGCCCCGTCTGAATTATCCTTTGAACTTAATGTCACTAAGTTAGAATTGTCCAGATAATGTCCAGTCACCTCTTTGCTGTAATTTCACCGAAAATGCACTAAGTAGTACACCAAGACGCTGGTCCTGAGGGGATTTCCCGGCTGTAGAACCCCCTTTTTAGACACCACTTTTTTTAGAAGGTCCCAAAGCTCCTCTACAATATGTTAGCCCTATTTAGATTGCAACATGCCAGGAAGTACCATTTAATCGTATAAATTTCAAGTTTTCTCTTAGAACCCCCTTTCAAGGCTTGGTACTTGTAGGTGCGAAATTTGCCCTCATGGTGTTAGTCTCCCCCCCCCCCTCCTTCGTAAAATCCTGGATCCGCCGCTGAACTAGTCGAAGTTTCCACCACTGGTGGTCTAGTTCAGGGAAATTTCATTTAAAATTTTGTCTTGCCTTTTTTATCTCTGACTGTCGGCTTTTACTAATTTTGTATTTTTAAATATTCTACTATTTTGATTTATTTTAAGCTCCTTGGGAAGTTGCCAGGATATTTTTTTCTTTTTGAGATTCTCACCTTTTACCCTTGTAACGATCAGGCATTTTTGAACCTTCCACCTTTGATGATTGTAAGTTTGTCTCTTATAACAGTTTGTTCTCTTCTGTGTGTGTGTATGTATATATATATATATATATATATATATATATATATATATATATATATATATATATACACACACACGATCGATTACTGTGAAATGTGTAGGTCAATGAAGTAATTAAGAGTGCTTTAGTTTAGGAGAAAACTCCGCAACGTTTACGGTAAATACCCTGCATCAGGTAGTTATAACAAAAACCAGCAAGAGTTTGGCAAGAAAATGAACCGTTTCGAATTCACGGTCAGCTTAAGTATTAACCGGTTTTCTGCAATTAGACGATCGTAGTCGGAACCTAGGCATGATATGGCTCAGTGCCATAACCATCAAGTCTTGTATCGAACAAACTGACGGGGGTTGAAATGACTAGCTACCGGATAACCAGGAAGGTTTTGGTTAGTGGACTTAAAGGCATTGTCTGGTGGCATTTTGTAGGGGTCTTATAGGAAAGATAAAAATTTTTCACTACATGTCATCCAAACCCCATACCAAAACTCCATTCCTAACTTAACATATCCCTTCCAAAAGACTGGTTACTTTTGACAAGAAATGTCTCCAGATTTCCTCAAGGTCACAGAACATGAAGCAAAGTGGGCAAATTGTCTCAGATTCCTTTTGTTATTCTTTATAATTGGATACCTTGTTTGTCCTTGAAATTTGATACTGTTGGAATGTTTAGATGCTTTTCCGTGTAGATGTAGTGTAAAACTGTGCCATACTTATCATACAGCAAATAAAGGTATAAAATAATCAATTTAGTGATATCAACATTATAAAGAAATACAAAAGCTACATCTAATCAATTTGCCCGGATGACATCACAGATTTGCCATCATGCACTGCGGAACATAAAAATAAAGCATTTCTTCAAAAATTCATATCTTCCAGATGCAAGATGCTATAGAGATGGGGTTTTCACTGCCTAACACAGAAAATTTTTCTGCTTTTTTTGAAAACATCAAATTTGGTCACCAGAACATGCTTTTAAGTGTTTAGTACTTCGATCAGCCAGGCGACGTTTTATTTCACCCACAATTTTGAAAGAGGGCCTACTTAATTTTAAAAGATTGAAGATGCAAACATGCTAGAATAAAGCGTAAGCAAGCTGCAAGCGCCTTCCATGTCGTATGCAGCTTTTTACTTTTTTTCTGCTGTTTCTTCGGGTTGGTGTTCATCAGAGCGGGGTGGGGTGATTTGCAAATGTGCAATAGGCTGCGCTCTATATTTTGTAAGGTCTGACGCCTTTTGAACCGACTGCATGGTCAAGCCGTTAGAGCATCCGACTTGCAGCCGGAAGGTCTGGGGTTCGACTCCTGGCCGGGTCATACCGAAGACTAAAAATGGAACCTACTGCCATCGTGCTTGGTGCCGAGCCAATGGATCCCATGATAGGCCCCAACTTTAAAAGAAAAACGTTCTGGTGCCATTGTCATTTTAAGACTTACAAGCTTTCTCTTTGATCCCCATCCATGGGTTCACGTTATGCTCTTGTATGAAATCATATTTTTGGCATTATAAAACTAGCAATATTGACGATAATTTCACCGCATTATAGGTAGGCCTATTTGAAATGTCTAACTCCTCAGAGCTTCTGGGGACTTCGCCCCCTGATCCCATAACGGCTCTTCGCGCCTAGACCCCACCAGGGGTCCTTAAGCGGCCCCTGGACCCCACGTTTCATTTAACCACCGACGTATGTTAACAATCTTCGGGTTCGTGATGTATACATGTATTATTGTAAAACCGTCGTTGTCGTCTGTGAGAGCTGTGTATGGAAGGATTTCATGTGACGTCACGTGAGTTGGATTGCCAGACACTGAAGGGCAAAACACACTCGCTGTGAGCATATTTACAGCACACGCGCGCACATCATAACCATAGATATTAGTGTGACACAATGGACGCTTGCCGTTCAAAACCAAGAGACGCGCGATCTTGCTCTTCAAAACCAAAGAGACGCGCGATCACGTTACGTCGGTGAAACGCCCCTATATGTACCATGCACTTACAGTGCATTACTCATCAACGATTTTATTGATTTCATGAATTCTGATTGGCTAAAAACTATTCGAGACCAGTCCGAGACTGGCCTTTGACATTTAGGAGAATTACTTTACGGTGAATTGAATATCACTGTTACAACTGCAATGTGCACTATGCTTTGTCCATGCTGGGTTACCATGGCAACATAAACCATAACAATATCTGAGAAAGGACAACCTACCTAGCTAGCTTGCTCAGCTCTACACAAGTTTCCATAATGCGTAAAGCCAGGTACTGTGAACAAAGTATTTACACTGTGTTGACCCTAGCATCCAGCTACAACCATTCAAAAGTATAATGCTCATGAATCAGCCGTCACAAATGAATGCTAGCGAAACTATACTTTGGTCTCTGTCTGCCACTGCCTGTTACAGGTACTCCACTCCTAAGTTGGAGTGGTCAAGTAAAGTGATTTGGGTCTCTGTGTTGCTAATGCCGTGCAACATGGGGCCTGTAGTATATATTATTAAATTTATGCCATGCATGGCGAAGGTGAACAGGTTATACTAACAGCGCCAGTTCTTACGATTGAACCAATTCCGCTAACAGAGCAATGAAACATAACAGGCTAGGACGGTCTAACAGCTGCGAGCTACTTCCAACTTACGTTGTGTAAATAGTAATAGGTAATCATGAGTCGATCAGTACCATGCGTCGATCAGCGCGTACTTATTGAACGGTAGGATTTCGTGTAGGCGCTCTATGGCTCGAATAAAAGCATCACCTGAATCAAAAATTCATCCGGCAACACGACATTTGACCAGGATGCATCAGTAACAGGTAATTATTCTGTTATTCTTCTTTTTCAAGCGATAAACTTGACAATGTTCTTTATTTTTAAGTTTAACAACCAAAGATATGAAATATTCAGGAATATTCATATATTCAGTATAACTTCGCAGAAGTGGAACGAACAAATCCCTTCGAAAACAAATCATTTAACGATTGCACAATGCGGAACCCGATCCAGAACCGGGTGAGTCGCATGATTTGAAGTCATGCATTGTGGGAAAATGTTCGGAAAAGTGGTACGGTGTCTTTTAAAAGACCTTTGAGTAAGAATTTTATGTTTGTGATAGGCATCAACATAGCTTACGGGTTCGTTCCAGTCGATCAAATGGCATAGCAAGGTGGCGAACCCAGAGCAGGTGGAATCGGGAGATGGGGTGAAATAGAAGAATATAGGCGGAAGCCAAATCCTTTAGGAAAAACCAACTCAAAGGCTGCTTATGTTTGCCGATCAACCAAATTTTGTGGACAATGAAAAGGTTCGTTTATTGGTCAAAGTTTTCTTCAACCTGCCTCGCCTCAAATCACTCACCTGATCGTCTCCAACCCAGGTTCTTAATCAGTTCCAATGTAAAAATAAGGAAGCTGTCGTCCATTTTAATCATGATTGACAGGGCTAGTAAGATGACTTGTTTTCACTTCTTCTTTTTCATCCAGCACAAACCGCGGAAAGTGAATCGCCGCAGCATTTTCAGCAAGTCTTAAGCCGCGGTCACACTACAACGAATTCGGATCGGATTCCGATCCGATTTTTGTGAGTTTTTATGAGAATCTTCTCCATTTCGGGTCGGAAAGAACCCAAAATTTGCCAACCTGTGTAATTATATGATTTTTATCGCAGGACTACGAAAATTAAATTTATGCGAATTATTTCGTGACGTCACATCGACAGACAGCTTTTATCGGACTATGCGTGTCCGATAAAAGCTGTTTGTCGGTGTGACGTCACGAAAAAATCAGTTAACATTTTATTTTCATATACCTCTGATGCATATCATATATTTACACTGGTTGGCAAATTTTGGGCTCTTTCTGACCAGAGATGGAGAAGATTTTAATAAAAACTCACAAAAATCGGATCGGAATCCGATCCGAATTCGTTGCAGTGTGACCGCGGCTTAACAACCTCAGAAATGTTAAGGCCGCATATTCCTTCGTAAAATCAGATGGAATATCAATCAGGAAGGCGGCAGAGAAAAAAAAAAAGCCAAAAACAAATGTAACAGTAACAACACTGCACGATAAGATAAGTGGAACGAACCGGATTGCACTTGGATCAAAATGGGGAGAAAGTCTGTCAGTTTAAGTAGAGAAGAAGAGAGTAAGCTCGTTGAGCATCTTACCCAGCAAGCAAAATTTGGTTATCGAATAACCATAAAAACTGTAACGAACATTGCTAGTGATATTCTAAGAGCAACCCTGTCATCGAAGAATGAGAGAAGGCTATTAACAAATGGATGGTTTCAGGGGTCACATGAGGAGTTGGCCATGTTTAAAGGTTAGAAAACCACAGGGACTCAACATAAATAGAGCCACAACATCTTCAGAGGAAACTGCAAAAAGATATTTTGATGAGTTAGAAGCCATTCTAAGGAAATACAAGTTGCAAGACAGACCCGATTTGATTTACACCGTAGATGAGACAGGTTTCCAAACAAAGAGCACACGCCACCAAGAGTGGTACCACTAAGAGCACAACGTTAAGTTCATTGTCGTCGCCCAGATGTGCTATAACGGTCACAACCAATAATGCAATTGGTAATACATTACCACCTTACTGTGTCTTCATAAGGAAGAGATAAAATGAGGACCTCATGAAAGAGGCCTTACGTGGATCTTCATATGCTATGACAGACTGGCTGGTCTAACTGGGAGGTGTTTTTGACTACCTCAAGAACCATTTCCTGAAGTATGACGTACCAAATGGTACATAGAAGATCCGTTTGTTGTATGATGGCCACGCCAGCTTCACTTCTATACCACTTATTGAGTATGCAAGGGAAAACAGAGTGGTTCTTTTCGTCTGACCAGCCCACACAAGTCACACCTTACAACCACCCGACGTAGGGTGCTTCAGACCTTATGAAAAAGGCATTTGACCAGGAGAGCTATCACTTTTTAAGACGGCATTCAGGACAAGTAATTAGTAGTTATGAAATGTGCCAACTGTTATCCAACGCCCACATGAAGGCTATGACGCCTACAAATATTTGCTACTCTTTCAGGAAGTGCGGTATTTATCCCTTTAAAGAAGCAGAAATCAACACAGACCTGCAAAAGGACTTGAGCAATTATCGACCGCGACATTGATGGGATACTATCTGAATATTCTAAGAACAACAAAAGTAATCCAAAGAAAAAACGTAGAAAGATGCAGTACCGGGCTGCTGGGGTGGCAATAACAGAAACCTCTATCCTGTTAAGTTCAGGAAGAACGGGAACAATCCGGTGCAAAAGTTAGACGTGCACTCAAATTCACAAAGCAATGTGCAGCTGCTGCCAGTGCAACAAGTGAGCAGGCCGACAATCGCCCCGGGTGCAGTGGGAAGGAAATTACTCCAGTGTAGTGGAGGAGTTATATTCGACAGATTCCCAAGAGGAAGACTCCTGTTGTTTTGTGGCAGATGGGCTCAACCTTAACTGAAGGCAATACCAGTAGTCACCTTTGTGGAATGGGCAAAGTGTGAGATATGCCCCACTGGACGCACCTCAAGTTGTGTACAAAAGTTAATGAGGTCAGAAAGGAAGATATATTCCTTTGTTCCCACTGTTTGTCCCACTGTTTGGAGGAATAATTAGAAAATAGGTTGTGTATATTTGACAGTGAATATTTTGTTGCGATCTATTTTTGGGGAGGAAAGAAGTAATTTCCTTGTTTTCAACTTGTTTCCAAGATATCAATTTTTACTGTTGAGGGCAACGGTCACTAGCCTGCTCAGAAGTTTGCTGTGATCGACTCAAGATAACACTAGACGACCAGAGTTGTCGTTCTGCTAGCCTCAAATAGAATGTTAATTGCTGTTGGAGATTGTTCCATTCGATAAGGACGAAAATATCACAAGAGGACCATGACACATTACCGAATGTTTCTGGTAAGGTTTGCCTGTTTTTATGAATGCATCAGTCATATGTTAGTTAGTTGATCGACTCATGATTATCCCAGTATAGTTTAACTTGAAGCAAGGCCTAACGTTAGGCCTGCATAATTTATATTAGAAGTTCGAACACATTTTCAAATTACCACCACTATAATCCTCCTCCACAGAGCCTAAAGACTGCATAAATCACCGTCTCTGTCCCGGGTCTTGAACGCAAGTTCGTTAGCTTGCTGTCTAATGTCGGCGGTAGATGAATGCTTCACATCACTGCACACAGTACTATACTGCAGACTGCTCCCACAGCCTCTTCAACAAAATAAAGTTTTTTTTAAAGGTTGTAAAATATAAAATAAGTTAAAAGGTTGACAAATGCAAAATAAAGGCAACTTAAGTCCTTAACGAAATTTCAAATGAACTACTTACCGACCTAATTGACTTTACGTATATCAAGATTCCCTCTCCTTAAATAACTTATCTTGAATCGTTGAGCCTGTTTTGTGTTATGGGTCATACATAGCTGTCCAAATATTCACTTCATCTGAGAAGAAAAGTTAAATTTCCTGTTAAGCTTTTCTTCAAATATTGATAACAACAGGTGCTTAAAAATGTTACCATGGTGCAAACTATACGTATAAACACCAAGTTAGGGTCTTGGTAAAATGTATGAAATGCTCTCTTCATTGCTGCTGCATACATATATACTTTCAGTAAGGCATTTCCACTTCACACAAACAATGCAATGTTTGCCACCATGAACCAAATCAACATGCGCCTTTTTGTTGGAATAGCTATTTAACATACTTTATCAGAGGTAAGGAGACTTCTGTATTAATATTAAGCGGATATTCTTCTTTATCAAGACCATCATTCATCTTCAAGCAGGGAAGTCCCTGTTCCAACATACACAAGCTTGATCATAGTATACGTATGCAACTCAAATTTGCAGTTCCTATAAAACCTAGAAAAAAAAAGACCTGTGATTCAGGTATGGACTCTGGAGTTTTTCTGGATTTACTTCATGTTATCTTTAACATACAACCATGACCTTTATATTTAAAAGCAGAAATTTCTGTTTGGTTGAAACAGAAAGGAGCACTTCTTCCAAATAACACTGATTCCAGTAACTGCAATTATCCACAGGTCATTCTTTTCATTCAATGTTAGAATTAGGTTTACTGAAAGAATTTATACAACTTTTTTACAGTTGCTTGTACACATATAGCATCTTATGGATTTACTTCAATTACACAGCTAAAGAGGTGTGAATGTCAATTGAAAATGTGTACCGTACCATAATTGTCCTACTAATTTATGTTAACAGAGGTACTCAACTACTTTGCATGTAAGAACTTATAGTTTAAGCATTGTATTTTATGCTTAAAGTAGCACTCAAAGAAGAAACAGTAATTTTTCATTATGTTATTATTGTATTATACGCTCAAAGTCTCAAAGTGATAAAATCAAATGGACACTCCTGCTATTCATGAAACTAACGAACAGGTTTTTGTTGAATTTCTGGTAAAACATCCTTAAAACAAAAAATTTCATCTAAGTTTGGATATCTCACATATGGGGAACTGAAAATTCTCAACACAAAAAATGGTTTAACGTGAAAAACATCTTGCTGCAATACGTCCAGTCCTCATGCTAAATTACATTTTCACCCTTTTTGCTTTTTTGGAGTAATCTGATATTAGTTTTCGTTTTTGTTTGCAACAGTCCTTCAAGTTTCTTTACATTCTTTTAGTTTCTGTTCAGCAATTTTGAGAAGCCCTGATGTTACAGATATTTTCGTTTTGTGAAATAAACTTCACACAAATCAAGTATAGGTGGGCAATTCTTTTTAAAGCCATTAGCATGATCAAACCTAAAAGATCATTACTTACATTCACGATTAAATTTGGATGACCAAGCTGCCAAGAAAAAGGTAAATGAATTTACTACATACATCATTAACCCAGCATTGTAATTGTAAGACTTCTTAGTGACAGTGGTAAAAATATACAATTTAAAAACACATTTTGATAACCCAAGCAACCAGGACATACATTTTTAACATGGTTATTATTCCACAAACTGACTAACTGCTACACTGATCTTTTTGGTCTAATAACTTTAAACAACCCATGCCTGTTTTTAACAAGCACCCCCTCAAAGGACATCATTGGGGCAGACAACATAGAATATGTTTCAAAATACTCACCATATGACTTATCACTGACATGTGCCACCTCTGAAGTGAACTTAGCCAGGGGAAGATCCTTCAAAACCGGCTCTGAAAGACTTCAAATACTCAGTATTGGTAAAAAGACTTCTAATCTTCATTTTACTACAAAACTTGTTGACTTTATTTGTAACTAAAAATTACAATAAAGGTTTTTAAAGGTTTTAAATAGTTTTTTTTTTAAATAAAGAACCACTTTTGCAGTAAAGGTGTTTTAAAGGTTTTACAGGTTTTAAAGGTTTCCGTGGGAGCACTCTGACAGCAGTATATTATAACTGCACAGGATTGTGTATTTACCGTACTGTGAACCTTTCGTGGAACTGTAAACAAAAGCTAGCAAGAAGTTAGTTTCCGTCGTTTTAATGGTCAGCCCCTCTCTAAGACGATGTGTGATGTTTATATTCAGTCTTCCTTTTGAAAAAAAACGTCTGCTGGTATGATAACGTTCTCAACAATTAAACGAAATTTGCCTAACAAATCGATGCAGTTAGAGTATCGGTTGCGACCTGTAGCGCCAAATATTCGTCTGTCATCGATGCAAGGGCGTAGATTTCTTTTCAACTTTGGGGGGGATGGGGTGAACTAACGCAAATGTGGACAATGTGCACGCGAAGCGTGCACGGCGAGCGCGAAGCGCGAGCCCACGACGGGTGGGGTCCAGGGGCCCGCCTTAGGGCCCCTGGTGGGGTCCAGGGGCAAAGCCCCGGTGGGGTTCAGGGGGCGAAGCCCCCCGGAAGCTCCTGGGTTGTAATGTCTCAGAAGTGCCAGGAAGACTGTTTTAAGGGAATAATTTCAGTAGTAATGTTCTTTGTTAGGCTATTGGTATATTCATGCATTTAGGAAAAGCTATTTTGAGCACAAAACTCGTTGATAAGCTGCACTGGACTGAAATTGTACAAGAGCAACAATGTCCTGTTAATCTTAAAAAAGGCAGGGATCAACATATAGGGTCATCCCAGACAACTGGATTTTGAATTCGGAGATCATTACAAGCCTCTGCAAGTTGGCTCGAGATCAGTGGCGTCGCCAGGTTTTTTGTGATTGGGGGCACCACAGATGATGTCGTAATAACACCTCAATTGCCCCAAGAATGCGTAAATTACACCTTTATTTTTCATGCGTTCCTGCATTTGCATGCAGCAGTTTTTATCTTTCGTTTGTCACTACATAAAGGTGTCGTCCTGGGGAAGGGGTTTCCCCTCCCCTTTAAGAATTTTTAAGGTAAGGTTAGGTGAAAGAGGAGAATATGTTGTCAATTAAGAGACAGATACGTTGTCAACAAATCTCCTGAAGCCCCTTCCCTTCTGTCTATTTTACTGCCTTCTATTTCGGGAAAGTTTTTACACAAAAATATGTGCGTGGAGTCCACAGAAACATCATTGAGTGATTACGAAATATTTCCTTTTCTTCATTGTGCATTATGAAAGGGTTTAATCTAAGGCCGGCAAATACATACATAGGACCTCCTGGAAGCTCTGCATTAATCATACTAATTGTGACGGGGGGCGGGGGAGGGGCAATGGCATAATGCGTATACTACCTGACATCCAAATGATAAGAAAGAGTACGACGTCGAACACTTTACAACTATCGTATTTTTACTACTTTTGAACTAAAACCCGGACAAACAGCTGCCAGCAATGGAAAATACCGGGGAGGGAGAGTACAGGTGAAGGGAGGTGATATTAGACCTCCCTGATAGGTGTAGCAAAAGGGGTGAAGGACTAATAAGAGCGTTAGAGAGTGCTGTTTTCGTCATAAGTGTACACTATTAACAATCACCATCTATACCGATAATGGCTCAGCGTGAACTGGCGAAGCTCTGGTAAAAATTTTTGAAAAAATGTATAACGGCAGATACGTACTTTTAACCTTCTACATCATGCTACATATTAGATTGAAAGATCCTATATTGATGCGAGGTCCCCACAGATGTTTGGAGATGTATCTCTGTTCTTCGGAAAGTGTTGTGATCAGAACAGTTTGGTGTATTATTACCTTAATAATGGTCATGACATAGAGTGTAAACAGTGACGAATAATATTTCCATTACAAAACCTGCATTCAGACTCTACATCGAGACACTTTCAATTGCCCAACAAACCTACATGCCACTGCCGTAAGCCAGTCTTTTACCTATTAATTCATCAACTTTCAAAGTTTTGCTGCTGTGCTGCTCCGCAAGTTGCTATCGGAAGATATTGATAATATGAGTGACACTGACGTAAGGTTGGAAGCGCGCGGAGCGCGCGAAAATTTTGATAGATTGCCAACGATTTGCTAAAATTCTGATAGTTTGAGAAACATTTGTGATAGAAAGCGAAGCGAGATTGAAAAATTTCTTACGAAAATGAACAATAAAATATACTTTCCATCATACACGTATCTGTAGACTGAAACATTGCGGGGATGGTTACATGGGTCATCCCCCCTAGTCAAATGTTGGGGGGATATATCCCCCCATCCCCCGGGATTTACGCCCATGCATCGATGATTTCATGCTAGTCGTTACGTCATAATAGGGCCAAAAATGCTAGGGAGAATTAAAACTTGATCTTTGAAATCTAGTCTGAAAAGTTACTTTTTGGTGTCTTTTTAGGCTTATTTCTGAGAGTTTACGAAAGGTGATTAATGCAGGGTGGCCGATCTCAAATCACATTCGAGACCGGACACCTCGCATTATCCCCTAATTAGAAAATAGTACAATGACACAGGAAAAGACATTATCGCGAACTGTGGAAAGTACTGACAAGACCAGGCATGTGCAAATACTGACCTTTACAGCTGCAGTTAATTACATGGAAAGCATACGGAAATACTCATTTATCTTGCAAAATGACATTTGGGAAATAGTATTAATTAAAGACCTTATGGAAAAGGGTTAAAATGTGTTGGAGTCTTTCAGTCGTAAGTCCCACTACTGAAAAGTCTTGCACGACGGGACATTTAAAATTCCATGCAACGGCCGGATATGAGTTTAATGCCTGGCCTTAATTTGAAATAGATCTGGGATTGGTATCTGGCCATATCCTTAAATAGGCCGGTAGGAAGTTTGTATGATACTAACGTGAATTGGCAAACTGATCTTCTTATGAACGCCCTTCTTTGAAAAAAAATCTGAATTCAGTAGACTAAAATCTGAAACCCGTCGAAAACTATTACCAAACCCTTAAAATTTTAAATAAAAGTGTGTCATGTGTGGCTCTGCTCCAGATTGAGCGAAAAGGACAGACATGTTTCCTTCAAAAGCGTCAACAGTAAAGGTAGAAGAGTAAAATGCAGCAACTGCTTTAGTGGAGCAGGGATGGCGCCAGGATTTCCTAGCATGGGGGCCAGGCTCCTCGAAAATTTGGCCAGTAACCCGAAGCCTCGACAAAGACGACTGGTTGCTGGAAAGGTGGAGAATGCGAAATTTTCTGCTCGCCCAAAACTTCGGGCTTTTGGGTATTTCATGGAAAAAATTGCAACTTTGGGCTTCTAATAGAACAAAATTGGAAATTTCAGGTTTTCATTGAAGAACGTGCCTTTCTTGGGTGCAAAATCAAATAAACAGTTGGGTGACTGGTCGTCGTCTGGGATTACATGCTTTGTCGTGCTCATGAAAGCTCTCCAACGAAACTGGAAAATTCTCGGCAGCCTTTCCCACGCGAGGATAGATTCCTGCTGTCCCGACCTTGCAACACCTTTAGTTGGGTTGCTTCCCTAGATGAGACACCAGACTGGTCGTGACCATCCGTACACGTTCTCAGTCGAAATAACGAGAAGAGGTGTAGGCCTGAACGCAGTGGCGCACCCAAGGGGGTGTTAAGGGGCGTGAGCCCCCCCAAGGGTGGTCAGTGTTTTTTATCAGATGAAAGTGTATTTAAGCTTTAGTTTTCAACAGAGGTAAGGGGGGCGAGGGCGAATCTATTCTTTTCTAAAACGTAACAAACTAACAATCAGAAAATGTACAAATTTTATCAGACTTTTGTACTGCGAAAAACTTGCAAGAAGTCTCCAAATGCCTATTATTAATTAATGTATTGCCCAAGTATCCCGCGGGAAAACATTTCTCATAATAAAACTCTCACTGCCATATTTAACCATAAGACTAAGTTGTACAGGTGTCTGACAACTCTTACAACAATAGCGCTACGCCGGTAACAATGATTGACACTGACAGTTGTGTCATTAACGACGACGAGTACCACGATTATCATGCGAGTTGTACTTCTAGTACTGTTTGCTTGTACTACGAAAGACGCAGGCCCCGGGGTCAACTAAGCCAGTCAGCTAGCTATTGCATTTTTCATGATGGTGTAGAATATCATCGCACTTTACTGTACAGGTTGAAACGATTTCGTATTTTGAAAATGATTACAGAGGTCATCATGTTTTGACAATCTGCCAATAATGTTAAGGAGAAGGGTTTTTCCATCCAAGAAAATACCCGCAATAGCCTACCATTTCCAGGAGCTTACAATTGCGGAGCGTGGGAAGGGCGATTTCCTGCGATCTAGGGAGTATTTTTATCCAAACATTTTCTGGTACGCCCGGCGCCAACCTATGGTGGCGCTCCGCTTAGATAGTCTTTCCACAGTTCTCAACCCCAGCCCCAGCCCCCAGTCCAAAGACCTGGGTGCGCCACTGCCTACACGTTCAAGGAAGTCTTGAAAGCTAGCTCCCACTGCATTCAAAAATATGACATTTCAAAATAGCAAAAACGGAATTTCAAAAGTTTGGGAGGGGCAAACAGAGGGAAAGCAGAAAATGTGAGAGGAAATTGCTCCTGTAAACTGTGCACTTTTGTTCATGAGTGAGAGACACGTGGAAATGAGAGAAGGCAATGACTGGGGAAATGCCCCGAGAACCCCGGCAGCTTCCACGTTTGCGATCCTGCAGGGACAGGTGACTTCACCTGGCCGAGAAGTCTCCGACGGTCACTTTTACATTGAGCTCTGCAGTGATCTGTAACGGGACCATGGGTCATCCCAGCAATCCCTGCAGCAGCAAGTAGCATTGCGTAGTGCAAGTAAAGTCAAAGGTAGCTGTTTTAGAAACCCCAACGACCAAGCCCGAGCACCAGGCCCGTAGCCAGGCCGGGGCACGGGGGGGGGGGCCGTGCCCCCCCCCGTGCGGACCACTGTGCCCCACCATATGGAAAATCGATCGAAAATAAAATTTGAATACCGTGGAAACGATGGCTCTGGTATTACACCAGACGATTTTTGACTAAAAATGATCCCAAAAGTCGGTAAATAATGAACGTATTTTGCTTTCTGTAACATTTTGTTATACAATCACAAAAATTTTCGCGCGCTACGCGCGCTTTCATCTTCAGTTACATATGGCTTTAACACCGGTTTCAGATATGTTGGCTTTAGTATATAAAGGTAAAGGTTCCACAATGAGGCCATTGTTTTTTCGTGTAGGCGTGATTCCCGGAAAAAAACACAAAATTGAATCCATGAGAAGTTCTATCCTCTTTCTCTTATGATCAGGAAGATTCTTAATTCAGACTCAACATCATGATAAACATATTTTGTAAGAAACGTAAAGTATCTCAATGTCTAGGGGTGGTGGAAGGTCGCCCCGCGACCAGTCGCCCGGCGTCTTGGTTTTGCTCTTAAAGACAGACACACATCACCCCACATACATTTTGGTTGAGAGAAAGCAAAATTCTCAATTGGTCAGTGGTGAATGCTCTTTGATTGACATCAAAGTCAAAAGATGCAGAGTAGCTCACATTACACAGCATGTGCAAAGAATGTTGTGATTACATATAATGGCCTTGTATGCCCATCAGGATATGACCTTAAGCAATAAACTAGGTTTGTGTCTGCACAAAGGTGTCTGCACAAGAAGGGGCTCAATACAGTGTTGGAAGGAGTAACTAAGTCGGGAGAACTGGAACTGTCTAGGACGAGCAGGGCAGATTCTTCCATAGAAACCCAAAGTTTCAAATTTTCCTTAATAAGAACCAAATATTTTTAATTTTTCGTCAACAAAATCCCAAATTTTTCAGCGCGCGCCAAAAATTTCGCGTTCAGCATCCTTTCTGTAACCCATTGCTTCTAGCGGGGCTTCGGGTTGATGAACTCCTTAGGGGAGCTTGGTCCCGTCGTCGGGCTTATCTTTCACCAGGTTTTGCTGAGTCTGTATGCAGGTTTTACCGTGGTAACAATTTTCCTGCAAAATTTCGGCGCGCTTTGCGCGCAATTCTCACAAGCCAAGTTATATCGCCTATGAACATTATTAGCATAAAAATCCCAGTGAACTATTCTAGCCAAAGCTAGGTGAAGGCTCAAACCTAGATGCTGGGTATCAAGGGGTTTTCATGTGGTAATCTAGTAACTTGAGTAACATTCGTAACGCGATGCTATATGGTTTGAAGCTAAATTTAATCGTACCCAAATTTATTCCAAAATTTATTTTTTTCTGTTCATGCAAAATTTCGTTCAAAGTAGAAATACGATAATGACCATCTGAATTGTGAACTGTGAAGAGATTGGTGCGCTCTCACTGTCATTCAAAGTCCTGCCCAAAGCTCCATGTTAGTGTTCCCATTTTGCTATTTCCTCAGACATTTGGGGAATTTCCCTCTGGGTCCTAACAAAATCATACTGGACCACACCAACACTGCGTAATGGCAGCTCCTGGTCCATAACGGAACATTTTGGCCCAAAACGATCATTGCTTTTTGACTGCCTGCTGCATCACGACAGCCTTTTTTGTGGTTTTTACGCTTGACCGCACTCACCACGGCAGCTTCGTTAATCTCCTCTGCAATAAAATCGGAAAAGTCCATTTGGAGTAGTGTAAGAATTCCTTCTTCTTGCTCAATGTATGATGTAAGAGGGTCAAAAATATTCGTTTTTCAAGCTCTCTGTACCACATTATTTATCCTTTTTCAAAAAACTCTTAGAATTAGACACCTTAATACATTGCACAGGTTCTTAAAGCAAGATAGTTTGCACATATCTATTTAACCCCCTAACTTTCTGTAATGGTATGTGCCAAATACCCACGCTTTTACTGATATTCACTGCAGTTTGAGGCGTCCTAAATATCTCCTGATTTTCCACTGTCCATCCATTTTTTCGGAACTTGAAATTTACGATTCGATTAAGAACGGATTCCTCAATCTGGTGATGTATGTTTTTCGGAAAATGATAGAGGCTAAAATAGGATAAGGGCAATGAAATTGTACAGCATTTCTCTAGGTCTGTGCAAGCGAAATGATGTTTTTTTGAATGTCTGTCCTGACGTCACAGGACCATTGACCAATTCGGACAAAGGAAAAAGCAACCGCTCGATCTTCAAATCAAGATTTTTTTTACTTTTGAAAAAGGCGTAATGTTCCCATTAGTCCAAACAGATGAAACTTGAGCACTATGGGGATGAATATTCATACTTTAAGCACACGTTTGAACTAGATTTTTAGGACCAAGCTAACAAAAGTTAGGTGAATTTAAGTGGAGGAAAACCCTTCAAAAACGTACTCTTTGGGAGATTCTCCATTGAAAAATGTCGAAGTTTGTATTTTTTATTTAAAATTGGCGTAACCTTTCCGCCATAATATCAAGTTAAATGTTACATGAATAGAAAGGAGACATCTTGAGCTTTCAAAACCCGTTTGAACTAGGTTGGTACGTTCTAATTTGATCATTTGAGAGGCGAATATGTAGCAATAGCAACACATGCGCCACACAGTTAAGGAGAGCTTTCTGCTGCAATGATCACGATGTTCCGTTATGCCTCGCAGTTCGCAAAGTACTCAACTCTTCACCTGCGCTTGCGAAGCTGAAGAAGCATCATCGTGATCATAGTCTTGTTCCCTTCACTTGTGGAGACTTTCCACGTCTTTGTATTGCAAAAGGAGGCGAAAATGTCCACCACACGAGTCAAATTTGGCGCGCTTCGCGCGTATGTGCACACGTAAAACCGATACCTTTAAGCTGTCTGTGCTAAGCCTGATATATCATCCCCTGTAGTTCCCGCAAACTGTAATCATATGGTGGCTCTACTGTCTACAAACATAATTTTCTTCTTCGGTGCCCCCCTATGAGGTGCCGGTGCCCCCCTATGTAAGAATTCCTGGCTACGGGCCTGCCGAGCACCAACCAGCGCCTCCTTTGCCGTGGTAAGTAACGTCCCCCCACTAAATTGAACATGACCAACCTCTTAGCTGTGAGCTAAGCCAAGGAAAGTCATATAAAGGTTTCCTTCACACCACTTTTCACTTAGTAAGTACTACACTAAGTGCCACTAAAGGCGACGTTGAAAATGAAAAAGTTTGGTGTCTCAAATTTCCCGGAAAGCAAAAAAAAAAAAAAAAAAAAAAAGGTCCCCAGATAATATTCTGTCGGATTTTTTTGCTTTTGGCCCCCCCCCCCCCCCACAAAAGAAAATGTCTCGCTACGCCACTGACTGAGGGGTTAAACATGATGCAACTGCCTTATTTATGTTATTCTCTAGTAGTAAATACATTTCAGGCAGCTACTTTAAAAAGACTCAGATATGGTGGCAAATGATATCGTCGACAATGTAAGCTTGTCCTTTGGGCGCTCTATACAAGGGCACACATCTCGGTGCAGGGGGATGATCCCCCCCCCCCCCCCGATGGTAGGCGAGCTCGCAATCAATTAGAATTTCCACTCAAAACGTGTTGGCTGACTAGTCATTATCAAAATAATCGAAATTATAAGGAAAATTAGATATAATGGAATACTTTTACAATTTGCAATGAAGAAAGACATGGCTGCCTCGCCCGCAGCCATCAAATCTCATCGGTCAAGTACCTAATTAGTACTTCCTGCATGTAGGACAGCTTGTGTGGAATTGAAACACTACTGGACCTCCTGAAAACCATACGATCATCCATTCTAGCCCACAATGTTGCAGATAGCCCTTAGTCCCCGAGTACACTCAAGCAGGGCGTTGCCTTGGACCCCACAGGGCTCCCGGGCATCGCGAAGAGGGAGCGTTTAACGCTTTCGGTGCCTTGGGTGGGTCATTTTCGCATTTTGGACGTTTAAGCTCAAACAGAGCTTTACAAACCTAATTATGGCACAGTTATGCTACATGGATGAACTTGCATACATGCACATTAGTGTCTCATACTTGCAACAACTAACGTTAAAAAAATAACATCAAAAAATTTTGAGCTCCACTTTTAAACGACACCGGGATCATTTTAATTTTACTCTGTTATATTCGTAATAAATAAAACTGGGCTCCAAGTCTGCCAGTTGCTGGACACTACGTGTTTCCCATTAGGCTATACTCTAACTTCTATTCTGACGTTACGAGTGCAAGTAAACCATTCAGCAGTAACCGCTGAGCAGTTTATGGTCATTCCCAGTTTATCTAGTCGCATTTCTTCAGCGATCTATTTTCAGTCCTGTTACAGAATAATACCAGCCTCTTAAGTTATACAGCGAGAATGAAAGAAACATTCACGATGCCAGTGCACTTTGCAATCACTTACGCACAAATTCATGTTTATGTATTGGGAATCTTGCACTCTTCCTAGTAAAACAAACCAACACATTGCATATACCTACGTACCCTACGTTCCCAGCTGTCAACAAAAGTGAGGCGGGCGATATAACTTATATGTTAGCAATATTGGGCTTTATTTGAGCAAAATTCCCAAATCCTGTGAAGTCAAATTAAGTTCACTAGAAGCGTGCACAATGGTGTGCACTTAGTAACCTGTGCCTAAACAGAGGTACTTACTTACCCATTGTATTGCTCTTATCATCAACAGAGGTCAACAGAGGTGATTAATTGCACAGGATAATTCCAAGATCAGCATCTACAACGCTTCCGCCCTGGTTTTATCGCAGCTACTGTGGGTTTCGTTGGCTCTTAGTATCCAACTTCCGTTTGCCAGCTTAGGTGAGGTTACCGTGGTTACGGTCTGAGAACCTTAAATTTTTAAAGCACCAGCTCTCAGTGCCATGAGGATGAATGTATCGACGACAATACTGAAAACAAATACGTACATGTGTAATTTTATAAAGCGACGGAAAACGATACCGAATGGGAGAAATGAAATAGCGAATTGGTAGAGGAACCACATGACTCGTTTGTATTCACGAAAGTGTGTTTCAAAGCAACTTCGTCGTCGTGTTCAAGTGTCATTTATAATCGTAACAAGAGATTATTATCTGACTTCAAAACACGAAAATTTGGAACTAGCCTAATCGTGTTAGAAACGATCTCCATTACATATCAAGTCATATCAAGTGACACAAAAGCGGGTAGTAACTCATCGGAAGTTAAAATCATAGTGTGATATAAGACTTCTCGAATCTGCATTGGTAGTACTTAAAATAAACGTTCCAGGGATCATATTGCATAAACATTGGTAGTTGAAATAATGTATGATGTGATATATGAGCTACAAAAGAGCTACCTCCCAGTTCATACTTTATTACAATTAAAAACAATACCTTGAGCAACCAAGTCTTTGTAAGAAAACACCATCGTGACCAATTGACGGATTAGAGTAAGACTTCCAATCTGGGAACAGTTACTCATGCTGTAGAAAGTAATTTTGGTACAAGACGAATTGATTTCGTTAACTTTGCCAGCATTTCTGCTTTCCATCTGCATTAGAGCAAATCCCCAGGGCTGGACAGCTATGACCCTTGTAATGTCAGACAATACAGCTTAAGGTGTACAAATTTAATCGGGTTAAACTCTTAGAAACATGTATCTGGCTCTGTGCATCTTGAAATTCCAAACCGACACACAAAAGATTTCCGTGCAGCGTACCTTCTTAATGTTACCATTACTTTCGATGAAACTTAGGGGGAACTTACATGCAAGTAAGCAGCACCGAACTAACAAGGATAAGACACTGTTGTGGTATTGTTCCTTACTTGAGTAGAAGAGAATTCCAGTGTGGGATTAAAAAGCCTTAGGCGTTGGGGTTTGTAACGTGAAATGTCCGAGTAGAAGAAAGAAAAGAAAGGTGAGGTTTGAAAAACAGGTTCTCTAACGGAATCCATACAGCACGAAAACTCATGAGCAGTTGAGCATCCTGGTCCCACTGATCAATCATCGGCGGACAGTGTAAGGTGAACCACACAAAACCTTTCAATCTACTGGTGTGTGGAGTTTCACAGCATTCAAAATCTACCACAACTTAGCTTCAGGTTAAGTTTCAAAATTGTTAAGTTGTGGACATTGATATTAATACTTGAATGATGCCCACCGGTCCACGTTGAAAGATTACGGCCGGGACACCTGGTGTGGTGATTCTCTCATTAGAAGTGATGAAATTGGTCAAATTTTAGTATGGTTGAGAGAGAAAATTCCAAAATCACTGCAAAACGGATTTCTTCGTATCTTAACTGGTCGTCGAAATATCGCCATTGATATGGTTTACAACCGGACTGCAATTCTCTTAAAATTATATTCTGGTAACCAAATTTGATGTCAAAAAAGCAGAAAAAATTTTGTGCTAGACAGTGAAGACCCCATCTCAATAGAATCTTGCATTTGGAAGATACGGATTTTCGAAGAAATGCTACATTTTTAGCTTTCTCATTGCATGAGAAATCTATGATGTCATCTGGGCAAATGGATTAAATGTAGCTTTTGTATTTCTTTATAATGTTGATATCACTATACTGAATATTTTATAACTTTTTTCGCTGTCTCATAAGTATGGAACAGTTTTACACTATATCTACCCGGAAAAACATCTAAACATTCCAATGCATATCAAATTTCGATGACAAACAAGGTATCCAATTATAAATAATAACGAAAGGAATCTGAGGCAATTTGCCCACTTGGGATCATGTTCTGTGGCCTTGAGAAAACCTGGAAGTACTTCTTATTAAAAGTAACCAATCTTCAGGAAGGGATATTTTGAGTGAGGAATGGAGTCTTGGTAAGGGGTTTGAATGACATGTAATGAAAATTTTTTATCTTTCATATAAGACTCCTACAAAATGCCAACAGGCAATGCCTTTTACAAATTTACTTGGGGTGAGACATATTTACAACAGCGGCATCTCATATCAGTAAAATCCGAACCTTTTCTTCTCATTTGTACAGAAGGAGGATATCAAAGAGTAACAAAGAATGGCTAAACTCTTCCTCCAAATTTCCCATGATGTGAACTTCGTGCTGAAGCAACTTCCATACTTCCAATCTGGAAATATCATGTTAACAATGTTTTCAAAGTTTAACCCTGCAGATGACCTTCGACTTTCACCAAAAACTGAAGGGCTACTTCTCTTGACATAATACACTTGAATGTTATGTATAATAGCTATGCTTCGTATCTAAGGATATCATGTTGACAAGTGTTTCCTCTAATGACCGGAGATAACCTTTGACTTTCACAACAAGTGTTCTTCCTTTTGACATAATGCAACTACATGCTAAGTATGAGCGTACCCATGCTTCCTACTTTGAGATATCGTGTTCACATCATTTTCAAAGTTTGACCTCCGATGACCCTTGACCTCGTCCAAACACGATGTGGTTTTCCTCTTGACATAATGCACCTACATGCTGAGTGTGAAGAACATCCGTGTTTCCTACCTTGAAGATATCGTCTTAACAAGGTTTTCAGAGTTTGACCTCCGATGCCTTTGACCTTTACCAAAACAATACGCTTCTTTCACTTGAAATAATGCATCTAGATCCTAAATATAATCAGTACCCATACTTCCTACCGTGAGATATTGTCTCAACAAGGTTTTCAGAGTTTGACATGCTTAGTATGAAGATTATCCAATGCTTAGAATGAAGAGTATCCATGCTTCCTATCTTGAAAGATCTTGTTAAAAAGGTTTCAGAGTTTGACCTCTGGTACGTGACCCTAGATGAATTTTGACCACCAAAATAATAGGGTTCTTCTCAATACAGGGCAACCACATACTAAGTATGAGAACTGTTGGAGTTTCCCTTCGTGAGATATTAGGTTAACGAGCTAAACCTCACAAACACGCATACATACAAACACGCCAGTCATAAAGCATAGGCTTCTCCTTTCATCGAAACCAAAAAAGGGATAACTTGTCAAACTACCATGTCTGACCATGACTTTCTGAAGGAGTGGTGTGCTAGACTTTCGTTTTGCGAGTTCAATCAGTCGTTTTTTTTTTTTGCCTGGAATGATATACCGCCATTACCTTGTGAGACGTTATAATCACAAGTTGGCAACAGCCGGGGCATGGAAGTGCTTCTCCGGAAGTGGTAGCCCATACTTCCATGGAAAGACAGTGTACATGTTTTAACGAGTTTTCAAGTTGTTCCTTCCACCGGATGACGGAAGTACTTCAGGAGGGGTCTGCCTTTTCTGAGCCTTTAGCATTGCGGGATTATTTAGAGTACAATGATCTCCATATTTCCCCATAGGACAGGGGACGAGTTACAAATAAGTCAAATAAGATATCCGGGAAAGTTAATTACAAATTTGAAATCCACAAAACTTTCTGCTGAAGTCGTAAAGACTTTATCATTGCCAAACCATGTCACATATGCTCATTATCTCTCTCCCTTTTAGCTAGTTGCTCTTGCGACAAAAGTTCCCAAGGCAGGCTACGCTCGTTGCGCTGTCTTTAAGCACGCGATAACGTGAATAAAGTTTCACAGTCAACCGGCGGATGTTTCAGTGTGCGGATATCCGCTTAGAGTCTCAGGAAACTGAAACCAAAACCGTAGCCTTTCTTCGGCGTGTTGAGATTAAATGAGAAATGAGCCAGCATTCACAGTGAGTTTCACTGTGTAGAACATCTATTGCTACTGTGGAACATCTTACCAATGAGCATACCGGGTCTCACAGCAGGTTGTTTGTTAACGACGCAACAACGCCACGCAACTTTCTTTCAACTCAGTGGTAAGCAAGTGTTGTGTGCGTTTACAATGAGGACGTGCATGTCACAGATCCTTAGATAACATCCGTTAGCCGAAAGAGGCTTAGCATTTGACTCTGGTAGTGAATTGAGAAAAAAAAAGGATCTTAAAGTTGACTCACCCACAGGGGTGGCACCAGGTGGGGAGCAGGGGGCCAAAGCCCTGTCGGGGTAAGCATCGCCCCGGTCGAGATAAAATTCGAATTTGTTGGGGAGCCTTAATGGGTATAATAAAGCATATTATCCACCGCGGGGATCAGTCGCCCAACGGATTACTTGATTTTGATCTCGAAGGCAGATTTTGTCACTGAAAATCCAACATTGTCAGATTTTCTTTATTAGAACCCTAAATTTATCAATTTTTCTTCATAGAAACCCATTGAAACAAAGGCAATGGGTTGCCGAAAGGATGACTTACGCAACTCATTGCCTTTGTCGGGCTTCGGGTTGCTGCACCCCCCCCCCCCCCATTGGGAAACTTAAGGCCCCACCTCGACTTCACATATCACTAGTGAGTTTGCCTGTTTACGTACTATTTCGACCATTTTCATACATTGAAATGACTACTCATGAACACCAACTCAGACTACTGGAATGCAAAAATGCATCAAGGTTTCGACGAACTCATTTCAATAGATTTATAAGCTTTCATCCAAAAACTACAAAGGCTCTACAATTTTAATTTTCTGGACGAATGTGATGCATGCCCCACGAGAAACTGCACGATACCTACCTTGAAATATACTGCTGACAAGGCTCTAAGACGTTGACCTCTAATGACCTGAAATGAAATTTCACTGACCACGAGAACATCCACAGCAGCACTTTTGTAACAAATATGATAAATAAACACAATGTACATGTTAATTTTTAAAGTTTTAAATCATAAAATATCCTAAAACACAAGTTCTTTGGATGTTGAAATTTCGTGACCTCAGATGACCTTTGACATCTAACATATTCAGAAGGGCATTTTCACGAAATAAAATACATCTACATGGCTAAGTATGGTAAGTATACATGCTCCTTTTCTCAAGATAACTGTTTACTACCTTCACAGTTTGACCTCTGGTGATCTCTGATGACTCATCACATTTGACCCACCCAAAAGCCATTGGATGCTTTCTCTTTATATACTGCATCTTCATATTAAAAGTGAAGATATTCATGCTTCCTACCTTGAAATCATCATCTTACCAAGTTTTTCACTTTGACCTCTAGTGCAGGGGCGTCAATCCGTATTCGAATGTGGGGAGGGGGGACGGGGGACATACATGACCACACACCAGTCCCTTTGGTTTTGAAGAGAGGGCGTCTTCCTATAGCCCCCCCCCCCCCCCTTATGATGATTGACGTTGTCCTATTCTAATAAGAATTATCATTTCAAATTTAACATGACCATCATAGATGATCTGCCAGGTGAAATACACGAAGTCCACGGAATTACTTCAAGATGTTTTTTTCATCATGTCCCAAAATAGCTGAAACAACGCTTCGCAGCGTGGATCATTGTCGGAGATCATGGACCCGACCAGGCCCGTTGCTAGGGTGATATATTTGGGGGTGTCAAGGTCCCGAATTCCGACCGGCTGGATGTTTTTTCCAACTGAGTGGAGGCGTTTAAATTGCACTTTGTTATGCACTCTGCCTTTTTTATACAGCAGTGGGGATCCTTCCTTTGTCACTACATTTGTGTCGTCCTGGGGGAGGAGGTGTCCCCCTCCCCTTTGAGAAATCTTTGTTAATTTAAGGCTGCTTAGGTGCAAAACGGTGCTATCTTTGGGATATTTTTGGAGCTGATCGTACATGGCTGGAAAATGTCCATAATTTAGTGAATTCTAATTTTTCCGACTGGCTGGATGTTTTTACTAACTGCAGTGGTGGCGCGTAAATTGCACTTTTTTATTCACTCTGCATTTGTATACAGCAGTGGGGATCCTTCCTTTGTTGCTGTATAAATGTGTCATCCCGAGAGGTCTAAGGGGAGGGGGCGTAGCCCTCCCATTTGAGGAATTTTTGTTAATTTAAGGTTGCTTAGATGCAAAATGGTACAATCTTTGGGATATTTTTGGAGCTGATCGTAGTATAGCAAAGGTGTGAAGGATTAGCAAGGGCGTTTTCAGAATGCTTTGTAGTCGTAAGTGTATTAACAACCACCATCTATACCGATAATGGCTGCGGCGAAGCGCTGGGTAAAATGTTTTGAAAAGTGTTTAACGGCAACAACGTACTTTCAACCTTCCACATCATGCTACAAATTAGAATGAATGCAGTGGCGTACCCAGGATTTCTCTCAAGGTGGGGGGGGGATGCAGTATGTTGTGTGACTGCTGGCCTTGGGGATGGGGTTTCCCCTCCCCTTTGAAAAATTTTGAAAAATTCGGTGTCCTTACATGCAATCTGGTGCCAAATATGTTACCTTTTGGAGTATATTTGTGTTAAAAAACTTACGTATTTTTAGGAACTTTAAAAAAAAAATCGGAATCAGTGAGGGTGGGCATGGCCGAATGGCCCTCCCCTCTGGCGTACGCCACTGATTGAATGATCCCATGTTGATGCGAGGCCCCTACAGATGTTTGGAGATGTATGTCTGTATTCGGAAAGTGTTGTGATCAGAATAGTTCCGTGTATAATTACCTTTTTAATGGTCATGGGAAGGAGTGCAAACCGTAACGTATGCGCGCGAAGCGCACCGAAATTTTGTCATTAAATAAGATTTCCCTGACGAAATCTACATTCAGAATCTGCATCGAGACACTTAACAATTGCCCAACAAACCTACATGCCACTCAAAAAGCCAGTCAAATAGAGCCACGACACTACTCTTTTACGCAAATGTGGGGGGGGGGGGCATTTGATATTGTGTCCCCCACTCATCGAAATGTGGGGGGACTTGTCCCTCAAGGATTGACGCCCATGACTCTAGTGACTCCAGATGGTGCTTGACCTCCAACAAAATAATAGGGTCTTTTCTCTTGATGTATTGCATCTACATGATACGTATGAAGAGTATCTTTCTTTGTATCTGAAGATACCCAGCTCTGGTCACCCCAGATGACCTTTGACCTTCACCAAAAATAGTATGTCTCTTTCTTTTTAAATAATGCATCTACATGGTAAGTATGAATAGCAATCATATTTCCTGCTTTGAGATATAGTGTTAACAATTTTTTCAGAGTTTAATGCCTGGTGACTTTAGATGAACTTTGACCTCCACAAAACACTACACAGCTCTTCGTGATTTAATGCATCCACATGCTACTTATGGAGAGTATCCAAATTTTCTTTATTTGAGATATTGTTAAGTAGGTTTTCAGAATTTGACCTCTGTGATCTCAGATTAACCTTTGACCTCTACCAAAATCAATAGGGTTCTTTCTCATGGTGGTGGTGTTGGTGGTGTTGGTGGTGATGGTGATGGTGATGGTGATGACGATGACGATGACGGTGACGGTGACGGTGACGGTGATGATGATGATGATGATGATGATGATGATGATGATGACGACGATGATGATGATGATGATAATAACCAGAATGCAAAAATGCATTGAGGTTTCGATGATATATGTTCTATTCCAAATAATGCCATGATGTCCCATATCTTTTAGTCACTGGTCAAAATTTCCCAAGAATTCCCAAGATCGTCATCTGGGGTTACGAGAGGTCAAAAAGCAAAATTTCCCAAGAATTCCCAAGATAGTCATCAGGGTCACCAAAGGACAAAAAGCAAAATATCCCAAGTATTCCCAAGGCCTAACGTTACAGTATAGCTTAGAGGCTATGCTAAATACTTGGCAAGGCCCTAAGTAACATTAGCCTAGGTCTAGCCTAGGCCTAGCTATAAGTATAAACCTAGCCCAGGCCTATGCACAGCTGGTCACAGAAATCTCTCTGTAAATACTACAAACTTAGATGATGGGTACCAACATTTGACAGGCAATAACTGCTTTGATTAGCCCTAGCCTAGGCCATAGCTATTACATTTACAGTAACCTACCTCTAATATCAGCCCATACATACTGTACTACAATTAGGCTAGCCTGTACTGTGGCAGTTAGGCTAGTAGGACTTAGTCACAGGACTAGGACTTTGTCTAGGCCTAGCCCATAAACCTGGAACTCTGCATTAGATTTATGTACTGAGTCTAACGTTATTGTGTGTGTAGGCTAATGTTTGTTGTTGGTTCTGTAACAACACTTAGGCCTAGGCCTAGGCCCTGACTGTTAGGCCTAGGCCTACGTTAAAACTTGATCTGCCTGGTAAATTTTCCACTAAAGTTACTCATGCTACTCTGAAGAGGAGCCATATTACAACAAACTGTGATATTCCTGCTGTAATTTTTATTATTCCATTTCTTGGTGCTATTTTTCCAATTCAGTTACAGTCAAATCTAACATTGACGTTGGGCTACTCGATCAGCCAGCTCAACAGACCTTGGCAGGCAGATTATGTGTGATAGTCTGTCACTGCACTCAGAAACTAGCTTTTAACACAGTTTCTGATTGGTTGAAAGTGGATCTGTTTACAACTGATCAACCAATGATATGGTAGCTTATGGAATGTCATGGATCTGCTGCAAACTATCTTCTGATTGGTTTAACATCAACTTGTTGACAAAAATTTAACCAATAACATAACAGCATAGATTACTGGGCTCAAATAAATACACTACAGTACTGTACAGACAGGTGAAATACTGTAGTCTATTCTCAGTCTTTTGATATGTTGGCTAAAGAATAATAAAGTTCGTGAAGGGACCTATTTACTCATTCAAAATTCGGATTATCAAGGAAAAATCTGTATTCCCATATTTACAATGATTTTCTGTACTGAATATGGAAAATCCGTGCTGGTTGGCAGCTCTGTCTCAGGGTTTAACCCCCTGGTGACCCCAGATGACCTTTGACCCCCACCAAAAATGATAGAGTTCTCCCTCTTACTATAAGGCATCTAAATACAAGGTATGAAATTTATCCAAGCTTCCTACCTCGAGATATCGTGTTAACAAAGTTTTCAGAGTTTGACCCCCGGTGACCCCAGATGACCTTTGACCTCCACCAAAAATGATAGGGTTCTTTCTCTTACCATAACGCATCTACATAATAAGTATGAAATTCATCCAAGCTTCCTACCTCAAGATATTGAGTTAACAAGGTTTTCAGGGTTTGACCCCTGGTAGCCCCAAGTGACCTTTGACCTCCACCAAAAACAATAGGGTTCTTCCTCTCAATATGGGGCATCCATGTACCACGTTTGAGAACTGTCAGAGCTTCCCTTCTTGAGATATCCTGTTAGCAAAGTTTTCAGAGTTTGACCCCCGGTGACCCCAGATGACCTTTGACCTCCACCAAAACTAATAGGGTTCTTCCTCTTACCATAACGCATCTACATACAAAGTATGAAATTCACCCAAGCTTCCTACCTTAAGATATTGTGTTAACAATGTTTTCAGGGTTTGACCCCCAGTGACCCCAGGTGACCTTTGACCTCCACCAAAAACAATAGGGTTCTTCGCCTCAATATGGGGCATCCATGTACCAAGTTTAAGAACTGTCAGAGCTTCCCTTCTTGAGATATCGTGTTAAAAAAGTTTTCAGGGTTTGACCCCCGGTGACCCCAGATGACCTTTGACCTCCACCAAAAATGATAGGGTTCTTCCTCTTACCATAACGCATCTGCACACTAAGTATGAAATTCATCCAAGCTTCCAACCTCAACATATTGTATTAACAATGTTTTCATGGTTTGGCCCCAGGTGACCCCAGGTGACCTTTGACCTCCACCAAAAACAATAGGGTTCTTCCTCTCAATATGGGGCATCTATGTACCAAGTTTGAGAACTGTCAGAGCTTCCCTTCTTGCGATATCGTGTTAACAAAGTTTTCAGGGTTTGACCCCCGGTGACCCCAGATGACCTTTGACCTCCACCAAAAATGATAGGGTTCTTCCTCTTACCATAACTCATCTACATACTATGTATGAAATTCATCCAAGCTTCCTACCTCAAGATATTGTGTTAACAATTTTTTCAGGGTTTGACCCCTGGTGACCCCAGGTGACCTTTGACCTCCACCAAAAACAATAGGGTTCTTCCTCTCAATATGGGGCATCCATGTACCAAGTTTAAGAACTGTCAGAGCTTCCCTTCTTGAGATATCGTGTTAACGAAGTTTTCAGGGTTTGACCCCCGGTGACCCCAGATGACCTTTGACCTCCACCAAAAATGATAGGGTTCTTCCTCTTACCGTACCACATCTACATACAAAGTATGAAATTCATCCAAGCTTCCTATCTCGAGATATTGTGTTAACAAGGTTTTCAAGTTTTGACCCCCGGTGACCCCAGGTGACCTTTGACCCCCACCAAAAACAATAGGGTTCTTCCTCTCAATATGCGGCATCTATGTACTAAGTTTGAAAACTGTCAGAGTTTCCCTTCTTGAGATATCGTGTTAACGAGCAAAGTGTCACAAACACACACATACACACACACACGCACACACACACACATACATACACACACACGCCATCATGACTGCACAGGTTTCTCTTTTCATCGAAATCAATAAGTGGAAATTTATAATGCACCGGTATCCGTCAAGAAAAGACGCTCATGCATGGTGCAGTGACACAAAAATGCCAAATACATAAACAGTACAAACAATTAAACAGTTTGCATAAGATAAGTCTTCAGAGAGCGTTTGAAAGATGCAAGGGATAGACAAAATTTCACATGCTCAGGTAGATTATTCCATAAAAAAGGACCGGCAGTAGCAAAGCCCTTATTCCCCATGATCGATTTGACCGTCGTTCGCAAAGAAGAGATTTATTGTGTGACCTCATGGAATTGCGATTCACTTTATATGGTTGAAGAAGTTCAGACAAATATGGTGGCAAGGCACCGACGAAAGAGCGATATACCAACAACAGTATTTGAAAATGATTCCGTCCTGGATGGGAAGCCAGTGCAAACCCTCAGAATATCTGTGATGTGATCTTTTGGTTGGGAACGAGTAACAATCCGGGCAGCGATATTTTGTTTGCGCTGAAGACGATTGATTTGCGATACGGGTAAACCGTAAAGGAGTGAATTCCCCATATCAAAGCGTGATGTGACATAAGCATACACAAGCCGTTCAGCAGCATTCCGTGTAAGGTATTTCCTAATGAGACCAACAGTGCGTAGATGGAATAAAGCATTCTTGGATACAGATGAAATGTGATCATAATGACATGTTAGCATCAAGTATGGCACCTAGGTTGCGGACTTTTGCTGATGTGGCTATGTTGCAGGTACCGATACGAAGGTGAGAAATGCTAATCTTCGCACGCTGCTGTTTTGATCCAAAAAGCCCCCTGTGGGCTGGGGGTTGTAGAATATGCCCACGGTATTTCCCGCCTGTCGTAAGAGGCGACTAAAGCCATGTTAGCATAATACATGTTAGCATCAAGTATGGCACCTAGGTTGCGGACTTTTGCTGATGTGGCAATGTTGCAGGTACCGATACGAAGGTGAGAAATGTTAATCTTCGCACGCTGCTGTTTTGATCCAAAAAGCCCCCTGTGGGCTGGGGGTTGTAGAATATGCCCACGGTATTTCCTGCCTGTCGTAAGAGGCGACTAAAGGGAAGGACTTTGCACCGTATTTAAACTTTGCTTGACACTATATAACACATTTGTGTTGGTGTGCCGTTAAATTTCAGGCTAACTAATAACTTGATCCACAAACAATAAATTCAGATTTGTCGACGTTAAGTTTCAAATAATTCTGAGACATCCAAAGCCTAATTTTATCGATGCATAATTCCAGACGCTGTATTGCAGTAGTAGCCTCAACTTGATTTGGATTGAACGAAAGGTAACTTTGAAAGTCATCAGCGAAAAAATGATATTGCAGACCAGTTTTGAATAATTTTTCCAAGCGGAAGGGTGTACAATGAGAACAACAACGGACCAAGAACAGATCCTTGCGGTTCACCAAACTTCAACTTGATAGGATTCGAACAATAGTCCTGAATTTTAACCCATTGGGACCTATCCGCCAAATAAGATTGAAACCACCTCCAGACGGTCTCATCAAATTCAAGGGATCCAAGTCTGGCGAGAAGAATAGTATGATCGCCTATATCGAAAGCATCTACAAGCTAAGTATGATGAGTTCAATCCTGTCTCCAGAGATTGTGTTAACAATGTTTGACCTCCGATCACCCCTGATGACATTTGACCTTCACCAAAAATATTACAGTTCTTCTTTTGATGTAATGCATACACATGCCAAGAACAAGTACTGAGTCTCCTTTCACAGGTACAATGAAATAGTTGTCACTGTGCAAGACTAGAACGGCACTTCCAAGTTATAGGATTTGTCATTTGTTATGTGCAAGACTGGAAACTTAAAAAATATATAGTTTTCTTAACTAATTTCAAATACCATTGGTTCATCTGCAGCTCAACAATGCTCAGGGTCAAGGAAGGATAGTACAAACAAAGAAGTGGTGCACAGAATGTTTTATTAAAATTCAGTCAAGAAACAGAAAATTCCTGTCCAAGACAGTCTGTCCGGGAACTTCTACCCCCAGACCGTATTTTCTCTACAGTGGACAATCCCACCAGACTATGCTGCTATGATTGTCTTTATCTTTTTCATTTGTATTCACCTATTTCACCTGTGATTGTATTCACCTTTGCCCAAAGCTCACCAAAGGATAAGTGAATGTAGAGGGCGCTTCGCTCACACAAGGACAATAAGGACGACGCTATGAGGTCTTGTTTTTAACTACCACAACGTAACGCTGTGATTATTACCTCCAAACTTTTAACCTTGTCAACACTATACAATTTTAACATCACGCAAACTACTGAGAAAGGACAACAAATTAATCCACAAAATTTTGTGTGGGATCACATTTATTTTTGTTGGTCAAACGACACAAAATTCTAATTATCCCATCCACTTCCATAGTCAATCAAACATGCCAAATTTGATTAAGGGAGAACATTGCTAGACAAGGTTGCAAAAAATTATATATAAGGAAGACAAATCGCTGTGGACAGTTACCAACAAAACCATGTGAAATTAACTTACAAGAGACCAAGTTGGTACGGAATCTATCACAGTCAGCTGATTGTGTCACGTGGCATTAATATGGCTGCTTGTCCTACCCAATGTAGGTTTGAAAGATCTAACCAAAAATCCTGTCCCTATTTAACATTTCTGGTTTCCAAGCAACCATTTTTTACAATACTTTCAAACAAGGAGTGTATTGTGTGTTAAAGTGCAAAAGTACTCTATTCTAAGCATACATAACTGTGAATTCATGCAATGACTGCCTTTGTGTAGCATTATAATCATCATATGACCATTGAATCTTTTGCAACCCCATGGGATGTCCCTGAAACTCAAAGGCAACAAAAGAACAACATAGGAGCATTTTTAAAGATTACCCTCAAAATGCTTCATTTACTTTTCTGATCTTGTAACTTCAGAAACCAATTTAAACTCGCATTTTCATTATCTCTTAAACTTGCAATTTCAATACATCTTAAACTCTGTTAATATAAACAATAAGTTTGTATAAGATAGTCCTGTCACTAAATCTTAAAAACATATAATCGGAGGAATGTATTATATACAGTATGAAATATAAAGCTTTGCTCAAAGGACCTGCCCTTGGCAATAACTTCAAACTTGACAGACAGGGTTTTAAAATTCCCTAAGCAATCTTACCCAATCGTCTTTTTCGTCTGTCTCCTGTCAGACTCAACAAAGTAATGTCAATATCAATGGTCCAACCAATCCCAATAGGCAGAGATTAATCTACACCCTTACATGCCATTACAACTTAACAATCGTAAGCTACATTAAATTTATCTCATGTTACAAGTAGAATAACTTATAGTAATAACACAAGCGATGATAACTAACCACTTTATGTGTCAAAACTGCCCATAAAGATGAATGCTGTAATTTTTCTCCAGACTTTCAAAGTTAATGTTTACCATATTTCATGGAAATTGTAATGAAATTTCTTCCTTTGAAAGATGGCTTTCCTCAACTTATTTCAGTAGCCCAAGTACACTTAATTTTTGGACAGTAGCACAAAATGCCATTAATCTCATGGGTAACTACTTGGTGCTTAAGCATAGTTAATCAAAATATACCAGACAATGTCCTGTGTACTACTTCTTTTTAGCTTCATCCCAGCATAGGAGTAGGAACCTTTTCGAAACTGGGGACCTGAACCTTGTTTTGCATTGCCTTCCTGGGGGAGGGGTCTAAGGGGAGGGGGTGTCACCCTCCCCTGTGGAAAATTTTGGGTATTTGAGGGTCCTCAGATTCAATTTGGTGCAATATTTTGGACAAACTTTAAGGAAAATTACTGCAGATTTTTAACATTTCCTACAGAAGAGACAAATAAAAGGTTTTTGCCCTTGGATCTTGGGGGGCGGAAGCATACTTCAGCCCCCACATTTTTGACGGGGCTAATCCCCTCTAGCCCCCCCCCCCCACTTCCTACGCCCTTGCATCCCAGTGTAATTAAATTTTCAGAAATTCAAAGCGAATGTAGTATTGACTTTTGCCTTTCATTACTGTTGAACAAATAGCAGCCACTCTGATTAACAACGAAGTAGGCATACTACTTTACTTCAGTGGAAAGCCACTCTTATGAGAATTATGTATCAATGTAATTCATTTTAATGTATTTCTGCTCCTTTGCAGGGTAAAGTCATTTCAGGGTACACTTTGCTAGGAATGAAGCATGAACTACCAAATGGGAAGCATGACTATGAACCCTGTTCCAAAAGAGTAGTTTTCTTAAACTTGGAAGTTTCTGGATGAAATTTGAATTACGATATCTCTCTGAAGTCACACACTTGCATTGAACTCAGCTGGTTCCGTCCAGTTTAGCACGTTTTCTCTGAAAACAAGGCAAAATATTCGTTTCCGCATAAAATCTTCCCTTTTGATTTAATTTTCAGTATTCTCAATATGTCAGGAAATATCAGCAACACTTATTTTAAGGAGGTTCCAAAATTTTGATATGGATAGTTACCAGATTTATAAATGGGTTCATCAGAGTTACTTTGCACTTGGAACCAGAAAAATGATTGTAAGGATGATCATTTTTTTTTTCTTGAGAGCAGTATAGCCTGAGTATTCCTTGATTAAAAGATTCTTATGCAACTGCAACATTATGATAAATGTAAAGAATTTGCCCAAAATACTAACAGAGAGAATATGAAATATTTAGATGTTCAGTATCAGGAAACATCTAAAGAATATCTTTGTGTTCTGCAAATATTAAAACATTCCATAGACAATGATAAAAATTCGAAACTTTGGTCCCATTTTGACATTTGTGGAGTGATGACATGATTGCAAAACAATTAACATTTATTCCATTTTCACAATATACAAGGTTACAAAAATTTATCAACCAATAATAAACACAATTTTAGGATAACATGGCCATACCCATGCACTTAACAGCTCCAAATCGTTCCAAAACCAGTTTCACTTCCACAAAATCTTCAGGAATACTGCCCTTAAATTCTTGAAAACACGAAACAAAATGAGGCATCTTACAAAGTTTAGGAATCATTTCAGCTTTCCTATACAACTTAGTTTGAAAAGCACCAAAACAAACTTGTCATATCAAATTTCTGTGTCAAAGCTGGCTTAGTCATACCAATATGGTGTTAGAGGGTATGGACTTCACTGTGATGACAGGGAACATACTTCTTGGTAGATTTGCTCCATCTGATGAATCAGTTTGTACTTCCTTCCTCTTAACTTTGGGCTTTTGGGGAGCAGAATGAGCTTTGTTTCACACATTGATCATAAAAGCAAGCATAACATTCTTTCAGTCCAACAAGCAAGGGAATGTATTATTAAAGAAGCAACACAAAAAAAAAAAGATGAAACTATAGACTTGTGAACATTTAAAACTGCTGAATGCAAGTAAGTGTATGCATTTGATGGATTTAAAAGAGCCAGCTGCAGTAACATTAATGATTTCAATCAATACTTCAAAATTTCACAACTAATAATAGCACCTTTGACTCTTTACTGTGAACTATTCTGCTTGGTTAAATTAAAGAACACTGCAAAAACTTCACACCATGATTAATTTTCTTATCCAGATCACTGTACAGAGAAAAATATTCAACTGAAAGCTCCCTTCAAAATGTGGTATTGATTAATGATAACAGATAAGAGCAACCAAAGGTCAAACTGCAGTCTGAGTAAAGCTGTTAGTATTCATGTCACAAGCCAACATGCAATGATACATAATGGCACTAGCTTCATACCTGACACTAAACAGCACAAAAAAGAAAACAAAAGATTTTATTGTTCCTTTTGAAATGGTTCTTAAGAGAAAGTTGCTCTTCATCTCCCTTTCACATAGAAATCTTCAAAGATTTCACCAAAGTGTTATACAAGAGGATGTTTTCTCTTTTGCATAAAAAACTTCCAACCGATACTTCCAAATGTAGATGCTGTGAAGTGAACCTCAGCACGGTTGTCGTAACAGTATATTTAAACTTAACATCAGCAAACTGTAAACATCACTAGAAATCAAACAACTCATCTGTCAACTTTCCTCCCTCCTGATTAGACAAAAGATCCTTCTGATTTGGTTCAATTAAATCATGCAAAAGAAGATCACGAGAGACTTTTTAACATTTCAATCATTTAACCATAGATACATGTTAACCAAGTGCTATAACATAACAACACTTAATCAAGACAAAAAAATGTTAGCAGAGAGTCACTATTTTTCATCATAGATGTCTACATCAAAGAATAAAATAATACTAATTTAAGTGCACAGCTAGCATTTCACTCTCTTTCCTTTAAAGATTCTTCACTCAGTTGTTTGATCTTTTCTTCATCTAATTTCAAATGTCTTGACATAATAGATAGATTTTATCACAATTTGGAGTAGTTTGCATGTTGCGCTGCTTCCTTTTCACAAACTGTAGTTGACATAAGTATATAACATCAGTAAAGCATTCAAAATTTAATAAAATTCTCTTCTTTTCTACAAATCTGGTAGGCATCTTTCAATGTCTGTGATGACTTTGACCAAAACATGAAAGGTCCTTGCCTACTGTCCTCCTTTTGCCCAGAACTGAGTGCCCTCACATCATTTCAATACTCCTCACGACATCGACAATAGACTTTCATCAAATCTAACAATGCTTCTGTATCGAACACCTGTCTGTAGGTACCAATCATCATCTATCAAGTTTTACTAACATGCGTCCTTCAGAGATTTCTCATTTTAATAAACATGCCAGCAACAGAGCTCTGCCTTCAAATCCGGTCTGATATCAAAACACAGCCAATCTTTCTAGACTGCCACTCTCATTAAAAACTTACAAAGACTTGCCTTCAGATGTAACACTAAAATGGAAAGATCTTGGATTTCGTAGACGTCTGAAGAGTCAGGAAGTCTCCAATTGACGAGTGTGTCAACATTGTCAACGTGTACCATGTAAGTCTTTGGAAACTGCAATGAAATCCTCTATGATGTTCAGCTGCCTGGAATGCGGTCTATTGGATAAACTATGTTAAAAATCACCACTAAAATAACAAACACTATGTAGAGAGTGACTGCCAGCCACAATCCCAAACGATCATGCAATTTCTGATTGAAGTTCCTAAGTACAAAGAAACCGAGAGTTGGACCCACAAAAATTCCGACAATGTGGCCCAGGTATGAAATTGGTGGATTGTAACCAGCATATCGGCGGTAAATACCAAAGCCAAAGTCCAGCAGGGCTACAAAAGTGAAAAGAAAAAAAATATTAGAAATATCTGCTCAAGGGAATCTTGTATACATTCATTACATTCAATTTATGGCAGACCTTTCTGACAACTTTTAAATACTTTACAATGGGCTTTTTTTTAAACCAAGCAATATTTTGAATAAGTCTGAAAAAATCAAGTTTCATACCAGCACATTTCATTGGAACTATTTCTTCTGCTCATATTTTAGTGTGCTATCACACAATGAGTCAATGCATGAATTTGCATGATGGGCTTTTCTGTGCCAAAAAGGCTGCAACAAAGTGAACCATTAGAGCTATCATTTATACTTATGCTGGTTGTATAGATTAAATGGTGTAGTTGCAAGTAAGAAATAAATAGACATTCATTTCATCTACACAATCATGAAATATTGCCATGGTTTCAATAAAAGGGTTAGAATGTATGTGCCTTCCTACTTACATTTTTCTACCAGTTCACAGTGTAATGCTTATAAGTAATTTGCTGATTCCACCGTTATCTGTTTGTATAAACTTGAATTAATCATTGGAAAAGGTGAGTCAATTAACTTCACCATTGGTACTAAAACAAACACATCTACAAAATGAAGTATTGCAGTATATTGAGCACTTCATGCAAGATTAGCTGCATGAAAGATGTAAAGGAACCTGAACCAAAGGTTAAGACCAGCAGAATACAAAACTACCCCTTGAGGTTTCAGTGAATTTAGTGACTGGATTCTGCTTGTTTTCAAATCAATGGCTGCAATGGGATTGCAAACTTACTTGGACTGCTAATTTGTTCTACATTAGTTTAATTATGACACAGTAACAATGGTCATGCTGTTGTAAAATCAACATGCCATGAAAATGCCCATAAGCCTACAATCCGGAGTACCCCCACAGCCCGGGAAAGTCTTATTAGTGATGGTCAGTAACTTTCACATTCTGTGGTTTTAGTCCAGCGAGTTGTATCTTCACAACCATGCATGCTCAATCCGGACATATGATCCGGCCAAGCCCTAGTAGCCACTGGAACTCCTTATTAAGCACCACAAGTCATTATTCGCTTGAGCGCACATTGTGCTGATAGAGCTGGAGTTCTGTTACCTTGTTATGATGCAAGCCTGATTAACTGTGGTCAGCTTCTACAAGAATTTGGACTAAAAGGATTTTCACGTCATGAAGTTGTGCAAACTCAGGGCTGGTTTCTGAGAGAAAAATGATTTTACTACATATGGTACATTCATTTGTTAAGTTTATACCTGGCAAGAAATGATGCTTTCAAAAGCTTAATTCAGCTAGGCAAAATCAAATCCTTCACCCTCTGGCAAAAGAATATGCTTTAATTCAATACTGAAAATCTCAACACAATAATCATGCAGATCATGTTTCTCTTCTTGAGATATTGTACATGCAAAATTTCACTCTTGACCCTTTGGTGCCATTAAATGATTTTAGCCTTCCAAAAAAGTGGAACATCTACATACCAAGTTTGTGATTATTCAAACATACCCTTGCATCGTCATGCCGCTCTTGACATCAGATGACCTTAGTTAAATTGGTCTTGCTAAAATGGCCAGCTCTTGTAATTCACATCTTTATTACAATGAATGCCCCTAGGCTTTTAGATATGAATCTAACAATGACATACAATACAGCTTAAGTAAGCAATGTGACAAGCACTACTTTTAGAAAAACACATTTAGCTATCTGCATCAGGCAACTGCAATACAACAGGAAGTGCTCCTTGTAACCCTGCATTTCAATGTATAGTGTATAATGCAAGTATGGTATAGGTAAAGAATATGAACTACTGTGTCATACACTTTGCAACCTGAATCCTTCAAATATGGTAAAATAGCCCATGTTGACGGGGCTTGTAAGATGATAATACCCCAGAAAAACAAATGAAAGCTGTGGTTTGAATACTCTTTTTTAGCTGAGTCAAAACAGCATGGGAGCTTTTTCCCACAAAAACAATAGCATTCTCCTGCTCAGTATGGAAAGACAATTTGAAAAATCTGTTACAATTTAGGAAGATTTCACTACAGCATAGTACAATTCCCTCACCTGCCGGAGGATATCAGAATATATATGTATAAAAAGCATAGGCGGCGATCCTGGATATCCCCCCCAATATTTGAGAAATCGCCCATTGACTTTGATTTTTCACACAGTAAATTATGGGAAATTCTGGTCATATCCCCCCCAATATTGAGAACAAATCGCCGCTCTTGATAAAAAGCCTGAGTTTGTGCATTTTCTACCCAAAATAATCATACTCTATATGCAAAAGTCTTGTGGTATTTCTTATGAAATATCTCAACCATTTTTTCATACAATTCCACCAATTTTATGCCTATGTTTCCTTTTTTTCACTTTGAATTCTTGTGATATAACATAGTTTGTGTAAATATTATACATAATTCTCCCATTACTCAAATGGAATTTGAAGAGAATTGTCTGAAACTACTACAAATACTGACCTTTGATCCCCATAAACTGTTGCAGGGTTTTTCCCAGTATGGTACATTCATGATTACAAATTAGGATAGGCAAACATGAACATCAAAAAAAACACAGTGCAGAACACCATCATGCCTGCACTTGTATCAGTTGTCTCTCTAAGTAAGTTTGTGTTTCATGTAAAGAAACTTTGTCAAAAAACAACTCAAGATGTATCTCAGTTTCCCTACCTCAGTATTTATACAGCTTGTAATAAAGGTAACAACAACATACGACAGGTTTCACCAGTGAATAAACCACATCATCAGGTGACAACATACAGCCCTACAATAGGCCTACTGTAATTTTGACCTCATTGATTTTCACTTTCTGCTATGGCTAAGGTTCAGTGCTCCAAGCAATTGAATACTATAATGGCAAGCAAGTCCTATCACCTCTGGCTTTGTATGAATTCCCTTTTAATTATACCATTTGTCACACTTTTACTATTCAGGAACTGACAGCACCACCCACTTGTTCCCTCCTTTACTACAGGTCATGGTGTTCAAAACAGTATTGGACTCGACAGCAAATGAGATCATGCAATAACAACAAAGGAATTTCACTAAATTTATGCACTAAACTGCAACAGACATTTTCTTACAGCTGCAATGGTTTCAGTGAAAATAGCAAATATGAATTAGTTTTCAAAAACTGAGGTGGACCAATCAACTAGAAGTGGTCTCCATCACTCTTTCCTCATGTGCCATGGTCAGGCATAACATGCATTTGTTCAAAGTTTTTTCTCCATCTAGCTAGGTATTCAAAATTCAGGACAGCTGAAATCTACAAAGCCTGCATAAAGACAAGGTAAAAACTCTTGCATCCATCAACAAAAAAAGTCAGCTATCAATTGGGCACAACACTACAAATGATTAAAAGCGAACCATATAAGGTGAACAACTGGGTTAAGAGTCTGAAGACCAACCTCTTCACGTCAATCACTGAAGATAATCTCTGCAATCAGCAATCTTGGGTATGGCTGAGTAGCTGATTACTTGCATGACTTCCTCAGCGGAGAAGGACGTGGCAACCACAAGCACAAGCTCTGACTGCATTCATTGTTAAACTGGCCTTTGCACATTACTAATAGCATTACGCAAGAAACTTGAGCAGCCAAAGGGATGGCCAAGCAAGCAAATCAATCGATGCGCTTGAAAGGAACTTTCCTCTAGAGGAACTTTCCTCTAGTATATCCATGTGTAACTGCAAGATGCAGAGGGTTAGATGGGTTTTTCTGGAGGCAGTTTGTGTTTAATCAATTGTTGCTATACACTTTACCTGTATTGTATGTCACTAGGACCAGAACCAACAAGCTCAGGGCATTTTTCTGGACATTTGTTGTAATGGAGATGGAAATTAGAAGAGCTAAGAATGGTCAATTTCTCACATTTTATGAGGGTGTCATTTCACTATTCACTGAAACCTTTTCTCTAAGCCTCGTGATCACACTATTAGTGTATCCACAACTACTGCTTTAAATTCTGTCTCATTTCAACATGAAACCTTTGCAAACAAAACTTTCAAGAAGCATGAGAAATATCAAACCTGACCAGTGGACATACAGTACTCCAAGACTACTGAACTACACCACAATTTTGTGGGCCTAAAAACTTCAAGGTTATACATGTGGTACTTCCCTTTTGGCCTCTAGTAGGGATCTTATCTTGATACTGCAACTAAACGTACAAGGCCAGCTAGACTGAAAAATCTGTATCTATAGAGAGGTCTAAGTGGTGTGAAGCAACATTTGCTACCTACAGGTAATAGATGATTCACTTCTGATTGTTAAAAGTAAACTTAGATGAAGCATACATAGCATTTGCCTTCATCATTACAACTTGAAGACAGCTGGAAAGTATTACTTACTAATTCCATAGACAATACCAAGTCTCACAAAATTCCAGTTGGCTGTTTGGTGATTCTGATGAAATAAGGAAAAGAAAGAAACATGATATGCAGTTGTAAAAGTTTTAACTAACCTCTGATAAAAAAAATAACATACCTGCACCCCAAACCCTTTCCCTTTCTACCTCAGTCCCATAACTACTTTGATGATGGAACAGGGATGATGACACTTTTGCATAGACCTACTTCCATTCTCATTTTGTTTTATACATTCCATGAGAATATACCTGCCCCTCAGGCAAATGGCAAATGAAATAACACTTGTCTAAGTAAGTTGGTGCTAATTAACCCCACATGTAAACAACTTGGCCAACAATGGCCACTGCCTTTGAAACAGGGCACAGCCATGCTTCTTTAATAATTTTATCAACAATTATGGAAGTGAAAAATAAGACTGTGGACCATGTATCTATAGAAAGGACTGAATGCTACAAAGCATTTGTTGGTAATAGCTGATTCACATCTTACAGTTAAAAGAAATAAGATGAGCCTTTTATGGTCAGCTGGTCATATGAAACCCATGTAGAGGAACAATGTTAGACAATCATAAGTAAGAGGTCCCTACTCACTTCCCAAGAAAATCCAAACTAAACTACAGCTGTAGCTGTTATACCCACATTTTAGTGCTTGCCTTCTGAATTTTGCATACAGGAAATTTTATGCCCATGGATTGGACTAAATGAAATTTTACCTTCATATTTGCAACATTCCACTCAATAATTCTTCAAAATACAGCAAAAAGGATTGAACAAAAAACAAACATGTTAATACTCCTAAATCATTGTAGAGATTGATTTTTATACAAACTTCAGATCACAACACTTGCAATTGTTTGGAGCACTTTGGTTTATCTGTTGAGTAGCAGTTGCAAAGAGACTTTCTTTTCCTGCCAATCATCCCAACCCCCCAACCCCCACAAAAAGAAAAAAATCTGATGTGATACAAAATTACTACAATGAGCCTTTTAGGGAATTTTCTATAAAACTGTCAGTGTGATCCTATATACCATTTTCTCTATTACCTCAATACTACAATTCATAAATTTCATAAAAGACAAGTCACGAACAAAGCTGGTAAAGAATGTCCTTGAGAGACACATGGCATGTGTTTGATATGGTTTACATAACCACTTGACTACAAGTAGCTAAAAATGCATGAAAATGTGACAAATCTTTTAAAACATTGGCACCAACTTGGCTAGTGTAAAGTCTATTATTTTAAGTTTACTAAGAATGGAAAATTTGAGAGCTACTGTAAATTAATTGGACTGATAACCCAATCTACACAAATGCACTTTGAGCCAATAAAATCCTCAAATTTAGTAACATAACAGCAATATGCAAACCTACATCCCTTTGGGCATGCAAAGAGTATCATTGTCTCATCACAAGGTTGCAGACAAAATCATTGAAAGCTGTTGCTTTCAGATTACGAACTGCATTTGAATAGCTTAATGAACTTGTTTCTATTTTGTAACTGACTCAAAGTGTCCTTCCTTCTATAGGTTAGCTTTATATTGTTTTCACTGAGCTGTTTATTTTCAAACATCAAAGAAAGGCCAAATTATGGTCAATTCAACAAACTTTTATGGCGACATCTTCCACAGGTATCCTTTGTCATACCTCAGTAGGCTATCTATTGACTCAATCAGATAAACTTAATTACTCTGAGCTTACCACTACTATTTTGTGATAAAGATCAAAGGATAAAAGATAATAACATCAAGAGTGGTGTATGAAGTCATCATAAAACTACAGTGTATATATACCATACACTGTCTATAGATGAGTTCACTTTGTCAGCTTTTACAGGAGTGTTACTACTTTTATACAGAAAAAGCAGTGGAGTGTGAAATGCATTGGCACAATTAAGTCATATGGATGCCTTTTGCAAAGTACAGGTATGTAAGGAGCAAAAGAATGGACTTATTTCAAGAGGAAAACACTTCTAATCATACTTACACTGTTGGACGTCCAAACATCTACTTTATGTTATTGCATTTGATTTAATGTTCTAGGTATGCTATTTATTTTGATTCATAATGAAACTATATCCAAACGTTAAGCTTCTTAGGCATAAATGCAACCAGGACTAAGTTAAACAACAAATTTGTCACACAATTATGCTCATCATTCAAAAGCTATGAATTTCCACGGTGATCGCCACAACAGAATGCAGTGCTAACAAAATTGCCAAATTAGTATAAAGCTATTGAGTATTACATGTCAGAACTTTCTAAGTCTCAGGCAAGGTCACATCCTATTAAATATGCCTGGCTGCAGAACAATACACTATCAGCATACTGCATGGCTACTTCTGTGGGTGATAATTTACAACTGGGAGTGCGCACTCAAAGAGGGTGAACTTTCTATTTTCCTTGATAACACACTGCACATATTTGTGGTATGGGGTCTCATCCTGTAAACTCACTGATATTGAATTGGTAAGATGTGCTGACAAGAAGGTATAAGAAGCTGTAGATGAACCACACAAGTAAGCTGATCGGTCTAACAGACTTGTACCCATGGCTCCTGGTAATAAAAAAAAGAGAGAGAAAATGCTGGTATCAATGTTTCTAATTAATTGCAAGACAATTTAACTTGTGTGCTCTTTACTATTCCTTTTAGGTACATCAGATATCAGCATTAGAAGTACAATCCTTTTAAACAAATAAATACAAGTACACCATTACTAATTGTCAACGAGCAACAATCAAATATGTATTCCATTTTATCCTAGCAAAATGTGCAAGGGATAGGGCAGCTATGTAAGAGTTACAATGAGTATCAATTAGCCACAGCGACATGCCTGGAAAAGCAATTTATATCAACATTGCCATTTGGGAGTATGGAAGTCTCTGGTAAGTTGATCAGCCAGTTATGAAGATAATGCAATTATTGATTTTGCAAGACAAAAGAAGTATAGCTACCACAACAAGCTGCTCTGTGACTTAATTTAATGCACACTTTTGGAACATACTTAATGAAGTATGTACATACTTTTTGTCCTCACAATTTTTTGTAATTATTTAGCCATTTCTTTAGACTGTATGTAGAGCACAAAAGTCCAGATAAAACAATAGCAAAAACACAATTCAGTTAATCATGACTGAAATTATCTTCCATGCAGTTAAGATTGCTCCATCCAATGAATCAAAGCTTTGTTGAATCATAAGACCCTGAGCACTTTTATTTCTTTAAGCTTTTGCTTCATTCTTTAAGCTCTGCCAGAATGAAAATTTCTAACTCACTCTATTTCTTCATATGTGCAACAATACCTCAATTTGATCTAGCAGCATAACATAATGTTTAACAACTATTGCACAAAATTCTGTTCCTTTCTGTACTCACAGATCAAAGATGAACAAATTTCAGTCAACCTTTTATGCAAACCTTCAATGATTAAAGTGGAAGTGTGCCCTCTACTTTCAAATCTCATTTTTGCCATATGTCTTGCACCAAGGCCAACTACAGTACCTACAGTAATAAAAGGTTGTCCCACACATGTTTATCCGAAACTGCATTAATCTAACAGCTGGTGGTAACAAGTTTGTATGCTCATTGGAGGAACAACGGTTTGGTACAAATATGATAAAATATGTGAAATGTATGGTGTCAACTGGTTTTCATGTGGTACTATTCGACCACAATTGCAGAAGGGATATGTATGTGGCCTTCAGTAGTCATGCAGTTGACTCTTAAATATGGTTCATATTGCAACAGTTAATAAATGAATTGCTATGTCATAGCAAGAAAGAGTGGAGTAAGCTGTCAGGCAATAGAGAATGCAAAATAACTATTCAAAGTATGTTCTCCACCCCTCTCCAAAAACAAAAAACATCTACCAAACTTCAATGAAAATTAATACTAATTGTAAATTACTGTAAAAGTACTATGCCAGCTAAAACAATGTAGCATAGTCTTACACATTAGCTACTCCAAACCCTAAGTGTCGAAAGAAAAACTCCATCTTTTTGACACTGACGTCTTCATCAGGTGATGAAGTCTTGCTACTAAAGATGGATTGCACTGGATTCCCAAAACACAAATGGCATGGGAACAAAATTTATGACTTAACCAGCTGTTTTCTGATCCCACAAAGCCATGATCATGGTCAACAAGTCATCATTCACTGTTCATGCACTATGAACACCAACATCACAGCTATGAAATCTCAGTACTATGGGGAAGGATCTATCATCATAAATAATGTGGTAAAAAGCTGAAACGAGTACATCTAGTTTGTTCCTAGAAGGTTTTCCAGGATATTTATGTTCCAACAAAATTTTGTCTGTTGGGATGGTTCTGGATTGATGCATGTAACAATACTTACATATTCTTTGTATTTCCTTTAAAATGAAATGAAATCAATTTAAAAATGCATGTTTTCAAACATGTGCAACTAAGTGAGGACAGTGTTTTATACAAAACATACTTTTCATCCTGGCTTCATAAAAAAATTTTATAGAATATAATATGATGACAATATCAATCAATCTAAAAGCTATCAACTGAAAATAATAACATGCGCTTCATACCTATTGCAATGAAGGTGTGGCTACTTCCTGACTACTAATAATATATACAACAGCACCTACTGCGACAAGGGTGTAACGAATAATGTGTGCTTCATGCCTATTACAATTAAGGGGTGGCTACTTCCAGACTATTAATAATATACAATAGCACCTACTGCAACAAGGGTGTAATGAACTCCCTGACTCTTAGTTACCCAATTCACATCAGATTTATTTCTCATATTTTAAAAGAGTGAAAATGAGGGAAGAAGAACATGTTAATGGAAATACATATGATGGACACAAGCAAACAGGAAAACTGATATCAACGCTGGTGACTAATAGATAACAAATGCACTATTAACACAACATTAACAACAAAATGCCTTATAAGTACAAAAGTAAAAAATATAAACAAAACAGATGAAAAGGGAAACAGAAAAAGAAAAAGGAAATAAGGGAAGGAGAGACAAGGAGAAGAAAAGAAGAAATGAGTGGGAGTACAATAGCCAAGAAAAGGAAAGCATTATTATTAGGTTTGAAAGATGCATTTTCAGTTGCATCTGAACAGATCTAAGATATTTTGCATTTGTAATGGAGGAAGGCAAAGACTGCCACAGAGTTTACCATGATGGGAACAAGGAAGTGTTTCATTAAAATGTTGTTTTAGGTAGTAATGCAATCATTTGCATCTTTTTGGTCAAACATGTTATCAGAAATAATTAAATTCAACAGCTGAAATGATTCCGGTCATAAAGAATATTTCTTTCCCCCTTTATCAGTTGAACATGATGAACATATAGCCATGAATTTCCTTCAAACTGATCCATACAATTTGAAAAACATACAAATGACTTATTTTTCAAGGTGGACAGAAGTTTCAGCCTTAACGCTTTTCATGGAGGAGGCAAAATTTCAGGTACACCTCCTTTAAATAATAATTTTAAAGTTTAACCATTTTTTTTCTACCCACAGGATTAGATGTTGCTAAATGCTAAATGTACATGACCAACAACTGACAACTCCTCTAAAAGATCACCACACATGATATGTCCTTCTGGGATTTGATGGACAGCCTTCTCACGCTAGTAACTGCATTTCAGATTGGCACTTGCTGTTTTTTACTGTTACTGTGAAACTGGGATAATGTGACAATAAAGTTAAAGCTATAACCTCAACTTACATTGCATTTGTATTCATGCTAGAGGAGCTGTGATGCAAACCTGATAAAACATGCACAGCCCCAATTTAGCAAAATTACAGTCTAATTTGCTACTTGAAACAAAGCAAAAGCCTAATGCTTACAACGGGACAAAGGGCTTTTCCAAGGCTACATGTTATTTAAGGGCACTAAGACAGACAAAACATAATTATTCAATGACAAACATGATTATTAAATGAGCAGCTAAACAAAAACTGATAAATGCCAAGGGAAAAGTTTAAATTTCATACACCTTTTAGCAAGAACTATTTCTGGATACCAAACTGACTTTTTTCAAGGAATGCTCATTTTTTTGGATTAAATCTATAAGACTTATCAGTTTTTGCATTTCCATTTCCTCTGCTCCTCTTTTAAAAGAAATGCATCCAGTACATGCCAAAACTTTTCCTGATATCTTACCCAGAGTAATGCTTGCAGCATAAATTGCTCCTATTCTTCTAGATCCATGGATGATTTCAAGAGGGAAGCCAATCAAGAGGTGGATGGATAAGTTGAACAACAGATGCTCAATTCTGATGAGGAACAAGCACTGGAATAGTTAACATTTCTTATGTTCAGGACGTTCATCATTTTCAAACTCTGGCACATAATTTGCTTTGATATGTGGAGAGTTTAATTACCAAACTTCTCAGTGTATATCTAATTGCATTGTTTTGACGGAAGAAACAATTATTAATAGATGTAGTACATTAATATGAAGCATCCTAACTGGGCATATGACTATTTGCAGGATGCATCATGTTACAGCATATTAGATATTCAGCTCACTGCAAATGTAATCTTAGTGGTCTCAGTGACCACTTTTCAAAAGTGGCCACTACCAAGTTTCCGTGATGAAACTCTTGGTATACTGTATTCATTCATATAGGTGTTTGCAACTTGTACAAACTGTACTTAATTACATGAAAAGTTCTGCAAACATGATCCCAATAAAAGACATGTTCTAGTTCTCTTGATGGTACAGTACTCAAAGAGTCTAATAGCTAATTGTATTCACATTTACGACATTTGAATCACCATACCAGGCTGCTTATTTAATAGTCTCTTCCCATGTATATAATACTTCTCAAGCGAAGAATGTTTCTTCTGCAAACCTCTGACAGGTGGAACAACTGAGGACTGTAGCTGGACAAAGTATTGAAGGGGGTGAGATGGCCTCCAGGGGGTAAAATATTTTTAGGGGGTAGAATATGAAAATGCTTTACAGCAATGGTAATTTTAAATTTCCTATGGGACACAAAATGTTTTTGACAGGGGCTTTACCCCATGGCCCCTCAAAATCCCCCACTAGAGTAATATAGCAAATATTCAAGTAAGGTCAAACTTCAAACAAGGGCTTATAGTCAGGTGGGGTAAAAAGAAAAAAAAAAGTTCACCAAAACTTTCAAATAAAATGATAACCATTTAGAACCATGTCATAAATACAGTATGGCATTTACACCCACAGTATTTTAGAGTATTATTTTCATGGTTTATAGAGAATACCAACATTAGGCTGCTGATTTGCCTTATGTAGCCTGGAGTCTACTGCACTGTAAAAGGTCTCCTCGCAAAAAGTGCATAAGGCCAACACCAAAGGATTCAATAATTTTCTACTGTCAAGCAAATCAATTCTATAATACTTTTAGCAACAAGATTCTGCCGTTTGAGGATCCTGTGTAGTGATATAGGAATGATGGGGTAAATAAAAACAAGAGTGGGGTAAAACAACCACTTTTTACCCCACTTGCACACTTATTGGTGTGGTAAAAAACACAAGATGGTTCTGACAGACTGTAAACTACAAAGAATAGTTGCACTACTGTAACCTGTAGACACAATCTAGATATATATATACATATTGTTATTACAGGCTTACAATTGTATATGGCTTTCTTGCAATAAGAAGTTATGGATGGAAGGTACAAACTTCAAAATTGACTGCTTTTACAATTTTCACATTTCAAATTCCATTGCTCCTTCAAGAGAGCGAGCAAAGGTCTTCAAATTATGCCATACTAATAAGGTAGAGACATGGTTACAAAAGACATTACACAATTCATTTAAATTTGATCTCTCCTGGCCTGTAGGGTTACAGGTTTTTTACCCCAACTACCCCATCGTTTTTCTTTTACCCAACTTCACTATAAGTCAGAAAAAAAGGGATTGTCACACGTACACAAATTTTGTTAAATTTATGGACCATTTAAAAGTTGGCTGATTATTTTATCTGAGATTTTGAAAAATAAAACACTGGAATTCTAACTGAAAACTGAATTCTTGTACAACAGCGAGTAGATTCAGCAAGATTGTATGTACAATAAGGCTAGTGATACAATAAGATTTGTTTCAACCAATTATGGACAACTGGAGGTCATCATGCACTACATATTATATGCCACATCGACCCATTATTTAATCTAAAAAGTCATAACTTTGAAAGAGAAGTAATGTGTTAGCTTCAAATATTAAAAACAAAATAATGTAACATGATCAAACTCAAAATAGTTTGATCTCATAGAACTCTACCAGCAATGAATCAAGATATGGTGAGCAAATTTTTCTTTTAAGAATCCTAACCATTTATGCAACTAGACTTCAAACTGATTTAATACTTGAGCGTGAAAAATTTATCTTCTAACTTCTTGTCTCTTTACCTAGCTGATTAAAGGGCCACACCAATTTCAGTGTACAATTTCAACATTACTTAAAAAATGAACAAAGAAAAACATTGCATGAGCACATCTCCTGCAAAACATGAAGTGGGTCAAAACTATCAGAGCAGAACAAATGAAACATGCAGATGGATTTGAACAAGCCAAGCACTATGCAGATATGTATCAAGTGAAGATACAATCATACATAGTGACTGAATTCCATTTGAAAATGTGTACAGCTCCTTTTATCTATGCCCTCCGTAAAATACTAAACACTTAATCCTTTCAAGATATCATAGATAAGTAGGCTAAGAGTTTTTGTTCTCAACAATTCCATATACTGAAACAAAGTTTACTTTTTTTAAAAACAAATGCAATGAGTGGGGCTATTGGTAAATAAAAGATAACAGAAAAATCAAGATACAGAAACAATCCAGTCCTATAAGAATTCAATACTACAAATTAAGCAACAAATGACATAAACTTAGCTAGAAAATTGGTTTAAGACTAAGGTGTAGCGGTATTGCCAATATAAAATATCGATATACCGACCTGAAAATATCGATAATATCGATATTTTCGCAGAATGGGTATGCACACTATACATATGAAAAAACGAAGTATGGGAAGGTATTACCATGTACCCGGCCCCTGGCGACTTAAATGCCGAATTTTACTACGTTGGTAGTGAAAAATAAATCAAGATTTGTGCTGAAAAATTAAAAAAAAAAAACTGTGTTTGCATTTAACATTTGAGTAGTTGCAGTCACGAAGTAACTTTCAATTACTTCTTTGGAATATGTCTTATATAGCTTTTAGTGTTACTTCAGCATTACACCAGATGATCAAATATCCCTCCATCTCGCTAAAGCAACAGCCATGATCTATAAAAAAAATCTGTAGGAGGTCTTCCCCTAAATAACTACAAAATAGTTTCAAAATCTGTGATTATTGGTTTCACTGACCATACAAACATTTTCAAAACGCGTGGCCCAAACATTAGCGTAATTCCCACCCCTTACTAGCATGCGCTACGCTGATTCCTTCCACTATCAACAGCTTGTGTTTTAAATATTTTTCTTTCAAACAAAATGTGGCATATTTTGATTCGCAAGTTTTGGAATATTACGTAAAAAGTGTTCCTTTTGGACTTACGTAAGCCAGAGGCCTTCTCCGTTTGTCACAAAGAAGTACGTACCTCTTCACCTAACTCTCATAAAATACCTCGCAAGTAGTTCACTATGCAATGCTGCATCAAAACGGCCTTGTTCAGTTAGTCACTATATATCTAAAATACTGGCCGATATTTTCGATATCAACTATTCGTCGGTATTACACTCAACTATAACCACTAAGTTACTAGCAGTCGATATTTATAGCTATTATTCAGACATTCCAATAATCTATGAATGCAGTACTGCTCGTAGTGAAAATCCAGGCACCGTGCAGTGCGCTGTAGGTCTGCAGCTCTCTAGCTTCTCGGCACTCTCGCACGCGCATGTGTCCGGTACCTGGGATGTCAGAATTTTCCGGAAACTTTCAAGTGCAGCTATAAGAACTTTTACGCAGCTATTTTTGCAGCCTGATCATCCCCATCGTAGTGTCAGCGATCTTTTTTTAATGTATGGAAAAATATTACAGTCGAAACTACTCGCAAAATTCCGCCCAAACAAACAAAATATATATCCCACAAAATAGTTAAAAAAACCCTCGTATCAAAGTACGCTGATCCAGTCAAAGGTCACAATACTCCTATGTATGGCTGCATAGTTTGTTTGGAAGAGTCCAAACTGTAAATATTTTCTACAGTACTACACGTGTTGCATGTACAGACTGATTGCGGCATGTTCATACATGTTTGCATACATTCATGTTGTCAACAGAATTAACGTAAAGCTTCCCCAACGAAAAATTACGAAGCTGTACTAAACCCTATGGCCTATGGAACCACATACGTAGTACAGTATGTGTACCAACACTGAACTTCTAACGAACGTATTTGCGAAAATGTTACGTTATTTTCTGTTTGTGGAACTTTACTCTGTGAGATAGTCTCAGATAGATCATCCTACAGTAAGTCTGAATATCATGAAAAATTAGTTTACTTGTAAGGTCTCGGAATAAACTTGCATGCAGTAACCAATTCTGTAGAAAAAACTTTCGTGTCACTGATACGGCTCATGAGCTAGCTTTGTACATATTCAGCCATTTACGCCCCACGTGTACTTTGGCAGTCGATCACCAGTCTGTACCGAATCCACTGTGTACGCAGTAGGCCTACATTGAAGTATTCCACTGCGTATGCAAACCGCAGAAATAATTCATACAGTATGCCTGCTCTTAGCATTGTGATGAACAGCTCAGTATTGTGCTACGAAGGTCACAAGAGGTGAACCTAGACCTACGTAAGCTAGGCCAAAGAATCGTTGGTAACTTGACTCTATCGATGCTTATAGGTATCGGTTTTTAAAAACACTCGTATCGGTTATGAGTCACTGCTGTTAAATATCGATATTTGTGTTGAGTGTCGCTATTTTTATAGAAGAATCGGTATCCAAGTGAATAGTAGAATATCGATATTATTACTATATATAGACTTTACTATATATCGATATTTTTGAAAACGCATATCGACGATATTACTAAGGAGCAGATATCGACTAATATCGATAATATCGATATACCGCTACACCTTATTTAAGACTTTAGGTATTGTTGTTCTCTGATCTAAAAGAAAAGTTCAAAGAACCGATAGTGTCCTTCTTGCCCAGAAGCTCTATCGCTACAAATCAATTCTATATTTTAGATTCTCAGATCAAAAAATTCATAAATGCCTATTAAAACCCACTCCAAATGAAACAACCAACATATGCTTTGGATACGGTCTACTCATCATAGTGCATACTTTATGAAAATAAAGCAAAGATGCTCCAAATAATCTATCTGCGGTGTAATTATCACACGCTGACCATTAGATATAACAGTCGCAAATCAATACTCAGGTGGGTTAAAGGTGATAGATGCATTACCCTTATATGGGCCAAATGAAATCAATTTGCATTTATGGCATTTTTGCACCTTTTCATACATACAATTTAAAAAGGCTATCAATCCACAGGGTTGACTCCATGTACAAACCCTTTACTACATATACATGACCTACATTGTTTAACTAACCCAAAGTGGCTTGATGTGTACATAAAAAAGGCTTTCTGATCTGTTTCAACAACTTTATTTTTTAAAACAGCAATCGCTATGTATTAGCTCGAAACTGTTTCAAGCAAATGTGTTCAGCACACTGTGCACTATTGCCAAACCAGAATGCAAAATGCATTGATACTTTCATGACATAGTGCTTGTAAAAAACATGATTATTGTAGAGTGACTATATAACCTACTTCTTGAATAATTCATATGTGCAGCACCCATTCATCTCACAGCAGTGCAGCATCACTGTAAAGAAATGTTACTATAGCTATACCTCAAAAGGTAAGAACAACTTGCTCCCTGTTTACTCAATGTGAACCGTCTATACATACATTGCATATGTTTAATAGGTGTCTGAGTGACCTATCTTGTTGAGATTTTGCAATATTTTCCATCACTAACATATGCAGCACCCTACAAGACCATGGGACCATACTTAAATCAGGTCCTGAGATAACCTGAGAATTCAGATGAAGTACGTACACACCAAAATGATGCAGGACGCAAACTTAGCAATGCCAGTAGGTTTTGGGGATACCTGACTTTTTGTACAGAAAATGTCAAGATCAGCAGGGCTTGAGATTTGACTGGCACTCAGACACCAAAATGCTAGAAACTGCTCTGACTGCACCACAATAAGGGCACTGAGAACAATGATTTGTCTGGTGGTAAAAGTACACCAGATGAGTTTAAAAAGGATATCTAAATTATGCAAAATATCCTTGCACATAATTTCCTTAAAGGTATCCACAAACATGGTGTACACACTCGGTTTCCGGACACCGTATGTTCATAGTTGATGAACACAAGCTCTAAACCGTACAGCAATGCAATATAAAGTGACTTGTGCATGCATATGGTGTTGTATCCAAATAGGTCCAATCACAGCCGAATGTAGAACTCACACAGTAGAGGCAGCTTGCATTCATTAGCAGAAACTTGCAAGTCCTTAGTGAAGGTTCTGTGTGTACACTGTTGTTAACATTAGGATACTGCCAAGTGTCTAAAAAATGTTCATAGTAAAGCTGGCATGAATGTTACTGAGGGACTTTTACAATTGTCAAAAAGTTAGATTTTAAGTTTAAGTAATTTTTGAGTCTGTTAACAAGCATATTTTTTGGGGGGTGGGACCCAACTGCTTCTGCTTGAAAACAGTCTGCATTACCTAACATATGTCCCAAACTTTGTACAAATCCTCCCAAGAAATAGGCTTGGCATCTCCGGTTGGGAGTGGCCCTGCTTTCCCCACTCCACCCGTTGTCAGCAACTGTACATGTTTTTATGTTGGATGGGGCCTTTTTGTAGCAGTTTCCCCCAAAATGTGCAATCCAGTGTTCCCATTATTTCCAGTTTGCAGAAAATTCTCTTACCTCGGAGAGCATATGAAAAGTAGTAAGCCATCAATTCTTTGAATATATCCTATTATTTCCTAGTTGGTGAAATGCGTGACGCTTTCCTCCGTATATTAATTCATCTTAATTGAGAGCATATAAAAAAGGCGATGTCTCAGTGTCTTTTAAACTTCCATGGATAAAAATATTTCCATATTTTTCCGCTCAGAGAACCGCAAAGAAAATTTTCAGTAGCAATACGGTGCCGCATGACCCTTTAATAGATAATCTGTAGGCTTGCATTTTAATGAAACTAAAACGCACTGCACTGTCTTATTTTTCGGCCCATCGTTGGCACACTCTTTCATTTGACAGCCCCATGCAGCACACATTATTCGCTTTTCCTTCCTGGCTAGCTCGTTACTACAGAGCAAATGTAGACTACAGGTACAGTAATGCATTAATGTGTTCAATTCTATGAGAAAACCTTCGCAGTTCGACTCAAGAATTTCCCAGGCACCTTGCAAGGGTCCCAGTTTGTTTGCAAGCAACGTTCTGTGCATTCCTTTGCTTGTGACGTCATTGGACTTCAGCCATTTTTCACAGATTAACCTGTGTACAATTTCTATTGGCTGCTACCAGTCCACGTGAAAGTTTATCGTAAACAAACAATTGCTAAATCCCGCCCTACTGGGCAACACCCAACTCTTGAAAACATACAACACTCAGCACTGTCGCTTCCGCGTGTAGGCCTGATAGTGGTGTAATGTACAGTACATAACCTAACGAAGTAAATTTCTTATCTTGGGTATCGTGTTGCTCTATGTGCGTTGCGAACATGCTCTCATAGGCCAAAATTCAGTATGCAGATTTTCAGCAAAATCAACCATTACGAGCTAAATTTTGTACCTTATCTTATTCATGGGTGTAGAAGAAGTCCGATCTTGAGAAAAGCATGCGGTAAGAGTTTGGTATCGAATGAAATATCGCTTATGTTTCTAGAACAAGATGGCACTGTCTGCAAAAGTTTGAAAAACATCCGGAGAGATGTGTGACGTCTTGTAAATGTTAAGGACAACCAAATGGGCAGACAACTTCCAAAAAAGGTTACGCAAAAATGGGCGGTGGCCCTTATGAATGAATATTAAAACCCATAGCAGCAACTGGATATTTCACGTAAGGGAGCTGCATTTGATTTTCCCTAGGCATTTGAGGTGGCTCTCATAATAATAGCGTGAAACATGTGGTAGGGCCCTAATGTGCATTTTAGCCCGGTGCAGTAGGCCCAAATTTACACTGTATTGTAGATGACTATAACCTGCAGACTAGTGCCTATAGCGTATACAGAATGTGACGGTACTAAATGACAATGCTATACGGTTCCCCAAGGGCCGTGTTAAAATTTGGATCATGTTAGCTGGTGAATTTTAGCGCGAACCCGGCAAAGAATGGTAGGGGATGTACTGTCTTACATTCCGAAATTTCCATCTTCATTCTCTCCCACTGAATGGACTATAATCGGATTTTTTTTTTCTATTATGGAATCGAACTTCAAAGGTTTTGCCCTTGTAGGTAAGATTTAAAATTTTAGCAATTGCTGAGTAGAGGGTACCTTCTATGTGAATGAAAAATAAAATGCAGCAAGGCCTTTGTATTGTACTAGAACATGAGGGTGCCAAAAGTAAGCTGTGATACTCTTGCAATGGTGTTCCTCTGACTACTTTTTTGGTAAAAAACAGAATGGTTCAATTTTATGGACTTGGCAGCCCGCCGTTTGTTTTACTTTGTATATAAGACTCAAGAAGTTTCATGCTAGCTGATATAATTTTCAAAGGTCACGCAACTGATGTTTTTTTTGAACGTGCAAAAAAAAAAAAAAATCGAAGGTTTACAAAACAAATTGTTCTGTTATGGGAAGGATTTGCAAACGCGCAACGATAATTCGTATTATGTATAATGTATGATGTATAATATATTATGTACGAAAACATTTGGAATGTTCAACCAGATTGTATTTTCATTCCAAACTTACGAAATGTACTCATAATTGCAAAGAGAAATTCAAAAGCAAATTGCGGCCCTCCTTTTTGCTATACTTTGTGTAAAGGACTCACGAAGTTTCAGGCTAAACCGCGGGTCACACTACAGTGATTTCGGATAGGATTACGTTCCGATTTTTGTGAGTTTTAACTTGTAGTTAAAACCTTCTCCATCTCTGGCCAGAAACAGCCAGAAATCTGCCAACTTGTGTAAATGTATGATTTATATCAGAGGACTACGAAAATGAAAGGTAAACTAATTATTTCGTGACGTCACATCGACAAACTGCTTTTATCAAAGTACAAAACTCGGACTGATTTTCGAACAAATATCGCTCTGTTGAGCGATATAATTTATATGACAGTAGGAGAACAGTTTATTGTGAGACAAACACAGTTACGGAAAGAATTTGCAAACGCTCAAGAATTTTTCCGAACGAAATCTTTTCGACGGAAGGTACGAAACTTTGGGAACGTTCCAAGTATTTCTTTCTAAACTTACGAAATTTATTAATCATTGCAAAGGGAAATTCAAAGTAAACTGCGGCCCTCCCCTTTACTTTACTTTGTATATAAGACTCATGAAGTTTCAGGCTAACTAATATAATTTTCAAAGGTCTTGTTATTGACAATTTTGCAGCTGAAATGAAATTATGTGAACTTGCGCAGTTTCCCGCATCATAAAAAATTTCTACGGGAGTTGAACGATTGTAGTACTGTATTCATACTATGTTCGCTGCCTAGCTTTATCGAAATGCACGTATCTTGACAACAAACATTACTCAACAAGCCTTTTATTTTACTTAATTGTTAGACACCTGTTGTTCGAAACAGGCATCACTTTTTATAAACATGTATGAATATTTTGTGTGGCTGTTTATCGCCTTCGATTTTCTATTTTTAAAACCGTGTGTTGAAAGTGGACATCACTAATATTATAAAACGGAATCTTTACCCCAAGAAGTACAAGCACAGGAAGCCAACCGCAGTCGGCAAGCTTTGTTTGCAAGTTCTGTGAATGGGGGAGCAGCTCACGAGCATCGTAACAACAGCGCTATTCATCCATGTCCCTACGCGGTCGGATAAACTGCAGTTGCTTTTAACTGCAGTTGGATGCATAGCGAAATTTATCTATGGTGCCTTACTGTAAAAAGTCGGAAACTATTGTTCTTGAAAATACCATTGCTTATTGAGAGGGGTTCCAATTTTTATAAAAAAAAATTTCATAGTGTTTTTCTGAATTAATGTACAACCCATTCTTGAACATTTGGAACTGGTTAATTTTGCATGCTGTTTTTCCAACACCACAGAAGTTCGAGAAGTAAATGCCCATACCCTGCATGCCAGCTACTTATTGTTAACCGGATACCCACTGAAACAGAGACACCATGTTTATTGAATAACTTTTGGGGTTTTGTTCTGTTACATTCTCATTGCACTCCACTTTATAGTGCATCCCTCTTCCATTTCAGTCACTACCATGTGGCAGTAGTAAAATTCTCACATAGCATCCCAAATTCTATTGCAAAGCTGGATTGCAAGTTAAACTCACTGTGGCAAAATTTTGTTAACTCAGTCATATCCAGCAGAAGAACAGCAGAAATGGGTTGATCTGGTCTATCTGTATATGCCAGAGTAAACTTGAATACTTACCCTGCATGTAACAAGCAATAAGTCCCAAATCTCCAAAACTGTAGTTGATTAGTTGGGGAGTAAACCCATATACTTGTGTTGGATACCGGGCCAGCCAGTAGGAATTCCCCAACTGAGACGTTGTGAGATACATTCTGTGGATTTCTGCTGACATAATCAACTGTGGAACCTATATAAAATGCAAACTGAAAAAAGAAAAAAAGGAAATCAAAAACCTTTCATTGAGAAAATTGCACTTTTGGGGGTTTAACCAAAGGCCTTCTTTTTGTTTGCTTGTTTTAGATGAATTATCTACATTGCTCTTTCACCCATTTATTTACCATATTAGTATTAGTATCTTGCAAATACATCCACAAATACACAAATTGCACCTCACAAAATACTTTATGTTAAAGAGAAATATTGCGTTTAAAATGCACATGGCATACAAAGAAAATACCCTTATTCAACTGTTCAGTCTCACCAATAAACTCTAGAAATAGCTTTATCTCCTCAAAATATTATGCATTACAAGAGTATTGGTTTTAGCATCATTTGAAATTTTGAATGTTTGGGTGCACAAATTATTTCTGTGCATCAAATAACCGAATTTTTTCATCTGAGAGACTTATTTCTTGAAAAGAAAGCTACCACTCTGTCTTATTTTTGAACTATCTATCATTTTGTATTTATTAATGCTGTTTTAAAAAGTATGAAATTTTTTTGTCAAACAAACACAATATTTTCCTTTAATTTGCATCAAATTTGTGAAAATACATTAAATGTTGCTTTAAAGGTGAAATTTTAGGTCTGTAAGATAATGCCATTTTGCAATCCTGTGTTGAACATGTTGTAATCAGTATAAGAGTTTCTTCATGTTAATTCTTTTATATACTCCCTTAGCATGCAAGCACATTTCCTGTTTAACATCCAATACATAACCTTTCATCACCCCTTCAATCCCTGCCACTGGCAAGATTATACAAATGCTTTTATTACTTTTGAATAGTGACTCAGACATGTCTGAGAAAGATCCTGTTATTGCTTTTCTTAATAAAATATTGATACACAAGGTGTAATGTGGGAGTTATATTAAAGCTATTACCAAATGAGTACATTTCTGCACTGAACAATGGGTAAAATTCCACACATTAGAACCTTTCTTTGGCTATTGCATCACAAGTCAAATCTTTTCTCTAGAAATAATTCACTGTCCCAAGGTTCACTTTTATTGATGTTTGATTCAAAACTTGAAACTTGTATATGAAGCAATTTAAACAAAGATTGTCATTGTCACAAAAATTTATGGATCCATTCTTAATGATACACAGTGGAAAGTTTATGGAGAATTGTCAGCCATGCATGTCCAAATGTGATTCGCACCTGGTCATCTTTAAGCTGCTGATTTTATTGTAACGTAAACTTGCCACCTCCCTACACACAATTTTCTGTGGTTTGAAAGATGCAGTGAGTTTTCCAATGATGACTCAAGACTGACAAGGTAAAAAGGAACTTGGGGCAAAATATTCTATATAAGTTAGTGTCACAATAGCATGAAATATATTAGTAATCATGTACATTAAGTGACAGTAAAATGTTTTATTGGAAAACTTTCTAGCGTGAATAAGCCTGTATACAAACATGTCAAGACTTTTGAAGCAAGCTTCTTGCAATCAAGTTTTGTAAAAAAAAGTCTATGTTAAGTCAATAAACTCCTTAAATCTGTTAAAAATGCCATGTTTCTTAAATTATTTTGCTATAATAGAGTTTATACTTTAAACCCAGAAACACATAAAGTACATTAAATTTTCAAATGTTTTCATGTGCATCTGCATTGGCCAAAAAAATTGATTAAAGATCATTTAAGTAAAATGATGAATTACACACCTGTCAGTATCAGAATGACAGTATGATAATAATAAGACCTATCAATGATCAGGTTTCCTTCAAACTGACAGTGTGATAATAATCATAGTCATCATCATCACCCCACCACTACTATTCACCATAACAATTACTACACCACTGCATTCACTATCACAGTCACTACCATCAGTGAAATCACCATCACAGTCACTACCACCACTGCATTCACCATCACAGTCACTACCACTACCATCATGGCATCACCATAACAATCACTACCACAACTACCATTTTTGTCATTACTATATATCACAATCACTCTACCAACAACATAACAGCAAGAACAAAAACAGTTGTTCACACCTTGGGGCAGTTATTTTAAAAGTTTAGTGACAATGAATGTCAGTTAATCCCATATGGGCTTATGAATTACAACTTCATGATGAGTGGCTTCCAATTCATCAAGTTCAAGCTTGGGCAATTTTATTATTTATCTACATTTTAGAACAAAAATTGGGTAAAGTTGTGTACAGGAGACAAAATAGTAAATTTGGCAAAAATTTACTTTGTTTCTTCAGGATCATATTAAAGAATGTCTTTTATTTAGTTTGTATATATATATATATATATATATTTCTATAATTTGGGATTTAGGCGAAAAACCGTATGGAAAAACGCAACTGTTGGGAGAACTCGACCCTTGGGCCAAAAAAACGTTTTACACAATGTGTTATATATGCATGTATCCGTTAACACTAAGGACTTATGGGCCATTGAAATAACATGCATATATATCTCAGAACCAAAAGAGGAAATATAATCTTATGTATTTTATTGTTTTTTTCTTCACCAGTTGTATTGGCGGTATACCGATTTCGCCTAACAGGTCAATCTAGCGTTTTATATATACCTAAATGGTCACTTTTGGCCACATATCGGGTGAAAAAATGGTACTTTTAGGCGACATTGACATTAGGGGGTACATATACGTGTCCCCTAAATGTTTACAATGTTATAACAACCATTCCCTGCATGTTATTTCAAAAGTTTTGAAATATGTAAAAGTATCCTAGCACCCTCTGTTTGGGATTGCTCTAGGTAAGTTGCACTAGAATCCCATTATGTATTAATTTACTATTGAAATTTGGGGGTGTATATCATGCATGTAAAAAATTGGTATGTTAGGTGGACACACCCTTATTGCACAATACCAATTTATTTCTGTTTTATTTAATAAAACATTGAGCATACGTCACACAGGTAATTGAACATATATTCAACTTGAGGGCGTTCCTGAAGATCATTAAGGTATTTTTTGTCTAACTTTTACCTGCATGAATATGCAAATATATTTAATTAACTGGTTGTCATCCAAAGTGACCATTTTTTACCGTGTCGCCCGAAGTGACCATTTAGGGGTATATATATATTTATATATATATATATATATATATATATATATATATATATATATATATATATATATATATATAGATATATATATATATATATAATATGATTATATATATATATGATTTCACATCCCACACAACCTACGTAGCAAATACCAGAAGAGACAATGCTGCACTTTCCATGGATGACAGGCAGTGACCAAGCCACATCCTTTTTTCATCACAAAGTTAAGCTGGTTTCTTTGATCTGACATGAGTTTAATTACTAGATGGTAACATCTGAATGCATCCACCAAAGTGGTAGGAATGTGATCACAGAATCACAATCCTCCATATGTTGTCTCTGTATGCTCAATACTATTCACAAGTTGAACTTTAATAGAACACTGTGTCATTTAATCACTTTACCAGGCATCAGATCAGACAAGAATTGAGGGTAGTCCTTTCTTCTGAGAATATGTGACAGAGCAGCTGATCATTGCCCTGCTCACTAATTCTTGATATGACTCCAAAGAACACAAGTGATTGGCCTTTAATTATCATGCTGTCTACACAATACTTCATCAGTGTGATTCTTTTGTCACATTAGCATCACTTTTAATAGTACTAAAAAAAGAACCATCAGTTCTTTGCTTTTACTGTCTTTCCCTAAAATCAATAAGCCTACAGAATCTCTGGAAATTAAAACAATAAGCAATCTCTGGAAATTATCCATCACTAACATGTACAAAAAAAAAATCTTTTCATTGATTTTTCAACAGTCACACTCACCTCAAGTACACACTTATCCAAATTCACCATGAGAGAAATAAATTTTTGGATTGAAATCAGTGTAAGTGGTAGCATCACCTGTAAATTTTTATTCTGTCTTGCATGTGACCATCTGTGTTGTGTGAATTTATGATGGAGTTAGAGTTAGGTGAGGTTTTACAGCTCAGTTTCTAACCAATTGGTTTGAGTCGGGCTGGCCACGGCCTTTTGCCAGTTGTGGTGCACTGGCTTGTTTTCCCTACTCCATTGCTTATGCTGAGCACCGGGCACAATGGGAGTAAGTTCCACTTTTAAAGTCTTCGGTATGACCCTGCCAGGAGTCGAATCCCAGGCTTTCCAGCTGCAAGTTGGATGCTCTAACCATTTGACAATGCAGTTGGTCCAATTTATGATGGAAAGTGTTGAGATTCATCTTAAGGGTAGTGTTGTATTATTGTTCAGGTGTGTAGCCAGACCTTTTGGCCTGAGGGGACAGAACTAAAATTATCGTACTGATTTCATGATTTTCAAATTTATTGTGGTTACACTGACCCCCTCCTGAGTTAGATAATATTTAACGACACACCAACAGGAATGTGTTATATAGTGTCAACTAGATAAATACGGTTCAAGTTCGGTTTCAAATACTGTTCAAATACAGTGCAAGTCCTCCCCTTTAGTCGCCTCTTACGACAGGCGGGGAATATCGTGGGCATATTCTACAACCCCCAGCCCACAGAGGGCGACCCCCTCCTGAGTGCTTTTGGTCCAGGTCACCACCCCATGAAGGGTGGGAAAATCCCTGGAAGCTCTGGAGTACTAGCACCATTGTGGGCATTAAAACTACTATTTAAATGGCCTTATCATTATGCAAAACTCAACAAGTCACGATGATCACAATTTGACCCTTTTAGAACAACCTAGCTCGGACGAAATGACAATCGATTTGATGATGCCGGGGTGGCTTGTTGGTGGGCTTGTTGGTGGGGAGGCGGTAGATCGAAGATCCAGGGATTTCTCGAGAGGGTCCATGGCCTTCAAGTTCTTCAAATTAGAGACCTTTGAAACAATATGTTAGTAGAGTGTCACCACCAGATGGTGTGTAGTGCACCAAGGAAATTTTGGCCAAATGTCTCCCAGATTGCAGGAAATTACACTTCCCAGGTGTTGTATGTTGCACCTAAAATTACTAAATATTTTTTATTTTAAGATCTTAGGATGATTGTTGCCACAGGGGGTCCCGGGAAAAAAAATTTAAAATCTAAGTGCACAGAGATGAGATTTATTACTTTCTATCGCAACTGGGAAGGCAAAATATGGCTGGCACCAGTGTATGCTTTAGGGTATGGGCTTAACTAGTGGCCAAACAAGCCTGAACAAAGTATTTAGCTAAATGGAATTGGATGTGCACTAAGCAGATCACAGAATCACAATTTGATCATTTTTGTTATAATAACCTAACTTGGACTATCAGTCAGTCGATTTGATGGTGGAAAGGATCGGGTGAGTTTAGGTCGGGGAGGATGGATTATGGCAGTACGAATACATAACTGTAGGCAATCATTATACCTTTTTACAGGATAGTTTGAACAAAATTTTTTCGAAGCCTCATGCATCCCTGGCCTAGCTACCATCATCCATCCTCCCCAATGGGGATCCACAGGTAGAGAACCCATCTCCTCTCAGCAGAAAAAAATGTATAAAATGATTAAAAATAATGCAAAAAAGGATAGAGAAGGAAAGGAGACGAGAAAACTAGAAATGTAGTTATGGGAACCGCAACTATTGTTTATGGAAGCAATTCACACTTATTATGAATTTCTTGCCTCATTTTACATTGCAATGCAAAAGTTATCCATTATATTTAAATTCACTCCATAAATTCTCTTTACTTATGAATTTTTCTAGACCTACTCATTGGGGTTCTGACACAAACCACACTCAGCACCAATGCAACTGGCTCTTTTCCACACACTGTGTGACTATTAAAGAAAATTTTCACTGGCACAGTGATTTAAAGTGTCCCTCATTGATAGTGGTGAAAAATTAAGATCGGGACTGTGGCTGCCTCTCCTCCCTCGCCTACACTCCCATCCTCACTTTATCACTTGTTCCTTCCTCTATTCTGTCCTTATCTTTCCCTCCCTAAACTCTGCCTGCCTCTGTTCTGGTCTGTCCTTCCAGACTGAGCCATCTAATGCTTCCTTCCCTTTCCTAGTTTCCTCATCCTTTCCTCTTTCCCATGCAAAGTCTGCCTAGCTTCATCCCTTATTCCTGTTCTGGCCTTCCCGACCCTTCACTTTCTCAGGCCCCTCCCCCTTTCGTCTTTCCCACCATTCCTAGCCCTGCCTGTCTCAGTACTTGTCCCATCAGTATTTGAACCAGTCTTCTCCTTTATCAAGCCCACTTCCCTCCCTCCATCCTCCTTATCAGCAACATTATCCCCATTCTTATTGTTCTTTTCCTTTCCTTTTTCCTCTCCTTTTATTTTCCACTTTTCTGTTCCTCTCCTTTTCCTTCTCCCTCTCTTTTTTTTTCATTCTGCCATCATCTCCGTTTTACTTCAGTTTTTCATGGGGGGGGGGGGGGGGGGAGTTTGCTGTACTACTGCCGATGTAATACAAGTAGCTGATGTTACAAATATACTGACTCTCCAGGTCGGCCGCTGCCAACCTGATACCAATATATGAGAAACGAGAGTACTACTGTAAACCATATAATTGGGCACTGGGTAAAATACTGTACTGAAACTTACGGTCAAACATAATAAAATAATTTTTTATGAAGCATAGGACTAGAAATATGGCTTAGGTACTACTGGCATTTGAGGTAAACTTTACTGATACCAATGCAGGATGAAAATTGGAAAATATCAACAATACTGATATATTGCATAACGATAATTGGTCCTACACTACTAAGGGTCCATCAATGCTATTTTCTTGATTAAATAATCAGCACATCATATCTACAACCATTGACAATGGGTGAAAAAAGGATATACATGTATTTTACACTGAATTTACCAATGGTCAGAAAAATCATGTCTTTCTGTTTGACTGCTAAAGTTGCTTCCTCCGGCACAAATGCTGTGCTATCTTTTATTGATTTCCCATGGCCCATGTCACAATCATCCTTTGATCAGAATCTATCATTTAAATTAGTTTTAATCTCACATTCAACATTTTCATTTGAAGATACTTTAACACCACAATTGTGAGTGGTGACCATAAACAGAGAGAACACATGCAGAAAAGTGATGTTAATTGCCACAATGTAAAATGAGCACCATGGCTGCTAAATACAGGAAAGCCTTGTTCATCCGAACATGTCGGGATAACAGGTAGTTCGGAAAACGAAAAGTTTCAATAAACAGGGTTTCAAATTTTGGCTTCAAGTACCAAACATTGGGTGGCCAAGAAAGTGTGCTCAAACATTTCTCAAATAATTTTGATGCTGCTAGCAAAATTCAAGCTGGCAGGCCAAAACATGTTAAGCTATGATTTTTTTGTCATGAATGATAAGTCAAACAACTTTGAAGACTTCTTTAACACACCGAGAGATTATACTCCTAAAATCTGAGCCTACAGTCTCCTGAATGGCCAATGCTTTTAATAAACAATAAATGTGTGCATGAGTTGGAGGGCAGCTCAAACGAACTTAAGATCTCCAAAATATGAATTCAGTATAAATTTCCAAAGATACTGGAGCCACATGTGTAGAAGACTCTCAACTGAAGCGGCCATTTCCATTACTTTCATAAAATCTACTGTTGTAATATTTTGGTACCTGGTACGAAGGCCAAATTGGTAGTCATTTTTCAGTTGTTAAAACCAGGTTAAAGGCTATATCCCACAGTGTATTCAATGTATGGGATATCAAGCCTATACCAACTCATGTCTCATAGAGAGAATTTCAAACAAGCTTGGAAGACTTTTTACTCCAAAATTGATGGAGAATGCCAGATGCATGCTGTTTTAGACAGTGTGACATCTAAGCATGACTTTACAAAACAGAAGCAAAATTATTGTATTTCTGCTTAAATTTCTGTTGAGATTTTGCCTTTGTAGATACTGAGCTGTGTTAATACTAGTCTGGTAAAATTGCAAGGCAATGCAGTTTGGATAAATAGGGTTTCTGGGAAAGTCACTAGGATAAACTACTTTTTGCTGTAGTGTAAAAGTTTGTGCTTCTGACCGTAAGATGAATGTTTAGTAAAGATACATGGTTTTTGATAGGGCCAGAACTGAGCAACAATTTGGATCTAGATGAAATTTCATCACAGGCAGAACTGCACCTTGGATCTACCTAGTGCAAAGTGTGAAAATATTTTTTGTATTTCATATCCAGGAAGATCACTGCCCTCCCAATATAACATCTTTTAGTGTTCAAGGGCAGATGCACTCTGAGTGTCCTTGGTATACTATCTAATAAAGGGTTTAGATGTTATTGAGGCATGGTAACCACCCAGGCTGCAATAAACATGCACATATTTTGCAATTTGTAGTTTGTAGAAGTTTCCGTGCAACATCAATGTTGCTGTGCAAAGATCTGTATGAAGTTTACAGTGAATGAGATTGAAAAAGTGAACGTTTAATTACAAACAGGGTGGAGGATATGTGCAGCCAATTATTAATTCAAAGTTACTATAGGGGCAGTGTGACAAGAGTTATAAAAAAGTTCAGAACTATCCAAGGTCAAACAAAGAAACAAAGTGCATGTCATTTGTTACATATTGGTGTACAATTACTCAAAAATTTATGGGGATCAAGCCTTTTCTGTTTATTAAAATGTGATAAGCCCATCCACCATAGGATAGACTTGGATTTTATTAAAAGCCTTGCTGCTACACACCAGAGAAATGAGCTCAGCAAGGTGCCGTGCATGTCACTTTGTTCAGCAAGTTTCTCACGTATGCAGACTAGTATTATAATATACGGGATTATTTACCTCTCCTTGACAAGACCACATCTTCACATTGCCCATTATAGGCGTGCCAGACCTACTGCATGGTCAAGTGGTTAGAGCATCCGACTTGCAGCGGGAAGGTCTGGGGTTCGACTCCTGGCCGGGTCATACCAAAGACTTTAAAAATTGAACCTACTATCATTGTGCCTGGTGGTCCTCATAAGCAATGGAGTAGGGAGAACAAGCCAGTGAGCCACAACTGGAAAAAAAGGCTGTGGCCTGGCCGGACTTAAACCAGTTGGTTAGAAACTGAGAAGTAAACGTGACCTCATCTAACTCTATATGTGTGCTGCATAAAAAGAGAAATTAGAACAATGTCCTTAGGTCACTTAGTTCAGCTAATTCTTGTACTCCAGCCTGTTGCACATGCAGTAATAAAAATAAATAGCAAGAGCTCTTTGTCCATGGCACTGGGAGAGGAAAGTGCCATGTATACCAAAAATACCTTAAAAATACCTTAGTGCATTGCTTATGTGAGTCAACCACCATGAGAGGCTGAGTAAGCATGGAGCCACAACCTTTTCAACATCCAGGCTTCAAAGTGGTCCATCACAGAAATATAGGAGGTTTTATAGGAAGGATACTAATGAATATATAGGGTTTCATAGGATTTTTCCAGGAAAATATAGAGTACATATAGGAATGTCACACACTAGCAGTTCTAATTATCTTCAAAATTCATCCAAGTTGTAGATTAGGAAAGCATGGTACCTTAGGAAACTAATGAACTATACTGTTTAAATGATACAAATGTGATTAACAGTATCACAAGTGGGGGCTATGTGGCAGAAAAGTGTGGTTCTATCATCAACATGAAATTAAGAAAACCACCTAAATATTTTGGTGGAAGGGAAAAAGTTGAAATCCCCGGAAGGTGGTGTATTTGCATAGTTTGACCCCAGAATAAAGTATCCATAAATCTTATTATTTGTGCATACCAAAAAGGCACCAAAATTTGCAATATCAGAAGGTGAGAACACAGAATGTGACCATGATGGTGCTTTGAATGGATGGGTAGTTAATGTGGACAATAAACTGTTGCTTATGTCCTAAAGTACACAGACAGAATTCACCTCAGCTCCAATAATTATGGGGTTAAGGTGAGGAAATTTTTGAATTTTTTGCTGCTTAAATAACAGGAAATGATCTCTCAATACAACATTTCACTATAAAGTAGGCCTATAAACTATACACTGTATTGCTAGTCAATCCTGATATAAAGTGTGACATATGGGTGTTGATAGATCAAGATCACAGGCCTATGGCAACTCTATAGTCGCTACGAATACCTTCCAACTCACTTTCCCAGTGGCATAGCCAGAACTTTCTCATGGGGGCCATGCAGTTTTTTCTATGATTACCAACATGGGGAGGGGTCTAAGGGGAGGGGTCCCCCTCACCTTTGAAAATTTTTTGAATGATTGGGTGCACTTACATGCAATCTGGTGCTAAATATGTTATCTTTTTGAAGGAAAATTTATTTCCAAAATCAGATTTTTAGGCTACTAAATTAAAAGAGAAAAAAATCAGCATTAGGGAAAAAAAGTGGGCATGGCCCAATGGTTCCTCAAACTAAAATGCCACGGCTCACTTTGAATCTGTACAACTTGGCAGAACAGTGTAGTCCACATATGTCAAGATGCGTACAGTGTGCAAAACTGTCTGTGCATTAACATACTTAACATCTAAAATCTCAACTGAGGAAATTACATGACAAAATTTGGGAAAGGGCAACTTGGCAAGTGCCCCTACTTGTCACCAATGATGGGCACCGCAGCATCAGACCCATACATGGATTACATTTTCCACTTTGGCCTGTTGGACAAATTGAGGTGACATCCAGAGACCTACCACACAGCTTCTAGCGGAGTTTAGGGAAAACCTCCTTAGAATTCTGCACGTTGTAAAGTTGTAAACGTTACAGTGAGATTCTTAATTTTCTCAAAGGACTAAGTTCTTATTCTTTAGGGGAAAATTTTAAATTGTGTAACTTTTTGGACAATCAGCTGATCTAATGGTAAACAAACTTTGAGAAAAGATGGCAGATGACAGGGAAAATATTGGTATTTCAAACCATTGTACTACAATATTTTGAATAAAAAAATCAGTTATATAGCAGACCAGCTATCTATGCACGCAAAGCATGGTTTTAAAATCAGGAAGATTGCATGACTACAGGGGATGCCAGGCAAAGGGCTCTAATCCACCCCCTTACAATACCACTAAAATTCCCTCAAAGAGATGAAATCATAGAGTACTTAAAATCACAGGTGTGAGAGTGGAACATTTACGGGTGATGAAATAAGTGTTTATTAGTGCCCTATGCTGTTTCATATGAGAATATTTCTGAATCCTAAAATTGGCCATTGTGTACTTGCATCTAATTAGGATACCTGACATCTATACACTTCTACCAGTCTTAATAAGATACTCTGAGTCTACAAAACTATCTTGGAAAAAGAATCCATCTGAAATTTTCACCCCAAAACACCACATAAAAGAAAAATGTTTTTTGACAAGATCAGAAAAATATATGAGAATATAGGAAAACAAGCCTAAAATCATACAAATATAGGACATATAGGATTTTTTGAAATTTATGGGAAATTATAGGAAATATAGGATCACTTTGAAGCCTGAACATCTCTTGGAATCTTCCACAGGCCATTCTGGTGCACACTGAAGGCTGCAAATGGCCCACCAGATGAATCCACTTGGGAACCTATAAACTAGTTTAATATGGATTACACTAGCTGAGCAAAGTGACACAGGAGGTATTTTGCTTTATAAATGAGAGAATCCTGATGCAAATACCAAACAATTATTTCAATGATATGTTATTGAACCCAGATCAACTGTACACATTTTGCAAAATCTTCCTATGCCAAAAGTTGTCAAGAGTTGTTATCAATACCAATTAGGGGCTCATTCAAGCATTTGTCAATAGTCCTAAAGGTTGACATTTGACAGCGGTTTATCTCACGCTAAACTAAAAGGTGATCTAATGTTCAGTGACCATGAGTAATTTGATCCCTTTTTACCAGTACTCATTTCAGGGCAGAATTTGGGTGCATTTACACTTGATCCGGATCTGATCGCCCTATGTTATCAGCATATCGAATTACGTGTATGGCTTGATCCTGGTGCATTTACACTTGTCTCGTACTCTGATCCACCTCCCTGCATAATGAGTGTTTTTGCAGAAGTGACCTCCAAATAATTTACGTTGAATTACCGTTGATCTCGGGTCACCGTTGATCCGGGGAGCGTTTACACTACAACTTTTGATCGCCTGCGCGGGGTCTGATCCTCCCCTCTTACCAGGATCAAAATAGGGCGATCAGATCCGGATCTGATCTGCGTTTACACTACAAATTTGATCTCGAGCAGGGGATCTGACCCCGCGCAGGAGATCAGATCCGGATCTAGTGTAAATGCACCCTTTGTTGTTAGGTGTAATGTAAACCTCCCAGTGCTGAGCTGCTGTTGTACCAGAATGGTCATCAAAGTTTTAAACAAAGCTGCTGCTCACTGAAGCAGCTAATTGAAGGAATGAACCAGTGGTCTGGTTCTTGAATTGGGAACAGCAATTTTCCCTCAAAAACTGGGGAAGCTATGACTGATTTCAGCAAAGGCAAATTTTACCTCATGAAGATACTGTTTCAGTAAATGGTTTTATTCCTGAGCTCTGAAAAATTGGGTTCTTAACACTTAATTTCACAAATTGCTTCACACACATTCACAAAAATATGCTATTCACTTTAAAAGGATCATGCCACATGTGGCACAATATCTGATGGCCAGGACGCTATAGAAATGAATAGCAAGTTTTAGCCATCTCTAGTTGACCACTCTTAATCCATAATCTATCAGAGAATTTCCTGTTCAGGTATCTTGAGATCAATAAAGTTAAAGGGGTTTGAACACCTTTAAAGACTGTTTGGTCAATAGAGCAAGTTTGTTTGTAAAAGGGATTAACTGTTGCAATTACAGAGATAAGCTTCACCCGGGAAAAAGCCTTTTTCTCGGGTAATATTGGCTAAAATGTCCTATTCAATTCTAGCAGCATGCATGGCACACACAAGACCATAGACCGTGCATTCAAATTTAAATTTTAACAACCTGGTCTACATAAAAGGATGCAGCTTCCATATAAACTCAGCTTATGACCTTTTGCCAAAAGTTCACAAGAAACAACACAATTTGAGTTCATTTCTAAATGTGGTTGACAGGCCTGGCATGTGCTTCCAATTACAAAGCCCCAGTTAGAAATAGTTCCCCAACAATGACACATGAAACAAGGCCCTACAATGTGCATCACCATTGCCGCTTTACAGCAAATGACAAACCCAAGTTATGTATAGGGATATGAGGGTCGCAACTAGTTCCAAACTCCACTATAAAGTGCTCAAGGAACTAATTTTATGCTTGGGATGGCAGAGTGCAACTTCAGTTGATATGTTACATAATACCAGAGAGGTGTTAAGAAGGAGATATATACAAGACCAAATTTGTCAGACAATATGCACTTGAAAATGACCAAATCCTTTTCAGGTATCAAAACTTGATTGACAGGGCCCTTTGTTCCTATTGTTAAGCCTCTGTTGACTAAACCCACTTAATGATGATCTCCTCCTTTCTTTCCAAGTAATCCCAAGACAATGGTCATTGTACATGCTTTGAAGTGAGGTATGTTTTCACCAATGACCCAAATTTAATTAGGATTTTCAGTAAAATGTCTGGCAACAAATGTTTAAATAGTGTACTTGAACTGTGCCCCCACGATTTTGATATGTCATCTGCTGGAAACATTGTTCAAGCCTATACATTTCTCTCAGTTTTTAGCAAATTTTCCTATCAGTAGGAAACATTTTCAAAAAGACAATTGAAAAGAAATTCTTAGCTGACTTTAAATAAAATATTTTGTGCAATAATAATGATGAAAGGTTAAAATTTCACATCTTTGCATGACGGCTGGCAACGAAAAAGTTCACGGGTTCAGCGTAAGGATGGTGTCTTTTCACAGCTGTCATTTGGACAATGCATCACTGATTCTAGTTGATCTGGGTATTGAGATAGGACTTTTGAGAAGAAAGGCAAGATTACTGTTGGAAGCAAACATTGCTTCAAAGAGTTTATAGAGAGTTGTGTCTCCTTCCTAACACCTCCCTGGTAATACACTCTGAAAACAACTTCCACTGTATGAAAGACCAAGGAGGCCATTCACAATTTTTTGCCTCATCTCCTAGCTTGGTGGAACAGAAAACTTCTGTTTAATTGACTGAACAGCGATTGACCTCTCTGTCCATTTTTGTCTGAAGAGGGAGATCAGATTTTATTGTAACAGTGGTAGGGGATGTACACACTATCTTACTTGGCTAAGGGCTCTCAGAAGAGTGAAATCACATTTCTACTGTAACAGGGGCAGGGGATGTACACACTATGTTACTGGCTAGGGCTCATATTAACTATTAAGTTGATGCTTCATGAAAATGCCTTTCCAGTCATGTGCCTCTCAAGGAAACTCACCTATGCTCCACTGATTCCACTGGAAAGTTAAATTATATTGTTCTAGCACTGTACTTTCATTACGTTTCACAAATCTGAGGACACACATTAAAGGGAAATATTGCATTTGAAAAAATACCATGACGTCACTCTAATTTAATCCCATTGTGGTCTTTTACCCTTTCCAAACATGGAACACAAATAACTTGCAGCAGATCAACACTAATCTCACGAAATATGGAAAGAAAGAAGCAGCAAATTTTTGTATCTAACTGGCTCATTACAGAACGATAAGCCTCGCCCACACTTATGCAACGTTCGTACTGCTGAATATTCATTTAGGAAGAGTGGTCATGTCAGGTCATATATGCACCCATTATGCAATACGTGTTGACCTAATTGCTTACCATAATTCCAACAAGCCCTGCTCACAACAAACTACCACCACTGTTTCTGTACTGCCCCGTGCTGTACAGGATATTGGAATTCAAAACTCATACATGGAGATGCAGCCTAATTTCCCTGGTTCATCGTGAGTGTACGTTATTAATCGTTACAGGAGAGTCACTACAATTTACAAACGTGTTAATTTATCTGCGAGAGACTTGTAGGCCCAGCAAATTTCTTCTTTCAACCCGACTGGCATCACAGGTTCGTAAAATTTTCATTTTGTACCACTGTCGAAGCATCAACAGTCTCTTTTACATCTGGCTGTTTTGAAAGTAAATCAAACCTGCTAAGGCCCAAGGGCTGCGATTCAAATTATGGAATAATTGCAACTTTGTGTATAGTATACCAGGGAGGTGATAAGACCACCTACTATAATATAATGGTTGTTCCGTTAGGTTGTCAAACAGAAACTCCCTAGTTCGGTAATACAGACAGTGTAGTAATAATTCCCACTAATGTACTGTACTGTACTTAGTTCGTATTTTCCGAACTTTTTGTACATGCTGTAGAAGGCGTTTGTTATTGTCTGACGTAATGTGATAGAAATGATTTGATTGGTGGATTTCAAATCAGGGGTGATGAAGGTGTGGTTTTGCATGCATAACTGTTTGGATGAACAAAGCTATTGGTTGTTACAGAATGGTTTTAATTACTCGTTAATTAGTGCTCGGAGGGTAGAATGTTTTTCTTAGTTACCTCCCTTTCATCGATTGGGACCCAATCACAAGTAAACGAGGATAGATTTAATAAAAAGCTAGACAAACGCAATATTTCCCTTTGACTAGTTTCATCACAGTTTGTTTCCAGTTATGTGTCCAGCAAGAGCTATATGATGGTGTCTGATCAAAACAGTTCATAAACACTGCATACTTTTCTGACATTATCCACAATATTTATTTTCCTGCTCTGGACTTAACTCATTTTAATCCACTGTATGATCTGTTTGTCATTTCCCACGTTTGAAGATTAGTTAATAAGCTTAATAATCAACAGTAACAGTTATTTCTGTCTTTAAAATTGGACATACAAAAGTTGAAGCATCCACTTTTTGCACGCTTACAGAGGATGTCCATGTAGCTACTCATGAAACATACTTTTACACTTAAGATTGCATCACTGTTTCGTAATGCAGAATGACACCCTTCAAAGTTTCTGTCATGATTCAGTGACTATCATATGTGGTATGACCGGTGTGACAGATGGCAACCTTGTCATATCATAAATAATTCAATGGTGCAAATCACAAGTTTTCTCATGCAACCTTTGAAAGCAGAGAACCCTATTCAGATTCATACTTACACAGAATATTTCAGTGACTACTATAGATATGTACTACACAACTAACCAAAGTTATATTAGCACAAAACATACAACTACTTCAATCACATGTGTGAATAACACACACTACAGTCAGTAATCACATAATCTAGTGTATTAATGTTTAATGGGTCTCTTTGGTATCATTACTCTTATACATGCACTGTGATAAGACAAATGTACCAAATGGGGAGAGCTTTGCTTTAATTTACAATCAGTAAATTTCGATGTAGGCCAAGTGTACCACGCATGGTTTCTCATCTTTGAAAGGTGTAACTTTGTAATGAAAGAAAGGGGTTTGAACTTTTAATAACTCCTTTCTTGTTATGGAGATGGGATGTGGCACAGATCATGATCAAGTTCAAAACAACATGACAGAACCCACTCAGAATGTAATGTGGTTGACCCACCAGGATATATTGCCAGATGCTGATTTTTTATATGGTGATTCCATGCACACCTACACCCAAACATAGTGCATACACCTACACTGAGTAACAAATCAACTGCTTTTTTGTTTTTCCTTTTGTTTCCTTAAAATTATATAGATTTTTAGTATCTGGCTAGCAATCATTTATATCAACTATTTCTAAAATGTAAAACACAGAACTGATACAATGACCTTGCTTTGCCCACCTATGGTATAATTATTCAGCACATGATATTTTCCTAAACTGGCAATCTGCATGATGTTTTTCTCCTTTTTAAAAAATGTGGAAAAGTTACAGATTCTGTTACTGTACTACAATTGACTTGTGTAGTATTTACGAAGGTGAATTCACACTGTAGCACCCAACAATGCCATACACAAGAAACTGTACTCCTTGAACCTGCTGCAAAGTGGAAAATGACTCGGATATAGTAGCCAATGGGAGCCAGACACCACTTAAAAGTCTGGCATTTAGACTGCTGTGACACTGGTGCCAGTGGCTCTGAGATCATGTCTGATATGGGTCAGTTGTTTAGAAAGTAAGTCTATGTAGTACATTACTACTCCAACAGTACCACAGCAGTGAGGATGGTCTGCTTCCTAGGCTCAGATTTCCGAGCTACTTCAAGAGCCTTCCCAATTCCCTGAGGCAAAAAAGTTCATATGGCAATCTGACTAACCAGTGGATTTTCAAATGCATACAGAAAATGTTCATATTAGTTGAAGGCCTCCAAGCAAACAGGGTTGCCACTGCATTTACTCTTGGTTCAATCAAGACTTTCATCTTAGATACAGAGTTGCATGTCTCCCTAGGCCTACTTAGAAAGCTCAAATTAGGCAATGGTAAGTTATACAGGGACTGTTGACAGTTATAATTTATGATACACAAAATAATTCCCCTTTAGGAGCACATGTACAAAGCACACCTTGCAAGTTTCCAAAGGTCCAAAACACCAAAATTAATAGTACTCTGGACCACTTAAAACAATGAAATGAGCCACTAAGCTGTATGCCCAAAAATAAAAAGACCTATTGTTTACTTACTTTCTACAAAACTGTCTAATCTCAAGACATCTCAAAATAATTACCTACCTCTTACTCAAAAACATTCCCTACAATTGCCTGCAATCAGTTTCTGTGAAGTTAATAGCATATGTGATGACATCCTAGAAGGAAACCCCACCTCTGTCTTCCCTGTCTGATTAATAATATCCAATCAGTATCTGCAATGATGACTGCATCCCAATTCTTCTATAGCAAATTTGCTTTTGAAATTTTAGTTGTACTTTATACAAGCATCTATATAGTATGTTTATTCTTTCATTACAGCAAATTTAATCTTAGCTTTACTTTCAGACTGAGGGGGTCAGATTTATGTCACCCACCTCCCATACTGATCTAACCCCCACATTACTATAAACTACATACATTTTGAAAATGCTTCACACAAGTCACATTCATTATTACTTTTGTCTCCTTTACAACCTCCTGTCATACTTGATGCCATAGCATAATCAAACATGCATGCAAGTCTTAAATTATTACTTGCTCTCAAAACTGTGATTTGATATAGTTCACCATCACCCAGTCTGTTTCAGGCAAAGGTTTAACAAACATTTGGACCCTTTTAAAATCTCACTTTTTCACCTTCTCCTTTCAAAAATTTCAAGTTCACATGGTGGACAATTTTTGTTGCATGAAAACTGACAAGATAACAGAAAGAAAAGCTAGTTGTTACAGGCAGACTACCTACAGATTGACATTTATGAACTAAGAAACAAATTGATGTCAAATCAAATGAGGCTTTTGACTTTATACTACAGCTAATAGTAGGCTACTATTGGAGAATCTCCAATCTAAAGACATTGTCAGGAAATGGGAAAGTTGTAAAGTATGAACAACTGTTGCAAAACAACCCTCCATTTATCAAAATATGGTACAGTTCAAGACAAAGCATCGTATAAAGATGGATCTGTAAACCTTTCCTAATGTTTTTAAATATGTGCAACTAACAGACCCATTCAAGATTTTGAAGCAAGTATAGAATTAAAGGCTGACACAAAGAATGAAAGGTTCATTTTAAGCATCACCAAAATCTTCCTTTCCTTGGAGTTTTTATAGCAAAATTACAGTAGATGTATTTCTTATTTTAACTGCCAAATTTCAAATCACAATTATCACCATCTTCTCTCCTATGAGGTTTTTTGGAGACAAAATACAGGGCTCATTTTCACAAACTGGATAGACTGTAAGACTGAAAAGACAAAAATGTGAAAACATTGGAAAAATGCTTCATTGAGGACCTGCAGTAAAAAATTTTCCACACTGTATATTAAGGATTATATGGCATATAATGTAATCAAGAAGTTGCATAAGATAAAGAATGCAAGGGTTTCCTCCAGTTTATGCTTCATCGTTACTGTGATAGCCAGCAATGGCAATACCATGATTTGAGGAAGCAGCTAAGTTCTTCTTGAGGGAGAAGCCCACACATACAGTAAGGGGGAAGCTCACACATATGGGGGAAGCCCACACACAAGGGGGAAGCCATCACATAAGGGGGAAGCCCACAAATAAGGGGGAAGCCCACACATAAGGGGGAAGCCCACACATAAGGGGGAAGCCCACACATAAGGGGGAAGCCAACACCTAACGGGAAAGCCCACACATAAGGGGGAAGCCCACACATAAGGGGGAAGCCCACACATAACAGGGAAGCCCACACATAAGGGGGAAGCCCACACATAACGGGGAAGCCCACACATAAGGGCTGTGAAAAGGGCCTGCACAACAGACACTGACGGGTCAGTCTAGGGATTCTAAATTTGGGTGATGGTTCCTTAACAGGAGTGTAGTATGGGATCAAAGCCATCCTCAGCCCCACCAAGACTGGGGCTGAGGTGAAAAAATTGGACATTCCAAGTGCATTACATAGCAGGGAACACATTGTAATGGGCAAATTTGCCATTCTATTTCTTTGACTTCCATACATGTGTCACCACTATGGGGACAAGTTTGGCCTGCCTCCCTAGAATGTAGTATAGCTAAAACACAAATTTTTCATTAGAACTCTGCATCTACCATACATGGGTCACCAGCAAGGGAGTAAAAATGTCATCCCAAAAGCTCTAAACTGGAGAAAATCCCACACTGAGCATACATTTGTAGCTAGACTTTTGTGTTCAACTGTGTGTGAAACACCAGTTGGCCTATGAGAGAAAATGTGACATCCAAATGCTCCAGATTACACTCAGGAAATATAAGTAAAATATCTTTCTGGTTTCATGAATCTTCTGCGGGCCACATTAATGGAAGTCACAAGCCACAATTCATGGTCCTCTGGTTGCCAATTGAGAATCTAAAGCCTTAAACAGTTGTTCTGAATGCAGCAGTGCCAACATTGTAAAAGCTTATAAATGTTCACTCAATTTGCTGACTGCCATTATAGATTTTCTCTCATGCAATGCCCCTATGAAGTACAAATACAATCCTTCAAAGGCAAGTATCTTCAGAACCCAAGATACTATTAGGATACAGTTTTTACTTTGTAATACACAACATTTTTTTGCAATTTTTACCAACACACTATATCAAAATTTCATCACCAGAACATGCCTTGTATGAAGATTCCCTTTGGTGAAAAAAAGACTATGATGTGGCATTCTTCACTCCTTGCTGTTCCGTACAAATCAGTCTTGGAAATTAACTGATGCCATGGGAAAACTGCACTGTGTCTCCCATGACTGAGATATAAACAAGATTTTAATGAGCCATGCCTTAAAATTATTAGTCAATGGTCATTGCACTTTTTGCCACTTTAATTCCCACAGAGGAACCAGTGCATTTAAAACAGGTTGAAAGACAAAAGGTTTTAGAGAATTAGTTTACCTGTTCATCAGAAAAGGTATGTGCCAAAAATTATTTGGAGTTAAGTTTTGCATGTATCCGTGTGCCCAAGGGGTTCCATTGCTTCAGGGCAAAATCCAAATGTTCAACTCTTGAAAGACTTTACTGCATAAAAATAACACATGGCAGGGCATGTTGACTAAACAACATAATTATGTTCTGTTGTAAAATGAAAGTATGGTTTGTGAGTTCGTTAGCCCTACTTTCTTCAACTTTTGGTCCAACTTTTATGAACAACCCCATCTATGGCAAAATACATGAGGAATTGGTCTCACAGTAAAATGGCCAGCTCTTCTATTTCCCATCTCCATCACAACAAATGACTAGTGCTTGACAGTTACAACCCTAATAATGGCATACAGTACAACTTATGTGTAGAAAGACTGCCTTTGGCACAAACCTACTTTCACAAAATCATGATGGTACAGTAAAATTTTACAGTTAAAAAAGCCAACAATTGTGATTAACAAGAGATCAGCCATTGACTACATTTAGTAGGTTATTACAAACCACATGAGGATACACTTCACTGCCCACAGAATCAATGAACCCTTGGACTGCAAGTAGTTGCTGATGAAGGTCAGCAACTGTGTGTATACAGTGAAGAGTAAAGCAAGGTCATGAGCAGCTGTAGTTCTGCTTGTCTTTCAGTCATGCTTGGCTTGGCCTGGTATCCATTAGGGACAGATTTGACAAGCATAATTACACCACAGAAAAAGGCAGATTCTAGGATGTTTTTGGATAATTCTGTGCATAGATTGTAGGTCCCATGTAGCTTTCTATATCTTGCAATTGTAAACAGACCAACAATACCAACTTTTCCTTGCAGCCTGATATTTAACATAACCGTTAACTGGGATGAGAGAAAAGAGGGATTTAATAAGTAGTAGGCACTGTTATTCTTTGTAACCTGAACAGAAAAGAATATTTGTGTGGCAATAAAAATGACCTTAGACAATTGGGCTTCTAATATGACAATACCCAAGAATGAAAAAAAGGGGGAATTCTGAACAATGGCTTTTCAATTGCAGACTCAATACAGCATGACTTCTAGCTTGGTATTAAGGTTGGGGAGATCCATCTTACCACCTTCAGTAAAGATGGGATTCAGTAAGTTGAAGAGAGCCCCATTTATATAGATGTGAAGCCATTGCAATGCTGAGGAAAACACATATAATTTACAGATTAAGACAATTGCTTTCAAAAGCCATGTGCACTCTCTTTTTTGCACTTACATACTTTAATATTTTGTTAATGCTCTTCAATACAAGTAAGAATCAGCTGTTATCTAGAATGCCTATAGAATGGTAGCTACAATACAGTACCTGTAATTTGAATCATGTGAAAAGTTTTCTGTCATTCTAGAATTATTTAAAAAGAGCTCTAATACCTGTGATATTAAACATTCTGTTACGAAACATAATGGAATGTACTGTACTTGTATGTGTTACAAAACGATATTTCATCAGTTCCACAAATGTTTTACAATAATGTGGGGCAACTGGCTAAATGTCCTTGAACTGGAATTTTTCCACTAACTGTACATTACATACCTGATGTAGAAGGGCTTTCATGTACAATCACCCCAGAGAATCATCAATCATTCAAATAAAGCTCCCGAGATTATAAACCTCACAATCTTCTAATTAAATTCTAAGTCTTGAGCAAATTTTGTCGGTACCATACAATAAATGTTATAAAACCCTAATAATTACCAGCAGTCCTGACAACAACAGGATTATTATTGCAAGAACAGGGAATGCTAATGAAGATCTTCCTATCACCATCAACAATACCATGAATTTAAATACTACAGTCATCTCAGACCAAACATCTGAGGTTACTGCACTACTTCCAACAGACACCAATGAGCTCCCTACCAGATAATTAATCCATTATCTTGAAATAACTGCAAAAACATCCCCAAGCTATATGGCAAATGCTATCTAAAGCCACAGAAACATCTGTACTACGCCTCATGACGGATGTGTTAAGCTCTCACATGTTGCGGTTCAAGAAGTTTGGCGTTTGATGAAACGTGGAAAACATGTCTACAGCTACAGTATAACACTTTCAGTTGCAGACACACACTATAACAATTAAATTTTAATAGCTTCTAAATTCTATCTCATATAGCGAGTCCTGACAATGAGAGTCAGTTAATGGCTTGGCCAAACAAACTGTGACAAGTTTAGGATAACTGCATAAACTTTACATTTTCACAGAACAGAGAATGCCAAGGTGGAAAATAACCATCCTGAACTTTTTAGATGAATTAAGGAGGGGGGGAGATAGGAGGGACAATTTCGTCCCTATGGTGTCACAGCTGTAGGATGCACAGAACACTACCAGCAGAAATTTTTCCTGGAGGTAAAAGGCTCTTTTCACAATTTGGCTAGAAACAGACACAGCAATAACTATGCTTATGTTTAACATATGACAATAATTTAGAAATATTTGAGTCAAGAATAAGCATGATACAGCCCAGGCATTTTCAAACCAAAACTGAGTGGAAACCTAAGATAGTTCACAAAAATTTGTTGCACCCATCAAACTCATTTGCAGGGTCACAAAACATTTAACACATCTGCTGTAAAACCTCCTCATTTACTCCTGCAGTAATTAAGTGACTCTCATGCTCTGTAAACAAGAAATGGTACAATTAATTTATCAAGAAACTATGCGACAGCTTTTTGGCAGTACCTGCATCAGTTGGATTCTCTTTATACACTAGTAGACAAGAAAAACAAACTTGTGCATCATGGATTTGCAGGCAAGATTTTACAGAGTTACAATGTCACAGTGGATCCAATACCTACAGCATTACCAACAGAATGAAGGCATGTCACAGAATTACTTAAAAAACTACTGTACACCTGGCTTCTTAATTCTTGGGCTTTAATGCCAACTAGGCATGGGAAATCTCCCAAACTTGCCCAAAGATTTTATCTGTTTTACTAGTAAAATATGACACCAGTCAAACACCCTGATAAAGTATTCCAGAAGCAAAGCCACTTTGCAGATTATTTTATTACAAAATAATAAAATACACTAGGACCAAGTTGTTAAAATATAGTCTTAAAAACAGTACCATACTGTAATCATTCTGCCTGTCCTTATTACCCCAACCACTGAATGGTGAAGGTTTGCCCACCCCCCCCCCCCCAAAAAAAAAACCTAGAGAACTGCATTTTGCTGGGTCTAGAGCAATTTGAACAGCTTTCACAGTTTATATCACATTTAAGGTCTGTGGACATGCAAATGTCACACCCGCCCATTTGATGTAAAAAGCATTCACAACGTTAAAATAGTCGCAATTTCCATCAAAATCCATCAAATTTTGACCATTTTTCAAGACAATTACAGTTTTTGCACTTACATCATGATAAACACTAGCACAAGAAACACAAGAAAGAGGGACTCATGAGATATGTGGTTAATATGTTATGTTTACATGCCCCGATAGGTTTAGGTTTATTTTAGAAGAAGCTGTTTTCTACTTTGAAAATGCCACATTACACACCAAACTAAAGGCTAGCTGGTAAATAATAAATTATTTATAAAGGATTAGCAAAAGAAATACAGACACTGTGCAACATTCCACATCATAGTTTTTACACAACCATAATGAGAAATCTCAAAAACGGTCAAATTTTGATGGGGTTTATCTTGAGAATAAAAAAATTATTCAGATAATTCCAAAGGATTTTTCATCAATGAATCTTAATTTAACATTGTCCAGTAAAACAACTGTTTTGGTTACATGTCCACATACCTAGAAGAAACGTTGTAGTGACCTCAAATTTCAGAACAATAATTCCCTTATTACGATTTGAATATTCTTTAATTGGACTCTTCCATGGAAATTCCAGAACTCTATGTCAACTTCTCTGCCCTTTGATAAATATACATTATCTAAGAGTCAAAACTCAACATCTCTGTTGCTCATTTCTTACTTGGATAGAACTTTTAGTAAGTCCTTTCACCTCCTTCAGAATAAATGTGGTTCTGTGAGTAATAAATTTAGTATGACTGAAAGGTTGTGTATATTTACCTAGAATGATATACACATAATGCATCTTTTGTGATTTCATAATTCAGAGAAAATGAAGTGACAGCTTTCAAAAGGTATACAACATATTTCATCAAATTTAACTCACTCACAGAAGACCTCATACAGATATAGCCTCTTGGGAGTTAAAGTACCAAAATCATTCCTGCATGAAGCATCACAAAACGAGCCCATACATCATTAGGGCAGCTCTATACATATTATCTATACAATTACTATACATAAATGTGTAACTGTTAATTTTACCGTCTTTGAAGTCTGGAGCGGATTCCTTTCATTACAATATATAGTCATAATATTTTGCAGAGTTACTATGGCAACAAGCCCAAATCCCCATGGTTAGCTGACCTTTAAAGCATTACATTGTCCTGACGTTTCCATCAATCCATTGTAACTTCAAAAAACAACTGAAGTGATCCCTGTTCTGAGCTTCAAAATTCCTTGCAAGTTCATCCCATTATCTGGGCTGTTTTTTTTTTTCACAATCAGATGAAATTCCTGCATTTTACTTCACGTTTTGGAACACTAAGTTGTAATACCCTATCGTTTGTCTCATTTTAAAGTTCACATTAAGACTCTCACTAGATTAGGCATTTCCAAAAAAGGGGTTTGTTGTCTACTACAACTTAAGTAGTTTTCAGGAATTTATTCCACTGTTTCAATATTGCCTGTAATTACAGAAGAATTTATGGGATATTTGGATGTCTGGAATGATATAGTAGAGTACAACAATATGGTTAAATGTCAAAAAAAAAAAAAATATTTCAGGAAACTTACAGTACATTGTCATTCCATAGTACAGGAACAAAATTGAGATGTCTGCCTCTTACCTTTCAACTCAGCTCAAGGGATGGCTGACATTTATTAAATCACTTTAACAGAACAGCTGTTTGAAGTTTTATTTTGTCTGCCTTTGCCATGTCAGCTCTGGCGCCAACCTACGCATTGTTCAATGTAAGCCAAAAGTCTAAAACTCCAAACCAGATATCAATGATGTAAGCTAGGTAATTGAAATCAAAATCATGTAAGGTCCAACTTACTAAATCAAACCAGATCCAATAATTTTTACAAGAACTGTCAAGGTACTCCATTGAACCTGCTGCAATCAACTTTCAATTGAGAACAATAGAGGGCCATTAATGTCCCTCTTCAAAATTTACAAAAACTCAATTTTGCAGTATCCACATTCTGCAAAAATACAGAAAGGAACTGATGTGTTTCCATTGTTTTGGCATGTTTCTACTCTCAATAACACACTTCAAACTTAGCACCAAAATAAACTTTGACATGTACATACGAGCCTACTAGGAGTGAGTTCTTCTGTACTAAGCAGTAATGTAGTCTACTATACTTCCAATGAGAGACTGCATCTTGGTAACATGCATGGGACAAGATATGCCAAATTAACACCCAAAATTCTGCTCAGACCCTGAAGTCTTCAGCAAATTTTGAGAAATTGATCATGCTGGGTCCAGGGGATATACAATTTTCTGGTCTGTTGCAATAATCATTTGTAATCTTTGTGTGATTTAGTTGGTCCTATAAGCAATGCTACAAATTACACTTTTTGTTGCATTTTCTCCCAAATAACTGCTCCCTAGCCATATGCTTCATGTAAGTGACCTCAAAATGAAATGAATAGACACCTACTAATCCTATTCACTTCAGGCTAGTCATGCAGTCTACTATTCAATTCTCTTTATGAGAAGTCTTTTTGCTTGAGTTTGAGATAGGCTCACACATGAAGTATCTCCCATGATGCTCCAAAACCCAACTTCTGTCAATTAAACCAATCATGAGTCCAAGATACAATGAAATACTAAAGCAAAATTTTACAAGAGTACAGAAAGTTTCCATCCTTATACTGTGAGAACTTGGTATGACACAACTTAAATACAAATTGGGTACAATTCATGCAGGCCTTTGAAAGCGTACATACATTATGATGCCATTAAGGATCAAGTATTACAGCTAAGCTTATTACTTGGTAATGGTTAAAAAGGCTCATATTTCTACTTTCTTGGCGGTTAAATATTCCCCCCTCAATAATTACACAGAAAATTGAAGAAAAAGCCAATTTTTTCGTAGATACCGAAAAGGGGAAGGATCTTTAACGATCAGTTCCGAAGAGCTATGAATTGCCGAACTACTTATGACGTCGTAAGTGGAGTTGTGGACGGTTGCTTCTCACAGGCAGTACACAGCAGTACAACACCACGGATTTCTTATTATGAAGTCCATGTACAACACATTAAACAGTGTACTTCTTACGCGCTTGGAAATGGACACAAACGGACCACACAGCACAAAACAAAACCGGAACCTCATTAAACGGAGTGACAGTAGCCAGTTTTTCATAGTGTTTTTAATAACCCACTTGATGGCTTCAGAATCCCAAGTTTTCATAGACAGGTTCTTTATATCTATGAGAATGTGGATACTCAGTGTTCAAAATAGGCAGAAAAAAGCACAAACTGTCATAAGAAGCCATAAAATATTGCTATTATTATTTGAGTGGCCAAATTACAACTTGCTTGAGAGTGAAAATCAGTAAAGCATAGCAAGATATCTCTACCAATCACAACTTCGCTTTCAAACTTGTCACACACATTTTCACTAGTGTGAATTTCTTAAGAGTGTTCTGATTGGCCAAGTCAGGCTTACAATGCATAGCTACTACGTACGTACGATGCGCACATAGTGCACCACTGTTACTACATTTCGTACGTACTTACGTAGGTACGGTATGCATGTACTCAAGCTGGTAGCTGGAACTGTGCCGTTTTAACATAAGGAAAAGTATCGAAGGATTTTGAACAGTTCGTGCCAGTGCTGGATATATTATTTGTTGGATATAAATGGGAAGTTATCTGCGGAGATTTGTACAAGCAAAGTAAGTACACAGGTGATTGCTAGGCGAAAGAGAATACTCTAGAAAAGGTAAGGTTATCTTCCGAGCAGTTCATGCTGAAAGGTATAACAGTAACGTTAGGCTTATAGTGTTGCACAAATGGCACAACGTAGCCTGTTCAGAACCATTGTAAACAGAACGTTCGATCACACAGGAACGTTTGTATTTTACTGTTGGAACATACTTCGCTAAAATTGAAGATGCTTGGCGTTACTGGTGCAATCTTGCAGCTCATGTCCTGAGCATAGTAGATTCTTAACCCCAAAATGCAATGAGCTTATGCTCAAGGTGAAATTTTATGACTGTAACAAACATGAAAAATGACCACTCCATACAATTGCCCTATTGTCTTTATATGGCACAGATAAAATTGTATCCGGACCATATCTGCTGTAGTTATGAATCATAGTTAGGACTTATAGTCCACACTCCTCATGGAGACACTGAACACCAGCAGAAAATGTTTAAGAGCTCCATGAAGAATTTAATGTAAGTATTGGGTTGAATTGACTTAAGTTCATAAATTCAACTTATTTCATATCAGTGAACAGAAGCATGCCTTGAAATTTCCTATTTTATGTAATCACAGTGGTATGGGCTTCTTATTTTAAACTTTATTACATATTTGACTCTAAATTTTGTTTACTGCATAGTGCATATTTACTTTCAACTTCCTAAATCATGAAAAATGTAGGTTTAGATACAAGCTCTGCCCGGATATACAAACCATTTGCATAAGTTCACTTACTATACTGCAGTATTAACAAAAGTGTAGCCACTAAATAACTGCAATGTCTGGGAAGGTGATGCTGTATCCAAAACATTTGTAACAAGCACAATCCAAGAATCAAATCAAACCAGAATGCAAAAATGCATTGAGGTTTCGATGATATATGTTCTATTCCAAATAATGCCATGATGTCCCATATCTTTCAGTCACTGGTAAAAATTTCCCAAGAATTCCCAAGATCGTCATCTGGGGTTACGAGAGGTCAAAAAGCAAAATTTCCCAAGAATTCCCAAGAATTCCCAAGATAGTCATCAGGGTCACCAAAGGACAAAAAGCAAAATATCCCAAGTATTCCCAAGGCCTAACGTTACAGTATAGCCTAGAGGCTATGCTAAATACTTGGCAAGGCCCTAAGTAACATTAGCCGAGGTCTAGCCTAGGCCTAGCTATAAGTATAAACCTAGCCCAGGCCTATGCACAGCTGGTCACAGAAATCTCTCTGTAAATACTAAAAACTTAGATGATGGGTACCAACATTTGACAGGCAATAACTGCTTTGATTAACCCTAGCCTAGGCCATAGCTATTACATTTACAGTAACCTACCTCTAATATCAGCCCATACATACTGTACTACAATTAGGCTAGCCTGTACTGTGGCAGTTAGGCTAGGACTTAGTCAGAGGACTAGGACTTTGTCTAGGCCTAGCCCATAAACCTGGAACTCTGCATTAGATTTATGTACTGAGTCTAACGTTATTGTGTGTGTAGGCTAATGTTTGTTGTTGGTTCTGTAACAACACTTAGGCCTAGGCCTACGTTAAAACTTGATCTGCCTGGTAAATTTTCCACTAAAGTTACTCATGCTACTCTGAAGAGGAGCCATATTACAACAAACTGTGATATTCCTGCTGTAATTTTTATTATTCCATTTCTTGGTGCTATTTTTCCAATTCAGTTACAGTCAAATCTAACATTAACGTTGGGCTACTCAGCCAGCTCAACAGACCTTGGCAGGCAGGCTATGTGTGATAGTCTGTCACTGCACTCAGAAACTAGCTTTTAACACAAATTCTGATTGGTTGAAAGTGGATCTGTTTACAACTGATCAACCAATGATATGGTAGCTTATGGAATGTCATGGATCTGCTGCAAACTATCTACTGATTGGTTTAACATCAACTTGTTGACAAAAATTTAACCTATAACATAACAGCATAGATTACTGAGCTCAAATAAATACACTATACAGTACTGTACAGACAAGTGAAATACTGTAGTCTATTCTCAGTCTTTTGATATGTTGACTAAAGAATAATAAAGTTCATGAAAGGACCTATTTACTCATTCAAAATTCGGATTATCAAGTAAAAATCCATATTCCCATATTTACAATGATTTTCCGTACTGAATATGGAAAATCCGTGCTGGTTGGGAGCTCTGTCTCAGGGTTTGACCCCCCTGGTGACCCCAGATGACTTTTGACCCCCACCAAAAATGATAGATTTCTTCCTCTCACTATAAGGCATCTAAATACAAGGTATGAAATTTATCCAAGCTTCCTACCTCGAGATATCGTGTTAACAAGGTTTTCAGAGTTTGACCCCCGATGACCTTTGACCTCCACCAAAAATGATAGGGTTCTTCCTCTTACCATAACGCATCTACATCCAAAGTATGAAATTCATCCAAGCTTCCTACCTAAGGATATTGCGTTAACAATGTTTTCAGGGTTTGACCAAGGTGACCCCAGGGGTGACCTTTGACCTCCACCAAAACAACAGGGTTCTTCCTCTCAATATGGGGCATCTATGTACCACGTTTGAGAACTGTCAGAGCTTCCCTTCTTGAGACATCGTGTTAACAAAGTTTTCAGAGTTTGACCCCTGGTGACCACAGATGACCTTTGACCTCCACCAAAAGTGAAAGGGTTCTTCTTCTTACCATAACGCATCTACATACAAAGTATAAAATTCACCCAAGCTTCCTACCTCAAGATATTGTGTTAACAATGTTTTCAGGGTTTGACCCCCGGTGACCCCAGGTGACCTTTGAACTCCACCAAAAACAATAGGGTTCTTCCTCTCAGTATGGGGCATCCATGTACCAAGTTTGAGAACTGTCAGAGCTTCCTTTCTTGAGATATCGTGTTAACAAAGTTTTCAGGGTTTGACCCCCGGTGACCCCAGATGACCTTTGACCTTCACCAAAAATGATAGGGTTCTTCCTCTTACCATAACGCATCTGCACACTAAGTATGAAACTCATCCAAGCTTCCCACCTCAAGATATTGTGTTCACAATGTTTTCAGGGTTTGACCCCAGGTGACCTTTGACCTCCACCAAAAACAATAGGGTGCTTCCTCTCAATATGAGGCATCCATGTACTACATTTGAGAACTGTCAGAGCTTTCTTTCTTGAGATATCATGTTAACAAGGTTTTCAGAGTTTGACCCCCGGTGACCCCAGGTGACCTTTGACCTCCACCAAAAACAATGGGGTTCTTCCTCTCAATATGGGGACTCTATATACTAAGTTTGAGAACTGTCAGAGCTTCCCTTCTTGAGATATCATGTTAACAAAGTTTTCAGGGTTTGACCCCCGGTGACCCCAGATGACCTTTGACCTCCACCAAAAATGATAGGCTTCTTCCTCTTACCATAACGCATCTACAAACTAAGTATGAAATTCATCCAAGCTTCCTACCTCAAGATATTGTGTTAACAATGTTTTCAGGATATGACCCCTGGTGACCCCAGGTGACCTTTGACCTCCACCAAAAATGATAGGGTTCTTCCTCTTACCGTAACGCATCTACATACAAAGTATGAAATTCATCCAAGCTTCCTATCTCGAGATATTGTGTTAACAAGGTTTTCAGGTTTTGACCCCCGGTGACCCCAGGTGACCTTTGACCCCCACCAAAAACAATAGGGTTCTTCCTCTCAATATGGGGCATCTATGTACCAAGTTTGAGGATTGTCAGAGCTTCCCTTCTTGAGATATCATGTTAACAAAGTTTTCAGGGTTTGACCCTCGGTGACCCCAGATGACCTTTGACCTCCACCAAAAATGATAGGGTTCTTCCTCTTACCATAACGCATCTACAAACTAAGTATGAAATTCATCCAAGCTTCCTACCTCAAGATATTGTGTTAACAATGTTTTCAAGGTTTGACCCCCGGTGACCCCAGGTGACCTTTGACCTCCACCAAAAACAATAGGGTTCTTCCTCTCAATATGGGGCATCTATGTACTAAGTTTGAGAACTGTCAGAGCTTCCCTTCTTGAGATATCGTGTTAACAAAGTTTTCAGGGTTTGACCCCCGGTGACCCCAGGTGACCTTTGACCTCCACCAAAAATGATAGGGTTCTTCCTCTTACCGTAACGCATCTACATACAAAGTATGAAATTCATCCAAGCTTCCTATCTCGAGATATTGTGTTAACAAGGTTTTCAGGTTTTGACCCCCGGTGACCCCAGGTGACCTTTGACCCCCACCAAAAACAATAGGGTTCTTCCTCTCAATATGGGGCATCTATGTACCAAGTTTGAAAACTGTCAGAGTTTCCCTTCTTGAGATATCGTGTTAACGAGCAAAGTGTCACAAACACACACACACACACACACACACACACGCACATACACACATACATACACACGCCATCATGACTGCATAGGTTTCTCTTTTCATCGAAACCAATAAAAAATAAAACAAACTTACAAAATGCTCATTTGCATATATCTAGCATATCAAGTTATATCTGGCTTGATATGGCCATATTAAACATTATTTGCATATCTGGCATGGATTTTTATCACGTTATATCTGGCTTGATATGGCCATATAAAACTTTATTAACATATCTGGAAAGGAATTTCATCCGTTATATCTGGCTTGATATGGCCATATAAAACTTTATTTACATATCTGGAATTGCATTGTATCAATTTATATCTGGCTCGATATGGCCATATAAAACTTTATTTGCACATCTGGGCTGGCATTTCATCAAATTATACCTGGCTTGATATGGCCATATAAAACTGTATTTACATATCCAGACGGACATTTCATCAATTTATATCTGGCTTGATAAGGCCATATAAAACTTTATTTCTGGAATTGCATTGTATCAACTTATATCTGGCTTGATATGGCCATATAAAACTTTATTTGCATATCTGGAATTGCATTGTATCAATTTATAGCTGGCTTGATATGGCCATATAAAACTTTATTTGCATATCTGGAATTGCATTGTATCAAGTTATATCTGGCTTGATATGGCCATATAAAACTTGATATGACGTATCAAGGCACCTAAATCTGGCTGTACATCTGGCTTGATATGGCCATATAAAGGCTATCCAGATATCAATCCATATCTGGATTTGGAGTAAGGGTATGGCCGTGCGCAAGTGCTATTACTCCACTTATGATGTCACAGATTTTATTTCCGGAAAAGCATGACAAAGTACGACAAAGCTGAAACTCCATGTTCACCCCAAAACCAGGAAAAGTTAGCCAAAATTTTCATTTTGCTAAAATGATTGTGTCAGACGTCATTTACTACACCCATTAAACACTCAAAAGGCCTATCTTCAACCCTGATACTTGGACTTTAAGAGACTAAAGAAAAAGAGAAGCCTACAATGGCTAGTAAATTCCAGTACAATTTCAAGTCTGGTGACATTCAATTTCACACCAGAATGTGTTAATCCCATTACATGCATTTCTTTATCATTTCTGGAGTATGCACTGTATTCTTGTGTCATGACCAGATTCAGATGTGGCTACTCGAGTGTGAAACAAGAGCCTATGAGAGGACACAGTCTGTCTGCTGGCCATGGACTAGGAAAGACATTGTTCACTAGCAGCAAATTTGCATATGCCTAGCTAATGAATAGCTATCTGCTAATGCAGAGCATGAAGGGAGATGTAAAAATCATGATTTTATCTGAACAATTTCATTTTAATTCAGAGAGACTTAATAGCTAGCGGATAAAAGCTTTACCTTACTTCCATAACTTCGTAAACTGATCCTCAACACCATGCCATTACATATCATTGCTACAGTTAATTGCTTCAAAGACCACCACCTTTATCCACAGCAACTGGGAAAGGCAGATCTAGGATGAAGATTTTCAAATCCCAAAATGGAGGACATGGCTGTCTTTAACCATGTCAAGTCACTGCTACACAACAGCAATGTGTACACGGATGACTGCAATGTTCCCAGGAGGCCATCCCATCTTGCCTCTTAGCTAATCAAACTCACTGTTTACAATATGGTAGCCAGTGAATGTGACTGATGAATACCACTTAAATTTGAGATATACCTGCAGATTTTTTCCACATGGTAACATATCTATACTCTAGGAAAAAATTATTTGTAACTGATTTTTTTTAATTTGTAAATTGTAAGATTTTCATTGTGACCTTACAGACCTTCCAAAAGAAGGTCAAATGAATGTTCAGCATCAAATTATGTTGGACAGAGGACTGGCTGCCCCCAAACCAAACAATCTAGGTCATGGTCAGACACTCTGTAACTGTAGGAGGGCCTGAAGAGCATTATGTCATTCCACAGACAAACATATCTCAACAACAACAAAAACACATGACAATTTACATATTTTCTTATCAATGGGTGATCAAAAATTCCCAATCAGATCATGGAAGTTGGCCAGTGCTACTAATCTGCCTGCCTTGATACTGGAATGAGTTCACAACACACGAGGCAGAATTTTATAGTTCAAAGATTTCAATATGATTAACAAAACTTGTACTTAATTAGCTAGAGTGAGCTGTATCTCACAGCTGAGTAAATTAGCTGGGCTAAGAATGGTCACTATAAAATCCGTAATCTACCACAGCATGAAAGAGTAGTGGTAATCAACTACTCTGCTATGGGATAAAGCAGAATCACAAAAACAATTATTGATGACGACATCATTCTTGTAACTGCAGAACATTCTAAAAGAAGGCAAAGTATGCTGGAAGCCATGTAGAGTGGAACTATGTCCGAGTATATGAACAATAATGAGCACTGAAATATCAACACATGTTGGTATTTGTCTCCATACTTTTACTGTATGTTTCAGATCAGTATTTGCTTGCAGGTGAAAAGGTCTAACATCTTACAATGTGTGTGACAAATTTACTGGCCCTCCATGAGGCAACGACTCACTTCTAAACTGTCATTACGTAAAATTTGTGAATAGATAAACTGTCCAGTTCTAAACCGTCATTACTTACATGATTAGGGTTACATGCAGGTGAGAAGACCAACTTATTCAAGAGATTTTCTTATAATGGTAGTCCAAGCTACCAGATGATTAAAACTTTAACACAACCAAGAATCTTAGTTTGACTTGAGATTTGCTACTTATTGCAATTTCTAACAAGAGGGCAATCCATGGAGTTGCAGATCTCATCTCCTCCAGTTTGAAGTTTATCAGATGTACACTTTAGGATGAGTTCCCTACACACTTTTTGACCTGTGACCAACATTTTGACCGCTAATTCCCCCTTAGCGAAAATGTTCCTGACACATTTAAGGTTAAGGAGGAATTCACCATACACTTTTTCGCAAAATCTATGCAAATTGATCTTTTACCTAGTATATTTTGACCTTTCAACCCACCCTTAGCAACCAAAAAGCACTGTTTTAAAAAATACCTTATCAGTTCTAGTATATTACGTGGTTTTATTACTTTTTCTAACATACTGATGGGCAAATAATGGCAAGTTTTAACCAAATTTTACAACTTTGAACTTTGATGTCACAAATTGTGCATGCATAAGTTTTCATGGTCAGGTACCTACCAACCAAGTTTGAACTTCATGGGACTTTCTGTTTCAGAGTTTGTGACACACTTTTTGTTCACACACTCACACACACCCACACACATTTCTGATGTTAGGTGATGTACAATATCTCCTCTCCCCATAAATTATACATGCAAGGAGATGAGATAATGAGTTTCCAGGGCTGTCGGAACCAGGGAAAGAGGTTAAAGCTGAGGGTAATACATCCAGTGTCCCCCTCCCCTTCCTGATAATTTCACAGTTTTCCTGAAAAGGATTATAAAATGACTCTTAAATCTTGAACCAAATGTTAACTTTGACAATGATAAATCTAGGTGGAAATGGGTTCTCAATTTCTAAACCTCTATTATGTGACATTTTCAAGGTATTTATAAAACATTACCCTTACCTGTAAAATACACATGAGCAAAACAACAACTGGAGGTAGGCACCAAGAGCAATTGTTGAGAAAGCTTGTTCTGTCCGTCTCCTTGGTCAGGTATTCATCTGCGACGAATGTTAAAAATCTTTGGTGTAGCGGTAACTTCTTTATTATAGGTGTCTGAGAGCCGATGTTCACCTCATAATCATTGGTCCTTGGTCTTATCGCCATTGAAAAGCTGAGTGATCTCTTCTCACTCATCTAGTAAAAGAATGAAATCCTTAAAGATTATCATTTATCTCAACATCTCATGACATTAAAAGACTCACCAAACTCCTGCCAATATTTTTTTAAGGTAAAGCATTAAACAACATCGAGACTGAATGAGTACCAAAGCAAAACTGAACAATCTCATCAAATCAGATGTCTAGTACCCTTTATATGACAAATGGAGTAGGTTATGTAGCTTTCTTCTGGTGGTCAATGTCAACCATACTTGATCCAGTTTAAATGAGTGAAATAAGTATAAAAATTTCAGTAGCTAGTTAAAACTCACAAGTATGGTTGAAGTCAGGTATTTGTTGCTTAATTTAAAGTCTCCTACTACAGCCTTATAAATCAACAAAGAAACCATATGCCTCTTATGGTCCCTTTATGTATTCTTAAATTAAAGATATATCTATCTGAAGATGCCTTCAAATTCATTTAAATACAAAACCACCCCACACACTTCCGCATTTCTCCCTTACAAGCAACTGCCATATTCACTTGACCTGAACATAACCAATAGGGAACACAGGATTTAACTGAGGGGGAGGACATCTCCCAGATGATTTGGCAGAGGGGGGCATCATGGGTTTATGTGAGAGACATGGGGGCATGGCCCAATGGCCCCTCTTCATGCCAGTGCAGATACAGGAATCTCCTCACTATAGCAGTTGCCATATTCCAACTTTCACCATATTAGCATCTGAAAACCAATGTCCATAACAAGTGAAGGCAAATTTCAAGTGGTATCAATATACCATAAACTTTTACATCATATGTCCTCCAAACAAAAGGATAATAAAGTAAGAAAAAGCAAAATAAAGTGAGAACAAAATGAGAAAATTCTTTAAGTGTAACCCTGGATGGTCAATCCTGAAGCTGCAGATTAGCTTTATCATAAATCTTTTATGGACTCATTTGACTGGCCTTAAAATTTCAGACCACTGTAATTTGAAAGTACTATCCAATGAAGATGAATACATTTAAGTTAAACTTTGTTAAAGGGAACGATAAGACAGAAGTTTCCCACAGATTCTGTTACAACCTATGAAAAATGAAAGATAATAACCTATCAAATTTACCCATACAGCATGACAGGTATTCCCAATTTGCATTCCATAGCTTTGAACTTTTGCTTTTGAAGACTCAGCAATAGAGCTTGCATAATGCAACTCTCATCAAATAGCTTTTCCAGTGATTTAATCAAACCTCACTACTTGTCACTATACCATGCCTTGCAAGAAAAGTCTGAGAGGCTACTAAAAATACTAAAGTGTCTTAAATCCAGAAATTCTTTGAAGCAAACTTATTTTATACTTTACCTTCTCTTTTACTATCACTCATAAAAAATATGTTCATATGAAACTTGTTGAAGGATACACTCATCTTTTTTAATCTGAGTCACAAAATAGGCAATGTCCAGCAAAACATGAGTTCCTGGTTATTCTAGGTTTAACAAAAATGTGGTTTTACTGGGTATTAAACATCCCTGTACAAAAGTGCAGTCATTCAAGAGACTATCCTTCCATAGACAGTGTAGCAGTAAGATCTATAGCCTTACCTACATATCCCTTTAAATTTTTGCCTAACTGTTCTGCGGTTACCTGACTTTGCCCGAAGTTGATCAAGGTTCAATGAGGCATACATAAAGACTAATCTGATATTCTACGTTCAGGATCAGTGAGCATCTACCAATTTCATGAGCAACTAACAACTTTAGAAGCAATTACTCAAGGGCACCAAATGAATATTCACATATTTCCCATAATGCATAAACCAAGAAGTAAACGGCAGATATAGGTCAATACATGAACGGCTCAGAATAGTAAAAATTTGAATACAGAATTCAAAAAAGTTTCCTTCGCATCTTAAATGACACTAGAAATATGACAAGTATTCAACATATCTGTTTAACAATTTTAATACTAGTTTATGACTAAAGAATTCTGAAATAGTCCTGTGGAGGGTTCTGTAACGAGAATTAGTACAAAAGGAAATATGAATAATGACATTCACACCAAATTGATAATTGCCTTTCTGAAAATTGCTGTACCTGTGCTTTTTTCAAATGGGTGAATGTATTAATATTTTGAAGCCTGTGCACAAGTGTACTCGGAGAAATTTTTTGAGTGATATGTAAAAGAGAAGAGATGAAGGCTGGAAATATTAGAAAGATTGTTTTATTTACTGCAATTCATAATAAAATTTCAATTGGCAAGACAGTGATGATCACTTCCTACTTGATAATATTGTTGCTTCATATTACCTAGAGCTACAGACAAGGAAAATGTTAAACAATTACTATCCCAGGAAGGGACTGTAAATTAAATGTACGATTTATCATTTTAGCCAGATGTTGCATTCTTTGGAAAGTTTGTGTCACTACAGTCAGAATAAAAGGACTATTCCTTGAATTCACATATTTGTCTGACTATTCCATGTAAGAAAATAATAAATTTGACAACTATGGATATCAAGAAGGTACATGCATAGGACAGTGAGACTGCTGTTAAACTACAGATTCAATGTTTCACAATAAGGCAGAGGTAACTTTGCAATGCCTTTCATAAGTTAATCTTTGATACCCCCAACCTTAAGGCTCATTCTTACCCCCAATCTCAATCTTACCCCAACCTCAAGACTCAATCTTACACCCAACCTCAATCTTACCCCCCCCCCCTTCCCCATCTCAACTCAATCTTACCCCCAACCTCAAGACTTTGCCAACTTTCTTTCTCAATACTATCATAACAGGATGTGAGGAAGCCAAGATGAAATTCACAACTGTTGGTTTAAACATGCACCTTCTAGCAAGAATGCAAAAATGCATTGCACTTTCCATATATTCATTTCATTAGACTTCAGTTTTTACTGGAACTATCTCCTACAATGTACATGCAGCACTGAATACATCATCCCAGACACTATTTTGATCAATGTGATACTTCGACACAAGTGAAGACAAGTATCTTTGATCACTACCTTGAAATGTTGTACTTAAATGGTTTTCAGAGTTTGAATTTGTGATCTCAAGTGACCTTTTACCCATGCACAACACTAGCAACAGGCCTAGCATCAATTCCTAAAGGCAAATGCAAATATACCATGCATATAACTGACTTCTTTGGTTCCTTCCTAGCATGGGACTTGTTACACAAAGCTTTCATATTTTGACCTTTCTTGACATCACATGACCTTTGACCTCTGTCAAAATATTTTCCTCTCCACATAATGCATAACATTCTAAGTACATAGGATTTTTCTTCCCCAGAAGCTCATAGAGCATGTTACAACCCTCCACTGGGTTGGGACTGGTCTGGTCCAAGCTTCAAAACGAATCACGCAAAAGATAATGACATTACACACTGGGCTGGCCAGTGTACTCAGCAAACAATGGTCAACCTGAGGACTTCTGCTAGGAGAGATTTAAACATTGCAATGGGAGTCTTTGTTAGAGAATGTCCACGACCCTGTGACATAAAAGGTTACACCCAATCTTAAGTTTCATTTCAAAAGGGCTATTGCATTGCAGATCAAACTTAAGATTGATTGTAATTCTTTATGAAACAGGGCCTAGATCACTCATGCAAGGTTAATATTTAATCAGTCAAGTGGATTGTTGCCTGTAGTCAGTAAGATGGAGGACAGGGTTGCTGTATAGTTTACTGAAGAGGTTGCTCCCTATGCATGAAAGGTATGCATGCTTCCTATCTTGAGATATCATGCTAGCAAGGTTTTCAGAGTGCAACCTCCTATGAATTCCAATGATCTTTGACCTCCACCAGCTACAATAGTCTTCTCTCTCTGAATATAATACATCTACATGCTAAATATGAAAAATATCCATCCTTCTTATCTTCAGATACTGTACCATGTTAGCAAGTTTTTCAGGGTTTCACCTCCAGTGACCACAGATGACCTTTGACTGCAACCAAAAACAATGGGGTCCTTCCTCTTAACATGAGGCATCTACATATCAAGTATTAAAACAGTCAGTTTCTCTTCTTGAGGTATCTTGCTGATGTGGTAAGCATCACATACACACCCACACACACATCATCACAAATGCAGAGGTTTCTCTTTTCATGGAAACCAAACAAAAAAAAAAAAAATCCCCAGTTAAATGCCATGAATAAAGCAGTAATTATTTTGCATATATCTTTTTTAATATTTCAGAGGAAACAAAATATATTCAGAGGAAACAAAATATATTCAGCAACACATCCGTCATCCATCTTGATGAGTTGTTAATATCAATTAAAGAGGGTATGACACGGCCAAAGTATGTTTCTCAGAAAATATTCTTTGGGTACAGCTTGAAATCAAGCGAATGTTTTCCCGACTAAACTACGTCCATAAACACAGTAATACGACCTTGTGAATTTCCAGTTACAGGCCAGACTCAGCCATCTGAAATTCGAAAGCGAAAAAAAGTATGTGAGCGCGTCTCAAGATCGTGACGTCATTGGAGGCACGGTTAGTAACACTGTACCAGGCAGCTCACCCATCCTTCTACACATCGAATCATGTGCGTGCTAACGCGTGTGAGCAGGTACATCATTGCAAACACCTATGTTACAATACTATACAGCAGCGCGCGTGACCAGTGACCACATTGTGAACTATGCGTGGCTGCGCGGTGACTGCTTACCATTCACAATAGCAACCTTACTGAACAGCTCACTGAGTAAAGGCGCGCTTGTTATGGACTGTCCATATACATGTTCATTGATGTTCTGTACAGCGCACCTGGACCGCGTCTTTTCTGCACAAAAACAAAGCTGTTTATTATATGCAGGGAAGCTAAAACACGGGCGCATATGCACGAGAACATATTGGCCAATGACATGCTTCGAAGCCCCCAACATGTTCCGCGCTTTGCGCTCTGTATGTTGGACGGGTATTGTGATGTAATCCTTTTCATGAAGTTTCTAAGATATGAAACTTTCCCAAAGCGTTGTATTAGGTTTACATCTAGAAACGCGTCCTTACATAGCGCAGTGCGGGGTGCCGCCAATTGCGTCATAAAAGTCAGGTGACCTGTTGCGGCATTTTTCGAAATTGGATTTCTGGACGTTTTTCTTCAAATTCTATTTATGCCGAACTGCGCCGGTTTTAATTGTGTGTGAGATGATACTTTTACAATACTGCACCCAATCTTGCAATACACAAAAGTTATTTTGGCCGTGTCATGCCCACTGTAAGAAAGCTCAATGTTATGATAAAACTTGTTTCCATCCAACATATATCAAAGAGATTTCATTGTCATTTATAATAAAATTGATTTCCCCACATATTCTTTTCCGGTATATCTTAAAATCAATTCCAGTTGATGGACACAACAGTCTCCTGTAAAACTGGTCCAGTCATGGTCAGGCTGAGAGACTTCATCTAAGCTGTAAAAATGGTATTTTCATTAGACAAGGATGCAATTCCCTACACACATCAACGCAAAAGTGATTTTCAGAGAATCCCCCATCTCATGGGGGATTACTGTATTTTAATCAATCAAATCAAGGCTATCAAGGTTACAATGTCATGAATAAACAATCTAATCTTTACTGAGTCAACCACATTCTCTTGCTCAAATTGCCTCAGAAGTCAATCTTATACTGTAAGGTGGAGTAAAAGACATCAAGAAAATGAAAAGATTACAATTCAGTCCAGTAGAAACATCCCTGACTTGGGGAACAAATTGACCGTTCACACATTCGTGGCAAAACTAGTCATAAGGGAACCAAAATCGGAAATGAAATTTTGATACTTTAAGTCACTTGAGGTTATGGAATGAGGCTAGTACAAATCCTGCTATGAAGTTATCACCTATACACTACAGTATCTTCCAAGAGCAAACAGGATTGACTGATACACATATTAAGTACTGGGTACATGTGGTTCACCCAGGAATATAAGAATGAGAACAGGGTATGAGGCTGGGGCCTGGGGGAAGAACCAAGCCCGTATCCAGTGGAGGCCAGAAGGGAAGTGTCCCCCAAAATATTTTGCCCGCTAGAAAATTCAATATTACTATTGCCCCAATTCATTTTTCTATCTTGTCCCCCTGAAAAAATTTCCCAATGGCAGCTACTCCCCTTCCTCCCTTCAGTACCTTGTCTGGCTACTGTACAACCTCCTCTCACACCCCCTGGTAAAATTATGGATTTCAGGGCCAAAAGAAATTTTTTCCAGACAGTGAAATTCAAGTTTTGATTGTCTGCCAATAAGGGATAATTTCAGAGCAAACACTTTCTGCCATTCGTAAAATCCTATGCTCCTACTGTATTATAAAGTGACTGGTTCTTTAACTCAGCAGTAGATAATCAGTTTGGCAGTATGATTTTCAGGTTTTGCATTTTATCAACACTAATTTCAGACTGACTGCCAAAATTCAGTTGTGTTCATTTGCACAGACATAATTCCAGACATGCAGTTAAACCAACAGCAGTGGGGATTACAAACTTAAATATTAAGTAATCATTTTGGCTCCGTGGACTAAGAAGTCATTTAGGCCTATCTGATACCATCCACTGTAGACAATAGAAGGCCCATGGTTACAAAACTCAGCAAGCTATCTCCAAACAAATACTTCAGACTTTCAATGACAAAATTTATGTTTTAAGTTTCTTCATTTAAGTTTAATGATCCCTTCTACAGTAAATGTCAGGGTACCATCTACTTTTATTAATGTCAGTCAAACCTTCCATTAAGATCAGCAGAATGAAGTTTCATTTAACTTTCTTATACAACACCAAGCTTTACTTCGACCAATTAACACCCTGTCTTGACAAAACATGCCAAGCCAAATATTTCTTTCCATAAACTTTAGTACTTCCAACTTTCCATATTCCATAATTTTGAATAATACAAGGACTTAGCATTTAAAGTGTGCATGCAACCAAACCACCCAAACACTCACCTTCTGTATCTCTCAGTCACCCAATGCAAGATACAACGTACTGTCAACACATACTTCTATTTGACTGAGGGAAATCTGCAGAAGACATTCCCCTGGAATGTTCTTCCTCTCTTCTGAGAATATTTATGTAAATACTAAACATGGGCTGAGAATTGTAGAGAACACAGCCATCTTTGTCAATTCAAAGTCCCTAATGCATCACTGGCAGGTGGTGTTTTAAAAACTGTCAATCATCCTCATACAGGAAGGTGTGGTTAATTCCAGAAACTAAACTTGTGGAAAATTGATCTCTTTGAGGACATCTATACAACACTACTTCAATTCAAATCAATATTCATTTCTTTTTTTCATTTTCACCTTTCTGGAAAATGTCATTCAATTATACTACTGCTTCATACAGTACATGCATTTCATACATTTTACTCACAGCATAGCTTTAATACTGAAACAACAAAATTTGCCAACTGCTCCAAACCTCCGACTTAAAACAGCCAAACCTACCAACACATATCTGGCTTTCTGATCATTAATGTTTTAGGTCTTCATTTTATGCTGTGCATCTTTTGTGAATTTGCATCCTGAATGTAAATGTTGCAAAAATGTGTACAACCCTGAGGAGTGTGATAGCACACCTGGAAAACCTAAAACTCAAGGCCTGGTACAACACACATTGACAACAAGGACACACTTCTCAAATAACAGACATTTACTCTTCAAGTCTCTAAGCAAGCCACTGAAGTCCTGAGGCCGGATTTTCAAAGAATACTTAGACACAAAAAGTTGCTCCATGTCAGACTAATGAAGAATTATTTTGCTTTATAGTGATATTCATGAAAGAAAATGTGTAAATATTGTACCTACCATATGTTCTCCATTAAGTGCCCTGGTGGCACTGTATTTTTGAAAAGGGGGGTGTTTATTTGAGGGTATATTTTAATTACAAAATAACTTACTGCTAAAGCCTACACTGGTGTCTTCAAACGAGCTACGAGTTTCTTAGTTGTAGAGGTGAAGGTTAACTTGCAGGGCACCTCTAGTCCCCCGGCTTCCTTGCAGTATTTACCCATTTCCCTGCAACTGTTGTTGTTATAGTCCCTTTGTTTTTAATTAAAAAAGCAAAACACCTTCAACTTCTCCCTCAGCAAATTACCTCTAAACAACTGTTTTGCATTTCAAAATTTTACAGGGGCATTTATTAGAGGGGGTAGTCTGGCTACTACAATTAATTTGAAGCAAAAGTAGCCCACTGCCCAAAACAATTGAAAACCCCTGGCATAGAACTACACCTACTGTACAAATACTGGAGCCTGTGGACATCCCCCCCCCCCCAAAAAAAAACAGCTAAAGCAATTGAAGATGTAACCAACCAAGATGATATCAAAAACACTATTAGCTCATTATACAAATAATGAATGTTTATGAGTGTGATGGTGTGATAGTATGAATAATTTCAGGAGTTGAAAGATTAAATAGAACATTAAATCTTTCAATGAATGAAATTATTCATACTATTGCAAAAATGAAAAACATTCATTATTTGTTTTATATAACAACTTCCTAAAATAGGCTAGATTTTGGTCAAAATTTGATTCAAGGAGCAGAGAGGGCCCAAACCCCGTTTGTTTATTGTAGACTTACCCATGAATGGATAACACACAACCCTGTGATAGTGCTGAAAAACCCGTACCATATGATAACCAATCCTTCAATCACACACAGAGGAATTAATAAGGTTATACAAATAATTTTATTGCAGTAATATGTCTTTACAAACACTATAAACTGGCTTTGTAAATGACATTTAAGAAAATAAAATATGATATACAGTTCCTAAAGTATGCTTTGATTTGGGCAAGGACTATGCAGTTCTCTGAGTTCCAGCCCCTGATCTAAAGTGTGATCAGGAACGAATTATTCAGTGGTACACAGCAACACACCATCGAATCTGCGGACCATTTAACACAAAACACTGCAAAGAAAATGCCCGTCTGCCTACGTAGCAACCAATGGCTTCAAGTGCCTGTGATTCTTTGCCAGCTCCTCCGACTGCTTTTCCTTGGGAGCTCTTGTGATCAAATGCACTTGCCACCGGTTGCGACCAAATTGCTCTCACACCTTGTAATCTCTTGTGAGCACATTGTTTGGCATGGTTTCTGTTGGTAAGTAGTGCAAAATGGAAGCAACTTTGAAAGCTCAGATTTGTCTGCAACTTCCCATAGCCATACTTTTTTTATTCATGATAAAAGTACAAAAACAGAAACTGTCTTGTAAAATGGTAAACATCAAGTTGATGGATTTTGCTATCATTTTTAACATTTTTAATGCTTTTTATGTCAAATAGGCAGGGTGACATATACATGTCCACAGACCTTTAACTCGGTACATTGGTTTGTATGTTGTGCACAATATGAAATGTGTCATGCTATGACATATTCAGATATTGGGTCTTGATTGGTCAAATGTTGTATGGTGACATATCGTATTTGCAGTCTATTGTTGTGAAAAACTTTAGCACCCACCCCTACTCAGTGAAGGAAACTATTCAACTTCTAGCTCCCTGCTGGGCAAATCCCTGGTACCACCCCTGCTCCTGAACTTCACACTGCCTGGTAACAGGGTATGCTATAAACTTACAGACATTTTCCATAAAAAAGGGATTCCCAGGATGTTTTGAACATTCTCTTCTAAAGCAGCTTTGCAATACCCTCAAACCAAAAATGTGAAAACTAGGAAATTTCATTAAAACCTTGAGAAGGGTACCTCACACCTGGTTAATTTCGGTTGTCCATTTAAAGTTGAGCCTTAAACTGACCTGTATACCTTTTACACTACATTCCAACTTACAACCCCCAGATATATGCATTTATTGTGAAGTTACTACAAGATGAAATTGACTCTTCTTCCATGGCCATATGGGACTGTTTTTCTCAGGGAGGGCGGTGATTTTTGCCCGATTCCAGATCTAATATAACTGTCCAATTTTCCACCCGACTGAGACAAAATATCTGCCCGATTTAGTCAGGTTTCTGTCATTTGGGGGAGATGCCCCCCAGCACCCCCGGCCCACACGGCCATGTCTACTTCAAAAAAAAAAAAAAAAATACTGTTGAAGGTCAAAGATATATATGTTACAATGAGATAATGTTGTAAACCATGAGAATTTAAGGTGTACTTTCCCCAAGCCTCCAGCTCCCCACTTACTATGGCCATGGCCCATATACACTTATTTATACCCTTGTGATTTACATATTGCTGCATTTTCATGGGGATTCTTAGGTTGAGTCACCTTGGGATTAATTATGACTCCTTGCGTTCTGCTGCAGACTCTATGCAACTGTCTGACGACCACTGCTAGGTCAAAAACTTTTAAACATGTTTAAAACCTTGCAAAAGCCTACTGCTTGCAAGAAACAACCTCTTCCAAGTGCTTCCTTCCAGTTGCGAGCAAACTCTCCCCACCTAGGTCAGTTTCTCAAGGTCGCAGGAGCTCACAAGGAATCGCAGGTGCTTGCAAGCCATTGGAGCAATGGCCTCAGCCCTTGCTCTTTTGGAGAATGTAAGAGTCTTGTATGAAACATGTTGTTAGCGACAGCATGTATATAATTGCTGTTGGTACAGGATGATAAACCATGCATGTCGCTAACCTTGGGTAGCCTAAATATTCTCCATGTGCAAAGCAATGGAGTGCAGTGCAAAGTTGGAATGGATGGCTGTGCCCAATGGAACCATGGCTGAGAAGAAGCAAGAACAAAAATAATACAACTCAGAGACTGTAGAAAGTAGGGCATTTTTGGTTAAGTAATATCTGGACCCTCATTTGCATTTCGCCTAATTTTTGTATTGATCAGCGTGCAGTAAGTAATCTTCTTAGGACCAACACATAGACCTAAGTGTGCAGTAACCTAAATACAAGGGAAAATGGGTATGACCCTCTTAACATATATTGTTCACCCACAAAACATTAAAAAATATTGCATGCGTAGAAATGATGTCAAACCTAGGAGGGCTTTATCGACCCAACAGGAAAGTTAGCCCGAAAAACATATACTGCATCCAACTTGTATTCTTTATATAGGCCTATAAATCCCCTTGTTGGACCCAATTTATACCTGGTCTTCTACTGATATACTACATGAAATTCAACAGCCACTGTAGTCCTCCCTGACAAAATTCTTCCTGGGCTACCTCTCTCCTGTAAATATAATTAACACAGATTGCACAATACGAAAACAGAAAGGAATATGACTTCAGCCTAAATTTACCATTAAATTTTCTTCTAATACTATGTCAACTGTGCAGTAGGCTGGAAATGTGGGAAGTGGGGGATGGGGGATCGAAGAACATTCTGAAGTCATTTTGCCCTCACTGGACTAACGCCAATTTACTGAACTTAGAGGTGGACAATTTTCCTGACTCTTCAGCCACTATTTTATACACTTTTGCATGTAATTTTTTTCACTGAAATAAAATTCTTCTACTACATCCAAAGGAATATGTAAAACTGCTTTGACAAGCAATATTTACTGGCTCATTTATTGTCATTTTCCTCTTTAAAAGTATTGTATTTTTGTCTTTTCATTCCAACATTGGATGTCAGCTGCTACAAGCCACATCTTCACCTATTCCGAAGAATAATATTGTGCAATCAAAGTCACTATGTGTTCCTTGGTCACCTTTAGAGGGTTGATAAAAACACTGCCATTAGTGATAGTTTCTGTGCTGCCTTTAATGATAGGCTATCATCACTGTTACCTAATCCTTCTAACTGTAAGCTTCTGCATGCTAACAATTTGCTATCGGTACTGATAGTGCTGCTGAGAGAGCTATCGATGCTTCTGTGTGGCTGGGCCTGAGTTTAGATGATTTTAAATTAAAAGCATCTTTGCAGCTGATCCTAACTTTTTGTCTTTCTTTTGTAGTGAAACATATGTTCAAAGCACACGAAGAGTTATGCAAAGTTCTTCAAAGCTAGAGATGATCGAACTTCAACCTGTGAGGACACAATGGGATTAAGAGAGTGAGGTCATAGTGTCCCTCATGCAGAGAGTCCTATCAATTAAGGAAAGAACACGTACAGCAGCCAATTTATTGTGCAGAAGGGAATGGGGTTTGCAAAGGAAATGTGGCTACCTTGTACTAAACACTACAGGTAGATATTGGTGAGTTCATTGCCCCTGCCAACCCCCACATCCCTAACAGAAAACAATGTGCACGGAGGCCTGAGTTAAAATCAAAGACGTTCTGTTTTTATTAAAGTAAACACTGCAAGTTGAAATTCTTTTTATCTTATTAAAAGATAACATTCTAGGCCTTGCAGCTTCTTAACCTAAGATCCCAAAAGAATTCCTGCAGCTGGAACAAAAATTAATTTTGGTGTTCATCCAAGCATACCATAAGGCACTCTGGTAATTGAAAACTTTGCCAAAAGTCCCACTTAAGAAAACCTGGTTAGTAGGTTATTTCATTTAAGAAAATGTACATATAATTTAGGTCATAGCTCTAAATATAAGCAAAATTGTATCCAGTGTTAAAAAGAGCTGAGAAGCTACAGATACGTAGATAGCATGAAAGGAAATTAGTAAGTGATAGTAACTATTGGTATGCTTTTTGCATCAGACATACCTATATTGTATGGTAAAAGCTAGTGTATTATTTTTAACCCTCTATTCCGTCCTCATGTTAGTTGACTTGGAACAAATTATAGCTTGGTAGCAATCTATGTAGCGCTGTAGTCCTGTGGTTCAAAATTTTAATAAAAAAATTTGCATCATACAAATAAATACTTACTGGGTAATACAGACCTGCCAACCATTCCGATTTAATCGGAACCGTTCCGATTTTTGAGTCCGTACATAGCAAAAAATCGGAACATTCCGATTTCTAGCACCCACCCCAAAATAGTACAATATACAAGAAAATCCTTGCAACATAATGTCACGCACCTCATTAATGATTCGTGGATCGGACTTGTATGGCTTTACGTGTACATATATGTAAACACTATGACCAAGACTCCAGCATTATGTATGCGACATCCGGCGTGTGCGCTAAAATGTCTCAGGACATGTGCACACTGACAGTACATATCCGTAACGATCAAAGCACCACAGCTGCCGGCCGTGTGGCCACTGCAGTGGTACGTACGTATATGGTATATACGCAATACATAGTGCATGTTCTTTTGATAACCAGTGGGACTAATCGCAATGCTGTTGTTTGAAATTAAGAAGGATGAAAAAGAATATCTGAAGATTGAACAAAGTACTTTAGACAGTGTTCAATTTTGAACGGAAGACCAGCAACGAAGTTTTTTGAGTATTATACTTTGGACAGTAAGCTGCGAGCCTGCAGGCGTTTTTCGGTACCGTAGTTCGCCGTATCATACTAACAGTAACGTAGCGAAAGTGCGGCATAGCCAAATAGCACATGTGTGCAGTCTAGCCTAGGCCTAGGCTAGGCCTGAACTTAACGGTTACGTTGAGGGCTAACTTTTGAACTACGAAAGTCGCGGAGATTATGAAATAGGTGGGATTTTTTTATATGATTTTTTTTTCTGAATACATTGCATAAACCCCGCCAAGAATCGTTAGTTTGTGTTAGGCTAAGTGTGTAACATATGACTAACATTACCAAGCAGCCTAGCCTGCCCAGCCTAACAGTAACAAGTAACATGATCTGAAAGTTTCATTTTGTGCACTCATAATGCAAAAAGGGATGTAATTAGCACTGCCAGGAACTAGTTCAAAGTTCAATTTGCTTGCATTATAGACTAACAAAACCTTAGCCTTATCACTGTGATGGGGTGTATTGATTTTTGCATTTTTGTTTAGGCTACAATTCCAGCAGACATAGGCCTACCAATCATCCAGATTTTTAAAATACAGCCTAAAAAATTTGTAATTTTGCCTGTTTAAAAAATTGGTACATATTCCTTAAATATGCCACCATTTTGAATCTAAGAGTATTTAAACTTCAAAAATTTCCAAAGGGGAGGGGGACACCCCCTCCCCTTAGACCCCACCCCCAGGCCGGCAGATTCTCCAAACTTGCGCTGCTGTGTTCCTATTTCCAGTTTTGAAATGTTGGCAGGTCTGGTAATATATTAACACCTTCTCAAAAACTGAAACACGCAAGGTGACCACTTTTAATAACCAATCCTGTGGGCCAATATTCTATACAGGTGGGGGCTGGGAAAATGCATGACTTTGAAGACTAAAATCCCCAATGAAACATAAAGTCACAACTGTTAGATGCAAAAAGCACAATCTTGCAATGTGGCCCCCATTTGATTGAGAAATTTTGTTCATGTATAGTTTCAATGCTTGTATTAAAAAAACCTGTTCAAATTTTTTTATCAGGAATGTTTTCACATGCAGTTTTTTTCTAACCATGCAGCCAAGCAATAAAGTAGTTGCAAATAACTGCAATATGCAATACTCCCAAACCCATTCATCGATGTTGTCATGGCAATGGCTCTTGATAGTTTGAACATGTCATACACATGGGCAGACAGGCTTGGAAATTTTGTGTGCATTAATTTGTGAAAGGTACTCACAGATATCGTTTTTTTAAAAGTTAGGAGTGAAAACTTGTCATTTTTGTAAATTAAAAACAAATACAACAAATTTCAAAAAAAGCAAACTACATTGCAAAAAAATGCATCTGTGTATTATTCTTTATATCTGCACATACAAGGTACCAGACCAGCATTTCATGGAAACAAAATTCCCTGAGTTTTTCCCTCATGAATTTCATTCCAGGATCATGAATTTGCATTACAATTCCTTCAGCCCAAAATCGCTCTTCAAAATGCAAGAAAAAAGGGCCTCTGAAATGCCTTATCAGAGGATATTCACGCTATGTAAACAATGTACGGCCGTCCATTGTGGGAGTCCGGAAACCTGTGTACGGACTGTGCCATTTATTAACGAGGGGGTTTAAAGTTTATTCGAGAGTTTGAAACTTTATTAACACGGGAGTTTCTACCACAATTTTGTATTTTTAGCATGATTTACTATATTTATAAAACACTGACGGACAAACTAGAGAAAAAACATGTAAGTTACACAGAATAATGGCACAAAATAATTTAACTCCCCTCGGATAAACATTAACTAGCCCAATGCAACGGCACAAGAGACTGGTTCTCCAAAGGACGATTGAGAATACAAATGGCATTTTCTGTTTATTATTTTTACTATTATTCCTCAGCAATAATTTTTCACCGGCTTTTAACTGTTTCTTTCCAAAATGCCCAAGTTTCAGATGAAACTTTGGGCCAAAATACGAAAACTGAGGGCTTAAACAAAAGCTTGCTTGAGTATCTTCAGTGACGCTAGAACGTATGCTGTAGGCTATGGAGAAATTGTGACGCAACAGCCAGCCAGATTTTCTTCAGATGTAAACGAGACTGCCATTGGATGTTAAAATTGACGGTCCAAAAACTCATCCAATCCCAATGAATCTTATATCAGAATAAAGAAGACACTGTAATCTTTCTAAATTCGAGGGGAGGAAATGCTCATGAACTACTTAAAGTAACGCAAAGCCTCGATGAATGAGAAGTTGCTACAGGGCCTCTTTCAAAGGGGATTTACTGTGCAATTGTAAGGGTTCATTTTCAGCCAAAGGAAAACGCGAAAGGAGGAAATTGACTGGAATTAAAATGGCTGAGAATGAGGGAAAGAAAGAATGGCTTACACAGTAAAGGATAGGACGTTTCGCTGTGAGTTTGGGGAGCGATCATGGTGCTGCACGGAAAGGAGCGCTGAGGAATTGTAATGACCTGTTTCTAGATAAACACATCTTTAAAGGCAAGAGGCAGTTGCCCCAAAATTTTCATTGAAAAATCAGCAAACTACTTGCAAATCTCCTCTTAGTGCATTACAAGCAACTCTGAAGACATTTTGAACATAACTATTACAAACAATAGGTAAAACAAGGAGAAATTCTCCTTGAATTTCACAATTCACTAACAAAAATATTGTCACATGATCAAAATAAGCCAATCATGAACTAGAATGAACAGGCACACTCACTCTGATTGGGGTGACTGCATTTTACCTTTCATGAGGCTAACAAGCCCAATACCTATTCTGCTTACACCTTTGTGTGAACCATGGGTGAATAACCACCAAGTAGCTTAATCCTCTTAGAATAGCAGCTAGGTTTACTTTACAAGTAAAATCCAGACATAGCTCTAACAGGATACTACTGTATATGCACCATATTGGGTGCATTTACACTTGATCCGGATCTGATCGCCTGCGCGGGGTCTGATCCACTGCTCAAGATCAAATTTGTAGTGTAAACGCAGATCAGATCCGGATCTGATCGCCCGATTTTGATCCTAGTAAGGGGGGAGGATCAGACCCCGCGCAGGCGATCAGACTTGTAGTGTAAACGCTCCCCGGATCAACAGTGACCCGAGATCAACGGTAATTCAACGTAAATTATTTGGGGGTCACTTCTGCAAAAAAACACTCATTATGCAGGGAGGTGGATCAGAGTACGAGACAAGTGTAAATGCACCAGGATCAAGCCATACACGTAATTCGATATGCTGATAACATAGGGCGATCAGATCCGGATCAAGTGTAAATGCACCCATTGAAAACTTTTGCCCTCATTCTTGCAGAAAGTCCTCATCACTACTGCACACACACAGCGCAGCAGATATCAACTAGATTAAAAACTACATCACTGGAAAGAAAAATTATTTCATCAAATGCTGGGCGAGCTGGTTGAATACAACAAATGGTTTCTGAGTAAGAGGAAAATCTAAGTCAAAAGTACCAAATTTTCAGTAGGATTTTACGTGCTTAAGGTAATCAATTGCAGCTAGATGAGCAGATGCAATGAACTTTTCCATATGTAAAGTACTAATGACCAAGCCATATGAGCTGCTTCTGTCACTAGGGCCTCTGAAATGTTTGATATGTCTGATCCATCTCCTAGGGCCCCTTAGGTTTCCCTATACACAGGCAGTGTTATTCGGATACAATAAATATGATAAACTGCAAAAAAAAATATGCTTCTAGAATCTTACTATATTTACAAACTCAGTGTAGCTGATGTTGCCACCAGGATTTTCTTCAATAGTCGTCTCTAGTTTTTCCAGCTTGTGTGGTGGCAGGACGTCTTTCAGACCGTGTTTGTAAAGGATGACTTGGAATGCTTCTAGAGTGATAACGCCTTTGCTGTTTACATCATACTGCCAGTAGAAGAAAGACAAAATCTGAAATCAATCTGAAATACTTCACAGGAAGTGTCATGCGATGATATAGAAAGCAAATGTTGAAATTTACAGGGTGCTTTAAACATAATAACTCAGGCCCCATGACTTTAGTGTGGGAAAAACTCACAAGGGCTTATGACGGATTACATTTTCATGTCAGGTAGCTTCCATTTAGTATTATGCTCCAATTCCTTAAACATGTTTGCAGGATGCTTTATCCAAAAAAATAAAAGTCCTTTGTCACTTTAATACAGTCCAGACACAAATATATAAATATGTGGAAAAAGTGTACATTCGAATCAGCAAAGAAGGTTTCTGAGTTGTGCAACTTTCTGATTTCATCTATTTCCGACCACTAGCTCTCCAACAGAGACATTCAACTCTAGCATTACCTTCTTCGGCCCAGTGGCATCAAAATCCTGCAACATTATTTTTTTCATTTTTAAAGCTGGTATGGTTCATTTTGCTAAACTTCAGTAAGTAGGGAACAATCTTCCGATGTTTTCAAAGCCAGACACTCATCATAGCAATGCATTCATTATAGGTTTAGGATGAAAAGTATTCATAATAACTACCCTATGCATTCAAGTTCAGTTCAGCTCAGCTGATTTCTTCCTTTGCAACAAACTACAAAGTGCACATATAAAATGTATGTACAAGTATATTCAAGTTATTATGGAATGCTAAACAAGGTGAAAGACCTCTACTCCTTCAACACCAAGTAATACCCTTAAGTCTGGTAAAAAGAAAATAGTGTTTTTTTAATTTTATGTCAGTGTTTATTCTTCCAGCTTTATCTAAGACTTATTAAAGACTTACCATGTGTTCCCCAAAATTCACTGGTATGGGGATCTACGAGCCCCAATACTTACCTCCTATTCCTATTTACATTTTGTAACCCTACTTACCTGCGGTAATCCTTTGGCAAGTTATCAGCGCCATGGGATGGACATAGGGAGAGCCCGAAGGGCACCCCCTCATTCTCTTACCTTGCCCCACGCAAAGGTTTGCCCTCCGCAAGGAGGCCGGGGGCAATGTAGATAACAACAGTGTGGTAAATGACATGTGTATGTCAGTATGTAAAATCGCAAATCCATGGTACTGTAGCCACCATCACACACTGTAGTGTCCTCAGCAAAATATTGCCTGAAGCAGCAAAAGGGACAATGCCCCCAATTTGAATAAGTGTACCCTGTCATCCTAATTCAGGAATGGCTCCTATCAATCATGTGACAACCTTTTTTTTGTTACAGTATTTGTTTACCTCCAATATTCAATGTTTTTATGAAGAAACATATTGAAAGATACTTGTGAAGGAAATTAGAGGAGATTTGTAAGATTAAGTAGCTTTTTGAAAATAAACTTGGGGCGACTGCTTTCTCCCTTTAAAATACATGTAGACTTTTGCCATGGAGGTGCAAATGACTGCTGCTTTGTAAAATGGACGAGGGGATTATAGCATTTAGATGGGAGAATTTTGCTTGTCTGAGCAGAGGAAAGAGGGCAATTAATTTTAAGAATGAAGGACATTAAGTTTGCCTTCATCTTATCAGGTATAGACCAACTTTCCTCATAAGTGTGACACAACAACCTGACCCCCTCCTCTGGTAATGGAACTATTGTAAAAACTGTAGCCTTGTGGTTTGCTATATTGTTTCTTCTAATCTAGGTTGGTAACTCTTGCCTGTATTTATGGTAGCTGCTTTACTTGCACATAGTTGAATGGTAGCCTGCAGAAACTATTTCACTATTTTGCGGTGCATAGGATGTATATCTTAATAGCTGCAATGTCTGCCATGCAGGCAGATGAGTTGTTGCTTTGTGTGTTCAGTAAAATCAGTATATTTTTTTTTCCAATTATTGCTGTGTTTCCTCATAAATGGAACATTGCATCCACATCCAATGGAGTGAAGGTTTTCTGGGTTGTGGAGGAGACAGTTTCTGTTAGCTCCATTGTTCTCACAGATACAATGCCTTTAATACTTGCACAGGTGTAGTATCACAGCGTTAAGGTGTGCCCAGATTGTTTTGATGCTTCCCACATGACTGTTAATTAGACTGCAGTATCAAATGTTACATTGTTTGGACTATATACAAACTTGGTACCCTATGTAAAATCACAATTGTATACCAAGAAAACTGAATGTGGAGGCCACCAGCAGCTGTCTTTTGATATATGAAAATATGGTGCTGATCGAAGGTCATTTACAAGTTATCAGGAATTATGTGATATCAAATTTCTGAAAAATTTCGAATTTTCAAGAAACTTGAGGGATGTTGTCAACATTAGGTACCAAAAAATTTGAACATCATTTGACGTAATCTAGGTGGTTAATGCCAACTTAGATTGCTGGATTTACTTGAAACTTAGTAGATGTAGTGAACATTGGATTTCAATAGTTTGGAGGTGATCTAGAGGTTATCAGGAGTCACCTGAGGTCCAGTTTACAAACCTGAGCAAAATATTTAGATGCTTCTTAGAAAACCACTGAGGATTTCAGCTCAGTCTGGACTTGTTATTTTACATTTTTGAAGATCTCTTTATAAGAGAGTGAGTGCAAAATGTTGTACCAGTGCCTATGCCGTATCTCCCAAATGCAGCTAAATATGACAAAATAGCCAAATCTCTTTGTGGCATCACAACTTAAGTGTTAGAATTAGCAGGAACTTTGGCTTTATAAGTACGGACACTAGGAATCAAACAGGAGGCAGTTGCGACTGCATGGTCTAATCTGACTTCAAGGGCTTCATACCAGAAGTATGCATCTCCAGACAGACAAACTAAGACTACATGATCAAGAGGTATGGTCTCACGTACCCCGTGTTTCCTGGTGTAACCCCGTGTTTATACCAAGGCAAAACCGCAGGTTAACACCGTGATCTTTAGCGTGTGTTCTCATGTACCCCGGGTTGAGTTGATTGGGTCTGTGACGGAAGCCCGTGCAAATACTATTATTCACTGCATTTACAGGTCTGTTTAATGTGTACATTGCTATAGTAAGTGGAGGTTATGCAGCTCTGTACCTGTGACCTTGGGTTGATTAAACAAACATGGTGTTTAAAACCGCAGAACCCTCCGTTCGGAAGTGGATCGAAATTTTAACACCGACCCCGAGTAAACCCGTGTTCTCACGTTACTCGCGCTCAGGGTAACACGGTGTTACCTAGAGCGCGGGGTACGTGAGACCACAGTAAAGGTGAACTGCACTTGTTCAAATAAATAGCAAATAACACAGTGGTCCCTGGGTGGGATCAATGGTGAACTCTGTAAAATGGGAAGGCTTTGCACCCATTTCAAGATGATGCAGTGGTATTGAGATGCAGTGACAGAGTTTCAAATGACTGTATACTAATGAATACAAATTGCTTTGATGAGTTCCTTTGTTTCAATGTCTACTTATGGGCATAATAACCTTTCCACGAATTACTCAGGCTATACATTACAGTACAAATGCATGCACGAAGCTGTCTCTATATTAACACTTCTACTCTCCTGCATACATTTTCTGCATTTTGCTCCATTCAGAGTAATTTAAATTAAACCAGCAGACACTCTCTGAAATGACAAATGGTAAATCTATGGATTCCTTCTTCATCTTCCTCCTTTTGATATACATGATGGGAACCTAAACACAAACTACCAACTGACACAGCAGTTTATTATCATAGTCACTCAAGTCTGTCCTCTCTTTTAACAAAGGCCAGAACATGTGCTGCTAGCTTAGGTCTCTATACAAATTATACCAGCAGTTGTATACAAACACAATCTTGTACAATGTACCATAGAGTTGCTTATATGAATAATGGGGTTGCACTCAAGATTTTCAAAACTGTACATATTGGATATTATTTTTTGTAGGAAAAGCATAAAGTGGCTCCATTCCCATTCTTGTCCGTCAAAATAAAAAACACTTTCCTGTCATTGCTTCTTCATCATTATTCTCCAAAAACCTCAAAACATGGCCATTGAGGGTTTAAAATTACAATATGGCATCTGCAGAAGCCCTTCCTTCTGTTGTCTCTTGAAGATAAACTTTTTATACATTAATGAGCTTCACATTGTTGACATTTCAATGGCACAAATTTTGTGATTAAAATTATCTATAGATACCTGTATACATCACAACTATGACTGATATATTGATTGCTGGTTTGGTCATACTCTATGGTAGTTACTTCAGCAAGATCTTGCTGATCGAAAAGATAGGAGGTGAAGAGTGGCAAACAATTAAATGAATGTTATGTGGTTAAAAGGAGTAAGCATGTCTTTCCAAACTCACTGGGCAACATCGGCCAAAAAATTCTTTCTTTAATATTTTCCAACAGGGATCTTTCATTATGCTTCAAATAAATATTTCCTTCAAAAGGTAAACCAAGGAATTTATGCTATATGACTAACAGTGTCGTTACAAAAACTATTGTCACAAGATTAATAAGTGCCATGTTCATGAATTAGGATCCAGGTAACTATTCAAACTATAGTGACTGCATTTTCCCTTTGAGGGAATATCCCAGTGAAATTTTTAAGTTGATCCCATATGAAAGAGGATACTTTGTCACTTCATGTCCTCAAAACATCATACTATCTTATTCAAAATTTAAATATGCTTCCACTTGAAAAAATGCTTACAATCACTGAATAACATTGTACAACGTACCTCAATACTTCCCCACGACTTCCAAAATGTTATGTACATTTGACATAAAATTTGATGCAAGTGTAATTTTTCAATATCATTCAATGAAGTCCAAAAATTTGTAGGCAATTATACTACGCACACAGTGTCTAAAACATATCTCACTGGTTAAATGCACATCAAGATTATAGAGACACATAAAGGCTCTAGCTGATCACTTTATTGTCCTCTACAACATTTATAGATATTCCATCATACTGGGTACCACAATGACTGAAAAATGAATATTTTTGAATAAGCAATATCTGCAAATTTCATCACACTAATTGAATAGCATTTTCTTTGATAAGTGTATATTTTGATCAGAATAAGGGACTAAACTATTCTGCGGTAATGGACTTTTTTAACACATTGTAAATTTTATACAATGTTGACAATTCTAAGTGATCAAGAATGCCAAAACAGATATCAGTAAAATTAACTTCCTCAGACATTTGCAGACATCTCTGACTACGGCATAGATCACTGGGCATGACGTGGGATTGTGTATTTAAAGTAGAAAAAAATATGCAAATATATTTATAACAAAAAAATATGCAAAAATTAGGCTTAGGCTTAGGCATGCAAATAAATTGAAACATAATTATGTTTTCAATCTTTCACAATTATTGTAAACTTTAAATTCCCCCCCCCCCCCACCTTCCTGGTGGGCGAATTCACGAGCGACTATACTTACCCCTTGATACATCTAATTTGTAATGGGGTAAGTATATGTCTGTGACGTGAATTAAGATGATCCTAACACAAAGCAGTATTTCTTGGAAGCTTCCTTTACTATTACTACTCTGGTTTAAGTTTTTGTGTTGAATGTTGGTCAACTGACCTGTCATTAAACATAGTCAATCTTCCTACACTTCTATATATAGTGTAAATTTAATACCAGGGTTCCAAGAGGTACACAGTCTCCAGGTATGACTGAGTGGTTTATGGTAGCAACAAACTGAAAAGTAAGGGGCATATGCATTTACATCAAAACTTTGCACAATGTTTCTCTAATTGCTCTCTTTCAAATCCACGGCTAAAAGCTAATGGATATCGATGTTTTGCTTACTCTGCTCCTTATTTGTGGAACCAGTTACCTGACCACATTCGTTTTTGCACAGAACTCTCTGTATTTAAAAGGTTATTTAAAGACTCATATCTTTACTTGTTCCTTTGATTGTAATTGAGTCATTCGTATTTGTTAAGCACCTAGAGCAGGTACACTTTGGTCCTGATTTTGTGCTATATAAGTCCAGTGTATTATTATTATTATTATAATTACATCAAAATTTGAGGACCTCTTCTGAACATAGTTTTATAGACAAACACTCTTTTACTCTGAAAATAATTGTCAGCCACCAGAAAAATTTCAATTTTCTTTAAAAATTTAAATATGAGCAAAATATATACTGTAATACAGAATTATTAACTCAAAACTACTGCGGGATTACTCAACACTGTTTTGCTGTAAAGAGTCACTGCAGTATGACTGTAGTAAAGTAGATGAAAGGAGGTACTAACGATGTATGACTAGGACAACTGCATGGTTCATTCTCTATGAAAAAAAATGATTTGGGGTGCTGATGAAAAAAATGTCTGCAAAAACACCATTCCCCTGCTTATCACACAATTGCATTTGACTCTTCATAAAGTGTCATGTTTAAATTGTACCAAACATCCTGTATTAAAGTAAAAACCTGTGCTAAACTCTTCACCTGAAAAAATGCACCTCACACTATCATTTTAATACAAGGTAACAGTTGTAATAGCTATATGGCTGAGGCTGTCAACTTTGCAATTTCTGAGCTCATCTCTATACCAGTGTGGTTTACCGGCTGAAAAATTGTTTAAAGTGATTCCATGAAAGCATTATGAAGACCGTTTAATCAAAAGGATATGGAGTCATCATCTTCAGGACATTTTACACAATTCCTGGAAGTATGCCAGGAGTACATGCATATTCAGGTCTGATGCAGGAGTTAGTATGTACTGCTTCCACCATATAGTATTGAAGATAACTACTAAAGAGGAGAGCTGTTAAAGCACCATATCTGTGAAGGTGAAACATGACCAATCTGTTGTAAACTGTAGACTATATTAACAGAAAGGGGTAATGACTGCAGTTTGGAAATAATAAAATGTATTCTTTTTTTGTTCCATAATTATGTAAACAATTTATATGGAAATTCTGTGCCATATCAAACTTACAGTATCTTGCCTGCCCTTATGTCTGATCATAGAACTGAAAGATGGGCTTCAGAATTTGTTAGTTAGATGAGGCCCAACGACACACCAACACGAATGTGTTATATAGTGTCAACTAGATAAAAAGGTAAAGTTTAAATATGGTTTCAAATACAGTTCAAGTTTGGTTTCAAATACAGCTCAAATACAGTGCAAGTCCTTCCCTTTAGTCGCCTCTTACGACAGGCGGGAAATACCGTGGGCATATTCTACAACCCCCGGCCCACAGGGGATGATGGGGTTCAGAAGAAAGCTGGGGAAATAAGTATCAAACATCTGCCTAAAAACAAGCATTATTAAACTTGAGGATATCTAGACAAATAACACATCAACTGTTATCAGTAACTGTAAAAGAGTGATGCTTGTAATAAGCCCAGGAAACAATGGGTAATCTTTAAGTTCTCAACAATTTTATGAAATTCACAAAGTAATTGAAGCACAATAAAATGATAATTAATTTTTGACAAACCAATCTAAGAAGAGTAAGAATGAATCCATCTTAAACAAAGGGGTTGTTTATAAACAATAGTCATTGTCAAATTCATAGGCAATACAAGATGGAATGGGGTAGGCTGGTTGGGGGGGCTGCAGCTCCCATTTGGACAGAAAATTTTTCTATTCCCATGTAAATGATATATACTAATTTTATATGAGCATTCTTGCTTAAACATTTGGGCCAAAGTGCACAGCCAAAACTGAAGTGGTCCTGTAAACTTATGGTCAAATTTCAAATGGGGAGCTTTCATTAGGATCAAACAAGAAAAATAATTCTTTACTTTGAATGAGAATTCCTTAAATTACCATTCAAGCCTTACCAGTATGACCTTAAATTTCAGTATATTTTTGCAGAATAAACAAGGAATATGATAGGACAAAAATTTTGTAACTTCTAGTTTTTTTACTACACTTATTGCTACAGTTTACATTCATCTATCCCCTCTATGGCGTTGATACTTTAAATGAAAACTAAATAATTGCCTGCCAAGCATCATCAGTAGTACATACCTCAATAGATAAATTCCCCATTTAATGAGAGAATTTTACTAAAAATAAAATCATGCACTGCTACTGTTCATATCATTTCTTTACAAAATGTTCCTTCCAAGGCTGGAAAAACCTCTATTGGCAACATAAATTGGTTAATAATGTTACTTTCCTGATATAAATCCTTCTTTTCATTGCCTGTAAAACCTTGGTGCAATAATGGCCTTTGCTGATAAAATCTGACACTTACAGATTAATGGTATTGTAAATATACACCATCTCTGCCAACAATGCCAACAAATTCCAGCTGACCAACTTTTATCAGAACATATTGGTGCTAAATTTTATTTCTTCACCAATGATGCCAATCTTTTCAATTTATTTTGTCCTCAGAACCAATTCACATTTTGGAAGATTCTCCAAAACTGAATATTTCTAAAGCATAGTGGGTTTGAGTGATAGAGGACTAGAGGAGTCATCTTCAATTGAATTCTATTTCCTTCAAAACCACACTAATACAGAAAAACCATGTTCCTTCTGCAAAATTTTGAAACACAGTTAAAAACCAAGGATCTTGAATTCCCTTGGTAATGTGAGTAAGCCAGCTTCACATCGAACTCATAGATATTTAATCACTAAATCTATTTGGAGGCTCATTGAAGCATGGCAAGTAAGAAACGAAGTGCCCTATCCCTTGTGATGCCCGCAAATAGCTTGGTTGTATCCAGTGATGGAACGCAGAAAGAATATACAAGACAGACTAAAGAAAGCCAACTGACAGTGCTCTTAATTGGATTGTGGCTCCCACACAAGACAACTGTCTGTATGGAGCAAAAAAATATGTACAGGTGGGCTACGATGAGCTTCAAGCAATTACCTGAGAAGGGTTCTAGACAAGTTCCAAGCAGGACAGGAGAAAAGTGAAGAATAAATTAAGTTTACTTGCTACATGCTAAACCAGCTCTGGTGTAAATGAAATCACGTCTTAACAGGACAAGCCAAGGGGTATCATAATATGTCTTCCAGGAATACGTAATGCCCGACTGCAGATGTATACATCACATAAAGTTGGATTAGATCCACCAAGAGAATAAAACTGGAGTGATTGCTAAGTAAATGGTTATGCTCACTGATGCATACTGAAGGTCCCTAGCAGTATGACTTGATCACGAAGATTGACTCATAAATAATTTGCAAAACAAATATTACTCATCTTATCAGAAAATTGTTAACACCTAGCTACTCTCCTTACAATCATTCATTATTTAACATGACACTTCTATTACTGCGATGACATGAAGTCCTTTACATTAATGCCAAAAAGGCAGCAGGATAGGTATTAATTACTGTATAATTAAGTCATAAAAACCATACATGTATGCCCTTAAAAACCCCACACAGCTGAAATAGTAGGAGAATATATAGCACTCAGTAACACCTACCAAGCTTGTTAAAATGACTCATGTACCCTTTTCCTGATTCAAAACTTACAGGAAATATGATTACTAGTTAATTTAAAACAATTCTGTTACCTTGCACATCTTGAGAAATTACTTTCTTGTACATTTGTTTCAACTTCCTGTCTGCACGAAAAACCCTAAACCTGGAGACCAAAGTCTGTTTTAGGCTTTATGGCTTAAACTGAAGTCAGAACCATTATTGCTGTGGTCTCATGTAGTCCTAGTGTGAATCTCTCTCAGTCTATTAAAAGCAGTTCTGGAAATGGAAAACCCAAGCACAGACCATCATATACCTGGACCAAAGTTGGTTTTGTCTAGTCTGGCCCCTCATAGGTCAATGGCCCATTTTGTCTTAGTGGTAGGAGTATGACAGGAGAAAATCTCTCCTCTTGAATACGAGAGCCATCAAAATGGATAATTTAGAAAAAAAAAAAAAACATTGCAGGATCATCACAAGAATTTGCATAACTGTACCTTGCATGCTTTTTGAAACTGAGCTTACTGCTGTCTGGCATTTTCACTGTAAAAAAATCAGCAAAATCAGCAAAATCCTGAACTGATTTTAGTGTTTTAAAGTTTTATCTATGGATGTAAGTTTTATCAAGTAAGATCATCTACCTGTAGGATGTAATCATTATGCGAATCTATACACTGCAACAAAGTAAACAACAAAAATATATCACTAACAGTCATTAAATCTTGAGCTCAAGGACAGGCCAGTTTGTCCTGTTTTCAAGGGATAAATTCTCCAATGAAATTCCATCAATCATGTCAATGCCAATGATTCAGCAGCCTGTACATCAAATACCAGTCCACATTATGTGGGCAAAGCTGTAACGTTAGCCCCATCCTAACGAGTAACGTTAGTTGACTAACCTCCCCAGAACCTGGCCATAGTCTAGGCCTATGCTAGGGTAGCATATCAGTTGGAAGAAAATACTCTTTTGATGTCCAAGATATCCTTTTTTGATGTGAACAATACTGGAAACCATATCGTTTACACTATGCCGTATTCTGCACTATTCTGAGATGTGACAATTTGTCCATCTTGTGCATGATAAACACACAATTAAAACTCTCAAACATTTGAAGTTTTTGTAATTAATAAACTGCATAAAATAACTAAAGGCTGACTCATTCTTCAATAAATGAGGATATTTGTCATAATGGGCCTCTGAAATTTAATTGCAGCTTTCTACTCAGAAGACTTGATGTCAAGAAGTACACTGCAGAGATGACAAATTTCAAATATGGTTTCCATTATTTTTCACATCAAAAAAGCATATTTTGGACATCAAAAGAATATTTTCTTCCAACTAACACTACCCTGTAGCCTAGGCCTAGACTATAGCCAGGTTCTGAGGTTTAGTCAACTAACGTTACTCGTTAGGCTAGGCCTAACGTTACAGCTTGCCCACATAATTTGGACTACTTTTAATGATGAAATACCACATTTTGAAGTATTCGGGCTTGAATATTTGTTTCCTTGGCTTGGGGGGAATTATTTTGTCGTTTATGAAACAAACAGCGATTTCCTAATTAATCCAGAATAAGCAGTTCCATGTGCAGCTATTTCACAGAGTCCATCACGGTACGCTACATAACAATATTATACAGTTATACAACTGCGCTGGCACTAGCATGCAGTACACATGCCTAACTGTGTCTCTAGAGTATACAAGTAATGAAACGGAGTCAAAGTTAACATCGCTGAATCTAACTGGTCGTATTTAGGAGGTGGCCATAAACAAACCAATGAATGAACTGGTTACTGTGCACTACAGGCAGCAGGTCGGAGTCGTGATATCATGACCTCTGCTGTATAGTCTCCCACTCCAGTCGGACTTTTATTTACACTGTTATTTTTAGAGATCTGATTTTCTTATTTTTGGAGATTCTATTTCCGTATTTTTACCGGGCAAAGCCTATTCCCATATTTCCTACCAAAATACGTACAAAATATGGGAAAACCATACTAGTTGGCATCTTTGACACTGTACTGCTGCCTCATGCTAAAAATATGCCCAGTTCCAGTCAAGTGTAAGGAATTTTCTGAGAAATTCCATTACACAAATTCTCTTCACATAATGCATAAATCTACCAATTCAAAATGTTCATCTAAAACATCTAAAAATTCTCACAACCACTCTGTTTTCTTCAGGATCCAAGTAGAATCCAAATTTGATGAGCTTTTCTCCAGTGAACCTTCTTTCTTTTTTTGTTTTTTTTTTTTTCTTTGAGAGGTGGGGGTGAGGGTTGGCAAGAGTTGGTCACACAGGCAAAGTAAACAGTTTTAAAACAAATTTTACAAGTCAGGGTTTTAGAAGAGGTATTGCTCTAAAGATAATCCTTGAGAGATATTCTTGAACTTGAACCAAGTTTAGTATCTACCTCCAAATGTGATACTGTACTCATGATGATGACTTTTTAATTAAAACAAAATGAACTGAACTAAACTTGTCTGATGAGAATGCCATCATTAGCTATTCCAGATTTTTGTCTCCCTCCCTTCTTCAAATTTTCATGACTTCATGAATAAATAACTTCATTTTCAATTTATGTTTGATTTCAAAGTCCGTGTGTTCTTAGTGCAAAATCTTGTCATGCAGTAACACATATTTCACAAGGCAAATAAAAGAATGTCTTCACGTTTAATTCTCCAAGCCCCAAAATCTATTCATTTGAAATCAACCTTAAATCTGACAATTACAGAACACAGAAAGTGAATTCGAGAAGATCTGATCTCTAAAGTACAAAACTAATCCTCCATGACTTGGAAACCTCATTTTAGTCATCCCTCAGTCCCATGCTAAGGTTTACATTGCAAACTATTGGCAACTCCTCTGTGATTTGCATCCAAAACACAGATAAACTTTCAGGCTGAAGATTTATCATTCCATTGGGAAAGATATTTCAGAAATGTAGGTAAAGCTGTGCATTACACTATTTGACTTTATCGATTCTATCTCCTGCTCAAAGGAAAAGAAACACATCACAACTTCAATTACAGTAATTGTAACTCATGCAAGAGACTCACTTCACAACTAGTCATTTTTGAATCAACCAACTTCCTGGTGATGTAGGGATATGCTGACTCCCTATATAGCTAAAATTTGGTGAGATGCATTGAGCCAAGAAGATCAAATAAAGAAATCATCAGTATATTGTATTCTAATGGCCTGGTAAGGGATACCAATAGAATGGGAGGTTCAGTTAAGAAAAGGACATGTAAATTATCTTTGCAATGTAAACAGTATACCATAACCCAACAACAACTAACTTTCCACAACAAATGCAAACCCAACATTCACATAAAATTAGACAGCAGTCTTTACTCACATGAAATTGATTTATTCACTCTTACAGTTTTCATCTTTTTATTCATTGATTCATTCATTGACTGATTCATTCATTATTCTATTCTTGGTTTGTTCCTTTGTTAATTGATTTAAGCATTAATTCATTCTTTTTTTTTCTAAAGCAACTACTAGCACCACTCTTGCAACTGAAGATACAGCATTTGTGAAATGTAATGATGCCATGGTATTGAAATTTATATGGTTACAGTATAATGTTATCACATAACAACTGCACCAAAAAATGTGCTGAGAGTTAACTTTGGTACTAAAAACTTTGGTAAAACTTAGGAACACACTGGTCATATTTTAGTGCTACAGTGTCCTTGAATGGTGCCAAATCAAACAATATGAACACATGGCAGCTTCAACAAGCCATCAGCTAATATTTAATTATATGCTGTCTGCTAACAGCAATCAGCATGAATAAACAGGACAAACTTGGAAAGAGCAGTCTGCTACTAAATTTATGGATGAAAAGTTCCTACTCCAAGTTTCAATAAGATTATTTAATTACTGATCAGTGAAACCATGAAGACTGAGAGTACACCATAGTTAATGTACCATAAGCAGACCACATAATATTGCTCTTACAGAAGTCCCTGAAGATTCATTTGGAAGTATTCTAAAAGGAGTATCATTTACACACTGCCTAGTAATTGGGACAGAAGGGAAACTACTTTCAACAGCAGCTCATGAAATAGGAGGAAGCATATGTATGTCCCTAAGGATAATAAAAGTACAGAAGGCATTACACTTACAGTTATGCTGTACTGACGAATAGAAGATTATCAACATCTGATTCACCTACAACTTTTCTTAGTTCATTACCGAATTGCAGAAGATTGAAAAGTAAGACTGTATCTTTCATGTTGGAGCAGATGTTGTTTTAGTTTCACTTCTCTAAACATTCCAGCAGCCACACATGACTGAAATAATAGTATTCTAATTATGTTGCCAATCCAGTTGCATTTTGAAGAAGATAACATTAAAATTCAATATCAGGGAAATATGAATTACCCCATTACACGCAATGATAGCAGTAAAGTGTGACTTCACATAAGGCAGAACTTTGTCATTTATAAAGCAGGGGAATAAGCAACACAAAATATGATTACCAGTATGATGTTCTAAAAAGGGGATACTTTTCCCAGTACTACATGGTTTTAAAATTCTTTTTATCTTGACTTCAAATTTCATTCACTTGCAATTCTAAATTGCAACCCCTTTTTTTTTAATATTAGTATTTTTGCTGCAGACATTACAAGGGTTTCAAACCTTTTGCAAAAATGTTTGGACAATGCCCATGAAGTTAAAATTATCCATAGTAAAAGTCTGTGACTCACAACCAAGTCATCGGTATAAGAACATGACACACTTTTTATACTGAACTGTTATTGATATATACCAACACAAACCTTATCATGGAAGACAGGAAAGAAAAAAAGTTAAATCGGCTAATGAAAAACATGATTTATCCCAATGGTCTCATTTTCAATTTTCTACAGGTACTTTCATCCTCATGATATAGACTCATGAGGAACTTATCTTTACAGATACAAGACGCACACTCTCCCGTCAACCTTTGCACAATTATGCATGCTTGCTCATGCAGGGAGTACCTGACAGATTGATGTGTGCTAAAATTTTCATGAAAGAAAAAATATATACTATATGATCTATTCAAAATTGATGAGGTAAAGCACCAGGGTAATTTGGTTCTGGCCCTGATTGTATCATGATTAAGCAATTTATTATGTATACTCTAAAATGATCAAAAAGAAATGTCAGATTTTGTTAAGGTCAAGGTATCAATAAACTACTGGCTATCACACTGCTGTGCAACTTGATTATAGTAAATATACGAGAAAATAACACTGTCCATGGATCATTTTTAGCAGTTTATATTCTTAGTGTTGCAAGGGGCAAGATAACAAGATTTCAAAAACAATCTGCTCCATAGAAATTTCCAATTGCTTATTTTTTAGCACTTAGCACCAACTTTGCATTTACATTCCTAAATATTGCTTGCATATTGTTATAAAGATTTCAAACTGCTTATTTGTCAAAACATGTACCTCCTCTACAGAGTTACTAAAGCATTTCACCCAATATTTATATCAGACTTATTGTCTCTGTGTACCATATATTATATTAGGAAAAGTAAATTTCTCTATATGACCTAAAGTAGAGCATAACTAATATATTTTAAAAATGACAAAGAGGAATTGCTAAAACTGTTCAGACAGAATATATTGTTTACTTCTTTACACATGTTTTAAAGAAGACTAGTTCTATGTAACATGATGTTCATCACCATAAGATGTGTACACAATCTCCCTAATACAGATCTAACATGTCGCTTTTATCATTTTAATGATTAAACATGGCTTTCTGAAGAATGCTCACCATCAAAATGAAATCAGTTTTCACAGAATTTTGTCTTTTGATTCCAGAAACAAAATGTTTTCACTCTCTTGGTATGTTAGTTAGTTAGAGGAGGTTTAACGTCCCAGTTTCCAACCAATTGGTTCAAGTCGAGACGACCACGGCCTTTTTTTCCAGTGATGTACTGTAAAGTGGGAAATTTTCATTGGGGCTTTAATTTTTGCACTTTTCGCAAAGAAGTATCTAATCACAAATTTAAGACCTGCGAAAGTACTTTTGTTAGTTTGTACAAGACTATATTGGTTGCCTGCTACAGCAAATTCTTCATACTGCAAACATGTGAACAAGGTACAGATTCCCCCAAAAATTAGCCTTGCGGAAATTTCCCACTATACAGCACATGTCCATTGATTAAGTTTAGGACTACAACAGACTTGCATAACATTACAAGTGTCCAATTTGGGGAAAAGTTTTAGTTTAAAGGAGCTGGAGTTAATAATGTTCAAATTAATGTGTTGTACACTCCTACAGTAATGTATAGTTTTACCTTTGTATATACCTCTTTTTATTGTTCTACTTTTAAATATCTACTTGTATGTATTTATACTGGGTTTTTAATAAATTTGTTACTTGTTAAGCAATTAAGTACAACAATTAGTTGAGAGAAAAGCACTTCAAATTTTTGGTCCCATCTATGTTTTTCATACTGACTTCTGAATACCAGCCATTCTATAATTTCAGACATACATTTTATTCTTTCATATCTAGAAGAAGCACCAAGTAAGCTATTTATTTAATTTAACTTATGCTGTAACTATGCCCACAGCAATAACGAAAGAAAGTGAAAAATCATGCAATTTCTCCAAATGATCCAACCTTTTTCTTAATAAATCATCCATTAAAATCACAATTTTTTTTTTCAATCAAGAAGTAGATGCATTGGGGGAGTTGACTATGCAACAAAATTTGTTGTTCACAGCTGAATTACATGCTTACATGAAAATCACAGATTACAGCAAGAACAGAAAAGTGATCAACTTGCCATGTCTGCTTCCTAGTCCATCACAGCTACACATGTCACCTTCACATATGTCACCTGCAAATGTATTTCAGGGATTGCTAGGATGCAATCACATCACAACCCAAGGCACACCACTATCACATCATCAGTTATAATGATGACCTGTACCTGTCTGCATCATTTTTTCTTTTTTCTTTTTTTGAAGAAAATGACACTACATGACAAACTGGCTTCCCTTTAAGATGTTCAGTTGTTGCTGTCCTAGTTTTACATTATAAGGGTTTAGAGTGCAGTTGAAGCAGTTACCTCAGTGACATGATATATAGACACTAGCATCTTCTATAGAAATTCCTCTCAGAGCTCCTTGCTTTGCAATGGCCTTAGACTATGGGGTTGGAAACATGATACACCCTACTTGGACTAAAGAATGATGGGGTGTGAAAATCACCATTTTTAGCAAGGTCAATACAGCATGTATTATTTTCATAGAGTTCTGTGTAATGACTCACTGTATATGGCACATCATAGTTTCTTTTTTCCTTCCATATTTAAAGGGCTATGACATCACTCCAAACATATTCAGGAATATGATCATATCTCTAAATGTAATAACTCACATTCACACAATAGCTTCACTCTGGTTGGTCAATGATCATGCAATCAGTTGTGTTCCAAATTAAGATCACACACAGTGTATGGCCTTGAGTAATTAAAACTCAGCGCAAGTTACTGCAGCTTTACCTGAAAGGTCTATTGAGACAAGTATTTTGTATGAACTGGAGGAGGGGCTAGAAGCAAAATGAAGAGGGGAATTTTTATTGTCTCGGGGGGACTTGTTGCCCTTTAATGGGTGTAAATTTTGGCTGTGTATATCACACATAATTTGACGTACATGTAAATATTGTCTTCAGGTGATTAGAAACAATACTAATAATGAACAAGAATGGTAAGTTTTAAGTAAAACTGAGGAACAAACAGAGCCAAATCCTACTAGTGAACAGAAAGTGAACTTTTATGACAAGAAAAAGTTTACAGCTTAAGAATTAATATGTAACTGCTCTGACAAACGGAATAACAAGTATATTTCCAAACTTATCCTTTTTCTAGCAAGTCATCATCACTGCTTTCTCATGCACAAATATTATATCACAGCTGAGATGATACTGACAGGATTGGCCAACAACATGTTCTGTTTCTGCAGTATGCAGTCACACCAACAATTTTCTCACAACACTGATTACCTTCTCAATTTTTAATGAAGTGTCAGACTCTGAGATGTAACTGTTTTACAATACCTAGCCATGTGCAATGGGTTAAAATGTTTAGTGCCACTGTATAACTGTACCACGGACTGCCTCATGCATTTGTCATCGGCACATGTGAGAAGCTTGCACTGATTTCCTAAATACTACAAATAATCTCTCACAAAAGTGTTGGTTGCCATTGCTGGTTTATCAGTGTCACAAGATATGAGGCAAGTGACAAGTAAACCTATACCAGTGACTTCTGCATGGGAGAAAAACAAAAAAGTGTTGCGTTACAAGTGAAGATGTGTATCTCAGCGTATCACAGAACTATATAATGTTTGTAATCACAATTAGTCATAAAATCCTCCAGTCTAAAATGTGGTGGGGTGGAACTATACTTAGAACTGACCTCAACAATTCATGATCAAAAACCACTTATTTTTTCCCTCTGTAAAAAAATGTCAAAAATTTGCAGTAATTTCCTTAAAATTTGCACAATACTGTATGTGCACCAAACTGCACCTAAGGACCCTCCATACTCAAAACTTTTCCTAAAGGGGAGGGGGCCTCCCCCAGGGTGGCAGTCCAAAGCAATGTTCAGTCCCCAGCTGAGAATAGCTTCCTACACCTGTGTGCATTACCATGTGCACCCATTTTTTCACATGCGATGCCACACATGAAGCACACCAGCTTTTCACATGCCAACTTCACCATGGCACAGATAACGAACCATGTCATGCAAAGTGGATCTATATCAATAGTTAGCATATATCCATGCAATGATTGGAGCCTTTACACAGCCACAGAGAGCATGCATACACAGACACCACAAAGTTATACAGTCCTTAAAGAGAGTAAATTTACACCATTATGTTACGATCATTTCAAAGAATGACATTAAATCGTATTAATTTAGTGACAAAAAGCATTCAACAGCTATTAATGCATGGGACATCAAACTTATCAAAATTCAATATACAGAGAAAAAGCAATATTTAAAAATACTCACTTTGTCAAACAAGGGTTTCCATGTCTACATGAAGCCACAGAAAGGGGAACAGAAAAATATGAACTGTTAAAAGAAAAGTAAAACAATTACAGATGATGTTGAGAGTAGTACTCTCCAGTTATTTATGTAAAGCATTTTTATCAAAAACTTTGAACTGCATTTTCCTTTGTGGAACACAACCATATACAACAAAGGATACACCAGCAAGGGATCTGGTGAGAAATTATCTTCATGTTCTCCATGATTGTCCTAGACTTTATTGGCAGGATAGTCCCCTACTTAAAGTAATAATAAAATTTCCATTTCAAGTTCTATGCTGTTCACCCATGAGGTGCACTTCAAAGAAGAAGAAAAAAAAACCAGGTAATTGTACACCAGATTCTCCAATTCTGTCACGTCACATTTATGTCACAATCACGTCACCGTTCTATTTCTGAGTTGATATAAACAGCTGGCCTTTTGCAGTGCCACCCTACAATAGCAGTGCTACATTTGTAACCATTCAGGCATTCCATATGAAAGCATCATTGAAAGAGAATACAGAAAATATCTTTAGATGTCCAAAAATGGATCAACAACTCCAAACATTAAGCTGGTAAAAATAAAAATGGTACAACCACTTAGATATAAAAGTTAAGTTACTGTCTGTCTCAAAGAGATCTTCTCCACTCACAATACTGTTACTAGATCCAACAATAGGCACCACACTTGGAACGTCACTAGAGACAAAATTTTTGAACAGATAAAATACACTCAATGGAGCACTTTCTAAAGTTTTATTAGCTAATACTGTTAATAGCATGGTTAATGAAAACAATTAACTAAACACTTTGCAAAGAAAGTAAAAATAAATTCCTCCACCTCATTCCATTCTGGTCCAAATGGCACCTGAAGCAGATCATTAGAACAAGCTGGTATGTGAAATGAGACATGCATGTCGACATATGACCTGCTCCCCGCTGAAGTATGCTGTCTATGTACGTCAGAAACAATTCCTGCCTCTCAGCTGTGTATCACACCATGTCAATTTCATACCCCCCAAACTCACGCCATTTCAGACAAATATGGGTCACATAGTAAGTATGCTTTTTCAATTAAATCCTTCTTTACCAAAAACAACTCAATTCTCTTAGGATCTTTAAAATTGACAACTTTCAGCACTGAAATGTCACTTCACCCTTTTCAAGTGTAGACAAGACTCATATTATTAAAGTCAAAGATCTGATGCCCACAAAAGTGGCAGCTACAGAGATCTTATAGGGAATAATTCCAAATTTTGATTACCTTTTCAAGCTAAGCAAGCCTTTTGCCTTTGATGTATGGCTTTGTTTTGCAGCATGGATCACTTGCACAAAATGCAAGCTAGGGAATACTTATGCAATTTACCAATGAATTTTTTAAGTTTTATGAATAATTGGAAGGAGCTGAAATCTCCAGTACTCTATTTATTGTAAAGAGAGTGAATCAGTCTTAAGAATTTTTCATTTTCATGCAAATGTCACTCATAGTATTCTTCCCACTGGTGAATGAATCTCCATTAAAGATCACCTCCTGATCTTATATTTTAACTGAAATAATTTTTTGTATAAATGAGGGCAGCACCTTTGAATGAGAATATTTGCAACAGAAATGTTAGCACCAAATGTCAACATTTTTTTAACATTTCCACCAAGATTTAAACTTCAACATCTCAATTTTCCTCAACTTTAATATGAGGATTAACACTTGATTCCAACTTCACTCTTAATTAAATGTTCAGCAAACCTTAATTGCATTGCTTCTCTGGATGTCTATGGTTTCAGTGGGGATAAAGTTACTAACATAAAACATAAAGTTGCATGATACAGCTTTGAGAATATATAAATCCATAGAACTGAATAATTGACTAGGGCATAATGCAGCAGAAGGAATTGTAAGGAAGTACTGCTAGGCAGTTAGTGACATGTCTCTGCAGCACTATATTAACATTTATAAATTTATAAAGAAAACTGATACAAACAAGGAACCAAACTGAGGACATTGATTAGCAGTAATTGTTAATCAATGTTCAAACTGATCAGCAAGTCTCCACATTTGATTTATAATGTCTTCAAATTGAGTATCAGACATATCAAGTTCCAATTGCAATAAAGCAATCATGTAATACTGTATGTAGAATTTTCCCCTCAATGCGATGAACTGCAGCTTCAACTTTATCAGCAATGGACGATATCACAGAACATACTGCCAGCGGCATAGCCAGGATTTTTTGAGCAGGGGGGCATTGGGGGGTCATGAACCTTTCCTAGGGGGTACAATTTCTGAATTCTCTCCCTCTCTTTAGGGCTTATATACAGAACTGTGCATTCCAAAATTTTCCACAGGGGGCACCTGGGGTGGCACAGCTTTCCCGTGCCCCCCCCCCCCCCAGCTATGCCACTTCATACTGCAGGCCAAAGCTCTTGAAAGTTTGTGAAGAGCACTGAAACGTGTAATTCCTTCAAGTTATTGTAAACCTTCTTCAGAGGGTGTTGGTTTGCAAACTGTAATGAAAACCCACATATTCTATTTCTTGAATTCCTTCAAAAGCTGTTGCTCTCATATTTTGGTTATTGACAGTGCTGTATCTGTTTGAACAAATAACTTGTCTCAATGCTACAAAAAAAAATGAAACTGACCTAAGGACTTGCTATGCTTAAAGCCACATTTCCTGTTTTGTAAAATGCAAATTCTATTTTATCATCTGTTTTTTCAATTCTTTTCATATTGTCTAAAGATTGTACATTTTTCCATTATCCAATTACTCCTTTTGATTTCACATTTTCCAAAGTATTGGTCAAGTGATTACTGATAACAAATTATGCCTGCATTCAAGATCTTTGGTGCAATGTGTATATTGAATTATTGCATGTTATAAGGGAAAAAATTTGCAATTAAAGAGTGGTAGATTGATGTGTGATATTGTACGAATAATGAATGTTTATGAGTGCAATAGTATGAATAATTTAATGAGTTGAAAGGTTGAAATTCTTTTCAACGAGGCAAAGCCAAGTTGAATAGAACGTTAAATCTTTCAAAGAATGAAATTATTCATACTATTGCACGAATGGAAAACATTCATTGTTTTATATAACACCTAACTTCCTGTATAGGCCTATACATATCTTGGTCAAAATTTGATTCAAGGAGAGGATAGGGCCTGCCTTAGGCCTTACAATGAATACAGTCCTTGCCTATAGGAAAAGAGATACTGTACAGTAGTATTAGGCTATATTTACATTCAAATATTCTCTGGAATTTCCCTGCAAGTCCTGCCATCATTTATAAATGATGGCATCATTTATAAATTTATTACTTAAGTTTACTGACATTATTGATTTCAACATTGCAGTTTTTACTTACAAGGCATGGAACAGGTTACTACCGGATACATTTCATAACTTTATCATTAGCAATACTCTTGTTCATAGGCATGATACTAGACATGCTAACTATGCCCATCGTCATTATTATCGTACGAATATTGGATCAAGCAGCTTGCGTAATCGTAGTACCAAAATGTGGAATACCCTCACAGACTCAGTTATAAATTCTCCCTCTCTATTTATCTTCAAGAAGGCGGTTATGAAAGGTATCACTGACAATTATTAAGCACTATTGTTGAAATTCCCCTCCATATCTTACCCGGTGACTCCTGATATTTTTCAAATGTAAGTACATATTACTGAGACAACCCATAGTTATGTATGTATATATGTATGTTTGTTTGTTTATGTGTTTTTGTGTCTTGTAGAAATTGCAAATATCTGTTTCCTTTTTCTCTCTTTTTTTGTAGGGAGTCATCCACCTTGTTAAGCCAGTCGTGGCTTTCTGGATGACTTCCTTTCACATCATATGTCTATATGTAATGTGATGAAACAAACAAATGAAATGAAATAAATCAACAGTAAATCACATAAATCTAACGTTAGGCTATACATCCAACAATACTGAACAAACCTACTATATGCAATGTACTGTACGATCCCCAATGCTGCAGTGATTTATTGAGTCATGGCATAGCTTGTATGTATGCACCCAATGATCACTGGTGTCATTGCTGTGGGTTAGTATACTAACCGGTGATGGATATACTAACCCACGAGTGCACCACAATCGTGATGATAGTGCCATATCATGCATGGCATGTGACCACCAATCTCCAATCCAATGTAGACAAATTAATAAGGTGTTATATTTTACTTAATATTCATGATAAGCACCCAGTCATGGAATGTGACTGCTTTCCGTATCGTTTTCATAGCATAGTATACTAATTCTGTACTTCACAAAAGTGGTAACTGGGAATTGTCGAGGGGTTAGTCATCTGAGGTACTCCAGTTCAAGGATGGCAAACACTTTTTACTCCACAACTGACACTGTGTGAATATTTCCCAGTCAACTTGAACTGCATTTACCAAGGATCTTTTTGTTACTAGTACTGCACAGAATTCCCAATGGTACTGATCAAAACAGGAATTAGATGATACGGTAGCAAATTTAATGCTGATCACTGATACTGGGTGTCATTGCAAGGCTGTACAATCACACCTTCAGTTAAAGTAGATTCAAACAGAACTATCTACAGTACTGTACTTTACTTGAAGTGGATATGTGTGTATTGGCAAAATAATTTTAGATGACTGAATGCTAATGAGAGCTTTTATATTCAGAGTTAGTACTTTGCCAAAACTCCATAATGCTGTACATCCACATTGCCCCTTACCAAAATGAAAGTTTGCAATGTTCAAGGAAAGTTGCAGGCCAGGAGACTTTTAAGAGAGCCTGTAAACAGAACCAGAATGCAGAAGTGCATCGTAGTTTCCATGACTGATAATAACATGTAATCTCAAAAAATGCCAAATGTCCTGTTTCTTTCAGTCACTGGTCAAATGCTATCTTAAAGTGTTGGAAAACTACAGTTTTGCCTTCATATTTCACCTTGGGAGTTCTTGGGAAATTTTTCTTTTTGATCTATGCAAACGCTGATGACCTTTGACCTCCAAGAAAGCCAATAAGCTTTTCTACTGGACTTAATGTATCACCTTGTGAAGTACAAAAAGTATGTTTCCCACCCTGAGATATTGTGTGAACTTGAAGGTTTCAGATTTTGACCTCTATGAGCCCAATGAACTTTGACAGCCACCGACAATGATTTGGTTCTTTAATTCAACTGGGGCATCCGCATATCAAATATGAAATCTATGCATGCTGCCAACCTTAAGATATTGTGTTAACAAGGTTTTCAGGGTATGACCGCAGATAACCTTTGATCTCCACGGTCCACTTAACACAAAAGGATTCTGTCCATCACCATGGGGCATCCACGCACTAAGTATACAATCTAACTAAGGTTTTCGGAGTTTGACCTCTGTTGACCCAGATGACCTATGACTTCCACCAAAACTCCATTCTCTTACCATAGGCCATCTACATATCAAGTGTGAAATGTATCCATGCCTCCTACCTTGAGATATTGTGTTAACAAGGTTTTAAGAGTTTGTATGACCTTTGGTGACCCAAGATGACACTTGACCTCCACCAAAAATCATAGAGGTTCCTCCTCTTCCATATTACATATGCCATCCTCATACCATGTATGAAACGTGTCCATGCCTCCTACCTTGAGATATCATGTTAACAAGGTTTTCAGAGTTTGACTCAGTTAACCCCAGATGACATTTGACCTCCACAAAAACTATAGGGATTTTTCTCTTACCATGGGGCATCCTCATATTACGTATGGCATGTATCCATGCTTCCTACCTCGAGATATCATGTTTGCAAGGTTTCTTCAAAGTTTCTTTCTCTCAATATGGGGCATCCATGTATTAGGCATGAGAATTACTGTCAGACTTTCCCTCTTGAGATATTGCATTAACAAGCTATGGGTCACAAACATGTGCACACACATTAGTGCACACAAGTCGATTTTACATACAATCCGAGGACCTCATTGTTATTTCCTTTGTGTTTACTTCCTTAACCCTAACCTTGACAATAGACTCTCTATTGTTCAAACTTTTGAGGACTTGACAAATCTATTGAAATTCCTTCAGAGGACCTCAAATCTATTGTTCAGGTCCTCGGTCTGATAGGAAGACAAGTTCACCAGCACACATGCACATACACACACACCATCCTGAATGCTACGATCACTCTTATCACCAAAACTAAAAAGCAAAAGACTTCAGTTTACATTCAATTATGGTCAGACAGTACTTTTACATCATTTCAAGAAGTGATAGATAGTACTGAGTGTGAAAGCTAGCAGGTTTTGATTGGTGCTCACCAAATGGGAAATGGGTGCTATTCACATCTACAATCATTATCTGTTTTAAGGAAAGGAACCCAATGATAAACACTTACCATTTTTTTCTACATTTTGGAGTGAGCCAAGTGGACTGAGAGTGCACAAAATCAAGTACAACTAAAACAGTTGCGACTGATTGTCAAAGTTATGTTGACTTCTGAATTCTAATCTCATTCACCCCTGGAATTTGAATTTACATACTGAGGAGTGCCTATACCACCTGCAGTCATACCAATTTCATTTATGCCTACACCCCCATGTTAGAAACAGATTTGCAATGGCTTACAGTGGAATTTGTTCATTCCACATTTACTGCAATAAACAAAATTTTGATCAGGGTCATCAGACTGTTCTGTACCATGTACAGTATCTGTGCAATAAATTTAAACAAACTAACAAATATAAAGTACTGCCTAATTAAAAGGTTAAAGATCACTTTACCAATCCAAATTTGCTGCGAGCACAATAACACATTTTGATTGCAGTTTTACTGAATGGACAATACAAATACTATGTCCTACATTAGTAATATTTTATGTATTCATCATTTCTATGTTGATAAAAATGTATATAATTTTCCATGAAAGATCTAGTTAGATATGATTCTGCATGGACAGCTTTTCAACCTACTTGAATGCCTAGTTGGAAAGTAAAATTGCCCACTCTTTTTATTTATGAGAACTTTCTTGCATTTTGTGTGCGTGTTTGCCGTAGAACAGATAATCTGCTCAGCTGTGTCAACAACAGTTTCAGTAAATCCTACATTACAAATGCGATAAATCCTGCAACCTTTGGTGCATACAACAAATAATGGAACTACTACAACAACCTTAGAATGAATATTAAGCACTTACAGTACCCTCAGGGCTTGACATGAGCCTTAAAAAGGGCAAACCGTATCAAAAGGAAGGACTCTTAACAGCTACAGTACTTTACTATTGCTTTGATACTGTACATTTCTATAGGGCACCATCACATGCATAAAGGGTAAGGCAGATTTTTACCTGTGCCATGGGTTTTATTGAGTTTGAACTTTGAATTACACAATGTTATCATGTTTCTAACCATCTTCTTTAAACTGAGGTGAGCCAGAAATATCAGCAAATTTAAAGAATTTTGCCCATACTGTAGGAAAAGGTGGTTTCTAGTACTGCAGGTACAAAAACCTTACTATATCTTGGTGAGAAAGTGTAAATTTAGCTGAAAAGTTGATATGTATGTTCACTTGAAATCCTGCACAACCAATGATCACCATTTACATATTTTCCAACTAAGCTCACATGACAAAAAGCAATGGCTTAATTACTGCTTGCTTTCTCAAATACTTCAATAATTCAACAGGCTCGTTTAGCCAAAGTTCCCCGGGAAAAGGCCGTTTTCCCGGGTGAAAAATAAAGAAGTCTTTTGTCGCCTGATGGCTAATAAAATCCTCCTATTGAATTCTAGCCTCATGTTAATCACAAGAACAAACACTAGACTGCAATCTTCACTGAGCAATTGTTTTGTATCTAAGGAAGAAGCATACAATTTCTTTTTCTTTAACTCAGCAAATTTAATGACTTTTCTCTTCCCTTCCTAAAACCTATTCCAGTTTGTGCTGTCAGAGGGGCCAGGTCATGTCAGCAGACGTTTGATTTAACATGCATATTGCATATTAGAGCCCACCACTATCGAGCTGTTTGATAGATGTTGTCAAAAATTGAGGCTCCGCTGGCTTCTCATAGTTTCTGTGTTTGTGTGTTCCATCAACTACAGGTGTGCATGGCCTCGCCTGGCTAATTCTGCAAAAAAGCAATTTTTGAAGGCCAGCAGAGGTTTTCAAGTTGAAGACACAGACACGTTAAAAGTTAGTCCAGAGCTTGTGGGTTTGATTTTATAGAGTATAATATGATACTTCAGGCATTTCCTTTGAATGTAAACAAGACCAGCAGAAAGAATTTACACCTAGCAACAACTGATCGGTAGCTGAAAAAAACTAGGCAACATATTGAAGAAAGGTTTATATTGGTTTAAACACAAGGCCATTACGCCTTTATGGAGAATGATCACCTTTATTGCAACTACAAAGGTAAACTACCTCCGAGAAAATTTTGTTACAGTAGCTACTGTTATTGTCATTTCAACGAACTGCAGAAAATGATGCAGTGACACTGGAGAGAGTGCACTCTAAAGAGTCAAAACTTCTTTTCATTTTGATTCTAACTTAATACTGGATGATTTTTGTTCATTACTTCTCTTGCTTTTATTTGGGATTTCATTTAGATTATTATTATTTTCTTATTTTCCTTATTTTATTTGCTTCTGACGAGAACTTTTTTGTCACTTTTTTTTGATGTAAATGATTTCTTTTTGCCTTCTATCCTGTAGTTAGACAGACTTGTATCAAGTGATATTCAAAAAAAATATATAGACATGGAAACCCAATTTTGTCATTGTAAAAGGACACTTTTGAGTGAAGAATCTAATCATACTGGGCAGCTACACTTGAATATTAACTTAATGAAGTGTTGCCACTAGGACTAATGGAGACAAGATTAATATTCCCTAAGCATACAGCGTACTTCATAATGATCCCATCAACATACACTCAAATGAAGGCACTGGTTGTTAACTGCTATGCTTTGCTGCAGAATAAAGTAATAATATTACACAACTAATTCTTTTACAGTACTTAAAACACTCATCTTCACCTTCTCTGGCCTTACTCTGAAAGAGCCCTAATGAAGAAAGCTTCTCATCATGTATCCCCTACAGTTTTATAACAAACGATAAAATTTTTGAGCATGGCTGTGACTTTTCCAAAGTCAGTCAACCATGAATCTCTGACAAGTTGTATTGTAAGGGTTTTGTTTGTTTTCTTCTATGTAACATGTGTCTCATGCAATGTTTTTTAACTGAAGTAATTCCCTGTGCACACATTATGTAGACACACCAATACTAAATCAGCCACATGAGAAGTGTTCAACATAGTTCCTGAATATAAAATGACAGATATTTATGACATAAAATTTACACATAATATTTAAGACACTATAAAAGCATCCCATGATACAAAATAAAACCAGATGAGCACTTGCTTCCATCTGTTTCTGATGACAGAATTATTAGTGCTTCTTTTGATTACAAAGTACACCAATCATAGAAAGCCTCCCCTTCAAGCTGCAATGCTCTAAAGATGGTTCAATTTGTTATAGCAGAATAGAAGAATCCAATTCTATTTAACCCATACCAGGGAACTCAATATTACCAGCAAATAGCTCAGTTCATCATGAAATTGTAATAAAAAAGAGTACAGTCAAGTGGGGTAAAAAAAAAACAATAGGGAAGTTGGAGTAAAAAAACAACCCCCTACAGGTCAAGAGAGATCAAAATCAAATAAACTGTATATTTTAGTAATCAGTCATGAGTCTGCCTTACTATGACATAATTTGTTGACTTATACTTGCTCTCTCAAAGGAGCAAAGGAGTTGTAAATATAAAAATTGCAAAAACATGGAATTTTGAGTTTGCCCCTTCCATCCGAAACTTTTTACTGCAAGGAACCCTTATACAATGGTTATAGTAACAATATATGTTTATCTAGAGTGTGTCTGCATGCTACAATAATGCATCTATTCTCTGCAGTTTCACATCTGTCAGACAAACTTTGGTTTTTCTTTTTTTTTTTTGTTTTATCCCACCAATCAGTATGCAATGGGGTAAAAAAATTAGTTATTTTTTACCCTACCCTTGTTTTTATTCGCCCCATCATTCTTATATCACTTACACAGAATCCTCAACAGCAAGGATCTTATTCAGCTAAAAGTATTAAAGAATTGATTTTCTTGACTGTAGAACAAAGTAAAATTATCCTGTGGTATTGGCCTTATGTACCCTTACCTACTACAGTACATTATATCTAGGCTTCAGGATGCAGATCACTCGCCTAATTGTATCCTCTGTAAACTATGAAAAGTTACTCTAAAATGCTGTAAATGTAAATGCCATATACATCTTTGACATTTGGCCTTCTTTGAGAAGTGTTCTTGATGGCCTCTGTTCATTTAGTAGGCCTAAACATAAAAATGAGAACATGCAGTCATAGCCTATTAAATGTTAAGCAATGTGCCTTTGTACAGTATGTACAGTAGCTTTATACTACAGGGGATTGTGTATAAAACAGCAATCAACAGGCTTATCAAGTCTAATACTCTGTGCATTGGAAATTTACAACTCCCACTCATGACAGCACCTTTGAAGAACCCTATCTATTCAAAACTAATACATCATAGATGAGTTTATTCACTCACTATACTAAAAATGCACTGTTTTTTTTTACACCTGCCAAAGTTTTCTTTCACCCCAACTGTGGAAATGTAGTGGGATAAAAAAAAAGAACACTGATTTTCTCAAATTTTACTTACAGTACATTAAACATGTGGTAATGTTGGAATGTTTAAATTTGAAATTTTAGTAAAAATAATGTAGTACCTAGCCTGTTGAAAACTGGGTTGATAATTCAACTTTGTATTATTCTATTTGACATAAATTTTTCTGAAATGCTGCCATGAAATTCCCTTCAAAGTTTGCAGTTTAAAAGGAAATATTGCATTTGCGGTACAGGAAATTTTCAAACTGTTGACATCATGATGTATACTGATAGGCAATACCAAATTAGGTATATTGGCTGGGTAACATTAGTTTCAACTTTCAAGGAATGAGGCTCACAGAAAGAAACTGGTTGCTTCGTAGCCCATGAATAATTTGTGAATCCAAAGTTTCAACTTTTCAAATGATGCAACATTAATAACTTTTGTAATCCATAAAACTTTTACGAAGAAAACCTGTTGCAAGAATTTTATTTTACAATGATAAAAGCTGTTGTCTATCTGTACCATGCTGATGCATTGTTTAGGAAATATTATATTTTTAGGTTTGTACATAAAATACGAACACTTTTATTTTGTGTAATTGCATGGGTGTTTTAAAAGACCATATGTTAAGCTTGAACATCTCTGTGTTTAAGTACAGTACTGTAAATAAGGTGAACAACTGATTACCTCTGAATGATTATGTGGCTGTTTTTTGTTGTAAGCTGAAGGCCATGTCAAATCACTTCATACTATAGGTATGTATTCAAATTGATCTTTTCCTTGGCAACTTGTGCTCTTTAGGTTAATCGTGAAAAATGATTACTTGTGTGACCTTTATCTAAAGAATGATGGGGCGACAGGTTTAAATGTCTAGCTCTGTAGCAGAATAACTTTCAAATATCTTACTGAGGCCTCTGATTTCTGTAGTGCAGACTTGCAGAATTGGTGTGTTGTTTTAAAATGGTGAGCAAAGCTACAGTAGGTAGGGACAGATTAGTTTTTGCAATTTATTAATTGGGTTGTCACTGGAACTGAGGTGAATTACCATTTCATAAAAAGTTGTAGACGTACAGAAACACTGATCAGTATGAAAAGAGAGTGTAAGTGTGATGAAAATAAAAATTATAAACAACTGCACAAGACAATAAAAAATGATAGTTATGAAATGAGAGGGCCTAAACTTGTAACTCTTCACCCAGTTTGGTAGTGTAAATACTGTAGCTTCCTTGGTTGTATGCATGTTAAGTTTCGAAAACTAGAAGTAGTAGTTCACTATGACTATTATAATTTGTCAACTGAGCTTTTTGTAGCTGAGTAAAACATATGCATATGATGATGAAGCCCTTCTTTGAATGTTTTGATGATTGCTTCAGCTGATTAACAAGTTTAGTGTTCATTGTAGTGTTCATTGTAGTGTTCATTGTAGTGTTCATTGCAGTGTTCATTGCAGTGTTCACTGCAGTGTTCACTGCAATGTTCACTGCAGTGTTCACTGCAATGTAGAGTTCAGTGTAGAGTTCAAGGTAGTGTTCACGGTAGGTCACAAGGGACTAGTAGGTATATTTCAACATGTTCTTGTCCCGTGAGAGTAAAGTCAGAGAGGGCTGAAAGGTCATTGTGCTAAGATAAAATAGTACAGTTCGCATTCATTCATCCTTTCTCTAGAAATTATTCTGTATGACTGGTGACAACTACAGTAGTTTGAGAAAGGTCTGTATGGTAGACTTTGCAATCTACCTAAAAGTGAAGGAAAGATTTCCATCTTATAACATTATTGTTCATTTTATTGTCCCAGGAAATTAAAGAAAAGAAAAAGTTTGATAGCCTGCAATACACCAAAACATGTATACTATATAGTCAGGTGGGATAAAAAACCAGAATGCAAAAATGCATTGAGGTTTCGATGATATATGTTCTATTCCAAATAATGCCATGATGTCCCATATCTTTCAGTCACTGGTCAAGTGCTATCTTAACATGTTGGAAAATAATTTTAGGTTCATATTTGATCTTGGGATTTCCTGGGAAATATGGCATTTTGAACGCTAATGACTCCAGATGATGATCTTGGGAATTCTTGGGGTAATTTGCTTTTTGACTCCTGGTGAACCCATGAGACAATCTTGAGAATTCTTGGGAAATTTTGCTTTTTGATCCCTGTGACTCCAGATGACCTTTAACCTCCAACAAAAATGAAAGCATTCATCTTTTCACCATAATGCATCCACATACTGAGTATTAAATCTATCCAAGCTTCCTTCCTGGAGATATCGTGTTAACAAGGTTTTCAGTGTTCGACCCCCAGTGACCCCAGATGACCTTTGACCTCCACCAGAAATGATAGGGTTCATCTTCTCATCATAATGCATCCACATACTAAGTATGAAATCTACCCAAGCTTCCTACCTGGAGATACCGTGTTAACAAGGTTTTCAGTTTTTGACCCCCGGTGACCCCAAATGACCTTTGACCTCCACCAAAAATGAAAGCGTTCACCTTCGCACCATAATGCATCCACATACTAAGTAGGCCTATGAAATCTATTCAAGCTTCCTACCTGGAGATATCGTGTTAACAAAGTTTTCAGTGTTTGACCCCCAGTGACCCCAGATGACCTTTGACCTCCACCAAAAATAAAAGTCTTCATCTTCTCATCATAATACATCCACATACTAAGTATGAAATCTATTCAAGCTTCCTACCTGGAGATATCGTGTTAATAAGGTTTTCAGTGTTTGACCCCCAGTGACCTCAGATGACCTTTGACCTCCACCAAAAAATTATAGCATTCACCTTCGCACCATAATGCATCCACATACTAAGTATGAAATCTATTCAAGCTTCCTACCTGGAGATATCGTGCTAATAAGGTTTTCAGTGTTTGACCCCTGATGACCCCAGATAACCTTTGACCTCCACCAAAAACGATAGGGATCACTGTCTTACCATTAAGCATCTACATACTAAGTATGAAATCAATCCAAGCTTTCCAGCTTGAGATATCATGTTAACAATGTTTTCAAGATTTGACCCCTGGTGACCCCAAATGACCTTTGACCTCCACCAAAAACAATAGGGTTCTTCCTCTCACCATAACACATCTACATACTGAGTATAAAATTTATCCAACCTTCCTATCTTGAGATATCGCATTAAAAAGGTTTTCAGCATTTGACCCCCGGTGACCCCAGATGACCTTTGACCTCCACCAAAAACAATAGGGTTCTTCCTCTTAATATGGGGCATCTATGTACCAAGTTTGAGAACCGTCAGAGTTTCCCTTCTTGAGATATCGTGTTAACGAGCAAAGTGTCACAAACACACATACACACCACATACACACACAAGTCGATTTTACATACAATCCGAGGACCTCATTGTTATTTCCTTTGTGTTTACTTCCTTAACCCTAACCTTGACAATAGACTCTCTATTGTTCAAACTTTCGAGGACTAGACAAATCTATTGAATTTCCTTCAGAGCAGGGCTGGTCATGAGAATTTTTCAGGAGGGCAAGCAACTGCCCGCCTTGCTTTAGCTGTTACACTTCAAGGCGGGCAATTAGTTGCCCACCCAAGATTTTAGGAGGGCAGTTGTGTAAATATAAAATTAACATTTAAATTATCTTAGCTAAAAGCATAACAGTATTGTACAAACTGAACTGCAAAGAAACCTTGTTGCATAATAAAAACAAGAATGAGGATGAACACTTTCATGTATAATTGCAATAACTGCGCAAAACTCAGGCTTGGCTCGACCACCCCATGTAACCAATGGGGAGGTTTTGACATGAGCAAAGGGCAGTACGTACCACAAATCACCTGGAGCACAAATCGTGGGGGTCATGGGGCAATAACCCTCTCTGAAAATAAATGTTAGGGGGAAGCACCCCCCACACACCCCAGCCAGATCCAAACTTAGATATGCAACACTCATAACAAAAACAGTGGTGCCATGTTTTTTAAAATCATGCTATAAATCAGTCAAAACATGAAAATGATTGTATCTCAACTTGCCACAAATACCCCCATTAGCAACATCATGGCACCCTTCAGGGTAGAGTTGGTGCTCTATTCCCTTCTACCATATGCACCCCTGTGGACACTGGGTGGACCAAGTCCAGGGTAACATATGGCGGAGCCACTCCATGAATGATGCCAGTAAGGGTCCAAAGATTAACTGCCATCCATACAGTAGGGCCTATACCAATATTCCTTCTTCAATGTTACATAATGTAGTCCAGGCACGGATCCAGAAATTTCGAAATGGGGGGAGGGGCTAAAAGCCCCCTTCAGTATTCTCCTAGATTAACATTATGCTAATTTTTGTGTATTTGTTATTGTTGATGTAGCGAAAAGGGGGTGGGCTGAGGTCAGGACAGCCCCCCCCCCTCCCCCAGATCCGCGCCTGCTGTATTCGGCCCAGGCCTACAGTCTGGAAAATGGCAGTGACAAGTAAGATCTAATCTCAAAGCTTTGTGTCCTTCTTGTGAGTAATTAAGTGAAGTATGCACAAAAATCATACTTATTCCCCTTTAATATAATGGGTATATACTTGGGTCATTATCTTCTGACAGGAGTGGGGGAGCTAGGTTGGGGCCATGGGCCACAATGATTTCGTCTGGTGGTAACTGATGAATCCTCCACCCCCACATAGCAACAAAATGAGGATTTAGAGTGGTGTTATGTTCATGTCACTTTAAGGACTTCAAGAGACTAAAACTATTTGCTTCTCGTAACAGTAATATGTATGGCAAAAGGCTTAGAAAATATTCAAGTTGGTTTGACAAGAAAAGACCTATTTTGGCCATAAATATGTCTGAACTCTCATACCAACATCTCAGAAAACATTTGATGACACTTTCAAACAAAAATGATTGGTAAATTTTAGACCCTATAGCTCTACGAGTAAGCAGACATTACTTCTGCATATTGCAGCATCTTAGTAGGCCTATCCATGTATTTTACACGTTAGGCAACGGCAAAATTGCAAAGCCCCTCTAGCGAAATTTGCCTCGTGGTGAAAACCCTTCCAATCAAAAATTGTCAGTATTATGTAAATACTTGTTTGAGAGTCTTTTGAACATGTCAGGACAATGGTTTTGTCATTTTTGACAAATCTGGTAATGTTTGACAGTGAATTGACACTCAAAAACGATGTATTTTGAAATAGTACTTTCTACAGTACAAGATGCATGCAGCAAGCTGTAGCTTACTTGTGCAATCGAACCATGTAGAATCAAGCTGTGCAGCATTGTCAGATTGTGCGGCTGGCTGTGTTTGCTACGAAGTTGCCGAATATTTTAGCGTGGAAAGTCTTTTTTGGGTCTTTTAAATGTACGAATCTGCATGTATTCTGATGGTTTTAGCATTGTATTTTCACACGGGCGATCATATTTTCTCAAGGTGGGCTGTTTGTTGCCCAGCACACAATTTAAGGAGGGCAGTTTGTTGCACACCTTGGCAAGTGTTTTTGCTTCCAAGGCGGGCGTTTAGGCGGGCACGGGAGATCGCCCGGGTCATATGACCAGCCCTGCTTCAGAGGACCTCAAATCCATTGTTCAGGTCCTCGGTCTGATAGGAAGACAAGTTCACACACATACACACACACCCCTACTGGTATTCATCACAAACCGAGGACCTGCGCATGTTTTCATGTATGCATATTCACCTGCGGACCAGCACATACAACTATGAGATTGATGAATGAACACATGCATTGTATTACTACCCTCTAGAGGGCCCTATACACACCAATTGGGAAGCCACATATATCTCCTAAGTCCACTATATTGGCAATACAATATAAGTCCACCAGTTGTATCCTACACACCTGAGGACCTCTGAAATTTTCACACACCTGTTTCAAATTCATAGCCAGTAGAGGACTCTGCCCTTACCTATACCTAGATAATGGAAAACGTGTGTAGAATGCAATGGAACTAAATTTACTCGAGGACCTGGGTTTAGGTCCTCAGGTGGAAAAAATGTCCTCAGGTGGTAGGTGTGTATTCTGGTCAAGGTCCTCCGCTGGATATCAATACAAGTGCACATACACACACCCATACACACACACGAACATACACACATACATACACACACACGCCATCACGAATGCATTGGTTTCTCTTATCATCGAAACCAAAAATCCCTAAACTTTCAAACAAAATAACACCCATTCTGGACTTCTGCCACATTTTATTCTTATGAAATGGCAAGTGTGAATATCTCTTGATCTATCTAGGAAAGATTTCACAAATGAAATGACTTTTGTATACATATGTACTGCATTGCATACAGCATGTCGGTACTGTGCCTCCAGTCTACGTTGAAAGGCGCATGCTAACCTGTAACTGAAATCTCATCACTTATAAAAATTTCCGTAGAGCCTCACAGTAGCTTCTGTGAAGCATGAGAAGGTGCATCATTTGACTTTAATAAAATATTTAAGAGGAATCATCTCACTGACAGTGAAGCTTCTTTAAGGGCAAGGTTGTACAGTTCAAAAATTTTGTACATTGACTTGAAAGACCTGTCATACCACACAGATCCCACGTTGTTGTGACCTAATATTCACTTTTAACAAAACCACTTAAAATTCATTCCAAATTGCTCAATTGTCTATAAAAACCATCACCCAAAATTTATGTGTTCAACTCAGGAATTCTAGGAACTTCGTACCGGAAACCAGTTCTTCCGTGATGCAATATGGTATTCTCATTAAATTTGGTCAGCGGTCAAATGGTCATTACAACCATTTGTGCTAACTGACTCATGAAAAGTAAGTCATGAAGTAATTTGTGGATTTATCTGCCTACAGTACTTCTATTTCTCTAGAGCAGGATTTTGCACATGTATTTCAAAATTCACTTTTTCTGTAATAAAACTCTTCCAATGGCTGGACAAAAAAGCAACAGCAAACCAGAATTCTTTTTCCATTTTAAGTTTCCAAAATATATATTCTTCTGGACTGATACAAGTAAAGCCCATGAAACATTAGGCCTATACCCAAGCTACAAAAGCTAAATTTAAACAGAAATATTTTGCCTATAGAGCAGTGCATGGTACAGTATTACACTGTTTGATGATACTGCTGTATGGAATATTGTGCATCAGAAACTTCTAGCATCAAACTTAAGAAACACTTAAAGGTCTAGAGCTGGACATGCAACCAAAACAGCTGTTATCCTCAACAATGTTAGATTAAAATCCCTGATGAAAAATCCATTGGAATTATTTGAATAGCTGTTACCCTTTCTCAATATTATGTCTTCATATTTTGACTATTTCTGAGATTTCTCTTTTTCTATGCAAAAATTGTGATGTCAAGTGTTGCTCAGGGTCTGTATTTGTTTTGTCAATCCTTTATTACTTACCAGCTAGTTCCTACAGTAATTTGGTGTTCAAAGTGGATATTTTCAAGGTAGTCAATAGTTAATTCCAGAATAAACCCCTCAAGGCATGCCAACATTACAAGTGTCCTTGGAATGATGGTTAAACAAACAAAGGATAACATATGACATATTTCATGAGTCCCTCTTCCCACCTCACAAACTTGCACATAGTTCATCATGTTTTATTCATGATGTACTGTAAGTGCCAAAACAAAAATTGTCTTGTAAAATGGTCAATATTTGATGGATTTTGATGGTAATTGCAACAAGTTTAAATTTTTAATGCTTCTTATAATATCAAATAGGTAGGTACAACATTTACATGTCCAAAAAACCTTTAGACTTACAAAACATTATCACATATATGTTATACGATCACTTTTCATGTCCACTGTGCTAATATGTGCAATTATTTTCGGAGTCATGCGAGGCAACTTCTTCAGATATCATTTCTTCATAATAAATACAATGTTTGCAACCTTTTTTCAAAAGGTACTGGTCCTTCCCCAAAAAAAACCCCAAATATTTACAGTAAGATCTGCACAGTACAGTACATTTGAACTGATTTGCAGTATATAAGAAATTATGGATGGATGACCAAGTGGTTAAAGACACTGCCTTTTGGCTGGGTGGCCCAGGTAAGAACCCAGTAGAGTCATACCAAAGGCTTCAAAAATGGAACCTGTTCCCTCTCTTGCTTGATGCTTGGCATGACAGGGTAAGAGTTATAATGTATGATGTGAGATTTTATCTTATCATGGCTGCCAGGTTAGTATACTACCCAAATACTTCAGAAATCATTGGAATTAATAGATGTAAAGAGCTTTGAAGCCTTTCTCCAGTGTAAAACCCTGTATAAAGCTGTTGTAGCATAGTAGTACTGAAAAAAGGTATAAACAGTATTATTACATGTGCAAACAAATATCAAAAGGATCATTACTGCTTGTAAGATGGTTCAAAGTACTTGTCTGAAGAATTCACTCATCCACTGGGTTCTACAGGTTTTGTGGCCAATTGTATATGTACAGTACATAGCTTAAAGTACATAAGTAAAAACTGTACAGCCAAATGCTCCGTCTTATGTCCACATTTTTGTAAATGCTGCAGACTATCACTTTAGGGGTTAAGAAATTTACAAGAAATTGCTGCATTATTCCAAACTGCCAGTGGACTTACTCCACCTGCCTTATTCTCAACTGAAAATCCTTGCCAACATCACGGCTAGAGGGATGTTTTTACAACTCAATAAAATTTGCTATTTTGGTTGGATACACAGCTTTTAAGGGTATATTACACACATAATTGCTCTCAAATGAAAGTTTAAATTTCTTTGTTTGATGCTGAAAACATTTTAGGGGTAGAAGTGTCTTTTTATACATATAAGTGTCTGAATTTGTACCTTCAGTTATCCACATCAATAATTCATATGTCATGAACTGATAACACTGATCAGCCAGGATGGCAAAATATCCAACCGAAAGAGCACAACTGGAATAGATGGCTGCATGGATGATATTACGACTGGCCTCACTCAAAAGCAGATGCTGGGCAAAATCGTGACATAAATTCATGCAACATGGTCAATTTCTAACAAATGGAACATAGAAAATGACACTGGGCTATTGCTTAGTACAGCAGGGGTTCTTGAAAGGATCTGCAATAATCTTCAAAGTGCTTAAATATCAATGCCATTTAATTCTTATATGTCCAACAAATGTGAAGTGTATTACATCAATATTCATTTGACGTGGAAACTTGCAAAGCTGTAAGAAACATTCAAAATAAAAATAGGCAACAAAAAATTAAAATAATGCAAATGAAAAATATATATAAAAACTAATAAATTACTTTTCAAAACTGGAACTACTTTACCAATTAACTGAATACAAGAACTGTACACCATCAGTAATCATGTCAAAAGCCTCCATCTCCATCAATAATTAACTATGTTTGTATAAGTTTATTTTAAGTTTTTTTAAGTATTTTGATATCTTGAAATTTATTTCAAAATTAATCCTACGAATAACAAAATATTTATCCTGAGTTAAGGTTTATACACCTAAAACCAATACCTGGAAGAGCATTCTTTCTTTGTTTCCCATTTTGCGACCCTCTGTCGGAGTCAGGGTTTGCTTCTTCAGAAGTCTCTGCTGCTCTTCTTTGTTGTTAGGCTGTTCCTCATCTACCCGATGACACTCTAAAACATCTGGGTTCTCTCTCTCTTTCATGCCCATGTCAGGGGAAGACAAAACAACAATTTTAGGGGTCAGATGGTGACTGTCTGTGGAGTTTCGCACCGTGTCCACAGCCATTGTTCCCATCTTCTGGATGGGTAGTTTATCTGAAAGATCAAACTGACACACAAAAAAAACAAAACATTATGTAATTCAATGTAACTTACAGCACAAAAACCTGACATAGCTATGGGTACACACTGTAAACTTTTATCAGGCATAATTTAACAAGTTGAACCTTTAATCACAAGTATTAAATCAAAAGCCATAGGCTTCTAGGCTTACAATAGCACATGTTATGGTCACGTTTTATATTCTAATATATATACTACTATTCGGACGTGACAGAGAATACTCCAGATTCTGAGCTCTCATTGGATAATCGTTTGGCGATCAGTACGAATTGCCGAATTTGATACAAATGTGTGCTAATTCGTAGTACTATTTTAACAATTTTATGGAAATGGGGCTCGATTTTACGGTCATACATAATGTACGAGTTTTCCTCTTTTGTCGATGTCGAAGGTGTCAAAAGGAATTTTCAGATTATGGAACCAAAATCTGATTATGAGAAGAAATGTGTAACAAAATCGAGTCAAGTGTGTGGTGTTCGACGCAAAACCTTCGACCGAAATTAGGTGACTACCATAGAAATAAAAGTAAGGGAGAATGACGTCTGCCGATCTGGACTGAAGCCATTGAATTGGCTACGCTGTAAGGCAACAGCACCTGCGTGTAATACAAATATCACGTCATTTCTTTTACCCCAAGTATTGGCAAAGAAACTACAAGTTTTCAAGTTAGGAGTATAAAACAAAATACTTAAGGCACCATGTCTGATTTCTGTTGTGAAAATTACTCCTGATCTTTCGAAAAATGGATAAAATAAGCTATAACTTCTGCAGCAGAATGCACACTGTACGTACGGAGACACACCAATCAACCCGTCTTTTGCCGTACAACGAAAGCGCCCTCACATTTTCGTGGCTTCACCGGTTAAACATGCATGGATGCATTGCTTCAGCATTCTCTCTCACTTTTATTTCTATGGTAACCACGAAGTGCCAGTTTACCGAACGGTACATTTTGTTTTGATTTTGGTCGCGATCTCCGCTATACAGGTAAGTTCTTTCTTTGCATTTGTATTCACATATTGTACTGATTTGTTTCTAATATGCTATGAAAAGTTGTATGAAGAGTTGCATAATTATGTACAAATAAGTACAAACTTGGTACTATTTTACGTACTGTCGTAATGTTACTATATCCTAAGGGTGTAAAGCGAGAATCCGCGATTTCTTATGTATTTTACTTTTTGATGACGTCACAGGTGTCCAAAAGGTGAATACGGCTGCATAAGCTTACAAACTATTGTAAGCTAATAAAGGTGACCATTTCACTACATAACATAATCACAACTTGCCAAAATTGTAACACATAAGAAAAGGTCACTCATAACCCTAAGACTTATCTTTCTATTTGTGATATCACCTTCCCACATTTTTCACCTCAATTTTCACAACAAAACATAAAACAAGCAGTTTTCTATAAATTTAAGCTTCTGGAAGCATTTTCTGTGGCTTATTCACAAATGAAGCATTTTTCACAATTGGTCTTACAAACACTAAATAATGGCAATTTTAAGAACAAACCTAAAATGCTATAGGTAAAATACTCTCCAAGACAATTATGAAGTAATTTGTGTAATTAGTAACAAAAGCCAAAAAGTAAAAATATCATCTTCATTGCAAGCTTCTGGTCTATCATTTCCAGCAATACTCCAGCAATCCAATGTTTTATACCTAAGCGTGTAAATTCAATGCATATTTTGATAGGTTGTACTTTCCTTCAGGGGATGATGGTAATTCTCTTAGGACTTTGTTCCATCAGATGAAGGATTAGGAACAGAATGGCATTATACAGGCACACACAATACATTAAATACAGTACAATGGTATGCATATGCCAAGATATGGCATAAGCGGTTTCATTCTGTGGTTAAGAATCATGCCTGCACAAAGATTTATGTTATGCGAACAACACATTTGCAGTGAGTCAACAAATCTGCTGTAAACATTTTTATGGTAAGTAATACTATCTGCAGGACAGAATTCTTGTTCAGAAAGAAAGGAGAGACCTTCAGGGTTGTTTTAATTGATATAAGAAAGGCACAAAGTGTATTTGCTTGTGCAATCCTGATCCCAAACTGTTCCCTTCCATTTGTGCAAAGTAACAGTTTCATCCAAAGAAGATGAGCTTTTGAAGATACTGACCAACAAATTATCTCCTAATTTAATTCATGCTAATTCATGTCATGAGTGCAGACAGCAAAGGTCAAATGGGACCTGTTTTTTCTTTTTTTTTCTTTTTGGAAAAGGATGTTGTTCTCACACTTACTGTGTGCACTCTATATCTTGATACATATGCACAGGGAGCTGTTCTTAGACATGGAGAAGGGGGAAATGTTGCTTTGCACCACCATCCTGGAGGAAGGGTCTAAGGGGAGGTGTCCTGTGAATTTCTGAGGGTCCATAGATGTAACATGTTCTCACATACTGTGCAAATGTTTAAAAAAATCACTCAAAATTCTTGACTTTTTTGGCAGAGGGAACAAATATGGGGTTTTTCTACATAAATGGTGGGGGCTTTAGCCCCTCAGTTCCCCCGCCCCCCCAAGCTTCCTATGCTTAACATAGATGGCTATGAACTCGTACTCGTACTCTCAATTTTGTACTCCACTACAAGTCTGCTATCCACTGCCTCACACTTTCTTCATAATGTACAGTACACCAGTATGTACAAAAATAAATTGACAGCTACATAAATACAGATTAAGTATACAATTAGTCTACATTTTGCACACAAAAAGGCGCACATTTATCTACCATAGAATATTTACGTAAATATTTACACCTCGGTTTGCCAACTGTACATAGTCATTCCCTGATGTACAAACAATTCAAAATGAATACAGGATGGGTTCCCAATTCTTTCTTGCTACTATTTATAGTCAAATGGATTCTGTTTTAATTCGAGTGGCCCCACTGATGGCTCAAACAGAAAGGTTAAAAACATTGACAGGGAATATGAATGAAGGGGAAATATGAGCCCACAAGGGGGGTTCTGATCCACATAATGTAAACAAGTCCTTTTGAACTTATTGTATATTACATTGTGATGAGGCTTTGATGAATTAGGGAAGTGACCTTTTATGTAAAGACTGACTATTGACTGTGAGGCATAATGAAATAAACAGAGTGTCTGTGTCAATTACACAGATTACAGAGATCCCTTCCCATGGTGTAATCTATTAATTTTAATTTCTGATTATACATTTCACACCATATTTTAGTTTCAGCTTTTATAAATTTAGCAACTAGCCAAGCTCAATGCCAACACCTCCCAAATAACCAGTTTTATATTTTGAAATAAACAGATCAAACCCAGATCAAAAATGGAAAAACCTTTTCTCCAAGACAAATTTGCATTCTTTATTGAAAAACACCTTATAAGCTTGTAATAAATTTACAGTAGTTTTGAAAAGTATCCTCACAGATCAAGGGATGCAGAGGCTTGAAAAAGATTGAGTTGTGTGATGTGTGGTCTACAGTATCATGACAAGGCTATATTTCATACAAATCTTCATGCGGTAACCGAGACAGTCTTGTTGATAAATTCCCTCCAAAAAACACATTTGCACCCAAAAAAGTCAAGCAGAAAATTTTTCTACAAAACCCAATGATGAAAATCTTTAGAAATGTTAAACAATCCTTAATGTATGCTGATACAGTATGCAGGTCACTTCCCTAATTGATCAAAAACTCATCACAATATAATATACAATAAGTTCAGAAGGACGTGTTTACAAATTTAAAGTTTTTATAATTGAGCTACAATTGGGAAATGGTGACAGGGTGCCTTTTGCGAGGATATACTATGGTTTTGAGTTCCTCTTTACTGTGTGACACAGATTCTCCTGTAGATGTTTGTCTGCAATTGTAACTGAACAGAGACCTATGGACGTTTATACCAAAAGCTTAAGTTCAGACCAAATGCATTCATGTCGAAGCTCATGATATTTGAAATGGAAATGACTGTAGTTGCATATCTGCAAAACTGATCATTCTATTCAGAAATAATTTTTTACTGCTATAAATAACATTTATTTCTACCACTTCAGAACCTTTTAGTTGTTGGGACAACTAAAACATCTAAAGTTCAGTAAATACAACTTCTCCATTTCTCGCAGTTACAAGAGCTGTATACATGCTTTGCAAATCGCCTGCTGCAAGGTCCTTAATATCAAGCCTACACTGGAAGATTCGCTTTACTCATACAGGGAACAAATGCAGATGTTACCACTGCCTGACTAATGAGAGAACATAAAGAATAAATGCTACAAAAAAAAAAAGAAGAAAAAGCCATACTGCTTACAGTGTACAGCACATTTGTTCATTTTTTGTCATTTTGTGATGAGGAAGAAAAGCATTATGGAAACAAAAAACTATTCTTTCCACATGATTTCTATGAAGGGGAACTCTGCATCTTTTGAATTTTGTAACTCTGATGTCAATTTAAGAGCAGTCATGAACTGCAACTTTGGCTAACCCCCAAGTTAAAGTCATACTTGGGGTGATGAGTATCTGTCTTTAGTAAGCCAGCTGTAGAGGTTTTTTTACAACTAAAGTTTGGTCATCATCTATTTAACATTATAAAAGTGTAACAGTTGGCAAACATTTCTGGACAAGATGAACATACAAGGGCATACGAAGCAGAGGGGGGGCTTAACCCCCCGTCAAAAATGGGGGGCTGAAGTATGCTTCCGCCCCCAAGATCCATGGGCAAAAACCCCTCATTTGTCTCTTCTGTAAGAAATGTCAAAAATTTGTGGTAACTTTCCTTCAATTTTGTCCAAAATGTTGCACCAAATTGCATCTGAGGACTTTCAAATACCCAAAAATTTTCACACCCTCTCCCCCAGGACTGCGATCCGAAACAGGGTTCAGCCCTCAAGTCTCGAAAAGCTTCCTACGCCTATGTGAACACCTTGAATACATGAATTTAACAGCCTACTACATGTAAAGGCCAAAGATGAAAGCAATGTTCCAGGCCATTGTCACTAATGCTGGAAAATGCTTTGTCAATTGTATCTACTACGACTTATCCCCTGCAAATAAATCAATGTGTCTGTTCTCTCATTGAGCATCAAACATCAAAACATCAAAATTTGTTGCACATCTAATCCCATGTTTCTCAATGTTCAGAGTCACTTCAGATGGATTTCATCACTTTGACAAGATATTTAATTGGGCAAGGTCTTACAAAACAATTAAATAAAGTTGTATGAAACTCCATAAACTGGTGCTCTTTTGTTCCTCTATCAACTTACAAAGGAATTTTGTCACATGTTAAAACTGTTTTTTAGATCTAGCAGCCTTATAATGATAATAATAAATTGTGTGCTTATATAGCACTTTTTCATCTACATCAAAGCGCTTTACACATTTCCATCACAATCTTGTCATTCCTAAACATTCTCAAGCCCCTGGGGACTATACTAACCGTGCTACCTTTGCGGTGCTACTGGTTAAATTTTCTCACATGTGTAATATTATTATTCCTGTTCCTATCTCTTATGCTGAGCATCAAGTAAGAAGGCAACAGGTCCCATTTTTCAAGTCTTTGGTATGACCTGACTGGGATTTGAACCCCGGTCTCCTGGCTGGAAGGTGGATGCTCTAACCAGTAGGCCAATCAGTCTTTATTTGTTGCACTTCTGGAAAGCTATTTTAGCCTATTTATAACTTGCAGTTGTGACGAAAGCACGTCACTACTTTCTACCCATTGGGGGCTTTCATACACCAAATCCGTACATTTTGTTTTGTAAGGTGACACATTTGTGTCTCAAGACATATGCATATATGCATGATATCATGTCTCCAGGTTACTGCAGGTTAGGGTTAAAGAAGTCAGGAAAGGTATAGGGTTATAAGGCTCGAGACTTCATTTGCCTGATATCATGTTACAGATTGGGTGCTTTCATACTGTATGCTTATGCTTCATGAATGAAAGTTGCAGCAGCTTTGTGCTGGCTCCAATATATGTACAGTGTTACTGGGCAATTAGTTCAGTTGCCTCCTGTTCAAGCTTAGTTTAAATTCATTTGAGGATCCAAGCTGTTCTTCTATTTATACATGAAACCTATCCAATCTCTCATTGGTAGGCTGTATTTAAACTGATCTTGTAAAGAGAGTATTACACAATAGCCAGAAAGAGGCTTCATTCTCTTCTTTAAACACAAATAAAGACAAGAAATACAACAACTGAAGTAGAAATCATTCAAGCATGCATGCAACAGATGTTAGAACAAGGAAAAACAAATCTGCCAATTACAGTAACAACCAGAATGCAAAATGCAGTGAGGTTTCGATGACATATGTTCTATTCCAAATAATGCCATGATGTCCCATATCTTTCAGTCTCTGGTCAAGTGCTATCTTAACATGTTGGAAAATAATTTTAGGTTCATATTTGATCTTGGGAATCCTGGGAAATTTTGCATTTTGACCGCTAATGACTCGAGATGATGATCTTGGGAATTGTTGGGGTAATTTGCTTTTTGACTCCTGGTGAACCTATGAGACAATCTTGGGAATTCTTGGGAAATTTTGCTTTTTGATCCCTGTGACCCCAGATGACCTTTAACCTCCACCAAAAATGAAAGCATTCATCTTTTCACCATAATCCATCCACATACTGGGTATGAATTCTATCCAAAAAAAAAATATCGTGTTAACAAGGTTTTCAGTGTTTGACCCCAATGACCTCAGATGACCTTTGACCTCCACCAAAAATGATAGGGTTCACCTTACCATAATGCATCCACATACCAAGTTTAAAATCTATCCAAGCTTCCTACCTGGAGATATCGTGTTAACAAGGTTTTCAGTGTTTGACCCCCGGAGACCCCAGATGACGTTTAACCTCCACCAAAAATGAAAGCATTCATCTTTTCACCATAATCCATCCACACACTGGGTATGAATTCTATCCAAACTTCCTACCTGGAGATATCGAGTTAACAAGGTTTTCAGTGTTTGACCCCAATGACCTCAGATGACCTTTGACCTCCACCAAAAATGATAGGGTTCACCTTACCATAATGCATCCACATACCAAGTTTAAAATCTATCCAAGCTTCCTACCTGGAGATATCATGTTAACAAGGTTTTCAGTGTTTGACCCCCGGTGACCCCAGATGACGTTTAACCTCCACCAAAAATGAAAGCATTCATCTTCACACCATAACGCATCCACATACTACGTATGAAATCTATTCAAGCTTCCTACCTGGAGATATCGTGTTAACAAGGTTTTCAGTGTTTGACCCCCGGTGACCCAAATGACCTTTGACCTCCGCCTAAAAATGGAAGCGTTCACCTTCGCACCATAATGCATCCACATACTAAGTATGAAATCTATTCAAGCTTCCTACCTGGAGATATCGTGTTAATAAGGTTTTCAGTGTTTGACCCCCAGTTACCTCAGATGACCTTTGACCTCCACCAAAAATGATAGGGTTCATTGTCTTACCATTAAGCATCTACATACTAAGTATGAAATCAATCCAAGCTTTCTAGCTTGAGATATCATGTTAACAAGGTTTTCAAGATTTGACCCCTGGTGACCCCAGATGACCTTTGACCCCCACCAAAAACAATAGGATTCTTCTTCTCAACATAATACACCTACATACTAAGTATGAAATTTATCCAACCTTCCTATCTTGAGATATCGTGCACACAAGGTTTTCAGGTTTTGACCCCTGGTGACCCCAGATGACCTTTGACCCCACCAAAAAAATAGGTTTCTTCCTCTCACCATAATACATCGACATACTAAGTATAAAATTTATCCAGCCTTCCTATCTTGAGATACCGTGCACACAAGGTTTTCAGGTTCTGACCCCAGCTGACCCCAGATGACCTTTGACCCCCACCAAAAACGATAGGGTTCTTCCTCTTAACATGTGGCATCTATGTACCAAGTTTGAAACTGTCCAAGTTTCTCTTCTTGAGATATTGTGCACACAAGATAAGTGTCACAAACACACACACATACACACCCATACATACACACGCACATACACACATACACCATCATGACTGCATAGGTTTTTCTTTCATCGCAACCAATAAAACTGAATCATCAAAAAGGATATTACCTTTTGTACATGAGCCCCTAATGATATTCAATATGTTGATCTTAAGTAAGACCTACCGTGAAGAAACTATTATACTCTTGCACTCGGGCAAAGGTTACACCCACTTCAGCACCCTGTGCTAATCATTTACAGTACAATATATATCAACTGCAAAGTAATGATCCAAACCTACTATTCCTAATATTTGCGTCAAGATTCAAGAACTGCAGACCTGTTCGATGAGAACTCAAGAAAGGTCACCTAAAAGTGTACATCTTCAAGCCAAGTAATAAAACATTTGATGAGTGTACCCTTCTCATCTAAAGGAAAGTTAAATCTAATATATTCTTAAATATTTTCATAGTGTTTTATGACTTCCTAAATATTATCTTTTTATGTTTACCTAACTTACAAAAGATAACAAGGTAAACTCAGTTTTTAGACTTATGTATTAACTTTAATCTAACATACAGTAAAATCAGAGGAGCATGATGTTCCACTTGAGGTCATGTTGCAGCACAGTACATGTATGAGTAATACTAAGCATATTATACCTACCAATGAAATAAAAAATCCAACTTGTCCAGTCACTGCACAGTCTGCTTAATGCATTTTTTTGACGTTCTCATTTTCTTGTAGAATAGGAAGTTTGTCCACATTCCACAAGAATGATTTTTTATGTAAACATTAATAAATTACTCACAAAAGATAAAATGAAGGTACACTACACCACATCACAGTCGTGATGCGGCTACATAACATTTCATAAATGTTGCCTTAATTTATCAGTTCTTGTGTATTACAATTTCATTGCTTTTTTCAAATTTTCTGATGAATCATTTCCTTTTTATTTTTTACTAGAACTACATGTTAAAACAAAGTAAAAGAAATTTTGGATATAATTCCAGCAATTTTATTACTCATCTTACAAATTGTCAAATGAAATAAATTTGGTCAAGATTATGAACTAGATGGTTTGATAACCACAAAGCCGTGTATCTACAGTTCTAAGAATAAGTCAGCACAACAGGCAAAGCATGTAATCCATGAACCTAAAGTACTGGTATCCACTCCTCATGCATAAATCATCACTTCTAACATGACATCAGAAGCTTCTTCAGACACCCCAGACAGCAAATCAACATCACCTTAGCTGGGGAACTATCTTCAGTAGATATGAATGTAACCAATGGTAGAAGCCTTCTAGAAAGTGAAAGGGGCATTTCAGGCTCCACAACTTCATCTTAAGCCTTTTGTTTCCTTTTTTTGTACTTTAGTTTGTTTTGCTGAATAAGAACATATAGAACTTCCAACTATTTCGTGCTCAACTTATATCATTTTAAATGAGATGATGTGCAACAACACATTTATCATAGGGTTCAACTTCATAAGTAAACTGTGCAGCAGATTAATCCTTCCTTCCTACTGACAAAGTAGAAGCAAATCCACTTAACTGATTAAACAATAACCATGGATGAGTTGTTTGAACAGCCTTTAACAAAGGTGCCCACTGTATTGTGATAACTGACCAGCGCTTCTTTAAGTTGACCATTGTTTACTAAGCACACTGGTCAGCCCAAGCATGTAATGAGATCATCTTGTGCTTGACTGGTTTTGACATTTGGACCCGACCATGGCCATACAAATGAAGGGTTGTAACATGCTGCATGAGCTACTGGGAGGGAAAAAATGGTATGATGTAAAATGTACTGAGATACATGTACTACAGAGAGGAGCAAAGTAGAAAAGAAACCACTGACCCAATGACTTGCTCTGTGGCCTGTTTAAAAAATGTAAATTATTTTCTAAATACACTGACAATGCTTGACAGGTTTTTAGAAAGAGGGAGGAAGGTCACCTGTAGAAGAGGTTGGAATAGTTAGTATGAGAGAGTTGATTAACTGATTACTGATCAAAGTTCACACTGATCAGCAAGTACTACTCCATCCTGATTGGCAGAACCCACATTTAAAAGAAAACATACAGTTGAAAGCAAAGCATGCAAAGATATCAAATCCCAACTTATTTGAAGCAAAATCAAAAATGATTAGTAACTGGGATTTCTTGAGTTACAAAAGGGGATGCTAACCCCACATTTTTGTTACTTGTGTAGAAGTATATAACCATTCAAAACTATACCTACTGTAGGCATTTTGGATTTAAGATACCCTGTATTTGTATCACTGAAATTCATGCCTAACATGGAGTTTCATACACTGGTAAGAATTGTAACAAAATGGATCAATTTAATGGTGGGTTGATTTGAAACCCTTTATGAATTGTACCTGTAGGTAATTCTACAGAACTATGTGATGCAATGTTGTCATGGTGGTTTGTAGTGACTTCAGAGACTTGCAAACAGTAAGGTATATTATGGGTACAGTGCATACTGTACTGTAGGCAAGCATTTAATAACAGGTGTACCAGGGGTGAAGTTGGCCTGAGTTTTTATTACTATCATTACTTCAATAATATACCCACCTTTTTGTCTCTTATGGTTAAGTTACATCGTCACTTTTCAGTTATTGGTGAAAGGAGGTCCTTCCATTGTTTTTACAATCAAACTTGGGTCTTGGGTTACAAAAGCTTGAGGAACCCTTCTATACTATAGTCCATTAAAATATTGTCAGCAAGGCCACAATGTTACCCAGCTTGGCCAGTATGGCTATCAGCAGGGTTCTAGCTAGAGCATATTTGGTGCCGTGTGGCAGCTGTTTTACAAAACGCTGTCGGGGGGGGGGGGGGGGGGGGGTATAAGGGAAAATACCCTTGAGAAAATTTTGTATCTTTAAGGGGGCTAAGATTGAAAATGGTGCTACCTTTTGCAATTTTTGACCTAGTTATATGTGTAATTCCATTCAGTTTTTTAGATGATATTTAATTATTTTTGTTTTTGGTATTTTTTCCATGTTTTTGGTTAATGTTGTTTTTTTATGATCATCTGAAGGTGCAGTACAGAAATGACTAGAATGACTACAAACTGTTTTGGTAACTCATTATTAAATAAGTTTGTTTCTTTTATTCATTGTTTCCATTTTTCATATTGCAAAGTTATAACACGTGTATGGCAAGCCAAATGCCCAATAATTCGAAAAACTTGGTTTATCAATCGATAAACCAGGTTTATCGGTCGATAAACTTGGTTTATCGACCGATAAACGTGGTTTATCGACCGAAAAACTTGGTTTATCGACCGATAAACCTGGTTTATCGACCGAAAAACTTGGTTTATCGACCGATAAACCTGGTTTATCGACCGATTAACCTGGTTTATCGACCGAAAAACTTGGTTTATCGACCGATAAACCTGGTTTATCGGTCGATAAACCAAGTTTCTCGACATATTGGGCATTTGGCGTCTATGGCAAGCCAAATGCCCAATAATTCAAAAAACTTGGTTTATCAATCGATAAACCAGGTTTATCGGTCAATAAACCAGGTTTATCGGTCGATAAACCAAGTTTATCGACCGATAAGCCAAGTTTTTTTTGATAAACCAAGTTTATCGGTTGATAAACCAGGTTTATCGAATTCTCACTTAAAAAGTCGATAAACCAAGTTTATCGATTTGATAAACCTGGTTTATCAATTCGATAAACTTGGATTTTCGAATTATTGAGCATTCGGCGTCGATAATCTTGGTTTTTCGACCGATAAACTTGGTTTATCGGTTGATAAACCTGGTTTTTCGATTCGATAAACCTGGTTTATCACTTTTCTGATGATAAACTTGGTTTATCAAATCGATAAACTTGGTTTATCGAATCGATAAACCTGGTTTATCAATTTGATAAACCAAGTTTATCAAAAAACTTGGCTTATCGGTTGATAAACTTGGTTTATCGACGCCAAATGCCCAAAATTTCGATAAACTTGGTTTATCGACCGATAAACTTGGTTTATCGGTTGATAAACCAAGTTTCTTGATTTATTGGGCATTTGGCTTACCATAGGCAAGCCAAATGCCCAATAATTTGAAAAACTTGGTTTATCAATCGATAAACTTGGTTTATCAATCGATAAACTTGGTTTATCGGTCGATAAACCAAGTTTCTCGATTTATTGGGCATTTGGCTTGCGCACGCCAAATGCTCAATAATTCCAAAAACTTGGCTTATCGGTCGATAAACCAGGTTTATCGGTCGATAAACCAGGTTTATCGGTCGATAAGCCAAGTTTTGTTTTTGATAAACCAAGTTAATCGACCGATAAACCTGGTTAATCGAATTGATAAACCAAGTTTTTCGAATTATTGGGCATTCGGCTTGCCTATGGCAAGCCAATTGCCCAATAAATCGAGAAACTCGGTTTATCGGTTCGATAAACTTGGATTTTCGAATTATTGAGCATTCGGCGTCGATAAACTTGGTTTTCGACTGATAAACTTGGTTTATCAGTTGATGAACCTGGTTTTTCGATTCGATAAACCTGGTTTATCACTTTTCTGATGATAAACTTGGTTTATCAAACCGATAAACTTGGTTTATCGAATTGATAAACCTGGTTTATTGATTTGATAAACCAAGTTTATCAAAAAACTTGGCTTTTCGGTCGATAAACTTGGTTTATCGACGCCAAATGCCCAATATTTCGATAAACTTGGTTTATCGACTGATAAACCAGGTTTATCGGTCGATAAACCAAGTTTTTCGGTCGATAAACCAGGTTTATCGGTCGATAAACCAGGTTTATCGGTCGATAAACCAGGTTTATCGGTCGATAAACCAGGTTTATCGGTCGATAAACCAGGTTTATCGGTCGATAAACCAGGTTTATCGGTCGATAAACCAGGTTTATCGGTCGATAAACCAGGTTTATCGGTCGATAAACCAAGTTTTTCGAATTATTGGGCATTTGGCTTGCCATAGGCGTCGATAAACCAAGTTTATCGACCGATAAGCCAAGTTTTTTGATAAACTTGGTTTATCAAATCGATAAACCAGGTTTATCAATTCGATAAACCAAGTTTATCGATTTGATAAACCAAGTTTATCATCAGAAAAGTGATAAACCAGGTTTATCGAATCGAAAACCCAGGTTTATCAACCGATAAACCAAGTTTATCAGTCATAAAACCAAGTTTATCGACGCCGAATGCTCAATAATTCGAAAATCCAAGTTTATCGAACCGATAAACCGAGTTTCTCGATTTATTGGGCATTCGGCTTGCCATAGGCAAGCCGAATGCCCAATAATTCGAAAAACTTGGTTTATCGATTCGATAAACCAGGTTTATCGATTCGATAAACCAGGTTTATCGGTTGATAAACTTGGTTTATCAAAAAAACTTGGCTTATCGGTCGATAAACTTGGTTTATCGACCGATAAACCTGGTTTATCGATTGATAAGCCAAGTTTTTGGAATTATTGAGCATTTGGCGTGTGCAAGCCAAATGCCCAATAAATCGAGAAACTTGGTTTATCGACCGATAAACTTGGTTTATCGATTGATAAACCAAGTTTTCGAATTATTGAGCATTTGGCTTGTGCCCAATAAATCAAGAAAGTTGGTTTATCAACCGATAAACCAAGTTTATCGGTCGATAAACTTGGTTTGTCGGTCGATAAACCAAGTTTATCAACCGATAAGCCAAGATTTTTGATAAACTTGGTTTATCAAATTGATAAACCAGGTTTATCAATTCGATAAACGAAGTTTATCGATTTGATAAACCAAGTTTAACATCAGTAAATTGATAAACCAAGTTTTTCGAATCAAAAAACCAGGTTTATCAACCGATAAACCAAGTTTATCAGTCGAAAAACCAAGTTTATCGACGCCGAATGCTCAATAATTCGAAAATCCAAGTTTATCGAACTGATAAACCAGGTTTATCAAATCGATAAACTTGGTTTATCGACTTTTTAAGTGAGAAATTCGATAAACCTGGTTTTTCAACCGATAAACTTGGTTTATCAAAAAAAACTTGGCTTATCGGTCGATAAACTTGGTTTATCGACCGATAAACCTGGTTTATCGACCGATAAACCTGGTTTATCGATTGATAAACCAAGTTTTTCGAATTATTGGGCATTTGGCTTGCCATACACGTGTGCTTAGAATACGATCAAAATAGTGCATTTTCAGCAAGGTTTTAGTTTAGTTTGTGGAAAATCTGTGCCGGGCAGGACAGTACATTTGACGGTGAGTGCTGAGCGCAAATAAGGAGTGCTGGGTGGCACCAGGCAGGGCCACCTAGCACTCCTTATTCGTGCCCAGTGCTAGAACCCTTTGTTCATTGGATGGAAGTGTGTGTAAGCACCTCCCATTCATGCATAATGCCACAGACTTGACCAGCAGTGTGTGTACTGCTCATTTCACGGTGATGCACACAGTGAATAGACTGGTCAGAGTTCAATCCTTCAGAATCCGTCAGGAGGATTTGGCAATCTCCCCAAGCCTCTATGAAACAGGATTATCGTTCAGATGGTTGAGACTTTTGGCAATTCATCAGGTTGATATTTCCAGAGCCCATTTGGTTCCATTACCACTTAAAACTGCTAAACTGCCCAGTCATCAGGTGGATACTGTAGGAACTGCAGTTTCTGCTTTAACAAAGACTGATCATCAGGGCAATTATCAGAACAATCTTGCTCATTCGATGGATCAGAAGGTCCATGTACTGGCCTACTGTTAATAGTACAAATTAAATGCTGAATTATCCACTGATGGTTCAGAGCTATTAACAGTGCATTCCTGCAAATAATCTCCATCATCCTGTCCATACAACTGTACACTATTTCTTAATCCATCAACCATTTTGGTTCATAAACCATACACTTCTGCTAATGAGATTGATCACTGGCCCTTGAAAACTGTTTCTAACAATGCTGACACACGTCAATGTCAGTGACTTTGTGTTACCAAACCTTACCATGAACCTAAACTACTCAAGAAGAACTTTTCAGTGTCATTGCCAGTGAGCAGCTCAGGGATAACCAGGGAGTTGTTATTTGGAACAGGGAGTTGCTATTTGACAAATAGCAACTCCCTGTTTGGAAGGAGATACATCGCTTTGAAGTGAAGTTTACACCGCCAAGGTCACACAGTAATCTGTCTCTTGTACCCTTCTTGGCATTTCTATAAGGCTTACACTGGATTACGTAATTCAAACAAAGGGGATTTGTCATCTGCTACATCAACAGTAAAACTGGGGGTTTATCGCTACTGCCATAGCATTGCCAGTCGCTGGAAGATTAAAAATTATTGCGTCTTTGGACGCTCGGTGATGCGGATCAGAGTATACCAGTAAGGGTTTATATAAAAATCTGAATTTGATTGTATACCTGGTTACTTCAGGAAGCTTCCAGAAACTTTCCAAATTGTTGCAACAAAATTTAGACTTCTGCCTCTGCAGCTCATTTGCATGACGTTCTTTCTTTAGGAAGGGGCAGACCTCATTGATTTATTTCAATGAAACAGTCGTTTCGAGTTTTGTAGCAACTGCCCCTAAATTGGTGGCGGCGTAAACCTACTCATCAAAGCATTGTCCAGAGTAAGCCAATTGTGATAGGATTACTAGACCTGAATGATGTTGCTAACATATCGATGTCACATTGAAGCGAACGAATAAAAGAAAGAATTCCCCATCAACGGAATAAGAAGCTTATCACTAATAATCTCCTCGGTATTTAGTGGATCGTAGCATATTAGCATAAATTAAACTTTCCGTTAAACCTCCTTCCAAATAAACAACTCCCTGGGATAACCATCCAAATATTGCCAATGCCCATGAACCCTTCTCCTCAATGGCATAGCTAAGGGGAGCATGATCTTCCCACAATTAGTCCCTTTCCACCCAGAGGCCCCCACTGGGAAATCTAGTGAAGATATATATGGTTTAATGTAACTACTCCATATCTGAAGCCCCAATGAGATGGAGGACCCCCCAACAGCCCTCCACTTAGTTTTCTGGCTACACCAGTGGGGACTAAAATTCCTTGACTGACATAGTCTGAAAGTTTCTAACAGTGTCTGACCTCCATTCCTCCACATACCTAGCATGGCATGTATAGCAGCCCATAGGCTATATATATGCCCAGTCCTGGCCTTGGCATAACCCATTAATGAATGTTTGTGTTAAGTTCCCATCTACATTCATGTGTTAAAATAAACTAAACTGTTCCTGTAATCAAGCCCTAACAATGGTCAGCTTTGAATTTACAGTAGTTGTCATAATGAGCAGGGCACTCACACCCACAGTGGGTGGACATATCAGGCTTCCAAAGGTAAATGCATTTCAAAGCACAAAACAGCAAGTTGCCACTGCAACCTGCATCTTTTGATTTTAATGTGCATTAACAGTATACTGTACCATTTAGCAGGGTGCTGACACTACTGAGTCTTGTCTAGTTCACATTTTTTTTTTGGCAACATACACTGTAGGTGGAAAACAAATTGTCATGCAGGTGGCATTAAAACTGGGCCCACGCATAGCCCATGGTGTTGGCAAAATAATATTAATAACAGTGAAAGGTGGAGATTAAAAAACATCCGTATAGTGCAGTCAATACACTGGGTTTGTAAACTGATGATTGGGAGAGTAGCATTCAAAACAACCGGAGTTACAGTAGGGCTAAAGTGACACATGGATGGCTACAATGGGCAAGATCTAGGCCAGCTTTGGATGCATAGCCTACCAAGCAGCACCCATCAAGGTGGGGAGACAATAGGCCTAAATCCACCTATTTTGTGCACACATTACTTTTCACATTTTTTTACTGATAATGAAAATCTCATTAGCCTTGATTATGATTGAAAGACACAGAACCTGGTGAACCATATGGGCTTCTGTCCCTTTTTCAAGTTCTTGTGTATTTCATTCATACCCTACCTCTCTTGTGCCTCTAAACCTGCATCCACCTACAGTACCTAAGTGTAGACAACATTTGCCACATGGCTAGTCTTAAATGAAATGAAAATTATGGATAACTTGCAAGCCAAGTACTGAGCTACACTACTGAGTGATTCCAGGAACAGACAGCTTGGTTCCACTATGCTACACAAATCAGGCTATTGAGGTTTGTGAAACAGCCACTTGCCCTTAGTGTATTATCCAGCTGTGTTAAATTAGGTCGAGCTTACTGCAGTCCTTCATACAAAAGCAAAGAGGAACATGAGAAGGTTTCTAACGTTAAGGGGGTTTAAAGTCCTTTTTAACATCTAGATGGCATTCTCTGAGAAAAAGTTTAGCTATTCTGAGGCACAGATACAGTAAACAGCTTATCGCATCTCTGGAAACATATGGAAATCTGCCAATTTATCTTCATTAACTTCCACTGATAACCACACTTTGATTAAAATATTCAGACAATGGCATCACTGTTGGTTAATGATGATTTCTACAGCTCAGCATACCCAGCAGCTAACTAACACTGTAGGGCTATAAGCTATGGTGAGTGAATGTACATCCTACCGTATTGAGCAATTTAAACTCAGTATAGTTTTGTCTGGGCAACCAGTGACACTGTGCACTGGATGAGTATAATTGGTTGTGCTACATGTGTGTGCTTGTGTGTGTGCATGTAAACTTAACTGGTAAGGAAAATTTTTTCTGTCTGGGGTGAAATCTTGGCCCTTTTATGGGCCTAGTTGGATAATTTTTGGGAAAAAAAAACTTTAAAGAGTAAACCTTTGTTCTTCAATAGGACAAGGTCCAACACAGCCAACAGTTCTTCAGCCCTGATAGGTCATTTATATAGATGCATCAGGCTCCTAGCAAGACAAGGTACGGGGGGTCGATATAGCTTCCAAGGGCTGAACACAAGGGCAAGATATACAAAAATACTTTAAGGCAATGACAACTTTTGATATTCTCGTGGGCCAGGGTGAAAAACTTTCCAGCCCTTGGGGGCTTTGTCCCCCTGCTCCCCCTCCTTTGGCTATGCCTTGACTATTAGACCTGCTCCTGTTACATTTGTGCAAGGTTTTGTGACCTGAGTGTAACTGCACAGCACAGTTGGCCATGTTGGACCTTGTCTTATACTAGGCCTATACATCATGTGTGTTCATTGGATACATAAAAGATTCAAATCATATGCCTTTTCACTTGGTGTTAGATTGCGAGAAGATGAGTACATGGGTCCAGTCGGTACACCATATGCTGATACTGCATTTATAGGAACTGCTCCAGGCTTAACTGATACACAGTAGTCCTAACGTTAGTGCCAGATTCTACATACATACATCATTACAGCATTTCAAAGTTTGGACAACCTTCCAGCTAGTAATGCTGTGTACATGCAACTACAACATAAAAGTACTAAAATTACTGACCATGCTTGATACTGCATGTTTACTGCTGTCCAAACAATTTAAGCACCCACACTAAGTTAAGTGAAATGCTTGCCCTTTTACAGGCCTATAGTCATATTACTTTGTAGGAGAAAACCTTTAAAATAAATGAAAAGTGCACCTAGGGCCTACGGTATTTATGGACATTAGCAGTAGCCCAGCTCCCTCGGGTTCCAATTAATGGCTCATTTATAGACTGCTACACAAATCTCCACACTGGAATTAAACCTGCTCCTGAAAGATAGGCCTAGGTCTGTGAAAGGGACATTCGGTGGTATTTCACTGTTAGTCATGGGGCATTTTAGAGAAAATTTTGGCTCACAAATGGAAAGTTGAAGGAGTGACAAACTTGTGATGCTATCAGTTTATAGAGTATTTAACTACCTCTACAAGACAATAAAAGTAAGAATCAAAGTCTACTCCAGCATTAATTTTTTTCAGGTAATTAATATACTGTTAGTTATAGCAGCTTTGCGACATAGGATCTGAGTAAATTTATTAAGTCCCAAAACTCTGTGCCATTAAGGTGATATTGCTATTTCTTTGCTTCTGGTGTTAAAGAAGTATAAGTTGGACTATTGTTTTATTGCAAACTCAGTTTGAAAAATCATCCCCATTTTCTGCAAATTAAGGCAATACACTGTTAGTCATGGGACAAATAAAATGTTAATCATGGGACAGTTTTGTCGCAAATATTTATAAGCATAAAAATGCTGCAGAATGAAATGTTTCTCAATCCCTTTTTTCTCTTTTTACCCTTACAATTTTACATTAAATTAAGATTTGATGTTGTGACATTTTCCACTATCACAAAGACCATAACCGGGGGAAAAAGACAGGACTGTGGAATGGTCAAAATTTGGTTTTACAACACTGCAGGGCTCAAAAGTAGACTGGCGCTCTGGTGCAAGAGCGCCAGAGACTGCCGCAACTGAGCCAGAAAACGGAAAAGTGGGTTTTTGTCTGGCACTAAAAATAGCACTGGGTTGTGTTATTTCCTGTCTTTGTTATTTGAATTTGCTTTAATAAATGCACAAGTACTGTATAGTGGGAAATTTTCACGGGGGGTTAAATTTTCCCGCTTTTCGCAACCAACTGTCTAATTTAAGACCCGCGAAAGTACTGTTGTTAGTTTGTACAAGACTATGTTGGTTGCCTGTAACAGCGAATTCTTCACTCCGCAAATATGTGAACATGGTACAGATTCGCCAAAAATTAGCCTCGTGGAAATTTCCTACCATACAGTAACATTCAGGAGATGGTCTGAGAATGTTACATGCAGGGAACAGTGGTTTCTTTGAAAAATTGAAAACAGCTGCAGACAATAGGTAAACAGCTCCAGAAAAGCTTCAAAATGATGGTCGTCAGAAGCTGCTTTTAGCTCCAGAGAGGAAAAGCCTATTTTCGAGCCCTTAGCACTACAGTACAATACAATTGTTCCACAGTTCATGATTGAATACAAACTCCCATTCATTGTGGAATTAGTGGGCTACACAGCCAGTTGTGCACTTGGAGGTTGGGAGGGGAAGGTGGGGGATTGTCTGCCCTGGAACCAGTATTACAGCCCTGGGTGCCTTGCTGAAGCCTTCCTCTCAGATTACTCTCTCAAGAAAAAATGCAATCTGTTAAAGCTTTGCCAAAGAGCAACATTTTTCAACTAAACCACTTTACATACAAAAATTCCTCATAGGCAGGTAAATTCATCCACTCTCCTCAGTAAACATGCCCCTTCCCTTAGATTTTGCATAAAACATGCAAAGCATTCTACTTAAACAGTTGCCACAGACAACACAATTTTGCATTCAAATGGCCCTGGTGCCCACACCCCCCTAGATAAAGCCAATGTTAAGAAACAAAAGCCTCCTTACAAAAAATTCCTCCAAGGGATGGAAATCCCCTTTACATAGTTTCCCTTCCCCAACGTGGCACTCCTTAAATTATGAGTGACAAAGCAAAATCTGCCTTGGTACAAACTAGCACAGGTAACCCACTGTAGAAGAAAGTCGGCCTCTTCTTGAATAAGAAGGCTTGTTTCAACAGGCCATGATGGTCCCCTTGTGTTCTTCTGAAGGAAATAACATTTAAAAGAAGCTGTGAATAAATTTCAATAGTGTTAAGCCAATTATCCAATAAAACCCTTCCACCAAGATCCATTTCCAGAAAGACCTACTGAAAGACTTAATAAGTAAACTACTGAGAAGGTCTTAATGATTTACACAAATGGCACAAATTCAGACAAATCCTTTCATTTAATTACTCTTTGTTAGACAGTGCTAAGGAGGATGATTTATTGAAAGAATTGTTAGTATCCTAATAATCCCCTCAAAGAAACTAGCTTTAACAGAAACTTTTACCACATATACCTCATGCTTGCAACAAAGGTAAAGAGCAGGCCATACATGGTCAGTCTATCTTACTGTACAGTACATGGGACTTGTCCCATAGTACCAAAATTGTACTGTGAATAAAACAACTTTTGATTATAACTTCAATAAATTTTCTTTCACTTATACTGTACTTTTATACCATGCAGTTGTGTTGGTTCATACTATCTAAATGAAAAGGATCCTTACCCAAATGTTTCATTGCATCTGCCATGAATTTTGAGATTTAAACTATTCAACAAAAAATGTTAGTCATAGAGCAAATGATTTTATGAAATAATTTTCTGCTGCGAACTAAGAGTGTTTTGGGGGTACTTTATGTCCCTGTATGAAAGAACTCATTTTAACTGGAAATTTAAAAAATATTCCACAATATGTTTGTCCATGACTAATGTATTTTTGTACTTTTTTTGCAAAATTACACAAAGGTGTATGGCTAGATTCAAAAACATATTTCCAGATCTTGTTAGTAGAATACCTTGACTACACAAAAATGCAAAATAATTGATAAATTGTGAAACTTGAATTCTGAATATCCATGTCTCAAATACTGTACCAGGGAATGTCCCAAATATTTGACCGTTTTTTTTGTTTTATTTTTACTCTATAGACCTACCAGCACAGCACCGTTCCTAGTCCTTGAACAGGACTCTATGCTACGTACACTTTGTTTTACTCCGCACTAGAGTCCTTGTCCTGCCTACACAAAAAACCCCGCAGTTAAGGTTTGAGAGGAAAATTTATCAGAAATTGATCGTTCCTAAACTAACTGTCATTTCTCCGATTCTAAAACCATGCAACTCTGTTTATTACCATTATATTGTAGAAAAATATGCATTCACACAGCTCACAGGTGTGTTCTAAGGCCAAAACTCACAAAACTCGCTTCGGCGTTCGTCAATAAACGGCAGCCATATTGTCAGAATGGCCCATGGTAGCGCTTCCATATTTTGATGTCTATTTTCCTAAAATTATTTGCAGGATTTCCTTAAATTTTGTTACATTTTCTTGATTTCAGATTTTGAAGTCAATATCTACCGTTTTGGGGTAGAGATCCATTCCTAATATACAAATATTTTCTCCAAAGTCGAAAAATGTGCATCTATACGACATACTATATCCATTTGCATACTACCCTGGTTACAACTTTCTACAGGGAAGTCAGTCATGTGACTGCACCGGCACTCTAAAAGCTTGTAACTGACTTAGTGTTAAGGTCAGTTTTTACCTCCAAATTTCACCTTCTTGCTCCCCTCTATTCCAAGAAAAACTGGTCAAGAAGCATAGATGCAATGACAAAGAACGTTCATGGAAAGTATGGTAATCATAGGTGAATATTTTAAGCTGTGAGGAATGCCGGTCTGCTGGCAGACCGGCTAATGAACGGAAATTTTGTGTAGGCAGGACAAGGACCGTGGTACGGAGTAGGTTCACCGTTAACGTAGTACACGGTCCTGTTCAAGGACTACACCGTTCCCTACTTTCTAGATGGGCTTGTTAGCAATAACATTAGGCCTAGTCCTATATGCTGCAGTCTCCAGTCCTAACGGCCTATATGTACATTCACTGATGCATGATAAATTAAAAGAGAATAAAGAGTCGCTCCAAACTTTCTTTGACACATGAACTAAAATGTCACAAATCTCCTGTTGTCCTTATCTTGCAGTATCTTGTACTGTTTCAGAACATAAATGAGGCATTCCTCAATTGTTAACAAAGGGGTTGTTATGGATCATAAAAATTTAGTCACAAAATTGTTGTCACATGCCCAAATAGGCTTAGGACCATTCATGAAAACGGACAGCCAGGTACACTAACTTCAGTTAGGGTTGACTGCATTTTATCGTGCCATTTCGCTTGGTATTATTAGACGCAATGGGTCCAGTATGCACACCATAACTTAGCCTACTTAGGCTGATACTGCAAGTAACTGCTCCCTGCTGCGCTGATACACAGTGGGCCTATTACCGAATTGTAACGCAACTTTGCATTCAAAAGTTCGGACAACTTTCCAGCTAGCAGCTGTGTACAACATGAATGGCACTTAGACTAGGCCGAAGTTACTCACCACGCTGGATACTGTATACCGCTGTCAAAAAGAAAGTCGCCACACTTCAGTTGAATAACCGCAGTACCTTGCCTAAGCTTGTCATGAAATGTTTTCCCAACGAAGAGGTTTGAGGTGTTTGTAGTAAATGTCACGTATGATGAGCTCCTAACTTCCCTTCCGTCCACTGATTAATAATAAGAGTATCATTTTACCACCAACGATAAAATTCACGGCCGCCCACTTACTACGGCACGTTTCATTGGTGTCTAAGCCGTTAGCGCGCGGAGCAACTACGGCGAATTAACAATATCCGAAAGGCAGAATTAACCAGCTTTAACAGGTGAGAAGTTAGTGCGTGTGAATATATGCCTGTGAATGTATCAAAGCTCACCTAATAGGTTGCATGCTGTCCTCTTGTTGATGGTTCATGCGTACGTGTAGGAAGTCTTCTCATCAGGCAACGAATTCGCGAGCCGTGCATTCCTCCTATATGGCCAGTGAGGCAGTCCCTTACCACTGAGGTCACGGTGATATTAATTGGTCTTACTCACCAGATTGTATACCTTTCGCCTTATTTAATATCAGGGACAAATTTGGAAGAAAAACTCGGGAGCAGGAAGAAGTGAAATAAAGGCAACTTGAACTTAAAAAAAATTCACAAAGAGAGAAGTTAAAAGTAAATGGCGTGAGAAAAGCAGGAAAACCTGAGAGAGAAAAAACTTTGAAAAAAGGCCTAGATAGACAAAACAAATACATTAGGAATAATTAGAGGGAAGAAAAGAAATAATTTCGGATAGAAAGTACAGTTTTGTTTCAGTTTGAGAAAGGGAAGGACAGGACAATGTAGGGATCGGGGACACCCCGAACCCTATCTCCGACCACTCAAACCCCCTTTTTCGACTCACTGGTGCCTTCAGCACTCAGTGGACCCCGTTTTTACTCTGCATCTGCCCATGGGCCCCCTCATATTACACCTGGAGCCCAGGGGGCAAAAGCCCCTGTGGGGTCCAGGGCAAATCCCCCGGGAGCTTGAGCCATTTTTAGGGTTTCATGAAGAATCTTTCAAGGATTTATTTCAATGAGCAATCCACTCAAGTTTTGGAATATTTGACTCTTGGCAGAAGCTATAGGCCTATTGTATATACCTATACTAGCCATAGAGCAAGACTTACCTCAGGAATTAAGTCGTTATAGGTACTTATATGCGCCTGTGTCCCAAAGCCTGTCGTGATTTTCCCTGCCTATCAATTTTCTCTTTCCACACAGAAGGGTACTCAACGTCTTTTTCAAGTTAGTGGAAGAACTGGCTATAGTAATGCCTCTTCATCTCCGCAATTTAGCACCCTGCCGGGCACCTTGTGGAGGTGACGTCGTGGGAAAGGGGTCTAGAAGAGTGTCCGCTCTTCTGAGAATCACTTATAGCTTAGATTCAAAATGGTACTATCTTTGGCACATTAGCGGCTCGCCATAGGGGCACGGGGGGCACTTGCCCCCCAAAAGTTTGCAAAGCATGGTCTTCAATTTTCCAAAAAATAATAAATAAATAAAACATGTAATTCAAGATAGGTTAGGCCCTCCCTTTTCCTTGACTCGGTTTAAAATTAAAGAAGTGAATAACTTTCCAATGCAATGAGAAGCTTAAACATTAATAAAGTGCTTTCAAAACGACATTTTTTCGGCGCGCTTCGCGCGCGTTTTCTTAGTTGCTTGTTCGCTACTATATGTACTTCAGACATCACAAATGGACCTACCATTAGTGCGAGCTAAGGTAATCAAAACAAATGATCATGCTGTGATATTTGTAATCTGATTAGCTTAGGCATCATAATGTCATTTACAGAGGGTAACGGTAATGCTGGAGTTAAATGCCCATAATTTTGCAGACACTTCAGAGCTTCGGGGTCATTAGATACACAACCCACCGTGTTGATTATCATCCACGACTAAAAGCAGCTTTGCCCGGATGTCACCTGGCCAGATTAGCATATTTATCTGTCTAAAAAAGTGGTAACGGGCATGTAGCCTAAACCAGCGCTTCTCAACCGGCGGGCCGCGGCCCACTGGTGGGCCGCGAAGCTCTCTCAGGTGGGCCGCGAGATCCGCCATAAAAAATAAAAAATTAAGAAAAAATAATAAACTTTTTGTAAGGTGGGCCTCAGAAAAATTCTGAGAGTGAAAGTGGTCCTTGAGTTATAAAAGGTTGAGAAGCGCTGGCCTAAACGTATTGTGTTTCCCATGGAAGGAGAGGTTTCCCTTCTCTTGTCCAAACTGACAGCGCCGTTGGCCCACGAGCGGTCTTATGACTGTCAAATGGCATGTTATAAGCAAAGGGTTCTCCACCTCTGTGCTAAAGTATACCGTTTAGGTTGATTTGAAATAAACACACCACACAGTCAATCTAAGCTCAGTGTAGTGAGACTTTTTGGCCTAGCTACTTGTACATAGGATGAGACGTCGTTCTGAGTTAGGGGAATTCCCCTCCCCCTTTAAAAAAAAATTCGTTTCGGTACGGTACTGAGATCCAAACTAGTAGTATCATTTCATCGTTTTCAAGTGTCTTCAGTGCTCGAAATTTTCGTTAGTTTAAGAAAACATTCCAGAAAACCAACATTTTATGGCTTCTTGGCAAAGCTGAAACATATTGTGACACAATGAAAGAAACAACAAAATATTCAAAGGTGGGGCTCATTTTATACAAATGGATCAAGCCGCTTTGCCCATTTCACCTGCCTCTTACTGATATGTTTGTAGTTTTATTTTTAAAGTAGTCAGCTAATGACTGACTGCCTGAAATGGTTTTTGAACAGCTCTTGAAAACTACATGGGGTATCGCTTTAATACATAATCATAACCATACTCCTATTGAACTATCCGGAGCTGACAATTAAAATTGCCGTTGGGGGGGGGGTCTTCCTAACCTCCCTGAATACGGACTCGAGTTTGCCCCCCCAAACAAATTTCTTAGAGCCGCCCATGCTTTGGCAAATTTTGTCTGGCTACGGGCCTGGTTCTCTAACGGTGGAGAAGTGACTATAATCTGTTCCCCTGGGGGAATTTTTGTTTAAGTAAGAAGGTTAGATGCAAAATAGTACTATCTTTGGCAAATTTTCGAACTGATCATAGATCTAAAGGCTCTCACAATTTAGTAAATTCTTATTTGTGTTTGAGTGTAAGGAAAGATTGTATTGTCTAAGTGGAAGGTGATAACTCCTCCCCTTGCAATTTATTTTTTTTTCACGTAAGGTGTCTTAGATGCAAAAAGGTGGTATCTTTGGCAATTGTTTCAATGAAATACATGCATTGAAATTCTCATAATTTAGTGATATTTTGGCTGTGGCATGGTACCCGTTATAAAAAAAATGTTTAACGGTAAACATGCTACATGATGCTCAGGCCCGTAGCCAGACAAGGTGCTGAAGGGGGGGCAAAAAGCTTCTGGGGGGCGAAAAACTTTCCAGAGGGGGCGAAACATACTAAAATGCATTACGGCAATGCTAATTTTTGATCTTCTAGGGGGCGAAAAATTTTCCAAGGGGGCTTCGCCCCCTGCCCCCCCCCTTGACTACGGGCCTGATGATGCTGCGAATCTTACCGTGTATGCACTCATGATATTAGATGGTCTAAGATCCTCTATTGATGCGGGGTCCCTACAGAGGTTGGAGATGTACCTCTATATTTTGGAAAAGCATTTTGGTCAGAATAAAGTATTATTGTCCTAATTATGGTCATGAGATGTGGAATCCAAGAGCATAATTCCCTGGAAGCCGAGTTATTAAAAAAATTGGGAATATATTTGCTTGGACCTTTCCGGACTCTGCACCGTGCCATTTTCAATTCCCTTACAAAATGTATCTGCAATTAGAGGGCGAGTCTTCTCTCTCGTAATTCGAAAAAGCTTTCAGTTTTCATAAAAAAGTCTTCCCCTGAATTTCTCCCGCTTTGCATTCTTGCAGTGCTGTGCTCCTCCAAAATGGCTGCTATGTGCACGAACAATCGGCGTAATTGCAATGCTCCCACAGATGGATAATGCGAATATGTTTGAGACGGTATTGATAACACTGTTACAACACTGTTTAAATTTTTTAAACAACCACATATTAACCAGTGAATCGCTCAATGTTGTTTAAATTTCAAACAAGGTTGTCTGAAATTTAAACAATGTTGTTCAAATTTCAAACAAGGTTGTTTGAAATTTAAACAACATTGAGCGATTCACTGGTTAATATGTGGTTGTTTAAAAATTTTAAACAGTGTTTTAACAGTGAATAAATGCACTCGCGATGTGATGCTCGGAGCGCACCGAGCGCGCAAACATTTTGGTAGTTTGCGAAGGCCTTGCAGGGATTTTGATAGTTTGGGAACAACTTGTGATAAAACATGATTAAAACAGATTCATCATTAAGCAGGGAGGTGGGATTCCTCCCTGGTCAGAAACACCTTACCCTTTATCCCCTACAGAAATCTTTCGCTTAAAGAAAATAGGCAGTCGCCCCAAAATTTTCTTTGAAAAATCGGCAAACTCTTGCAAATCTCCTCTTATTGCATTACAAACACCTCTGAAGATTTTTTGAACATAACTATTACAAACAATAGGTAAAGCAAGGAGAAATTCTCCTTGAATTTCACAATTTACCAACAAAAATATTGTCACATGATCAAAATAGGCCAATCATGAACTAGAGTGACAGGATACACTCACTCTGATTGGGGTGACTGCATACTGCCTTTAAACACCTTTCGGGCTCATATTAAAAATTACCAAAATTTTTGGACATCCAGTTGGGGCACGAGCCCCCATGCCCTTCCACCTTCCTCTCCGTGCCTGTGCTGCTGGCGTGGTCCAGGAGTAACATTACGATGGGATCCAAGGGCAAAATTCCCTGGAAGCGGACTTATTAGCAATGATGAGAAAAGTTGCATGGACCTCTCCAGCTGATCTTCAAATGACACACTGAAAGAACACCGAGCACGATCATCGAATCTTAGCAAACTTTGAACGAATATATCTGCTCGAACGGATTGCAAAAGAATGAGAGAGGAATGAGACATAATCAAGGGGGTAGGACTAATAAGCACCGTTTAAAATGTTTATTCTAACAAATGTGTCAAATAAAAGCACCATATACTAAAAACAATTTTGAATAAGTTTCTATAGCTAGTAAAGCTTCGAACCATATTCATCGCTCTACGATTGTTACTCAAAGTATTAAATTGGGACATGAAACCTCTTGATGCCCCCCCATCCTCTTAATTTGATTATCGTGTTTGGGGGCCAGAGTAGTTCGTGTGTATTATTGTGCTAATAATTTTGTGTGCGAATCGCACCGAAATTTTGCACTAGAAATCATTGACTATTGTAAAAATTACATGCAGGTCAGCACTGACATATTTTCAGTTTTCTAACAAAATATGTCTGCTACCATGGATATATTGAGTTGAAAAGCTTCTTAAAGGAAAAGAAGAGCGAATGAATCTCCTTCGTATTTGTGCAATCTGTGTCCCTCGATAATCACATCTGCACGGAAAAACAAAAATTGTGAGACGTTTAGTACCGTTGGCAGGAGCGGATCCAGAGGGGGAAATTTTCCGGCTTCAGCTCCCCATTTTTGGCATCACTTTCTTTTTTTGGGACGGTTCCAAAGCTTCACTACAAAGTTTATGTACACTAACTTTGATTGCTAGATGCCAGGAAATACCATTTAACAATGACCAATTTATTTTTTTTCCAGAACCACACACCTCACGGCCTCCATCGAGGCTCCGTACATTTGACGCTCGTAGCTTCGAACTTTGCCCTCACGGAATAAGCCCCCTACCTTTGTAAAATCCTGGAGCCGCCCTCTTTGAATAAAGCTAATACTATTGAAGTGGTGCTGAAGAAATGTGTAAGAGCAAGGGAAAGCGCGCACATCTTTTTGCAGATACGCTTTGTGGCAGAAAACAACTTAAAGTATGTCCATCGTTCGTTCGTAAAATAACCTTACCCCACTCCCCTACAGATCTTTTGTGACTTTTGAGATCAGTTCAAATTCAGTTCGACAATAGCTTGGGGTATGGTCTCCACACCCCGTGCCGGTGCCTCTGTTTATAGATAGGAAAATTTCATTGTGGGGGCATAGTACTCAGTAGTGCCCCCGTGCCCCTCCTGGCCTACGGGCCTGAAGGTTACAGTATTTGAAGGCGAGTGGTTCGAGAGTTTCACCGCTCCGCATGGTATATATCTGATGTGCAGAACACTATATTATACCTACACGCGCTAAATTAATTTTTATTACGAAAGATACGCTGGGCACAGGCTTTGCTAGCCTTTACCTGCAGTACTGGTGATATATTGTAAGTACTGCACGTTTGTTCTCCATTAACTTTATGCTTCGCGATCGATACACATAATTTATTTCTCATAGGGGGATTAGATCAGGAGCGTCAATGTCGTGAGGTGTGGGGGTACTACACCCAATTTCAAAGTGCCGTCTGTGGAGAAATTTGCGGTCCGTTAGGGAAAAAACGGACTTTTTAACCATTCCGTGCATTACTCTGTCAGAAAAACATCTTTTTTTTTATTTGGGGCTACAGAAATGTCGGGAAATTTTATGATCACGGCGTTTTTCTTGAAGTGAATTAGTGTCGGCTTGAAATGTTGCTTTGGATACATTTAATTAGAGACCAAACCTTTTCCAGATTTATTGTATTGGGAAACTATTCTGTTTGTCGGGAAATTATTTTATATTGTTGAGAAAGTAATCACAACTGACGGGTTCTGTGCCAATGAGTAATCTCTACTACACCATGCGGGAAGCTATCGTCTTTTGACGGAAGATGTCCAGGCTGTCGGGAAAGTAAAAGTACCGTTTTGCATACTTAGGCTATCTGCCATGAAATAAACACCATGTCCGACACTGTGAAGTAAAAGCCTTTTAGAATGTGATGCAACTCAACCTGACTGTTCAGGGGATCAGGGGAAGGCGTCATGGGCGTAAATCCGGGGGGATGGGGGATATATCCCTCAACATTTGTCTAGGGGGATGGCTCATGTAATCATCCCCCCCCCCCAATGTTTCAGATATGTGTATGATGGAAAGTATATTTTATTCTTCATTTTCGTAAGAAATTTTTTCAATCTCCCTTCACTTTCTATCACAAATGTTTCTCAAACTATCAGAATTTTAGCAAATCGTAGGCAATCTATCAAAATTTTCGCGCGCTCCGCGCGCTCCCAACCTTACGTCAGTGCCTCTCATATTATCAATATCTTCCGATGGCAACTTTCGGAGAAGCACATCAGCAAAAAGTTGCAAGTTTACGAATTAATAGGTAAAAGACTGGCTTATGGCAGTGGCATGTAGGTTTGTTGGGCAACTGAAAGTGTCTCGATGTAGAGTTTGAATGCAGGTTTTGTAATGGAAATATTATTCGTCACTGTTTACACCCCATGTCATGACCAGGTACTAATACACGAAACTGTTCTGATAACGACACTTTTCGAAGAACAGAGATACATCTCCACACAACTGTGGGGGCCTTGCATCAATATGGGATCTTTCAATCTAATATGTAGCATGATGTAGAAGGTTTAAAGTACGTATCTGCCGTTATACATTTTTCAAAAATTTTTACCAGAACTTCGCCAGTTCGGGCTGGGCCATTATCGGTATAGATAGTCATTGTTAATACACTTATGACGAAAACAGCACTCTGTAACGCTCTTATTAGTCCTTCAGCCCTTTTGCTACACCTATCAGGGAGGTCTAATATCACCTCCCTGCCTATACTCTCCCTCCCTCTCATTTTCCATTGCTGGCAGCATGGGCGTCCGCAGAAAAAAATTCAGGGGGGGGGCAAAAATTTCTAGGGGTGGGCAAAAGGTCCGCGACACCATGAGTTTGCGCGAAACGCAAGAAAAGTTTGCCCAAAATGCCTCCCAGATCACTGGAAATGCCATTTCTAAAGCCTATTTACCACATATAAACAGGGAAAACACGTTTTGTTCGGTTTTTTTTCTTTATTTTTATACGTTTTTTCAAATTTTTTATTTTCCAGGGGGGGGGGGCAAGTGCCCCCCTTAACCATGCCTGCGGACGCCCATGGCTGGCAGCTGTTCGTCCGGATTTTAGTTCAAAAGTAGTAAAAATACGATAGTTGTAAAGTGTTCGGCGTCGTACTCTATGTTACCATTTGGATGTCAGGTAGTATACGCATTATGTCATTGCCCCCGCCCCAATTAATATGATTAATGCAGAGCTTCCATGAGGTCCTATACACTGGTATCAGCTAGCCTTAGATGCCCTTTAATAATGCACAATGAAGGAAAAGACATATTTCGTAATAACTCAAGAATGTTTCTGTGGACTCCACGCACATATTTTTGTGTAAAAACTTTCCCGAAATAGGAGGCAGTAAAATAGACAGAAGGGAGGGGGCCAAGGGCGTCAATCTTTACTCGAATGTTTGGGGGAGGGGGGGCATGGCCACTTTTGTCAAAAATTTACTGCGAAAAATCTTTAGTCAATGGGTGTATTTCCAAAATGTGGGGGGACGTGTCCCCCTGTCCCCCACACCAGGATTGACGCCCATGTAGGGGCTTCAGGAGATTTTTTGACAACGTATCTGTCTCTTAATAGACAACATATTCTCCTCTTTTAGCTTACCAAAAATTAGCATTCACTAAATATGGACATTTTCCGGCCATATATGATCAGTTCCAAAAACATCCCCAAGATAGCACCATTTAGCATCTAAAAGACCTTAAATTTAATAAAAAAAATCCTTAAAGGGGAGGGGGTATCCCTTCCCCAGGACGACACCTTTATGTAGTGACAAACGAAAGATCAAAACTGCTGCATGCAAATGCAGGAACGCATGAAAAATACAGGTGTAATTTACGCAGACTTGGAGGAACTGAGGTATTATTACGACATCATCTATGGTGCTCCCAACCCCAAAAAACCTGGCGACGCCACTGATCTCAAGCCAACTTGCAGGTCTTGTAATGATCTCCGAACTCAAAATCCAGTTGTCTGGGATGACCCTATATGTTGATCTCTGCCTTTTTTAAGCTTAACAGGACATTGTTGCACCGTGTACAATTTCAATCCACTGCAGCTAATCAACGAGTTTTGTGCTCAAAATAGAATTTCCTAAATGTATGAATATACCGATAGCCTACCAAAGAACGGTACCACTGAAATTAACCCCTTAAAACAGTCTTCCTGGCACTTCTGAGACATTAAAACCCAGGAGCTTCCGGGAGCTTCGCCCCCTGGACCCCACCGGGGCTTTGCCCCATGTCCCCACCAGGGGCCCTAAGGCGGACCCCTGGACCCCACCCGTCATGGGCTCGCGCTTCGTGCTCGCCGTGCACGCTTGGCGTACACATTTTCCACATTTGTAATAGTTCACCCCATCCCCCCAAAGTTCAAAAGAAATCTACGCCCCTGGAAGGCGTGGTCAGTTGCGTAGGGTCGCAGTCGGATTGTAGATTCACCGCTCAAAACACTCATACCGAGGTGGATATAAGTGTATCTATACTGTTCATATCGATCACCAATCATTGGCCATTTCATTAAGAAGAAAAAATAGGTCGCAGCTGGGCCGATGACAGCTGCACACTGCCACGACTGCAAACCCCATGCAACCTTCGCGATTACCCATCCTAGCTACCAACCCCCAAACTTGCTGCAAAGAAATCATATGGCCCGTCAGGCCTGACTATTACGAAACAAAAGAGCAGACTGCAAGTTTTAGGTCTGTTTAGTGCGTATTCAGTGCTATTTATAGATACAGATACACCAAAAAGGGGGTTGAGGTTGGGAGCCCATTCACAACACAATAGTTATTACTTGTCACCTGCAGAGGTAATTCGTGACATCGTTAATTTTACTAAACTTGTGCCACAGTGAACGATCCATATAATATATACGCCTGTCGCACTTTTCTCTGATTTAATTATGTATATTAGCATTAGCGGCTCGCCACAGGGGCACGGGGGGCACTTGCCCCCCCCCCCCCCCAAAAAAAAAGTTTGCAAAGCATGATCTTCAATTTTCCAATAAAAAACAATAAATGAATAAAACATGTAATTTGAGATAGGTTAGGCCCTTTTCCTTGAGTGGGTTTAAAATTAAAGAAGTGAATATCTTTCCAATGCAATGCGAAGGTTAAACATTAATAAAGTGCTTTCAAAACGACATTTTTTCGGCGCACTTCGCGCGCGTTTTCTTAGTTGCTTGTTTGCTACTATATGTACTTCAGACATCACAAATGGACCTACCATTAGGGCGAGCCAAGGTAATCAAAACAAATGATCACGCTGTGATATTGTTTAATCTGATTAGCTTTGGCATCATTATGTCATTTACAGAGTGTAACGGTAATGCCGGAGTTAAATGCCCCTAGTTTTGCGGACACTTCAGAGCTTTCGGGGTCATTAGATACACAACCCATTAGCCGTGTTGATTATCATGCACGACTAAAAGCAGTTTTGTCCGGGTGTCGCCAGGCCAGATAAGCATAGGTATCTATTTACAAAAAGTAAACGGATATATAGCCTAAACGTATTGTGTTTCCCACAGAATTAGAGGTTTCCCTTCCCTTGTCCAATTTGACAGTGCCGTTGGCCCACGAGCGGTCTTATGACTGTCAAATGGCCTGTTATAAGCAAAACGTTCTCCACCTACCTCTGTTCTAAAGTATACCGTTTCAATTGATTTAAAGTAAACACACCAAACAGTCAATCTAAGCTCAGTATAATGAAACCTTTGACTAGTGGTCTGGCTATTTGTATATAGGATAAGACGGCGTTCTGAGTTAGGGGAATTCCCCTCCCCCTTTAAAATATTTCGTTTCGGACCGGTACTGAGATCCAAAATAGTGCTATCATTTCATCGTTTTCAAATGTCTGCATGCTCGAAATTTTGTTTAAGAATCCAGAAAACCAACATTTTATGGCTTCTTGGCAAAGTTGAAACATATTGTGACACAATGAAAGAAACAACAAAATATTAAAGGTGGGGCTCATTTTATAGTGACAAATGGATCAAACCGCTTCGACCATTTCACTTGCCTCTTACTCCACCCCTGTGGAATAGCGATCGGTTGATATGGTTGTATTAATTTTTAAAGTAGTAAGCTCATGACTAACTGCGTGAAATGGTTTTTGAAGAGCTTTTGAAAACTACATGGGGCATCGCTGTAATACATAATAATAACCATACTCCTATTGTACTATCCCGAGCTGACCATTAATATTGCGGGGGGGGGGGGGGTCTTCCGAACCTCCCTGAATACGGACCTGAGTTCGCCCCTCCCCAAAACAAAATTTCTTAGAGCCGCCCATGTATATTAGCCTACACTCTCTATAGTCTCAATTTCCATGAAACTATGAATTCTGACACCGGTCAATCAGCAACTTCATATGTGATTCTAATATCTGAATCGAACATCACCACACATTTAATTTGTGTCATACATCAATACAAAAATGTCATAAAGTTTAAAAAGTTGCGTATTTTTTGTCACTTTGTCTAATCTCTCCAGCTCGCCACTGATGATTGCTCTGACGACTCGTAGGAGTTGGCAGCTACAACATCCAGGACGAAGATCGAATCACGTTCAGATGGGACATGCGTTTTCTAGCTCAGTCAGTATTCCTAAGGAAGTTGCATCCCCAGTGCCGGTGATAACGCCCTGGTCTACTAATGACCACCAGTCAGAGGTATCGGAGCCTCCGAAAAGTCAGGGGCTATCCAAGCCAGCTGACTCGCGCAACTGCTACAGAAAAATAGTCCTTGACTGTTTACCCTTATTGCAAGGAACATTTGCCCGAGTTTTGTAACAATGTCCCCATTCCAATTTCCGTTCCTTTCTCCACTGCCGTCAATTGACGTTGATGGTCCGTTCAAAAATATATTACACTTTGAAGAAATCCAGTGTAACACGCAATTGTCTAAGCATGTTCAAGAAGAATACTGAAATGAGCATGTGCCGTTCTGTCTTTTCTGCAAAATAGGTGCCCAGCGTATTCGCCATATTTAGCATTAACAAGGGCAAATATACGTCTTACTATCCAAAACAGGGTTTCTCGATTTCTTGTAACTTGAGACCCACTTTTGATTGATTGAATTACCCGAGGACTACCTTTCACCATAAACTGAAAATTAAGTTCCGCTTAAACTTATAGCATGACCATAAAATGCGAGTTTCCACCTCAGGAACGAATACTACGGTACTTAAATTATATTTGTGTCAAAAGACAAAAATAATGACAGAAATAAAGACTTATCCATTTTATCCGCCCGACATAGCAACCCACCAGTTGCCTGCGGCCCACCGGTTGAGAAACGCTGGTCTAAAAGATCTGACAATATCTCGGAAGTCGCAGGAGTTCGGTTGCTAATTCCACCGGAAGTTCCTGCGTTGGCGCACGCTAGGAGAATTGGGTGGTTGGCGATGTGATGGTGTCGGATGAGCAGTATAAATGACATCGAGCACGTTCCTTACGTTTAATATTCCGTTTGATTAGACCGATTTCTTTTCTATCGGATTCGCTTGTCTCTCTAAGTTTTATTTCAATTTTTTTCTAATTTGTGGCTGATATGCCTAAAGCATAGCTGACAGAACTGAAAACCACAGTCACGCTTGCAGCAAATGAAATTTAACTAGTTATCCGGTCTCTTGGGGCACAAGTCAATGGTTGGGAGGAAGTTATCATTTGATTTACAAGGGCCAAAAATTTGAACTGCAATGAAATTGTTCAAATCCTCGTCTTTTTACACGAAGCAACCATGATGTCATATTTAAGCAACAGTGTTGTTATTTCCCAGCTGCGAAAATCACTTTATGATATTCAGCACTTTGGCACTTCTTGGCCCAGTACTATACTATTTTAACCTATTTTCTTAAAGGTCGTGTGACATGAAAATAACATAGTTGGATATTTGATGTAAAAAGCATTAAAAATCCAGAAACTAGCCACAATTCCCATTAAAATCCATCAAATATTGATCAGTTTACAGTTAAATTTCTATTTCACACTTGTATCATGAATTAACATGAGCTAAATATGCAAATGTGTGACATCCAAAGAGGGACATACCATATATGGCACATGTTAGCCTTTGTTTTTTCAACCTAAATTTCAAGGACACTGGTAGCATTGTTATTCCCGAGGGGTTTATTATAAAAGCTAAATTTCTTTCCTTGAAAAATATTGATATCACTCACCAAACTGCAATCTGTATGATCAGTAATTAAGAGATAATTTATATAGGGTTAACAAAAGAAATCTTCACACTGTGCAACACTCCACATCATTATTTTTGCATAGGCAATTAATTTCTTCAGAAACCATCAAATTTTGTAGACGTATATTTTGAGAACGGTAAAAGATATTGAAATAAATTCCAACGGATCTTTGACTGGAGGACTTAATTCTTTAACTGACAAGTGCGCTCTTTTTGGAAGCATGTCACACAACCTTTAACGCATGGTCTCCCTATCGTTACTAATCCTACGTAGTTGCTCTCTGCGGTTGCCACCCACATATTTTCATCAGTAGAAATGAGCAAAACGAAAAAAGTTTGTCCTATCCGCGAGCTAATCATTACTGTACTCTGAAATCAGCCATTAACTGGAAATCTATAACGAGAAGTGGTCGATTCCAGAGAATCGGAAATATTATATTACTCTTTGAGAGTAACCGCAAGTATCAGTAGGGTTTACGTGTTTTTATCTTCACATCAGTGACTCGCTTTAAGTTGTGATTTTTTTCCTCCTCCCGCGAAAGATAAAACGCCTCACGTCACATCGCTCCCCATGGAAATAAACCTAGCCTACTGCGAAAATTTCCGAAATACAGTGAAAAAAAAACAAGTAAGGTACCGGTTCGCAATATTTTTAGTCTGAGACTGTTGCATTAGATTGGAAAAGAAATATAATTCATTTTAACAACATATTCTATTTACAGTTGCCACGGCAACCCCATGCTTATATATCTTGCAATCAGATGGTGTATAGATTTGATTTGTCTGTTAAGTCCGATTTAAGGTGGTAACACCAGGTGCGCATCCAGACATTTCGAAAAGAGGGGCTGAAAGCCCACTCGAACATTTTCCTAGATTAACATTATGCTAATTTTCGCGTGTTTTTATTGTTGATGTGGTGAAAAAGAGGGGGGGGGGCTTTCCCTGCCTCAGCCCCCCCCCCTCGGATCCGCGTCTGAACACTTTATTTTGTTCTGCCCACCATCCCACACCCTCCACAGAATACAATAATTTGATCACCTTGGTCACATACCTTTGCCAGTGCCATTCATGGAGGGCTCCAAAAGATCGTAAAATAAGTATACTTTAGGTTTAACCACAAGGTTATGTACATAAATTATTAGATTACCCAATTTATGAGAAAAACGAAACCTATGTACTCGTACGCGTATTTAATAGGTGTGGTAAAGATCTACACCTCAGGGCCGACTGGTTGCAATGAAATCGGCCTACACAACGATCGATGCGCCACATTCGCTTAATTTGTATTCGCACTTATGAAAATTGATTTGTATTCCTGCTCTTATACTCACATACAGTAGTGATAATGCAAACTCTTGTATTCACAGAAAAGCTTTTTGGTACTCAGAACCGAGACCCTTGCTCGTGCTAATGACATAGCTGTCACTCATTACTGTCGGACTTACGGACAATGGGGCCTTTTCTTTCTCACACTCCGAAAAACCAACATAAGTGACCCACAGTATAATAATAACAACAATATACGTCAGGGGTGGGGAAACATTTTCCTCTGACGGGCCGTTTTGACAGTCATAATTCACTCGCAGGCCGCAGATAGGGAGGGCGGAACAAGCTTTCCCCATAGGGACAGACCAAGGGGCCCCAAACAGGCCCTATTTCGGGTCTAGGGGAAAGTCCATGTAAGGAACTAGGGCGAAGCCCCGGGAGCTATGGGTTTGTACAAATTTGTAGGTAATAGAATGTTCATCCACTTTTTTTAAATGACATCGAGTGTGCAAGGCTACCCAGATCAGGAGTAACACACGTGACTATTTGTCCTTCTATTTATGTATAAAGTAATAATGGACGTTGAACACTGTGCGCGAAGCGTGCCGAAAAAGCCGTGTATTTTGAAACCAACTTTATTTTTCTTCACTTTAAATTGTAAAATTCTTCACTTTTTAACGTTCAATTCACTCTTCGGAGGGACAGTTCTACTCCTCCCAATCTACAGGAACATATACAGTGCCCTCTGAGTTTCGTACAGTAATAGATAGATCTATACATATGATAGTGCATCTCTGTTTAATGCTATAGTATGTAGCCTTCCACGTTCAAATCCTGGCCGGGTCATACCAACGACTTTAAAAATGGAACCTACTGCCTTTGTGCTTGGTGCTCAGCATAAGCAATGAAGAAGGGAAAACAAGCCAGTGAGCCACAACTGGAAAAAAGACCGTGGTCGTCTCGACTTGAACCAGTTGGTAGGAAACTGGGGCGTTAAACCTCATCTAGCTAACTAACTACACGCAAAGCATCCGTTACTACTAGAAGTACAAGGATTGCGCACCTGATTTATGTCTAACGAAACAGTGGACATGTTAAATTGTGCATATAAGGGTTTCAGTAATATCAATGAGTTGCTATTTGACCTGGTAACATACTGGTAGTGTTTCGCATCAGTTTTACGTGACATATCCGGAAAGTGGTGTAAGCAGGGAGTTGTTACGTAACAACTCCCTGGTATAAGCAAGATGAACGATGGACACATTGGGCTAAAGCAGGATAAACGATGGACACCTTATACTTATACGTGGACTGGGGTTTTAATTGGGCCTGTTTTTCATAATCCGGTGTCAGAATTACAATAAAAGGGTCGGAAAGCTACCATTTTGGAACTAGGGGTGTGGCCTATTTCCAAGAAGCTGATTGGTCCGTTGGCATGATTTGCCCATAACCTCGTGGCAAAAAAAAAATGCGCGATCCGGCTCTGCCTATAGTACTGTTCCATATAGCTAAATAGTACGAGCCATTTCCACCTTACCAAGTAACCTATAATTGACTCCAGTTTTATGTAAAGGTCTGGAATTTTATTCCATATCTCATAGCCATGTTCTTTTGTGTGTGTCATACGGTACGGTAGGCGACTCGTGGAGGAAGCTTTGACTATTTCTTTGCGCACACAGGGTGGATACGACATGTTTGGCAGTGGCGTGTGCAGGATTTCGAAGGTGGGGGGGGGGGGGGCAAAACCTGTGATTCCCCCGACTGACATGGAGGAGTGTCACAAGTGCACCGAAGGTGCACCACGAGAGCGAAGCGCAAGTTTGAACGCGTGGGGCCCAGGGGACCACGCTAGGGCCCCTGGCGGGGTCCAGGGGGCGAAGCCCCCGGAAGCTCCTGCAATATAAGGTAATAAGACCGCCGTAAATTGGTTCTAGAGGCCTTATTGATCAGGTTTCGTTTGTTTCAGATTTTGTGAAATTCGATGCCAATGACGGAGAATTTAGGTTATCCTCTATGCGTTGTAAGCTGCAGTGTGCAGTATGTGTCACAAATATTGACAGGACTGTATGTTTAAGATCACGGGACCAGTCAAGAAGGCTGCTTGAGATGATCGCAAAAGTTAACAGATATAGTTGTTCCATTACAGATGGTTATCTAATTAGGAAGGAAACTAAATGATAGTAGGCCTACCTGCACCATAGGCCAGGTATTCATATTAATAGCATCCTGTCTGATTATTCACTATAGGGCGATTGGAAGAGCTCTACCCTTTGGTAAACGACCAAATAATGAAAACATTCTCTCCTAATCTCATTCTGTAGGCTACTTCCAAGTTTTGAGTGCCAGGGATGGCGCCAGAATTTGCCCAACGGGTGGCCAGACGGGTGGAGGCCGCGACCTGAAGCCCCTATGCCGTCATCGGGGTGGTGAGGAGGTATCTGAAGAAAACCTATGTACTGAACCATACCATTGTGGGGCATATATTTCATAAAATGTGTATACACTAGAGGAACGTAGTTTCAGTGCTTATTTAATGTTTTCCCCAGAATCTAAAGTGTAAAATTGCAAAGCGCGCGAAGCGCGCGAAATTTTTTTGGGTTATCCTACACTAAAAAGAATCGGTACTTATTAAAAGCTAATAAAGGTCAATTGTCCTGGCAGTTGGTCCCAATCGGGCATAACTTACATTGTACTTCTGTCTTTATGTCACTATAGCCTTACCGCACGACAGACCCAAGAGAACATTGACTTGGCTAAATGAGGTGAAATTCCCAACATTTACATAAATTCATGTATTCTACTTCTTCAGTTACTTGAAAAGGTGGAAACGGTTTGTACTATATTTAGCTATAAGTTACAGAACTGAGGAAGATTGGGCAAAGGGTACCAAAAATCTTGGGTTTCATTGCAGAAATGACCCTTTGAAAGCCAAAATAAGTAAACCGATCATGGATGGCGACAGAATTTTCCCGACAGAGGGCTCGGCCATGCCAGCAACCCCAAGCTTCGACAGCCCCTCTGTCGAAGAGGTGGTGGCAAGGGGATATGACTTAATAAGTTAATATCCCATGCCATTCCAGGGCATATTTTGCATAATATCACTTTAACACTTCATGAGCCGAGTTGCGCACTTTATATAGTGTTCTTTCGAATCTGAAACTTGAGTTTGCAAAGCGCGTGAAAATTTTTGGTAGGCTTACACAAAAGAGATAATGTGATCATTACGAACATACAGAAAAAGAAAAGAAAAACTGTAGGTTCTAGAACATATCTTGGAGAGCATACATTTTATCGAAACACCTGGACTACCCTATGAAATAGCCAAACTTTGGTCCGTGAGTCGCTCACAAACTGACCGTACCGCATGATACACACAAGAGAACAGAAACTACGCTTAGCGACATGGGATGGAAATTTCGACCTCCACATAAACAGTGTACTCTACCGACATGTTTCGTGGTAAGGTTGGCAGGACCTGTACTATCTAGCAATGTGGAATGGAACTGCTGAGGATCCTGGAGTGACTGTACAGCGCGCTTAGCGCGCCGAAAATTTTGGGTTCTTGTTAGAAAATTGTCCTCTCTCAAGCCCCGTCAGGGACTGCATACTCTATTGTATCGATTAAGACTCCCCAATGGGGGCCCCTGCCCCCACCTGGCGCCATCCCTGTTCAGTGTTCAGTGTTCAGTGTGTCTCTTCAATCTTTTTCTCTTCCCCTAACCCTTAAATCCCCCGACTAAGGGATTTTCCCCCGACTGACTTCGGAGGTGGGGGGGCCTGTGCCCCCCTGCCCCCCCCCCCCTTTGAACACGCTACTGATGTTTGGTATCCCCTATCAGGGTCAACAGCCAGGACAATTAGTAATCTATTTTTTGTTGTAATGGTTAAAGATCGTTTACTGTGAACCCCAAAATTTTTGCACTCTTCGCGCGCTATGCATTTCCACAATTCCAATTTCCAGGAAAACACTTCATCAACATGCAGCGCGACACATCAAGTACATAAGGATATTATGCAAAAGACGTCGTGCAATGTAATTGCCCTCCCGGCGGACGTGTGTTACTCCTTTACCTATACTGGCTGCACTCGTAATACCAACGTCCGAGAACTGTGTAAATTATCTATCGGTTAATCTGCAGAGGGTCTGTATACTGTTTAGCTTCAGTGTATGGAACGGAACTACGCAAGAAACAGAAACAACGAAACTCAAAAGGGCGCCAAAATTTATTAGAGTATAATAAAAGAATCTTCTCACTTATATAAGATGAGAGCAAAAACAGGTAAACCGTCAGGGATACCATACTTAATCGTATATACACTAAGGCTCCCCGACAAAATTGGGAACTTTTTCGACATAGCCCCCTGTCCAGTGGTGCCGCCAGGATTTTATAACTGAAGGGACACCACGGAAGATGATCCTTTGTGTTTGTTTAAGGGTGGCTTAGATGAATGATGCTATCTTTGGCAAAGTTTTGAATTGATTACGTGTTACAACTTGTCATATTTAGTGATATTTTGGTTGCGGCTTGTCACCTCTCCAATGGTGGTACCATACATGAGATCGGCGCTGGACCTCCTAGAAGCTATGGGTAATCACAGAATGGGGACTTTAGTATGATGCTTTAAACATCCAAATTACACTTCAGGAGCAGCACACCAAACACTATACAAAAATTGTAGTTTAAATCATTTTGAACGAGAATCCAAACGTAGAGCTTCTAATGAGGAATGACCGAGGATGGACTAAAGGTATATATATATGGTAGAGGATTGAAAAGTTGCATGTTTCATAATGCTTTGTCATTTATTCTCTGCAAACGTAAAACGACTTTGTATAAGCTTGTGTAAAGAATAATTCACCCCAAATTATGAACATTAGGCTACAAATGTCGCACACTGTTGCCAAATAGTCAATGCTTAATGCAAGCCTGAACTTGGACTTACACTCTAGCTTTCGGGAAAGAGTTCTCGCTGAAATAATTCCGTGCATTGTCGCCTTAATAGACCTTATGCATATGATGTCACACAGCAGACAGTGCTCCCTCCTTTGGAGGAAAAGCGTGTGCTCATTGCAAGTTCCAACAAATACAGACAGCTGATTTGTCAACCAATGGAATACGCGCGTAAGTCCGGATACACGCGCGTGCGAAATCTTCGCATTCGTGCACGTGTGCTTCATTGTTTTCCTCCAAAATGACGTCAGTGTGAGGTCAATGCATAAGGTCTATAATGGCCATCAGGCATGGAGTGTTAACCGTATGGCAATTGCCGGGCACAAAGCCCACGCAATTTTGCATTGACATTGTTATAGAACCTGAACATGCCTTTGAACAAATACGAGTAGTATGACAGTAAAGAAAAAACAGAATTTAAAGGTTAATGAGCGCAAAACTTTCGATAGTTTGCGAGGATTTACGAAAATTTATGTAGATTACGAAGGTTTTGTGATAGAAAATGATTAGCCTAAAATTGATTCATCACTCCATCGAAAACACGCCTCGCCTCTACCCCTATACATAACTCTATTGCTTCAAAAGCTTTAGAGTTCATCTTAAAGTGGAAATTTTCGAAAATCGCTTGCGGGGGCTACTGCCCCTGTCCCTTACATAAGCGCCATGAAGTTCCCAAACGTTATACATTGCATAGACAATTGCACTCTAAAAGACAAATTTGTCACTGCGATTCGACGTCCACCAGCACGCACGGGACTCCAGAAGGATTGTAGTATGTCGTGACTTGAGTGCCTATCTCCCGGCACGATTCAGTTGACTCATGAAGGCTTTTTCCAAGCTCAAAATGGGGTGTCCGTACAATAGACGAGTTGGGAAATGTTTCCACGCAATGCAATATGGGAATGGGTCTATTCAATGGGCCAGTATGGTGGAAAGTAGAACCTAAAGTAATTCCCCCTGACTAAACATATTCGCCTGCCACTCTGTTCGTTTTTCCTGCCTTGTTTCTCTCTTTTCCTCCATCCTTCCCTATCTTTCCTGTAAAAGTTTGTCGACCTCCGTGACAGTTAATACGACCGCACTGTCATGAACAACTTTTGGCACTGTCTGAGAAACTTACTATGTAGATCAGTTTCGCCGAACAAATATGTTTACGTTTCATATTTTTAATGGGTTTGTCAAATATTTTGATATGAGATGTCTACCGCGTACTTACTTTCCAATTCTTCTCCCCCCGCACACGCCCACCCACACCTACACACGCTTTTTCTTTCCTCTTTGCTTTTATCTACATCTCTTTTTTCCCTCGCTCCTCTTCTTTTCTTCTTTCTTCTCTCTTTCCTTTCCCTTATTTTTCCTTCCTCTTTTGCTCTCCCCTTAATTTTGTTTCATTTTACTGACTGGTGCAGAACTTTGCCGACAGGATCCGTGAATGGGGGTGTCGCACCCCCCCCCCCTTTCTAGCGGTGCACAACTCCAAAAACACTTTTAAGATCAGATTTCGCTCGTTTTCGAAATCTCTCTTGGCAGTACGTAATAATCTTTCCTTTTGATCCTGAACCTTTGCATACTCTTGATACCTTTCCTCATCTTTTCTTTTCAATGCATCGTTGCCATAATCTATGCTTTCTCCTCAATGAAAAACTTTTCTTAGCTCAGTCTGTAAATAATGTTGATAACGTACAATTTTAGGAATAAATATGTCTTTGGCCTTCTCGTATCCTGCCACTGCTTGTTGGGGTCCTTTTCTTTCGGGGATTATTTCCCAGTCTAGATCTAACGACTTCTTTATACCTTTGTAGACACCTTTGAAATAATTCCACCTTGACACTAGGATGTATTGCGTTTTTGTCTGTGAAAGTACAAAATAACAGAAAAAAGCAATACATTGATAATGATACCAAGCCTCTGGCTTTGTATTTTTGCCATAAAAACTTGGTTGCATTCAGCACCAACCAGTTTTCCTTCCACTTGAACCCACGTGACTCAATGGTTTGTACATTGTCGTAATTCTAGGTAACATTCTTTTGGCGAACATCTTAACCACAATTGGCTTATTTTACCTCCTTTTTCATGTTGCTCTAGCCAATGCTGGACAACCCCACCACAGTCGTAGGAAGCGGGAGACCGGGGGGCTGGGGACTAAAGCCCCTAGTCAAAATGTTGTGGGCGGAAGTATGCTTCCGCCCTCCCTCCCCCCCCCCCCCTCAATTCAAGAACGAAATCTCCTTCCTCCTTATTTGTTCCCTCTGTAAAAAAATGCCAAAATTTTGCAGTAAGTTCCCTCAAAACCTGCCCAATATGTTGCACCAAATTGCAAGTAAGGACCCTCACATATTCAACAATTTTCACACCCCACCCCTCCTCCAGGACGGCGGTCCGAAACAACGTTCAGCCCTCCCCATCCAGTCGAGAAGAGCTCCCTACGCCACTAAAACTACTTCACACAGACGTGATTATACGGGCCGAGGGAGAGGATCTAACGATTTTTCATGGTCAACTGCTGCCCCTCTTTTTCGGATAAAGGGAAGCCTTAAGGCAAAACAATAAAACTCAGCTTTAAATTTAGAAGAAAAATTGCAAAGGTTTTTAACCACGTTCCCAAATTTTCTCGATTTTTGCCTGGAAAAGTTCCTGATTCCTGTCCTCTTATCCGATTCTAGCAAAATCATTCCCGACTCTCGCTCAAATCGTTCCCGATCATAGCCGAAATTGTTCCCCATCCTCACCTATATAATTTCCAGTTTATACTACATCGTTCCAGTGTCTTGCTCGAATAGTCAAATTTTGCCCGAATATTTCGACACATAACTTGCACGTTACAAATTACGAAATAAACAAAACTGTACACAATTTCTTTATATGAAAATTTAGACTAGGTGTATCGGACAACCATGTTTTTTCACTATCATTACTTTAAACATGGCGTCGTTTTGTAAGAGAAACCTATCACTCATACTTGCCAACAGATGGGCAATGTTTGGACTAAATATGGTTTGGGGCGGTCATACGGGCTTTGGGTCAAAGGTTACCAAGCCGACGGAAAAAAAACCAGTTTGTGGCATCAAAAGCCACCCAACCATACTACGATTGTGCAAGATATGATTATATTTTACGAACTTTTCTTCATTTTATGATCTGAGTGGTCCTGCCTATTTGCTGGGGCGGTCATACGCCCATTTAGGTCCGAAGGTGACGTTGCAGATAAAAACAAACCCGGCCGGATTACGTTGCTGTGTGTTTGCTTTCATTGGCTTTTTCTCTGCTACGTACCCTGTTGTGACGTCACAGGCTGCTCCCGCCCATAGTACCATTTTAAGCTAAGAACCCTGTATTATTCAGAAATTGCACGTTTCCCCCTTTCCCTGGACACATATCAATGTAACTTCACTTGTTCCCTCCTATGCAGAGACATTGGATCCACCTGTGTCAGCATGTTCATGCGGATCTTATACTGTACTACATTTCGAAAATTTGTTGGGACAAGGTTGAAAATAAGGGTGGGGAACGTTCTGGCCCTCAAACTAATGCGGGCCGTTAAACCTTTGTATCCTTTTTATCAGATATCCATTAATTGATCACTGGATTTTTAGTCCATTATTTTGTCCACGAAAACAAAAAAGCATTAGGCCTAACATTGCAAATTACAGGAGAAGTCGAAACGTAAATACGGAAGTCCTTGCTTTTCGTCTGCTGAAGTCTATCTAAGAGAAGAAAAACACTGTTAAAGGTGCTCAAAATGTTGCACATTTGTGGTCTCCAACTTGTTAAACCCAACGTTCATTTGCCTTTTGCCAGTTCAGGGCTAATGTCGCTTTTATGGCTGATATGCAGCTGAGTACTGTGATGTCAGTACTCGTACATCACTGTCAAATCATAACAGCTGTGACAGTGCCGTCAACTCGAAAAATATGTTACAAGGACTGAACTGAAGGAGGGGGCAAGATAAATCAGATAGGTGAGATATGGAAGCACACATGAAGAAGTAGATATTTGCAGCATTGCGATGGACAGAAATGCAAATTATGGAAAATTTGCACACACTTTATACTGAATTAACACCAAACTTCACCTGTCTCTGAGAGTCATCCCGTATCCAAGTAATACTTGTGTGGTGTGAAGCTACATTGGGCCCGTGTAGTTTAGGGGTAAAGAGGGAGATTCCCCGCCGTAGAGACTGTTTAGTGCACCCCAGACCACATTTGGCAAATTTTGTTAAATTTTCGCTCATATGGTTTGCTTGGCACTCCTAGGAATATAAAAAACAAAACATACTGACACAAGTTAATTATAACATAGTTATCATATTATCAAGTTTGCATTAAAAAAATGTCAGTGATTGTTACATTTACGGCAAAACAGACTTGGGATAACGGAACTGTGAGCAGGTGAGACGACTGATTGCAATTAAGGAAAGAGTTTTTATACCCTCCCACCTTACAACTCCCCTCATACACCCACTACTACTGCCACCACCACCACCACCACCAGAAAGTTCTTGCCACCCTCTCCAAAAATTAAAAATAACTTGAACGCATGCCTTTTCGCCCAGAGAGGTTTACGATCATTATCAATAACCTAAAACTAAGTGAAAATGTGAGAGCGCACTTCAATTTCTTCCAAAGAGAAATTAAAAGTAATAAAGCATTGAATGATAAATGGGGTGGTATACATTAAAACGTACCACACTCACACAATATTAACCTTTATGTCCAAAGTAAATACATATTTGTGATGATAACTAATTCACAATTGTTTGCTATTATACTTACCAGTAAAAAGGTTAACATGTCACTGCGTTTTATCAAGAGTTATGGGACAACAAACCGGAAAATTGTTATACATATGGGCAATGGCTTGCTTTCCTCACGGGTTGGTCTCAGCGTAGTGCAACAGTGAAGTACATGTTCTGCCAAAATATTCTCAAAAGGCAAATTTATCACTAAGACATAAACGCCCAGGCCGTCTTAATAGTACATAATTCAAATCAGTAGATTTTTTTACCGACACTGGTTGGACCACGAGAGTTCTATGGCGCTTCACGTGACGGTTTCGGGTCCCTGGTGATTTTACAAAGTTACATTTGAGTTCACCAAAACGACGATTTCAACTTACTGTTCTTAAAGACACTGAATGGATGAATAACGATAAAATTACAGATTGAACTGGTTTGAAAAAATCAGCGGGCCAAACAGCCTGCTGGACTGCAGGAAACCACGCAGGAGTTGTGAAGTACTTATAAATGTGTAAAGAGTAAACTCTCGTAATTATTTTGTAACATTTTTAACCTTAGAAAATATTCATAAATCGTGACCCAACAAGATTAGACTTACTGTACTCCTTCAGTTAACAGGCAAAATTCTAAACACGAGCTACTCCTGAACAATTGATACGACTTGAATTTAAAGTGATTTTTTTTTAAAGATATCAAGTCCTCTAGATCTAAGGCAACTTACTAAAATAACGTAAAATATCAACTAATAGACAAATACTTCCCTCTGGACTGTATGCCATATTTCATCGTTTAATTATTATTATTGTTGTTGTTGTTGTTGTTATTATTGTTCTTTTTTGTATTTTGTGCTTCTGGTTTTCTGTTTTCTTTTCCTTCAACTTTTTCTTTTCTTTTACCAGGTTTTACCACATATGGAAACGTTTACGGCCATTTGTCTCATAAGAGACCGAACCGCACACACAGAGCACAGGATTACGTGCAATCAATGACACTGGCAAAGCGTTTGTTTATTCACAACCTCAGCTTTCTCGATAATAGACGATTCCTTTTTTTAGCAGGGCGTTAAGAGTGTTTTACAAAACAACGTAATTTAGTTTAATTTCAAAAACGGCAATTTTCGGCAGGAAAATTATAAACTACTGAATCCACATTAATATTACACTGTATAGGCTACCGCTAACGTATGTACTGCGTACGTGAATGCTATACAAGCAACACCAATTTCCCCACGAGAGAGTGCTGTCGCCCTGATCAGTAGTCACGTGATCTTTGTTTACATCAGAAAACCAGCCCGAAGCCTTTTCTTAGGCGATCTCTGAATGGATGCGAGTAACGAAAGTGCACAGTCCGATGAAAGTAAGGAACCAATCAAGATGGTTTTTACATAATTTGAAAGCTTATGAGTTTCACAACAAGCTTTCATTTGCCCCATTGTAATCGGGTTCGAAATGACTGAGTGAGGGCGTGTTGAACAATTGCTGCATTCTGAAGTTGATGTTTTGGTGCCATTTTCACGTACCAAACTGCAAGTTTTTTTATTTTTTAAACGCCTAGTCCGACGTGCACATTACTCATAGTTCACTTTTGTTAGCATCCTTGGTTAGATAAATGTTTAAATTTATTAAAACTAGGCGCCCCGAAGGAAAATAGGATACAGAAATAGGAAAACTGAACGATTGTTATGGATAATGACGACCCACTTCTGCACTTAAGGGTCGCCGTAAAGGGCAGATTAGCAAAAGAGACAACGTTTCCATATGGTGCGATGGATATTTTCCTAGGGTCCTGTCTGTACCACTACATCTTACTTTATGACAAGCATGTAAGTGTAGAATGAACGAATGAAAAAATAAAAGAACAAACGAAAGAACAAAAAGACGAACAAACGAAAAAAGGGGGATGACCTTGTTTCTAATGTAGTAAAATTTATCCCAATCCCCTAAATTTAAGATGTATAGCGCTGATGATAGGTGCGAACAACTCAGTTGTCATGGGTTCAGCAAAAGGTCTACTTTTATAATTCACTCTCTTCTTTTACTTTCCATTATTTTCCGGCCTTTTATCGACCAAAACATAGAGGCTCAAACTAGCCCGTATTCTGAAAGTTTTTGTATTACATAAGTGGACAACATTCACCCCACCCATGAACACCTATGCCCGTCCATAGAGGGATTTCATGTGACGTCACGCGCAATGGATTCCCAGGCACTGAAGGGCAAAACACACACGCAGCAAGCGAACTTACAGCTCATGTGTACGACATAACCATAGATACTACTGTGACACAATGGACGCGTGCTGGTCAAAACGAAAGAGACGCGCGATCTTGCCCTTCAAAACAAAAAGACGCGCGATCTTGCCCTTCAAAATTGCGTCTAGTTGGTTAATAATCCCGTGACTGAAATCCCTGTATAGAGCTTATGCACCTACGTCACGTTTCTCTATTTTTCCATCCAAGCGTACATTGTGCAACAATTGTTACTAAGGTGCGATCGTGAGCGCGTATCTTTAACACACCGACTACGTATGGCAGTTCCATCCAGTAAGCCAAATTGAAACGCGCTGACGTCACGTGCATAAGCTCTATACCCACATTTCCAGTGTCAATGGGTGACGCCAGTGAGAACTATGTCCAGTACTTCCAAGATTCTTAACACTAGGATGAAGTTTATGGATACAAGCATGAGCGGCACGCCATATAGGCAATTGCGCTCCAAAAATCTTTGCAAACCATGGTCTCCATTAAGCAAAAATAACGCGAAAAGATGTGGTATTTGGACGATAGCATTCATCTAATATTACAAATTTCAGATCTTTTTATTGGCCACTCAGCCATCACTGTTCATATGTATCCGATGTTGTGTGAGGGCGTCGTGTCTTGAAGACAGTTTACAACCCCCCACCCCCACCCCACCCCCCAAATTCATACAGGCGCTAGTGAAAACAAGCGGTATTGGTTTCGCGTTTCGTGCTTCACAAAATCGAAGTTATTACCCCACGTTGAAAATTTAACAAGAATAAAACCTGTTTACTCGGAAATAAACAGGAAATGATGGGTAAGGTGGTTGGTACCGGAGAATTCATTTTGGAAGAAAAATTCCGTGAGCGGTTTTCCTGAAGATCATCACGTAGGCTATGCCATCAATATAAATTAGTAATGATAACAAATTAGTAATGATAACAATTCCACTTGTCCAAAAGAATCTGGGCGGGGCGAAAAGTCACTTTCTGTACTGTAAGAATGGATTGTAGTCCCTTTGCTTTGCTTCTCCGTAACTGTAAATTTTCCATAGAAAAATGTCTGTATGTCGTATGCCCAAAGTATGTAATTATCCCACAACTGTCCGCTTCCCTTACCTCGCATGCACGTCAATCTATTGGCCTGTTACACAAGCGGTATCTGGTCTGCCAAACCGGGTATCATTGCGGAAAGGCCAAGAGTGGCGGGGAAAATGAGAACAAGTAAGTTCGTACCCTCGCCAAGTGTTTTTAATGTCTAAAAATGTATTCAACGGACTTATCGAAACGTTCCTGATCGCAGTATGTCTATACAAATTTGAATAAAGTGATTAAACAGTATTAAGATTTATCCTCCAGACTGTGACCGACAGACAATGAAACACAAAACTATATACAGTGCACAGAAATTGGCAAACAGGAGAGAATGATACCTTAGCATGACTTCTCTTGCAGAGGTGTCGTGCCCATTGGGGCCCGGAGGAGGGGGAGGCCCCCAAAATTTTGTCAGGGGTGCCATATATATGATTTTGTCTGAAAATGCGTTTGAAAGCCCTTCACATGCCAAGTTAATATGAAAAGTTAACTGTTTCCGAAAACTTTACCTGTAGTTATGTTAACCCTACTAGCATGCTTATAGTTCAATTTTCTGGAAAGAGAATCTTCTGTCAATTCATGCAAACTATCCTTGGGTGAACAAAAATGGTGAAATCGTTGCTGAAAATTAGTCATTTCCGACTGAAAAAAATTTAATTCTTTCACCAACTGCTTTGTAATGGTTGTTATTTGTTTTCGGAAAGGCATCAAAGGCATATCAGGGTTGGGATTGAAAAATATTCTTTTACCCTATGAATAAGTTAAAATTTGACTTTCCGGCCCCCAACATAGCCATGATTGTCAGCCTCGTTTCTTAGTGTTCAACTTTTCATTCTACTATTTGATCATGGGCCTTAGTGGCTGGGGACTACCTTGGGATAAAAACATGAGTCTTCTATTTTCCAAGTTAGACATCCACATATTCGTTTTTAACCATGCATATCCGATAGATAGACCTAAAAAAAGGATATGTTGTAGATAAAGTTACATCAAAATATGCATATTATGGTTGCACAAAATTTCATCTAGGGACCTTCAAGTACTGAAAAATTCCCCAAGGAGAACGCCCCTCTCTTTACACCCAACTCCCGAGACGACGGTTATAGGACAGTCTTCCCGTTACAGACACCCTCCTACGTTCCCATTTTCAATCGTTGCTGGCTACTTGTCATACTCTCCAGTAAATAAAGTTTTTACCACGGATCAAGAAAAAACGCTGAAATAAGCCCACGGAAATTGCTCTAGATCATCGTCTTTCGTGCGATACATTCGCATGCATATCGCACCTAAGGCACTTTGCTTTTGCTCTATTTTCACCTTACCTCTCCAAAATAGTTTTTCGCATACGCCTCTTATACCTTCACCCAGTCATCACTTCTCACTCCCCCTCCTTTAAAAACTATGTTTGCATGACACCCCTCTCCCTTTGTGAATTTTTAGTTTACTATAGGGTTTCGGTACGACGAAATCTTGTAACAAAAGTTCATCCGTCGATGCTCAAGTTTGAATTCGACCTAGGTCAATGATCTTGGACACCCTATTACAAGTCAAAGGGTGTATGTCAACTTTCGAGATGCTGCCCAGACATCGAGTTTTGACCGTACCCATAGGCGCAGGAGCCCAAGTTGATTTGAAGGGGGGCTGAAACGACTTGCAAGAAAAATATAACTCAAAATTTCCGCGCGCTCCACGCACGTTCGAAAGTTAATGTACATATCATACGGTCATCCATCGTTTATCACACCGCATTCCAATAACATACAATAATTTTCCTTGTTTCTACCTTCTTTATCGGTTTTAATTTTGGCGGAAGTCGTTGATCGTCGGCCTGGGGGAGTGGTCTAAAGCGAGGGGGCTTCCACCTCCCATTTGAAAATTTTTGAAAAATTAGGTATTCTTACATGCAATCTGGTGTCACATATGCTACCTTTGAAGTAAAATTTGTGTTAAAAAAATTACGTATTTTAGGTAGAAAAAAATCAGTATCAGTAAGGGTGGGGCATGGCAATATGGCCCCTCAAATACACCTCTGATAATCATAATATAAGTTTAACCATTAAAAAACACTGATGAATTAATACGGAATACGGAATACCTTTAGCTGCATCATAGCATTCTTTTTCTTTCAGTAGGTGCCCGAAAAATTCTCAGCATTTTGCCCGAATTTTCACAAAAATTTTTGGTGGGGAGCTACAGCCCCCAGCCCCCGCCTCCTACGCCTATGACAGTACCCCAGGGGAGGGTGCATTTTGGGTAATGCTCCCCTTAAAATACAATAGTTTACCCCCTCCGCCAGCCAAAGGGTTCAATGGAATCCGAGATTTGCAAAGTGAAGTACAACTCGAGTCGAACCGCTTTGTGATTATTGGTGGGTTCAGTTTGAGAATATGACTTACTGTACATTGGTATTGGTGCTTATTTGATATGGAAAAACAACTTTCGAAAAAAGTACCGCAGGAAAACTCAAACATAAAGATGGCAGAAGTCGATTTTGCTGTGATCTTTCTTGTGTCAGAACACCTTAAGAGGGCGCCATTACACATTTCATGAAATATATCAACACACACGTAACTTTGCTTTACAACTACGAAGCTGCTTCGGACGATCGATTACCACTGGTGTTGGCCAACCCCCCATCCCCCAGGATAACAATAATGATAATTAACTTTGTCTCGGCCGGTTTCACACCAAAGGAAACCGACATATACAAAACTAACAAAATGAAAATCGACTTAAAACTGTCTTTATCGATATATGTAGTGCGCTACCGTAAACTGAGGACATAGAATTAGTAAAATTCACTGGCATCTATAGCAGATTGCAAAAAGCTTCGAAGTTGCAGTGAGTGAGGAATTGGGTTACCAAATATGATAATGACGTAAATTGTTTTGCAAATGTTTGGGTTATCAAAAGTCTCTGACGGTTTGCAAATCGACTTACAACCAGTTTAATGTTTTTTTCCCAAAAGTCCCCTGACTCTCTGGCGAAGAGCCAGGGGCGAAAACCAAACAATAGTCCCGAAGGAGTTCTGCTCCCTGAAGGAGTAACAACGTCCCCAAGGGACAAACTTTGACTTAACTGACACCACCCGACAGTGGTCCCATTCTAGACTGGATGGATAGAACAGGTCCCACCTGGGAGCTCCGCCGTCGTGATCACGGATACTCCTGCGCCAGGCTAGCCACTTTTAAAAGTAGCAGGATTTTAATTAGGAATTCATATATAAATGAAAGTTATGGTCTGGCTATTATATATATTCAGTGAGACTTGCTTGTTATTATTAACGATTAATAATACAATTTTCTTCACGATATTTCAATTTCTCCTCTTTATGTTGTATTGTACAACAACTGAGAAACATAATTTTCTGTAAGAATTCACCATTGAATGCTTCCATGCTTCCTAGAGATATCGTGTTTACAAGGTTTTCAGTTTTTGACCTCTGTGACCTCGCGTGACCTTTGACCTCCACCAAAAGCAATAGGGATCTTCCTTTTAATATATTAATTCTATATACTAAGTGTCAAAATTATCCATCATTTCAATATTGAGATATCGTGTTTTACAAGCCAAGTGCCAAAAACACACGCACACACACAATCGTCCTCGTGATTGCGTAGATTCCTTTTAACTTCAGCCGAAGGAATCAAAAATGGAAACTACTTTGCGCTAAGGCCTAAGTGACGTCGCCGCACATTAAAATGTGTTCTCCGGTTGTAACTGTATTTGTGAGATAGCAGGCATTTTTTACAATCAGGGGCGTAGCGAAGGTGTTTTTTTTGGGGGGGGGGGGGTGTAGAGACTATGTTTTGCCGACAGATCTGGTAATGCGTAGCGCGAAAAAGAGTTTTGGCGGGTGGGGTCCAGGGGTCCGCCTTAGGGCCCATGGTGGGGCTAGGGGCAAAGCCCCGCGGGAGGGGGAAGGGGAGAAAACCCCAGAAACTCTGAGGCTTAAGCATATCTCTCTGTGAAAAATTTAAGTCTCAGGATGGGTATATTTTTGTTCATATAATGCATCATCAAATGCAAAGATCCCCATATTTTCTGATGTATCAGGCTATTCCTCTCGTCAAGCCGCTATAGTTTTAAGCAGTGAGGATCCAGAGGTCCGCTAGTGTTTAGCTAGGAAGTTTTCTCAATGCGACATTTACTGATCTGTGGCCTGGGGGAGGGGTCTAAGGGGAAGGGGTGTCCCCCTCCCCTTTGGAAATATTTTGGAATTTGAAAGGTGCCTAGATTGCAAATGGTGCAATATTTTAGTAGATTTCTGCCCTAATGAGGCACCTCAAAATTTACACCCGGGTAGAATTTGCTTGTCAGATTTTTAGTGTGAGACATTTGTCGCCGTTTATGCGACATTGTCGCACAAATAGGAGCTGGCTAAAACACTGGGCCCGCCTTAAGGCAACTGGTGGGGGTCCAGGGGGGAAGCCCCCAGAAGCTCTGAGGTTCTTGTATAATCTCTGGGTAAAAATCTAATTCTCATGCAGGACAGGTATGTTTTGGTTCATAATACATTATCCAATGCAAAGATTCCGGATAATTTTAATGTGTTAGGCTATTCGTCCCGTCATGCCACTATACTTGAGGAGCTGGACCTGTCGTTCCGAATTGGAACACTATGCGTTCAGCATTTGAACACTAGACGCGTCAGGCGTTCAAATACGGTAAGTGTTCAAATAGGCGTCCGGCGTTTAAAAAGGGAGAAAAAGTGTTCAGAATCTTAACACAAGCGTTCAAAATATGCTTTGAACGCCAGGACGGGTTCTGCATCTGTTTCATTTAGGTGTTCAAAAGTTAAAAGCCTGAGACTGCAGTGAAGGGGAGACACGAGCGGCACGCATTATTATTTTCCCAGTATGTTTGTGGGTAAACCGGATCCTCGGGAGTTTGCAAAATGTCATGTGAAGTCAACGTTAGGGCTTAGAAAACGGGCTAAGGATGCCTACTCTATGGGTAATATGGTGCTGCTCCCCATGGTGATGATAAAATTGAGGAATAATGTGCAGGAAGTGGTTTTTCAAGAATGTCATAAGACCCGAAATAGTGCGCCTATATGGAAGCCTTTATTTCCCTTCAGGGGTGGTGTCAGGATTTGTCCGACAGGAGGGCCAACAACCCAAAGCCTCAACGAGGCCGATAGAATGTCGAAACGATTTCGAAGGATAAATTTTGCGCGCGAAGCGCGCCGAAAATTTTCGGCTCTTTTTCGAGAAAATTTGAAAAAATTGAGTTTTTAGAGAAAAAATTGGAGAACTTGGGGGTTTATTGAAGAATTTGCCCTAATTTAGATCAAAATTAAGTAAATCGTCGGGGCGGCTGGCCGTTGTCGGACACTACATATTTTATCGTATACATAACAGCTCCCCGACGGGAGGAGAGCCTTCCCCGACGGGGGGCCCTGCACCTACCTGGCGCCACCACTGATTCCCTTTCTTTCTCCAAGTTGCCGACGGACTCTGTCACTTGTCCGATTACACCGACGGCCGTTGATACGGCCGTATAGGGCCGTCACATGCATAATCAATTTGCCGACGGGCCTTCAACTTGAACTTAATGGGCCAATTAGATGACGAGCTGAAAATCGAAATAGCTGATAACAGACTGGCCACGCGCTTCCGTTCTCTCCTTCTCATTTTGCCTTTCGTTCTCCGTCTTCCTTTTTACTCCCAGGCTTTCCTTTCCTTTCCCTTCTCTCTTTTCTTCCTCCTTTCCTATTTTCCTTTTCTTTTCCTTTTCCTCTCCCCTTTTTGCCGACAGACCGAAAATTTACCGACGGGCGACCAAATATTGGGGGGTGACAACCCCCACACCCCCCGCTCGCTACGGCCCTGTAGATGAGTTTGGTTTATAATTATGTGCAAAGAATGCTTTTCGTACAATGCATGCTACACCATTGTGCACTGACCTGGTGGGGTATAGTAGTCCTACTATACAAGGAGCGGCATCAGGCGCACATTTAGCCTATGCTGGATATATATAGATTAAATTATTACAAACTGATTTTCAAGTGCTACTGAAATTACTTTGATAAAATACCTCGAGGGCCGGACCACATGGTCTCGCGGGCCGGAGGTTCCCCACCAAAGATAGTTTAAAACATATATTCTCGCAAAATTCTTGCAAAACATCCCCTGTTTCTACACGGTATCAAACTGGACGCTGATTGGGTATGCCTTCAGAACTTTCAGCCAAATCATGTTTGATCAGACACCGGGCAGATACAACAAGTTCGAGTTCAAAATATCTCGCATTTATGAATCCGGCCACACACCAGGCTTTTAATAATATGGCTTATTTAGATAAAATATGGCTTTAATTTAGAACAGGGGTCGGCAAACTAGGGGTCGCAACCATTTTGAGGGGCGCGAAAAGCCATTCCGGGAAAATAATTGCCAAATTTCCCATTGAAAATAAGCAATGGGAGTGAATTCTAATCTAAGAACCGATCTGCTTTATTAACACTGTATAACCAAGTCAAACTCCTCTCATCAAGGACCCGTCAATTTGAAGGCCACCAAGATATTCCGGAGTAGAAAGCTGTGACCACCAAGCAAATAAGTTTGGAGACCCCTGCTTTAGAAGACTATAGACTAATTATGCGACTATCGCGATCATCGGTACGTGGTAAGGCTTCAGTGATTTTACCAAATAAACGAATTCCCTAGTCACCCCCTTTAGGACGGTCAACGTACGTTTATTGCTTTTAACACCTTAATTCGAGTTACAGTATACCGATTTTTGAGTATCATGGCTTCCCAGCCTAGACACCCTTCCGCATATGGACTATGAGCTCGCCGGAATTGCAGTGCAGATCGAGGAGAGAAAAAATCGCTCATCCCAGGAATGCGTGACTTGCCTGTTATGAGGACGGAGAGACTTATAGGCGGGAGCAGCACCTGAAACTGCATATAGTTTAGCCGGCCTACAGAAGATTACGCGGTGACACGATTTAGCCTATGTTTACAATTATTTCAAGGGCCTACAAAAAGGTTTCTTAGAGGCTTGTAATTTACCTTGTCCAAGTCTATGATCGACTCGCGACCACCCTTTAAAATTCAGCCACACCAAGGGCCAATACAAGATTACGTCAGATTTTTTCACTCATCGAACAACAGAATTCTCTGTCCTCGAATGACGAACATGCACCAACTTTAATTGGCCTGTTAGTTTTAAATTGTGACAAGCTTGGCTTGACATGCAGTTCCATTTCGTGGACCACCAATTTGTCCGGACTGTATATATAACAGACTAAAAAGGGACATCTACTTACAACACTGGGGAGTGACCGCCGAGCCGCTATTCCTACCGTGTATGACACCAAAACCCGGCTCTAGCTATAGCGCTACTGCCAGACGGCTTCGCCCGAAGTCAAATTCAGAACTCGCAGCATACGGTAGCCTACATATACAGTACGATATACAGTAGGCTAAGGTATATCTAGTTTCAATTGTTCCCGGCTTATTTCAAATTAGATGTTCAGTAGTTTCATTAACCCAAGACGTTGGGACGTTTTACCAAGAATAACTTGGAACTAATGACCAGACCTCTGGTTACAAAATGTAAAAGCCCTCATACTAAAATTTAAGTGTAGTTTGTGTATTATTAAACTTGAATGTTTTTGAAGACCCGGATGTTATTCAGAACCATGGTAATGAACTTACGGTGTCATGTACAGTTGCAAACTGACCTCCCTATACCTTTGTTTTGGAGTTTCCCATTGGTAAATTCCACTCACTTTGCCCAGTAAAATGGGAAAATTGGGTTAGTAGTTGGTCGAATATCTTCTGAGGACGATTGATAACCAGGGGCATGCTCGTTAAATCTTATCCAGTCGATGATTAATTAGTGCGAGTGCAGCTACCCTGGTCACGTTCAAGTTCTTTGCCAACTGCAGGATGAGCTAGTAGGTCAACATGTACCGCACTGTAAGTGCTAAGGAAAATAGCTCCATTTGACAGAGAATGTGAGTAAACCCCTCTAAAATGCCCCTTGCTTTGGATAACATAAAATTTGTTAACGTATATTTACATTTATATGGCAAAAGTTGTCTGCTTAGGTGCAAAATTCAGCGTAATTTGAGTCTGACCTGAGAACAAAAATGACGTCAGACGCTAAATTTTGTGCTAGTTACGATTGGAAAATTGGCCATCTGAACTTACAAGTATGGTATTTCCACGCTTTTTGTAGGGGAAAATATTGTTGAATAAGTGAAGTTTATAAGAACATTTTCATTTTTACTTCTTATTTCAAGAAAGGTTCAGTTGAAAGGGTGAAATTTGAAAGTAAATAATCATACTGTACTTCAAGGCACACAAAAGAGCAAACTAAAACCTCAAAATACCCCAAAAGGAATAGAAAACGCCGTCAGCATAGAAATAAATTATCATTCGACAATTCTCAATACTTTGATGGCATTTGCAGGCTTAAATAATTAAGGAAAATAGCAAAAGAAAAAGGGATCTAGCACAATTTTCACCTTTTCTCAACTTCAAACGATTTTAACAAGTCTATTGTTTGGGTATTCTCTGTCACGTCCGAATACCACTATATAAATAAATGAGCTGCGCCCTCAGTCATTGCATTCAAAAGTTGTTCATCATAGTAAACAACACTACTTTGCTGTGTGGTAACTGGTATCTTCGATTGGCGTTGTACACGTTCAAAGATGTCTGAAGCTCCAAAAAAGAAAAAGACGCCTGCAAAGGCACCTGAACATCCTAAGTACAAGGATATGATTTGTGCTGCAATCGACAGTTTGAAGGAAAGGAGCGGTTCTTCGAGGCAAGCGATTTCAAAATACATTAAAGCGAACTACAAAGTTGGTGACAACTGTGATACACATATTAGGATGGAACTGAAACGGCTTGCTGGCAGTGGCGTTCTCGTCCACACAAAGGGGACTGGTGCATCTGGCAGTTTCAAGGTATCTAAAAAGAATCAAGAACCCGCGAAGAAATCCGCAAAAAAGAAGAAGAAGGCAGCCCCGAAAAAGAAACCTGCAGCTCCTAAGAAGAGTAAAAAACCGGCGGTAAAGAAAGCCGGAACGAAGAAAGCGGCTAAGAAGCCAGCCGCAAAGAAGAAGGCAGCCAAAAAAGCACCAGCTAAGGCTGCAGCAAAGAAGAAAAAGCCAACTAAAAAGTGAAAAAAGCTAAACCGGACAGTCAGGTAGATTTTTCGTTAACTGCAAGAACATCTTTTAGCATGGAACATTGTTCATAGGAAGTAGACATTGAATGAAAAGTTCATGTGCACTTTTGTCGGTTGTATATTGTGAGTACGAGGATAACACTTGTATATAGACCTTCGTAGTCTGCTGGATGCAAATTCCCAGTAGCCTCGACCATAACTGTACATAAAGAGAAAGGCTTTTTGACATTTGTACTAATCAGTGACCTTCGAAAAGCTTTCAGTAACAGCGGGGAATACGCCCAAATTAATTAAACGTCAAAGGATGTCAAAATACTTATAGTGCATTTTGTTACACTCAGGCTCAGCTAGTGAGAGAAACGGGCCCCTTTACATTCGAATTTAGAAGACAGAAAAGGATATGCCAAGTAGTCTAGGAGGCTACAGCTAGTTACTCGGCATAAAAAGATCAACCTAGGAGTGTAAGCGGAAATTATTGATGCGGTCGTCAAAACTATGAAGTTAGTTTTGGTTGGACTTGAAATATGTTTTATCATTGATTGAAGTGACTCAATTTTTACGGGAAATACTACTGGAAGTTTGTTTCTCATGCGCCATGTTTACAGTTATCGACGATACGTTCGTATTTTCAGGAACTTTGAACCCTGTTTTCGCCTGCTGCAAGGAAGCCGCTACACCGAATAATCTCAAGTTTGATTGGACAGTGGTTGTTCTTCAAGACGTCTGTTCATCGTGAACAGTTCGATTTTTGGTGCCTATATATTCATGAGAGCAGATCCAAAAATTATAATAAAGGACTGGTTGACTTGTGCGAAAGTAAAGTGCCGTATATGATGGCAGATGATGGAGTATTGAATTAGAAGCTGTGTACACGAAATTGGTATTAGTGTAAGCTTATTTCATTGCGGGTTTACCATGACTTTAAAAGTCTAAGTGATGACTGAAGAAGCGACTACCCAACTATCATAAATTATTTCGCAAAATAGTGAAAGGAACATTGCTGAACTGTAGTACCTGAACTAAACGATGACTACGCAACTTACACATCTGAAATATTCTTGCCCTGAAATCGTAATGTGGCTTTGAAGTAATTTTTCATTGTTTTATTTAGAGTAGTTAAAAAGGAACACCCAATTTCGGGAGGATTTTGTCCCCTCATTACAATTGCTGTCCCTAAATTGTGTACAGCACATAACTTGTGTAAGTGTAATAGGGAACCTGGCTCGAGTCAAGCGTATTTTAGTACATGCATGTTCGTGAGGCTGATTTTTAATGCGTTACTAAGATACTAAGTGCTTTTAACGTCACTTTTTGCATAAGGTTGTGTATAACGTACGGGTCCTACGTTTAGATACTACGCTCGAGCGGGCTACAGTTAGTATTACCGTAGTCTACAATGTAATGTAAGTGCTGTGTCGGCAGGCGAGGCGGAATTTCTAACCACCTGCTCAATACACACTAGAAAGTAAGTCTTTCGGAGTTGAGGGCTGCAACCCTATATAATTTTCAATTTGAAGTTTCGTTTGCAAAACTTCGGCCTACGGTTAATTGTGTCTTTGAACGACTAGACAATACCTTATCCCAAAATATATATACAAGATTGCACCAACCCCATTGACTGGGAGAGTAATGGTTTTCGACGATGATTTCGTATTGGGATGTATTTATTTGTGTCACAATTTGTTAACACCATATTTCGATCAGAACGGATAATTCATTGGGTTTACGGTCGTTTCGCCCCCAAAATACCAGTTCGCCCTCAAAGACTGCAGTTCACCCCCACAAGTGCTGCATGACCAATCCCCCCCTTAATTTATTGGCAATATACCATTGCTATTTTGGGCGTTTTGTGTGCCTTTTCATCTTTAATGTTGCGTCCTTCACGCTATACTAGCGGCAAAGCTAGTATATGTATATATATATATATATATATATATATATATATATATATATATATATATATATATGTGTGTATATATAAGTGTATGTGTGTGGAAATACCGACTTTTTTTGTTTTTTCATTTTGCGTTCATATTTGTTCATATTTTCCTTCATTTATAGAATGCTTTTTTGTGCAGCAACTCTATTTTTTTGGAGTCAAATTTTCCTTTTTCTTTTATTATCGGCATCTTTTTTTCTGTTTTATACCGAATTTTTATGCTGCAAATCTTCTGGTATACTGTGTTCAATTGTTTCAGGACCCCCTTTTCATTACGACTACCTATGTTTCAGGGCCTTCTTACCATCACGTTCACCCATGTTTCGAAAAACAATATCAACTTCGTTGATTTTTTACAACTGCTATATAGTAAAATCGAGGGGGCGAGCTGGTAGGTACTTGGGGGCGAAACGACTTCCACTTTGGTACGTACGAACTGGCAAGGGGGCAACCATTCATTGACATCTCTATTTACGGTCGTTTCACCTCTTAGAAGCCAATTCGCCTCAGGTGTTCAGTTGACTTGTTCGCCCTCAAAAACCTGCCAGATCACCCCCAAGTTCTGGCCAGTTCTCCACATGACATACTACCATCATACGTTTTACGAAACTTTTCAAATTAGGTTGATTGCATAGACGATTGATGAAGGGACATATGTCTTGGCAGAATGATTTTGTCCCCCGATCTTAATGCGTTCATAGTGGGTGGGGCGAAACGACCGGGGAGAAGTGGTGGGGCGAAACAGTATGGAAAGTATTTACATTGTTTCACATCTTGTAGTATATTGTTTATTCGGTATTCCCGCCATTGACCTTGAATGGCCGTTCACATGTTCAACACAACAGGGTCCTCCTTAAGATATGAAACAATGTAAAAACTGTACTTTCCATACTTGGATTATGAAAATGTTATATTGGATCTATGAACCCAATTGTTTTTGGTGGATTTCAAAGCAAAACGTTTAATTTAAACATGGAATGCTTGTGCCCGGTAAATGCTCAAGTAGATTAATGGGTCTGTGCAGTGTCATTTGGGTAAATGTATTGTTCTTCGGAAGCGGGGAATTAAACGTCGACCGGGGTTACCAGGTTACGAAACGTCACACCCCTAACATATCTCAAGAACCTAGCCTCAGTAAAATATCTATATGCCCTTTACAGGTTATCTGGGTAAGTGCCCGCGGGCCGGCCGTATGTGCTGTGAGCCTGTGACCATCAGCTTTGCCCATGTAACCTTCCTTTCGCCCCCCCCCCCCCACCTCACACATTAAAATAATTCCTCGGGCATCGCTTCTGCAGCAGTGTCTGCCTGTCAACAGTGAAAGGATAACAGTACATGATGGAGAACGCCCCTCCCCAATCTGGTACCGGAGGTTCCTCGTAGTCAGTGGGCGATAACCTCGTCTAATTCAAATGGACTGCTGGGTCCTTCATCAGCTTTATACCACGAAAGTAGAATTGTTACTCGGATTGGCCCAGAAAGGGGCATTTTCGGCGAAAATCCAGGAAATTTTTTGGCGAAAGCTCCGTCCAACAGGCGCCAAAATCACGGTGGCGCTTCACATGGAGTGAACGGGTAGCGCTAGGCTGGGGTAAGGGAGGCCCATCAACCCCCAACCCTACGGGAAAATTTCGTCGAGGAGCGTTACTACATACAGAATGTAATTCCTGACCACGAACAGCCCCGAGATTTGTTCAATACTTACCCAGATACTAAATTTCCTTTAATGTAATCTCAAATTTCATTGAAAAGCTGAGTTTTCTTCGGTAACCCCCAGTCCACCACAGAACTTTTCACTAATTACCATAGCATGAAGTGAATACTCTTGAAGCGATGATATGTACACCAGTTGTCAAATATTAACATTACGAAAACCCTGAAAACCAGTCTCATGCACACTTTCTTCAACTCTGCTTTAAAAGTCCCAGGGTAAGAACCCCCCCCCCTTTTTTTCCAATTGGCAATTTGACTTGCCTCCCTGTTATCTTTTTCATTTTTTTATTTTTTATTTTTACTCACTTAACTGTATTTTCTACCTCTCATTTTTACTCCCAAGCTAGTAGTACCCTAATCGCAGGTCAGCATTTCTTTACTCCTGTTGCATTCTTGAAAGGTTTTGGGCACTGTCTTCAGTTAAAAAAAAACTGTTGACCGAGCCCGTAGTCGAAGGGGGGGGGGGGTGCTAGAAATGAAAATTTCCATTACCTTAAGGCATTTTAGTGTGTCTCGCCAACCGCCCCCGAAAACTACTTTTCCCCTCCCCTTTCAGTTCCAATTGTCTGGCTATGGGCCTGCTGTAGACTGCTCAGGAGAGCTTCGATGATGCAGGAGGTGTGCTAACATACTAAGTCTTGTCATGACATGTGATCAGGGAGTTCCGAACAACAACTGATGAGATGCAGAATTGTTTTCCCTGCAGCACAATTCATTTCCGATTTGGGCTTCGACCTGCTTATAGAAAAGATGTAGAATTTCTCAATTCAAGGAAGAGGTACATGAAAAGTTGGCAATACGGCAGCAATTTTTACTGCTGAAAAAATTTATAAAACAGTATGCATAGAGCAGGCCCGTATGCAAGGAGGCTTCGGATGAATATACCCGCAAATACATAGCCATGGTCCACTTCGAGTTATTACAGTGTAACATGATGAGAGTACTTTTGGTTTTAAGTAGGCCTAGAGTCCCTTTATACGGAACCCTATATAGGAACCCTAGTTTAAAGAATTGAATAACGCGCTCTGTCGCTTTCTTCAAACCTAGGAAAATCAAGGTCGTTCCACAATTCAGATTCATGTAATATATGAGGTGCGAAATATTTTGGTTGATGGGGCCACATTTCTCATCGGTAACTAATCGCGCAGGTTAAGGACACAAGAGGTGAAAAAAGAAGAAAAGATACATAGCACGGACAGGTTTTCTCTTGGGTCTCATTTTAACCCTGCGGAAGCTCCACTGAAGGGCACTGGTTTAGCGGCTCGTCTGAGGTTGCTGGTTGGGGTACAGGGGAAACCTCCCCATGGAAAACCGTTGTGTGATGCCCCTGGAAGTTCTGCGTGTATACAAAATATGTGACATTTAAATGAAGCAGTTGATCATTTTCAAATGGCATTGGATGCAAATGAAACAGATGAACACAAATATTGCAATTTGACCATATTCCTATAACAGCCTGAATCAGGTGTCGTACCAAACATGGTAAGAGGCAGTAGCGTAACTGAAGGGGGGCAGGGGGCTGTCGCCCATCCCCCGCCTTGTCGCCCGGGGATGGTCTGTCGGTACATTTGCTGATCTTGTCTGTAAATCCGCTGGGTGTGGACGGTGACTGTAGTCTCCCCGACGGTTTACCTGTTTTTGCTCTCAAGAGGAAATTTCTCTCGTAAGAACCCAAAATTTCCGGCGCGCTACGCGAGCTGTAGAATCACTCCAGTTTCTCCAATAGTTCCATTCTGCATAGCTAAAGAGTTAAGTCCTGTCACCCTTACCAAGTAACATGTAGGCAGAGTGCACAATTTATGTAGAGGTCGTAAATTTCATCCCATATCGCAAAGCCTAGTTACTGTTCTCTTGTGTGTGTCATGCGGTAAGGTCAGTTGCTGAGGGGCTCACGGAGCAAAGTTTAGCTATATCAGAGAGTAGTCCAGGTGGTTTCGATACAATGTATGTTATCCCCGATACCGTCTACCGCCCCTACAGCTTTTATTTTTTTTTTCTTCTTGTTCTTGACTTAAAATACTAAAACTTTTCTCGCGCTTCGCGCGCTTTGCAATTTTCGGTACGCTTTACCCACTCTTCCTCAGTTCTGTTACTTACAACTAAATTTAGCACAAACCCTTTCCATTTTTACACTTAACTTAATTAGTAGAATACATAGATTTTTGTAAATATAGGGGATTTCATCTCATTTCGCTAAACTTCTGAACGTAGTTAATGTTCTCTTGTGTCTGTCGGGCGGTACGGCTGGTGACTCAAGGAGGGAAGTAGGCTACAATGTAAGTTGTGCCCGATAGGGCCCAACTGCCAGGACAATTGACCTATAGTATATATAAGCTTTAAAAAGTACAAATTCTTTTTACTGTAGACTTAACCCCCCCCCCAAAAAAAAAAAAAATCGCCCGCTTCACGCAAGTTTTTTCACAGTTTAGATTCCGGGGAAAACGTTAAATCAGCGCGGAACTATTTCCCCCTAGTTTATACAAATTTTATGCAATTTATGCTCTGCAATGACATGGTGTAGTACACAGGCTTTCCCCAAATCCTCCCTCACCAACCCCTCGACGCTGTCGGGGCTTCGGGTCGTTGGCCCTCCCGTCGGGGAGTCGTCGAGCAAATCCTGACGCCACCCCTGGGTGGATGGTGGGGGGTCACGGGTGCGGAGGTGACTTGTTAAGTGATAAACCTTTTAAAGTGTCGGTACATTGACTTTATGCTGTCGGTACATTTACCTTAGTTTCATCCCTGCCCCCCCCCCATACACTTCTATCACCCCAGTTACGCTACTGGTAACAGGTCCTTAACAGTTTTATCCTCCTTGAAAAGGGTGTGTGTAGGGGAGGGCGTGATTTTGCCATGACACTATCTGCGTCACTTGGCATGTATATAAATAACCTACAGCGATTTTTCCTTTTTCTTCCTGTCAAGATGATCCTCCAATCTGAGATTGAAAAATATGGTAGCCTACTTCCTATATGTCTTGCTTGGCGCGAAGCCACGGGGGGATGGGCCCCAAACCCGATGACTCAAGAGCCAGGCCTGTTTTTGGAAAAAACATTCTTATATGACTCCTTTTTTTGGTTTCGATGATTAGAGAAACCTATGTAACTGTGATGGCGTGTGTGTGTATGTATGTGCGTGTAACTGAGTATGAGTATGTTTGTGACACTTAGCTCGTTAACACGATATCTCAAGAAGGGAAGCTCTGACAGTTCTCAAACTTGGTAAATAGATGCCCCATGTTGAGAGGAAGAACCCTATCGTTTTTGGTGGAGGTCAAAGGTCATCTGGGGTCACCGGGGCTCAAACACTGAAAACTTTGCTAACACGATATCTCCAGGTAGGAAGCTTGGATAGATTTCATTTTTAGTATATAGATGCGTTATGGTAAGAACAGGAATCCTGTTGTTTTTTGTGGAGGTCAAAGGTCATCTGGGGTCACCAGGGGTCAAACACTGAAAACCTTGTTAACACAATATCTCAAGGTATAGGTTATTTGGGTAGATTTCATACTTGGTAAGTTGATGCGTTATAGTGAGAAGATGAACCCTATTGTTTTTTGTGGAGTTCAAAGGTCATCAGAGGTCGCTGGGGGTCAAACACTGAAAACATTGTTAACACGATATTTCAAGTTAAGAAGCTTTGATAGATTTTTTTACTTAATATGTGTATGCGTTACGGTGAGGAGATGAACCCTATTGTTTTGGGTGGAGGTCAAAGGTCATATGGGGTCACCGAGGTCAAACACTGAAAACCTTGTTACCACAACATCTCAAGGTAGGAAGCTTGGACAGATTTCATCCTTCGATCGTGTGTGGATGCGTTGTGGTGAGGAGATGAACCATCATTTTTGGCGGAGGTCAAAGGTCATCTGTGGTCACCGGGGGTCAAACACTGAAAAGCTTGTTAACACGGTATCTCCAGGTAGGAAGCTTGGATAGATTTCATACTTAGTATGTGGATGCGTTATGGTGAGAACATGAACCCTATTGTTTTGGTGGAGGTCAAAGGTCATCTGGGGTCACCAGAGGTCAAAAAGCAAAATTTCCCAGGAATTCTCAAGATTATTGATGGGTTCACCAGAGATCAAAAAGTAAAATTTCCCAAGAATTCCCAAGATTAAATAGGAACACAAAACTGTGTTTTTCCAACATTAAGATGGTAGAGTTTCATCTCTAAAGGCCCGTATAATGCATCTCCTTTATTGGTGGGTTCGATATTTTGGAAGGTGGACAATTTTCAGTGCCCAATCAGTTGACCACGCATTAGGAACACCACGCCAGATTCAGATGGGAAATTATCAGTTTTGTGTGTGTGTGTGTGTGTGTGTGTGTGTGTGCGTGGGGGAGGGGTAGGTGAGCTAATATTTACACTACTAAGGTGAGATCGACATTCGTTAACAAGTAGCTTATAATATTAACCAAATATGCTTTCTATAGCTTGCAAAAAATGGAATCTCCAATACCTCGTAAATTGTTTCTAAACATTGAATTCGTTGATGTGATATGTCATGTTTAACAAAATTTACACCAGGGGCGGCGATCTGTTAAAATTATTGGGGGGATACTTACTTGAGTGAACACTTTGCGGCTCCGGCAGGGGTCCAGGGTACCATCAAAGGCAGACCCGTAGCCATGCAGGAAGTTTAATAAAGGGGGCACCGGCACCTCATAGGGGGCACCGAAGATTATTTTTGTAGTCAGTAGTGCCACCATGTGATAACATTTTGAGTGAACCGCAGGATATATCTCAAGCCTACCACAGATAGTTTAAACTTATCTGTGGTATGTGTGCACATGCGCGCGAAGCGCGCGAAAATTTTGCTCTTCTGGCGGGAATTTTCCCCTGCTTTTGCAGTACTGCAGAGACCTGGAAACTGGAAAGTCTCCAGAAGTGAAGGGAACAAAGCTATGATCACGATGGTGATTCTTCAGCTCCACAAACGCAGGTGAAGAGTTCATTGCTTTGCGAACGGCGAGGTGACCGGGGACTGCCATTAGGCAGGCTTGATGTGATCCAGTATGATTTTATTAGCATCAAAAGGAAAATTCCCCGAATGTCTGAGGAATTAACAAATGGAAACACTAGCACATGCATCAAGCTCTTCACAGCTCACAATTAAGATGATAATTACAGTATTTTTGATTGAAATTTTGCATAAAGACAAAAAGTTAATTTTGAATAAATTGTGATATGAGTAATTTTAGTTTATAGACGTCACGTTACGCATGTTACTCAACAGCTCAAGGTGTTAGGTAGTTGCTACATGGAGACGCCTTGCTGCTCGGCATGTAACTTTGAGTCTTCACCTAGCTTTGGCTAGAATAGGTTTACTGGGAATTTTTTGTGTTAATAGTGTTCATAGGCTGTACAACTCGTGAGAACTGGAAGGGGGAGCGCCGAAATTTTGCAGGAAAAAATTATTTGTCATGCACGGTAAAACCTGGGCAGTGGTCCCCTGGTGGTGAAATGGTATGCCCAACGTGGGGAGCAAGCTACAATAAGGAGTCCAGCTACCTGAAGCCTTGCCAGAAGCGACTGGTGCCAAAGGATGCCAAACGGAAACGCTTGGGCGCGTGAAAAATTTGGGATTCTGTTGGAGAAAAATTGTAAATATTTGGTTCTTGCAAAGAAAATTTAGAAAATGTGAGTTTTTATGGAAGAATCTGCCCCTCCTCGCCCCAGAAGTCTCCAGTTCTCCTAACTTACTCCTCGGCAATCCCTATCTGTCTTGAACTCCTCCGTCCTTGTGCAGAAACAAACCTATAGTACATTGCCTAAGGTCATATCCTGGTGTGCATACGAAGCCGTAATGTCACATGTAACGGGTCTGACCATAGTAGGTCCCCTGCTGGGGTCCAGGGGCTTCGCCCCTGGAAGACAAGCAATTTGGTGCATTCTAGAGGACACAGATCACATATTTCTGATCAAAAGATTTCCCCAGCTGCCATTACCATTAATACTGTAGGCTAATGTCGCAATTATTCATATCGAAAATATGTGTGACAACATTATCAGTCAAACAATAAAATTGCACGAAATGTTCTCAAACCTCATTTTGGGCGCGCTTTGCACGTATCTGTTTGCTGAACTACGCGGAGGACTGCCTTATTGGAAATGTAATCCTCAGCTGTTGTTTCAACATTTATTTTCAACAGCTATGAGACTGAGGCAGTAGTCTCATAACTCTCTGTTCAATACAATTCCCACATCACTTATCTTTTAGATTCTAGATTTTCAGTTTGTTCGAAAACTGTAAAAACAACTTGCGATTGTCGTTGCCTTTTTCAACGCGTATCCAAAAAATATGAGGATAATGAAATAGTTTCGTGCTCATAGCTAGGCTAATGTCATTTTATATTAAATACCGGTGCCTTCAGATTTGCAAGGGGAACTTTGCTCTTCTGAATCTTCGTCGAGGCGGAGCCAAGCATAAATAGCCAAGCGATCATATAAAGTGGTGATACCTCCGAAAGAAGTGTACGAATTTGCCCGAAACTTTATAGATAACTCAATATAGAATTTTCTGGTCACCTCACGCGTATACCAAAGATGGTCTCAGCGGGTGCTAGCCACCCCTTTTTCATTTATTGCTGGCAGGAGAAAATGCAGGAAGTACACCTGTCATAACTTTAATTTTAAGGCACCCAAAACCCATTGAACCACATTCAAGGGATTTCCTTTCCAGATTTTCTCGGCTAAACCTGCATCCGCAGCCGTAGAGGCACCTTCCAGAGCAATGCTCTGATGGGAAGGCTTCCCCTCAGTGGCATACCTGGAAGGTAATTGTCTCAACATTAATTCCTACTAGGGAGCATGAGAGGTTTTTTTTAAGCCCAATGCAAACCTAAACATGATCGGTCGCCCCCCCCCCCACTTCATTTTACAATTCAAAGTTATCTGTACTTTAACTAGAATGTGCAAAAATGTATTGAGGTTTCGATGATATATGTTCTATTCCAAATAATGCCATGATGTCCCATATCTTTCAGTCACTGGTCAAATGTTACCGCCCCAACCTTAATATGGGTAATTGTCAGTCAATTAGGCAGGACTCAAGTGTGGCGTCAGCAGGAGGCCACGCCCCCCGTCGGGGAAGGCTGCCCCCCCCCCGTCGGGGAAATTTTTCAATTTTGTCGGGGAGCCTTAATCCGTACGATAAAATATGTAATCCTTATGACCTCCAGTTGCCCCGAAGATCTGCTTAATTTTGCTCATAGAAAAGGCATATTTTCAATAAAGACCACAAATTTTCCTAAAAAAAAAACAAATTTTCTTCCATAAAATTCCAAATTATTCAAAATTTCTTCAATAAAAATCCCAAATTTTTGTAAAAAAACAAATATTTTTCGGCCCGTTTCGGGCGCCGAAATTTTTTGTTCGTCATTCTTTTGTCAACTCATCGGTTTGTCGGGTTTTGCGTTGCTGGCCCCCTGTCGGGCAAATCCTGGCGCCACCCCTGGCAGGAATGTACCCAAATGAGCAGACGCCATCGGCTATTAAAGTGAAAATATGGTCGCTAGGCCAGCCAAAGATGGAAATCGCACAAACATCTGAAGTAAGTTTCAAAGGAAAAGCTCAGTACTCACCGATGCTTAGTGTTGCCTACCTAGTTGCGAAGAATTTTACCGATGCTGCAAGGTGCTATCACGAGGGGCATCTGGTAATGAAATTTTGCTATGTTTGGAATTTTTACTTAAGTATGGAACACTGTGTGTGCGAGTCTTGCGGGGAAGCATAGGCGTAGGAGTCCAATTTGATTGGGGGGGGGGGGGCTGTAAAGACTTGCCCGAAAAATTTGACCTAAAAAGTCCGTGTGTTCCACGAGCGTTCAACATGTTAATATATATTATATAAGCATGCGTCGTTTTTATCACACCGCTTGCCAATTACATAAAATAATTTGCCATGTTTCTATACCCTTTTCCATATTGATAATATTTTTTATTTTTCCCATGGGGGTGGGGAGCATGCACTGTGTTGTGTGATCTCCGGCCTGGGGGAGGGGTCTAAGGGGAGGGGGACCTCCCCTTTGAACATTTTTAAAAAATTATGTGTCCTTACATGCAATCTGGTGCCACATATGCTACCTTTGAAGTACAACTTGGGTTCAAAAAAAATACGTATTTAGGTACTAAAAAGAAAAAAAACCGGCATCAATGAGGAAGGCATGGCCCAATGTCCCCTAAATACACCACTGATAATCATAATATAGCCTAAGTTGAAAAATTAGGTGTCCTTACATGCAATCTGGTGCCACATATGCTACCTTTGAAGTAAAATTTGTATTAAAAAATTATATATTTAGGTACTACAAAGAAAAAGAATTCGGCATCATTGAGGGTGGCATGACCCAATGGCCCCCCTAATACACCACTGATAATCATAATATAAGTTTACAAACTGTTGAATTAATACCGAAAAAAAGACAGAAATTAATTTTAATTACCAAGGAAGTTTTTAACTATTGATTACCTTTAGCTACATCATTGCATTATTTTTCTTTCAGTAGGTGCCCGAAAAATTCTCAGCATAGTGTCCGAATTTTTACAAAATTATTTGGTTGGGGGGGGGGCTGCAGCCCCCAGCCCTCCGCAACCCGCCTCCTACGCCTATGCGGGGAAAGGGTGCTAGGGAAGTTTGTGAAGCTGTGAAAATAATATCAAAAGGCTGAACGGCAATTTTTGTGCAATTCCAAAAAAAAAAATGCATCTGAAATTATTTCGGCCAAACCAAAAGTGCAAAATGCCATACGTCATCGGCGAATTGAACGCGAATTGAACGCATGAACGAAAACATGGTCACCATTGCGACCAAAGGAGTCGCAATGGACAGTCCTTTTTATAGGCGACGTCTCTTAACAGACGATGTCACCACCACATTCCATCAATATATGAAAGAAGATGAAAAACATTACATTTTAGTAATAGTGCTTCAATAGTAATCTAAACGACGGATTTTCCTTCTTATTTCAATGTAAGGCAATCTTCAGCTGAGCTCTGAGCCTCTTCCCCTTTAAAGGTATGCATCAGGTGATATTAGGTTGGGCTGAAGGGGTAGGGTCCAATGGCCCCCTCAGGTCCCTGGTGGAGTCCATGGGCAAGCTCCATGGGGGATAGGGGAGGAGCCCCCAGAAGCTCTGAGGTATTCACAAAATTGTAGGCATTAGAGTGGGGCATTTAACTACCTCTCAAGGACATTGGATGCCCACTAAACAGACCACAGAAATAATAATTCGACCATTTTCTTATGTTAGGAGAGCCAAGAGGCAACTTCCTAGAGAGGGCCACGGGGGAACTCCCCAAAAGCCCACGGTATTTAAAAAATTCTGATCGTTAGAATAAAACGTTTAACTCTTTCCAAAGAAAATTGGATGCACACTATACAGGCCTAGACCAAAACATGATAATTTTACCATACCTGTTGCTGACCTAAGACGTAGGTAAAGAAAGACAATTTTATGATTCAAAGGGCTTATGGGCAGTGGTATATATAAGGTTACTTTTCAGGGGACGAACTTTTTTGTTTTCCAATGAACACTTTACCTACCAGGTTTGAATACGTGACACTCAGAGAAGGCGCATGGAGTTCATCTTTACCAGGCTTGTAGCTACGTAATTTTATCATAGGGAAGACTCACGTATACGTTGAAATAACTCCACCTTAACTGAACCACAAGGTTCCGCCGGAACTTAACGCGATGAGCTCCCCGTGGGTGTAAATCATTTCACTATATCGTCGTCGTCGTCGTCGTCACCGTCACCACCCCACCCTCCGCCACCGCCACCGCCACCGCCACCGCCACCGCCACCGCCACCGCCACCATCGGTTTTTTTAGATTTTTCCATTTCTATTGCCTGACCGAAGTGCCATCATGCATTCAAGATGAGTCAAAGCTAGTACCCTTAGAGTACCTTAGAGTACCCTTAAAGTACCTTTCAAGAGTTACAATCGGTCTAGAGCAGAGGTTCTTCAGTGTTTTCGGCCTCTGGCTACATTTCCTTGAATTGTATGCTTCATCACTGCTGTAGTAATAGGCGTAGGAAGGTATTTGTGAAGTGGGAGGGGGAGAAACGAAAATGTGCGATCAATGATCGGCGTATGAGGCCGTGTCAGATCCGGAAATGAGGGGGAGGAGGACAAAATTGTGTAGGGTTGTGTAATGGGGCTAATTTGAGACACTGTCTAGGGGGATGCTACCATCAGTTTGCACGTGGCGACAAAAGAAAATTTACGCCCCAAAATGGCTCCCAAATTACAGGAATTGGCACTTCCCAGACCTTGAAAGTGCATCTCAACATTCCTCATTTCATAATTTCTTGGTGTCAAAATTTACACTTCCAATTGTCCAAAGAAGAGTAGATTAAAGTGCCTCTACGAGCATGATCTGGGGTTGAGGAATTTTTCCCGTGAAGGATAGTTTCTCTTTTGGAAGGAGGTAAGAAGTAAAATTCTTTTCAATATCTTCTCAAATGTGCATCATGCCTAGAAAAAAACCGTTGTCGCCAGATTCTTGCAACAGAGGCCAGCTCTCTGACATGAATGCCAGCTACCGATGGTGCAGCTCCGATGGAATTGCCAAACGGATGGCAAAAACAAAATTTTAGGTGTAAAGCTGGCTGAAAATTTGGGGGTTTTGTATTGAAGATGGTTTAAAAATTTGCGATTTTTACTAAGAATAACCAAAACAATTTGGGACGTTTTAGTTCGCAAAATCAAGTTTGCGACTGGTAGTCGTTGAGGATTACACATTTAACCGTTTTTGGTGGAAGAACATAATACTATTCACGACATGAGACAGAAATACGAAACAAAAGCATTGAAACTCTACAGCGCAAGCGCAAAAATCGTGTTCGTATTAAAGGATTTCCGCTCCTTTAGAGCAACAAAAGGTAAATCGTGGGGGCGACTCTTCTTTGTGGAAATTAGAGTGTCTCACTTTGTCGTACTCACTATGGCTCCAGAAGAAACTGGAAAATTCGCTAGTGGAGGAAAATTGGCCCCTATCTCAGTCCGGGTACCATCCATGGTTGAATAAGGGAACTCAAATTAAAACTGTCTTCCGGCTCCCTGGTTGAATGATGGTGTAAGTCATTAATGAAAATACATGGAAGATAAAATGGTCACGCCGACATAGGCTTCATATGGCCTGCGGTCAGGATGTTCTTCACCCCTATGGAACTTTGTAATTGTATATTCAGTTGCATGCGATAAGGTGGTAAAATGTTAAGAATATAAACAGCAGACGTACAACATAAGCAAATAGCTGCAAAGGAATTTATCTGGGAAATATGAACCCATATACTCTTTCTTCAAAGGTGTCTTCAGGCAGAAGCAGGTGAGAAAGGATATTTGTACACAATATTACCAAAAGTAGGCTAAATTCACCTCTCCTTGGTAAATAACGGGTCCCATAGCAAAAATATCGCTCACGAAACGCGTGTAAAAAATTACTGTTTGAAGTGTTCAATATTTATGTTCTGTATATTTTATGTCAATGAGAAAAATTGTGAATGTATTGAAAAAACATCAAATTGGCGTGTTGCAGGCAATAATAGTTATGGTATCAAAGTGCTTGAGAGTGCGGGGGGATGTTCGCCCCCACCTTTGAGAGTGGGGAGATTGTCCCCTGCCTCCCACTTCCTATGCTAAGGCTCCGAAAGTACCTGCGTAGCAGACAGTAGTGAGTCTAGGGATTCCTAATTTGGGTGGTGGCTCCTAAATGAAGGCTCCGTACCAGATCACAGTCAAAGATATTACAAGCATCACAATCGACCATAACCCCACCAAGATTGCTGCTGAGGTGAGATTGACATTCCAAACGCGCTATAGCAGGAAAACGCACCCCAAAACGCAACTTTTCCCCGTTTCCCCAGCTTGAGTCGCCACTTAAGGGAAAATTGCCATGCTAAGCGCCCAAGATTGTTGAAAATTGCACTATTAAAACACACATATTTCGTAAGTGTCACAACTCGGTCTGAGGTCGCCATAAATTGACGCCAGAAAAAAGACGCACGAAGACTCATAGACAATTCTGGTGTCACACGGACTAATCCATTGACTAGTTTGTGATCACTGACTAATCCATCGACTAATTTTACGCAAGCCAGTCAAATTAGTCGTTAGAGACACCGTCCTGACTAGTTTAGGGCTAGTTTAGGTTTTCAGTGCTCAGCGGCTGAATAAAGTCCTCGGCGACTTCATTCTACAAGATTTAGTGATGGAGCCTCGGCGCTCCTACAAATCCAACGATCCTCGTTGCTTTTTGAGTCTTATTCTTTTCCAAAAAGAGTTACAGTCCCCATGCCAAAACCTTCCGCTTGGATGCCTTTGCTACGTGCGTAAACGCCGGCTTTTACATTGTCAGCTGTTAGATATGCGAATGAGTGAGCGTCCCTCGCGTATTTTGGATTCGGATAACCGGCTTAAGGAGATTTAAAATATTTTACAATTGTCTGTGACAGTTAGAACTCATTAGAATTTGAGGAAATCCTTAGTCAGCAAGGGTAACAACTAAGACTGGGGACTAGGTGTAGAGCAGACGCTTGTGCAACCAGATTAATTGGTTGGGGTCTCAAATAATAAGATGATTTCCCATTCTATGGTTTGAACTTAGTTGAAAGATTGAATTAGGCTTATATTTTATCAAAACGTTCTATGAACGTAAACATAATAATATATGCGGGGGGGGGGGGCACAGATTGCTGCATTGAACTGTAGTAACAAATTTGTTTTACAGAGTTGAACTTTCTGCACTCTAGGGGGACTGAGATTCGAAATTTTCGTCATACAGGCCTTCTAGAATGACTAAAGACGCCAGGCTGGCAAATGGACGTGCTATCGTGGTCAATAGCGCTGGCACAGAGACATGGAGGGAGCGTCCCTCATGCCATTTTCAAAAATTTCCGCTTTTTTAAATGAACTCAAAATGCGATTAAGCCTTATATTCCTTCAAAAAGTAGTGGTGAGATATGAGTTCCCGACTGAGTGATGCATTTATTTTAATCAGTTACTATAATAAATTGTTAAAACACTATTATAGTTTCTTTCGCAACCTATTAAAATTTTCGAGCGTCTCCTGCGCTAGTAGCATCATTGCTGTGGTTTTAATCAATTCGGTCTCAAACGTATTCGCATTATTCATCAGTGAGAGTTCTACAATTATGCAAACTGTTCTTGTGCATAGATGTGACTACAGAGAAGCACAGCACTGTAAGAATGCGAAGCAAGGAATTTTCTCTTCGCCTTCCTCTTTTGTTTGGGAGCTATATTTTATGAAACTCGCATTCTGATTGGCACCCATATTTTTTTTTTGGGGGGGGGGGGGATTGGTAGTGTCTTGGTGCAGGGTCTTCACGCAGCTTTGTCATAGAAATGATTATAAAACAAAATTTCAGCACGCTTCGTGCGCTTTCGTTATGGTATGCGTTTTACATCTTATGACAATTATTAGGGCAATAATACCTGGGTATATTATTATGGCCAAAATACTTCTCCGAAAAGGAGAGGCACATCCAACCTCTGTAAGGACTGCGCATCATGAGTAGCCTATGGTAACATTTGCCAAGTTTGTAGCATGATGTGAAAGACCGGAAGTATGTATCTGTCTTAGAATATTTTCAAAGCTTCGCTCACACCCATTATTGGTAGATGGTGAATGTTATAACATTTACACACTTCTTAGTCCACAACCCTTTGGTTATTCCTTCTCCCTTCTCGCTCACTCCTAGTGCACGTTGATAGTCTGAATTCTCATCTTTCATGTCAGAATCGCTATTTTGTAATCACACTCGCCTCAGCCACCCCATTCGCCCCCTTCCCATCTCCCCATCTGCCAAAGAAGGGGAATTCTTTCCGCCTTCTACTAGTTTTGGAAAAGATAAATCCATTGCAAGCAAACTAAAGTGTTCTCCAGCGGATTACAAAACATTGATAAATCGGACTTATCTTCCTGACAGAACCACTTTGGTTACGGAATTGAAGTGTATCAAAGTACTGCCTGAACGCACATTTTACCATAAAAAATGTCTTAAATGGTAAAATTTCGGCGGGCTTCGCGCGCAATTGTCGCCGTTCGAGCTTCTTAAATCAACCCAAACAAAATTTTTAGGGACTACATGTAGAGGGTTCACCCCCCAGCCAAAAAGCAATTTTATGAAATGGTGGAGCGCCCCCTTAAGACGGCAGGGAAACTCGGAGGGAGACTTGGTCAAGTTTAAAGGAACCGCTGTCTTCTTTTACAACTGCCCGACTAAACTTAAAAAGAAAATAAAACACTCATTATGGCAGGAATCATTCTGAGAACTAAACGTGCATCTTGCGCTTAATGCTATAGTGTCTAAATTTTAAAATAACCTCACATTAGCCCCTGACTTCCCTCGGTGCCCTTATATAGTAGTCTGTACTGCAGATATTGAGAAATTTCATAAAATATGCAATGATATCAAATCTGCTTAACAAGGTAACTGGAGCCAATTTTCTGCGGTCTTATATGTAATATTGCGGATCTTCCGGGGGGCTTTGCCCCTAGATTCCGCAAGGGGCCCTAACGCGGATCTCTGGACCGCACGCGTACAAACTCTGTGCACTCGGGATTACCTATCAAGCCCCCCCCCCCCCCCCTCGAAATTTCTGGATCCTCTCCTGTTGCTGTCCATAGTCATTGTTTTATTCCACTCAGTTTTGATCTACTGCTGGAGAGGTTTGTACTTAATTATTTCCGAGGTTGAGATGGTGCCGAAGACACCACTCGTAACTTCGGGTCACGGGGCATCGCCCGGTTTAGAACAAAGGGGGGAAACCAAGCCCCGGAGTCTTTAAGAATTGTGGGCATTAGAATGAAGCGCTTAAATAAAATGAAGGTGGATTCACAATGCACTGATCATACAGATCACAATAGGCATATGACCATGTTTATTTTGGGCCGATGTTAACTCGGATGAACACACTTTGACCGACGATTTGAAGCCTTGCGGCAATTGTAGGTGCGGAGGATGATGATGGAGTTGCGTTGGGCATTTGAACAATTATTTCGAAGTGTCTTACGGGAAAAACTGCTGAGACAACTAATATCAATGCAAACGAAAACAACCCAAAACAGCATTATTAAAACATTTCAGCGTTGTGATCCTTCATTTTCACATTGCAAAGAAATTCCAATGTATTTAAATTGCCCAGGGGCTTTGCTAAGATGAAATTTTTTAAGGGGCCTAGGTATCAAATGGGGGGGGGGGGTCACAGCATCGATCGCCGTCCTTAATGCTTACACATTCTATTAGGACAAGCACAATTTTGGGGGAGCCTGGCAAACATCTGGGGGCCCCCAGCCCCCCCCCCCCCGTAGCTACGCGCCTGAAATTGTAATTCTCCCTCTTTTATTTTTGTACACATTCGTGGGGGTTATGGCAGCTACACCACGTGGCATCACCAAAGTCCGTCCTTTCCGACTGCTCACCCCCTCTTTCTCCCTGTACCACATCATTTTCGTCATTTCTCCCTCCCAAGGAACGTGTCTGGAACACACCTTATGACTCGTTCCTAGTAGCTCTTTTCCAGCCCCTCACCTTTTCAGAGCCCCCCCCCCCTCCCTCACTCATCTCTTACGTCGTTCCATATGCTTAGCTCTTCCTGCCTCGGTATTCACTCTATCGTAATTCCATTCCCCATTTTCAATATTTCCTTTTCTTCTTTCTGCCCCTCTCCCTTTCAGAGATTCCCGTTTCAGTATTATTCTTTTTCACCTCTTCACCTTTCTTTGCTTTTATTTTGTCACGAGTTTTTCCCTCTATTTCATATTTTTACATAGCACATTTTATCTATATTATCTTGTTTTCAAATACAAACTACATTCTCACTCCTTCATGGCCCTAATTTTAACATCACTTTCTGTCCGCATAACCCTCATTCGGTATGCTTTGCTGATCCTTTACATTTCATGTGTTAACTATGTCCCTTTTTGAACGTTGACTGACAGCAGCAGTATCCAAAATTGACGAGGTAAGGGGGATTCGCCCTTGCAGTGGCCAGAGAAGTGTTGTAGGGGAAGAAAAATGCCAAATGTTACGGAAAAATTGTTAATTAAAATATAAAAATAGCCACTAGGATCCAAAAATTTCTTCGTAAACATTTAGGGTCGATTCTTTCCCAAACGATTTCAAAATACCCCCCTCCCCCCCAGGAAATAAAAAAATAAATAAAAAATGAACTGTTAAAGGTAGATGGGAAAACCTTAAAGGCAATCGTCCTTTGGCAAAGCTATACCGTGAAGTAAAAAACCTTATTGCATTGTAAGCAGATACATTTCTATTACAATGCATGCTGGCTGATTCAACAGTTCGAAAAACGATTTTTTTTTTGCTATAAGTGAGTGCGGTTCGTGTAATTTATTTATAAAATTCAGAAGCATTTATTGTCTTAATTTAAATACGCCATGTCCACCACACAGTTTGAGAAATTGAAAAAAAAAATAGTTCTGAGCCAAATTGACTCATACATACACTCGAGAATACGTTGGGTAAAAATGTCACCAAAAGTGGATACCTATGTGAAAATACTAAAACTGGGTAAAGTTGGAGAGGTTGGTTACCCGATAAAGTGACAACCAGCCTCTTGGTAAACCCACAAATCAACAATTGCTGGACAAACTTTACCCAACCTTAGTATTTCCACGTACATGCCTAATCATGGCGAACTTTTTATCCAACCTTTTTAGAGTGTAACTAAATGTGGCCTTTCAAACAGCAAAAATGCTATTTGACTGCACAAGCTTTGAACAATAATTTGATAGCAAAAATAACAAAATTTACTCTAAAAGTATGCATTAAATCATTCTCTTGTATAGCGAACGAATGTTTTGTAGTGAAAGGTTACACGTGAAGATCCCCATTTATTGCGTCTTCACAACATTTCAGACGTTACTCTTGGCAAATGCAAGCACGCCCTCATTGAAAGAGGTGAAAATGGAAAGGATGGAGTCCCTCTGTGGTAGGGGCTAACCAAACAGGAATTGCTACCATAGTGGTTGTGATATTTTATGCTCCATACAAATCAAATTATATGAAATAAACCTTAAGGAGAGGAGGTGTATCCCCAAACACCATGAGGAGAAACTGCATACCTTAACAAAATTTCCTGCCATTTCCTTTCTTATTAAAGTTCCATGGTCAGACCGTATATAAATACGGCCCCAAACCCTACATCCAGTGCTAGAAGAATCCGCCTCATAGTCCCTTTGTTAATGATGTCCAACTCTTGGAGAGTGATAAATTTGGTTAGCTTAAAATCTCGACAAATGATGAATTTGTGTCATCAGGGAGTAGATAGCCTACAGTACATAGACAAGTATTAAGACCACGTGACCTGAACAACAAAATATCATCGGGCCCATGGGCCGCAAAACTAGTTTCATGCTCCTTATAGAGTTACTCTACAAACAAAGTATCCTTCCTGTGCTACCACTGCTCGTTTTTTTTTTCACATTTGATGACGACTTGGCCAACCTAAAAACAGACAACTGTTCTTAGTTCTGCCTGTATGGGTTTACAGTTTATGTGAATAATTAAGCTAAAAGACGCGAGTGACACAGCCAGCTTCCACAGAAATGCACTACAAAGATCCTTGCATTGCAACTATTTCAGGAAATAGAATTGTTAACATAATAGACCCCACTTAGACAACGGAATTGTGGGGTTTTTAGCTCAGTCAATACAGACTACACAAAATTACGTCACGGTTACCTTTTGCCTATAGGCTATATAATTGTTGATTGCCATATATGATATTAAGCATTTGCTTTCATTCGTTGAGAGGCCGAGGCCTACACGTCGATAAAATGACAAATTGAGAACGACATAATTCTTCATTAAAATGCCCTGTTAAATAAAGATTAAATTTTGACACAAGACAGTAGCATCCCAACCCCAATCATTTGCTTACTCTTTGTTTGGCATAAAGTGTAACTGGCAAAAAAGACGAAAGAGACAGTACAAAAATAATCATTGACATACATCAGTTTATACTATCATATACCGCCCTCCACATCGTTTCTTTTGCTTTTATATTGTCGTCTAAGACATTAAGTAGCTACACAAAATGGCTTCAGAGTATCTAATTTTTGATCACTGGGTTTCTACGCTAGTAAATGCTATGATTGCGGCGTATATATGTCCTTAGCCGTCCACAAGGCTCTCAGGGAAGCTATGAATCTCGGTCCTGTAACATTCGGAATAAGAGCATTTCTTACTACTGAACTATTCCCCATGACAGCATCCCTCACCTTCCACCTGGCCAATACCCTGCACATAGCGCCCGTGTACCTAAAACAGGAATTGACCGCCTATTAAAAGTATAAATTACTGAGTTCAGTGAAAACGATTACAAAGTTGACATTTCCCCAAGTATCCAGAATGATAGTGTGACTCATTCTAATGAGCCAATCATAGAATACGATAGTAACCACCTTGCTTGTCACCAACGTTTTTCCAACCTTCTGTAGTACTGAATACAAAGCAATGACGTCACTCACGGAAAGGAGAAACGAAAGACCTTTTTGTCTGTACAATGTGTACATTTCCGATTCTGGAGGTTAAATCCCGGTTTTATTCCCAAAATTTAGTTTTTCGTCCATTGCCAATCTACCGTCTTGATGACCAAAATCCCAGGAACGGTAGTAACAGGAATTTTGAAGACACGAATTGAATGGAAAGGTCTCGTTCATTTAAGGCATTGTTGCTAAGAGTGCCTTTAACTGTTCGATACCTTTCAATTCATGTTGATTGTTATCTTCAATCTTTCTTTCACCATAGTTGACCATCTTCTTCAATTCTTCAATGGCTGGAGATGACAATCTCCTTCCAGCCTGCACTTCCACTGATCGCCTTGCATTTTCTGAGTTCGAAAGGTTTTGATACAAAGGTTCTACATCTTCTTCATCATCGTAAGTGACATTACCTGTAGTGACACTGATCCCCTCATCATCACTCTGTGTTGTTTCGTTGACATGTTCTTTGTACTCCGTCGATTCCTCGACTGATGTCGATTCGACTCCAGAACTACCCGATATGGGTCGGACATCTGCTTCCGATCCTTCACTAGAGCTGTCTCTCTTCTCGTTTTGGGTACGGAATACAAGGTCATCATCGGTTTGTTCTTCGAGGAAACCAAATTGTGTAATTGCCTCATCCTCTTCTGTGATCTGACTGGTGGAACTTCGAGAATTTCGCCAAAATTTAAAGGTGGATCTTCGTTTCTCTAATTCACTCCTGTGGTATCAACAAAATCAAGCAGGAATGCTGAGCACCATCTTTAATATGGTTTAAACAATTGATTTAAACATTTTAAGAAACGAAGATTTTTCACTGGGTAAATTCTCTTTCACTGTAGACTGCCAAGGGTAGGAAGATTTTCGGTGCCATAACTTTCGTTTTACTCAATTTTTGTGTGAGAATGTGATTACCGATTTCATTAAAGTAGTCTAGAGTAAAACAAGATGCAGGATTTATGGAAAGTTTTAAAACTGTGACGAAAATAGAGAATAACATGCTATGCATGAACTTCCTAACGACTCGTAACATGCAAAACTTACCTGCATGATTTGACATACGTTTCATCCATGGGTCCGACCACAATTATTATTTCGAAACAGGCGTTCAGAAACGGGGAGAGGGTCAACTCCCACGACCCAAGTGCGAAAAATAATGCCCCCAAATCACCTGCTTCTAAGGGAAATATTCCGATATGACATCCTGATTCATGGCCCTGCAATCCTCATGATACGAAGAAACTCCCTAAGGCGATCCCTGGACCCCACTCCCATAGGACTGGGATTTGCGATCGGGCGTTTCCTCTGACGTAATCGGGTTAGTGTACTCTGACATCGGGCCCCTAAGGCCAAACCATAACTATGGCCTATTTTTTATTTAGAAACTTTACTCACTCAATTTTGCGGGTTTCTTCTTCTGGTTCAAGTAAATCGGCAGACACTGAATACCTAAGCATGTTGACCCGTCTGAGTTCTTCCAACCATTCTTTAGCTTTCTCAGGTGAATCTGCTTGCTGTAAGAAATTTAGAAAAAGCACAAATTTTACAGTCAATTTTTATCCAGGCTTAAGGAAAGGAAAGAGTAAGGAAAACCCTTCCTGTTCCAGAAGGAAAATAGCTTTTGAAGGGTCTGAAGGAAGCCAAGCATGCAATGCCAATTTTGAAGGGACGGAGTGTTTGTGAGTGTGGAGTTTTGTTAGGTTGACAACTTGCATTGGTTTACCACAAGGACCCTTTATTGAAACCACAGGAGGAGGCATACCCGAAATTGGTGGGTTTCTCCTAAAACTTTCCCTCCCTCTCATCCCTCAGTCTTGGCTTCGGGCCCTGGTGACAATGCATCATTTGTCTAACAGGCAGGGAGACCATAACGAAAATGAACTTTGAGCACTTAGGGAGGATGGCTCTAGTCATGGATGATATGGTGGTAAGAAAAGGTCTAACTCGTGATGAAGATGTTTTTTGAGTGGTGTAATTTGTTGGTGGCGCTGAGGGTTCTTTAAGGAGCTTATTTGGAGCTCAGAATCTGACCGGACATGCAGTGGTAATTTGTTAATGTCATGATAATCCATTTACTTAATTTAATGTGACAGACAACGTGTCATGATTGCGAGTTTCTACAAGTACATTGGGTCTCCGGAACGAGGCACAGTTTACTACAAAAGTCTACGGGAGTTGATAATTGTGATGTGTGTGATGTGGCACATTCTGCTTAATTAACTCTAGCTGAGGCGTTATTTGGAACACCATCGGACTTTATCCACCCCTTCCTCCTGCACCCCATCTCTCTCTCTCTTTCTCCTTCTTGTCTCTAATGTCCACTCAAATTATTCTTCCAAGGTAAAAACGTGCATGGTTTCCATCTACTTCTTAGTCTGTAACACAGTATCGTGCGCAAATCAGCATCATGCTATAGTGAATCCAAAAAGCGAGGCAATGGAGCTAAAGTCAGAGTAGTTTGACAATATGTGAAATGATCTTTGATGGAATTTAATATCCATGTATTTCCGGACTTGAGATTGTGACCTATGACGTAATATGGCATCCTTCCGGATCCATTGTTAAAATGAGGTGTTCTGAAAAGGAAGAAACCTGCCTGTCAACAGTGAAATCGACAAAACTGAAGTAAAATGGCTCAGCCATTTTTTCGTATACGTACAGCATATATTAGGGATGTGTTTTTCACCTTGGAATGTCACTTACAAAAACTATCGCTTTACTGCGTGTGACTATCTCGAAAGAATTCTTTGCGTTTCCCCGAGAATCGAGAGCTCGAACTGTTTGCATTTCCATCATATCAATACAGTCGATGAAGACACTTCCCTGTATAAAAGATAAAATAACGGAAGTTACATATTGATTGCTAGTTTTGGCGTTTAATTTTTCATAACGATCAGTCAATAAATATTTTGAGGTAGATGTTTATTCCCGTCTTTGTTCCTATAGAGGGATTTCATGTGACGTCACGTGCAATGGATTCTCAGGCACTGAAGGGCAAAACACACACGCAGTAAGCGTATTTACAGCACACGCGCACAGAATAACCATAGATACTTCTGTGACACAGTGGACGCGTGCCCGTCAAAACAAAAAAGACGCGCGATCTTGCCCTTCAAAATTGCGTCTAGTTGGTTAAAGTCACGTGACTGAGATCCCTCTATATACATAAATATCAATAGCTATTGATTGCACCTTTTGCCAACTTTTCTTTTGTGAGTAAGGGCTGTTATACAAAAGCATCCTCAAAGTAAGTTCCTTCAATTTTTCTTATCTTACCCGTTCAAATACTGTCAAGTCATCAAGTTTTTTTTTTCTTCTGGATATGTGCAATTTAATGGCATGTGTATAATAGGTTATAACGGTAACGTCTTACAATAATAAGCCACTCAATTCAGTTTTAAGGTTAAATAATAAACTAGTATACTAAAATAGTGCGAAAGGAATTTACTGTGATAACATGAAGCTGCTACACAAACAGTCAAACCATGACTTAACTAGACATGGACCAGGGAGTTGCCACTCCGAAGCAACTCCCTGTATGGACACATGGGACAGCTTCTATCCAATCCCGACTCTGGTCTAAATTGACACATATTTCCTATAGACTGCTGAACCAGTTTGTTCCCGGGGTTAAATTGTTAGTTTCCTGATTGACGAAGGTAAAATAGCGTCCGCCAGGTGGATACAGAGAGCGTAACGGCGCGTGCTCCTATTGGAACCCCAAATCACGATCGGCAAATATTTCAAATATTTACTTTTTAAACTACATAAATTGATGTGTAAAAGACAGGTCACTATGGTAACAAATTGTTCCGTGTCTTTATTGCTTTTCATACCTCTGATCCTGACCAACCACCTCGTTGCGACACCCCTCCTCCTCCCATTGAAAAAAACTTGGATACGCCACTCGTCATTTTTATAGGACTACTTTCTGTTCACCGAGGACATGGCCACGTCATTAGCAAGACCGAACTCTGTGTCAAGCAAAGGGCGCAAATCTCACTCACCTCGGAATTTTGAGGTGTATTTCGTCGCCTGGACAAAACCTCACAATTTCTTAACAATTCAACTGATATCATTAACATAACGGGAAGGGCAATGATATTGAGGTTCAACTTGCAAAGACGTAAAAATGAAAGCACTAGAGTAAGAATTACCGAAGCAGATTAAATAGATTATAAGTTCGTATGCACATAATTTTCGAAACCTACAGTCACTGCACAATTTTTTGTGCGCCAACAGAGTTCCACTTTCAAAATTTGTAGCTGTTCCGATTATCCCGGTATGATGCATTTCAATTCACTGATCATTGTAGGAGAAAGACTGTGCGACATGAGGCAGAGGTTCAGTTCCACGATGAAAAGCAACTAATTCATTCACAAAATGTATATGCACTGGGTTTATTGGAAAGCAAACATTCACCGCTGTACACGTATACGGGTACGTGTACGGATACACGTATACATGTGTATGTGCTGCTCAATATTATATAGGACTACGATTGTAGTTTTCAATGCTGATGTTCTCGTAGGGCCGCCGTCCATAGCGCTCATTATGTAGGCCCTAAACAAAACATGAGGATGTAACTGCACGTCCGCCATAATTTACATACTACAATACCATTCTTAAGCCAACGTTGATTGGAGAAGTGAAAAGAAAATGTAAATTTTACTCACACTTTCATAATCTTCTTTACTCTTAAAGCTTTGTAGTCTTCTTCCAGTTAAAACAAACCACTTTTTCCTGCCCTGTGAATGAGAGATGTTCAACAAATTTTCCATTTAAATGTTGGTGCAGGTTTACATTGTAATTCCCCTATTGGTGGCCCTAAATTCCGTGAGTTGTATAAAACATGCAACAATAGTTTACTTGATAAGTTACAAGTTCATATACACAGGCGCGTATCCAGCGAGAGTGTTGGGGCGCGCGCCCCCGGGATGAAAACGAGAAAAAGAAAATAGAAAAAGAAACAAGATTAAAAAGGGGATAAACGGAAAAAGAAAGAAAAACAAAAAAAAAGACGAAAAGAAGGAAACAGAAAGGCAAACAAGAACATAAGTATGGGTAAAGATGAAATGAATACGAGGAAAACGGGAAAAGTGGTAGAAATGTTCCTTGTATATTGTAATCATTTACAGGACCATTATGTATTTAACATGATGATTGTGTAAAAATAAAGATATGATATTCATCACAGAATTTCTTTGCCTTTCATATGAATTCAGCGGCGGCAACATGCAAGGTAAGAGAGGACGCCCCCCCCCCTTCCCGCCACCGCACCAATCGACTTAACGACCAAAAATGTTAATGGCCAACGACGTTCAACGTATATGATCCTGCAGGGTAGGCTTAGGTCCTTTTGAACTGTCGAATGAATGATGTATGTAGACTAGTTAAATGATTTACTATTACGAATTTCTTACATAGTGCCAAAATTCCCGCCCTTCGAGGGGTTTCGCCTTCAGTTCGATACCTCCATGGTTGTGTACATGGGCGTGATCACGGAAGTAACCCGGTTTTCATTGCAAGGATTTGAAGCAGACCGGGGGGGGGGGCTCTTTCCGGGTTTTCCCCTTACTTCTAAGAAGACATATTTAACGAAAAATTGAAAGCACGACGGATTAGTAAAATTCTTAACTCAGACTTGCCTCGATAGTTGGCATATGTAGTTAGAAAATGGAAAGCACTTTAAGTGCAGAAACTGTGTGCAATTTGCATCATGGGAAGTAATTACCAATGCAAAATTTCAGCGCGCTTCGAGTGCAATTACGCACGGTTCAGGTTCCATGACTGAAAGCCTACCCATTATCAGCACAATGATGCACGGAATTATTCTGGCGAATACCTGCAATTATTTTGGTAAAATCTTTTCCTATAGCTATAGTGTAGAAGTAGAAAGCTTACCAAAGAGTGAACGGGCTGCGAGAGCATAGCAGAAGGCAATAAAAGATTATTCTAAGCTTCTTTTACATGATTGAAAGTACACATATTGCTCCTTACAAACAATCTTCCAAATATCATTTTTCTTTCGGCACTCTTTGTGCATTTCCAGTCCAGTATTCTAGCCCATGGTGACTGTTTATTAAAATTTTTATCTCCTGCTTGTTCACCTTTTGTTACTAGCTTCATCTGAATTCTCGGTCGAAATTACGACGATTTTTGTCAGTGAAGTTCTTTGCGTGCTTTCAGTGTTATGAGGCTCGTCTAAAAAGCTTCATGCAAGTGTCCCTGTTTTTATTACTCACCGAGCCCCCGGGGCTTTCCTCATAGACCCACATCATTGGCAGTGCCAAATACACCCCCATTTTTCAAATACTCCTCCATTTTACAGGGAGGCAAAAAGTTAAAATCGTTTGAGGTCAGGTGAGGTATATCTTCTGAATATGAGGATACCATAATACTGCATATTTATATACGTGTGACAAAAAATCAAAACTTCAAAATTTTCCGGGCGCTTCGTGCGCGATGTCGCTTCCATCTCTGTCTACAATTCACAAAACTATGTTACATTTGCTATTTCTACACAACCACCCTCATCCTTCCAGTTTCAGAAGTTGCTTTCAGTCTTATAAAACCTGTGATAAAAGTGAGTTCATATATTTAAAAGTGAATCCTTGTGCTCAGACTAATTTTTTCGTTAGTTTCTGGACATTTTAACATCCGATATCATGTAACTGAAATAAACCTCTTCTTGTAGACGACCCTACTCCCTTACACAGAGCCGAAAAAGGGAACATTTCACTACATGTTGAGAATGAGAATTTCGACACAGATGAATAGTTCAAAGCTTTCCCAAAGATGGTGCACCATTCAGAGAGCCACGGAATCTGACAAGGGGAGGGGGACAGATACTGCAAAGGGAGCACCGATGAAGATTATTCTTTGTAGCCAAAGGTGTTGGTTTAATGGGGGCACAGAAGATGGTACCTTAAACCCACTCCAGATATAGCTTCAGGAAACCGGTATAAAATATACACATGCGCGTGATGCGCGCAAAATTTCCCCTCCCTAAAATCAGTTTCCCCTCCTCTTGCCATGCAGAGGCATATAAGAGGTATCTACAAGTGAAAGAATTTAAAGAATCTTGTAAACATGTTTCTTTAGATTCACAGGCGCGGTTAAAGCGTGGAGTGCTATGCGAACGAGGGATCCTTGGGCCACCATATTGGCCTGCTGTGGCCCAGGAGTAACATCTTGGCAAGATCCAGGGGATCTTCCAAAGTTCTGGGGTACTAATAAAGTGGGAGCAGTAGCATGGAACATTGAGCTGACCCCACTTAAAAATTTTTGGTAGTTTTGTTACAGAAAACAAAGGTTTTTACATAAGGTTGTGTTACAGACATTAATTTAACAACGTCCATCATTCATTCATATAGTCACCTCACCCCACCCCTAGCAGAACTTGTGTATCTTAAAAGCCTTTTGGGAACAATTTATTTCGATATAGTTGCTTGGGGCATGCATCTCCAATTACTAGTGGCTGGGCCACGAACCATAGCTAGTAAGATTTTAATTTTAGATCGATTTTCCAAATGGGGCACGGAGGTCTGCACGGGGGACACTGCCCCCATTTCCCCACCTGCTTACCGGCCTGGCACCATTTCGCAATTTGAGCCGCCGTAAATCACCACAAAATTCCTTCTAGGGGAAGGACAAGGGTACACCCCCTTCCCCTTAGGAAGTGCCACTTTCGGCAATCTGGGATGAATTTCCTGCGAAAAATTTTCACTGCAGGTGCAGGTCCTCGGGTACAATTTCAATAATCACAGTAGACCATGACTTACAACAAGTTGGGAAACCTGTATTAGGCCTAAGTGAAACAAAACACTAAGAAACTAAAGCAGCAAAATACAGGAGTAGAAGATTGCTCTTTGCTACTGGGGCTGAACGTTTGAGACCCCCGTCCGAGGGTCGAACGAAGCGGAGGGGATCCTGCTCTTTGGAAAAAAGTCTGAATATTTGAGCGTCCTTAGATGCAATTTGATGCTACATTTTGTGTACTTTTTTGAAGTACTTTTCTTGAAAAAGTTTGATATATTTCACACATGGGACTTAAAAAAATAATGTTAGGATAAATGTTCTTTTGTTCCGCTTGTAATTTATTCTTATCTTTTCGCTTACTTCTATATTATGATTCCTTTTTTTCAAGGGGGTAAAAGTATAAGGGTAGTAAAAGCATATCCGTTTCCCTCTGATTCCTTTCACCTTGAATGCTATTATGTTTTCTTGATATGCTTTGTTGTATATTAATGTTAATTGCTAGTATTCTGAGGTGAAAAAATAAACTTGAACTTGAATAAGGGGTTTTCTTCCTGAATAGTGATGGCGGAAACATAACCCCACAGTGTTTACTGGGTGCTAAATGCTCCAACCCCTGGCTTCTAACGTCTATGCAGCAAAACATATATGAGCATGGGCATCGATCCCTGGGGAGAAGGGGACATGTCCCCCCCCCCCCATATGTGAGAAATCGCCCATTGACTTTGATTTTTTACACAGTAATTATTTGAAAATGCTGTCATGCCCCCCCCCCCACCCCCAATATTGCCGAGACCAAATCGCCGCTCTTTCATATGTGAGAGACCTATTGAAGGACAACTCCTGGGCTTTAATACAATGGACATAGTATTATAACTACGGCCAATGACGACAACACATCATCAGGTCACTAACGAATAACTCCGAAGCTTAATTTACATCGGAAAACAAAAGTCTCCGTTTTAGAGAGGTTCCACAGGAACTTCTGACTAATAACTTTCGTTTCATCAAAGCGTTCAGTGTCTTTCAGTTTCATTTTCAGCATGAAAGTTATTTTCAATCGGTTTTGTCCTTCCTATTGGTCTATACAGTAGCATACGTATATGTGATGGGGATGATTCATTGCTGTAGGGGAAAATATGTTTAACAAAATTTAATACTTGATCAATCTTTTTTACAAAACTGTGTTGTAACAAAAAGCTTCAGTTCAGTTTAGCGTACTGATACATTTTTGAACAGTGCATTCTGCTATTTACGAGTTAACAACAAAAGTAACCACTTTAACTTCCATGCGTAAACAAAGACTCTTACATAATTACGAGAGAAGGAAGTTCATGGTTCTACATTTTTACTCTAAAAGAAGGCGCCGTCACATAAATGACCATAAACGACATTGCATTTATTAGGCGTGCACTTACCTTCATTGATAGTTCCAACACAAAACTTAAATTAAGATATCCTGTAAAGATGTTGCTAGTGAAATAACGATATGAAACTCTTGACTCGTACAGTTTGGCCACCTCTCCCCCCAAATTACATCGAATGTGGGACACTGAAGACGATCAATTGTCCCCGGTTGGTCTCATTCATGCAGTCTCGACAACAACTACAGTTCAAGCCCTTCATAATGACGACCATAAACCAACAATATCTGACCTTGCACTAGAGATTCCAACACTGATAGGAAACTCCCTATTAGAAGGCGCCGTCACATAAATGACCATAAACGACATTGTAGTTATTAGGCGTGCACTTACCTTCATTGTACCCATTTTCCGTCGGTTCAGGTAGCCCTGGACTAACACTTTCCCTACTTTGCCTCCTTGCCTTTCCATCATGAGCTCCCGTCAACTTCTGAAACAAAAACAAAATTATATTTCAGTTACCCACTAAGATCCTCCTCAGAAACTAAACACGTATGAACTTTATCTTTGCGTTTTCATTTTCCTGAACTTCAGGAAGGGAAACTCCTATAGAGAATCACCCACCTGTATCGAGCTTTGCAAACCGGCGAGCGTGAGAGATCATCGCCGCAAAACAGCTCGTCTATGAACATTCTCAGTCGTAAGGAGAATATATGAAGGCGAATTAAAAAGGGTCACACCAGGAGGTGTTATTATACAAATAATGAATGTTTAGGCTATGAGTGCGATAGCATGAATTATTTCATGAGTTGAAAGATTGGACGTTCTATTCAACGAGGCGAAGTTGAATAGAACGTTAAATCTTTCAACGAATGAAATCATGCATACCATCGCACGAATGAAAAGCATTCATTATTTGTTTTATAACACCTCCCTGGTCAAACAACCTTTATTTACAAGTTGCTGGTTTGGGAAAGTTTTCCATTCCTGAAGAACGTTATGTAATAATACATATAACGTAATATATCCTAATATATGTATAAATTATGGAACTGGTTGAGAAAGTTTAATACAATAACTGAAATTCTTGAGCAAGAAAAGTGTTTAAAGGTGTTTTTAGTTGTGTTGGAACCAACACTCTGTTTCATTCGATCTATCATGGAGAGACAACGTGTATAAAGGTAGGTCCTACCAACAATAATATTCTAAAGTTATATAGACGGCGTTCCTTCCGAATGTTTGATTTATCTTAGAAAGTGAAAGTAGTTATGTCATTTGCAACGCGTAATAGAAAATAGATGGGGATTGATTTTCCTAGAAAATAATGTGTGTCACTTCCTCTTGTCGTTCACATGATTATCACCAGTGTAGAAAGATTATGTCGTTACCGTAAAAAAAACGTAGGACCTTTTTGGAATTTTAGCCTAGTTATTCTTTGTTTCAAAATATAGTGTGAATGCTGAATATATGCTAATGACGGCTTATTTACACTTAAATAAAAGGAAACTCGTAGAAGCAGGAAAAGCGTTTTTTTTTTTTTTTTTTTTTGAATCCACAATGCACTCAGACTTAATACAACACCTGCAGTTAGTAGTTAGCAAGTAAAGACTATACAGTCTTCCTGGTGCTTACCGCAAACTACCCCGCAATATACAGCTGCACTGTCTAATATTAATAAATGAATTAACCATAGCCACAGTTCAAAAATAAATCAATGTCGTGTACTTAAATTTACGTCATATAACCTTAGTACAAGGTTTTGGGTCATGGTGTGAAGTCAACATCATTATATTGTTGGTGAGGATTCATTTCTGCCAGAGAGAATACCAATCCTGTTTCTCCTAAGAGGGGGATTAGTGGTGTCCCCCAGAAATTTGCCTCTGGAGAAAATTGGATACAACAGCAGGTGATTTAATTCACATAGGACAACTACATTGCAAGTTGTAAGCTTATAGGCTAGTTAAAGCTGTGCATTAGCATGCTGACAAGGCCAGACTGAGAAGGCCGAACTTGAGGGGAGTGCACTTGGTTAGTTGGTCTTTGCTATGCTTAGCCACTGAAAAGAAGATGTACTGCCCTCGTCCTTTTACATACAAGCACGTAGAGGTTCAGAATATCCAAATTAACATTTGGAATCTGATAACCAAAAAGCCTATAGACCTATTTGACATCCTCTTCTGTAAAAAAAAACATGATTTGACAAAAGTCCACACACGAACATGTAGCCTAACACTAAGAACACAAAAGGCTATGTCAATTTACAGTGTAAATGCCACACGTAGTTAACTATTCATAAAGTTTTTTATCATACAATGAAATCACACTAAGTTATCGGTGTGAGATATTCAGTAAAGTATGGAACAACGAAGTTGGTAAATATTCCTGGTCCTTGTTGACATTACGCCTTGGTCACGTGGCAAAGAGCCTGGTGTCTGCCATCGTGACTTTCAAGTCATCTATTTTGCCTTTTAGATCCCTTTTTGGCAGTAATTACACTGAGTCCTAATTACTACCGTATCTCTCTCTGTACTAAAATACCCATATCACCGAATAGGCCTACTGGACACTACCTCAGTCACCTTTAAAGGCTCTCTAATCTCACTATAGGCAGTAACAATTCTTCCTACTCTAGTCCCTCCTCCAATAGAACCAAACCTCCTGTCCACTACACCTCCAAGACGGAGCCACAGTAACCTGCACTCGGAGTTTAAATTGTTCGACGGAGGTAGCATTTTCAAACACAGTGTGTGAGCGTAATGGGGAATACAACCGACTTTGCAAGACGTACTTGACTATAAACCAGAGTGAAACTGTATTGTTTGGATGAATGTCAATCAAAGTTCAGTTCTCAACTGTAGGCCTATTTAGAACTCTATGGCAGAGAGTTGCTAGCAACTCTCTGGTTTAGAGGGATGCCATATCCCCTTAAATGGTCAATTGCCACAATGTAGTCGAATCCCTGGGTAGGATAGTGAAGGGAACTAGTCCTTATTATGACAGACAACAGCTTCAGTGATTATGATTGAGTTAGTTTTTCGCCTGTTAATGATATATTGAACACATTTGTTTCAGACGATAGAAGTTTGATTTTTACATTTGACGTTGCATTATATATATACTTGTGAGGCTGTTGACTTTTCGGTAGTACGCCACCCACAAAGAATGTGACGGCCAGTCATTTAATGATTATGTTGCATATAACTTTTGTTTCAAATGTGTTCCAGCCTTAAGTGGAATGTATACATTTTAATATCGAAAGCAATAAAAGACATAAAAGTGACTCTCTAGCTATATCACGTAATTACTATCCTTTTCATTGTAATGCGTACTCCGTGCAGCCTTCCTTTGATACAGAGTATACTGTTCAACTTTAATCAAATTTCCTCATCATGTTCTCTTCACAATGATATTTCGAAAAACAAATTGTGAATGACACAAACGAACCGAGTAGTCTTACTGAGAGCATGGATTTAACAAGTTCCTTAACAAAACATTTGACATGATTTAAAATGATTCATGATTTAATTTACCCTTGTAGTGTCACATGCAAAGATGCAAAGGATAGCCGAATCTAAGGTGCAAAACACGTACACGTTTCCGAATATTCTTCTCTTTTACCCAACACCCAAAATAGAAGAATAAAACATACAGGCTCCGAATAAGTACAGCACGAGAACGGGTCTCAACCCGCTAAAGCTTTCTGAAAGGATAATATTTTGAACGCGGATGTATTGGAAATAGCTTCCAAACCCTGCAGTTGCTAATACTATTGTGGTTTCGAGCTTTTCTGTAAAGATCTTCGTTTGAATGATCAGTCCTATCGGCCGTATCTCAATCACAACAATAAGATTCCTGCTTCATGCAACTTTTCCTGCTAAACTACCTCCTTGATCTCTTATTTTGGCAGGCCCAGTGATAATTAAGGGGATTTAGGGGATTTCACAGGCATTCATGAAAGCGTCTGTGCGTCAGCAAGTGACGTCATCGTTGGGGCTTAGGAAATTCACAAGTTCCAAGATAATATAAGACGAAGACGGTATAATGTAACCTACTTGCATTCGCAGTTTCTTTGTTGGAAAAGAAAATAACGATTGAAAGAAATACTAGGATTGGAACGAATCTGGGATTGTTACGGGACTAAAACCGACCTCTTGGTCATTCGTGACTGGAGCAGTGGTAAGAAATTCTTACATTACACACGCCTGGCATAACGACATTGCACGAAATAGCACCCAAAGCACAAACTGCTCAGTGCTGTTCCTTCTCTACGTTGTGTCAGGTGGCCAGATAGGAAGAAAAAAAATTGGAATTCCGGCCACAAGAATGGGGGGACTCGCATTGTAAAACACAAGCATTTAATTCTTAGGCTATATGAGTGAAATTACCAGCCCATCAGAGAAACTTTACTAACTCAGCCAAGAGCGCAATCTTCTATTTGAAATACGACGAAAATATTAGAACCCCTACGGGCGTCAAAGGCGTCATGGATTGGCGAAGTGTTCTAAGTGCGTCGCTGGGTCAAGGGGTTCGCCTTAGGCCCCTGATGGGGTTCTAGGTGACTAATTCAGAAGCCCAGATGTATTTATAAAACTCTGGGCAGTTAAACGAGTCTATCAGTAGACTATGATAGAAGATTTGCATTCCATTTATGATAAGTTACTGTAGCGATATTTTAATCACATCAGAACTTGCCTCCTCAATGAATTCTCATCTTCCGGGGCCCCAACGTGGTGCTAGACCACCCGGCAGGCGTGGGTGTGGCCACTCCCTGTTCTCTTTCTAACTGTCCTCCTCTGGTGCAACCCCTGCTGCTATATTCGATTCAGTCAGTACCACCAAAGACTACGTGAGAAACACAGGAAAACTATTCTTTGGGTTCTGTGCTTCTCCGGGAGTTGCTACCGGAAGATATTGATAACAAGAACAGGCAATAAGAACGCATCATTGAACAGGTAGCCTCGTAAGCCTCGGCTTAAAAATTCGAGGCCATAGGTGTCATACGAGGCTGAGACCGAAGCTGAGGCCAAGGCTTCAAAAACTAGCCTCGAAGCGAGGCGAGACATGGCCCGGAGACCTCTAACACTGGCTTAGGAGCACCAGCCCCATCCCACAAAATACTATTTAAAGTTCCCTTTCCTCGTGAAATGAAACCCACGTAAGGTGTTCTGGCTACGGTACGGAGACATGCACATTAGCTTGCCATATGATTGGCACATTGCAAGCAGGTGAATATGTCCATGCTCATATGTCACCAGGGTCATATCCTCCGAGTGAGCTAATGAACCGAAAACGGAAGAATTGTATCTTACTGTACATAAAAACCCATTTCATTTCCATTCAGATATACATATAGCTACAGAGATGGTTCCAAATCGTTGTGCCTCTTAGGCCCTTACTGAAAAGAAAGAACTGAACAATACTAGCTGCAAAGTTGCTAGCTGCCTTTGTTCATACATACAGGGAGTTGTTAGCGACAACTCCCTCACAACTCCCCGATACATAATATGTACAATGATTCCTATTCATTCCGCATATAATTCTTCTAGCCAATCTTCACCATTCAAATTGTTTAACTGTGCCCTTATATGGAAAGACCTTGGACTGGTTTGATGTATTGATAGTACCTATAGTCCAAATTATTATTTACGTTTTCGTTTTGCTTTTGTATGTTCTAGCATGACCGCCAACCAGTTGCCTCCAGCAACCGATTCTCATAGCCTGTACAATTAAAACTGATAATGGTGAAGAACTATTATCAATAAAAACTGTACAAACCTTATGCTTGATATCATACAAAAAACTATGTGCAGTTAAAACTTGATTAACGTTTCTTTGAACTTGATAAAGCCTATTCCTATTTTTACTGTCATAATTTATCGACAGTTAAAACTGATCATTGATTATTCTATGTTATCAGCCATAAGTTTGTACAGTTAAAACTGAAAATAGTTTTTAAACCTTGATCAGTTTACAGGCTATGAGAACTGGGTGCCGCCAACGGTCCTTCTTCAAAAGATCAACGCAGCACAGGTTTCTTCGTTGATACTACTCAACACCCCGTGTGGGACATAACGAGCAGGGTGCAGACAAAATGGGCAGTGCTACAGTAAAAGGGAGGTATAGTTAATGGCAGCTCCCTGGTCCAAGTTTCTGTGCAAGGTGATGAGATGTTTCTGGACGGCAGTCTCGAAGTGCTCCGGGTTTTCTGTGGAAGTGTGTTGTGTATCCCAGGAGAAAAAAACAGTTGATTCCAGTTGGATATTGCAACTGGTTTTAACTGTGTCCAACTGGTTTTAACTGTGTCCAACTGGTTTTAACTGTGTCCAACTGGTCTCAACTGCTTCCAACTGGATTCCTTGGTAATCCCAACTGTATCCAACTGGTCTCATGTGTTTCCAACTGGACCATGACAAAGTCCCATCTGGAAATTTCGAGACCAGTTGGACCCAGTTGCTTTGTACTGAAACACAGTTGGGTTTTGGAAAGCCAACTGAAACACTGTTGGGAAAAGGGTTCAGTTGGAAATAGCTGAAATAACTGATGAGTAAAGTTGGATTCCAGCCATGCACCTGTAGTGTCAAGTTGTGAATGAGAACAGCACTAGTTGGGGGTATCAAGAGTTGAGTTGTCGAGTGGTTAAGGTGTTGTTGAAGTATTGATCATTTACTCTTACTATATTTTTTATTTGATTGCCTTTGAATTTTAGGCTATTTTATTATTAGGCTACTTATATTCTTTACCTATTACTTATATTGCATATAATTAGCTACCCTGTTCTTCTACATCACACTCCCGTCCCTACATTACCGTTCATACAGTTTGAGTTCACCTGGTTTTTTAACTGAGCTTTCTAAATATATATTTTATGTGACTTTTCCAGTATTTTGCATTCAGTGAAGAAAATAACTGGTGCAAGACAACAGAAGTTAAATGAAGCCTTGGACTGAACGGTCCTGACTATACATGTATTCCATATTACTGGATCGCCTATATTAAATTGACATGAAACAATACATGGAAATGGAAGTTTATTTGTTTTGCATTTTTGGTATGAAACAGTTGAAACAGTTGGAAAATTCAGAGAGCAGTTGAGATCAGTCGAAGTTGAAAATAGTTGGAATCATTTGAGAATCTCTTTAACCCAGTTGAGTCTAAGAAAGAAAAAACAGTTGGAAATTCTCAACTGGTTCCAGTAATTATTGTTACCAGTTGGAAAATTTTGAATGGCATGTCAAACCAGTTGGAATAATTTCCAACTGTTTCCAACTGGTTTGAACCATTTCCAAATGGTCATATTCAACTGGCTTTACCTAATTTGCATAATCGAGCTAAAATGCATTTTATCAGCTCAGTCCTTTTGTAGGATGTTTTGTGATGGTTCCATTTTTAAATTTTATTTCCAAAATTTGCAATTAACACATTTTAACAGTTTATAACAGTGTAAGCCTATTACTGATTTGTTTTTATCATTTTTGTTATGTTAAGTATATCTCAATCTCTACATACTAAATACATAAGACTTGACACAGCACAACAATGTCTTTACATGTAATATATTAGATGTTTTGGACTTGCCTCAAAATGCTTAAATGCATTTCGAAGTTCACCAATTACGTCTGAATTACCCTTCTTTGAGCCACACATTCGTGGCTTAAGGGTGCTCATTGATTGGGTGCCCGTTCTCCTGGATCCAGTTCAACTTAACTGGGAAAGGGTTCCCAGTTGAAAACAGTTGATCCTGGTTGGAAACATGATCACAACTGGAAACAGTTGTGAATTTTTCCAACTGGTCCAAAAACACAGCTTGGAAACATGGTCACAACTGGAAACAGTTGTGAATTTTTCCAACTGGTCCAAAAACACAGCTTGGAAATTTTCCAACTGCTTCCAGTTGGAACCAGTTGAAAATTCCCAACTGTTTTTTTCTTCTGGGATGGTGTTCGATCTTGGTGCTACTGTTAGAACCGAAGACGGGGGCGACGAAGTGTCGGTTTGAGGCATTTTGCACTGGAATGGCGAGATACCCCTCAGCCCCCCACCCCCAACACACATATCTCTATGAAAGATAAATACTCTGTTTGATTATCAGGGAACAATAAATATAGGCATCGGATCTTTAAACCACGAATTTTGTTTTGCGTTCAGTACCATACACAAAACGCTATGTTGGTGTATAGTGATATTTGATTTGGGAACTCATAACAACTTCGATGCAAAAATCAAATGAAAGCAAGTTGCTTCAGGCCGGCGAGCCCATGACTTTATCGTGTAGGCCACCAATTTAAGGGCAAGCGTAGGCTACCGTAAGTCGAAGGAAAGGCGTACAGAACCCCGAAAAAGTCCCACTTGCCACCCCACCAGAGACTCGACTCACTCAAACTTGTGTAACTGTGAAACACCCTCACAGTAGCTCACAGCAAAGCAAACCATTTACTGCCTACATTAGGGATCGAGTGATCAGGGAGTTGCTAATAGCAACTCCCTGGTGTGATGCAGTGAATCAAAACCTATGTAACGACTAAAGTCTGTGTTTTTGGCGCCGCTGTTTGTAACTTATCAGCTTATCTGTCGCACTTATGCGGTTATAAATAAAGTAAATATTGACCACATCTGAAGAAATTCAATATGACATGAATGCTTGCTTGAAGTACCTTTCACTTTCTGGAGAATTTTTTTATGACTTAGTAGATTATATTTGTTAAACAATTCAGTATTTGTTCTTGACAACCTCCAAAGTAGTTGGTTAATAATGAGCAATTTATCAGACAGTCGTGTGGAATAGTTTACAAAGCGTTGAGTAGGCCTACGTGAAAGAGAAATGGTGAATCAAGTCAAATTTTACGTAACTTTATGTGCAATTTAAGTGACATTTTCATTAGAAAAGATCTGTGCTAACTCCAGGGCCGTAACCTTTGGGTGGCAAGGGGAAAGTTGCTCCCAGAGAGATTTCCAAACCGTTAATGGAAGTTGGCCAGCTTCAGAAATATATACTGAAATGTTGAACATTTCACTGTCCTTCTAATACTTTTATGCCCGTAAGAACGTGGGAAATAGCATATACGGGTTCCTTTTCTTCCAAAATACCCCGGGGAGATCCCCGAATCCCCGCCATGGGACGCGTTCTTATGTGGGTTACTCTTCCTCCTAATTGATTACAGCGTCAATACACATGCATATACTGTACGTGGGCTAAAGATCTTTAGTATTATATCTCACGTGTCTCAGCACGCTTTTAATAATACATCCTATGATTACTTATATGTTTAACTTAATTACGTTGTAAAGTTAACTTTAGTTTTTATCAAAGTCTACTCTTTCTTCTTGAAATCTAAATTTGATTCTGAGGAATGAAATTTAAACACATAGAATGCTGAGATGTAACTTACAAGGCAGGGCTGTAACCGAGTCCACCTAATCCGAGTCCGAGCCAATTCCGATTCCAGTGACCCCAATTCCGGGCCAATTCCGAGTCCGGTACCCCCCGAGTCCAAGCCGAGTCCGAGTCCAGAGGACCCGAGTCCGAGCCGAGTCCGAGTCCATCCCATAAGTAAATGTGCATTAAAATCCTCGGAAATTGGCAGCGCCGCTGTGTAGTGTGAATACAGGAGCATGAGTGCAGGTACAGGTACCAGCTGGTCATGAGTACGGGTACCAAGCCATGGGCGTGGGTACAGGTATGCGAACCGGGCCTTGAGTACGGATGGGGGCCGGTACAGGTACGTGTAACAGGTCATGAGCCCGGACACGGGTACTGGTCATGAGTACATGGTTTTGAGTTTGGGTATGGTATGTGTGCCAGGTCGTGAGAAGCTGGTATGGGTGCAAGTCCCGGGTCACGAACTTGAGCACAGACTAGGGGTAACACAACACGAGTATGGATACCAGGTCACGACTCAAGAACTTTCATACCCAAGTGTAGGTATATGAAAGTTCAAACTTGAAGGAATTTAATGAGCACTGGTACAGGATCTGACCAGGTGGTATGCGTGCGCAGGTACATGGTCATTTAAGTAATTATAGGCACCACCAGCTACTATCATGGGTACAAGAATAATATAAGGTGTACTTAGTAATAAGTTTGGTAGCCACTCTATATGAGTATCATATACAGTATCTGGAATATTTACAAAGTTCTAGAACACAACCACTGCAATGTCTGGTACTCATGCAGGTGCCCTTCTCTGGGGGGCATGCCCACCCCTAAATTTCTCTTAGCCCCTCAAAAATTGCACAAATTTCATAAAGGCTAGTAGTGAAGACATAGATATCCCCTGAAATGTTAGTTTAAAATATATTAAAGCCCAGCTGCAAATTAAATCTACATATTGTAGCCCCACCCCACCCCTGCACCCATCCCCCCCAAAATATGTCGCAACATCCTTACAATTGCGTCTGCTGATGCCTGTACTGACACGTCATGCATCTCTATGGTTTGAAGTAAAGTGCAATTTTCATACAGGTCTGTTACACTACTTGATTTCAAGTACACAAAACTTACAACTTTGGCAAATTAGTATTGATCATTTTCTGATGCCTATAAACATATAGCTAATTCACTGCCATTTTGTGTTATTGGACTTCACACCTTGTCATCCTAAAGGCTGATGGTCAGTGCTTGAATAGCTTAATCAACTTGAACCATGGGCTTGTTGTATGAACCAAGGATGTATTGGAGCAACTACCTACTATTTACAGTACAATCAAAGCCAATTAACAGTTTTTACAACAAAAGCAGTCAGATTTGCTGGGTCTGAGAGTTTAAGAGGAGACTATACAAATCTCCAAAGCACTGGAAGATTCAAGGAAAATACAAACTAAACTATAGCTGTATGGTACCTAAATAATACCTTGAGTTGTGCCTAATCCATTCACTGGTACAATATGTGCCTATTGATTGTTACACACCTTACACAATGCAGACAGTGAACACAGGTCTGTGCCTTGCCTTGCAGAACATTGTCAGTGAATCTCCTAAAATCCTCCTATTCAAACCATAAAGTTATTATGGGCTCTGAAGGAGGTGATACTGTACTTTTTTGCATCCTGTCTTCTGTAACAAATTTTACAAAAAGGCTCTACTGTGTAGACTATATACTAAGGAAGGCTTAGTATTAAACTGCTACAAACGGGGTGGTTCTTGCATTTGTAAGTTTTATCCAGATAAGGTGTAAACAAACTGTCAATAGGCCTAACAGCATATGCCTAGGTCAATAGCTTCTGTTGATGTATATGAATTTTGCAGTACTAACTGTACAGATCAGTCATGTGCATGAATGGAGCTTAAATTTAGTAAACTTAATTTACTGTAGTTCAAGGACCTTTGTACTATACTTTTTGATGAGGGTTACTATCCAGAAGGCAGGTGGGGGCCGGATGGGGATCAACTGGGAGAGTAGGCTATAGGCCTTTAAGCCTATATTGCCACCATCACAAATCTTGCATGGTTACAATTAAAGGCAGTCCTCAGATCCAGTTGACCCCAGTTGCACTAGTATATAGACCTACATGATCTTAAGTACAGTGTATGTTGTATCACACAGTATTAACAGAATGCACCTACAGCAAGTCAAGACTATAGATTTGTACATGTAGTACTAGTTCTGCTAGAAAGTTCAGCGTTACATTAAGTTACGTAGTCGTTCCTTACTACCTATAGTATACTACAGCCTTACCTGGGGAAAACAGTTCATTGAATGGTATGGTTTTAACTTTTATGGTTCAGTTCTAATGAGTTCATCACCATGTATAGTACTGCAGCATGATCGAACAACTCATCTCCCCCATGGACGGCACACGGTGCAGACACAGTATGAGTAAGAGGCTTTTTAAAAACTTTTAGGTTAAATCTATCTAGCAAGCGCTAATGCTCATAACCACTTGCCAACAAGACCAGCTGCTGCATATACTGGACATGTACTGTAGAACTTTCATGCAGCCAGCATAAAGACTTTGAACCGCAGTATATTGTTGGGCCTATGCCTAACAGTTAGAACTCATTCTGTTCAAGCTAGAACTTGACTATGTGTGCTGTATACGATTCATTGGTTCAATATATATACACTGGACTATACATGAATGAAGACATATATGACTGCAGCTGGTTTTGCATGGGCATTGACAAACATTGTCCTGTTGGCTTTATTATATATACTTGCTTACACAACCCTCCCCATTGTCAGGTTTCAGGTTGCTCCCCCTTCCCCTCACTTTTGGGCACCCTGCCCCCTCAGGCAGTCCTGGCATAATCACTGATAGCCTATTGCACAATTCTCAGACTGCTTTTGAGTTGTAAGTATAACACTATAGGTCTCAGGTAGTCAGTTAGAGGTCAGTGAGCACCCCCACTATGTATACACCCCATCAAAAGAGATGTGTTCAAAAATGCTGCCAGACTCTGACTCGGATCCTGGTTTGACTCGGACACAGCTTGGTCTCAAGGCCTTCTGGACTCTGACTTGGATTCTGACCCTAGACTCAGGCTTTGCTCAGACTTGGGACAGGTGGACTTGACTCCAACCCTGCCCAACAGTAACCTTCACTTTTGTTGTATTTAACTTCACATCTTGCAGACTAGTGGTCACTGCTTGAATAGATAAATCAATTTAAGTTGAATAACCTGAAGGAATGTGTCAGTTCTTCAATCAAAGAATTTCTGTAGCTGGGTAATGACAATGGTTAATGCCACTGTTGCCATGCATTACAGGAACTAGGCATGATACACATTCAACCAGGCATGTAACATGTCGCACTTTCCAACTAACTTAGAGGGCCATTTTTGTTAAAACCTTCTCTTCTTTATTTCATACATTCTTGAATAGTTCATTGGTTACAAGACCAGACCAGTTAATTTTCCCATGTACACCTGGCTAGCCTGGAGCCCCAGGAGGACTTAGCAAATCCTTTTCCCAAGAAAAAGCCCTTGCCCCACCTACAGAATTCCAACCTGAGTAAGTTTCAACCCCAGCTGATTCTCAATAAATAACTCCCATGCCCCCACTGTCGCAAACATCCCCAGGGGCACTTTTCCCAGACAATAGGCTGATAGCCCAATGGTAAATATGGGGTAATATGCTAGGGGGCATCTGCAAATTTTCACTTAAGTGGACTCGGCTGGACTCGCCTCCGAGTCCGAGTCCAGTTGCAGCCCATTCCGGGCCAATTCCGATTCCAGGACCTCCCATTCCGGGCCAATTCAGAGTCCAGGAAAAACTGGACTCGAGTCCGGAATTGAGTCCGAGTCCGGACTCGGGTGTTACAGCCCTGTTACAAGGTCTAGAATGTGCCATTTCCCCCTATCTGTGAGGCATTTTGACCAAACATTTTCTTGCAAGGCCTACGCGGCGGCTAGTATACGCGCTGACCGATGGTGGCCGCGCTGCCTCAGTGGCGCACTACGAGGGGGAAGACGGCACCTGTTACCAGCCTGTAGGTGGTCCGTACCAAAACCAAACTAGAACAGCAATGCTGTTGGGTAGCTCACTTAATTTCTCTTGTCTGTTAAAAATAGCAACTCACAAAACCAAATTTTATCATCTATTCATCTGCTTCCAAAAAAACCTCCTTACCTTACAAAGGCAAATGGGAGGGAAGAGAGGAGTGTAATAATTAATAGAAATCAAAACACATCTGTAAAATCACAAATGTGTTTATAAGGAATGTAAACCTGCAACTGACATAGTTTTATGACAGATAGCTACAAATATCACTGCATATTTTCTCATATCAAGCAAGCCTGCAAAGGCTGTATATACTTTTATTAGCAGCAAGACTGAAAAAAGTTTGTATGATGTACCTATAAACTGTTCAAGTATTGCAAAGTACATTTAATCGCACCTTCAATTCCACAAGTAAACACTGCATGGGTTTGCACTGATCAAAATAAAACAGACACTCAAAAGGCTCCTACTGCACCTGAACTCAAAACAGTTAAATTGCAATTACTTGACTTGACCAACTCAATTGAACAGAACATAATGGGAGATATCCCCACAATTAATAAGTTAAGCCTATTTCTTTTCATATGTTAAGCCACACTGACCACAGAGTTGCTTCAGATTGTAGAGGCCACTTGATGAACAAACACGTGTGTTGATGGGTTGAATTTCAAACAGTACAATGGATAAACGTCTAACTCCTCAGCAGGCACAGTGAACTCAGCTCTACAAAAAGAGCTTTAAAACCCAACTTAACTTTCCTATAATGGAATGCAAATAGGTAGGTATTAATGCTCTGCTGACAAACAATCATATCCCAAAATTTCAGCCTAAAATCTCCTCACATCAAAAAGAAGACTTTTGTTGAAAAGTTGACGCCATCTGCCCCATTTTATAACCTCACACATGTACTGTGTACACGTGTGAGCTAAAAAATTACTTAATAACTAGAACTTGTAAACATGTAAACAGTTCAAAACTTGAACAAAGTTAAAACCACTGTGGGTCTAGGAAACCTTATAGAACGAAACAATTCCTTAATGAGTAGGGGTGTAACCCCCTCCCCTTAGGCAACATTCCCTTCAATTACACCCGACTAAACTCGACCAAAATAGTAAAAAATCAAGTGCAGTAATAATGAAAATTTCTACACATATAATCAGTTGAACGCTTTACCAAAGCCGTTTTGCATCTAAGCTACAGTACCTCACACAGAAAAAAAAAACTCAAAAAGTAGGGGTGTCGTCGTCCCTCCTCTTAGAGAGCACCGCCTGACTAATGTAAGCCAAAAAAGGGAAAAAATCACTGAATAATGACGATTGCTAAACATATAGTCAGTTCAAAGTCTTGCCAAAGATAGCACTATTTTGCATCTTAGTCAGGCCTTACATGTCACCCCTCCCTTATGCACCTTTCTCAAGGACGGCACTCATGTAAGCGAAAAAAGGTCCGCCCGGGTGACTATCTACAAACACCCCCTTGGTACTCCGCTTAGATAATGAACTGCACCCCTAACGATTTCGCCCAGACTACGGCCCTGAACTCGTTACAACTTCGGCTACCGCCCTCGGGTGCCGAAACTCAACCCAGTGGTCACCCAAAGGGGCTCATGCGCAATCCCCAGCCACTCAAATTTGAAAATTGCTCAAGATGCGATCGTTATGGTTTTTAATAGGGTAGAGGGATGTGTGTTTCCTAACACGTATATACAGTCCAGGAAGGTGCCATTTCCAGCTTTCCAAGAGGTAGGTTTTAGGTACATTTTTGTGCACAATGAGCATACATGGGTAGTAGCACCCTGATAGGTGACTAGAGGTTTGCAATGCCGAGACTCCTCGCCCCAACAAAATATCTGGGGGTGCCATTAGCCTCCCCTCCAACTGAACAGTGAATACTATCAAAAAACTTCCAATTTACCTACCGACTAGTTAAAATACCCATTTGTGGGTAAAAACTCATCCTAGAAACGAAGTAATGTTACTATCTTATCACAAAGAAAATCTGGTCAAATACAACTCTAAAACATTAATGGGGGTTCAATTTCCACTTTGCTCATGCAGTTGGGTATTTCTGAGGGAATGTGCTTCAGCACACTACAGGCCAAAGAACGTGAGATTATTAAATCATCGGTACTGAAAGCATCTAGCTCATATTAATGAGATTGTGGTATAAATGTGGTTTAAAACAAAATTACTTATGCAATGGAAGTCCATGCTTCTTGCATCGCACACTTTCACCCCATTAGATGGCCTAATGTTAGTATAAATAATGTACCATTCTTGTATAACATCCACGCTAAAGCTATCGGAAGCCACAATTAAGCTTTCTTTAGTACTTACAAATTGTTAAAGAAATGTTGTTCCTTCAATCCTCGAAGACGCGTTTGTTTCTTTTCATTTCCAATTACAACTTGAACACCGCCAATTCTGTATCTAAAGGATAAGCTTTCGATCTCTGTAAAACCACTGTAAAATTCCATGTAGCATCCACAAGACAAATGAGAGTCTAATTTCTTCCGAATTTAGATTATGACCACTTTTCTCCCCTAAGTAAACGCAGTTGGAAATTATTCTCGCTATAGACATATAGGTAGCCTACATGCGTAAAGATACTCCAAAATACGTATGGATCTCTTACTACGACAGTAAGTAGGCCTACTGTAGTGATTAAGAGTCATAATTTCCTTTTACGTGTAGCCCTATAGTTTTCTACAACATAAACATAACGAAACTGAAATTTCAACTGATAATAAGAAAGTTATTTTGTACTTTTCAAAAGTAAAAGAAAGTTGAAGTATAGGAACTTATTCGAATATGACTCAAACTCAAGCGTACATAGCATCAGCAGTTGACTCTAACGACTTCTTATCTATATAGGCTAAGTAAATAACGAAATATGAAATAGCAACGTTGGCTTATTTTTAATGAAAGCCTGTAGTTTATGTGATATCCATACATTGACCTAAAAGCGACAATTTGGACGGGGCGTATACCATTTGTTTTGTCTAAACCAGCGGTTATCAACCTGGGGTAAGCGTAACCTTGGGGTACCGTACTGGATTACATGTGACCGGGGAATAAGAGGGATATTTTCATGGGGTAGGAAGTTAGGAACATCCTTGCCGAATACTCAAAAGGAGTGGACATTGTTTATCATCAAAACAAACAGCTGATATTTCAGTGCAATCGTCTCATTCTTAGCTACTTGATGTATGTTTAGTACTTCAAACGGTAAAACAGTATAATTTACACCTGTCGAAGTTGCAGACAAAATTATAAAGAATGGGTGGCAATGCTGTGTTATGTTTGAGAAAACAATATTTTGCTCTGCCTGGGGGTTCACATCATGAATGGGTCATGTATAGTACTCCAGTGGTACGCTGATGAGAAATACTGAAAATATCTGTTCTATAGAGCAAAAGTGGCTTCAGTCTCAGACATGGATAGGGCTGTAGCTAGGGTCATATGTTTGGGGGATGTGGAGGTCCCATATTCCGACTGGATGGATTTTTTTCAACTGAATGGTGGCGCGTAAATTGCACAATTTTTTATGCGCCCGGCGCTAATATAGCAGTGGAGATCCTTCCTTAGTCACTGCTTAAAGGTGCCGTCCTGGGGGAGGAGGTGTCCCCTCCCCTTTGAGAATTTTTTTTTAATTTAAGGTTGCTTAGATGCCAAATGGTGCTATCTTTGAGAAATTTTTTGAGCTGACCATATATTGCAAGAAAATATCCATAACTAAGTGAATTCTAATTTTTCCGACTGCCGGAATTCTGTTCCAAATGAGTGGCGGCCCGTAAATTGTACCTTCGTCTTTTTATACGCCCTGCGTTTGTATACAGTACTGGATGGATGTTTTTTTCAACTGAATGGTGGCGCGTAAATTGCACAATTTTTAATGCGCTCGGCGTTTATATATAGCAGTGGAGATCCTTCTTTTGTCACTTAATAAAGGTGCCGTCATGGGGGAGGGGTGTCCCCTCCCCTTTGAGAAATGTTTGTCAAGGTAAGGTTGCTTAGGTGCAAAATGGTGATATCTTTGGGATATTTTTGGAACTGATTATATATGGCTGGAAAATGTCCATAATTTAGTGAATTCTAAGATTTGGTTAGGTAAAAGCAGAGAGTATGTTGTCTAAGGGAAGAATACGTTGTCAACAAACTCCTGAAGCCCCCCCCCCCCTTTGACTTCTTAACTACCTTCTAGGCTGGCATATACATGTGTAGGGCCTCCTCGAGGGCCTCCTCTGGATCAATTATATAAAATGACATAATGCTTATTACCTGTCATCTAAATAATAATATAGAGTATGACGCCAAGCACTTTGCATCTATCGTATTTTAACTAATTTTGAACGAAAATCCAGACGAACAGCTTTCAGCAATGGGGAATGGGCGGGAGGGAGAGCATAGGTGTGCAGAAAGGTGATATTAGACTTCCCAGACAGGTATAGCAAAAAGGTTTATGTAGGACTAACATGCGTTACAGAATGTACACCTAGTTTATGCTATAAAAGTTCACTGGCACGTTTGCAGGTTTGTGATTATAATTTTCATAAGTGATACAACGTGGATTGTGAGGATTGCGCGTGAAGCGCGCCAAAATTTGGGGGTATACTTCAATTCCAAAATGAAAAACTTGCATGCAGGCTCAGCCAGGGGTAGTGCTTTGATTTGCCGACATGGGGTAGAAGCGCCCTGACTGGGGGCCAGCTACTCTAAGTCCCGACAGATGCAATGGGTTGCCGAACTCGAAACATAAGGCGCGCGAAGCACGTCGAAAAAATTGAGGTTATGTTGGAAAAAGATTTCACATTTTTGTTTCATTATAAGGAGTTGAAAAAGTTTGGGATTTTATTGAAGAATCTTGGCAAAACTATGAAATTTGTTGGGCGACTGCATGATCGTCGTCGTGGATTACATTCTTTATCTCACCCATAAGGCTCCCCAACAAAACTGAAACATCTTTTTCTCACAAAATATGTTTGCCACGATGAAGGCGCCGATGGACGCGCCCGCACATGACACGGATTGGCGCTATATAACTTTGGTTATATTATTACCAACGTGGGATGATCCCACCGTGGTACGGAGAAATCGTCGACGAGCGAGCTAGCTATGTTACTTAAATTGAAAAGAGGATCGATGGACATAGTCCATTTATGGACAGGGTGTTCGAAAATAGACACTGTGTAATGGTCCTTTCTTGAAGTACCCCCTCACTTCTATGGTTTTCTCCACTCCACATTATCGGTGGATAATGGTAAGGAGAAATCGTATCTTGATTTCTCCTTCCCATATTTACCGAAGAAAGGGGTGGGAAAACTGGCATGTCAGATTTCACACCACCGCGATGTTCTCGGCTTCCGTAAATCCGGGTGACTAATATAATTGGGGGTATATATGTTAAAGGAAGGGTTAGGGGAAAATGCAGTCCCCCAGTTTGAATAAGTGTACCCCGTCATCCTAATGGCTCCCATCGATCATGTGACAATATTTTTGTTTCTTATTTGTTTAATTCATGCGGAATAACTCTTTGGTTTACCTTCAATGTTCAATGTTTTTATACAGAAACATAATGAAGGATACTTGTGGGCAAAATCAGAGGAGATCTGTAACATTTAGTAGATTTTTTAAAATTAAAGTTGGGGCGGCTGCTTTCTGCCTTTAAGCAAAAGATTTGAGATTTCCATTCAATTACAAGCTGACCCTGTAATTCTCGAGATATCAGCAAATGAAATTACTATACATTTGTGACCTGAAGTGAGCTTGAGGCAAGCAGGGGTTATATATCATCTCCTCACATTAATGGGCAATGCTTTGTTTTCTATCTGTTGTTTTCACCTTGAAGTCAATGGAGATATGAACTTCCCATCATGTGGAATTTTAATTTTTTAAAATCCCCATGCCTCTAATGCATTCACATCCCGATAACATAACATCATGAAGCAGTAATAGTTGTAAAGTTTAAAGCTAAACAAAAGAGAGCTCATTAATGTGAGGTCATGTCACACAGTCACATGATATGGCTTCAAGTTCACATGAAACTGAAAATGTGACGACTTCATGTGCTGATATCTAGAGAACCACACATCGGATTTTCAATGCAAATTTCACCAAAAACAATTACATTACTATAAGTTTCCCTCTTTATCAAAACTCGAATCAAGCATAAACCCTTCTTTTAAGATTGTCTTTTCATTTCAATGAAACGGTGACTAATCACAGTCAATGTTACTGAGTCTGGATTTAGGGCAATGCGAGTCTCCCTTTAACCCCTCTATAATGTTAACGCACATGGACGGCGATCCCGGGGACAGGGGGGACATATCCCCCTAATATTTGAGGAATCGCCCATTGACTTTGATTTTTCACACAGTAAATTACTTGAAAATGGGGTCATGTCACACCCCTCCCCAATATTGAGCACAAATCGCCGCCCTTGCTAACGCACATGCACATCTGCCAAAGTAATGTGAGTTAATGCATTCTTAGTGAATAAACGTATATATATATATTTCTATATTTATATATATATATATATATATATATATATATATATATATATATATATATATATATACATACACCACCGAATGCATGAGGAAGGTAATACCATAAGAACTGCGCAGATTAATAAAGAAACCAAAACAAGTTTTGTACCTATTGAAACCTTATACCTGCGGTCGTAAAGAGGAACCATGTAAAGTTGGTTCCCTTTTCGTGGAATTCCCTACCAATATTTGACGGAAAGAGGGATTACCATTTGGAAAGATTGTTTCCAGTTACTTTACACTATTTTAGAATATTAAAACAAACGTATAACCCATTGTTATTTTATTAAATGGTTCCTACAGTCCTACAACTGGTTAGAAACTGAGCCGTAAAACCTCATCTAACTCTGACCCTACAGTCGAAACGTTGATTCATAGAGGGTGAAAAGTGAAACTCAGTAGTGGAAATGCCATGATGAAATTCCTGTGCTAAGATATAAATGTTAACAATTATAGATTGCGCAATCATTTGTGATATAACCTTTGTACTTTTAAACTTCGTTTTCCTAAAGAGCAAAAAGAAAAAAAAAATGCTCGTTTAACTTCGCTTTCCTAAAAGCTACTACACCTTTTGCCAACATGCAATTACTGTCACTTCGTATTAAAGTAATTTCACTATAATAGCCTTCTACTCACAAAAACCTGAGTAATGAAGCAGTATTTCTCCACTATTACATACCCATTTCTATTTCTGGTAAGGGGAAACAGCAGGCAATAGACCATATGACGTCGCATATTAGAAAGTGCTCACCCGGTGGAGGTAAGCGCGGATCATTGCAACTTACACCAGGGAGTTGTCAAGTAGCAACTCCCTGCTTACACCAACAAATGCAAACAGGTGATTTGTGTACCGGTCGGACACGCGTGTAAGTCTACTACACGCGTGTGCACATTATACGTCGTGCGTTCAGTGTGTGTACATTGTAGTAACCCTCAAAAAAAAAAAAGTCGGGTGACGTCAATGCATACGGTCTATTTTAGTAGTTAAGGAGTGACATCACTGATTACTACGTAATAGATCATTTAAAATAAAGTGAAGAAAGTTCCACGTTTGATTTATCAGTAACTGGGTTAATGTAGCTTTGGAAAACTACTTAGACCAATGAGTTTTATTTTCCAAACCCTGTAAGATGTATTTTTATAACTTCTTACACTTTTAGGTACATTTGCATATTTTATATCCCTGTCTTGAAACAATATGAAGAAAACTTTTCATGGAAAATAAGAACAAATTCGATGGATATTTCAAGCACGATTAGGGCGAACCCGACTGCACAATTTCAACATTGTCCTTTAAATGGCAGATCCCGGTATAAGGAAAATCATCAAAGCAGGAGGAGATCCCCCACATATGCCTATTATGCAGATATTCTGGATCATAGCAGGGAGTTGCAACAGAGGTATTATATATACTTTACAATTTGCAGAATACAACCTTAAAAATCTGTAGAAATAAGTGTCAGTCAAGCAAAGGCGTATAGGAGAGTAACCGTTAGGAAACATAGTCCTATTGGTAGTTTTATCTCAAAGAAAACTATAGCAATATGAATAGGCCTAGGAGCCTGGTAGCATTTTGAAAAAATCCTGTAGGAAGGATCGCGGTTGACTTCCTAAAAATTTCGAATAAAAAGGTTTAGAGCGTTATATACTGTGTCTTCATATGTCTTTCAACGATTAGGCTTCTACCGGTACCACGTTTCTTCCGAGGCAGAACAACCTTATGGTGACGTTACTTATGAACAGAGCTTGAAACAGTGGTGGCGCCAGGTGGGGGCATGGCAACCCGTCGGGGAGGACTGCCCCCTCCCCGCGCAGTGGAAATGTTTCAGTTTCGTCCAGGAGTCATAACGGGTACGAAAAATACGTAGTCTCCGACCATGGAAGTACTACCTCGGAGTACTTCCATGCTCCGACGAGGGCCAGTCGCCTCTCCAATTGAGTTGATTTTCTCAAAATAAGGACTTCTTCAACAGAAACCCCAAATTTTTGGACTGCTTTACTCTCCGAAAATTGGCTTTCGACATCCTTTCGGCAACCTATCGTTTCTGTCAGGACTTCGGATCATGTTGGCCCCCCTCCCCCGTCGGGGAACTTGGCCTCCTGTGGGGCAAATCCTGGCGCCACCCCTGGCTTGGAAAAATTCCCTCTTTCAGGTCACCGACTTCATTCAGTCAGAGAAAAACATGGAAATATTTCAACTCCGAGAATGAAAATTAACCCATGTTTTTCTTTTCCTTATTTCCTTATTCTAACACCACACACAGTTGAATTTATGATATATCCAAACAGACAACCCAGTCAACACGTCAAAGAACTGAATTTAAAACCAGTGAAGTGTAAAGTAGCAAAAATGAAAACAGACTGGTAAGAGGAAGATGACCTGAGTTATAGAACAAAGTAAGCATAAAATGACACAGTATTTGGTAGGCAATGTCGTTTTCTGGTGTGCACAGCGAGAGCTGATTTTGTCAGGCTTAGCACGCAGTACTATGACCTATATTCAGGTTTCTGTGTTGTTAAAGTCTGTTACGAACTCATTGGTAAAAGCAGGTAGCAGAAAACCGACATTTTTGAGATTCAAATCATCTGTCGGGTAGTTTAAATTTTGTCGTTTTTATGGAGAGCCTCTAACATTGACTGGGCTAGAATGCAGGGCAAGGAGGAAATGAAGACAGATGCTTGATACGTTACTCTTTTTCAAAAGTTTGATGAAAGGTCCCGGGTAAGATTGCTGCTGCCCAGATTTATGAAGTTAAGCTCGAGTTTTATTAAAGGGAGAAAGCAGTCGCCCTAAGTTTATTTTCAAAAATCTGCTAAATCTTATCTCCCCTAATTTCCTTCACGAGTGTCTTTCATTATGTCTCTGTATAAAAACGTTGACTAGCCATTCCTGAATCAGGATGACGAGGTACAGTAATTCATATTGGCCAGACTGCATTTTGCCTTTAAATCGAATCTTAGAGAGAAATTATCCAAAACAAACACTGACTCCACCGACAGGGTTTTATTTCTGGGTTGATTGTCAAGTTCTTGGAAAGCATGATAGAGAAACAAACTTAAACTTCCATTGCTTAATGAAGACCCCCCCCCCCCCGGCCACAGTTTTAAGGTTCTTCTGAGACCATATCTGTCAGTCAAGGGCCCGGTTCTTCAAATCCATGATAATGTTGTAATTTCAACACCTTCTCTGTGTTACAATTGGCTAAAGATCTGACTTCCTTCCGAATCAGCTCCCTTTTTCTGGTTACCTGTCTCGGCCTGTCGTGTTGCTAATTTGAGTACGTCTGCTCCAATTAGGAAACATGGTTGGTACTCAGAACTGGGAGCCAAACTTTACCAATACTGAAAAGTTTCTGTCCAGTAAAGGAAAAGAACTCTGTACTTTCCAAAGCAGAATTTTTCACTGTGAGCTAACTTGACATAATCTTACGAAACTGAACCTAAAAGAATCTCCAGTGACTCTTGAAAGAATGTAAGCTGAGACAACTTTTGTTGGGCACCACTACTACGTTACTAAAGTTAGCAACTTATACCTTAAAAACTCGTAATACACAGTCACGACTGAAATTTGGATGCAGGGTTTTCTAACCCAAGTATGCTTATATCAATTTCTTCTTGCCAGTTTGCCAGTGACACCTAACGTATCTTTCAGGTAAAACGAAGGCAGGCTACTATGTTTGAACCAGTCGATTTGGTACCAAAAAGGAAGTAACTGGTCCTTGGTTACACTAAAAACTCTCTATGGCATCGTTTGTTGTAGTCTACAAATGTCGAGAGGTACAGTCCGCTGAATAATGATAATTTATTGCAAAAAATGTGTGTAATTTTCCATTACCTTGGTTTTTCTGCTTCTTTAGCTGTTGCCTTCCTCCCAGTGAAACAATTACTCCTTTCAGCCTGTTACTTACGTACTGTACATGCAGCTACCACCGTGACAGAATTCTTCGTATGACTCCTCTCTACGCAGTTATACGAGGTATGGCGTACCTAGTTCCTGAAAGCTGAATGTTTTATACAAACCGTATTTGGTTCTGTATGAGGAAGTTTGGGTTGTCGCAGTAGCTGTTCACAGTTCATACGGATCAAAGTCCTCGTACTGTGGGCGGGCGCTCTAGTATGCAGCTATTAATAACCGGACTGTCAAATGATACGCTTGACTGAAGACTACTGCATTCATACGTTGTTGCCCTAGGTTTTCAAAAGGCTTATGTAGCAAACTTTAGGCCTCATTAGGCCAATTAGCTCATGAAGAACCCGGCCTTAGTATGCCAGAGTGAACCGCGTAGATGAACACCGGCGAGATTCGCCTTCTCTCTTCGACTGTTCATGGTTAACGAGGCAGGCGTGTACTAATCACTCCCAATCCTGCTCCCGGGATCGCCGTTTAAACGTCCCCATCCGATGGACGTGAGTGTATCCCCAGTCTTTAGCCACTTTCCCAAAGGCTGGGAGGGGTGGAGGTTCCTTGTTCTGCACCACGTCTACAGGTGAACTGAGCAAAGTGGACAACTTCCTGATTCGTACGACATCCTGAATCGGACTACTTCCTGAAACGGACAACTTCTTGAAACGGACAATCAGATACGTAGCGGCCTACCAATTAAAATCCACCAAATTAAAACCCCTCAGCATCAGTGTGGACAGCTATGCTGAACAAATAAGTTTTAGTCCCCAGAAAATTTCCAAGTGGTTCCACCGGGATTTGATCCGGAGACCTCTAGTTTGCATGGCAGTACACTCAATGACCAAGCCAACTCCACCCACAAAGCCCCACTACACTAATTTTCAGTGATCCTTGAATTGAAATATGACTTCAGTGCACTCGAGGCCGGTCTCGGAACCTTGTCTCAGTTTGCCCACCCGGCTACGAAGGTAAGGCCTCAGCAGGGGTGGCACCGTGTGGGACAGGGGGACATGCCCCCGTCGGGGAATTTTTCCAATTTCGTCGGGGAGCCTCAGTCGGGACGATAAAGTATGTAACGGCAACCAGTTGTCCCGACGGTTCACCTGGGTTTACTCTCAAGAGGGTAATTGCTTGCAAAGGAATCCAGAATTATCGCGCAATAGATTTATTTCAGTTTCTTCCATAGTTGTGTTCAATATAGCTAAATAGTAGGCTACAAGCCCTTTCCGCCATGCCAAGTAACATATAGGTAGAATACACGTGGTCATGTAAAGGTCTAGAATTTCATCTTTTATCGCATTAAATTAACTAATGTTCTCTTGTGTCCGTCGTGCGGTACCGGAAGCGATTCGCTAACCGAAGTTTGGCTATGTCATCGAGCAGAAGGGGTGGATTATATATACAATGTATGTTATCCGCAATAGGACCCAACCGCCCAGTAACTGGTTATATTTACTCTAAATGAGTAAGGTACAGAGTCTTTTTTGTGTAAGCCTCTTTTTTGTCTATAGACCTACCCAAAAATTTTCACGCGCTTCTCGCGCTTCCCAATTTCTCAATTCAACTTCCCGAAAATCTCTACATCAACACGCAAACTCGGCACATCAAGTTTCTACTGATATTATGCAAAACGTGCTCTGCAATGGCATGGTAAGTTACAAAGGCTTTCCACAAATCCCCTCTGCTGAGGCATGAGTCGCTCCTCCCCCTTCCCCGTCGGGGAGTCTGCCCCTGTAGAGAAAATTTTGTGCACCACCCCTGATCATTTTAATTAACCCACCACCACTTAACATGCGTACCATTTTTGGAATTGTACGTAAATGTACTGCGTAATCAATACAGGTACTGTTCTAGTGTAGTACTACCATACAAACACTCATCCTATCAGTTCACGTGAAACGGACATTATGTCAATTTAATTCGACACTGAGCCTATGTCAATTTATGGCACCGTAGGTGCACCATACACGTCGAGTCCAGGTCTAGATAGCTCGGCGGACCTGCATCATAAGTCCTGCACAGATACATGTACTCGTAGTACCATCATACCATGACTCAATATTTACACCTGCCACGGAAAGAATGAAGGTAAAGGCGAAGGCCGCAGTAAAGAGACCCATGCACTGAACTGGACTTACTAAAAATAAATGACCTTCGATCTGCCATCGCTGACTGTGACCAGAGAGTTTCAACTCTTTGCAAAGACCACGTTTAATTAACGAGTTTCGGAAACTTGTGCTTGACCTTGTCAGGAGGTTTTGTATAGTTCTACTTGTAAAACCTTGATTTGATCAAGGAATCAATGTTAGAACGACATTGCTACTGTCACTTGAATGTGTGTTTCCCTGGTAACAGGAAGGAGATAGCAGGTGTCATAGACAGCTTTTCAAATACACCCTGAACAGACAAAAGAACATAAGTAATTAGTAATCAAAGTTTTAATCGAGAAAGAGTCAAGCAATTTATTTCATGTGTCAAAAGCTGATTGCTACTACGTAATAAAACTGTCCACTTAGTTAATAATCTAAAGGAAGTTCAATAGGAAGAACTTTGTTATTCCATTAGAGCTTACTGTCCTCTCGCTTTGTACACTTCACTGTACTTTTTAGGCCTTTAAACACAGTATGCCCATCATGAGTTTCTTACGCTATTGCTGTTACACAAGTCCCGTTCATGATTTTACCTAAGAATAGACAAGGCAAATCGTAGTGCTCATTTGCATACAGATATAGTGAGATGAAGAGCCTTATGAATTACTATATCATAACCAACCGAAGCTGATGCCAGGTGTCAGCTAAACTGTGGATTAATTATAAGCTAAATCGTTCCCTTCCTCAGATGTATTTAAATTTCAGCAAATCAGACACTTCGCTTAAAACTTCGGACACCTCGGAGCTCGACGACATGACTCACAAAGAAACAAGACTGCATAAACAGAAGAGTCAAAAGGAGTCATTTCGCTGAGAAAGGAGCCTAGTTAGACTGTCAAATTAATCATTGCCTATTTTTTCTCCTTCACGTTCTCTTTAAAAGGAGGTTTAAAAATGAATCAAAAAGAGATATCGGGAGTGATTCAGGTTCCTCTGAGGACAAGACAGCATTGTTAACTTTGGTGAGATGTGTCTCTTTCGATCTCAGAGGGAATTCAAAGTTGGGGACTTGAGATGGCTCAGTTTCATTATTACTGTAAATATAGCAAAGGTCTGTGGACATGTAAATGTCCTGACTGTCTTTTTGATGTAAAAGCATTAAAATAGAATGACTGCAATTCCCATCAAAATCTGCCAAATATTGGCCCTTTTACAAGACAATTATACTGTTTGGGAACTTATAGGCTATCATGAATAAGCATGAGCTACATATGCAAAGTTGTGACGCGAAAGAGGGACTCATGAGATGTATGTTACGTTATCCTTTGTCCTCTATTCTGAGATTTGTAGTGGTGGCATGTCCTGAGGGGTTTATTTCGGAAGTAACTTACTACCCCGAAAATGTCCACATATAAACCAAAAAATATAGTAACTAATTAGCAGATAATTTATAAGAATCAACAAAAGAAATGCACACACTGTACAACACTCCACACCATAACTGTTGCATAGCTAATAAGAAACTCTAAAAAATGGTAAAATTTTGAAAAGATATATCTTGAGAACGGTAAAAGATATTCAATTACTCTACTGATGGATTTTTCATCAGAGGATCTTAATCTATCATCGATAGGTAAAACAATTGTTTTGGTTACATGTCCACAGATCTTTTAGGATACATGCAAATGCAGATAACTATATTACTTCTTCTAAGGGGTCTTTATGTCTCATTCTTTGTAGGTTACCCTGCGATAACGTGGCGGTCGATATTTTTTACCATTATCGTACTTCACTAACGTCATTTTGTTTTCCTTTTCGAAGGGCGGTCTCATATCTCTGGAGGGCGATTCGCCCATTGGGTTGTCTATTTTGAGCACTGATAGCCTTCGGACAAGTTTTAGATGACCGGAAGAAGGTACTTCATAAGCGCTTTTCTGTTCCGGCCTCTATAGCTGTACAACAGTGGTTTTGTCAAAGTATCTTCAGTTACTTTGAAATATTACTCATCATTTTGTCAACATTAGTTACATTTATATAAAGATGCAAACATCGAAATTTTCCGAAGAACGAGTTCAGTAAATTATTGAAATAATTCTTTTTACATTTGTCATTTTTGTGTGTTAATTAGTGAGGGATAGTTATATTGGTGAAGTTAGTTACGAGTCAAGGGGACAACAGACACCAAGTTATCAACAATGCGGGTGCAAAGATCATGCGTAGCACTTCCGGGAGGGCAACTTACTTTACAACGTATGAACAAATTAAGATCTAGCAAAGTTTCACTATACATATTGCATATAACACGTAAATCTACACTGAGTGCCCTCGCATGAATTAAACAATTTAGAACAAAAAGATGATCACATGATTAAAAAAGCTCATCTGGAGGGGGATATAATTCTTATTGCTGTGTCTATGATTTGCCTTTTAAATTGTTTCAAAATTGATGGTAATGTATGCATGGAAACTGGCACATGCTGACTACCAAGTAATATTTCATGATCTTAACACCTGCTGCTGAGACAAGCAATGCCAGTGACAGTGTAATATGAGCCAATTATTGGGGCAGAGGTTGGAAAACTAGCCATCCTCATAACATGGTCAGGGAATTAGTTGCGGCAGGTGAAATGTATCTTGAATTGGATAAATTAGAGCTTTAATTTATTTTCCATCATGCTATGCCAGAGTACAGGGAGCTCCCTGTTCTGTAAATATAAGATAACCCCCACTTCCTTTGAAAAGTCCCCAATTAAAGGCCCAGGCAGAAGGGCAAAAGCGACACCAATTTCCGAAGAAATCGACGCGTAAACGCGCCTTAGCCAGCAGAATAGCAATATTCAACTGTTAAGAGTGCCATTTACCTGTCCGGACTTTGACTGTTATGGATTTAAAGACAGACTGTCATCACCCCAAAGTATATTTTTAGTGTATGTATATCAAAATTCTCAGTTGGTGACTGCTGTTTGATTGACATCAAAGTTTGAAAATTTGAAAGATGCAGAGTAGCTCACATTCCACACAAGGCAGAGAGAGTACTTTTATTACATTTTATAGCCTTGTGTGCTCACCAGGACATGGCCTTAAGCAATAAAACAGGTTTATTCTTGCGCAAGGAAGAGCCTCATACAGTTATGGGAGGAGCTAGAAGATACATAGTTGGGAGAATTGGAACTGTCTGGGATCATGAAAATTCCCCTTTAACCTTTACTGGAAGTTACCTATTTACAAATACTAGTTTACCGGAATCTGTTAGTGCAGTAATATGCATTCGCAGACAAATGACATTTGCCATGTACAACTAAGAAAAACCAAAATATGGAAAATTCATTACCTTTCAGTTGAATAATCCTTCGTAACTTCATTTTCCACAGACAAAAATAAATATGAAAAAGCCGCCCGATTATCGAGAGAAAGACAATTAACTACCCTAGCACAGTGAGACGTGACAACGATTGCCATGTTCTGTTGAACGCCTACTACCATATCGTTTGCAGTATATCTACATCACTGCCCCTAACCTGCCTGTTATTGTGTACTTCCTCCGTTCTCATTTGGCCTATTTATGTGGCGCCCTCTAATTTATTAACAAACGTTATCCTTCCCGGTGTTGGATGATTGGCGGCTGTCGTGTGGCAAAATCTGATACAAGATGTACTTGTACAATTTACGGGCAGACACTGGTAAATGTAATGAGGTCAACTATTTTGAAAGCAGGTTCTGTGTATTGTTGAAGCATAATTCTGAAAAAGTGCCTGTTTTCCTTGTAGCACAGAGCCCTTTAGTTTAATTGAGATAATTAGAGCCCCTCGGCCCAACCCCTCCCACCTCCCTCGAAAATACCTAATGAACCATCACCGAAATATAACATTAGAAGCGAGAAAAGCATGTCCTGTATCCTCATTTTTACATATGGTACGTCGTCTCAGCGGTATCAAACAATATCTTTTGTCGGATTTTGCGTGACATCAGGGTTTTCCTTTTTCAGAACTTTTTACGAATCGTATCTCAATCGAACTTAAGAAGCTAGAAAGCCCTGGCAGTATTATATATAGTAATATAAATCACTCATAGGTCATAGCAGCCAATTGCGGTAGCAGTTTTTAAAATATATTTTGTGCTCCCCTTCTTCCCCTTTTAGATTTTGTTTGCAACAGAAGCCACACTTACCAATTTTCCAGTATGTGTGTTGTAACCCCCACAACTCAACCCTCCTTCACCTGTAGAGAAATCCTGGATCTGACACTGAAACAGTTTGATTACATTTTGTGTTGCCTTTATGGTCAAGTGTCAGGAAAATTTGCTTCCTCGAGTCCCCTGTGTACCATGTGGACAATAAAATACAGTTCATTGCTTATGGTACTCTTTGCATTCTAAAAACATTCTTTATCTTTACAAATGACCCAAAAGCTTAGTGCCTATACCCCAAACCGCAGTTAAACTGCGTCAAAAGTAGGCTAACATTTGTTTTCTTAGCTTTGCTTATATTTTCCATAAACTGACAAAAAATGAACGTCAAGAGATGAACGACACATCCTTCTTAACAGTGGTAATATAGAAACAACTGGTGTTCAGTTTGACAGAAATTTCACTCAATCTGATTTGCTACAATAATTGTTCCCGAATTCTGTTGCTATAATTAAATTATTGTTACAATACGAATGTAAAGCACATTTTGTTGTTTCACGCGAATATAATCCGTGGAATTCAATGTTGGTCCATAGGCTTAGGCAACGGGGGTGGGGGCGCCCCAATAATTTGACAGAGGGACATATATGCCTTGCCCCTCCCCCAATAATCTGAGGGTAAATCCCTCAGCACCTAAACAAATACCTTGAAAGATGGTGAATATCAATCATCGTTATCATATTTGAATTTTTATTAGTTACAAATTTAGCTCATTCTCAATACTAAGAAGGTGTAAATATAAGTCAAAAAAATCGTGGTGCGCTTCGCACACGAATGTAACCTACCCTCAGATTTAATCATTATGCCGTAAACATTGGTGATCTACGGTTGTTAGGGAGGGATGTGCGTCATCTGACATTTTTCTTTGTCTACACTTTCCCCTAACAAATGTGGTACTTTTTCAAAATATACAAAGCAAAGTCGGCTAGTTAACTGGTCCACCCGAAGGCGCTTCAGTCCGGCGCGCAACCGACTTCGTCGGCTGGGCAACCGATTTTAGAGGCAAGCCTATGCCAAGTGGGAGGAAAGCCGGAGTACCCGGAGAAAAACCCACGTACATCGAGCGGGATTCGAACCCACGCACATGTGAAACACATTGGTGCACAGCAGCTGGAATAGACCACTCTGCCACTCGACGACCCTCAAAATATACAGAGCTATACTTTCCTTTTCTACCAGCTGACTACAGTATTAGAAACAGCTTCCGATGAAATGAATCAGACTTCGAATGATATAGTAAATTGTATTGAAAAGGCATTTCTTCAGTGCTCAATTTGCCCACACCCATAAAAACTAAAGACGTGCCACATTATTACTTTTGAACAACTTGCATGATATTTTTTCAAAGCCTTATGCAACCCTGCCATCATCCATCTAGTCCTCTTCCAACTCCCCATGCATCATCAAACCGGCCGGCCCTTAATCTCATCAAATTGTAAAATTTGTGGGCTACTAATCAATGTAAATCAAAATGCATTTGAAGACATGCTAAATTATCCCCTGGACATGCACCAAACTGCCAAAGGCCCTGAGGAGGGCCCCTTGGTCATTCTGTTTGTTTTCCTCAATAATTTGTTTTGTCTATCCAGTGACATACTAAAGGGAGCAGTTCGTCATGGGTAGTAGCCTTAAGGGGTGCAATGCTAAAATTAATATATCCTCTAAATGATAAGATTTTCTAACCATATAATCAGTTCAAGGTTTTTCCAAAGAAAGCACCATTTTGCATCAAAGCCACTTGCCATGAACAAAACTTCCTTGAAGGGGAGGGGATACCCCTCCCCTAGATCTCTCCCCAAAATACCAATCCCAGGTGCTAACTATCCCAGCTAGTCACTGCAATTATTAAGGTGAAGACTCTGACCTTACAAGAAACAATGAAATGGTATCATTATTCTTCGTTTCCTAAGGAACATATTTCAACAGTATTTTCAACAAATAAGTTGAGAAATATTGGACAATTTATTAAACATGGAGATAGGCTACCGTATCTTTCAGTTAAATTCAGTCTATAACGTATTTAGAAAATGTGAGAAATTAGGCCAATCGTATGTGTAATCGTGTGTTACTGCTACCATATTTCATGCAGGCATCATTAGCATTCAAAAAATTCCTAAAAGGGGGGAGGGGAACACCTTATACCCTCCTCCAGACCACATATCTACAAATGTACACGCCAGTGATGGATCAGATTTCCATAATCAAGCATCTGTGCACCTTTAATTGAATTGTGATAACTGTATGTAAGCTTATAGAATTGCATCTACTTCTGTTATTCCCCTAAAGTGATTTTAGTACTGTATCAAAGCATATGAGACTCAACAACTGAATAAAAATGTTCAGATGTAAATTACAAGACCCAAGAAGTGTCATTTCCAAAAAGTCCAGTTCAGGTCGCCGAGGAGAGCGGACGTGCTTGGTGCTGGTGCCTCACCGGGCTCGTTCGATCTCTTCGGGACTTTGGTTGGTTGGTTTTGTTGGGTGTAGTGTTCGTATACTGTAAATAGTTTGTAAATAAGGTAGTCCATTGGTTTTTCCTTCGGGGTTGTGGCCCTTCTGGGCAGTTTTTGGTAGTTTGGTCTGGTATTGTCTTTTCGTTTTGGGTGTCTGTGGCTATTCGGGAGCGGCGTTGGTGGCTTTTTTTGTTTGTGGGGGGGGTGTTATTGGTCTTAGGTTTTTTTTATTGTTGGCCATATGTAGTCCTTTCGCCGGTCTGGTCGTGCCCGTTTTTCAGCACGTAGAAAGCACACCCCGTCATTTTCTGCAATCTGGGGGTCATTTTGGGCAATCATTTTCTTCGCGCGCTACTCTCCAACTGATGGTGGGGCTTCGCTTAGATGGTGTCACTGTCACATATTGGTCTTCCAAACCCCATTCTACCCCCACCCATATTAAAAATCTTCCTAAGCCCACGTGGTCACAAAACGTGTATGGCTGGCTCGGTATTGATCGGAATAAAAAGATTATGATGGTTATTTGACGCGAAAAGTGGGGGACGTGTTATGTCCCCACCTCAGAGAGTGAATTAAGGGTATCATGTTCCCATCCTCCCTTAATCGACGCCATTTCCTTGGCATGAATAAATAGACGCTTGGAGTACTGTAACTACGGAAGTTGTTGAACCTACTGGCAATTCTCTTCTTCTCTTGAAGTTATGAACACTTCCCTGTCAGTCTGTTGCTGCTTACCCCTAAAAGTGAGTGGCAGACGACTACCAGCTCACGAAATCCAAAAACTCATGGCCTGGTCCCCTAACGTCCTTACCCCATTAGCCTGTGGTGACCTTCTTGCAGAATGCAGTCAGTTCGTACGTATATAATCTGAGGAATTACTATCGTGCCCCAAGTTAGCACTCCACTTTTAATACTCTTCTATAGGCCTAATCTACGTATCTACCAGTCTACGAATCACATATCATCCTCTGACTGAGATGTGACTCATCACATGCATTTCTCCTTTCTTTTCCTTAAATGTCCCTTCTACGGGATTCCAGAGGGCGAAAACCAAACGTTATCCAGAAGGAGTGCCACCCACCCCCTCCCCCAGTGGGAGAGTATGACTTAACGTGACCATCCTCTCGGCCGTCACATGCAGTCCTGTGACTGTGTTACTACTGCAATGTAATAAAATAAATGAATAAATGAGACGAGCATAAAAGACAGCTTCTTCATTGCCTAGATTTATAATTAAGATCGGAAATTTATTGCCGTACTTTCAATGTGTTTTCCATGTCGAATCAAAGTTAAAATACATTGACGGGTTTTGTGCACGTTCAAATGTTTTTCTCAATTCTTTTGGCGTAAGTGAGATACTTCTCAACAAATACCTGACTTTCAGAAGAATTATTTTACATAATAATGGAGTATGTGTTGCGCATCTTTATCAATTTGGCACAGACTAGCTTCGATCGAGGTCATTCAGACTTCATTGTCTGACTGTATTAGGGCTATGCAATGCGATCTACAGGATGAAAATTAGGCTGCACTGTGACAATGACAACAACGACAAAGAACGTTCTTTTTTATTCCTGCATTGTACCCTGTCTTAACAAAATTTCATTGCAGGTTACAATGTATACAAGAAATAGATATTTGTGCGCATATGTGCTATATTTAACACATACAATATGATTTATAACGGAGAACATAAAATTTCCAGCACATAAAATTTCAACGAAACATGGAGACATTTATATATTAATCCCACCACCTGTTTATACGTTGAAGTTTTTATTTGCAATAAAATTTCTCAGAATGTACGATATAAAAGTTATTGAAATAAGCTGCTGTGCGAACTAAAAAACAAAGGAGACAAAAATTAAATTGAAGAGAACAAAAAATGACTGAGCAGCCAGCCTATTGCTCAGTATGCTGGCTTGTATACATGTATTTGGTTTAAAACCATTTTGCACGCTGTATCAAGGGCGTAGGAAGCGAGGGGGGCTTGGGGAGCTCATCCCCCAGTCAAAAATGTGGGGGGCTGAAGTATGCTTCCGCCCCCTCCCAAGATCCAAGGGCAAAAACCCCTTATTTGTCTCTTCTGTAAGAAATGTCAAAAGTTTGCAGTTATTTCCTTACAAGTTTGTCCAAAACGTTGCACCAAATTGTATCTGAGGACCCTCAAATACCCAAAAATTTTCCAAAGGGGGAGGGGGCCACCCCTCCCCTTAGACCCCTCCCCCAGGACGGCGATCCGAAACAAGGTTCAGCCCCCAGTCTCGAAAAGCTTCCTACGCCTATGCGCTGTATAATATCATTGAAAAAAGCTGTCCAATTTCGGTATGCCTGCCACGAAAATGTAACCTGTCCCCTTTAAGGCAACCAGTAAATCAGGCTAAGAGCGAAGACGGTACTACGTTTATATATATCAGGGAGTTGTTATTCGGATAACAACTCCCTGGTTACATTACCATTTCTGTATTAGGGGTTTTCTAAGTCAATAACTCCAGTGTTAGCAGCTGTAGTGCAATCACTATTCAACTTTTACATTACGCTATGTCTGCCATCATTTCTGCCATGCATTCATTGATTTTTTACATGCATTGTTCATTATCCCGATAGGCCACAGGCGTACCAAGCTGGATTTGAGGAGGGCAACAATTGGCAAATAATGTGAATTCTAAGGCTCAAGCACCTTATTTCCAAGGCAGAATTACTCTCACGATTATTTGCCAATCAGGAAAACTTTGGGGGCAAACACCACCCCCTACAACTCCTGTGAAATGTCTTCCAATAAGACCATGTCACAGGTAACCTCAGTAAAATGTACAATTTGTTAAATCTTTCTGCTTTAGCTGTCGGATTTCATCCTTTTGAAGATGTAGTTGGCAAAAAGGTTTACCTTTTAATCTTTATCAAAACGTAAAAAAATCGTGTCCCATCTTTGTCACGGTACTGTAGTTCACTCAATTATTCAGGTATGAAATGTTAAAACTATTACATTTATTTTCAAGTGTTTGCACACATTTGTGACGTCAAGTGCGCAAAAGGCTATCATCTGATTTCGTTATCCTACAAGCTTGGGAAGGCTGCTCCGAGCTGAAGAATAGAACTGTTTCTAGTATCCAAGAATACAAAGGTGGTTTAATGTGACGTCACAACTTCGAAATTGGAGTGGAAACCACAAACCGACTGAGTCGCATGCGCTCCGTGCTATGAACGCTCGACGTCTTGTAAAGAAGTGCAGAAATTGTGCGTTGCAGAAGTCCGCATTCAGCACAGACGACATGGTTTTGTTTTCTGTCCAATTCGAGTTGTGACGTCATATTTAACTTCTTCATTCGTTAAAATTTTTCCAAATATAGCTTAGTAAGTTCAATGTAATAATCAAAGCTTGAAAACGGGATAAGCTCTGCTAGCACAACAGAAGGAACTGTATACAATTTTGTGCTGATTGTTTGCGCATATATGGACAGATTTTATACTGATTACGGTACTGCAAAATGCACTATTTTAGAGAAAACTGCATATCACAGCAGTATTGCAAGATACTTTGACGATGGAAATGTAGCCAGTTAACTGCACTTTAGGGCCCCTGTAAGATGAAATTTTGACCTAGACTTTGGTTGTAATACACTCACAGATACATGTAATGAATCCACCAGATGGGGTTTCATACTGCTGCTGAATTCAGAGTATGAACGGTGACGTCATCAGACCGGCAGACGGTGTGCCCGACGCCCGTACGTAGTGACGACAGAGTGACATGGGCGCTAGGGCTCGGTGAAAAGTATCAATTAGACAAAAACCCAGGTAGTGCATTCAAAATTACATCCCTTAAAAGCTTTTATATAATGGTCCGTGCCAACAGACCTTACAGCTTCATTAAGGCAGAGTTGTATGGGAGATCATCATTCTCTAATTTCTTTGGTTAGTGTAAAGGTTATTCTGTGCGGGCAGTTGCTAGAGAACTCCCTGTTCTGTGGAAGAGACACGTACCTACGAGTAGATCTCATGCACCAAACAGTTAATTCATTCTGTGAAGGCTGTCAAATATCGTAATGATATACTGAATTTTAAGTTGGTTAATGCTATACCAAATACGAACAACGTTGTTATTGGTTAATCGTATGTATCAATATGCTTAATCTCAATAAGCTATGTTAAGTTACTATGAATGAAACAGACCCGAAGTTACAACGTTACAAAGAGTCCTATAAAATTTATTAAAAAAAAGCTTCAAAACTGAACCTTAAACATGAGATCTTAAAGAAAGTTAAGCTGCAACCTATTAACCCTGTGAAGAGCCATTTACGAGAATAAAGAAGGCACTGTGACACAAGTTTTTCTTGGTATACGCTACGCGACAATGATGTTGGCGCTACACGAAGGTTTTGTGACAGTGCTCCGTCGAGAGGAATTTTAAAACCTTACATTGAAATTTTGGATACTCTAATGGCTTGCGCCCTTTTCTGTTTCTCTAACCCGGCCTGGACCTCTACTACAGTAAAGTTACCCGAGTAAAAGTGTGGCGAGACCACCCTAAACCGGGAATAAATCGACACCACCATCCCACACCGTTTGGTGGTCTAGTTATCTCGAATGGATGGTTGGATGGTCTGAGACCACAGTCCTTTGGTTTCGGGTGGAGTGTCACTTTTAAAACGAAACAGAGAAAAACGAAAAACCAACTATGCAACTGCCATAAATTTTATGCCTTATTTCTAGAAACAAACTTAACATCCTCCGCCTTACCACAATGCCAAAACCGTAGTTTCTATTCTCTGTGTACGGAGTGAGTTCTTTGCCAGGATCACGGGCATCTAACATAATTTTTTTTTTTTTTTGCATTTTTTTGCATGCCATCTTTGAATAAGTACATCATGGAGAAAATCCTATCAACTGCAGCTTTTCGTTCATGAAACCTTGCTTTGCTTTTATTTGAGTTGGCCTCGGGGGTCTTCCGCGAGAACTTTAAAGTGGGTATGACACGGCCAAAGTAAGTTTCTCAGTAAATATTCTTTGGGCACATCTTGAAATGAAGCGAATGTTTTTCTGTCTAAACTACGTTCATATACACCGGAATACGACCTTGTGAATTCTCAAAACAGGCCACACTCAGTCCATCTGAAATCCGAAAGCGAAAAAAACGTAGTGAGCGCGTCTCAAGACGTGACGTCATTAGCGGCACGGTCAGTAGCACTTCTGTGCATGTATGAGGCAGCTCATCTATCGTTTCCACACACCAAATCATAGGCATGGTAACGCGCGTTAGTAGTTACATCATCTCAACTAACACCTGTGCTATCGTGATACTCAAAGTGCGTGCCTAGCATTCGCAATTAACACTGCCACTGAACAGCCTATAGAGGTTATGCACCGACGTCACTGTGTCGCGCGTTTCTCTATTTTTCCATCCAGGCGTACATTGTGCAACAATTGTTACTTGGTGTTATCGTGCGCGCGTATCGGTAACACACTTACTGCGCATGATCAGTTCCATCCAGCAAAACGCACTGACGTCACGTGCATAACCTCTATAGAGCTTATTCACGTGACGTCAGCGCGTTTCAATTTGGCTTACTGGATGGAACTGCCATACGTAGTAGGTGTGTTAAAGATACGCGCTCACGCTAGCACCTTAGTAAAAATTGTTGCACAATGTACACTTGGATGGAAAAATAGAGAAACGTGACGTAGGTGCATAAGCTCTATAACAAGTGTTTGTTATGGACTGTTCATATCATACGGTGCATAGCTGTTCTGTACGGCGCACGCGACCATACCACGTACTTTTTTTCACAGAAACTGAGCTAAGGTTTATGTATGTAGGAAAACTAAAACACGCGCGCTCATATGCACGCGTTCATACTGGCCAATGATGTGCTTCCAAGCCCCCGACATGGTCCGCGCCTATGCACGCGCGCAAACCCGTCGTATCGCGCGTGCTCGAGTACACGCGCGCCTTAGCATGCACATCATTGGTTCGCGCTTTGTATTCTGTATTGTGATGTGAGCATTTTCATGAAGTTGCTATGATATGAAACTTTCCTAAAGCGTTGTATTAGTTCCACATCTAGATACGCGTCCTCACATAGCGCAGTGCGGGGTGCCGCCAATTGCGTCATAAAAGTCAGGTGACCTGTTGCGGCATTTTTCGAAATTGGATTTCTGGACGTTTTTCTTCAAATTCTATTTATGCCGAACTGCGCCGGTTTTCATTGTGTGTGAGGTGATACTTTTACAATACTGTACCCAATCTTGTAATACACAAAACGTTATTTTGGCATGTGTCATGCCCACTTTAAGGAGCTTAATCGGTCTTGGGTGGTGTCTTTTATGTCCAGAACCAAAGATATTATAAGCATAGATTCCAAACTCCTATACCTACACTGTTACGCTCAGTGACTCCTCATGGAGACGCAAATATCGGGGCGGAAGTGTGAATTTAACATGCGCGCCGTTATATTCCGCGATCTGCGTACAAAAATAAGAACGCGTCACAGAAAATTTCATTGTTAAAAAAGGTACATTTCTCTGTGTATTATCCGGAATACTTGACGCACTATTCTGCGCGCTCTGGAAACAAACGCGCTAGTTGCTTTCCCGTTGTGAGCGCGTAAGTAATTGAACGCGCATACAAAAGTGCGTCACTTGAAGATACCATAGAAACTGACCAATGAATGTCCATGAACTTGCAAAACCAGTCATTGTGCGTTCATTTTCAAGTGTAAATACGCGGAATGCCGCGTTGAAGAAATAAGTTATTCTTGTTTAAGTGGAATTCATTGAGACGTAGTACTTCTTCAGTCAACAATATTCCGAAATAACAAGTATTAATACTTTTATAAGACATTCATTTGCCTGTTTGTTTTCGAAACGACTGAACAGTGATCAGCACTTCCGCCCCGATAATTCGGCCTCCATGAGGAGTCAAAGCGCCATTTTAAGTTTGGAATCTATGCTTGTAATATCTTTGTCCAGAACAGCAGTTGGTATAGATGAAACATAAAAAAGACCGACGCAGACCTGGCACTGGAGGATAATGCCTGTAAGCAGAAACCTGGCATTTTAATATTCAGAATGATTCTTTAGTTTCGGTTTAGAGAAGTGACGCTATAAATTGGCTTGTTAACAACAACAACAGAGATATTCAACTTTGTTTCTCATCCATGTGACTAGTTTCATAAACCTCCACATCACTAGCGATACACTCATAGATACCAAGCAAAGACCAAAGAGGATGTAAACAAGGATTGGAATCATCGTATTGTTTTGTACGTGTCTGCTAGGATACAAGTCGCCATATCCAATCGTCGTTAAAGTTATAAACGTGAAGTACAGCCCTTCGGTAAAACTCCACCCCTCAGAGAGAGAAAAGCTGAGAGCGCCGATGCATATGTAGGTGGTTAATATGAAGACGACAACCAGGATCGGAACCGTCCCTTCCTTGTCCTCTTCGGGTACATTTGACAGGTAACTGGGTTCTGCTTCCAAGGATATCTGTGGGTTTCGTCTTGCTGTGTCGGATTCCGAGAGGGGGTTTCCCCCACCACTCTGACGAGCATACTCATCGGGTTTCGGATTAGTTTCATCCTTGTCCTCTTCCAATGGCTGAAAAATCTGATCGTTCTTTCCACAGAGGCGTCGGCGGACATACGCTGTACTAGATGATGCAAGGCGAGCAAGAAGTCCGCCAGTATCAGCAATCAGCAAGAAAGATAGAGGGATGCCAATGCAACTGTACAAAATCACGGCTATCCTACCGGCTACTGTGTTAGGTACCAGGTCGCCATATCCTGTGAAATAGAAGGTATAATATGGAACCATTACTTTACCTCTCAGTCTTACAGCGTTGTTACACATATCGATGTAACTGTAAATTGATGGATTTTCCAGGTCATGAATTAAATTTTCTGACTACCAGGACCATCCACGAACTATTTTATGCAGGTTATCGTAAAATTTAAAGAGGCAAACTTTGAAGAAAAGTAAGAAAATAAAATGCAATTTTGACACTTTAATTAAACATTTTGTACCTCACAAATAGCACTGTGGACAAAGTTGCATTGAAGAGAATGTGATACACAATTTTCTATAACTATTCCCTGTACAAGTAGAATAGAGCAGATTTAAAGGCTCTATAATCTCACCTCAGACACCTCAGACACCTCAGGCAATAAAAGTTCTCCCTACTAAGTTTACTTGTAGCCCCTCTGGTATGAATGCCAGTCAGAGTGCAGTGACCCATTGTCCTTAGAACTATAGGGCTATTCCTAGATATGTTTGGGGGATACCACATCCCCTTTAAGGAATGGAACTTATGCATATGATGTCACAGAGTAGAAAGTGCTCCCTCGTTTGGAGGAAAATTTGCGTATCATTGCAAGTTACACCAACAAATGCTGACAGCTGATTTGTGCACCGGGGATACGTGCGTTTAAGTCTTCAACACGCGCGTGAGAAAATTTACGCGGTGAGTGCACGTGTGCTTCATTGTCATTGTTTTCCTCCAAAATGACGTCAGTGTGATGTCAGTGGATAGAGTCTATTTAAAGGCCTTGGAAACTGCCAATCATATTCAATGACTTTCCCTGCCTACGTAGTTTGGGAAGAAGACGAGCTGAGCAAACAGAGTCCGCTCCGCGGGGTATGAGTTTCTAGGCATACGAATCGCGGAGGAGTTCCCCGCAATCATATGATTTATATTGGCAGTTATGTTGATAAAAGTGCTTGTTTAAATGTAGCACACCAATAAGTTCAAAAATGTTCTCCGCCAAAAATACTAATCGAAAAATTTAGTCCATACGCCTTTGCTGTCTTCTTAAAAGGTGCTCATGCAGCGTATACTATGTCGCTGAAGAGAATGCTCCGATTGTTATTAATGAATTGAAGTACTCACAATTCAAATATGAAAGAAACTGAAGGCATCTTAAAGGCTTTTTGCATTATATCACTGCACTGTACATAAACCGCATCTAGAGCGAAGTGTCCGACAGAAACCACAACTGTTATGCAGGAATCTCTCCTAGTTCAAATTTCAACACTCATACTAAGCAAATTTAAATATATTGTGAAAAGCATATTTGTAAGCTTTAATTCAAGGGAAACTTGTGTCTGTAGAAAAACTTTTACGAGATCAACGAGTCTACGGGCAAAAGTCAAAGGGTTACTGGGAACTGAGTAGGCTAAATGAAGGCTTGTTAACACAGGCAACAGCAGATCATTTACACCAAGGGTCATTAAAAGTGGTCTCATTACATTTCATACCAATAATAAGTTTCTTTTCCATTTCAATAGGCAAACCGAAAAGAATTCGTCAAAAAGTAACTTATTAGGAAAGTTTTAATCCTCACCTATCGTGGTTATCGTTATCATGCAGAAGAGCATTGCAGAAGAGACACTCCAAGCATTTGGTGACTCGTAAAGGTCTGGATCCCATGCTCCCCGGTCGAAATGCTCCGACTTGTTGATCAGCTTGTCGATTAACACGTCTAACTTTGCTTCCTCACTTTTCGTTTTGTTTAGTTTTGAATAATTCCGAAAAAGTACGTCAATGTCTGCTTCTATTTTACCTTCCTGTTTCTCGAAGGATTGCACAAACTTCTCTGTGGGTTTACTCTCAAGCCAATGAAAAAGGACGCCGCCAGCTAGAAGGTAGAACATGTAGAATATGATTAGGGCGATGTGTGGAACAGACGCCCTCCATAGAGCTGATCGCTGCTGCGTCATAGTGGTTAACTGTTTTTAAAGCGTAGGCCTACGGTCTTTCCACAGTCAAAGTCCCTTATTGATCGTAGAATGCCGGCGATGATACATCCGAACAATATCTCTTGGACCTGTCATCCATACACCACCGCTAAACACACTGCGAAAGAAATGTACAATATTAATCTAACTTAATGACACTTTTACTATAACAGGCAATTTTTTGCAAGTTCCAAAATTCAACGTAGATTCAGTATAAATGGCATTATAACAGCACATTACAGCGAGTAGCCTACCTTTTGAAAGTATACAATATTGCTGGCTGTCCTTCTGCAATGCAGTGTTTACTGCCCTTATTCCTTGTTATTAATATCTGTTATCTTCAAGGTCGGTTCTCATGCAGGTACATACCTGTTGGAAATGGGAAAGTCAATTTTTTTTCTCGCAACATAATTTTATGCGTCTTACCCAATATACTCAGCTACACTCTAAAAACAGTTGGGTAAACTTCTACCCAACGTTGGGTCCGTATGCCACCTCCTAAACTGTTGGGTAAGGAACTACCCAAGTTGGTTAAAAATTACCCTTTACTTGGGAAAAATTCACCCACCGTAGGAATCCTTTTGACCAACTTTGGGCAGTTTTTTTACCCAACATTTTAAAAGGTGGCATACGGACCCAACCTTGGGTAAAAGTTTACCCAACTGTTTTTAGAGTGTAAGCAAAAACAATTTATTTGAAATAATGTCCTTTGATTCCGAGGAATAACGAACTGTGCGTGACCTAATAGTCTGCGTGGTTGACGCCTTTCTTCCCGCGATGAGCCGAAAAACTTCATTTCCGTCACGGCTGGCGCTGATTAGCCCTGGGCTTACGTCTATCATGTTGTGTATACATGCATGCGTGCGTGTATTAGTGTAGTAGGCCGGTTTGTACCTCAGTATTTGTGGCAGTATGCAGTAGCAATGAACTGTACTGTGTGTGTGTGTGTGTGTGGGTGTGTGTGTGTGTGTGTATATATATATATATATATGTCATGAAGGCTACCATTTATGATCAATTTTTATTTTTTAACGGCGATTTATTGTGAAGTATATGAACCGGCCTTATGGTACACTGGGATTGCCCGTGTAAAAGCTCAGTATACAAAGAAAATAAAGAAATGCGAATATACAAAGGAAGACGACCAGCAATTACAAGAAATTAGAGCTTTTTACTTAGGACTCCATATATCAATCTCATCGTTATGCATGCATTATAGCCTACGTACCAGATTTTAACAAAACCTACGAGATATGCTTATCTTACCAATATCCGCTAACACTGAAAACTTATATGTTTATATAAGCTTATATGTTTTGCTTGTACTTCAAGCTGTCTTTCTCCGTCTTGACGTTATTTACAAACCATAAAGCCAGAAAGCTTAGTGAAAAGAATTAGTTACCAATAAGAAACATTGCGTTTTCAAATGAAACGGCTGAATGGTGGAGTAACTGTAATCACTGCACTTACAGTACGTACATAATGTGAAAGAACCAATATAGCTTGTTTGATATAGTGGTATCATATTCATAAATCGGCTTTTTGCACTCAATTTTGGGAATTACATACCAGATATACAATTCCTGGGACGAGCTTTTCCGTTCAATTACTGTTCAGTATATTGTGTGAACACGGATTTCACTAGTTGGACATCTGGTGACTTCAAATACCCTTTGACCTCCACCAAAAATAATAGGGCTCTTCACTCAAGATTTCACAGTTTGACCTCTTACGAATTAAAATGGCCTTTACATCCGTCAAAAATAGGTTTTCTTCCTTGAAGGGAGCTTTTAAACACATTCTGAGTTTGATATGTAAAAAGAGTTACTAAATCTATGGGTTCTGCATGGTGAAACATTAATTTCATTCAAGTCTGCTGGTAGTTCTCGAGATACAGTTATACTGCACCGTGCTGTACCTGCAGATCGAGTTACTACGTTGCGTTTACAAGCTAAGAGCCACAAACACACATATGCTGGATATCATGGCTGTAAACAGTTCATCTGCAGTTGGCAGCTTGTCCGATACGTGTCCAATGAAAAGACTCGTTCAAATGGTTCATACTGTATTCGTGATACTCACGAGGTTTCGACTTATTTCGATTTAACCATCAAAATGTTACAACCTTCCAACATAAAGGCCTACAAACAGCAAAATTGAAATACATCATGCCCCAAAACTAAGTTGTGAATCTCATTTTCCTACAGTATAGACCTTATGCATTGATATCACACTGACGTCATTTTGGAGGAAAGCAATGAAGCACACGTGCACTCACGGCGTAGATTTCGCACGGGCGTGTAGTAGACTTACGGGGGGGGAACTTTCTGTTCTGTGACGTTATATGCATAAGGTCTATACCCTATTACCCTGGCACAACCCAGCCTCTATTTCTACTGCTTATCATGTTACAGGGGTGGCGCCAGATGGGGCAGTGGGACAGACCCACGTCTGGGGGAAGGGAAGGAAAGGGAAGGGAAGGGAAGGAAAGGAGGAATGAACGAACGAACGAAATAAGGAACGAATAGAAACATAAAAACAGTATGTAGAATAAAATAAAGGTTATTTTACACAGTTTGGCCTTTTATGTTTATTTATTTATTAATCTTATGCTCGTTAGCATCGTTACTTTTCAAGTGATCAAGTAGTGTAACCTGTTTTGTATACCCGTTGTGACGTAGGTGTAATGTCACAACAGTTGTTCAAGGTTAATCAATATTTTGGTTTTCATTATTATTTAACTTTCAGATTTAATTCTGTAGTGCATGGTTTTATTGATTTACTACAAGGAAAGCGACGTGTACAAAATTACAACGCCCAGAATGCACTCGTACTACGAATGCGTCAAACTTTGGTGTAAAAAACTGGATGGAATTTGAACAGAACAAAACATCTGTAATGTTATTCGAAAATGTGATACTATAACAGCTGTATGCCTGCTTTCTTCACGTTCAATTTTAGCAGGTGACAATTGATTTTACGGTACGTGCTACTGTTTCGAGAATAATAGCCCACAAAAGTGAATTAAATTTCACAAGAATGTTCAGATTTAAGGAGAAACACACCTTAACCTTCAAGTTAGTTATGATCACACCATAAAGCAGTTAACTCTGAACATTCAAGTCCGAGGTAGTACTTCCATGCTCTCAACAACTTAGGAATTTGCAATAAAGATTATCAGTATTACGTTACTCTATTCTGAGAGAGACTTTGATCATTGTTTCTTGTTTGCTGCAACATGGGACTACATAAAGTAGCGAATAATTCAGTATTTTCCAGGCAGACCGCTGCAATTTGTGAAGAATTTTCAAGTCGCAGGAACTGCCTTTCAGGCTGTCAGGGATTCTGCTGCATGTAAGACACGGAGGGTTCAAAGGCATACTGCTTACAGAGGCTGATGATTACCCCAAGTATATTTAGAAGTATCCCCATATCTCTATTAGTAATTGGTGACTACACTTCAAAGTTCAATAAACGTACTGTAAATTCAAAAACAGTATCACTCTATAGCTGGTCAATAAATGTTCACTTAGTATGGCAGAAAGCTCATGTTACACAGATGTGTGAGGTTATGGCTTGGAACAATCTAACCTCAGTAAAGGACATAGTAGTTGTTTTCGGGGGTACACTCACTGTTTTTCCTTTAAAATTGGAGGAGGGCCTAGAAGTAAACTTAGTAGGGAGAAGTTTTACTATGTTCTGGGACGAGATTTGTTGCCCTTAAAAGAACGCATAAAGAATACGATAGGCCCTGTTGGTATGGTCGAGTACTTTGCATGACAAAAAAACACAGACTATACTGTAACTATAAAGCTACATGATAGACTACTGTAAGTCACTTTGACCGAAAGGCCAATGACATGTGTGGATTATTTTCAAAATATTATTGTGGACCTTTAAACGTCCGAGGTGATGTACAGAGAGGCCTATAGATTGGTTTGAACAGCAGTTGCGGCACCAGGATTTTAAAAGCGGGGGAGGGGGGCAAATGGAGGGCAAGAAAATGTTGGGGGCAAAAAAAATTCGCGCGCAGCTCGAAATCGAGTGCGAAGCGCGAGCTTTAGCGGGTGGAGTTCAAGGGCCCACCTTAGGGCCCCTGGTGGGGTCCAGGGGCAAATCCCCGGTGGGGGCCCAGGGGCCGGAACTCCCGGAAACTTTGGGGTTTTACTATATCTCTGGGTGAAATATTAGGTCTCAGGAAAGGTGTATTTTGGTTCATAATGCATCATCCATGCAAAGATTCCAAATAATTTTCATGTATTAGGCTATTCTCCCGTGTGGCCACTATACTTTTAAGCGGGTAGGGTCCACGGGGCGAAGCCCGTGGAAGCTCTGAGGTTTTAGCATATCTCTGGGTGAAAAATTAAATCTCAGGATAGGTGTATTTTGGTCCATATTGCATCATCCAAAGCAAAGATTCCAAATAATTTTAGTGTATTGGGCTATCCTCCCGCCAGGCCAGTATACTTCAGGAGCTGAGTGGGGGACATCTGGGGGCAGAAGATCTGACTGGGGAAGTGCCCCCATGTCCCCCCCCCCTGGGTGCCGCCACTGTTGAACAGGTAGATGGTTCGATTCACACAGTACATGTTGCTACAAGACATATGTTCTTAGGCGATTTGCCCGCGAGGGCCACCAAATTGAGTTTTCAATTTGTAACACTTGGAGTTGCCATGGATTGAATTACACGGTTCCTTTCTCATCAACTGCATGGTCAAGTGGTTAGAGCATCCGACTTGCAGCCAGAAGGTCTGGGGTTCGACTCCTGGCCAGGTCATACCAAAGACTTTAAAAATGGAACCTACTGCCAGGGATTCCACTAGAAACTCAAAAAAGGGGGAGATTTATTACTGCTAAACCCTGAGACCAAATGGGTGATGTCCGTGGCCAAAGTTGAACGTCTAGACTACTAAGTGATTGGAAACAAGTACAGAACCAACAGGCTTTCAATAGACCTCGACAGGAACCTTTCAATTTCGTAGGAGTTACATTCCTACACAGTTCTCCTTGACTTTCACAATTCATTAACAAAAACATTGTCACATGATCAAAATAGGCCATACATGAACTAGAGTGACGGGGTATAGGCTACTCACTCTGATTGGGGTGACTGCCTACTGCCTTTCTTAATGCAATGATCAACTTATGCAATTGACGGTATAAAGTTGTGGCATATAGCTAAGTAGGTCTCTCTTGCTTTCATTGAAATCTCAAGGATTAAAAAATGCACAACTTCCGTATTTAAGTCCCTGTATCTCCCATGAGTTAGTTATATGAGGTTTAACGTCCCAGTTTCCAACCAATTGGTTCAAGTCCGAGCCGGCCACGGCCTTTTTCCAGTTGTGGCTCACTGGCTAGTTTTACCTTACTCAATTGCTTATGCGGAGCATCACGCACGAAGGCAGTAGGTTCCATTTTTAGTTGCGGTGCCTGCCACGCAGGCACACGCAACTTATGTCGTCGACACAAAATTGCGACTTTGGACTTTGGACCGTAACTCCTGCTAGTCGGCTGGTTGTATCGAAATACGACGTAGTCCAAGTTGTAGGGGTGGTTGGATTCTTTTAGGTAAGGTACTTTCGGGGACCTTGTGACCTTTTTAAGGGGGTGTAATTGGGATTTTTCTTTCTGTAAATGCGTGGGCGGTGTCTATTTTTAGACAATTTTCTACACACACTAGTCAGCTTATTTGAGCATGGTCGGTTAGGTTATTTTTGTGAACAGCGCCATCGAATTGAGTTGACACAGTGTAGATAAACAGATAAAGTGTTATGATTGTTTTTGCACTTCTGAGTGTTGTACAAAGGGAATTATTCGGTTGTTTGTAGTTATTTTATTAGTTCATTTGGCATTGCTAGAGGTTTTTGTTATTGCTAGTAGTTTTGAAATTAGTTGGAAGTTGGTGAAAAACTGACCCTCACCTATTTCAATCATATGACAATGTTTTTGTTACTGAACTATGAAACTCGGAAAAAAATTTCTCCTTGCTTTACATACTGCTTGTAAACAGTTATATTCAAACCATCTTCGTAAAGCCAGTCAAATCACCTTCTACGAACTTAAACTTTCCCCATAGCTGACGAAATCAGTTGAGCGCCACACTAAAGCGCCTTTGGGTGGGCAGTAGGATTAGGGAGCTAAATTTAGATACAATTTAATACTTTTCAAGGCAAATTTTCCATAATTTACCCCCTCTTTTGACAATTTTACTCATAATTCACATGTTCATTCATCCCACCACCCATAACTCTCAGGACATGTTAAGTGAAATATCAACCTTATTCTAAAAATTTCCAGTGTCTCAGAATGGGTGAAGCAACAATTTTAAATCGTAACGAACTTCCGACTCAAATTTAAATAAAATACGGAGAAACCGTCTCTACGATGCAGAGTTCTATGCAGTTATAATTTTTTCAAAGTCGTAACCCAATTAGGGGTGAAAATACACCCCGCCTATCATTTATGTCATAATTCATTTGTGACTAAGCAGTCATACACTAGTCTAAAAATAATTAACATGAAACACTAGGCCTAATAGTTGCTACTGTCAAGGCACCGCAACTAGTCTAGACATATGTCTTGTTAAACTTTTCTTTGGTATGACTCGACCTGGGAATCGAACCATGAGAACTTCAGATCTGTCTACGTAGCTGACAGCTGTCTACAGCTGTCTAGCTGTCTACGTAGCTACTGTGTAATACAGTAGGCCTATCAGTCCATCCAATGTGGGCTTAAGGTTTGCAACTATGGGGACATGTTTCACATTGTTCCGAAACTATTTGCACTCACGATATCTTCCGACGTAGGTCCACGTGTTATCATCAATCTCCATCCACAATCCGCTTCCTGTCTCATATCAATCCCGGGTCCTCTCCGAGCTATTTATTGATATATGTGGTTCCAGTTCTCGCAATTTTGACAATACAATGCCGTAATTACCTTAGTCAAAAAGGCAGACCTTTTCGGTATAGGAAATCACTTTACTGAGTTCTACGGTGCACCACCTGTGCTTCTCTAAGATCACGCCTAGCGAAACTTGAAAAGGGGTGGCGGCAGCGGATGAGCAATCCACCGTCTGGGAAATTTCCAGTTTCGTCGGGGAGCTTTAAGTGATATTACCTGTTTAAGAAAGGGAAATACATAACACTGCTCGTCCAAAGTGTTGGAATAACTTTTAAGCAGTCCATCCGAACAATAAAGATAAATAACGATCCCTCACAAAGGTAGTTGTTCCAAATATTGTTTCAATTATCATAAAAATAACGAACTACGAAAATCGAAAATGTGCACACAATCTTTATTCCATTCAATCCCACTCCTGCGTGAACAAACCAATGGGAGTGTTCTAATACGGGGGTTTCCAAACTTTTTTGCTTGGTGGCCCTAACTTTCTACTCCGGAATCTTGGTGTCCCTCGAATTGACTGGTCGGTGAGAGGAGTTTGATTTGACTTGGTTATGCAGTGTTAATAACTTGAAGCAGGTTACTGGTTCTTAGATTAGAATCACTCCCATTGCTTATTTTTAATGAGAAATTTGGCAATTATTTTTCGCGACCCTCCGAAATATTTTCGCGACCCTCAAAAGGGTCGCGACCCCTAGTTTGCTGACCCCTCCTCTAATATATGAATATGCAAAAGGCAGCACAGCGAAAGGTGCTCACGTATATGCCAGCGAAAGAACACTGAACACATGATATTCACGCTCATAGAGCAGGATATAGCAACCTATATCCTGCTCTATGTTCACGCTATAGCCTTAGTACTTGAAAACTGACTGTAGGCCTATAGTACCATGGAGCTGATATCCGAAAGGTTTTATTGGCTCCATGACAGTAAATCGAAAGACGAAATTTCTGTTGAAGCCCTCCCGACCAATTTCGGAACAAACTACAGCCCTTGTGAACAACTCGATAACACCACAACTTGGGAGTAAGTATAAGCAAGGGTTGCTAAACCTGGAAGGGAAAGGACAGTAAAATTTGTGCAGTGAGCTTTCGTGATCATCGAAGAGTGTTTTTTGCATGAGTCTGAAGGCAGACTCAAGAAAATTCGAGTAAATCTAACTCAATTTACCCACGAGACTGGTCATCGATATAATCCTCAGTATACCTCCGAGGAATAACAATTGAACCAGGGAGCTGTTATTTGGATGGAGATAGATCGCTTTGAAGTGAGGTTTGTACCGCCAAGGTCACTCAGTAATCCATCCCTTGTATCTTTCTTGACATTTCTATAAGACTTACACTGGATTAGGAAGTTAACACAAAAGGGATTTGTCGTCTGCCAAATCTACAGTAAGACTGAGGGTTTTCCTCCACTGCCACAGCATTGCCAGTCGTCAAGGAAAATGAAAAATATTGCATCTTTCTACGCTCGGCGACGCGCATGACAGTATATCAGTTAGGTTTTATGTTGAAATATGAACAAGAATCTATATCTGGTTATTTCTGGAAACTTCCGGAAACTTTTCATATTGTTGTAACAAAAGCTAGACTTATACCTCGTCAACTTATTTGCATACGGTATCTTGTATGAGAAGGGGCTAACTGTATTCTTTTAAATTCAACTGAACAGCCGTTTCGAGTTTATTAACACCTGCTCTAAACATGTTGGCGGCGCAAACCTACACATCAAAGTATTGTTCTGCGCAGGCCACTTGTTAAAGGATTACGTGACTTGAATGATATCGCAAGGTGAGCGCCATCAAATTGGAGCCACCAAACAAAGGAAAAAAATGCCTTTGCTCAAAATAAACGGCTTATGGTTGGTAATCTCCCCTCGATTTAGTGGGTCTTAAAGTATTAGCATAAATTAAACTTCACGTTCTATCTCCATCCGAATAACAGCTCCCTGATTGAACAACAATTCTTGAGTCATTCAAATCCTCGATGGTCAACGACCATATCAGCTTGGAGTCTAACATCTGAGATGCTTACCCTCCATCGCAAGGTCATACCATGGAGCTACTACCTAGACATACTTTCCCTGTTACATTTCCCAGCTGAAATGTACACAGTTGCCTTCATCGCAGTGGCGCCTGCATGAGGGGCATGGGGGCGCGTGCCCCCCAATGAAATTATTTTGAAAATTTTAAAATGATCCCAAAAGGCGATTAAGCTATAGATTTCTGTAGGTGGTAGGATGAGGTGTGCTTCAACCGAGTGATACCTGTAGATCTACAGTATTTCATCATTTTCTATCACAAATATTTCTCAAACTATCAGAATTTTCGCAAATCCTTCGCAAACTATCAAAAATTTCGCGCGCTCCGCGCGCTTCAAACTTTACTACTGTGTTCTTATTATCAATATCTTCTGATAGCAACTCCCTGAGAAGCACAGCAGCAAAAGTTGAAAGCTTTTAACGAATTAACATGTAAAAGACTGGCTTTTTGAGTGGCATGTAGGTTTGTTGGGCAATTGAAAGTGTCTCGATGCAGATTCTGAATGCAGGTTTTGTCATGGAAATCTCATTTAATGCAAAATTTCGCGCGCTTTGCGCGCATGCTTTACGGTTTGCACTCCATCTCATGATCATTATTAAGGTAATAATACATGGAACTATAATCACAACATCTGTAGGGGCCTAGCATCAATATGCGATCTTTCAATCTAAGTTGTTGTAGCAGGATTTGGACAGTTGAAATTACGTTTCAGCCGTTATACATTTTCCCCAAAAATTTTACTGAGCGATTTGCGCGCAGCCATTATCGGTATAGATGGCATACACGTAGCAAAGGGGGGTAAAGGAGGCAGCCGCCCTCCCTCGAGCATATTTTTGGTAGTTTTTAATGTTATTTTTACAATAGTGCTAGTGTTTCCCCTATTTATATGCGGTAAAATGGGCTTGGGAAGTGTCATTTCCAGCGATCTGGGAGGCATTTTGGGCCAAAATTTTCTTGCGCTTTGCGCCAACCCATGGTGGCGCAAAGCGCTGAGAGTCTGTCTATGGGCTTCGCCCCCCCCCCCTTGACAAATTCCTTGCTGCGCCCTTGATAGATGGTGATTTTTAATACACTTACGACAAAAAAGCATTCTGAAAACGCCTTTGTTAGTCCTTCAACCACTTTGCTATACCTATCAGGGAGGTCTAATATCACCTTCCTGCACCAATACTCTCCCTCCCGCCCGTTCCCAGTTGCTGGATGCTGTTCATCTGGATTTTCGTTCAAAATTAGTAAAAATACGATAGTTGTAAAGTGCTCTACTCTATGTTATCATTTGGATGTCAAGTAATAAGCATTATGTCATTGCTCTTATCCAGAGCTTTCGGAGGGCCCTATACAGATATCCGCCAGCCTTAGATGCCTTTTTATAATGCACAATGAAGGGGAGGAAAAATTTTGTTATTGTCCAACAATGTTTCTGTGGACTCCACGCACGTATTTTTGGTTAAAGGAGCTGAGTAGCCGCCAAAGTAGAATAAATTCTCGGACCCGCCGACTTCGTTACGTCACATCCGGTTATGCTTCTTGGTTTATCGATTCGATCCGATACCGATACTTATCAAAGCCTTGCATGCAGTGTGTCTGGTGTAACAATACACTTGTTACTGTCGTTAACAGTACTAACGTTAGCCTAACTTAGGCTAGCGTTAGGGCCTAGGTGACTAGGTCTACCACGAAAAACAAACTCATTGATCGAAAAACAGTTTCAATACCTGCAAAATTCACAATGTTGTTCATGAACCTCCTGCAGATGATGCGCGAAATAGGCATGGGCCTTGCCACTAGTTACGCTAATATACTACATACGTACGTACGATGTGAGTTGTGTGTACTACATGCCTGGGTAGATGCATCGATCAGAACCGATACAAGTGGAAACGATTCAAAATTGCTGGTGCCAGAAGAAAAAGTAACGAACTAGAAATTCAAAAAACAAATTGAAAAATATCTTGCAAGTGTAAACTCAAGTAACCCAAGAAACAGTATAGGAATGTTATTGCAAATTTACTTTGCAAGATTATTTTAAATGAGAATATAAAACGCATTAGGATTAATATTTTTAAAATTAGCCCCGCACAGAGGGTAATCATCTCGTTTGGTATGATGTATTTACTTTGGAAGTACGCCACTACTCAGCTCCTTTGAAAACTTTGCCAATGGAAGGCGGTAAAGTAGCCAAAAGGGAGTCTTCAGGAGGTTTGTTGACAACGTATTCTTCTCTTAGACAATATGCTCTCCTTTTTCACCTAACCTAAAATTAGATTTCACTAGATTATGGACATTTTCCAGCTATATATGATGAGCTCCAAAAATATTCCAAAAGAGCACCATTTTGCATCTAAGAAACCTTAAAGGCAGTAGGCAGTCACCCCAAACAGAGTGAGTGTATCCTGTCGCTCTAGTTCATGACTGGCCTATTTTGATCATGTGACAATATTTTTGTTAGTGAATTGTGGAATTCAAGGAGAATTTCGCCTTGCTTTACCTATTGTTTGTAATAGTTATGTTCAAAACGTCTTCAGAAGTGCTTGTAATGCAATAAGAGGAGATTTGCAAGAGTTTGCTGATTTTTCAAAGAAAATTTTGGGGGGACTGCCTATTGCCTTTAAATAAGCAAAAATTTCTCACCCCCTCCCCCAGGACGGCACCTTTATGTAGTGACAAAGGAAAGATCTTCACTGCTGTATTCAAAATGCAGGGCGCATAAAAAGGGGATATTTAAGCGTCACCACTTAGTTGGAAAAAACATCCAGCCAGTCGGAAAAATTAGATTTCACTAAACTATGGACATTTTCCAGTCATACAGGTACTGTATGTGATCAGCTCCAAAAATATCATAAAGATAGCACCACTTTGCATCTAAGCAACTTTAAATAAACAAAAATTTCTCAAAGGGGAGGGAGACACCCCCTCCCCTTAGACCCCTCCCCCAGGTCGGCACCTTAGTGAAGTGACACCTGACAAAGGAAGGATTCCCACTGTGTGTACGAAAAGCAGGGAGCACACGAAAAAAGCATTTTGCGCACACTTGGGAGGTTAACTGAAGTGCCATTATGACATCATCTGTTGTGCCCCCCCCCCCAGTCACCAAAGCCTGCCGGCGCCACTGCTTCATCGGATTTAACCAGGGAGTTCCGAAACAACAGACACAAATTCTTTTACATGTTGGAAACTATTGGAGAAACTATCTACCAGTACAACAATCGAAGTTGACCAAGAGAAATAACACATTGCTAACCGAGGAAATCGAATCGAGCCATATAATTTAACGACTACGACTATTTTGGTTTGGACTGTCGGCATACTTCAGGTTTATTGCCGTTGTACAAACCCAACACATTTTTGTTCAATATAGTGTATCGTTGTCCAGTTTACGTAGATTATTTGATATGTCGACCTACCTGCATGTACCCTACCGCTCAAGGACAAAGACGAGTTGCGGGGAAGTAAGCAAGTGTATAGAGGTGTAACTGGTTAGCGTTACAAGCGTTAGTATGCAAGTGTCTTCTGAATACTGTTAGGGGTGAAATGCACTAACACGGGTATTATGATGAAAACCGGTGCTTTTGTTTCAAAACCTCAAGTGTGCTGTGCAGTATACAACCTTCAAAATCACTCTATTCCCAGCTAATGCATGAATAACCGAGGGAATATAAGTCCATGCACAGTACTTCGGTACATACAGCTTACAGCTGCGTGATCCATTGAATATTCATATAGTGTTGTGATAGGCGTGGTTTTCCTTACTCCATATCCAGATATGGATTGATATCTAGATATATCTGGTTAAATACAGCCTTTATATGGCCATATCAACGCCAGATGTACTGTACAGTCAGATTTAGATGCCTTGATACATTATATCAAGTTTTATACGGCCATATCAAGCCAGATATAACTTGATACAATGCAATTCCAGATATGCAAATAAAGTTTTATATGGCCATATCAAGCTAGATTTAACTAGATGAAATGCCAATCCAGATATGTAAATACAGTTTAATATGGCCATATCAAACCAGATATAACTTGATGAAATGCCAGTCCAGATATGCAAATAAAGTTTTGTATGGTCATATCAAGCCAGATATTGATTCAATGCCAGCCCAGATATGCAAATAAAGTTGTGTATGGCCATATCAACCCCAATATAACTTGATGAAATGCCTCTCCAGATATGCAAATAAAGTTTAACATGGCCATATCAAGCCACATATATTTTGATGAAATGTCAGCCCATATATGCAAATAAAGTTTTATATGGCCATATCAAGCCAGATATATGGGATGAAATGCCTTTCCAGATATGTAAATAAAGCCAGATATGAATTGATGAAATGTCTGTCCAGATATTTAAATACAGTTTTATATGGCCACTATCAAGCCAGATATAATTTGATAAAATGCCAGCCCAGATATGCAAATAAAGTTTTATATGGCCATACAGCTGTATCAAGCCAGATATAACTGATGAAATGCCTTTCCAGATATGCAAATAAAGATTTATATGGCCATATCAAGCCAGATATAACATGATAAAAATCCATGCCAGATATGCAAATAAAGTTTTATATGGCCATATCAAGCCAGATATAACTTGATATGCTAGATATGCAAATCAGCATTTTGTAAGTTTGTTTTATTTTTTATTTGATTTGATTCTTGGATTATGCTTGTTACAAATTAAGACATGTTTTGGATACAGCATCAGCTTCCCAGACATTGCAGTTATTTAGAATATTATGAACTTTAAAATTTAGAATTTATGAACTTAAGTCAATTCAACCCAATACTTACATTAAATTCTTCAAGGAGTTCTTAAACATTTTCTGCTAGTGTTCAGTGTCTCCATGAGGAGTGTGGACTACAAGTCCTAACTATGATTCATAACTAAAGCAGATATGGTCCGGATACAATTTTATCTGTGCCATATAAAGACTTGATCCAGATAGAACTTTATCTGGCCATATATGGTTTAGATCTGGTTCTGGTTTAGATCTGTGTTATATGTATCTGCCCAACTTATAATCTGATCTGATATAAATTCCGTATCTGGTGCAGATATGGGCCATATATGGAAATATATTCTGCTCATATAAGGACCATATCTGGTCCAGATAAAATTGTATCTGTTCCATATAAAGACTTGATCCAGATAAAACTTTATCTGGCCATATATGGCTTAGATCTGGTTCTGGCGTAGATCTGGGTTATATCTGCCCAATTTTTTATCTGGCCCAGATATAAATCCCATATCTGCAGCAGATATGGGCCAGATATGAAATCCATATCTGGCCCATATATGGAATTTCATATCTGGCCCATACCTGGATTTCGAGTAAGGGTTGAGCTATTTGTAATGAGGACGGTTTTTTCAAAATAGCTTGCAGATTTTGACTGTTTGCGCACTGTTTCTTTATATTTTGCCATTCACACTACCATTTTCTGTCACTAAATGTAAACAACTCCATCCATGAAGAGGTAGTGTTTTGACAAATAAAGAAAAACATTAGGCCGTATGTATTTCCCTTTTCTTGAACCGGTAATATCATCACTTTAATCCGTACACGATATAATAAGAAACCCTAACAACCTTCAGTGGCCCCGATGACCTGCTTGATTTTGCTCATAGGAAGCAGGGGCGTAGATTTCTTTTCAACTTTGGGGGGGGATGGGGTTAATTATCGCAAATGTGGATAATGTGCACGCGAAGCGTGCACGGCGAGCGCGAAGCGCGAGCCTTTGACGGGTGGGGTCCAGGGGCCCGCCTTATGGCCCCTGGTGGGGTCCAGGGGCAAATCCCCGGTGGGGGTCCAGGGGGGCGAAGCCCCCGGAAGCTCCTGGGTTTTAATGCCAGGAAGACTGTTTTATGGGGTTAATTTCAGTGGTAATGTTCTTTGGTAGGCTATTGGTATATTCATACATTTAGGAAATGCTATTTTGAGCACAAAACTCTTTGATAAGCTGCACTGGATTGAAATTATACAAGAGCAACAATGTCCTGTTAAGCTTAAAAAAGGCAGGGATCAACATATAGGGTCATCCCAGACAACTGGATTTTGAATTCGGAGATCATTACAAGACCTGCAATTTGGCTCGAGATCAGTGGCGTCGTCAGGTTTTTTGTAATTGGGGGCACCATAGATGATGCCGTAATAATACCTCAGTTCCCCAAAGTCTGCGTAAATTACAGTACACCTTTATTTTTCATGCGTTCCTGCATTTGCATGCAGCAGTTTTAATCGTTCGTTTGTCACTACATCAAGTTGTCGTCCTGGGGAGGGGTCCTGGGGAAGGGGTTTCCCCTCCCCTTTAAGAATTTTTTTCATTAATTTAAGGTCTTTTAGATGCAAAATGGTGCTATCTTTGAGATGAGTTTGGAACTGATCATATATGGCCGAAAATGTCCATAATTTAGTGAATGCTAATTTTTGGTAAGGTAAAAGAGGAGAAAATGTTGTCTATTAAGAGACAGATACGTTGTCAACAAATCCCCTGAAGCCCCCTCCCTTCTGTCTATTTTACTGCCTTCTATTTCGGGAAAGTTTTTACACAAAAATATGTGCGTGGAGTCCACAGAAACATTCTTGACTTATTCCGAAATATGTCTTCCTTCATTTTGTATAATGAAAGGGCATCTAAGGCTAGCAGATACCTGAACAGGACCTCCTGGAAGCTCTGCATTAATCACATTAATTGGGACGGGTATACTACCTGACATCCAAATGATAATATAGGGTGCGACGCTGAACACTTCACAACTATCGTATTTTTACAACTTTTGAACTAAAATCCGGACGAACAACTGCCAGCAATGTAAAATGAGAGGAAGGGAGAGTATAGGTGCAGGGAGGTGATATAAGACCTCCCTGATAGGTGCAGCAAAAGGGGTGAAGGACTAATAAGAGCGTTACAGAGTGCTGTTTTCGTCATAAGTGTATTAACAATCACTATACCGATAATGGCTCAGCGCGAACTGGTTAAGCTCTGGTACAAATTTTTGAAAAATGTATAACGGCAGATACGTACTTTAAACCTTCTACATCATGCTACATATTTGATTGAAAGATCCCATATTGATGCGAGGTCCCCACAGATGTTTTGAGATGTATCTTTGTCCTTCGAAAAGTGTGGTGATCAAACAGTTTCGTGTATTATTACCTTAATGATGGTCATGACATGGAGTGTAAACAGTTACGAATAATATTTCCATTACAAAACCTGCATTCAGACTCTACATCTAGACACTTTCAATTGCCCAACAAACCTACATGCCACTGCCATAAGCCAGTCTTTTATCTATTAATTCGTAAACTTTCAACTTTTTGCTGCTGTGCTTCTCCGAATGTTGCTATCGGAAGATATTGATAATATGAGTGACACTGACGTAAGGTTGGAAGCGCGCGGAGCGCGCGAAAATTTTGATAGATTGCCAACGATTTGCTAAAATTCTGATAGTCTGAGAAACATTTGTGATAGAATGTGAAGCGAGATTGAAAAAATTTGAAACGAAAATGAAGAATAAAATATACTTTCCATTATACACGTATCCGTAGACTGAAACATTGGGGGGGGGGGGGATCATGATTACATGGGCCATCCCCCCTTGTCAAATGTTGGGGGGATCATCCCCCGGGATTTACGCCCATGATAGGAAGGGCCAAATTCTTCAATGAAGACCCCATATTTTCCACTTTTCCTTGAAGAAAACCAATTTTTTTCAAATTTTCTGCAATGACACCCCCAAACTTTCAAATTTTTGCAAAAAAGGCCAAAATTTTTCGACGCTCTTCGCGAGCTCAAAATTTTGCTTTTCTAGTCCGGTTGGCAACTCATCGCCTTTGTAGGGGCATAAGTTGCTGGCCCCCGTCGGGGAGCCTGCCCCCCCCCCGCCCCCCGTCGGGCAAATCCTGGCGCCAACCCTGAGCTTGAATGAAGCAATATGACATCACTGAGTGACGTCGGCTCGTTAAGTAGGCTAGCTACAGCTAGTACCAGAGACACATATATGCAAGAGAACGCCTCAGATTTCAAGTTATACACCCTGAACCACCATAGAGACTAGAGAGTAACCTTGAGTGATAGGATATCTTCAGTTTAAGGGTCGATCTAGACCCCAATGAAATTGTTGTGGAAGTTTTGTACTTTTAGGCTAACTTATTTAAATGACAAACCGAACTTAAAGGGGAATTTTCATGATCCCAGACAGTTCCAATTCTCCCAACTATGCATCTTCTAGCTCCTCCCATAACTGTATGAGGCTCTTCCTTGTGCAAGAATAAACCTGTTTTATTGCTTAAGGCCATGTCCTGGTGAGCACACAAGGCTATAAAATGTAATAAAAGTACTCTCTCTGCCTTGTGTGAAATGTGAGCTACTCTGCATCTTTCAAATTTTCAAACTTTGATGTCAATCAAAGAGCAGTCACCAACTGAGAATTTTGATATACATACACTAAAAATATACTTTGGGGTGATGACAGTCTGTCTTTAACATTTTTAACCTGAAAACTACTGTGGGCTAGCTACAACTCGCAGGAACAATGAATCAGATTCATTTACAATAGGGTTGGAAAAGGGGAACTCTATCCACCTCCCAACTCCTTGTCATAACCCTCCATGTGAATGCTCAGTATACTTCTAGAAAAAAAAATGTTCTGATGAACACTACAAAGTTCAATAATATCTTAGATTCTTACCTTTGCAACCCTCAGATGTCGCTGGTCAACCACGAACGGCTCTAAGAACTTTCAATCGACCGTGCTATACCGCGTGATATGCGTGATAAACAAGTATACGCCGGCGTTGTGTAGCCGTTCTAGGCTCACGAATGGTGCTTTCACATCACTCAGCAAACTTCCTACAGTGAGTGTGCACTTAAGCGGGACATCTCCATGCATTTATTTTACCTTTCCAAATAAATCCTATTGATGTACGAGTGGCAAACTATCTATCAAGGAACTGGCGACTACAATAGACAGCATCCTTTGCAATTGTCAATACACAACCCTGAAAGGTGTTATCACAGCACACTAATATTCGGTGCGATCAAGATCCTTCCAAACCTATTAAACACCATACCACGGCTTTTACATGCAGATGATCTTGTTTCAATGTTGCAGTCTACAGGTGGTTATGGTGGCAATAAACAGACATACAACTTGTTTGGCATTTTCGGAGGCATGTGTAAGCCTGGGTATTGACACTTCCTTAGAAGAAGAGGGATCTAGGCTCAAATCAAGTTTTGATATGTTAGAGAGGTACTCATTCTTCTGAAATTTGCATTGAAACCCAATGTGTGGTTCTCAAGATACAAGTAGTTAAAGGTGTTACATTTTCAACACAAAGTGAACTTGAAGCAAGCACATATAACATCACAGTCTCAACATTAATGAACACTCATTTTTTTTTAAACTTTACAACCAATTTTCTCCTTCATAATCCCATATTATGGGAATGTGAATGCACGAGAGGCATGAGAATTACAATCTTCGAATTCCCAACACTGTAAAAAATTTCTGTAGATTTACAGGACAAAAAACGAAGAAATACATAAAGCAAACGGAAAAAGTGCTGTCAATTTGTTGCAACAAATTGACAGCACTTTTTCCGTTTCCTCTTTGTATTTCTTTATTTTTTGTTCTGTAATCCAACGGACGTCTGTAAACATTTTTTACATTGCATGGAGAGCTCCCGTCACTATTAACTTCAAGATCAACACAATTTACAGACGGGAAGAACAAAGAAAACAAAACATTGCTAATCAATGTGAATAGGTGATATAACCCCTGCTTGCCACAAGCTCACGTAACCCCTGCTTGCCACAAGCTCACGTTTGGTCACAAATGTAGTAACTTCATTTGCTGATATCTCGAGAACTACATGTCCGAATTGAATAAAAGTTTCACCAAATTGCTGAGATCTAGTTCCTCTTTAACATGTAAAAATAATTTTTGCTTAAACCCTCCCTTTAAAGCTTATAAATGGTGTGTGTGTGCGTGTGTGTGTGTGCTCATGTCTGTGTAGGGAGCTGTTATCCAAATTTGGATAACAGCTCCCTGGCCTGTGAAGAGCCTGTGCAGGTATATATAGCGTGCACGGTATCGACCGAAGACGATAATGGTGTCTTGTCCACATTTTTGGCTTTGAAGACGTTTTTGAATCAAGGAGAGCTTCCCTGCCCACCGACCCATACAACAAAACTCCTGCTCGACTGAGGTGACCCAGAGGCGGCTTCCGGTCTCTTTCCCCTCTCACTTCGCGCTTCTCTTCACGCCATCACCTTTCCCGTATCCCAGTGTCCTGTGTCAAATATTTTGAGGGAAAGTTTCATCATTCTTACCGATGATGCCAATCATGGTAGTACACAGCAGGGCGAGAGGTAGCAGGGGTAGTTCAGTCCGTCCCCCCAAGCAAACTTTTATCATTGATTTTTTAAATGTTTTGTTATCAAAAATACCAAAATATTGTTTAGTCTGGCATGAAAAGTGCTATTTCCTACATTTATGTGGAAAGCATTTTTGGCAATTTTCATCTTGGTACCCAAAACGTACCCTAAACGCCAACTGATGGTGGCGCTTTGCTCAGTGGCGTAGCCAGGTTTTTTGTCAGGGGGGCAAGAGCACCAAGATTTCCCCCTATTAGTGATCTGCTTCCTAATAATCAGTGTTCTCTTCAGGTCCAAATTTTGTCCGGGTGCTTTCCTCTGACCTGGTTGATGTGACTGATCGCCGTCGTGGGGGAGGGGTTTAAGGGGAGGGGTCCTCCTCTCCTTTGGAAAATTTTTGCTCATGTAAGGGGGGCTAGATGCAAAATGGTGCCACATTTGGTGCTAAATGTAAATTGAATACATCACCAAGAATTCCTATTATTTTAGGAAGCTTTTTTTTTTATCTTGCTTGTCTTGGTGAATTTTTCTTGAGTCCTACTGGTAGTTTAGAATCACAATGGGTGAAGTACAGTAATTAAAAGAACCCTGGTACACCTTTCCCTTCATCTGTTCACCACATTAACCACAATCGGTCCAAATTTTACGAGGACCTGTCCTATAGCACTTGACCACTGACCCATTCTAACAAACTGCATATACCACAATGCTGCTCCTTTAATTATCAAGAAACATTGGAAGTATACAGTAAAAGGACAGAGTCCCTTGTCAGAGGTCCAGAGATCCCATGCTGTAAAAAACAGATAGTAAAACTAAAACATAACTAGTACAACTATAAGCATGGTGCCATCATTCCATCTCTGAAAACCTTAATGAGGACTGGTTGTGCCAGTGTGGCATATACTTTTAAATAAGCAGGGGCGTCAATCAGTATTCAAATGTGGGGGGGGGGGGGGACGGGAGACATACATGACTTAGCACAAACCAATCCCTTTGGTTTTGAAGAGGGGGCGTCTTCCTATAGGCCCTTTCCCCCCTCCTTATGATGACTGACGTTGTCCTCTTCTAATAAGAATTATCATTTCAAAGTTAACATGACCATCATAGATGATCTGCCAGGTGAGATACACGGAGTCCACGGAATTACTTCAAGATGTTATTTTCATCATGTCCCAAAATAGCTGAAACAACGCTTCGCAGCGTGGATCATTGTCGGAGATCATGGACCCGACCAGGCCCGTTGCTAGGGTGATACATTTAGGGGTGTGAAGGTTCCAAATTCCGACCGGCTGGATGTTTTTCCCCCTGAGTAGAGGCGTTTAAATTGCACTTTGTTGTGCGCTCTGCGTTTTGTATACAGCATCCTTCCTTTGTCACTACATAAATGTGTCGTCCTGGGGGAGGGGTCTAAGGGGAGGGAGAGTCCCCCTCCCCTTTGAGAAATTATTGTTAATTTAAGGCTGCTTAGGTGCAAAACGGTGCTATCTTTGGGATATTTTCTGAGGCTGGAAAATGTCCATAATTTAGTGAATTCTGATTTTTCCGACTGGCTGGATGTTTTTACTAACTGCAGTGGCGGCACGTTAATATTGCACCTTTTTTATTCACCCTGCCACCCTGCTTGCGTTTGTATACAGCAGTGGATTCCTTCCTTTGTCACTATGTAAAGGTGTCATCCTGGGAGAGGGGTCTAAGGGGAGGGGTAGCCCCCCTTTTGAGAAATTTTTGTTAATTTAAGGTTGCTTAGATGCAAAATGGTGCTATCTTTGGGATATTTTTGGAGCTGATCGTAGTATAGCAAAGGTGTGAAGGATTAGCAAGTGCGTTTTCAGAATGCTTTATAGTCGTAAGTGTTTTAACAATCACCATCTATACCGATAATAACTTTGGCGAAGCGCTCGGTAAAAATTTTTGAAAAGTGTTTAACGGCAACAACGTACTTTCAACCTTCCACATCATGCTACAAATTAGACTGAATAAAAGTGGCGTGCCCAGGATTTCTCTCAAGGGGGACATGCAGTATGTTGTGTGACCGCTGGCCTGGGGCAGGGGTCTAAGAAATTTTTTGAAAAATTAGGTGTTCTTATGTGCAATCTGGTGCCACATATGTTACCTTTTGAAGTAAAATTTGTGTTAAAAAAATTTGCGTATTTTTAGGAACTAAAACAATAGGCATCAGTGAGGGTGGGCATGGCCGAATGGCCCTCCCCTCTGCCACTGATGGAATGATCCCATATTGATGCGAAGCCCCTACAGATGTTTGGAGATGTATGTCTGTTTTTGGAAAGTGTTGTGATCAGAATAGTTCCATGTATAATTACCTTTTTAATGGTCATGAGAAGGAGTGCAAACCGTGACGCATGCGCGCGAAGTGCGCCGAAATTTTGTCATTAAATAAGATTTCCCTGACGAAATCTACTTTCAGAATCTGCATCGAGACACTTAATAATTGCCCAACAAACCTACATGCCACTCAAAAAGCCAGTCAAATAGAGCCACGAGACTACTCTTAAACGCAAATGTGGGGGGGGGGGGACATTTGATATTGTGTCCCCCACCCATCAAAATGCAAGTCCCCCCGTCCCCCAGGATTGACGCCCATGTAAACAAGTAAAGTGTACTGGTTGAGAAGTTTAAAATTTTACCAGATCATGTGCAAATTTCACCATATATTCACTTTCAAAATTTCCCCCAAGATTTTTCCAGAGGGGCAACTCGCCCCCCTGTCCCCCCCCCCCCCGGCTACGCCACTGGCTTTGCTAAGCTTAGCTGTTGGGATCCCCCACCGAAAATGTCTGCATACGACCACGGATGTCAAGCTGGTAAAGCACCAAACCTACAGTCGGAAGGAAATCGTTTACCACTTTAATAAAGTTACATCATTTACATTTGTTGTGCATCGATGTCATGGCCTACGCGATCATTGCACTCTGGTAGGATATGCTTTACTCTGAAAAAGTTGAAATAAAAAAGAATAAATAGTTTATTCACTATAACCAAATCCTGATTTTAGCTTGGAACTTTGGACATGCACTGGGCAATCAGGAAATATGAAATCGCCAATTCAGTGTGATCATTTGGTGTGGAACGTTCCCTTTCATTCCATAGAACACTAAAAATTTATTCCATATATTAGGTAAACCCTTTGAAAAAAAATCCATAAAATTAATTTTTTTAAATGTTTACACTGGAGGAAAAGAATCGCAAAGTTCAAAAGTTAATTGATGAAAAACAAGGAACAACGAGTTGACAGTTTATCAAAAAATTGATAGCTTCACTTATCTCGTCAGCAGTACTGCCAACGTCCAAAAATTAATAGTATCATCATCATTCTACTTGACAACTGACACTTAAAGGTCGTGTGACATGAAAATAACATGGCTGGATTTTTGATGCAGTACAAAGCATTAAATATCAAGAAATAGCCGCAATTAGCATTAAAATCCAACAAATATTGACCATTTTACAGGGTTTTATGTCACATTTGTATCATGAATAAACATGAGCTAAATATGCAAATATGTGACATCGAAAGATGGACATACCATATATGGCTCATGCTAGTCTTTTTTTTTTTTTGCAACTTTAATTTCAAGGACACTGGTAGCATTGTTATCACCTGAGGGGTTTATTATGAAAGATAAAATTCCCTCCTTCGGAAACATTGATATCATTCAATAAACTGTAATCTATCTGATCAGTAATTAAGAGATCATTTTTACAGGGTTAACAAAAGAAATTTTAAACTGTGCAACACTCCTCATTATGATTTTTGCATAGGCAATGAGTTTCTACAGAAACTATCGAACCTTTGAAAACGCCCGTAAAAGACATTGAAATAATTCCAACGGATCTTTTATTGGATGACTTAATGCTTTAACTGACAAGTGAAACAGCTCTGTTTGGTGGCATTTCACACGACCTTTAAGTCATGTTAGAAGGCAAACAATAAATGCAATATAAACAGTAAGTTATGCAGTTACGGGATCGCCTAGCCAAAGGTGCACTTCGATTTCTGTCGTCTTGTGACGTCAAATGCGTTTATTGTCAGTTTATCACTTTTTATGTCAATAGGTATTTTAGGCTTCAAAAGGGATAACCTTTGGAGTCACAAATGACCTTCTCATTGGTAGCACTGTGACTGGGTTCAACTAGCCATCCACGCATCCAACTATTGTGCAGGACTTCAACGTCAGGTAATAATCAAAGCGAGGACCCTTAATCAACAAGATGTCACTTACCGTATTGGTTTTTTGCTTATTACATTTGAGCTGACATGTATTGAGCCACTCGATATGTTTACCTAAAATGGGTTTCTGTCACCTTACAAAACACAAACACACACTCTCTCACACACAGAATCATAATCGTAGGAGCCCAAGTTGATTTGGAGGGGGGGGGGGGGTGCTGTAAAGACTTGCCCGAAATATATTACCAAAAATTTCTGCGCCCTCCACGCGCGTTCAACATGTTAATGTACAAATCATATAGGTTCATCACACAGCATACCAATTACATACAATCATTTGACGTACTAACACCCTTACATATTGGTTATAAACTTTGGGGGAAGTCGTTACAATAATAATGATAATAATCAGTGGCGTAGCCAGGATTTTTCTCATGGATGGTGGGAGACGCGCAGCATGTTGTGTGATCGCCTGCCGGGGGGAGGGGTCTAAGGGGAGGGGTGTCCGTCCCCTTTGAAAATTTTTGAAAAATTAGGTGTCTTTACATGCAATCTGGTGCCATATATGCTACCTTTGAAGTAAAATTTGTGTTAAAATATTTACGTATTTTAGGTAAGAAACAAAACCAAAATGGCCCAGTGGCCCCCCTAAACCCACCACTGATAATCATAATATAAGTTTAACCATTAAAAAACACACTTTGTGAATAAATACCGAATATATGTGCGCTGGTGTAATTTAAATCAGAACTTTATTTTAATTACCAAGGAAGTTTTTTAAACTATTGATTACTTTTAGCTACATCATTGCATTATTTTTCTTTCAGTAGGTGCCCGAAAAATTCTTAGCATATTGCCGAATTTTCACAAAAATATTTGGTGGGGGGCTGCAGCCCGCCAGCCCCCCCCCCCCCGTTTCCTACGCCTATGCACAGAATCAATGAACTCTCAGGCCACGGTTTCAAACTTTCAGCGAAAACTCATTAGAGCAGGTTGGGTGAGTCTTGTTTTGTCGTTTGCCCAACCTCGACGTACGCCCAGCGTCCACAGGTCTGCAGGTCTTACACATGAGTTTTGGGTCAATCGTTTAGATTTTTAGAGAGGGTGCAATATGTCCAAGAGTTTAATACGGAAAATAATGAAAATTCTACAATAAGAAAGTGACGTATCCTCACCTGACCAACATGGCTGGTAGGGTGGTTGGGTCCCTCTTGGAATGGTGCATGAACTTACACCATGCCTTTTGGCACTTGCCATATTTCAGGGGTCGTAAACTTTTGCCGCATACAGAAGAAAGGGTTCAAGCGAGTGATTCGCGTTACAAACGCAACGAAAAATCTCATCGTGACCTTCTGACCTTAGCGAATGTTATCTGAATACCAATTGGAACTACAGACGTTATGCATTGACCGTCCGTCATTCCCTGCCACGTTGAAAATTGCCATTTATTTGTCTGAGAGGAGATGCTATACTCTAATTACAGAAGCCGAGAACATCGCGGTAGTATGAAATCTGACATGCAAGTTTTCCCACCAATTTCTTCGGTAAATATGGAAAGGAGAAATCAGGATACGATTTCTCCTTATCATCATGCACCGATAATGTGGAGTGGAGAAAACCAAAGTTAGTGAGGGAGTACTTCAAGAAAGGACCATTACACAGTGTCTATTTTCGAACAACCTGTCCATAAATGGACTATGTCCATCGATCCTCTTTTCAATTTGAGTAACATAGTTAGCTCGCTCGTCGACGAATTCTTCGTACCACGGTGGGATCATCCCACGTTGGTAATAATATAACCAAAGTTATATAGCGCCAATACGTGTCATGTGCGGGCCCGTCCATTTATGGACAGGGTGTTCGAAAATAGACACTGTGTAATTGTCCTTTCTTGAAGTACCCCCTCACTAACTTTGTTTTCTCCACTTCACATTATCGGTGGATAATGGTAAGGAGAAATCGTATCTTGATTTCTCCTTCCGCTTCCGGGGGCGAAGACCCCCACCGGGGCTTTGCCCCTGGACCCCACCCATTTTGAGCTTCACGCTCGCAGTACACGCTATGCTTAGTTTCATGTTCACGTGTACATCATAGCATCCCCCCCCCCAACCTTAAACAGAGATTTGTGCCCGTGGACAAAAGGTGTCCATGCTTGTGCTATTTACAAATTGCACCATGTTGATAATGCAGAGGGGCTTCATATTTTGGCATGCAGGCGGGGAGTGAAGGATCTCCTGGCATGTGTCCCCCATTCGGGCAAAACTTGCTACTTTCGAGCATAATGCTTTTACATTTTATTAAATAATTAGAATAATACTATTATACTATGCATTTAACACCAAAGGAATTGTTACTCTTATGTTATTAATTGACATTTTACAACCAAAAATTCAGACTTCACAAATTTTAAACCCCCTATAAACTTCAATTTAAACTAGTTGAATTTTTCTCATATCCACACTTTAGGAACTTAAATTCGCATTTTATTTTTCGATTTAAAATCAACACTTTTAATTTTCTTAAAGTCACACTTTAAAAGCATGTTCAGACAGCAGGCGTATGGACGAGTTGGGAAAATGCTTTCACTCAATGCACAATGATGGGTCAAAGGTCAAGTGAACCACTTACCTTGGCGAAAAAGTTGTCACGGTACAGTTGCCCTTGTGAACCCACCGGAAGTATTGAATTACCCAACTGGCTTATTGCAAGCGATGCTTACGGTTAACTACACAACATCATGAAAGAATTTCTAAAGGAAAACAAAAGGAGATATGTAGTAAGATTTACCTGATGTTTCGAATATAAATTTTGGGGCGACTGCTTTTTTCTCTTTATGTTGATGAAGTGTGAGCTTTAGGAATGTGGACTTTATAAAGTGTTCATGTAAGTTTGCCAAGTGCAGTAAAGAGTTTATATGGAAATGAAAAAGTGAATTTGAAGAGAAGTGAAAGGTGTCTGGCATGGGCGTCAATCTTTACTCGAGTGTGGGGGACATGACCACTTCTGTCAAAAATTTATTGTGTAAAAATCTTAAGTCAATGGGTGTATTTCCAAAATGTGGGGGGACGTGTCCCCCAGGGTTGACGCCCATGTACTTCAATGCTTCGTTAAAAGGTGGACCACTTCTTAGATATAAACCAAAGCTGAAAGCAGTACAAATGGTAAGGTAGCGAAGCAATCATGTTAAGTATACGGTACGTAAAATTTGTAAGGTCATTTAGTTAGGCACGGGTCATTGGTATGCAAAAGCCGTCACCCAGTTTGAATGAACACTCCTCCTACGCGATGGAAGTGGTAGGAAAGGGGCCTCCCCATCTTTCCAATTCCTCCAGGCATTTAGCCTACATAATTACATTCGGCAAATTCGGTCAAACCCCACAGCATTCAACAGTTCAAGGAGAAAATCGGTTAAAGTAAATACTTTTCCAAGTGCCCATTTTAACCGAATACCCAAATTTTGCTAGAGTTTGTTTTTCCCTGATCAAATATGAACATTTTCATGTGCTTTGCCCTCATCGCGTTTTTGACAAACGTAACTTTGGATGGTTCCCAAACGCCTTTGATCAATATTTTTTGCTCATAAATTACTAAAGGCAGTAAGCAGTCATCCAAAATTGCTTTGAAAAATCAGCAAACTCTTGCAAATCTCCTATCGCCTTTGGAGTACCTCTGAAAATGTTTTGAACATAACTTTTACGAATAAAAGGTAAAACAAGGAGTCATTCTCCATGATTTTAACAATTCAGTGACAAATATATTGTCACATGATCAAAAACGCCATTCATGAATTAGGATGACGGGGTATACTAATTTTGATTGGAGTGACTACATTTTCCCTTTTTTCCCTTTAAAATAATGCAAGGCACCTCTTTGATTAACCTTTTCATGGTATTTATGATTTGAAAATCATAAAAGATACTTGTAAAGGGAATGAGAGGAGATTGGAAAGATGGCGTTGAAAGATTCTAAACTAAAGTTTAGACGACTACTAATGGCCTTTTAACCTGCATAGTAAACATCATGCGAAATTTTACAGTAGGCCTATTTGAGCTATACTGTACCTGATACGCAAGTACTACATACAATTTTTAATAGTTGAGTAGGCTATATTCGTGGAACTATTTGGATTGCATGTAAGGATCGCGATTCACGAATACTGGGTAACCGCAAAATGGTATGCATTACAAGTCTATCACAGCGTTATATAATATAGCAATCTTGCGAGTTACCCCATTACATATTTCAATTACAAAGTGTATCTGACATACCCGCATTTTATGCGAATATTAGCCTCCTGTCAAAGTCTCTGTGTAGTTTTTGCTGGTAATAATCAGGTACAGCGTGCATGATTAAATCGTACTTCCTTCAACAACAATTGAATTGAATGGAGCTTGCTTGTGGTGAAGCTATCCTGATAGTATATTGACATCTATTGCGTTTGTGTTCATGCCGTACATACAGGACCAATGTCGACCTCGGCCTCACTTCGGTTGGGGACTTGGGTTTTGCGTCAGAAAAACAAATTTTTCACTATGGATGAATCTTTCCTGCGTGCAGCGCGATCATGGCAAAAGTTTGGCATCCCAAACGCTTTAGCTTGCAGGCGACCTCACTTTTATACATATCTGTCACTGCGGTTCTCCGTCTACTCTGCGTGTGGCACGAGTATGTAGGAACTTTCAATTGGTATCCCAAACAGGTGTGGCGCCAAAATTTGTCCTATAGATAGTTCTCACGTGACGTCATAGGAGCTTTTCACGTGTATTATTCCAGCCATGTCTGAGGGCAACCCCGGCATGTGTGCACAGGCTTGCCCTCAGACATGACCGTTGCTAACCCCTAGCTGTGACGTCACTGAGAACTATCTATATGGGGTCGGTCGGTGACACGTCACTTCCGCACACGACAACAACGTGTTGGAGTGAAAACAATTTATTGCGCGTAAAGTGTTCCCATATGGTCATACTGTAGTTAGTTTTTGTTTTCACTCCAAAGTCGCTAGGGTAACGGAGAAAGACCCGGATGACCGACCGACCCCATAGGGCGCCAAGTTACCTGACGGAGCAACACCCAGAACTTGAGTCCTGACAGAAGCGATGGGTTATGGAAAAGGTGGCAAGTGAGGTATAGGAGCGCATTGGTTAAAAAACCTTTACACAGAACCATTCCAGGACAACATACTGTGCACCATGACATGCATATAATTGATGAAAAAAGTTTAGTGCTGATTTAGAGTTTTTCGGAAAGTCTTACGTTTAGAAATGCCAGTGCGGGCCAGAAGCGATCAAAATTTAGCTGTTCGTATTAAGAGTAAAACACATCAGCTGTCAGAGTAACTAGTCCATGATCTTTGATAGCACACTTTGCACTTTGCACGGTACCTTGTGCGATAAATAAAAGAGCAACTACCCGGCTGAAGATTAAAATTCCAGATCTTTACAGAAAACGGGGTAACAGTGGCGTAACTTCCCAAAGCAGAGCCCAGGGCAAACACTGAAATGGAGCCTCCCCCTCCCCCGCATCATACCAACAGTTTAGGAATTATACACACCCTAGTCCCTCCCCCCCCCCCTAGTTAGGTCTATTGAATTATTAGGCTACGGTAAGAGAGTAAGTAACAGCGACGTAGCCAGGAATTTGCAAGGGGGAGCACATTTGTGACTGATATGGGGAGGGGTCAAAGGGGAGGGGGTCCCATCCCCTGTGAGAAATTTTGGAACAATTGAAGGTCCTTACATGCAGTCTGGTGCAATGTTTTGCCAGTTTCATCATTATCATGTGATATCATATTATCAGCAGATTTTTTCCTGTTTGAATAAAGAACATGTAGTAAAATAATTCAAACAGAAAAAAAAAATCTATTGGTAATATGATATCACATGATAAGGACGAAACTGTCAAAACAATGCACCTTTTACACGTTCTTTTTGCATATTATACAAGAAAGACAAACATAGTGCCCTTTTACAATATTTCCAGTGAATGATTCTTGTTTATTGTCTGATGTCTGGACTTTAATACATTTGACGAACTTACCTGATGGACAATAAACTTTCATATTTCATAGCAGAATTACACATCGTTATTATCAGATTATACGGTATCTAATGTTTAAAGAGAAGTAAAATTGCATCCATCAATTACGCATAATTGCATAACATAGACCTCGATTCACCTAGTGCCCTTCATGTAGAATTACCGGGCAGATATCGCAAGGGAGTGGCACTCATAAAATGTTTCAGTTTCAAATATATCTGGTAATGTTTGAAACAATGCAGAATGTATGCATAGGCATACGTGAGCTTGTGTGTGACACCCCAAACCTATGAGTGCCTTCACGCAATTTCTGTCGGAGTGATTGTAAATGCTGCTGTAGACGTGCCCCAATGGATGTAATACATAGGCGTAGGAGCCTAATTTGATCTAGGGGGTTGTAAGGACCTACCCGAAAAATGTTACCAACATTTTTCGCGCCCAAATCCTCCTCTTTGAGAAATTTTTGCTAAGTTTAGGTGGCCTAGATGGGAAATGGAGCTATCCTTGAAAAACGTTGGAACTGTACTATTACTTTAATAATGGTCAAGAAATGAAGTGCAAACCAAGAAAATTGCGAGAGAATAGCGCTGAAATTTTGCATTACATACATATCATTTGAATGACAAAACATGCATTCAGAATCTGCATCGAAACAGTTTGAATTCCTCATCGAAACCTCTCTGCAAATTACAAGGCGATTCTTCTACCTGATGATTCGTACAAAGCTTGTTAACTTTTTCTGCTGTGTTTCTCCGGATATTGTTATCAGAATGTAGTGACAATAAAATAAGGACAACTTTGAGGTAAGGTCTAAAGCGCGCAGAGCGCGCGAAAATTTTGATAGTTTGAGAACCATTTGTGATAGAACATGGTTAAATAGATCCATGACTCAGTCGAAAACACACCTCACCCTACCCCTACAAGAATAAAGCTTAAACGCCTTTGGGATGATTCGAGGGGGGATGCGCTGTATTCCTTCACGCCGGTGCCACTGAGGTATAGAGTATAAACCGTGGCAACTGCGAGCGAGCGGGCCGAAATTTTGCATTAGAACTGTTGTAGAGCCCATTACCACTGAACAATCTTAATGCGATTGAGATGGTATTAAACAGTCAAAGAATATAACAATAGGACCTAATATTACTGTTCTCGAAGCGCACGAAAATTTTGGTAATTTGGGAAAGACTTTTGATAGAAAACTATTAAAATACATCCATTATTCGTTTGAACGACACCTCACCGTGCCCCTGCTGACAGAGAATGAAGATGTACCTCTAATTTTTGGATAAGTGCCAGTCTTGGCCAGAAAACTTATGTGTAATTTTATTTCCCTAATATAAGATGGTCATAAGATAAAAAGTGCGAATTGCTGCACGACAGGGGTGCAAAAATGTTGCATAAGGAATCATTTATTTTCATGACAAAAGTTGCATGCAGACTCTGCCGCGAGACATCTTCAGTTCCCCAAAAATGCGTTTGCCAATTATAAGGTGAATTTGATGCCTAGATATCTAATTAGGGGATAAATGGGAAGGTGCCCGGTCTTAAATGTGATTTAAGACCGACGATGACGTTATTACAAAGACTGAGCGGACCGAGGCGATAGCCGCAAAGTGGGATGGAGTTGGACTTCATCGTTACTTATTCGAGTTGTCAGATATCTGGATAGGATTAGAAAACGTTGGGAGTATTTATTGCCCCCCCCCCCCGGGTACGCCCCTAGATTATGACGGAGTTAACCAGAGCTGACGAGAATTCAAGATCAAAAGGGCATTGACAAAATACCCTGCAAAAACATCACAGTTTTAACATTTTTCGACGCTGAAAGGGGGGAGCAGTCGCTCCCACTGCTCCCCCTCTGGCTACGTCCCTGAGTAACTAAAACTTCATCTTCCTTGCTTTCGATGAAGCGAATAGGTCTATGATAGGCTATGCTCAAAGTCAGTTTTTCCGCCTCTTTTCTTTCTACACTTAGTAGAGCGAGATCACATAGTCTAGTTTGACCCACTGAGGCTCTCAAGTAAGTTAGTATCAGTTTCAACTTGCTGAATGACCTCCCGCAGGTGCGATAGAAACTGCGATGGTTAGCATTATTTGAGCAGCGATGCGGAGATTTGGGAAGACGCTCTCATTTCCATACTGAACGATGAATTCTAGTAGCCCTTCAGATCTTTTTATTATCACAAACATTCAATTTTTGTATTCTAACATCTGTGCAGTATATAAAGTTAACTTTGTTTACCAGATTTAGTCTTTCAGAGACTTCAGGAGTTCAATACATATTTCATTGCATTTATATTTATCTCTTTGTTTTCTAACGTACGTATGAAAAACATGAGTTACGGACCCATCAACCGAAATATTGACTGCAGACTTTTAGGTCAACAGGAACAGCTGAGCTTCGGCAACGTTGTTGCGCTTGTTATCGTTTTAGACAAGGTTTGTTGAATCGAGTCACTAACTTGGAATTGAGTCAGGCTCGAGTCGAGCTTTTTTCTTGACTTGTGACTTGAATTGACGATAAATGACTTGCGACTTGACTTGACTTGAAGACAATGACTTGCGACTCGACTTGAACATATTTGACCTAGCGACATTAGATGATGATGTTGTCGCTGAGTGTAGCATGAATTTCTTCACAACAAAATTAAGTAGCAACAGAGTGCAAACTTCTTCTTCATGATGACTTAATGGGGTGTAGCGTCCTCCTTCAGACAAAAAAACAATGAAACGCTGTAAAACGCAACTTCTTGGCATCTGACAATCAAGATTAGGTGGAAAACGGCAAACATTCTCTTTTGAAATTTAATATTATATATAAGGCATTGCGACCTTTGCAGTTCCGGGAATAGGGTAGCTAGTAATGCTTACACAGAATTGAAGTGAGAAAACTCCCTACCCCCATGTTTGCAAATATAGATAAAAGATAAAAAACACCAAATGTCTATAAAATATGTGTGACAAGAAAATGAAACTGCATGGCTTGAAAATAAAGTGTGTTAAATACGGTCTTCAGTACTTTTAATCTTTTTCTGCTTATTGCCCTATGCATCTACACAGAATAGAATTGAGATAACTCCCTACCCTCACGTCTACAAATATAGATAACAATAAAAGAACACTCTACGTCTATAAAATGTGAGAAACAAGAAAATGAAACTGCATGGTATGAAAATAAAGTGTGTTAAATACGGTCTTTGTATGTGTGGATCAAGGTAATACAATCGATGGGGGATTCACTTTGTGATGGCAAAGCCGAAACTTGCAATCGTCGAAGGCGTGATGACCTAAAGGGGTGTAGCGTCCTCCTTCAGAAAAAAAACAGCGAAACGCTGTAAAACGCAACTTTTTGGCATCTGATAATCAAGATTAGTTGGCAAACGGCAAACATTCTTTTATGAAATTTAACATTATATATAAGGCATTGCGACCTTTGCAATAGGGTAGCTAATAATGATTATTCATCAGTCAAATGGCCAAGCCTAAGGAGCCAAGGGTCCTTCTAAGAAACAAATTAACATTTACATCCTTCGAAGCCTTTTGCTGGCATCTGGCAATAGAAATAATTTACGAATATTTCAGTGTAACCTAAGGAGGGGTAATACTTGTTGACCTTATTTTATCTCAACTTTGTGTATACTTTTTCGAGCGCACGGTGATAAATGATTAGCATCTTCTAAAGCTCCAGGGTATAAAAAGAATATTAGTTTCCAAAAGGCCCCTGCTGTCCTTAGCATTTTCCTCCTCCTCATGAATAGCAAAATTCCCCCTCCCCCATCATCAAAGAATTTTCATATTTGTGTGGTAACGTGCGGTCCATAGTAATCATACAAGCACGCCTTGGCCGATGAGAGGGAATAATGCATCCTCAACTCTGCTTTTCAGAAATTTTCTGAAATCTTTTTATAGTATAATGCAATAAAAAAGTTTTATGAATCTTTTAGGAAAATAGCAGGCATATTTCAACTATTTACTATTTAAAGCATACATTCAGTTTAATGGTGGCCTTACATAGGTTCACAGAAAACCTATCACCACTTGGCAAAAAGTTGGACACCCTATGCTGTTATCAGTGTTATGCGGGGTAACCCATACGCCATATAACTCAAAACTATTGAGTGGTGTTGTGTTTGGGGAATATCCTCCCTACTTTTAAACCGATTCCATTTTGGTAAGAACGTAGATTGGAAATATTGCGTTTAAAATGCACCAACATGGCATACAAGTGAAATACCTTTAACCATCATTAAACTGTGCAGTATCCGTCACCTATAAACTCTAGCAATAGCTCCTCAAAATGTTATGTATTACGAGAGTTATATATGTTGCACCATTTGAATTTTTTGAAAGTTTGGGTGAAAAAAGTTATTTTTGTGTAGGCCTAATAAGTAACTGAATTTCTTCCTGTGAGAGCCTGCTTTATTTCTTGAAAAGAAAGCCACCGTGTTGCCTTACTTGAATCGTCTATCATTCTGTATCTGTGAATATTGGCTTAGAAATATGAAAATTATATGTAAAACAAACGCAATGTTTCCCTTTTACATATTGTTAGCTACTAAGAGTGATTGCTTAAAACTTATGTGATCCATTGATTGCTCTTGTTCTGAGAAGTTGTTGCTTGGATGTTTCTTACTATGGACAGAGCATATTTCGTACATCTTCAACAAAAAAGAAAAAATTGTCAACCTGTGACTTCTTTGGATTGAAATTTTTCAAGTTCTACCACCTGGTCTCACTACTTGTGAGCCGCCCTCCTGGGGAAGGGGCTAAGGAGAGGGGTGTCCCCCTCCCCTTTGAAAATTTTTTCAACCACCAGGTATCCTTAGACGTAATCTGGTGCAATATTTTGCATCTTTTGACGTCATATTTTTCCTCGAGAAATCATAGTTTCCTGGTAAATAATCCAACGTGTTTTTACTATCGGGCAACTACATTTTTTTTTTAAAACAAAAAAGGAAATTGGAAGATGTGTATGTGGCAAATGGTGTCATATTTGGGCGCAATTTAGCTTTTAAAATGTAGTATCAATTCGTAATCTATGTTATATTATTTGCACCCTTTAGGTAAAAAGTTTTGCCCCAGTCATCGTCATGGTTCAACCCAAAATCAGAGATCTTATTGGCTTGGGGAGGGGTTTAAGGGGAGGGGGCACCCCTCCCCCCTTTGAAAAAAGAGAAAATTACTATTTTTTTATTATTTTTTTAAAAAAAGGAAATTGCAAGGTGTCTATATGGCAAATAGTGCCATATTTGGGCGCAATTTAGCTTTTATAATGTAGTGACAATTCGTTATCTTTGTATATTATTTATACCATTTACGTAAAACGTTGGGACCCTGTCATCGTCATGTCTCAATCCAGAATCAGAGATCGTATTGGCTGATGTTCAGTAAGTATCGTCAAAACGTACGATCATGAAAAATCCCATCAAAATCATTATTTTTGACGGTATTCAACCTAATAAATAACACGCTATTTTTTCATATATGGGCTTAGATACTCCTCTGATCGAAAAACAGTTGTTAATACTGTCAAAATATGCCTGAAAATATTGATTGGTGAGATCATTTAGCTCCAAGCCGTACGGGGTGCACAGAGATGTCACAATCCATTCCCTTCTTGCTACTCATACTACGATCAAATCGCTCTATTTTTGTACCCTCACAGTTTAAGTTTTCATTATTTTGCAAAAGAACGTCCCTCCCGTCCCCCGCCCATGATCCACGCACATGGATTTTGTTGACGGGCTTAATTACTGCTTCTGCCCTAGCTTGCACGAAACCGGTTTCCGACTCTACCCAGGGAGTTGCTATTCAACTCCCTGCTCTACCACAGTCACCGCGTTTTTCAGTTTTTCCCAGCGCTGTGTAGAACGGGAAAAGAACATGTAGAGTGCTTCAATTGTTCCAAAGAATGTGCCTGTATATAAACCAGTATCCTGTTTAGCTGCCTGTATACCAACTAAGTTTAACAAGTTGTCGCAATTCACAACTAGATAAGAATGCGAGGCATTCACACTCGCGAATCTAAAATCGAAGGGGAAAGATTTTAAGGGAGTGCGTAGAGAGGGTTCGAACCTAAGATATCTACAACCTCTCAAATGAATCCGAATGCTTTATCCAACTAGGCCACGGCACCTTCACGGCCGTACATATTTATTAAGGTGAATCAGCATAGTAATGGTGACAAAAGTATGGAGTTTTGCATTTGCAGGGTAATTTTTATTCTCTTTAACCATGACAAGTGCTCACTCGAAGGTAGTAGGCCTACTTCCATGTTTTTACAAGCCTACGTAGCGCCTCTGTGGCTGCCGCCCCTTTTTAGGCTACCGCCACTTGTTTTTTCGCAGCGATGAGCTGAACGAAAAAACTTCGTCCGCTCCCAGGGGTATGTTTTTACTATCAGTAACATACTGGTTGCGCCATTGGATCTAATGTGCATACAATGACTCCATCATTGTTAACGTGATCACCAACAAAGCAAGCACCTCTTCCCAAAGGAAATACAACTTTCAGCTGAACCTGATGTGCAAAAAAGGTAACTACGCAGTGCTTACTGCCGTTTTTTGTACATAGTTACGTACGTGGACTTGATAATCTTATGCGTTCGCTGTTCCTACTCCTCTCGGAAGTCTTCAATTCTGAAGAAAATATAATATAACTCTATAGTTTGTCCCTATTTTTCCTGTTATAGTTGGGCCGGCTGTTTTGAAGAAGGTTCACCTGTGTGATGCATTGCTTATTGAACACATAAGTTTTTACTTCAGTAGATCTCACTCAGACGTTTCAAAATAAGAGAAACGAAGGGTAACGATCTCTCCTAACGGAATAGTAGTTGACGAAAACCATGAAAAAGGGCGGTTAAGAGTATTATACAGTCAGTTATACTATATCTCAAGGAATTTTCCATGAACCGCAACAAAGCTAGAGACTTACTTTCATTACTAAACTCTATTTATAGCTAACATCTGTTCATCTTCAAGTTAATTTCATACCCATTTAGATTAACAAAACAACAAGACGCACAATGAAAGCACTGTGACAAGTCCAGAAACCGACTGCTATACTTCGCATTCGCTCGTAAAAAACTGCTAGATTGTTTTTCTCGAGTATTCTTTGATGGACAACACTTTTACTTCCAGCAATCACAGCAACGTTGTCATAGCATTGTGACCGACAATCCTCGAGCTTGAGTCCATATCTCTCTTCAGTTGACCCAAGATGGCTTCAACCATATCTATGGCATTTTCTCGGCTTATCTGGATGTAACCGAGAAAGGACTCTCTAACGATGACCGTTTTATTCTCAAAATCCACTTCTACGAACCTCACTACTGCTGACATCTGCTCGCGATGTGCTGGATCAGGAGTCGAGTTTGCCTACGTAGCAGGCTGTATGGCATATTCCTTGTTCAGTCATATCCCCAGTGGTTTGGGAAGCTGAGGAGCTGAGCAAACAGAGTCCGCTCCGCGGGGTAGAGTAGAGTCGAACATTAGACTATCATTTTGCCATGATAATCAAGAGAATATTATATGCCTGATTTTTTTCAACTGAAGATTGCGTCCCCCCTCCCCTCCGAGGTGCGCTCAGGGCACGTGCCCTACCTGCCCCACCCTAGTTAGGCCACTGTCCAGTGGCTCCACCAGGATCATGATTTGGGGGCACACGGGAGATAATGTCGTAACCCATCCCACACTGAAAGTCGGTTTGCCTACGTAGGAGGCTGCATGCTGCATATTTCTTGTTCAGTCCCTAACGCCACAGAGGAAATTCTTTGAATATTAATAGATATGTCGCCATAAGACTGGTTAATTGTTAACGAATATTCAAAACATTGCGTCATATGGTCCCGTTTAAAATAGCCTATTTGCCACTCACATTGTTGGTAGGTCGCAGTAGTACACGCGGTAGTAGGCTACCTACTGCACAGGTGGTTATGCAACACAGTACCGTAATGATCGGACTTCTCAGGTTCCATGCTATACTTTCAGTTTACGATTGCCGGAGTCCACACTCTCGCTCAATAAAAACAATAGCATGAACAATAGCACGAGCACTCAGTAAAAACAATAGCATGAGCAATCGCATGAAAGTACATGAATAGCCTAAGTCACATTATGGTAATGAAGTTTGCGTCCAAAACTGGGCGCAGTCCTCTTCGCTATGACTGTTGGGCGGACGGTGTTTGAGCAGCCTCAAACGGGCTGATCCAACACAGTCCACTCCATCGCTTAGTGTTAAGTATACATATTCGTATCCACGAACCTTAACTACGTTACTTGCACCCGGGCGGCACCATTCATTGTCAAAGGATGCTCTCTTGGCAAAGTTTTGAACTAATTTTTTTAGTAGAAAAAATGTTCTTTCTTGTGCTGGGTGTAAGGGAAGGGTCTGGTGTCTCAATGGAAGGGCTGAAACTCGTCCCCTTCAAAAATTTTCGTTAGGCAAGGTGGCTTAGATGCAAAATGGTCCTAACTTTGGAAAAGCTTTGAACTGATTTTATGTCAAGAAATTGCCCTTATTTAGTGTTACTTTGGCTGTGACATGGCACTTCTCGAATGGTGGTGCCATGAGACCGGCACAGGGCCTCCAGGGAGCTCTGGGGTAATTACAAAAAGGAGAAGTTAGTATGATGATTTCAAGTGATATTCAAATGACACTTCAGGGAAGCACACCAAAACGTAGTTTTACTCATTTTTAACGAGAATCCGAATGTAAAATTTCCAATGAGGAATTACCGAAAGGGGAGTAAAGTTATAACAAAGTGGTATAGAGGATTAATATATTGCATATCTCATAATGCTTATTCTCTAAAAACGCACTTAACGACCTTTCAATAAGCTTGTATAATGAGTAATATACTTCAAATCATGAACATCACGATATCGTAATGTTGCCCATAATACAAGATTGCCACTCGTCTCTTGGTACGGTGGAAGCCTGAGTTTGAACGTAACTGAGTTTTCGGAAAACAGTTCTCGCCAGAATAATTCCTTGCATAATCGTCCTAATAATAATCATCAGGCATGGAGTGTAAACAGTGGAAATTGCCTGCAAAGCGCGTCGAAATTTCATTGGAGTGGTTATAAAACCCGTAAACTTAACTTTGCACAAAACGTTGGGAAGGTATTAAAGAAAACTTGAATTGGAAGGTTAAAGCGGGCGGAGTGTGAGAAAATTTTGGTAGTTTGTGAACTTATTTGCGAAAATTCTGAAAGTTTGAGAAGCACTTGTGATAGAAAATGATTAAAATAGATCCATCACTCGGTCGAAAACACACCTCACCCTACCCCCTACAGAAATATATAGCTTAAACGCTTTTGGAATCGTTTTATAATTTCAGATTTTTTTTTCAGAAATCGATGGGGCGGGGGGGACGCGCACCTATGCCCCCCCGTACAGGTGCCACTGAAAGTACTACCCTCCGAGGTAATACTTCCATGATTATATGGAGTAAAAGAACCCTAGCATGTTTGGTGGAGGTCAAACTCCGAAAACTTATTACCTTCAATTCGAGGTAGTACTTCCATCCTTCCATATCTCAAGACGGCAGGAAGAACACAAGGAACCCCTTAATACAGTGGTTCCCATGCAACCAACCTTTTCCAGCTCGCCGCCCCCTTTCACCATATGGGGTTGGGTAAACTTCCCTTCCATGTCCCTTCCAAGAACTGTAGAAATGAAACGAAAAGTTAAAGCACATGTTGAAATAAAAGGTACGCATACAACCTTTGCAGGTGTTGGCCTGGCCTAGGGTAGTAAACACAAAAAAAGGTTTGTGATCTTCCTTTTGTGATGACAAATCCAAACCCCGCGATTAACAAATGTGTGAAGCCTTCAGCGGAGTCAAGGGTGGAGAAACCTTTTTACTAAAAGAGGGGAAGATTTTGGGGATTGCACAGTGCGAAGCGTTCCCTCATGGACAGGGAGTCTAGAGGCCCTCCTTAGCTGTCCCTAATGGGGCAATATCTCAGTGGGGGACCAGGGGAAAAGACCATGGGGTCCATAGAGCAAAATTGTCCTACTACTTTAATCTCAAGTGTCATTCTTGCCTTGCTGTTCAAAGAAGCACATACTGACATAATCGACAATTGTAGATAATTGAAAAATAACAGAAAACGTTCTAATGATAAAGAAGTAGGGTATTAAAATGTATTACAAAATGCTATTTTGGCTAGCGATTGTGGGCCCCCTAAATGTCTGCAGTGTTTATGAAATTGTCAGCACGAGAACTAAAGAAGCATTTTAAATCACGCTTTAACCATTTTTGAGTAGTAACTAACTAATGGAAGGTATCTTTTACTCTGCGGTTGGCTTGTCTTGTGGGTGGAAAGAAGGATAATAGTGGCTGCATGGGGTTTTGGAAGACGTATGCTATTGTCCTAAACCGGATATTATTACAGACAGCCCACAATCGCTCGCCAAAAATAGCATTTTGAAAGACATTTCAATACCCTACTTCCTTTATCATTAGAACGTTTTCTATTATTTTTCAATTATCTACAATTGTCGATTATGTCAGTATGTGCTTCTATGAACACAAGGCAAGAATGACATTTGAGATCAAAGTAGCTGGACAGTTTCGCTCTATGGACCCCATAGTCCCCCTCCCCCGCTTCACCACCACTGTGAATGTATGGGGGCTCCTCACAAGGAAAAAATTGAAATCCAGCACTGTTTGATGTGATTTCCTGGCAGATGGCAGATGAAATAATTCACAACTTTGTAGTTAAACTAAAGAGGGAATGTTAGACCTACCCGACTTGTTAACTACTTTTTATGGCATACTTATTGGAAAATTCAGCTAGCGGGATATAATTGGTATCTATATTTTAGCCCCGTTTCAATTAAGTATGACTTATTTTCTCCCCCTTGGCTTTTATCGCCCCCTCCCTCAGTAGCGAAAAAGCCTCCAGGGGCGATATCGCCCCAGTTGGGAAACACTGATCTGTGGGAGTACAAAACCTAGTGACACATACTTTTAGTCATTGTTTGCTAAATGAAGTGAACCTTTTACAATCCGTTTATTAAAGTTTTTGCGATTATGTCTCCATTATACATTTTAAAATGTGAATAGTAACAGGAACAGGGAAGCATTTACGTAGGTGGGAATAATCAAACATTAAAACAACTTGAAAAACAACCAGATGAATACTATTTCCAGCCTCTACGGTTAGGTTTCGGGTATAATATGTCTGTATTTCCTGCTTTACTATTGAACAAAATAACAAAGTTATTATTTGAAGACATTATTAATAATTTTTGCAGCTTTTTTAAAGGGATTCGGGCTATCTCTGATTACAAATTTGTTACACCAATCGAGTCGTTTCCTGAAAGCTAATACACATGATTAATTTGACAGATATTACCACAAATCCACTTTGCCTAGTAATTTATGTCTTCAGGGAAAAGGGTCAAATTTAATAGGGCAGACTTCCTCATTCCAAAGGCTAAAAAAGCAAAAGCAACATTTTAACATCTCCCCTTATTTCAATTTTTCCGACCCACAAAAAACCCATCTTTCCTGGTTGGAGCAATCTCCCATCATGAGCTGCACTCCTTAGATGGACAGTCACTTCCAAAATGTTATCTGGTCTTTAGCTCAGGTACTCAACCGAGCTATTGTTTTATCATGCACGGCTGCGAAACAACTACTTTTAGGCCATGTGTATGAAACAATGTTGTAGTCCAGACCTCAATATCCGAGACTGAGACACCGCTTCGGACAGTCAGGGACCGAGAACTTCTCAAGTGAAATCGATTTTTAACACAATTAGTTGTAACTTAGCTCCTTATTCTGCAACAAATGCCGTCCGTAAATTCAAGTCTCAAAATGCTGATATTGCATGCAGTGTTGCCTTCGGCATTTTTCATTGTTAACTCGTTCGTGACATTGTGGTAGCATACATAATTTCATCATGGCATAGCCGGATATACCCAATAATCGAGGCAACCTTTAGCCGTAGCTATACGTTAATTATAGGCCCCCGATATTTTCACTTTTATGGGGCCCCAGAAAACTTCCATACACGAGTTACCTTTGACCTTAGCTTTCACATCCGCTTATGAGCTGAAATAGAAATCCTTACCTTTCTTCCGATCATAATAAAGTCTCTGCAGCACTAGTCTTGATTTTTTAATCTATATGCAACTTGGTAGAAAATTTCGTGAATTTAAAATTAGTGGCACTATGTACCATGGAAGCTACCCTGGACATGCCATGTGGGTCATGACTCATGGTAAACTTGTCGTAGGGTGTAATATTGTATTAATACTGATACTTGGTTATACATGCATGTTCTAGAGGTGTGTTCTTACTTTTTCATATTTGCAGTATTATTGACATTGTTTTCAATTAAGGGGATCTTATTGCGTTATTTTTGAGGCCTTATTAATAAAATACTCAAAAGGCTATCATTATCTGCAAGCGGGAAGGTTAGTTTCCGACAACATTTAGATACATTCTAAATGGGGCTTTGCCCCTGGACCCCAATAGGGGACCTATGGTGGTCCCCTGTAGGGCTGACAGGAGGCGCAAAGTGTTCACTCAAGCTCAGGTGTCCCCCTCAATAATTTAATCGGATCGCCGACCCTGTTCAAAAACCACTTTCATGGATTTCTGTACCGATATAACATGCTCGTATATAACCTTCGATTTCCTATTTAACACGAAACAAAAATGAATACAGCAGAGGTCATATGTCAAGTTCTATTTCTCCCCTTCACAATAGTTTAAAACAGAATGTGATGGAATTGCCCCTCTTGAGTTGGGATGAGGTGGGGGGGGGGGGAAGATTCTAAATCATGAAAGGCAGAAAAGTCTTATGCAAATCGAAAGGCCCGGGCAGTGGCATTTCCAGCAATCTGCCGGCATCGGCACTTTTGCAAAATATTTCTTTGTGGGCTGGCTACATGCTTAGATAGTAGTACGTATTAGGCCCATGCACCCACAAATCCTGTCACAACAAATGATGCTGGAAGGGCTCCCCTAATATGAAAGGTTACGGACCCCTTCAAGATAATCCGGCTATGCAACATCGGGGTCCTCAGAAGGAAAATTTTTAAATGCAACACTGTTAAATGCGATTTCTGGCATCTAGCACATGAGATAATTCACCAACTTTGTAGTGAACCTAAAGAGGGAAAGTTAGACCTACCCCGCCCGACTTGTTGGCTCTAGTTTATCTCCAATTTGTTGTATACTAATTTAGAAGTTCAGCTAAACGAAAACACTCGATATACTTTGAAGCCTCGATTAAATTTAGTATCTCATTTTTTCAAAAGCCCTTCTGTCGCCCCTTTGATCGACTCTTATCGCCCCCTGTTGCGAAAACGCCTCCGTTAAGAACCACTGCTTTTATATGTGGTGGAGGCCAAAGGTCATCTGACATCTGAGAGGATCACCGCTTTAAAAAACTCTGAAAACCTTGTTAACTTGATACATGAAGAAGGAAGCACAGCTACTTTCCATACTTAGCATGTGGAGGCATTATTTAGAGAAAAAGAACCCTAGCATGTTTAGTCGAAGGCAAATCTCATATGTAGTCACCGTATGTCAAACAGTAAAATCCTAGTGAACTTGATATTTTAAGATAGGAATCATAGTTTTTTCCAAAAGTCCCCTGACTCTCTGGCGAAGAGCCAGGGGCGAAAACCAAACAATACTCCCGAAGGAGTTCTGCTCCACGAAGGAGTAACAACGTCCCCAAGGGACAAACTTTGACTTAACTGACACCACCCGACAGTGGTCCCGTTCTAGACTGACTGAATAGAACAGGTCCCACCTGGGAGCTCCGCCGTCGTGATCACGGATACTCCTGCGCCAGGTCATAGTGTTCATACTTAGCATGTAGTCAGGGTAACCCTGACGCGAGGGAACGTGTTTACATTTGGTCTTTTCACTTATCCCCCGACGTCAGGGAGAGAAACGTGAAGAAAGTCACTTCTCAACCAAAAAGACGTGGAGGGTCAATCAGGGATAAGAACGCCCCATCTGATATGAATATCCATATAGTTGCGAATTTGAAGCCAATGGAAAACAAGCTTTTTGTACTACGTATTGTTTTCTTCGAATCCAATCCTCACCAAGAAGTCAAGCACATGACAGGATGATAGTATTTGCAGGGAGCTGCTCACAGCTCCCTGGTATTTGCTCCATACCTTCCAAAAAGCCTCATGCCTACATCATCGTGGACAAACATTGAAAATATTCCGGATTAGTTTGTTACGACGAAACTTGACGTCACTGTTCACTGCGACTCAAACCTTGCACTGTGCCAGTGTTATTGGTTGAAAGCGTCAAATGACTAATAGCGATAGCGCTCGTCATAAATATTTTTATTCAGACTCGATGCTCCACCTTCACTGGAAGTGAAAATCAGTACAAAATGCTCCCTGACGTCGAGATATAAGTGAAAAGACCAAATGCAAACAAGTTACCTCGCGGTAATGTTACCCTGACTTCTTAGCATGTATAGGCATGCCATATTGACTGTAGAAGAACCTTACAGTTTTGTTGAGGTCAAAGGTCATCTGAAGTCAGAACCAGTTTTACCCATGCTGCATACGTATTAGCTATATTTTTAATAAAAAATCCTGTTGTTGCTGTAGCGTAAGGGTAAAAGTTCGTGTGAGATCGGTCGAGTTCAAACTCTGAAAGCCTTGTAGAACAACGTCTCAAGGTAGGGATCATAGATAGTTATTATTGCCTTACTTGTGTGGATGCATCACATTTATCAAAACAGTGGTCCAAGATGATGTAGCAATGCGAGTTTAACGTTTGAGGACATAAAACAAAAACAACTATTTCTTCTTGACAAATACGAATTAAATAATGTCATTCATATCCGGGTCAATCACTCAGCCATCACTCCATAGAGACGGGGCGCTACAAGTTACCAAGAGTCCGCTACGACCCATTCATTATTGGAGTCACATGTTCCATGGTCGAAGGACTCGACCGAAAATTTCAGGTACGTTAAACTTTGTGTCGTGATCAAGATTTCAAACATTCTACATTTTGTAATATCAACACAAATGAACTTTCATAGAAAAATATAAATTGAAACTTATCGAATTGAAGAGTCCGTTGAAATCATATAAACACGTTCTTAAGATGTAACTCTTAGTTTGGCCTTAATTCATTCCCTATGCAAAGTGATGTTGTAGAGCGTCGTACAATGTTTAGCTTGTCTGGTCAGCTTTTATTTTGTTAATCTAAATGAGCAACGCTATTCACTTGACGTCCAGTTCAAAATTTCTGGTAAGGAAAATTAGTTGATATGCAGGTATTTCAGCTGGCAGCTTCTATTTCCAAAATAACATCCTTAGGGAACCAGTTGGGACCTTAGGAACAACTGATTTGAATATTTGTCTGTTGTTGTAATGGCGAATGGAGGCTTAAGAGATGAAGGATGACGTCAATTTCTTTGAGTCCCTTCTCATCACAGATTTGGATATTAAGCCTTAATGTTTATTCGTAACATGGTAATGAAACGGACACAAATAATGTGATTACAAATGTCATCCACATCAAAAAAGAAAAAAATAATAATAATTCTGAAGGTCCTCCATAGCATAAATTGAAATACTCCTCCCAAGAGACTGACATTGATTGAAGCGTTTTCATCCTTTTTGGTTTCAATGAAAAGAGAAACCTATGCGGTCATGATGGCGTGTGTATGTATGTGTGTATGTGCGTGTGTGTGTATGTGTGTATGGGTGTATGTGTGTGTATGTGTGTGTGTGTGTTTGTGACACTTTGCTCGTTAACACGATATCTCAAGAAGGGAAACTCTGACAGTTTTCAAACTTGGTACATAAATGCCCCATATATAGAGGAAGAACCCTATTGTTTTTGGTGGGGGTCAAAGGTCACTTGGGGTCACCGGGGGTTAAAACCTGAAAACCTTGTTAACACAATATCTCGAGGTAGGAAGCTTGGATGAGTTTCATACTTTGTATGTAGATGCGTTACGGTAAGAGGAAGAACCCTATCATTTTTGGTGCAGGTCAAAGGTCATCTGGGGTCACCGGGGGTCAAACCCTAAAAACTTCGTTAACACGATATCTCAAGAAGGGAACCTCTGACAGTTCTCAAACTTAGTACATAGATGCCCCATATTAAGAGGAAGAACCCTATTGTTTTTGGTGGAGGTCAAAGGTCACCTGGGGTCACCAGGGGTCAAAACCTGAAAACATTGTTAACACAATATCTTGAGGTAGGAAGCTTGGATGAATTTCATACTTAGTATGTAGATGCGTTATGGTAAGAGGAAGAACCCTATCATTTTTGGTGCAGGTCAAAGGTCATCTGGGGTCACCGGGGGTCAAACCCTAAAAACTTCGTTAACACGATATCTCAAGAAGGGAACCTCTGACAGTTCTCAAACTTAGTACATAGATGCCCCATATTGAGAGGAAGAACCCTATTGTTTTTGGTGGAGGTCAAAGGTCACCTGGGGTCACCAGGGGTCAAAACCTGAAAACATTGTTAACACAATATCTTGAGGTAGGAAGCTTGGATGAATTTCATACTTAGTATGTAGATGCGTTATGGTAAGAGGAAGAACCCTATCATTTTTGGTGGAGGTCAAAGGTCATCTGGGGTCACCTGGAGTCAAACCCTGAAAACTTTGTTAACACGATATCTCAAGAAGGGAAGCTCTTACAGTTCTTAAACTTGGTACATAGATGCCCCATATTGAGAGGAAGAACCCTTTCACTTTTGGTGGAGGTCAAAGGTCACCTGGGGTCACCGGGGGTCAAACTCTGAAAACCATGTTAACATGATATCTCAAGAAAGAAAGCTCTGACAGTTCTCAAATGTAGTACATGGATGCCCCATATTGAGAGGAAGAACCCTATTGTTTTTGGTGGAGGTCAAAGGTCACCTGGGGTCACCTGGGGTCAAACCCTGAAAACATTGTTAACACAATATCTTGAGGTAGGAAGCTTGGATGAGTTTCATACTTTGTATGTAGATGCGTCACGGTAAGAGGAAGAACCCTATCATTTTTGGTGCAGGTCAAAGGTCATCTGGGGTCACCGGGGGTCAAAGCCTGAAAACTTCGTTAACACGATATCTCAAGAAGGGAACCTCTGACAGTTCTCAAACTTAGTACATAGATGCTCCATACTGAGAGGAAGAACCCTATTGTTTTTGGTGGAGGTCAAATGTCACCTGGGGTCACCAGGGGTCAAACCCTGAAAACATTGTTAACACAATATCTTGAGGTAGGAAGCTTGGGTGAATTTCATACTTTGTATGTAGATGCGTTATGGTAAGAGGAAGAACCCTTTCACTTTTGGTGGAGGTCAAAGGTCATCTGGGGTCACCGGGGGTCAAACTCTGAAATCTTTGTTAACACGATATCTCAAGAAGGGAAGCTCTGACAGTTCTCAAACGTGGTACATGGATCCCCCATATATTGAGAGGAAGAACCCTAATGTTTTGGTGGAGGTCAAAGGTCACCTGGGGTCACCGGGGGTCAAACCCTGAAAACATTGTTAACACAATATCTTGAGGTAGGAAGCTTGGATGAATTTCGTACTTATTATGTAGATGCGTTATGGTGAGAGGAAGAACCCTATCATTTTTGTTGGAGGTCAAAGGTCATCTGGGGTCACTGGGGTCAAACTCTGAAAACCTTGTTAACACGATATCTCGAGGTAGGAAGCTTGGATAAATTTCATACCTTGTATTTTGATGCCTTATAGTAAGAGGAAGAACTCTATCATTTTTGGTGGGGATCAAAAGTCATCTGGGGTCACCAGGGGGGTCAAACCCTGAGACAGAGCTCCCAACCAGCACAGACTTTCCATATTCAGTACGGAAAATCATTGTAAATATGGGAATACGGATTTTTCCTTGATAATCCAAATTTTGAATGAGTAAATAGGTCCTTTCACGAACTTTATTATTCTTTAGCCAACATATCAAAAGACTGAGAATAGACTACAGTATTTCACTTTTCTGTACAGTACTGTAGTGTATTTATTTGAGCCCAGTAATCTATGCTGTTATGTTATTGGTTAAATTTTTGTCAACAAGTTGATGTTAAACCAATCAGTAGATAGTTTGCAGCAGATCCATGACATTCCATAAGCTACCATATCATTGGTTGATCAGTTGTAAACAGATCCACTTTCAACCAATCAAAAACTGTGTTAAAAGCTAGTTTCTGAGTGCAGTGACAGACTCCTGCCAAGGTCTGTTGAGCTGGCTGAGTAGCCCAACGTTAATGTTAGATTTGACTGTAACTGAATTGGAAAAATAGCACCAAGAAATCGAATAATAAAAATTACAGCAGGAATATCACAGTATGTTGTAATATGGCTCCTCTTCAGAGTAGCAGAGTAGTATGAGTAACTTTAGTGGAAAATTTACCAGGCAGATCAAGTTTTAACGTAGGCCTAGGCCTAACAGTTAGGGCCTAGCCTAGGCCTAAGTGTTGTTACAGAACCAACAACAAACATTAGCCTACACACACAATAACGTTAGACTCAGTACATAAATCTAATGCAGAGTTCCAGGTTTATGGGCTAGGCCTAGACAGTCCTAGTCCTGTGACTAAGTCCTAGCCTAACTGCCACAGTACAGGCTAGCCTAATTGTAGTACAGTATGTAATGGCCTAGGCTAGGGCTAGTCAAAGCAGTTATTGCCTGTCAAATGTTGGTACCCATCATCAAAGTTTGTAGTATTTACAGAGAGATTTCTGTGACCAGCTGTGCATAGGCCTAGGCTAGGTTTATACTTATAGCTAGGCCTAGGCTAGACCTAGGCTAATGTTACTTAGGGAGTTGCCAAGTATTTAGCATAGCCTCTAGGCTATACTGTAACGTTAGGCCTTGGGAATACTTGGGATATTTTGCATTTTGTTCTTTGGTGACCCTGATGACTATCTTGGGAATTCTTGGGAAATTTTGCTTTTTGACCTCTCGTAACCCCAGATGATGATCTTGGGAATTCTTGGGAAATTTTGACCAGTGACTGAAAGATATGGGACATCATGGCATTATTTGGAATAGAACATATATCATCGAAACCTCAATGCATTTTTGCATTCTGGTTTTAACTCTATTTCAACAAAAAAGCATAAGAAATGTAAAGTATTGATATCTTGCATCGGTTTCACACATAACACATAACACGGTCATGTCCATGGGCGTCCGCAGGTTGGGGTAGGGGGGCACTTGCCCCCCCCCCCGAAAGTCAAAAACTTGAAAAAAAAACTTGAAGAAAAAATAACTAAATCTTCAAGACAAATTCCGTCTAAAGTTGGAAGTCTCACACCATTTTGCATCTAGGCTCCTTGAAAAAGGCAAAAACTTTTCACCCCTCCCCCAGGCCAGCGACAAACCTACATTGATGTAACCCCTCCAAGTGGTTACTCCAGCTACGGGCCTGCTGATCTGATCAATTAAAAGCTTTTCCCCCTGATTTTTTTTTTCTGCCGACGCCCAAGGTCATGTCTATATAAAACACCTAGTGAGAAACATTGAACAGCAATCTTATCAGCTGGACCTATTGAAGGGAAAATGCAGTCATCCCAATTTGAATTAATCTAGTTGTCTATCCTATTTCATGAACGGCTCTTGAGAATCATGTGACAATATTTTTTCTCACTGAATTCTGAAATTTATGGGAAGTAACTCATTGGTTTACCTGGATATGCAATATTAAAGTCCTAAAATATCATGAAAGGTACTTGAAAGAGTAATAAGAAGAAATTAGTGAAAATTAGCTGTTGTTTCAAAATAAGTTTGAGGGGACTGCTCTTGCCCTTTAAACCATTTTAGACGTTTTCTGCCGTTGCAGATCTTGTGTAGTACTCTCCATTGATTAGTAGGACTAGGGTGTTGTTGTTCCTGATGTGACTGAGAAAATTTGTATGCCGAACCATCAGGTGATAACCTTTCGTTACAATAGGGCACCTCCTTAGTTACAGCGTTACAAAGACATACAGTACAACTGTGTCATATATCATGGAAGTACTTTGTTGGTGTAGTATGTTACGTTGTCCCCGGTGGGGAGGGGGTGTCCTGTCTGAAGACTTCGTGAAGTAAATATCAATTTCAAAAGGGGGCTGCTGCTCCCCGGAGTTGCAAGAAAGAACCAATCCGTCATTTCAGAAGTATCGTTTAATGGTTGCACTTTAACAAACGAACTGGTCGAATGATTGCGCTTCTCAGTTCCTTATTGAATGCCGTGTAGATGATAGGATCAAGCGCTGCATTGGTATAGGCTAGCCACATGGTAAAGACCTCAAGGGAGTGGCTGGGTGTAATCTGTAGGGCACACCAGTGTACCATAATATAAGGGGTCCAACAGATGACCGTGGTAAGTATTAGCAAGGCACCTGTAATCGGAAAAGGATGTACAAATTTTGTTGTTTTAGAACAAAATCATTTAGAAAACACAAAACTCTTTCGTAATAAATGAATGCTACAGCGGTACCCGAGGTACCATGTTTTGAACATGGCTTTGGGAGGGGTTGTGACATATTTACTAATCTCAGTCTCATACAATCTGTAGACACTACACGATGATGTAGTAAATGTACAGTGTGTCCATATCATACGCTGAACCCATGAAAGACAGAAACTGTTGTTCCAACTCCAAAACTTTCCTACACGGTTTCTTACATTGTTTGGCTCTGTCTGGCTCTGTTCATGTTTTACAGATGCCCGTTTTAACGGACTCGAGGCAACTCCATAGACCTTTTTCACACGATGTCATGACTTGTTTACGTGGTCATATTGAAGGAACATGGGAAGCTTGCATACATTTTTTACGCTTTACCTAACCAAATGTGAGAGAGCGCATGTACGATTTGAAGGCGCACCAATAAGGCTGACACCACATTCCGTGTACCCGTGTATATAACAGGCTTGAGTGACTCCAATATTTTTGGAGTCGGGTATCAGCGGCCTTTTTAGTTCATTCAGAGTTGTGACTCTGAATGAGTCACAACTCCTACAATGAAGCCATACCTGACATAGCAACAGAGTATCTAAAAGCCACTATTAACTGTCGACTACCAGCTACCCAGTGGCGTGGATCCATCTCCAAATGTGGGGGGGCTTTTCACCACTTGCGAATCGCTGTCCAGGGGAAGGGCCTAAGGGGAGGGGTGTTCCCCTCCCCTCTGAAAAAATGGAAATTAGGAGGTGTCTTTATGGCAAATGGTGCCATATTTGGGCGCAATTTAGCTTTTAAAATGTAGTGTCAATTCGTATTCTATGTTATATTACAATTCATTACAGTTTTAGTTTTCATTATTTTGAAAAAGTGTGTGTGGGGGGACCTTTTGGAGATGTTCCCCCTTCCAAAAAAGTGAGGGGGACGCAGTCGCTCATCCCCCCCCCCCCCCACGATCCACGCCCATGTCTGAACTACCAATGAGTATTAAATCAGAAGTAGGCTTACGCTACAGGTTTCTCAACAGCACGAGGTGGTTAACTGACAAAGGAGAATCGCAATGGCCAACTCAAGTTATAACTTGATATTTCATAGAAAAATATCAAAAGAGCCGGTTGTGTTATAATACTTCACTAAAAGTGCGATATAACACAAATGTGAACACCAAAATAAGATTTTTGTTCATATTTTTTCACAGTATTGCCAATACCGTTTTGTTGCGATTCCAAGGAATGTGGAGTCAAAAGTCCACATTCCTGGCCAGGAGTCGCGAATCTGAGTCAGGTAACCCTCCAGTGCCTAATTTACTTCTGTACCTTCTGTACAATTAACGGACCCCAAACATGTGCAGGCTTTTGGCGATGACATTAGAAACGTGACGTAGGTTACATGGGTCTATAGTCTATAATGGTCGGTAAACAAATACCATTTAGTATTTTCCATGAGACGAAAAAATCGATTGCTTCGAGCAATGAAGGTCATTTACTATTTACGTTCTTTGTGTGCAAAAATCATTTCGTGAAAAAAGTAGGGATGTTTGTGTGATTTAGACCATATCAGAGAAATCCTAAGCTTTAGCTGGAAGGTGCGTCCCACAGTAACAAAATGCAGCGCACTGGAGGGTCACGTGCCGCGGGAATGTAATTGTATGGTTCAAGTATTATTCTTATACACCCACAGAGCTGCATGCGTAACCGACTATGTATATTCTCCTGAATGAGTAACGCGTGTTTTCAAGTGAGCGTTCATGGAAACTAACCCACGCTCAGCGGGGAGACGGCGTACAGCCAGGGCGACCACAAAGTCAACTTTAACTAGCTAGCGACGAATTGTCTCGCGATGCTTGTATTATGATACTTCGAGAGTTATTTTTTTGGCCGTTTCAAGTCATAATGCACCCTGGATTCGGTCATGGACTGTAATAAGAAAAATTTTGTTAAGCAAATCAAAGGCTGTCGGTACATTGGTGTAGTTGTTTAGTTAGGCCTTTTTCGAGGGGTAGGCATTAGCCTATGCAGATTATGCAGATTTTTTCCGGGGGTGTTGGTGTATAAACTCAGTCATAAGAAAATGTCAAACAAATTACTTAAAGTCATTAGCGTAATAACTGAACATGGCCAATAGTTTCGGCTTCAGAATGTTAACAAAGCCATGGGGTTGAGCACTTGCATAAGTAGAGGAAATGGTCACTCAGTCAGACAATTGTATTATCAAAGCTAATATAAAAACCGGCAAAGAATGTTTTTCACTTTACCAGGGAAAATACCTATCAATGTGGGGGCACTCGAGAAACTTCCTCAAACAGAAACATATCCTTCTTGTTAATTCAGAAACCTTTCCACACCTCCTAACCAGTTACTTTAGCTTATTTTGGAAAAATAATTTTCCATCCAGTTTCATAGGGGCGCCCCAAACTCCCCCCCCCCCCCGTAGCTATACGCCACTGCTTTGAATAGGCAAACAGCTTTCATCTTTATTGCAAGATGCATAACATGCCCTCAAACCGTAACACAATATTGTAAAGCTGAGTCCTGATTTTATCATGTGTCCCGTAGACCGTTACAAAGGTTCTTTATAGGCCTACTGTATTTAAGTTTGTCCAAATGAAGGAAATTTTCGCCCAGTCATAGACCATTCTGTGCGCGGGAAAAAGACCCGGCCTACCTCATGCGGATGTACCGTAAGCAACCTCGTTAGTAGGTCATAGTGATTGATAAACCTCCCCTATTGACCTTCATTCTCACCATTTTATGTACAGTGACAAAAACAAATTTTGCTGTATTGTCTCTGCAGTTTTGTGAACAAACTGTTTGGGCCCCGTACTTCTTCATATGCCTCAGGTCAGTAAAGTCGAAAGTTAGCAGAGAGAACGCTTTTGTAAAATCCCAAACTACTTGACTCTAGTTCTGCCGTCAGGCTTAACCAGCATTCATTTGCAATAGCATCCACAACGTTCCCACGTACGCGAAGGAAAAACAACGCTCCGTACACATACGCAGAATCTGGGTGAATAAAAATATTACAGCTCCCATACAACTACATTCCCGCGGCACGTGACCCTCCAGCAGCGCAGGGCTTAACGCGCGTCTTTGCATTGACACGCTCCTTCCAGCTAAAGCTTAGGATTTCTCTGGACCATATGCATATGATGTCACAGAAAAGGCAGTGCTCCCTTCAGTGCAGGCAAACGCGTATTTCAGTGTAACTTACACCAACAAACGCAGACAGCTGAATTGTGAACAGGGGATACGCGTGTGAGTCTACTACACGGGCGTGCGAAATCTACTATGATACGTCGTGCATGCAGCGTGCTTCATTGTTTTGCTGCCAAAATGGCGTTTCTTGACGTCAATCATTAGCGGTTCGCAATAGAGGAACGGGGGCACTTGCCCCCCTCCCCCCCAAAAAAAGTTTGCAAAGCATGGTCTTCAATTTTCCAAAAAATAATAATAAACTAGAACTGCATTTGCTTGCAAATACGCAGAATTGTAGTGCATGTTAGACAAGCCCTTGCAGTCTGGAGTAGGTATATATCCAGCTCCCATCACATTAAATTTTACGATAAATTCATCCGCTGATTACTTGTTTGCGAATTTCAAGTTATGTAGGCAAGTTAAAATCATGGACAAGCTTAACATTAGCTGCCTGCAGTACCGATGGTAAAAACGGACCGAAACTGTGTGGAACTTAATAAATAAAACATATAATTCGAGATGGGTTAGGCCCTCCCTTTTCCTTGACTCGGTTTAAAGTAAAAGAAGTGAATAACTTTCCAATGCAAAGCGAAGGTTAAACATTGATAAAGTGCTTTCAAAACGACATTTTTTCGGCGCGCTTCGCGTGCGTTTTGTTAGTTGCTTGTTTGCTACTAGTACCGCAGAATCACAAATGGACTAGGCCCTACCATTAGTGGGAGCTAAGGTAATCAAAACAAATGATCACGCTTTGATATTTGTAATCTGATTAGAATGTCGTTTAAAGAGGGTAACGTGCTGGAGTTAGATGCCCATAATTTTGCAGACACTTCAGAGTTTTCGGGGTCATTAGATACAAAACCCATTAGCCGTGTTGATTATCATCCACGGTTCAAAGCAGTTTGCCCGGGTGTCACCTGGCCAGATTAGCATTTGCCCGCCCGGCGGACGTGTATTACTCCTGCACCTATATTGGCTGCACTCGTAACACCAACAGTATGTACGCCAAAGAGGAGTACATATTCGACACCTGCTATGAAGGTAAGATTAGCATAAGTATCTGTCTACAAAAATTTGTAACGGGCATGTAGCCTAAACGTATTGTGTTTCCCATAGAAGGAGAGGTTTCCCTTCCCTTGTCCAAACTGACAGCGTCGTTGGCCCACGAGCGGTCTTATGACTAACAAATGGCATGTTATAAGCAGGGGTGTAGCTAGGATGAAATTTTTAGGTATCAAATGGGGGGGGGGGGACACGGCATCAATCACCGGCCTTAATTCTTACACATATTATTAGGACATGCACAATTTGGGGGGGGGGGGCCTGGCACAAATCTGGGGGACCAGGCCCCCAGCCCCCCCCCCGTGTAGCTACGCCCCTGGTTATAAGTAATAGGTTCTCTACCTAAGTCTGTGCTAAAGTATACCGTTTCAGTTGATTTAAAGTAAACACACCAAACAGTCAATCTCAGCTCAGTGTAGTGAGACTTTTTGGCCTAGCTATTTGTATAGGATGAGACGTCGTTCTGAGTTAGGGGAAATCCCCGCTCCCTCTTTAAAAAATTTCGTTTCGGAGAGGTACTGAGATCCAAAATAGTGCTATCATTTTATCATTTTCAAGTGTCTTGAGTGCTCGAAATTTTCGTTAGTTTAAGAAAACAGTCCAGAAAACCAACATTTTATGGCCTCTTGCATGGCAAAGCTGAAACATATTGTGGCGCAATGAAAGAAACAACAAAATATTTAAAGGTGGGGCTCGTTTTATACAAGTGGATCAGGCCGCTTTGCCCATTTCACCTGCCTCTTACTCCCCACCCCCCATGGAGTAGCGATCGGCTGATATGGTTGCATTTTTATTTTCGAAGTAGTCAGCTCATGACTGACTGCCTGAAATGGTTTTTACAGAGCTCTTGAAAACTACATGGGCATCGCTGAAATACATAATAATAACCATACTCCTATTGTACTATCAGGAGCTGACCATTAATATTGCGGGGGGGGGGTCTCCCGAACGTCCCTCAATATGGACTTGAGTTTGCCCCCCAAACAAAATTTCTTAGAGCCTCCCATGACGTCAGTCCATAAGGTCTATTAGTCTGGCTATGCAAAAATAGCATGAAAGTAACTATTGAACACAATAGACTAGATAAGGATGCTATTTAGCATGTTATTAAATAACTAGACTTGATAGGGATGCTATTTAGGATCTTACTAAATAACGGGAGATAATATGATTAGTTAAATAATTGACACTTTCAAGTTTGCATTGTCTACCAAGGGCTTAGGAAACACAATTTGATAATGATAGATGTAATGCGTCTAGACTACGGTATCCTTTTAAAACAATTCACTCTACTCTTATCAAATTAATATTGTAAAATAACCAACCCTCATGTTTGAAAAATTAAGATATAAATTTTGAAAAGGGTTGCTAAAATTGTGAAGTTATAAAATTAAACCATAATATTTACATTCTTATATTATCATATTTTGTTTACATGTTATTCTCTAGAATAGTGTTTCTGCCCCGCTTTGTAAACATGTTGGAATAATAAAGCACTTGTCAAATTCGTAAAAAAAGTTCTGTTTTCGTTCTTTATTGCCATAAACTTTTAGTGTATAAATGCTCAATATTTTAGGGTGTAAAAGGTACTACAAAGTAAGGATAAAACGTGTTGAATTGCTAAACACTTTTTTCAGTGCCAGTGTAACTATATAAAATGGTAAAATAAATCATAGTTACCAGCAAGAGCAACCTTATTTTGAACATTCATCTTCTTTGAAGTTTTCCTTCTTTTTCCCGATTTTCCCATTTGGACTGTACACAAATCATATTTTTGTGACACGTTTTCACCATAGCTGTCCTCGTAACCCGTGCCAAGGTTGTCACCTGACGTAGAAACACCCAAACTTGTCTCATTGTGAGTGGTATCTTTCCCTGGTAATGAAGCGCCCTCTACTTCTTGCAACTTTTCGTCACAAGGTACTGTGTATTTTCCTCGACGATGCCTTATCAGATGTTTTGTACTCTTTTTGACTTCCATTGATATGAGTCCATAGGAAATAACCATTGTTGGTATCGTAACGCAATAGGTGAAAAGGAACGCCAAACCCTGGTACAGACAGGTGGAACCTACTGACGCTGAAGGTGAACAATGGTGGGTACCAAGAGAATACAAAGTTCCCGATTTGCTCCCAAACACCGGTGGGATGCTGAAAACTCCCGTGAACAACCATGCACATGCTATCATTGTTATGACGTGTTTTCTTCTGATCATGATTTTTGTGGGAGCTAAGATTCGGAGACAACGATATAAAGATATTAAGCTAACCGCGAAAAAGTTTCCAAAACCGCTGAAAAGTGCCAGAGAAGCATGAATCTGAAAGATGGAGAACATAATGCCATACACTGAGCAAAACTTGTCACGAAGTTCACTTTCAGCTGAGGTTGCAATTCTGAAGGGGCTTAAGGATAACACCTGGCCCATCAAAATATTTTCGGAATGTTTTAACTCCCACCCGTTCCCCAATGATGATTTTAACGGTCCTGGTCCTGGTCTAAACCGGCCTTCAAAAACTAAAATAAAGGTGAAGAGAGAGAGCAGTGGAATATGCTGTTAGGAAACACAGGCGTAGAGAGCTGTTCTTAACTGGGGACTGAACGTGTTAGACCGCCGCCCTGGAGAGGGTGTAAGGGGAAGGATGCGCCCTCCCTCTTTGAAAAAATTGACTCGATGTCATTTGATGCTACATTTTGTGTAGTTTAGTAGATTACATTTATTGAAAAAGTTAATTGTTACAAAGGGGACAAATAAAAAGTTTTCGTTATTGAAAAGTATAGGGACGGAAGCTTTAGTGGGGGTTAAGTCCCACCCACAGCCCCGTTTCCTAACCCTATATGTCACGTTAACTGTGTCGATTGAATTCAGCACGTGTTTTCCACATGAAGCTATACTGGTACGGTCACCGAACGAAAGGGAAACTAATAATTTTTATAATCAATTTACCTAAGTGAATCCTCTCATTGGTTAGCTATACTAATCATACTATTCTAAAAATTAATTGGCAAAGAGAATCTTTATTAATCATATTCGTCATTATTTTGACCAATGGTAGTCCAAATGATGTGACATGTGCATAGGTGGAAATCCAGGGGGATTACTTTCTGCCTCTCATGCATTCACATTCCAGTAACATTGGGATTATGGAGGAGAAAATTGGTTGTAAAGTTAAAAACAAGAGTGTTAATTAATGTGAGTTGATGATGTCATATGTGCTTACTTCAAGTTCACTTTGGGTTGGAAATGTGACAACTTTAACTGCTAATATCTTGAGAACCACACATCGGATTTCAATGCAAATTGCACCAGAATGCTGAGAATAAGTCCCCCTGTAACACATCAAAATTTTATTTGAGTCTAGACTCTTCTTTTAATATTGACAGTACGGCTTATATTTATAAGCTTCATTTTTTGACAAGCCTGTGAGTCGTTCTATGTGTGTCACTAGGACTACGCGAATATAAGATTGCAAGTGTGTTATTGGCTTTTACAATTATACTTACTGTACACAGAGATGGATAACAGATTAAATATCCTTTTAGAAACAGGTCCAAGAAACTGAAGGGCATGCTGCCAATAGAAGCCATCAAGTCAGCTATTGTTAGATTCAAAACAAGTATGTCACCAAGTTTTGTTTTTGGTGTCCGAAGTCGCAAGATTCCAATGAGAACTGAAATATTGGCGACGTTTGCTACAACCATGATGATCAGAAGAGACAAAACTTCCACAAAAAAGAGGACAGAATGGCGATGATAATCGATTCCTTCCCTCTCTGTCATATTGACCAACCAATGTTTGCGTGCAATACACATAGAAACGTCAGCCTCCATTTTGATTAAAGAAACAACACTGTTCTATTGAGATACCGAGTTAATATTTTCTACCTGCAGTTCTGTAAGGGATACTTCTTGAATTTCATGGCGGGGTAAGTTGAGTAATTAAAAACGTGCTTGTTATAGCATAACGATCTTGTTAGTTTGAAAGTGAAAAAAAAAATCAAACGTGGTCTTCAATCAATAAACAATAAAATAAATGTGCAAGCTTGTAAAAAGTAGACTTGTTTGAATGTTGAGGCCTTCAGGTTATATTTCAAGTGAATATCTAAATTAATAATTTATTATGTCTATTTCGTGCTGTATCAAAGCTCTTCAGTGACGGTTTGAAAATATGTTCCTTATGTAACGTGGTTGCTTCAGCGTGGGTGCATATAGTTTACGACGAGACGAACATATAGTGAACAAAATAGCAAACAGGAACAGAGACTGGACGAAACGAACTCAACTGTATTCTCTCCAAACCAATTCTCCTCTCAACTCATCGAACACATCACTGACTGCAACATAGAACATACTATTACGTAACTTAGATAACATGCAAATAACTCGACAATACAACGACTACATAACATGCAAATGATAAGTGAGCGACCTTTAAACGTATCATATTGCTGAATATTCAAACATAATTACTTTCCTTCATTTTCTATCCCTTTTCTCTTACACTTATAACTGAAAATGATTACAGTGTAACTTGATAGAGCTAATATGACTGAAAGAAAGGAAACAGAATATTTTTATTACAGCTTCCTGCTTACAATAGATATTACTCTCCCATGAATTAAAGTATACTTTCTTGGCCTCTCACATATATCTCCAATCTAAGGAGAAGAACCTACCAGAATGCATCTTTTTTATCATGCAGCTTCTGAAACACGCAACATATCCTCAGACCCGAAAGGTAGGCTGAGTACCCATGACGTTTGCCTCTTTTGTCCATATTTGATAGAAAACTTTTTAAACTGTCCCACAGGCCTATAACCTGATGATTTAACCCAATTTACCCCATTTAGTATGTGTAGAGACAAATGGATTGTATGCATTATTAGATAAATCGAAAATATGAATCCACTCTTTATTTCCGCATGGTTTACAACTTCCAAGCCACTCTGGTCCAAAAGGATCAAGTTTCATAGACAGTGGCTGATTGGTTCCTTTCCAGGCATGTTGTTCTAAATAGTTTAAAAGTGAGCATGCGCTTTCAGTTGAAGTAAATGGATAAACTTTAATACTTTTGTAGATTTCTACCTGACCATATTTTCTCCATTCATGGTATTTATTATATAATGTTTCATTATTTGCTACTCTACGAATGTAGCGAGCAAGATCTTTCATATCGTTAAAGTCACCTGCAAACACGAAAGAATTCGGGGGAGCAACTCTTTTGTAATCCGCTTTCGATGGACCCATTACAATTGGGACAGACTCGAAGATAGCCAGGGCTTGCCAAAACTTTTCAGTAATGTATTCAGAGCAGCATGAGTTTTCAAAAGCGATGTAAAACTTGTATCTTTTCAGTATCTTTAAACCGGCAAAGCCACGTGAAATCGGATTGTTACCACAAGTGCCGTATTTGTGTACTGGGATATAACTACTAAGACTTTCAACGAACCCAGTTCTGTTCCAGAAAACAGTATTACAGTGACTGCTTGCCCATGCAACCATGTGGATTGGTTTCTTGTAGGTGATTTCTACATTGCGTTCGTGCTTGGTCATTTCAAATGGGATGTAAGCTCCAAACGGTGCTACAACTTCTGACTTAGAGTGGTACATAAAGGACATGTTAAAAAGGAAATCCTGGCCGAAACCAAGAGGCTTTAAACCTGTTGAAGATCTGACTTGGGGAGAATGATAAGGACTCTCAGCCGTTGAGTATACCCATATTTGGTGTGGCTCCCTGACTTTTGTTACCTCTTCCCATATATCACTGCTAATTTTGGCTGCAAAGATGACAACGTCAGCCGCCGCAATGCCCGTGACATTCCACACAGATGGTTTAAAGGTGATGGTTCTGTCTGTGCCCGGACATTCAAACACTCTCGGAAATGTCCTCTTTTCGCTTAATATCCAGTGAGAGTTGGCCGAAAAAATTACTGCGTCCACGTTATTTTTAATCACTCCTTGTACTTGAAAAATGTCAGGGGTAACCACCTCACCGTTGGACGGTGCGATGTCCAAGCCTCCACTAGCATTTGTCCCATTGACACAGAGACGGCATGTATCACCCTCTTGGTCACTGCTCAAGACATACTTTCCTAGATAAGCGAGTTGACTGTACCATTCAGCCACGATAACATACTCGATAACCATTAACGCACCAAGGATGAGAGCAAATGCACGAAGTGGCTGAACGATGGTCATTCTGTTTGATTTGTTTTAGATTAAGATGAACATCAACCGTCGTCCGACTGCTCATTGGAACACCAGATTTCAGATACCGATAATCAGGGGCTCTATATATAACAAAAAACCAGGTCTTGTGTCAATTCGATTAGCAGGAAAATCCAGGTCCTTAAATGGGCGCATGGTTGGTTCCTCTATACAAGCCCCACACGTTACTAGTACAGACAGTAAGTATTACCTTCGGTAATGCAAAGCAGTATAAAACGCAGTAGCATATATAAGCAAAACCATACTTATTACTGACTTTACCGTGTTTGTAATACCCATCGATTCATTTAATCTTGTCACGGGAAACCGATTTATGCCGATTGCTATTGTTACAACCTGCACGACCGTCACGTCACGGTCCACAAATCTTAACAAATACTATAAAAGTATACAGAAGAACGAACAATTATTGGAGCCATAATTTAACTTGAAAGCTGTGACTAGCTTGTCCTTGACGATGAAAAAGACCAGAGAATTCAAACGTCAGACTTTTGTAAGTTCTAACAGCTCTCTTACAGCTCCCTGGTTCTAAACCGGTTGCCCACTAGGCGACCAACGGCTTGCGAGCTCTTGCGATCAACAACGCTGGCGAGGTTTTGCGATCTAGTTGCTCTCATACTGTGCGACCTCTTTCGAACATATATTTTGCAATCATACAAGATTTGGCACAATTTATTGTACATGTATACGTGCATATTGTTGGTACGAAGTGCAAACTGGGTGAAACTTCGAAAGCCCCAGGTTAGACTGTAACTCCCCATCGCCGCGATTTAGCCTCTTCTGCAATGGAATTCATATTTAAGCGGATGGGACGTAGATATATAGCTAGGTACAAGCCTTACCTGCCCAAAGTGGGTATGTCCATGGAACCAGTGGCGAAATAAAGGGGGGCAAGGAGGGGCAGCCGCCCCTCCCTACACGGGCCAGGGGCGCAAAATAAAGGCAGACGAAAAAAGAAAATAGAGAAAAAGATAGGGAAGCAAAGAGTAAGAAAACAAAGGAAAGAGAAGGGAAATGAAAATGAAAGCTTGTGTACTTTTCGCGCCCATCCGCCTCCGGTAAATTGTTAATTCGTGACGGCAAGAGCACTTAAATTAAACTGAGCGGTATGGTGCGGTCATGTTCTTTTGTTGCAAGAATGTTACCGCCAGCTGAGCCTTAACTAAGTGTTTGCTGATTTCCCACATGGATGATCGAACAGACAGATAGTCGGGGCTCCGGGCTCTGGGGGCGCATGTCTAGCCATTTGACCCCTGCAAACAACCCTTGTGACGCCACTACATTGAAACATTCGGGCACTAGCCTATGGCACCATCATAAAGGAACTTGCCATTGAAGACAAACCTGGATAGCCTACGTGTCATTACTAGGCTTGTCCTGAAGTATACGACAGGAGTTGGGGAGGCTTGGCCAAAGATATAGACGAACAGTCTCCGAATATAAGTACATCTATCTCCCTTGCACAGGTGTGGCGTCACACCCCTCTGTCAAGTAGGTCTACTCTCCCCCCCCCCACCCACCCACCCACGTAAAATGGGAATTTGCCGGGGGTTACAAAACTTGTTAGCTTACGATAGTATCGTAAGCTTATGCAGCCGTATGAGCTTTTGGAGCTCTATGACGTCATCAAACAATAAAATACAAAAGATATCGCGGATTTTCCCTTCACACCCTGTCGAAGAATGTTACTACGACAAAAGAAAAAGTAGCACCAAATGTGTGTCCCAATTGACAGTGCCCATTATGGAACTTGCAGTGCCCTTTTGCAAGAAAGAATTGATCATTTAAAAGGAAGGTAGGAAGAAATTGTTAAAATCTTTCACAATTTCGCTGAAAACACAACTTAGGACGCCTTAAAAAGGACATTTAATGTATTATTCCGCTAACCATCTGCAGTTGTTTCACTATACTAGGGCACTACGTAAACATGTTAGTAACAGTCTGCAGCAGGTATATGGTATATTATTCTCAGCACGCGTGAAGTTGTGTCACATGACTTGTACGTAGCTTCTGTTTGACGCGACCGACGACCACCAGGAGCAAACAATTTAGAGTCCAAATCTATTAAAATTGAAGCCATCTCTGCAACATTCTGACAAATTTATGGTTGGAATGTTCAATTACGTCTAAAAGAGCAATATAATGATAAAAATATTAGCACCTGACCTTTATTGTGTATGGTATGGGATGTTTTGGTTTCGAATTTTGAGATCGTAGCGAGAATGTTTACATACTGAAGGCACTGCAGATATTGCAGTGCTTCCACACTCTAAATTCATTTTTCCTGAAATGGTATCTAAAATTTCCTGAAATCGGCTTGGTATTTCCTGATATTTTCAATAACGCTTCTTTTATATGCTACTTTTATATGCTACTTTAATGGCTGATCCAGGATTTCAACCTGTCAAGCCATACGCCATTTCCAGATTTCCCGAAATTTCCCCAAATTATCCACCTTCCCGAAAATTTCCCGAAAAGTACCCAGATTTCCCGAATTTCGGGTAATTTCGGGAAGACTGGAAACACTGAGATATTGTGTGCTACAATGCCGCAAGTTTCCCGCGGCCGATATCTGTACAGCATATTCCTTGTTCAGTCACATCCCAGTTTTGGAGGTCTTAATTTAAAGGGTCCGAACAGAGTCCGCTCCGCGAGGAAACTATTCTTTGTTACCGAACTGTGTCATAATATCTGAATATGGCAACTTTACTCCTTTGTATTCTTGTGCTTTTTTCAAAATACAAATGCCTCCACAAATTACAAGCTGTTCCTACAATCAGGGAGATGGATTACCAGCTCCTTGCCGCTAGGAACTTCTTGAACTTTGCGGCGTGCGAGTTCTCATACTGTCATATAGTGACTATCGTAAGCCTGGAAGCCAGTGGCTTTTGATTTTATATCGTCATTATCTTTTCAAATCTGATCAATGTAAAGCTGATCTTATCGATACATCGTGGGGAGTTTTATAGTTTTGTCGAAGAGCCACTATGACATGTTAAAAAGTAAATCCCAGAAAATGATCAGTCTCCCAGAAAATGATTAGTCTCCACGACGGTTAACTGTTTTTTTCTTCTTGTAAAGAAGCAAAGAAAGGTAAAGTTCCTTCTCTACGAATCAACACATTTTTCTAGGCGTGATGAGCTTCAACGTATCTTCCTATGAACTGATTTCAAGTAGATGAACAGTAACTCCTCCAATATATTATTCGTGAGATAGACGGGTGTAGATACCACACATTTCATGTTATCCCCATTACATGCCCCTCGACCCGGACGACGACAGATTAGCTATTTGATCATATATTTGTCTCAATAAGTGCAGTTTCTTCTATGCATCCCGTATATAATTCATCCCGCTATGCAACTCGGTGAGTTTAACACTTTAACATCATTACCGTAACTCGGCACATTAAGTTTGTGTTTTGAGCAAATAAGCTTCGTCCTATGGCATCATTAAAGTTATAGCCTTGATTGGTCATATGCTGCCAGGGTCGTAGCGAAGGTGTTATCTTTGGGGGGGGGGGGGGTGGAGATTATGTTTTGCCGACGAATCTGGTAATGCGTAGTGCGAATACGAGCTTTAGCGGGTGGGGTCCAGGGCCCCGCCTAAGGACCCCTGGTTGGGTCCAGGGGCGCAGCCCCGGAAGCTCTGAGGTTTAAGTATATCTCTGGGTGAAAAATTAAGTGTCAGGATGGATATATTTTGGTTCATAATGCATCGTCAAATGCAGACTAGTTCCCCACTAATTTAAATGTAGTAGGCCGCTATAGTTTTAAGCGGATGGGATCCAGAGGTCTTCCAGTGCCCTGGCTAGGACGTTTTCTCAATGCGACATTCACTGATCTGTGGCCTGGGGGAGGGGTTTACACCCCCTCCCCTTTGTAAATTTTTGGAATTTTAAAGGTGGCTAGATTGCAGATGGTGCAATATTTGAGTGGATTTCTGCCCTAATGAGGAACCTCAAAATTTATACCAGGGTAGAATTTGCTTGTCAGATTTTTTTTTGTTTTTGTGCGACATTTGTCACCGTTTATGCGACATTGTCGCACAAATAGGGGCTAGCTAAAACACTGGGCCCACCTAAGGACCCCTAGTGAATTCCGGAGGGCAAAGCCCCCGGAAGCTCTGAGGTTTAAGTATATCTCTGGGTGAAAAATTAAGTCTCAGGATGGATATATTTTGGTTCCATAATGCATTATCAAATGCAAAGATTCCCACTAATTTTAATGTATTAGGCTATCCCTCTCGTCAGGCCGCTATAGTTTTAAGCGGTTGGGATCCAGAGGCCCGCCAGTATTTAGCCTGGACGTTTTGTCAATGCGACATTTACTGATCTGTAGCCTGGAAATTTTTTGGAAATTTTTGAAATTTGAAAGGTGCCTATATGGCAAATGGTGCAATATTTGAGTGGATTTCTGCCCTAATGAGGAACCTTAAAATTTACACCCAGGTAGAAATTGCGTGTCAGATTTTTTTGTGCGACATTTGTCGCCGTTAATGCGATCTTGTTCCACAAATAGGGGCTGGCTAAAACACTGGGCCGGCCTTAGGGCCCCTGGTTGGGGTCCGGGGCTTCGCCCCCGGAAGCTCTGGGGTTTTAGCTTAATCTCTCGGCAAAAAATTAAGTCTCATGCAGGATTGGTATATTTTGGTTCATAATGCATTTTACAATGCAAAGATTCCGGTCAATTCTAATGTGTTAGGCTATTCCTCCTGTCATGCCACTATAGTTTAAGAGCTGAACCTGTCGTTCAGAATTGGGACACTATGTGTTCAGCATTTGAATACTAGACGCGTCAGGCGTTCAAATACGATAAGTAGATAGGCGTCCGGCGTTCAAAAAGGGAGAAAAGTGTTCAAAATCTTAACACAAGCGTTCAAAATAAGCTTTAAACGCCAGGATCTGAAGATGGGTCCTGTATCTGTTTCATTTCGGTGTTCAAAAGTTAAAAGCCTGAGATTGCAGTGAAGGGAAGACAGGCGCGGTACGCATTATTCTTTTCCCAGGATGTTTGTGGGTAAACCGGATCCTCGGAGGTTTGCAAAATGTGTTTGAAGTCAAGGTTAGTGTTTAAAAGACGGGCTAAGGATACCCTCTCCATGGGTAATCGGGTGCTGCTCCCCATGGTGATGATAAAAGTGAGGAATAATGTGCAAAAAGTGGTTTTTCAAGAATGTCATATGACCCAAAATAGTGCACCTATACGGAAGCCGTCAATTCCCTTTCTTTTCCCGAGTTCCCGACGGACTTAGTCATTCGTCCAATTATACACCGACGGCCGTTGATACGGCCGTATAAGGCCGTCACATGCATAATCAAATTGCCGACGGGCCTTCAACTTGAATGGACCAATTAGATGAAGAGCCAAAAATCGAAATAGCCGATAACAGACTGGCCCGTTCTCTCTTTCTCTTTTTTCTTTTCATTCTCCGTCTTCCCTTTCCCTCCCTTCCTTTCCCTTTCTTTTCTCTTCTTTTCTCTTCTCTTCCTCCTCTCCTATTTTCCTTTTCTTTTCCTTTCCATCTCCCCTTTTTGCCGACAGACCGAAAATTTGCCGACGGACGACTAAATATTAGGGGTGACACCCCCCACACCCCCCGCTCGCTACGGCCCTGTATGCTGCACGGTGATGTAAAATATTCGCATTAGGCTATTTTCACGATTGTTGTGAAAAAAAGTTAAGCGCACATACGCAGTCAAAAAAGGAGGTCCCTCTCTGGTAAACTCAGCCACCACCACTGCTCCTGTAGTTCACGGGAAGTGGTAACTATATAGGCATGCTGAAGAAAAGACTCTCCACAGAGGAATTCTCAGGAAGTTTTGAACATTCCTTACACTCCTAAAGGCGCTTTTCCTATACAGTAAAACCTATGAATGTGTAATTTTGGAGATTTTCAAAAAACTGCGATTGACGTCTTAAACTTAGTTATTTTCGTGAATTTGATTTTACGTTCTTTAACGCGAAGATAGAACCCAACTTGATTTATAACCAGAAAGCCCGAAGACTTATAGTGATTCCTTGCCGAAAGGGGAAGCTTTGTAACGCTGAGGTTCATCCCTCAAATTTGTTCCTCTTGACTATATCATTTTTAACGATATTTTCACAATTTGACCTCTGCTGACCTCACATGAACTTTGAACACGACCAAAAATTGAATAGCAAAAAATGAAAAAAAAAAGAACTTGCCTTAGAACGGATTCATAACTGAGCAGTTTGTGTGAGAAACAGAGCACTAATCCACTATGCCATCAAAGAACTTAAGCGTACGGTATTTCTAATCATGCTATGGTCACAGGATCCTTTACACGTGTTCAAAATTAGGATATTCCAATTCGAATTATTACTGTAACAATTATGCTTGTGAAAAAAATGAAAATTGTTCTCTATAACTTTATCTTTGGAATGGTAGAAACATACTGTCCTAACTTTTCGTTGGTCGGACATGATCTGGAGGTACCCCCACTGTCTTAGTTTACGAGGTTCTCCTAGTTTCGCCTCTGATTACCTCATATCACCTTCGACCTCCAACAAACCCATAGGGTTCCCTCTCTCTTAAAGTAACACATCTATATACCAAGTCTGATAAGGATCCACCATCCCTGTCTTGAAATAACGTGTTTTTAAGGTTTTCGGTTTTTAACCTCTGATGACCTCAAAATGACCTTTGACCTCCACTGAAAACAAAAGGGTTCTTCCAATTAATGATGAAGTTATATACCAAATAAGAAAATTGTCCATCGTTGCTTTCTTGAGATATCGTGGTTACAAGCAGTTTTTAAGAATTTTGTATTTTTACCTCTGGTAACCTCAGATAATCTTTGCCCTCCATCAAAACCAACATGATTCATTTTCTGACTACAACGCATCCACATGCCAAGTATGAAAAGCAGTCATGCTTCATACCTAGAGATATCCGTTTAGAATTTTCGGTTTTTGACCTTTGTTGACCTCACATGATTTCTGACCTCCACCAAAAACTCAAGGGATCTTTACCTTAATATGATAATTTTATATTCCAAGTATGAAAATTATCCATCATTGCTATCTTGAGATATCGTGTTTACAAGCCAAGCGTTTACAAACACGTGCATACACGCACATAAACACATATCACCCGCGTTATTGCCTCGGGTAAGGAATTAAAAATGCAACATTTTCATGGAACATCGCACCCTTCCCCTGCGACAAACAGGGGCCAGGAGCTGGCGATGGCACCACGTTGCAATTGACAGAATATCGTAAATACTACGGCACCCTTGATCGGTCCTAATTAGCCCTATCGGTTTACAGTGTGGGAATTAGGGAAATCCCCATATATAAAGTAATAGGCATAGGAAACAAAGCCTTGAGGAAATTTGCCAAAAAATAACCATCACGGCGCTAAACGGAGCCCTACCATCAATTGGTGCATAGTGTTGTTAGGAGAAGATTCTTACCAAAACGCCTCCCAGATTACAGAAAGTGGCACTTCCCATGCCTTAATTTGCATTTAAACGTATTCTTCCTGTTTCAGAAATTAACAGTTAAATTTGAAAATACCCTGACCGATAAAAAGTTTCTGCAAATGAAGGGAAGAATAATAATAATGTTTGGCTCCGCGAGAAGCCCTATTTGGAAGGCAAGGCGTTCAAGGGGCCTGCGCCTTTCTCTTAACGAGTAACATACCGGCTGAGTCCATGGCGAGCAGAAGACCCGAAAGCTCTCTACGGTAATTACTAAATAGCGATGGTATCATGAGCAATGAAAATTTAGACGCAATTGGGAGTGAGCCTTGAGCGAAAAGGCGTAGGAATAGCAAAGGGTCGAAGACTTGCGAATATGTTTCAGAATTCTTTCTCTGTGTCAAATAGTAATGGGACCCCGCTCCTGTTAGCCCCCCCCCCCCCTCGCGCCTGCTACAGCTATGCGTAAGTTGCGTACGGTTCCATGTCCGTCGACAAGTATGCGTTTCAAGAATTTTTCTCAAGGTAGGGAAAATTTCCTGTTTAGACATTTGAGGCTTCGGAGGTAATTATCCCGTCACCCATCCTCTCCCCCCTTTAGCTACGCCACTGGCTTAAATTCATGCCTTTTGAGATGAATGTAGGACAGGCTTTGTCCATGGATTCCACAAGCTGTGCAACACGTATTGTCAATACAGTTATCTGCATTGAGTGAAAAATCTGCACTGAGTGCAATATTTTGGGGAGGGGCTCGCGCCCCGAAGCCCACCCCCGTAGCTACGCCACTGTTGCGAGTCGCTTGTGACTAAACCCCTCTAGCCACCCCCAAAAGACCGTGCATATGGCTGGATTCTTAATCACGAGCATTGGTTGTGGAATGGCAGTTGCTGGAGATATACGGGGCACTAAGGCCTTGATTTGGCGTAGCTACGGGGGCATAAGGGGGCACGTCCCCCACGACAAAGCCGTGCCACACCAGGTGCCCCCTGTGGAAAATTTTGGAATGCACAGTTCTTTATATAAGCCCCATAGAGAGTGAGATAATTCAGAAATTGTGCCCCTAGAAAAGGTTTGCGACCCCCAGTGCTCCCCTGCTCAAAAAATCCTGGCTACGCCACTGAATTGATGTGCCTTCTAAGCTAATAAGCTTACCTGGCCAGGCATGCCTACCAGAAAAAGTTCAAAGTTTATGCAAACCTGTGCACTGGTACTATTTCAAACTACTGGTGAAAACCACCTAGCAGACTACACAAATTTTTGATGATGCACATGCTTATTTTGTCCGAGGGCCCTAGAATTTATTTATTTTTTTTTTTTTCTTGAAAATGTCAGTCAAATGCGTGCATTTGTGGGCATCGATCGATCGGGCCAGGTGAGAAACACCCCCAGAATTTTTCTGCAAGGAAAGGCTAGTAAAATTTTCGTTGATCTGAGTGAACATGCGAGAGGAGGGGCTCCAGTGCCGGCTCAGAAATAGCCGGACGGTTCGTCCGGGTGACAGTACCCAGTGGGCCCGCGGTTATTTGTATGCGTTTTGTTTTTGGATAGGCCTACCTGAATACGAATTCAGGCAGTGGGCAGTTTTTGAGAGGGTCACTTTTACGAGGGGACAAAATTTTGTTTTGTTTAGGGGGGTACTAGTTTAAGTTTTTAAGTTAGAGGGTCAGGAAGCCAATTGGCTCATCAAGGACCATTTACCAGAGTGCCATGGTAATGGTCACGATATAAAAGTACAAAAGCGGAAAGATCGTTCCCTAAATTTTTCAGTCTCTGCATGAAGTTTGTTCGGAAAAGGAAGTTGCCAGTTAGTCTAGGAGCTTAAACTTATGAGATGGGAGGCCATGTCAAGTTATTATTGCGACAGCTATTTTTAAGAGCTCTACTCCCAAAATCTTTTATCTACACTCGCAGTACTAAAAATCAACAGACTAAAGACAACCAGTGAGGCTAAATGAGGGCGCTCCGTGAAATATTATTTAGCCGTAGTTTCCAAGGCCGCGGAGCTTGTTGTTTGTTCATTCACCTGCAAAACAGATTGTAAGTTATTTCGTTAAACATTAACATTTTAGTATGCTAAATCGACGAAGGGATTCCTCGTATATAAGTGAAAGCTTTGGATCCATATAAATGTATTAAAATGGAACAGATCTTTTGAAACTGGCGATTGTATGTAGATAGTCTAGGCCCATAGCCCAGTGTGTATAGCTGTAGTGTTAGGCTTTATTGAAAACCAGCTAGGCCTAACGTTAGGCCTATAGGCCCTAACGTTTTTCCCTACACTAGTTACTTACTAGCCGCATGTATGGTGATTGGGAGCAGTTTTGCGAAAAGCTTTTAAGTACCGCGGTAGGCCAATATTAAGAAAGGCACAAAAGTAACTGAATGTAATTTAGTGCTCGTTCATGTCATATGTGATTGCAAGATGTGGGAAATCTGTGACATATTATTATCCTAGTTAGGCCTAACGTTAGGCCTAGCCTAGGCCTCCTGAAAATGTCATGTAGGCCTATAGGCCTAGGACCTTGTCCTACATGTCAGGTAGGCCTAGGCCTAGACCTACCCTGTCAGGTAGGCCTAGGCCTAGTCCTCAGGAAAGGACTGTGGTCCCGTCTGGAAAACATGTATGTTACGCCGAAGATCTTCGGCGTGCAGTAAAGACCATATAGGCCTAGGCTACACCAATTTGATGCCAGTCTGCATTCCATGCACTACAACACGAAGATCTTTGGCGTGAGCACCGACTCCTTCTCGGCGTGGCCATGGGCAAACGGTACTCCCGGCGTACCGGCGGGCCGAATCGGTCAACTCCCGCCGTATGATCACGTACAGTACTGTGCTGTATACCTGTACTTGTATTGCCGATGCATTACGTACATGTATACATACGTACGTACAATCGCTTAAGGATTGCTACTGACTAGTTCTAATGTGTGTGTACTATATACCTGTACGTGCATTGCCAATGCATGGTGACCGTTTATGCATCATGTACATGTATATTGTACGTACATACGTACGCCTACAGATTGCTATGTACATGCATTGTATATGCACAGTACAGGAAAACACGGCGTACATAGGCCCAGCGTACGATCACAAAAACCTCGGCGTACCTCCGGCGTAGGCCTTACATGGAATGCACCCTGGATTTGATGGCATGATTTTCTTGTCTTTTACGTACACACTGTACTTAAAACACAGTACAATAATTTGGCGTGGTGTAAAAATTGAGAAAAGAGGTGATTGGCGTAAAAATTGGGTGTAGCAGACACGAACTTTCCAGACTAGACTGTGGTCGTTCGCCTACTGCTCACTATATACAGTCCTTACACCGACCATTGGAAATAGTGGGGGCTCGGCCGTCACAGTAATGGTTGAAATTGTCTTTCTTCTCACAGCAAAGTTTGAAAGAAAATTCCTGATTTACTAAATCAGCAACTTTTTCGCACCATAAAATTTACTGTGCGACTTTGGAACTTTGTTTACATCAGTTTGCTAATGAGCTACATGGTTACATCATTGCAAAATGTTTGCAGAGGCAATTGGCATGTGTATTTATAGGAACTACAGTCATTAAAATGTTGTGCATGACTTCACAATGTTACGCACACAGCATTCTGATGTCAACAAATATTTCGAACGCTACAGTAAATTCTATGGGAGTGACAAAGTTGATGATTTCATTTCGAATTTTCGGAAGTTTTCAGACGTTTCAAGTGATTAAAAACTACAACATTAGTGTAAGACTTGGAAAGGAAAAGTTATGGTAGTATATTAAGACTTAATGGTCCTAGCTTTGCTATAAGAAGAAAATCAATTTCGACCAGCACTGTGCTGGTCGAAGACTTAAGGTTTTAAATGGGTCGGTGTAAGGACCGTGTATAGGGAGCTATCGGCAACCGGCTATACACATGCCTTTACTGAGGACTAGCCTAGGCTAGACCAGTAGGCCCTTAGAGAATAAAGGGCCATGTAGTTGAAGGCCTATTCGGAGCGTAGTTTAACAGAGTATATTAAGCACTGATTGATTGCTAACAAAATGACTGCTCATTTCCAATGGGACCCAAGAAGCATGAAACTTGCATTTAGGCTAGCCTAAGCTTACGGTCAAAGTTCAGTTTTTTAATTTTTTTTTTTGCATACACAAAAAGGGAAAATCAGTAGGAAAGTGCTTACAATATCCTATTCAGAACTTGAAGCAGATTTAATAAATTGTTTAACTTCATTTTATATCTGAATTAGACTCCCATGGTTGGGCTACAGCCTTTCAGCAATGTTGTGAGTTGCTTCGATACTAAACACAAATGCTTAAGGGTGTGGAATCATAAACATCACTGATGGGTGCTGCGCTTGTGTATTGGTGTATTTTTAATTCTTTCTGTGAGGGTATGGGTTGCACTTTTGAGCAAGAAGTGTAAAATAAGCTGTGAAAAAACCATGCGCAGTGACTATGACTTACTTCGTCTGCATGACATTTCCCTCATCCCATAGAAACTTGAATTCTATACCACACTCTTTACAAAGTGACAAGCATAATGGAAGATTCACTTTGAAGTTTTTCTCAGGTTTGGTTCTACAGGTATAAACTGAAAGAAGAGGGAGGGAGTTTTCAGCAAACCATTGGTATTAGTGGAGAGGCACAAAGGCAAGAGGTCTTCACCTAGAAAGGTACTTTAGATTTACACTTTCTAGTCAGAAAGTGTCTGGGAGTGTCATTTCTTAGTATGGTACGTGGGGCAAAGACAAGCCAGTGTGCTGACCATTGCAGCCCATTCATGGTGGGGATGTGTCACCCTTGTTAATTCCTATGCAGTTGTGGCTGAATATAGTTTCTAATGTCCAAGATTATCAGTGGGTAGATAAAGGCACAGGACCTAGGATCTCACAAACTTCAAAAATTGCTCTAGAAATAATGATCATACATGGTGCTAGAAGTTTGTTCCTTGACAGCTTCATAGCAATTGCAGTAACAACACACATATAAGAGAGAATTATTGTCCCCATTCACAGGATGCCACAATGTATAGCCTTTCTACTCCAAGATTTTTGAAAAACTTTGACTATTTTGCAAACAAGCTGGCATTACATTAAAGTTCTGTTTAGACAGAAAAATGATAAATTTAGTGTAAGTGAGCAAATTAGTGCAAAAATTAAGATGCATGTATTGTTCCATGACATGAAATTAAAAAAATTAAAAAAATATTGATGATCTGATGTTAAATGAAAAAATCTGATTTTTTTAGTTTTGTTATAAAAAAAATGCCAACTCTACCATTTGCCCAGGGCTTCTTATACCTCATACAATATTTTTTGATCAAAAAATCAGGAAGCACAACATTTGGTTTACTTTCCTTTCACACCGTCTTGAAGGGCTTCAATCTGTACTTGCTGTAAACTGTCTAATTTATGTTTGGAATACCCAAACTCTAGCCAATTTTGTGTTCAGTATGCCAAAATATAATTGCATGGTACTATTTTGCACTTATTACAATATCATTTCATAGAGGTGTGAGGGTGAGGAGTCGATTTTTAGACAACTTTTGTTGATTTCTACAGTTCATACTAGCTACCATTTAAAGTATAGTAGTTTCTTGAGTAAAGTGGCATTTTACAGTTTGTTGGATGTATATTGAAACTAATTTAGTGGAACTCTTATAATTCCTTCATTATGTGTTTTTCAATGGATTTAACAATTTGTGAACTTTGTTTTCAATCTCTTAAAACATAGCTATTTTTTTACACCTCTTCACAGTTACAGTTGGATGATTTTGCAACATTTGCAACATAATCTTGTCAGTTTTAGACTGCAAGTGATGTTATGTTCATGGCTCACTGTGCATAATGCCTACAATACAAGAAGCTGAGGTAAGCTTAGTCACCGCACATAATATTATTTTATATTTATATTGATGTCCTTTGTACGAATCTTGTTCATTCCTCAGAAAAGATTGACAGTACCCAGAATTAGTTGTTAATGGAAGGGTCAGTGAAACTCCTCTCTGCTATGGTCCAAAAAGAAATAAATCCTGCTTCCAGTGCTCAATGATTTGAAAAGACTGGTTTTGTTCTATATCCTAGGTTCTCAAGTGGCGACCCATGGGCCATTTGCGGCCTGCGATGTTCATTTATGTGGCCTGTGGAAGATTCGAGAAGCCAAAATGTTTTTATGTGCAATTTCCTGCGTGCAGTGTAGAGCAAACCCACCTCAGCCCCAACCTTGGTGGGGCTGAAGTGGGTTGTGATCCCCTCCATGTGGCACCCCCATTGAGAAACCACTCAGATTGAGAATGCCTAGATTCATCACTGCCTGCTGTGCAGGCACTTTAGGCTCTAAGGTATGGGTCTAAGACTCCAAAATGAGCCCATCCTCTTAACGCTGAATTCACCCCTGCTGACTACTACAACAGTGACAAGGCATAAACTAGGAGTAATGGGGCCTGCAGCCGAAAATACTTGAGAACCCCTGTTCTATACCTTATTCCCCTTGGCTGAAGCTTCATTCATAAAATGTTGAAGAGTTGGCACCTTTTTACAAGAGTATAGCAATGAGCAAAAGAATCACTCCTTTAACCTCTCACTGTACAGCTGCTTTCATATGTTTCTCTGATGTAATAAATCAAGGCCCCTGTACAAATTTGGTCAAATGCATATTAAACTTGTTTGTACAGGTTCCTCATATGCTCTGAGTGCCATTGAAACTGTAAGCAAGACCAATTTGTTTCCTGTAACTTCCTATTTTTTTTTTATTGTGTGGCACAAATTCAGTATTCAGGTGCATCTTCATATTGAAAATATAAGGTCTGTAAATACAGTACATATTGATATGCACAGCACACTTTATAACTGTGTACTAGTTCACACCTTTTTTAACTCTAAGGATGCAATGGTTTGCTTCAGTATCATTTCTAAACTTAAAAACTAAACAAATTCCACAAGGATTTTTTTCATTTTCATTGTATATTTGTTTGGAGAGTGTGAGGCATTGTGAGCTAATGTAAATACATACTACAAATTCACCTTTTGAGTCATTGGAAGTGATTAAGTAAAGACAACTTTGTTTTTGTTTTGCAGGACATTTCGGACATGTCATATGATTCAGATTTATCAGATAATGACGTAGAACTACCAAGAGCACCAAGTGAAGCTTCTCATAACGGAACCGGAAGAAAAGGGAGCAAGCGTACCAAGGCTGCCAAAAAGCCTCGTAAGCATTCACACTGCTTGTTTTTGGCAGCATTCTGTTAGACAAATTGGGATTAAGGGTAAATTTTGTGTAATTATGACTAGCTGTATAGATGAAATTGCTGCTATGAAGTTATATTTTGGGGTTGTATTTAAGTGTGCAAATAACATATTGATAATGCAGAAATATAGAGGTATATTTGAAGAATGCATTGCATTATCACAGAGTGAAAAAATTTCACACAAATATCGGTTCTTACTGCTTTCCATGTTTGGATTCAGTTTTATGATTGTCATACTTTTAGACTTGATTAAAATGCTCAACATAAAAATGGTGTTGTCTGGATATGAGGTCAGTCTTGGTAAAGAAATCCTCAGGAAAATATGAAGTAAGGCTTCAAGCAGCAAAAGTGGGGACCAGAACTCATGCTGAGATTTGCTAAGGTTCTTTCATATGATATTTTTGCAGCTTCTCCCTACCACAATAAATCTGCATCCAAGCAGGGGAGGAGTAGAACTCCATCGACACCAAAAAGGAATCCTCGTGAGCTCTGGCTGGAAAATCTCAGAGCAGGTGGCAATGGATGTGAGTGCTGATTAATGTTTCTGAAAGCATGTCAGAGGAAGTTTTAGGACCATTTTCATAGGTTTGGTGGATTGTATTAAAACAGCTGTTTGCACTTTACCTTATATTATACAAATGGTAGATCATTTCTATTCTGTGTAACCACAGTCAAAACAAAACTGAAAGTTACTTTTTTTTGTTTCTTTCCAATTGTCTTGTTTCCTGTTTGCAAAGACCAATGATTATAGATCTTTCAGTAGAACTATTATTCAGTTCAGTGAAATATTATTTCAGTCATATGTGGAATGAGTTCTCCAATTGGGTTGTAAGAATCAGAACAAGATTTGAGCTTGTGTTCCTTTCACTGTGTTTTATTACAAGATAAGTTAAAATGCCTTTATTGCAGTTAATATTTTGTTAAGAGATTACTTCTTTTTGCAGTGACTGGGGCCTCAAAGAGCAGTAACTATATGGGAACAGTAAATCGTAGCTTCAAGCCAGGCAACTTTGATAGTGCCAGTGACTATTTAAAAGAGACAGTGCTGGGTATGCCACCAAAAAGAAGAAGCAGAGTCAACACCATGGATGGTATGTTTATCTTTCCTTTTTCTTTTTTAACTGATAAGAATAGTTACTTGTGGACTTTCCCCTCCAGCATACCACCCTCATTCTTTCTTAAAGTCAGGATGTAAAGGGAACACTAAAATGATCAACTATTGAGACAGTCCGACCAACATCACCTCTGCCATGTGTGATCTTATTATTCCTAGTTTCAATAGACCCAAGTATTATCATTACCATGGAGCAACATCCAAGCTAGATGTGAGGCAAAAAATGTCCTTGGTTGGTTTGCAAGTTTGAAAAATTATCCTGTGGTGATACTTGTACAAATAGTACCAATTCTTTTATTTACCTCTTTTTTGTCATTTGGCATGGAAAGTTGTCTTTGTGTCATGTGACAATTTCTGCAAGTCATGGCTAGTCATGAGGTACATGCAGTAATGCCTTGAGATTGCAGTCATGGGAAACTTACAGCTTTATGACTGTTACTTAAGTGCTAAGTATACATGCAAATGTGATGTTTACCCTTAAAAACCAATCTCTGCTGTGATCACCATAATTAAACTGGTAAACTATGGAGAACATTCCAATATTAAATTAAATATTAAACTTGTCACAAAATACTTGGTAAGGATGATTGCTAGTTATTCTCAGAGCACGGATTGCCATCCGTATATGTTAGTTTCATCATAGTGTAGCCCTTTTAAACTGGACACAATGATGTCTCGAGGACTAACTAATAATATTTATAATTCGGTGGGCGGAAGTCTAGGAAAAGGACCGAGGAGTCCTAATTTGAACTTCAAGAGAAGGATTTATAAACTAAAGATAGGTGCAGCAAGCGAATAAATCACACGAGAAAACACACAAAACAATTATAAAATGATTAATACGAAAGAATATATTAGAACGAGCAATTCAACTTCTCTGCTCTGTTCTTTCCTCACTTTTAGAATATGAATACTATAATATACATCAGCTTATAAAATATTAAAGGACAATTACTTAATTCCTATATGGCCATGTAACTATTAATGTGCACATAAAAAATAGGGGGAATATGCTTATCTGGGTTGACGTCACGGCCTTGGTCTCCCTGGGGTGCTTTCCAACGGCTGTCCCTCAAACCAGTAGCAATCCAACGTACCGGAACAATTCAACTCCTGACAGTCCACTGGAACAACACAGATCCTGTCCAATACGGTAAACAGCGTTCCAAACTGACATAGGAGTTCCACCAAACGGATTGCAAATGAATATTTCGTCCTTCTGAAGGAAACTTAACAGTCCTTCTCAAATATACACTGGCTCACCGGAGGATTCTAAGCAGCGACCGTCAATGTATGGATTACACAGTTTGTTGATCCTCACACTTGTGACAGGAGGCAAACTTTCGTCACATACAGTTTCTCAAAATATTATTTCAACTAAAACATAACTAATTTACTCCATCAAACTGGGGATTTAACAAATACTATAATTATACGAACAAGGTGAGAACATGAAGCGGTATCTCACATCATCTAGTTAAAGAGTAGTTCAGCCTCCCACTGAAAATATTATATGAAAGTAGATGGAGTCTACATTAAGCTCTCTACAACAGAACTTGTAAAAACTTGAATAATTTAAACTTGGAGCAGTAACAACATACTTCTTGCCTGAATGGTGGCAAATCTAATTCTTCCTTCCTAAGTTTCAACTCTGGGGCTGGGTGTAACAAATATTTAAATTAACTGGAGATAGACCCTATGTCATAATCACATGACTGTCCCCCATTGGTCAACCCATCCGTGGCAACCAAGGGTTCCTCTCTTGGACCAGTCACATTCCTATTTCTGATGAAATCATCAGCATATTAATTAATTCTCAGAAGCTACTTTACTTTACCAAATAAGGGATATGTGAAGCTAAATCTTGCAATGGACAAAGAAACCTCCTCTCTACCAAAAATGTAGAAATAGTAAAGCAGAGGGCCAAAACTTGTTTGTATTACACACTCTTTGAAAATAAAGGGATAACATTAATGACACAACCAACGTGGTCACTTGTTTGCTAATTTATCCAGGAAATCACGGTCTATAATCCCAAGGTAAATGATACGTCATAATAAGCTCCTTTTAACTAGAATTGTAAACATTGGAATACTACACAGGTTTACACACAGTTTGGTGACCTTCAGGTGTCACGGCCCAGTGCACAAGACATAGCAGAGTGTGTATGGGATGTAGTACAGCACAGTAAATACTTATTCTAACCAGGGAGTTGTTATTTGGAAGGAGATTGTTCGCATTGAAGTGAAGTTTACACCGCCAAGGTCACACAGTAATCTGTCTCTTGTATCCTTCTTGGCATTTCAATAAGGCTTACACTGGATTACGTAATTCAAACAAAGGGGATTTGTCGTCTGCTAAATCAACAGTAAAACTGGGGGTTTGTCGCTACTGCCATAGCATTGCCAGTCGCTGGAAAATTAAAAATTATTGCATCTTTGGACGCTCGGTGTGGCGGATCAGAGTATACCAGTAAGGGTTTATGTAAAAATCTGAATCTAATTGTATACCTGGTTATTTCAGGAAGCTTCAGGAAACTTTCCAAATTGTTGCGACAAAATTTAGACTTCTGCCTCTGCAGCTCATTTGCATGACGTTCTTTCTTTAGGAAGGGGCAGACCTCATTGGTTTATTTCAATGAAACAGTCGTTTCAAGTTTTGTAGCACCTGCCCCTGAATTGGTGGCGGCGTAAACCTACTAATCAAAGCATTGTCCAGAGTAAGCCAATTGTGATAGGATTACTAGACCTGAATGATGTTGCTAACATATCGATGTCGCATTGAAGCGAACGAATAAAAGAAAGAATTCCCCATCAACGGAATACGTAGCTTATCATTAATAATCTGCTCGGTATTTAGTGGATCGTAGCGTATTAGCATAAATTAAATTTTCCGAACAATCTCCTTCCAAATAACAACTCCCTGTTCTAACCAGTGGACTTATGAGCAATAAGAAAAGGTTATGGTGGCTCATAAAGGCCATCGGGTTACAATAGCACTGCATAAAGTCAGTAATGTTTCTGACTATCAGTTGTTGTTTTTCTGTGGTAGATGGTGGAAGTGTCTAAATCTGTTGCATAGAATCACAAAAAAGCACTGAAATGGAAAGATCCATTAGCCCTGCAGGACAGTTTCACCCTTTCATTAGTGGTGATTCATCTGGAGCAGCATTTCAATGTAATGATATTTTACCTGTGTATACCTGTATTTCACACCTTTGCATTAGATGCTAGAAACAAGAGAGAGAGGGAAAGCTTTGCTAAACCCCCCTTATTGCCATCTTTCTGTCCAAGAGATTTTTCAAACTGATTTGTGCAGGTAGCAGTGACAACATACTGTGGAAGGGCATTTTCATTTTTCAAAAATCATATTGAGAAGAAGTAATTCTTTACATTAAGTCTAGAATATTTTGAAGCCAATTTTGAAAGGGGAATATTGGCTTTGTTGCTCAGAGAATTTTCACTATAGAGATGATCTTTCTATATAGAATGAGAGGTAACTCAAAGTAAGGTAGCTGGGTTGCTTTATTTTCAAGAAACAAGGTTCTTTGGGAAGAAATTTAAATCCACTGCTTTGTAGCTCGTGAATGATTTGTTCATCCAAACTTACTAATTTTCAAGTGATGCAAAAGTCACAACTCTCATTATGCGTGGTATTTTTGATATGTAAACTTGCCAGATTTCATTAGTAAGACTGAATAGCTTAATATAAATGCTAATGATATTTTATGTCTATAGCCATGTTGATGCAATATAAGGAGAATATTTCCTTTAAAGGGACATTGCAGTCAATCCAGTCAGAATTTGTATACCCTGGTATCCTTATTCATCAGTGGCTCTTTTTAATCATGTGACCGTGCCTAGTTTTGTTACTGAAATTGTTAAACTCATGCAAAATAACTCCTTGGTTTGTCCTTATTATTCAATATTTTTATCAAGAAACATGTAAAAAGATACTTGAAAGGAACACAATAAGAGACTTGAAAGGTCTAGCTGATATTTCAAAATCACATTTAGGGTGACTGCGTATGACTGCATATTCCCTTTTTATGTGTGAAGTCTGGTAAAGGAAATGTTGCTTAGATCAAACCACACTAAGCTATCAACTCTGTGGTGACCTTTTACAATCTTCAGCAGTTTAATAACATCCTACATTATTCTCATGAACAAAGAGATATGTTTAGCAGAATGTAGCAGTAGTTAGTAGCATTGTGAGGGGAGGAGTCTACACAAAAAGCACTGCCTCTGGGTTTCATGGCCCATGGAGGGTAGTATCTGTTTGTAAGGGGATATCTGTAGTCTTTGCCAGAACATACAAGAGCTTTGACTGATTTCCCCCAAATTTAGAAATTATTCACCACTTTTTGAGATTATTTCATGAACTATGTGGATGGCACTGACTGCTTTACCCTCATCGGTAAGAGCTTTGAAAGTGAAGATCAAATGTAAATTTGGACAGCAAATTCACAATTTGGAGTTGGAGTGCATTGAGGGAGATAAATTTGTTTAACCAAAATCTGTTTGATATGGTTATTGTATTAAAATATAAGAAAATTGGGAACAGCTTTAGACAGCAGTTTTCAGTTGTAAGAATATTTGTGAATACTTAAAACCTCTACAGTTTTACATGTTTGTGCTGTGGATGATATGTGGCTTTTTGTGCCTTGTAGGTGCTGTCATGGGCAGGAGTTCAAAAGGTTTACCTACTTACAAACCTCAGGAAGACATGTATGATGACATTCTGGACCTTAAAAAGGTATGAAGATTAAAAAGAAAGAGAGCTTGTAGATGAAATGAAAGCATGTATTTACTCTTTCTTTAAACTGTTTATTCTTTGAGAACAATTCATCTTTAAAAGCTTTATTCATTTGTAAACATATTTTGAAAGGAAGCCAGCAAAGTGGAAATCTCATTGATTAGTTGACTCTGTGATGCTGTGGAGCAAAAAACCAGTCCTAAAGACAAATTCACAAATATTTTCATAAATTGGCATTGACCTCAGCAGGAAACCTGCTGTACCATGATAAGAATTTGGAATTAACCAAATCTTGCAGTTCATGTTGCTCAAAACTTAATTGACCCACTTAGAGATGGCAAAGAAATATTTTATCAAGTTGTACCTGATAGGTTTTCTTTTCATGGCTAATTTGTGTATGTGTGGTTGCTAAATCATCATTTCAGCAAGTGAATGCCTTGTCAAAAGAAAATGATCGTTTGAAGGCAAGAAACAGACGACTGGAGGATGAGCATGTGAAGAAAGAGAAGCAGATCGAACAACTCCTTGACCCCACCCAGGTAAAGTTCTCAGTTGATGGTGTTGTTAAAGGGATTTGTCAGTGACAAAAAATCAGTGACCTGAAAAAATGCAAAAATTTTTTCTCTTCTAGAAGGTGAAAATTGCATCTCAATGGCTTGTAGCATTTGGAAGATACTAATTTTCAAAGAAATGCAATTTTTTGTCAAGATAAAATGCATTATGGGAAATCTGTGATGTCATTGGGGCACATTAATTTGACAAAGCATTGAATTTCTTTATGATATTGACACTGTTGTAGGGAATATTAAGCAACTTTGTTATGCAGTACATATGGTGTAGATTTATGCTAAACCTACATGAAAAGATATTCAAACATTCCAAGAGTATCAAATTTCAAGGACAACAGGACATTCAATTATAAAAGAAAACAAAAGAAATCTGAGGCAATGTGCCCACTTTACATAACAGTCTGTGACCTTGATGGGAACTGGAGGTATTTTTGGACAAAAATAAGTAGTCTTTAATATTAGATATCTCGAGTTAGGAAGAGAGTAGTGCAATGGGGTTTAGAGGGTATGAGCAGAAATTTTTTACTCTTTCACATGGAACCCTTGTGAAAAATCTGCTAAAAATGCCTTAAAACATGGGTTATTGATCATGAGATGTTTCTGCCAAAGGGGACTGAGTTCAAACCCTTTGTTTGTCTCCACACTTCTGCTAAGTCAAGTATAAACTGTCTGGTAATCCTGTCTGGTCAGCAAACTGTTCACTTGACCATGAACCAGACACTGCAGCAGATATTTGCTAAGCCACTGTATTTTCACAGAGTGGTCTGTTTATTCTTGAGTGTGTTTGTTTACACAAGATGTGCATAGTTGGGAAGTACAGTAAGAAAGTCTTATCTGGCATTGTGGTTTTTTGAAGTGAACAGTTCTGAAAAAGTCTGCCAATTGGATATTGAAGTGGATTTGAGTATTGGCACTGCATGAACAGGGCTCCCTTTTAGTGATATCTCAAAACTAACCTTTAAAGGTCTGGTGACATGAAAATGACATGATTGGTTATTTTGATGTGAAAAGCATGAAAACCCCAGAAAATAGCCTCAGTTCCAATATGAGCTACTTATGCAAATTTGTGACATGGAAGGAGGGACTTACCAAATATGGGTAATGTTTTCTTTGTTGTTCAAACCTTCATTTCAAGGACAGTAGCAGCATTGATATGTCCTGATGGATTTATTTTGTAAGTAAAAGTTGTTCACTTGGAAAACATCAGTACTGCTCATCCAATTGTGAACTAGCTTTCATATCAGATGCCCTCTTACTCTTTTGCAAACCCTGATAAAAATAGTAGGCATATAATTGATTCTCTAGCATACCATGGCCGATTCAATGAAATCCATCTCACAAAATGATGAAAAAAGCCAAGTTTAATTAAAAAGCATTAAAAATGATGGGAAATTGCCTGAGATTACACCTTAGAACATCACAAATCCAAAATTTTGGGACCCAGACACCATGCTGCTAAGGCTTTGTGCTCGCACTAGTTCTGGTTCAAGGTTATATCCCCCACTTTTGAAAAGCTGTCAACACCCTTGGATGCAAGCAAAATATGTCATCGTTCTTGTTTTGACGGAATCTTAAGTATTGCCATAGTTGTGTGCACTTCATCTGCTGTGGCCGTGTGGACAAAGGTGGTGGCATTTAAAGCAGTGAAGCTTAGCCACCGGAAGTTCGGGGTTCAATCCCTGGCCGGGGCAAAGTAAGGTGGGTTTTTCATCTAAAAGCAATCTACAGTTTCCCATCTAAACTGGCTTTTCAAAAGAAAAACCAAATTTGGCTTTTCAAAAGAAACCTGATTTGGCTTTTCAAAAGACACCAAATTTGGCTTTTCAAAGGAAACCAATTTGATCTAAATTGTTGAGTTGGTCAGCCAACTGATGTGAAGTCTAATTTCTGAGCCATTGGCCTCCTTCATATTGGTAGTTGTTTTGCATTTTAAAACAACTGCCCTTCAAGGCCTGAATTTATGAAGATGCTCATATTGGAATTATGACAAATTTGTTTTCAAGTGTCTGATGTCTTTACTTCCTTTACAGGGAGATCTGAGGTTAACCCTTAGCAGTAGACAACCTGATGCAGCAGCTGTAAGTATCATTGGTTTTGCATTTGGAATGAGCTTATAAGAGGCACTTTTGCCTCAATATTAAATTGTAACAATTTGGGTTTATTAGACATTGGAGACATTTGAACATTTCAGTAAATAAAATCATAGATATGATTGTATGGGCTGTTTGCATTGATACAATCAAGAGCTTTCATGAAAAAGTTGCTTTACTCCTCATAGAAAATGTCAAGCCTTAAACAGAAAAATCTGAAGCTTGAGATGGTCCTTAAGGACAAGGAGGCTGAACTCAGGTGAGCTAGAAACTTGTTGAAAATAAGTTTGAACGGGATGTCATTTATTTACGTGTTTTCTCATTACATTGCAATCTACATTTTTGCCTTTTTTCTCTTTTATGTAGGGTTGACAAAGTTTAAAATAAAAATTTTAGATGGAAGGGTACTAATGGCATACATCAATTCAGAATTTACACAGATACACTCTGTGATTTTTCACATTTACGAATTCCCTAGTCTAGGAAACATAAGAAATGTGGTCAAGTTCAGACAAATTGCACTTATTACAGCTTCAGATTTTCAAATGAAGCTCAGTTAGTATTGTGGTTTTGGTGAAAAAGTGGTACCCTTACAAGCTAGGGCTGCCTTTGAATGCAAGGTGGTAACACCTGGGACTTTTATAGTTACCTTTATGGAGCAGGGGATGGGGAGAGAGAGTGGGTAGGGGGAGGGGGGAGGGGAGGAACAGTTCAAACATGCAGCCCACACAGAACATGTCCATGAAGATAGGGTATGTCCTTGTCTCATAGAATGTAATCTGTATCGGGCTAAACAACAACACATTTTGTGCACTTTAGTTTGGTCATCTTCTTTTGAATGAAAGAAAGTAACTTTCCATTCTTTGATTCTGTCATCACGCCTTAATTGTTTGCTAAGAAATTTACATTTTCTTCCTTCTTTCCATTCAGCAAGTTACAAGGTGACCTGAAAAGCACCAAGATTGAAGAGATGAAAGTAGCTATGGAATCCTTTTATTCTGAGGTTTGTTGCAAACCTGCAATAGCAATTGTCTAGATGTCATTATTCTTTAGTAGAAAAGTGACTCTTTTAGAAAGTATTTGTAATTAAGTGCATATGTCTCTTTAAACAGTAGATTATTTTTCCTTCTCTTCTTTAATGTTTGAGGATCAAGTATTTTCAAGTAAGATCTTGATGCTTTCACAAGATTAAAAGAAATTGAAAGCCCATGGAAAACACAGAATTGTTAACAAGCCATTTGCATATCATAATGCTAAATGCAAAGGCTGGACAGTCAGATTTGGGTGGAAGCTGCTGTTTTAGACAAGGTGAAGGACAGATCTTCTTAAATGTTATTGTGATTGAAATGATGAGCTAATCAAATTAATATCCTCATATTTTTTGATCTTAGGTACAGAGGTTGAGACATCAGTTGAGTACTAATGGTCCAGGGTCTGCTTCAAGGTATGTGACAGAATAGAGTGGAGAAAAATTTAAGAGTCTGAATCAGATAGTAATGTACATATGTTACTGTGTGATGTTTACGTGTGTAATTTGCTTTGTTCAGAAATTCCATCCATAACTATTATCTGTTGGTATGTGCATTGTGTAGCTCATTTCATTTCCTTGAAAGTTAGCAAAGTTGTGTATCATCTTTGGGAGAAAAAGTTCCTAAGTCAAGCAGATGTGGAGTAAAGAAAAAGGTCATCAGTCAAGTGGAAACATAGTCTATGCAGAGTGTTGGCGGTATGTGCATATTTGAAGTTTGAGTGTTGTTATCGTTCAAACTTCAGTTAATTGGTATTTGTGGCATAGCTTCAGATGCAAGATATAAAGTGTCTTCTTCAGCCTGTCCAGTCTCTTCTCCAGCCTGTAAATATTGTTTAAATTGCTTCTTTGCTTCAGAGGTGGTAAACAAGGCACATTAGGACAAGATCCTAATGTGAGTGCAAAGGTTAAAGCTCTCAATTCAACTATTCTGAGACTGACAGAAGGGAATCAGAAACTGCAGAGTGAGAATAAACTGCTGAAGACAGATCTTGAGAGGGCGCTGCAGGCTGGAGACAGTACAGATGATGAAAGAACATCTAATAAATCACTCAGAAATAGAGGTAAGATTTTTTGTTTGAGTAACAAGAGAAAACTCTAATGTCATGTCAAGAAGTTGTCTTACCTTAATGCATTTGTAGTCTGGTCCTGTAAAGATATTTTTGGTGTGGTTTGGTTATGCCTTGGTTGAATAAGTAGTTCCATTAGAAATTGGAAAGTCGTTTGAAGTACTCTAGTCATGTTGAAGCATTAAGATTGTATGCCAAACATTTTAATTAATTCAGCTGTTTACCTGAATGTGTCAGTGAATTGGTAGAAAGATGGATGGATTAAGTATAGCTTACTTGAAAAGTAATCTGAAATGTTTTGGCTTGTTGATCTCAACATTTTTATATCTCAGTTGTTTCCAAATGAAACAGAGACAAACAATTGGTTGTAAAACATACAGTGTTAGTAAAAAAATGTAAAGACTGTCCTGAACTACTTTTCTTCCAGACTACGAGGACATGAATCGCAAACAGCTCCTCAAAGCAATTTCTCGTTTGGAAGAGGTAACTACATTTTACTCTTTCGTTGTTTCCCACATCTACATAAATGCATATTCAGTGCCTCCTGGTGCCACATATTCAGTTATTGTTTTCTTTATGTGAGTACACTTCTAGTGAGTGAAGTAAGTACTTACATAAATCTTTGCTGTATCTAACAAAGGCATTTTAACTTGCAAGGGAATTCAGCCCAGCATTTTTGGTTTCACGAAAAGGAATGCTAGAGAGCCACTTTCACCAAGTTGGCAAAAACTTAAGGGGACCATGGATTGAAAACTTGCCAGTGGCTCAGCAGTATGAGCTACTTTCAGAAGGGAGTTTCTACTATTGCCTCCTGTAAAAATTATTTTCCCTTCTTACATTAAGCCTTATATGTTACATAAATTTCATGGTCTTTTTGGTTCCTGTATGTTCTCTGTTTTCACATAATCAAGGGAGCCTCGACAAAATGCAGTATGTTTGGTATATTGTATCAACCATTACCAAATCTCAATTACACTGGCCCGCCCGGCGGACGTGTATTACTCCTGCATGCACACTGACTGCACTAGCAATACCAACGTCCGCGAACTTTCACAAGAATTCTTCGTCAAACTGCGTAAAAACTGTACACTATTAACTATTCATATATACGACACAACAAACAGAATTATAAATATTCAACGAAAAAACGATTAAAGCAAGTCTTGATTATCATCCTGTTTTGAACGACAAATGTCAGTGGGGTTTTAGTGTGTGATGTTGCCTGCTTCAAGCTCACACAATGAAGTTCCATTGACTTACTGTGTAAAAGTGAACGTTGCAGCTGAAGCCTTTTCGTGCCATATGAATATTCATATATTGAAACCAATCAAAAGTCGAGAGAGTGAAATCATATTGGGCTCATGAATATAACGAAATTGGATGATCTCTGTTATAGTTCGCAGGTGTTAGAGTATGTATGCCAAAGAGGAGTACATATTTGACACCTGCTATGAAGGTAACAATTACACATGCTTTTGCATGGTTAATTGTAACATACTCCGTGCCCCATGCAAAGCAGTGACCTTATGTAACAAGGAAACCCGCTGTCTGATTGCATGAAACATCTCATACTTAAGTTGTAAATGTAAATGTTTGTCCATTAAAATTTGATTTATTACAGAATTGGAAACAATAGGTAAAATGTACAGTGAAGGGTATTCTGTACTTAATGTATACTTTGAAAAACTGTTTAGTGGTTATGGGTGTGAAGATCAGTGGTCATTACTGACCGTAACAGTTGCAATCTCTGTATGTAATTTAATTGTAGCAGTCACAAAAGTTTCGTTTTATTGAAAGTTCTTTCCTTACTCGTTGTAGAAAGTTGAAAAAACTGAGGGTACCATGAAAAAGTCTAGTCAGAGGAAATCTGAGATGCCTGGGAAAGTGGAACTGACTGGCAGTTTGTCTGACCGGTTGGACATTCTGGACAAGAGAGAAACAGAGCTTATGGAGGAGAATAGCCAGTTAAGCAAAGAGGTTGCTAGACTGAAGGAGGACAAATCAAAACTGAGACAGAAAGTTGAAGAATTAGAGTGAGTAGGACTTGCTTATTGTTTTTTGAGAAGTATCATGAAAGGGTTTCTATGTAAGAGTGTATTCATAAAAAAGTATAGCCAAAAAGTAAAAAAAAAGTTTCAGTTAGACTGAAAAATGAGCTGGAAATCCATGCAAAAGTTGAGAGCAATTTTTAAAGCTTTGCCCAGAACAGCTGTGGAATTTCATGCAGATGTGACTGAAAATGTGAGTGTTATTTTTGTCGGGAAATGTCATGAATTGTTAAGCACTAGGTGTGGAAAAACTGCAGTGACAGGCAGCAGGATTGGACTACATAGGCTTCTTTGGTGGAGATCATGAAGTTTGTACGATGACTAATTCAGTTTGATGCTATAAAAACGAGAAAGATCGATATCCACAAATAACAAGTGTTCAAATTTTGCATAGCAGTTTAACTTCTGTTGATTTCTGTATCATAAGATAGGTTGATAGACAAGGTTTTATGTGTCTAGGCAAAACTGCTTATGATGTTTTGCATTTGTATAGCAATTTGAATTGGCTTGTGTAATAATATAAGATTCGATACCAATTAATTATTCCTCTTGCAGTGAAAGATGGTTTATTCACAAAAGTAGTGAATGCAGTTAAAGGGAAGTGTCTTGCCTGGAGGCTGTCTTCTCTTTTTTTTTTATTCTCTACATCTGTAAAAACTTTTAAAAAATGTATACAATGACATAAGGTGTGATTATACAAAAATGCACAAGTTATTTTGCAAGTATATGAACACTTGATACCAGAATGTGTTATAACTGTAATAAATTAACAGCATTTCTGTGAAACATATGTAAACTATGCAAGTAAATACATCAAATTTGCTAGACCCTTCTTATCTTTCATCTGTTGTGCTTCATAATCACAATCAAGAATTTATATTATGAAATAACTTTAAAAATACACAACTTGCCTGGGCTCCTTTTTACACTGTTAAGTTTTGTCATGATGTACTCAAAACACCTTGTGGCAGCCTTTCTGCTATATGTGTAATATATTGCCTTCAGCAGCATAGTTCCATAGCAAGGACTTTCCTTAGCTTTGCTGGCTTTGACATTCATTCCTGAGATGACCTTAATATAAAGCTCATCCCTCTGTCTTGCAAAACTAGTTAACTTAAAGAGTAATAGTAGTACCTTTACATTCTGGCATATGTATTTTTATCATAAGCCATGGTGTGACATTACATCAAGTTGTCATTGATTTTTGTTACCTTTGTTTTATTAATGTTTGAACTGTAGGGATGAGAATAAGAAGCAGAATGCAGAGATTAAAGAATTACGTCAGGAGATGAGAGATGAACGGAAGAGATTCCAGGATGACCTGAAAGAGGAAAGGAGGAGGGTTAAAGAGGAGACCAAGTCCAGCAGACCAAGAAGTCCCTCCTCTGAATCTCTCAGGAGTTCAAAGAGTTCGAAGAAAAGTAGTGCTTCAAGAAGTAACAGCCAGGTGTCCCTGAGGAAGAAGGAGAGAGAAGATGAAAGATGGAGAAAGGAACAGGAGAAAAAAGCAGAAGAGTTAAGGCTTAACAGATCAGCTAAGAGTATCCAGAGAAATTGGCGGGCACATCAAAAAAAGGTAACGTCGGTGATTCTTTTTAGAAATTATCCATTCAGTGTAGTACCGAATACCTGAACGTTTGCATAAGTGCAGTGCATGTGGGCAAAGTACACGTATGTGAGCAAATACAGTAAGCCCCCTTTATCTTGCTAGCCTTCATGCCATCACTCACTTTAAGGGTCCTCTAGAAGTTCCACTTGAGGCTTGAGTTTGGAATCATTTTTACCTTTTGGTATGTTTGTGTCACTCATATTGCATCAGTTTAGGAGGAATTGAAACCTTCTTTTGCTCTGAACTTGAGTATATCAAATGTGCAAGCCATACAGTAGTTTTAGAATTGCATCATAACAACTTTACCAAACTACAGGGCAGTGCAGTGATGTGACTTGGAATGTGATACAGGGTTGGAATGCAATGCCTATTCCATGCTGAAATACAAAATGTGGAAGTACAAATTTGCTTAGTTCGAAAAGATAGATGCTGTACAGTGAATTTTGATGTCATTCTTTTATTAGCTTAACATTTGTCATGGCAATCCTTGTGTCTGTCTTTCTCTTTGTCAACAATGGTTAAAAGGCGGCTGTCTGCAAGTTCTCTGACCGTTTCTTGTCAAAGTTGGTAAGGTAATAACAAATATCAAGGGCTTGGTAGTTATGGTATCAAGAAGTAGGTCAAAGATCATCTGTATCATAGAGAGGTCAAACAGGGAAATCACACAAAAGCCTTCAGCACCAAGAGGCAATGCCCAAATCTTATCAGATTTGGCCAGAGTATTCAGTAAATGTTGGGTCATATATACTTTGGAAGTAGGTCAAAGGATATTTGGGGTTATAGAGAGGTCAAAGAGTTCATGATACAGTCACCTTCAACTCCTGTCGGAATCTTATCAAATCTGACCAGTGTTGAGAACATGATAGGTCATAAAAGTTGTATTTTGGAAGTAGTTCAAAGGCCATTTGGGTCATATAGAGGTCAAACTGAAATCATGCAAAAGACTTTGACTTGTAGAGGTTGTGTTCAAATTTTATCATATTTGGTTCAGTGGATGACAGGTAATCATAGTGGTAGTTTGGAAGTAGCTTAAAGTTCCATTGGGGTCACAGAGAAGTTAAACAAGTGGTTCCCAACCTTTTCCTGCTCATCGCCCCCTTTCACCATATAGGGTTGAACCCGAGGGTTCCCCTGGGTTTTAGAGCCTGTGAGGTGGTATTAGTCCATGAGGGTAATATGGTGCCAATTTGGCACCATCAGTGAGTGAGAACTGTATTTCCATAGCTAGTACAGTACAGGTGGCAAGTGAGGCAAATTTCTGTGAGGTGGTGGCCAAAAACTGTGAGGTGGCGGCCTCACAAAAAAAATGCCAGGGGAAACCCTGGGGTTGGGCAAATGCCCCCTTTCATGTCCATGACAAAGTACTACTTCAAATGAAATGAAAAAAGTTAGGATACATGTTGAAATAAAAGGTATGCATACAGCCTTTGCAGGTGTGGGCATGGCTCAGGATAGTACAAACACAAAAGCAGTATGGGGCTTTCTTTTGTGATGGCAAATCCTAAACCCACAATTAGCAAAGGTGTGAAGCCATCATAGGGGTCAAGGGTGGAGAAATGGTTTTACTGAAAGTGAGCAAGATTTTGGCAATTCCACATTGTGAAGCATTCCCCAGGGGATGGGAGTCTAGAGGCCCTCCTTGGCTGTCCCTTATTGGGCAATGTCCCAGGGGGTCCAGGGGCAAAGCACCTTGAAATTTTTCAGTATTTACAAAATTGTCAGCACCAGAAGTAAGGAAGCATTTGACTATTTTTAATTATCTACTAAATGGGGATCACAATGGATGCTGCGCTTGGGCAAAAGTTGAATGTATGAAATTACTTAAATGGTGGCCACACAGGACAGAGCAGCTCTGGTGTGATTGTCCCTTGTGTAAACATTGTGCTTAACATTTTCCCAAGCATGGCACAGCTCGGCACAGTGTTCGGTGTGATCCCCCCCCCCTCCCCCTCCCCCTCCTTTAAGGCTTTACAAAATCAGCCTTTGACCATTTGTATTTTGTTTGTATTTTGTTTGTCTTCTTGTTTGGAAGAAGGATGATAGTGGCTGCGTGGGGCTTTGGAAGAGGTATGCTACTCAAGGTGTCCTACGCCGGTAATTATTACAGAAAGCGCAAATTTGCAGGCCAAAAATTAGCACTTTGAAAGACATTTTAATACCCCACCCACTTCCTTTTGCCTTGCAAAAGTTTTCTATTATTTTTCAATTATCTACAGTTGCTTATTATGTCAGTATGTGCTTTTATGAATAGTAAAGCAAGAATTACATTGGAGATTAAAGTGGCAGGACAATTTTGATCTGTGGAACCCATACCCCCCTCCCCCCCCCCCCCCTTCTTGTCTGCATCACTGCCCCTGATGAAGGTATGGAGGTTCTCGCAAGAAAAAGTTTGCAGTTCAACACAGTTTGATGAGGTTTCCTGGCAGCAGGCAGATGAGATAATTCAAAACTTTTTAGTGAACCTAAAGAGGGAATGTTAGACCTTGTTTGAAAGTTCAGCTAGAGGAAACTATTTGGTATTTCATTAGCCCGTTTAAATTTAGCATGATCTCAATTTTTCAAATGCCCCTACTGCCACTCTTTGGCTCTTATTGCCCTCCCCCCCCCCCTTAGGTGTGAAAAAGCTCTCAGGGCAATGCCACCCCGTTGGGAAACACTGATCTGTGGGTATGGGTATGAGTTCAAAACCCATTAACATTTACTTCTAGTCATTGTTTGCAAATAAAGTGAACCTTTGCAATCTGTCTATCAAAGTTTGTGTGGTTATGTCTTCCCTATACATATTAAATTGTGAAAAGTAATCGGACCAGGGAAGTATTTACATAGCTTGGAATCATCAAATGTGAAAACAACTTGAGAAACAATCTGATGAATACTATTTCCAGCCTATGTGGTTAGGTTATCAGTAATAACATCCCTCTTTCCTGCTTTACTAATGAATAAAATAACAAAATTATTATTTCAAAACACAATAACTAATTTTTGCAGATTTTTTTAAGGGACTGAGATTATCTGTGGTTACAAATTTGTTGCACTCTTCAAGTCATTTCCTGCAAACTAATACACATGATTAATTTAACAGCTGTTGCCACAAATCCACTTTATAAGTCTCAAGGAAAAGAGTCAAATTTAAAAGGACAGACTTTCTGATTCAAAAGGCTAAAAAAAAAGCAAAAGCAACATTTTAGGATCTCCCCTTATTTCAATTTCTCCAACCAATGCAACATTTTTTCCTGGCAGAAGCAATCTCCTATGAGCTGCACTTCTTAGATGGACATTCACTTCCAAATTGGTATCTGGTCTTTAGCTCAAGTACTCAGCCAAGGCATTGTTATCATACACACCTGCAAAATATCTGCTACTTTTAGGCCATCTGTTGAAACAATTTTGTAGTCCAAACCTCAATATCCAAGACCGAGACTACCCCGTCCAAGACTGAGACACAGCTTCAGAGGTGGGGAACTTTTCAACTGAAGTTCTAATCGACTTTTAACACAATTAGTTGTACCTTAGCTCCTCACTCTGCAACGCATGCTCTCCGTAAAACTTCAGTCTCAAAATGCTGATATTGCATGAAGTGTTCCCCTTCTGCACTATTCACTGTGACATTGTTCATGACGGTGTGGTAGCATATAGAGCTTTATCATGGGAGTCTTCACAGGGAATATTTTGAAATGAAACACTGTTAAATTTGATTTCCTTTCATCAAGCAGATGAGATAATTCACCAACTTTGTGGTGAACCTAAGAAGGGAAAGTTAGTCCAACTCGACTTTTTATCTCCATTTTGTTGCACACTAATTTAAAATTCAGCTAGAGGGAAATTCTTGGTATCTTTTTAAGCCCCAACTAGATTTAGTATCTCATTTTTTCAAATGTTCCCTGCCCCTTGGCTTTTAAACCCCCCTGAGTTGCACAATCCCCCTGGATACTGGGTTTAACTATGAAATCATGGTCAAGCTTCCACATCCCAGAGTTTGGGTTTGAATCTTTTCAGATTTGGCCATGGTGTTAAGTATGTGACAAGTCATCATAATTTAACTTTTGAAGGATGTCAAAGGTCAGTTGGGGTCATTGAGAGGTCATACAGTGAAATCATGTACCAGCTTTCATATCCAAGGGGTTTTGTCTGAATCTTATCAATTTTGCCATAGTGCAGTTCAGTAGATGATGGGTCACCATAGTTGTACTTTGTTTTGGTGGTTATTTGGGTTCATAAGAGGACAAATGGTGAAATTCATGCTAAAGCTTACCCTTAAGAGAGTTTTAGTTTTTGTGATTTATATTTTGCCATTGTAATCATTAGTTGATGGTCAGGATGAAGTGGGGTATAAGGAACACTTCATTTGGGGTCAGCTGAATTACCTAAAGTATTATAAGAGTAATAATTATAATATTATAAAAGTTTATAATTATAATAATAATAATTACATAATGAGGTCAAATAATTACAATAGTAACCAGTGCCACACTTGTGAAGCACTTTGAGACCTCCTTGATAAAGTGCCACATAAAAACCAAATACTACTATTATTAAAGTACTATGCCTACAAGCAGTAAGAAAAATGTCTCAAGCTGGCCAAATACAAAGTGGTGAGGCAACTCTGATCTAACACAGCTGTGACTATTGGTAGTACTTAAGGTGCTAGATCATGACTGGGCTTTAGACTGGTTTTAATCCCTATTAATGAAACCACATTACAGTAACTGTGTGTGAGAGAAATCGTGGTTAAGCTACAGCATCCTTGATGCTGTTGTTTTAGTGTAAATACTTATGTCACTTTTAAGGTTGAGTGCTCAGATGACAGTGAAAAGAGTAATTAAAGTGCCAAGCACTTTGTTAGAAGTGGGCTATCAATTAATAATATATTTTATAATAATGATCACTGATCAAAGTGTACAAGAAGTAGAATGGCTTAAACAAAACCAAAGAAAAAAATGTAGTCTGTCTCAAAGTAAAGTGAATTAATTTCATTGTTTTATATCTCAACACAAGGATGTTCTGTGAACTTGAGAGTTGGACCATTGAAGTACAGTACTTTCTCCATCCTCTTTAACATGTATACAATTGTAGCTTTGAAGAGAATAAGTGGTTACCCCAAATTGATTTTGAAACACAAGCTAAATGTGTTATATTGCATGCTACAGATAAAGTAAGGGGTTGTTTTGCATTAATTTAACAATTCACAAACAAAAACATTTTAACGTGATTAAAAAGAGCTGTTTGTGAGTTAGGATACCTGGTTGTACGAATTCAAAGTGGAGTGACTGCATTTCCCATTTAAGGTACTGTTTATGATGTATTGATGGGCTGGTATGGCTTGGCCTGGAACATCCCTTGGTGCTGACCAGAAAGTAATCTCAGATAAATGCTGTTCAAAAGAATGGAGAACAGGCTAACATGAATTATTTTAAGATTTTAGTTACTAACTTCTACAATAAAAATACCAGCCAGGTGAAATATGTATATAAGTGTAGTTCCTTGTAGATGGTCAGGAATTGGGTGAGGATTTGCTAAATCTTTCATTTTAGGCTTCTACAGGAATTGTTTAGTGTGAAAATTCTTAATACTATGTGTCACATAGTCCACTTGTGCATATGCTCTGACTCTAAAAGTGTCATTTATGCTTATCATAAATGGTGAAATGTTATTGTTTCCTCATAATATTCATTTTTCTCACTCATTCACCAGGTCAAAGATGATGAAGAAATTGATGAGGTAGGTATTAAAGTTCAAGCATATTTACAAATTTAAATGAAGTGTGAATCAGTGGTTTATATTCCTCTGTATTTATCATTACTTCACTTGGAAAACTCACTGTTTTTACATCAAATGGAATATTTCAGGATAGGTGGTGTAGTATCTAAAATCAAAAGCTCAAGATGAGTAGGGGCCAGGGGGCCTTATGTGTAGAGTTAAATAAAGTTACCTTTGAAAGTTTAAATTTTTCACCATTTCAGTAATTTTCTTTCAGTCCTGTCAGCCTCACTTCTAAGTAAACTGAAAGTCTTTATCAGCTTTTAATATTAAGCTTAGCTGTAGTGAAGTCTTTTTCTTGTAATTTAGAATATGTTTATGGGTCATATTTCCAAGCACTGTAAGGAAAGGGGTCATCCATTTGTTGCATCATTTTTGATCTCCCCCCCCCCCCCCCCCCCTCCGTACCCTCAAAAAGAGCATTTGGAAAAATTGCCATCTTTTATTTTATGGTCATCATTTATTATCTCAGATTTGTAATCCCCACAGTACACTAGTGATAATGATGGAAAAAATGGATGGTTCCTTACCAGCATGGTTTGGTGATATTGGAAAAAGGTGAACAACCTTTTGAAGCAGTTTCTGTAAACAGTATGGAAACACTGTACCATGGAGGGCCACTGTTATTCAATAGTAGTGCCAAATAATGTGTAAGTTTGTGTTTAAAACTTAACGTGTTAGACATGTAGTTTCTCTTGTCAGTGTGCAAAATTTGTACAGGTTTAGCATGTGGTACTTCCATTTCTGTAAAGTATATACATGTATATTAAATAACCACTCAGTTATTCTATGTCTCCACTGCCATTCATAGTTTTCCGTCACATTTCTTTTAGGCCGCAAAGACAATTCAGTCAGCTATGAGGGGACACAAACAAAGGAAAGATCAGATGGATCAATTCACACCCACCACAACAGAAGTGGTCTCTTCTGAAGAGAACGAAAGCGACGTTGACTACGCTGCCAGGACAATCCAGTCTGCAGTTCGGGGACATTGGTCAAGAAAAGATCAACTCACTAAGATGTGAGACAGCTTCTTTATCTTTGGGAGCATATGTAAGGCTGAGGAATAAGAAGGGAATCAAAAGTAGGTGATGGGCATGGGTGACTCCAATACTTTTGGAGATGGACACCCGTCGCCCATTAGTTGGGACTGTTTATGGGGTTGAGACTCCTACAATGACATCACCACTGACACAGGGACATATACCTCAGCAGTTACATACTGTCATTACTAGCCTCCTAGTGAGTATGAACACAACAGTAGGCTTACACTGAAGGCTTCTCATTGGCTGAGGTACTGAACTGCCAACATAGTGGCCAACTGAAGAAAAAAAAAAACTTTAGACTGAGTAAAGGAAAAGAACACCAGCCAGTTGTGTTATACTACGTTTGAAACCTGAAAACTTAAACATATGCTAACTTCAAAATGTGACTTATGTGCACATTTTTGATGGAACTGAAGAGAACCCACCGTCCATGATTGACAGTTTCAAGGAAAGTGGAGTGGCTAGGGTTGGGCTATATGAAATACATTCATTCGGAAATTTGGCCAAAATATCTATCATTTGGTTATCACAATATGAGTTTCAGGTGACAGTACATTGATATATATGGTATATTCCCCAGTCCTAACAACAATGGCAACTCTAACTCACTCACCCAGGAGTTACAATTCTGAAGCTGAGGTATATAACCCATGAAACTGTAGTTCAGCATACCACACATATTGCATGACATGACAGGATTATACAGATTTTTTTAGTACTATGAGGTCAATTTATGGAAACCAATGTTATGATGGACCCCCTTAGCATTGAGAGAAAATGTGCTACAAGGGAGGTTGACAGTTTTCTTACCAGGTCCTTTTTAATTTACAGTATGATTTATTACTCTTTATTTTCCATGTGTTATACAGGTCCATGACAGATTCTGAAACGGAGTCGGTCCACTCATCAAGAAGCAGAGCAAGTACATCCCATAAGGGTCATTGTAAGTTCATTAAGGCACCATGTCTAAAAAAAAATAAAAAAAAAGGCACCATGTCAAAATTGCCAAGCTGCGCTACCTCAACTGCACTGTGGCTTGGTCGTTTTGACAAGGTGTCTTACAGCTTACTCTATCCAGATCTTTGTATGACCAGATTTGGTCTGTTAAACCTTTTTATCTTTGCCATTCAATTCAGTTTGTGTGTTTGAGTTTTTATCTCAATACATAACATGTATTGAGATATTGTCACACTAGCTGGTGGTTGAAATATCTTTAACCCAATACATTGTCCCTTGATCTGCGGTCAATGTCTTTCAGAGTTTGGGAGCATGCCCTTGGAGTTCAGGGCAGAAGAAGTTATCCATTTTGGTGTGAAAAAAGTGATAGTTTCTAAGTGTTTTTACGTTTTTTGTGCAAATTTTGGCCCAAAACGCTCAGTTGTCAAGGTAAGCATCCATTTCTTTGCGCACGGCACATTTGGTTGCTAGGCACATGTTTTTTCCTGCAAAACAAAGAAGGAGACAAAGGTTTGAACTATTTGTACCGCATTAGTACCGCAGAAAAAAATTTGGCAAATGCACTTCACAAGCTCAGTCACGGCATGTGTTAGATTCAAGGTGTCTCATTCCTAAGTAGGCGGTACAATGCGGGGCTTTATTGATTTTTAGGCATGTTATACTGCCCGGATGAAATGAAATGCCTTGAATATAAACACAGCCGTCCAATCACAGCTGTATACCGTGGATGGAACCTTCTGTTTTGGTTTTGGTTTTGTCGGTCGTTCGTAAAGTTAATGTAACAGTTAAAAATAAGTGGAATTATTCATGGATTGAGAAGAATGTTTCAACCATAGAATTAAAAGTAAGGGAGAATGACGTCAAGAATTGAATATGGAGGCCGCAGATAGTTTGATGACGTCATGCGTTGTCGGGCAAAAAGTCTTGACTGGAAACGGCGCGTAACACAAATCCAATGGCAGGAAACACTCAGGCTTGAGAAACTTGTGGAAAAATGGTCAATTCGTGTTCGATGTGCGACCGTTCCAATCGATACTAGCGAGACGGATCTCTGAAAGTTTCACAGGTAATTCTTAAATTGATATTATCGTGATAATGCAGCCACAAAATAAAATTTTCGGTGTAGAATGGAGGCAAGGAAATGCCTAACGTTAACTTAGTGTGGTTAGGTCCTGGCACTATAGGCCTACAGCATATCCGATATCGTTTGGCAAAGCTTTCTTGCATGATTATCAAATAAGTATTGCTGATTTAGCGAAGAAATTTTTATCCTCCTCCCTGCCAGAAAAAAAGGCAGGTCTAAATCCTAGTTTAGGCCTTGCTTGGGCTATCTAGTGTAGGCCTTCATACCGTGCCTGTAATCATAGTTCGCGTAGTTTAACTGGTACTAATAGAAAGGTATAGGCATTCGGTGCAAAACTGGCGTAATGTTTCGGACAATTTATTCGCACAGAGTCCAATGTTCGAACATAAATGATGCTGTAAAACAATCAGAATACCTCAAAGTACCAATCAGTTCCATTTCCTCCTGTTTCTCCACCATCTAGTTTTAGATATCAAACGAACAAAATTTCGCACCGTACGTACATTATGTATGTAAAATCTTCCCGACGAGAGTCTTTTGCCCGACAAAGCGTGACGTCATCAAAATGTTGTTGGCTTCATTCGCTCGGTGTGTGAGTAGTTAGAGCGACATCATTCTCCCTTACTTTTAATTCTATGGTTTCAACAGATATTTAAAACATATTGCCTGAAACTGGAAACGTGGTGCAATTGTGAATCATTTCAGCGATTTCTTCCAAGTTCAACTTCAAGGTGAACAACTTAGTAACGGCATAGCCTAGCCTACTAACGTTAACGTTAGGCCTAATGTTATACCATATGCATAACCTAGCGTAGTAACGTTAGAGCTAGCCCACGGTATGAATCGCGCCATCTAACTTACAATAACTTTCTAATTGCGGTTTAGGGACTCGCGACCACCGAGACATGAACATGAAGAGCCCCGAAACAACTCGGCACCTGAGACAATTAGGCTCATTGGACAACTCGACCACTGGGAACTCTTTGTAAATTAGCCTAGCTTAGTGTTAATAGTCTTGTACTCAGCTCTGATCATTTTTCATTTTTTTTTTTTGCTTGTTTGTAGCCTATCTGGTCGATAAAAGATTGATTATAATTACGGTCATATTGGATCATGGCCACTAGGCCTACACTGTAGCCTTTCCTGACTGGGCGCCTAGGCCTAGGCCTAAATTAAGTTAGGGCTAGGCCTGGCCTAGCCTAGGCTGGGCCCATTTATCAGGCAAAATAACTTTGATGTTGGCCGTCATGCCCGTCCAAGTTGGATGCACAATATTCTTAGACCATACAATATCAGAGAATAATTTTTCATTCCACATTTTTCCATCGAGAAGAGCACAAAATGAATTCGTGCAGGTATTAATTGTATATTTTTTATAGGCCTAGGTCTGTAATGTATGCAAACTCCGATAATGTACGCCATGTCCGTGTTCTGTACAGAAGTTCAAGTGAAGCACTTTGAAAGCGCAGCACAGTTAAGTACATGTGTAGGTCCGTAACTGTATGCAAACACCCATACATAGGCTACACACCTGCTCCGTAGAGAAGTTCACGTACATCGCAAGAACATGTCCGGGATGGGACATGATAATGGAAGTTCAGTATTTTTTTGATCGCTGCTTGTGCCGATTAATTTCCAGTTGTTAGCTAATATGCAGCAGTAGCAATGGTGGGAGACTTTCATATATAAAATATGCATGTTAATTTGTGTGGTGGTGAAAGTGTACCTTGTACATTTATGATTATGAAAACAAACAGGTGTGAGCCCACACCCTTTCAATGTACAAGTAATACACGCTACGATGGTGTGAAATAGCCAAGTAGCTACATTGAAATACTGAAGGCTTCGAAGTATTTACGTTTATACTTGTGTGAGAGACTTTGGTTACAATGACGGTCTAAACTGGGAAGGAATAAAAGTGGCTAGGGGTGTGGCGGCAGTATTTTTACTCATCTTATCAGTTCTACCCAGCATATTTTTCTGCATGAATGTCACACAAGACATAAAATACGTCATACAAAAATCATTAATTCCATGATTTTTGCGCACATAAAAAATAAGAGAAGGGAAGACTTGGCTCACAGTAAGAACAGAAAGATGTGAGAATTGTTAGATTGCATGGTCTTGTCACTGCCATTTTCCTGACTGTTGGCTTCGGCCCGACTATGTACTATTGAAAATGGAATATTGGTACATGGATGTCAGTTAATGGTTCCTTGGACCCTTATTGGCAACATTTCGTGGAGTGGCCCCGCCATACGTTATCCCGCACTTGGCCCAACCTGTGTCCACTGTGGTGGTATGGTAGAAGGGAATAGAGTGCCAACTCTACCCTTAAGGGTGCCATGATGTTGCTTATGGGGTTTGTGGCAATTGTGATGCAGTCATTTTCATTTTTCACTGATTTGTAAACATCAAAACATGACGTCAGATCATGACAAAGCTGTAGGCCTGTGTTTTCATAGGTAATTTGTTATATATATATTGTTGTAATCCTTCATTGGTTAATAATATTTTCTATGGTAGTTTTAAGTTTAGATGAGTTACAAATAAAACACAAAGCTGTTTGCAAACTTGGTTCTCCTTCAAGTTAAAACAAACATCACCAGTGTCCTCATTAACCATATAGGATAGCAGTTAAAATTTGCTTTTTCCCAGGTGAAAAATTTGTGACTGAAATGGTGGAAAATGATTATCAAAAGAACATTTTGTGTTTATGTTTTAATATAAAACAACACAAGGCAGGTTATCTAATGAGTATAGTATGCCTATTTATATTTCAGTTTATCATTTCATTCAACTGTAGTATTTTTAAAAAATATTTTCGGGGTACCGTAGGGTGCAGTTCTCGCGATACTTCGGTACTTTATAATTGGTGATATGGTACTGTATCAGTACAGGTACATGCAGGCCGCATACAAAAATACTGTGAAACCTAGTACTGTTATCAATTGATTTTCATCTCTTGCCTGGGTGCCCTGCCATACAAAAACTTTTGGCCTTGGTGCCCTACCCGATGGCCTTGGTGCCCTCCAAAATTCATGAATGACCAAGGCCAAATGGCCGTACCCTCTTCCAACCTTAATTCCAACCCTGTAGTTGTATAAGTTTTCTTAAATAAGGTGATTTATAGCATTTTATTTGCTTTTTTATTGTAGCGATTGACTCAAGATTCCTTGAAAAGCATTGTTGCATGTACTGCTATCTACATTTCAAAATTTATTTTCTACAAATTACGCAATACAAACAACACCAAAATAAAGCACAATGAGGAAGGCATACAACAAAATTTTCCAGCAAACTTTTATTGATTGATTTTTGTAAATGTTTTAATATTTTTGTGGTCACAATGTTCCTTAAGTAATCGACTCATGATAAGCCCAGTACAGGGCTTCCGCCATAAATGCAAAAAGGGGGGGGGGGATTAATTTCTCTTAAACCCCTACTCCAAATTGATGCTGTCCCTGGCTAAAGTTACCAGTGGGTTCAGGGGGACAAAAGCTTGCTTCAAGACACCTGTAAGGTGTATTTTTAAAGGACATTTACTTATGAAAGTCCAAACATTGCTGCAAAGGTATCCTCTTCTTAAGGAAGAAACCAAGATATGGACAATTTTTTTTAAGTTTTATGGAAAAGAAAAGGGGGGATTTTACTTACCTTCTTCTGGAAAGGGGGGGGGGACAAATCCCCCCTTTCCCCCTTTGGCAGAAACCCTGCAGTATACATTTTTTATGATAATCATTTTGGACATAAAATGTATCAGGACACTAACTTTGCATAATTTCTTAATACAAGTATGATTTGAAGGACCATACCACAACAATTGTCCTAACCGCACATATGAAGCTCATGATGAAGGACAGAATTTATACTTTGAATGGCATCAGCAATGGTATGGAAATTGTCTTATGTTTCACTTTCATGCCATGCTACCAGTTCATCAAAACAATGTTTTTGTTGCATCATACTTTGATGCATACAGGTACTTTTCCTTCAACATTACCCTTCATAACATTCACAAAAGTATTGAGATTCTGCAGCATAGCTGCTCTAGTTAGTTTTGTGCTGCTGAAAAGAAATGTTGAAGATATGTGTGGCAGACTTGTAGTATGACTGTAATGTCACAGGTACAAATATAAATGTATTGTCTCTAGTTGTGAGTACGAGTCCACATCTTTTAACAAGTATGAACACAAAATTTTGCAGTAGCTGCTATGCCTAGCTTTCAACATTTGTGAGTATGGGTGTGAGTACAAATCCATTCTCATAAGAACAAGAATAGGATGGTATGCCAAAACATAGGTATGAGTACATACTTCAGGTCTGGCATTTGCTGTGAAATCTTACCTCCAATACATGATACCCTACATTTAGAAAGTGGGGATGACAATTAGAGCAACTGAAACTTCACATTATGTCAGCCTCTAGCAATATAGCTCACTGGACTCAGAAGAAAGCAAGCATGCTGCTAATTTGACCATTAGAATTAATATGCTGCATCCTTTGAAAATTGAAAATCCCATCTAATGCCTGTTTGGGTGGGTTTCTGACTTAGTGTATTAGAGTATGAGTCAGTTGTGCAGTGGTGCATGTCTACTCTCCACCAATAGACTCTGTAATCTGTATTGATGGCTTGCAAGTAGTTCTGACAACTTGTTGATGGAAATTGTGGTCAATAGTGTCTTGGAAGCTTGTTTACACTAGAGATTAAAGTAAAGATAACAACTCTAGGGATAGGTGGAGAGCCATGATGAAACTTCCCCATTACAGTTAGGTTGCAAGTTTTAGCTCTCCTAGTCCTTATAGCACTATAACTTTATCTTTCTTGCCTCCTTTGCAAACACACTGACTTCAGTGGTTGATCTCTTCTCCAAATACACAAAACTCAGTGAACTATAACAGTTTATTTACTTACACCTTGCATGATGACCCTGGACTGACCATCACAGAGACTTGTATGAACAAGCTATACACATGCAAACTGAGATGACTTGTATTAGCTATGTAACAGGTAAACAGACGGGCAGCTCAACTGTTTACCTGAGGTGTGAGAGAATGTTCAGTTCAGTTTATTCTCTGTTTACCTCACTTGAGGTATTAGAGTCAAAGGCATAAAAGAACATTTGCATATGGTACAAAGAAACAGTACAAGTTTACAAAAATGGCAAAATGAGAAAAAGGAGAAAAGAGAGAGAGAAACACAAATGTGAATGGTTAAGTGAGCTAGTCAAGTGGAAAAACCTGCCTGGGTCCACAGCCATCCGAGTTTTTGGAAGCAACTTAAATCTAATGGGATATTTCTCCGCATGTGCTGCAGAGGTGCAGTATATGGCTAATGGCACCTCTAGCAACATGGCTGATTTCAGTTCTTTTACAGAAAACAGAAAGAAGGGAAGGATGGCATATATCTGGCTTTACTCCCTGGCTGTCAAGTTACCATATGTCCATATGTATGCAGGGGCGTATATTCTTGAATTTGTAGGGGTGTGTGTGAACTTTTGGGACCGACTTTATTTCTTGGAGACCGACTCCCATTGCCATAGTTGTACGATTCAAAATTCTGGAGACCTTTTTTCTTGCTTTATGGGTAATTTGAGACCGACTTCAGATTTTGAAGACCTTTTTGGTTTTGATGATAAGAGAAACCTATGCTTCACGATGGCATGTGTGTGTATGTATGTGTGGGTGTGTATGGGTGTGTGTGTGTGTTTGTCACACTTCTCGTTAACACGATATCTCAAGAAGGGAAAATCTGACAGTTCTCAAACTTGGTACATAGATGCCCCTATAGAGGAAGAACCCTATCGTTTTTGGTGTGGGTCAAAGGTCACCTGGGGTCACCAGGGGTCAAACTCTGAAAACCTTGTTAACACGATATCTCAAGTCAGGAAGTTTGGATGAATTTCATACTTAGTATGTAGGTGCATTATGATAAGAGGAAGAATCCTGTTGTTTTTCTTGGGGTCAAAGGTCACCTGGGGTCACTGGGGTCAAACTCTGAAAACCTTGTTAACAGGATATCTCTAGTTAGGAAGCTTTGATGAATTTCATACTTACTATGTAGATGCATTATGGTAAGAGGACGAACCCTATTGTTTTTGGTGGGGGTCGAAGGTCACCTGGGGTCACCAGGGTTCAAACTTTGAAAACCTTGTTAGCATGATATCTCGAGGTAGGAAGCTTGAATGAATTTCATACGTAGTATGTAGATGCATTATGGTAATAGAAAGAACCCTATTGTTTTTGGGTGGGGGTCAAATGTCACCTGGGGTGGGTCAAACTCTGCAAACCTTGTCGGCAGGATATCTCGAGGTAGAAAGCTTGGATAAATTTCATACTTTGTATATAGTTGCCTTATAGTAAGAGGAAGAAGTATATCATTTTTGGTGGAGGTCAAAGGTCATTTGGGGTCACTGGGGGTCATACTCTGAACACCTTGTGAAGACGATATCTCAAGGCAGGAAGCTTGGATGAATTTCATACTTTATATGTAGATGCCTTATAGTGAGAGGAAGAACCCTATTCTTTTTGGTGGGGTTCAAAGGTCATCTGGGGTCACTGGGGTCAAACTCTGAAAACCTTGTTAACATGAGATCTCAAGGTAGGAAGCTTGAATGAATTTCATATGTAGTATGTAGATGCAGTATGATAAGAGGAAGAACCCTATTGTTTTTGGTGAGGGTCATATGTCACCTTGGGTCAACGGGGGGTCAAACTCTGAAAACCTTGCTTACAGGATATCTTGAGGTAGGAAGCTTGGATGAATTTCATATGTAGTATGTAAATGCATTATGGTAAGAGGAAGAACCCTGTTGTTTTTGATGGGGGTCACTGGGGGTCAAACTCAGAAATCCAATATTGTCATCCGGGGTCACCAAAGGTCAAACGTGCAAAATTTCCCAAGAATTCTCAAGATCAAATATGGACACAAAACTGTATTTTTCCAATATGTTAAGACAACATTTGAGCAGTGACTGAAAGAATTGGGGCATGGCATTATTTCGAATAAAACATGTATCATCGAAACCTCAATGCATTTTTGCATTCTGGTGTTTTTTTTTTTTTTCCGCTTTTCGGGCAAACTTTTCACTTCAAATGTTATTCATGTCTGGTCTGCTGTTACGACGGCATACCAAACTAGCTTTGAGACAGACCTTTTGGAGCTCAGAGACCGACTTTGGATTTTCATGGGGGGTGTCACACCCCTCCACACACACCCCTATTTGTACCCCTGTATGTATGACCTAAATAGACATTTTCTGTGAATGGTCTTTATATCTTTAGTCCCTCCACACTTTCCATACTTGTAAATCCATCTGTAGAGTTGAGGAGATTGATCTAGTTGTCTAAAACTTGACAAATGCAGATATATTTAAATTATCAAAGTAGTCCAGTCTTCACAAGACATTTTGTATCCTTGTACAAAGTTATATGTTGTTCATGTGCACATAACTATACATTCTATTTGTGTTGTTTTTATACCGACACAGCTTCACACAAACGTTTAGATTCGGAAGGAGATTCAGATGATAATATTATGGTGACACCAAGCTCATCAAGAAAAGGCTCTATGCGTGGAAGCAGACCATCCTCTGGTGAGAAAAATCTTCCTTAATGGGGGGAGAATGTAGTACACTTTAATATCTAAGAGGGGCATTTGATAACCAGAAAAAGAATTTGATGTACAGTTTTGTTTTGTGATAATACTGAAGTTGCTTGTTTCAATATTAAATGTCATGTAGCTATTAACCTGGTTTCTGTTTAGACACTTAAGCCTGGGGAGTAGTTAATATATCCAAATAGGTCTCTGATCAGATTTTGGTAGTCCATACCTGGTGGAAGAGCTTTTAATAGTGAACTGTAATGTTCTAAAAAGTCAATAACATTGAGTATGATTAAAGTCCCAACACTTGTGATGAGACATTGCTGAGCAGACAGGCCCATGCCAGTCAATGTCCTTTAGGTCATGATTGGGAATTTCAAGGTATGTTATCTTCCCCTGTCTTCATACTGACCTCAGAGATGGTGATGTCAATAAATTTGCCAAATTCATCTTGTACTATTAAGATGTTATCCTCTTATTCCAACAGAGACACTTCACAGGAAAAGCTATGTATTGTATTTTGTTGAGACTTTGAGTAGGAGGTTGAAGATTACTTCTAATGATAATCTGTATGCACTGCACACTTGTTTCCTAATCTGACTTAAGTAAAACAGCTTGTATCCATAGTAACAATAGTATTTAATCATATTTTCCTCCCCTTTTCTTTGCTTGTGGTATTGTAGCCCATTCCAGTAGTAAGGTAAGCAAGCATTCCTTTTGTTTTTCAAAAATCTTAGTGAGAATTCTTCTAACAAATCTAGCAAATGGTGGTGGTTTTTGTGTTCTAACAATTTCCATACAACTAAACTACATTCAAGGAGCCTGTCAGCCCAAAGTCAGAGTATTTTAAGTAGGGGGACTGCATTTGAAAACCTCTTATATTTGTTCATACTGTAATGCATTTGCAACATTTTGGATTTCGACAAATTTAAAAAGGGGTTGTGCTAAGTATGAGATTGATTGTGGACGTTTTATTCAGAGATAGCTGTTTCCCATCTTATTCATTTCTTTAAGTATCTGGCAGGAGGGCATGTAGTGGGCTTGCAAAAATTATTGTTTTTAAATCTGAACTTGAATACAGCTACCAGCTTCAACATTATTTGTTTCAAATTTTGCTGAAAACTATCACTCAGTCAACAAATTTATGTAATTTCTTTCATTAATTCTGTTTTGTTGTGCTGTGCCATCTTTCTATGACTGCTGAGTAATTTCCTGCTACTTTTGAGGTATCACTGTTGGATGTCATGTTTAGTGATAGTTTGGATGATAGCTAAACCTTTATGTAAATTTCATCATGTCACAGGCAGAAATAGGTTAGGTATCTGTTGTCTTCCAAAAACTGTTTAGGTAAAAGTTGCACCAGAAGCTCTGTTCAAGGGACAGAGTTATAGTTAAAAATTGTAGTTGGAGACAGTTTGTGTCATGGCAACATAAAATCATACCATTAACATGACACAAGGTAAATGTAACAAGTTTGACCATGAATAAAAAAAGTTAAAGGAGTGCATTGTTGTTATGCAATGGGACATAACAATTACTGACCAAATCCATGACTTTATTACATCTCTAAACAAAAGCAGTGTAATACCCATTAAAGGTGTTGTGATTGAACAAGTAGGGATTAACTGCCACAGGTGAACAGACAGAGCTACTTAAAGAAAAGGGCTTCTTCTTGAGTGTGGTTGGCTAAAATGTCCCACTGGTTTTTCTAGCAGCATGAATAAATTAATGATTCTAATTACAGTACAACTTCTTTAAGATTCTTAGTTTGCAAATGTCTATAAAAACCTTAATATTTCATCTGTTGGTGCACATGCATGGTCCATTTGAAGTATGAAACAAGGCTGTAGCCAAAGAAGTTTCTGACTCTAATTGGATGGTCACCCCCATGCCATCCCCTGCCCTCAAAGAAAATTGTCTGACAAATCAGATATACAACATGCCCAGTGCAACAACCTTTACTTCAGGGTCATAGATGTGAGTACAAAATGTGTCACGTGGATACCATTTTACATCTAAGAATGGTAAAAACAGAATTCTCAGCAAAGGCTAAGGAGCATAACAGCCTTGAACCCTTCCTCCAGGCTTCTGAATATGGACTTTCTGAGCTGGAACCCTATAGCTTAAAGTCTGGATCATTTAAACATGTTGGTATATCTCAGTAAACTGTATACATCTTTTGCTCGTTTAATTAAAGCTTTCATTTTACAGTAGGACTTGCTGGATTGAAGCTCACGGCTTGCTTTACCATTATCACCATGATGAAAGTTTTTTGAAATTGCTCTGAGAAATTTTGTGTACAGTCCACGTACATCAAAAATTGGGGAATCTGGGAAGATCCTTGCTAAGAAATTTTGGTATTTGGAGGGAAATTTGGGCATAATACAAAAAACTTGGGAAAGTTCATCATTATTGTGTGTGTGAATATATGTAAGAAACAAGGGGGGGGGGGATTAGAAAAGTTTTGTAGATATAAAAATTACTTTTTTTTCGAGCCATGAAAGTCCTGTAGGAAATTCTAGAGCTAGTCTTCCAAACTTTTAGTGACCTCTCTGGGTAAATCAAAGGAAGGATAAATTAATCTACCAAATCACAGTAAAATGAACATAACTAGATGTATTTTCTTTGTGTGCTCTTTACATTTGCAGTGTGCCATTCTTTCAGTCATTTCTGTGATGTGAATATTAATAAATTCATTTTTGCGTCTCATTTGTCATCTCCATATTTTCGCATTTCTTCACTTTCATGACTAATCATTTTCTGTAGAAACGATCAAGCTCATCATCCATATCATCTGACAAGCAAAGGAACAAAGTTTCCAAGAGTAAATTTTACGAGCAACAAGTTGAATCTTTCAAGAAAGCAAGTGCCGCTGCCAAGAATTCCAAGATGTCCAGATACATGTTTACGTAGCACATCCTTCTCTCTCTTCTCTTTCCTGGCAGTAGGTCTGCATTCTTTGTCCTCTTTTTGAATTCCTCATTCATTTCATCGAAATGTTTTCTTGTCTCATATACCTCATGTGTTGTTTTTTGACAAAAATGGCAAAATAGTCCTAGTTAGTGCCTAGAGCCATTATCTGTTTGAGACACCATTCTTAATCATGGAAACTTCACTTGTAATATATTCTTTTAAGTACTCCATAATCTTTGCAAACTTTGGAAGTGTATAAAGAAATTTGCAGTGAGTTAAAATCACATGAATATCACCCAAAGAAAGAAGAGTGAGTATCAATGTAACAAAAACATTTTTCACTAGGCTGGTCGTCATTTCTGCAGTGTTGCACATTTGAAGTCACCTGTCACCTTTCTAAATTATGTCTGTTTACAATTTTTATCCACTCATGAAGATGTCTTTGACAAGGACACACCACGAAGTGTATAGTGTGACTCAGCATTTACAATCATGTACATTCCAAAAATGTCTTTCTTTTATTGTAAAAATGCCATTGGTTTGGATAAAACACCCTTTTCTTTCATGTGTAAAGACATTTTGAGAACCTGTCTAAATAGCAGCTATTCAGTGGCTGTTTCCACTTCAGAATGCAGCTTCACACTCGAGGCCAAATCTATAAAACGACTGTGAGATATTCATTTTATGTCTCTTCTCTGGTTTTTAGTGCAAAAAATGTTTTGTGATCAAACAATGAGTGGTGCTTTTGTAGATTAGCAGTGACAGCCTTTTACATTTGAACATTTGAAACCAGTTCAGTCTGTCTACAGCCAAGATGTATTCAGAGGTAGCACTACAGCACCTCTGCAAGAAAGCCATTTTATGGACCAAATGTGTGATGCAATATTAAAAATGCTTTACACATGTTCTGCCAGTTGTTCTACTGGTTCCATAAAGTAAAGCACTTCCTGTGAGATTTTCATGAATTTTTCCAAAGGTCTCCTTTTTGCATTCCTTCAGCTTGAAATTGTCCTTACAATGCTTTACAAATGCAGTATTATCTTTTACTACTAAGGTGTTATCCGTGTCGGCCTGTGCAGATGATTTCGTCTGCTTTTCTGTTTGAGTTACAGTCTCAGTCTCACTGTTTCTGTGCAGTGTGTTTTCATAAAAAACATCTGTTTCCATTCAAAACAAATACAAGTAATATAGGATAACTCTCACAGTGTTCAATAAATGTTAATCTGGCCATGAATATGTGCTACTGGCTTTCTGGGCAGGTTTTCCCAAGTCAGGGTGAGTTTCCAGTATTGAGTCATGACTTGTCATATTTTTTGTCATTTTCTCAGAAATCATCAGGGCGTAAGAGCAGTAGTAGCCATTCCCACTTGAATGAACTCAGCAGTGAGAGTGGAGATGATCTCGTCATGGATTCCCCAGTTCGTCGAAGGTTCACCAGGGACTGAGTGGCATTCTCTTCTTAATTACACCGTTGCTATTAATAGCATTGAATGAGAAGGTGAAAATATGCAGAAAAGGAGATAACAGTGTGGTGAAAGTTTCAACATAATCAAAATGAGAGCATTTCTGATGTAAAAAGTAACAGTAAGTTCTTTGACTGTAATGATAAACATTTTCAGGTGGCATTTCCAATGGTGTAAAAACTTCAATCAAAAGGCTTTTAAAATGCAGATAGTGTTTAAATTTTGGATATTTTACTGCTCAAACATCTGCGAAAAGTACCTGCATAGTGGTGAAAAAGTTAGTTTGAAAATCCTTGGAGATCATGTTCTCAGAGGCATTTTCTCCTTCCAGAACATTTTCATGGTTTTGAATTACAAGCACATTTCAAGAAAAGAAACACCATGCAAACCAAAGCTCTTCATAGCATAAAGGGCCAGTCACACTACAGCAATTTGCAGTCCGAAATCCTATCTGAATTTTTCTAAATCGGACCAATAGTTTTTCATGTAGACTTTGCTCTTAAGGATGGTCACACTATATCGATAACTGATCCTAGTTTGTCTCATGATAAACTAGTTCTGCTACCATTATATAACTTATACAGCTCAGCAGAGTGGTATTTGTTCGAAAATCAATCTGATTTTGCACGTGTGTGTGATAAATGCTGTCTGCCGATGTGACATCACGAAATAATTAGTTTACATTTATTTTCATAGTCCACTGAGGCAAATCATTTATTTACACAAGTTGACAAACTTTTGGCTCTTTTCAGCCAAGGATGGAGAAGATTTTAACTAAAACTCACAAAAAACTGGACTGTAATCCTGTCCGAAATTGCTCTAGTGTGACCCGCCCCTTAGACCTTAAGGATGTTAAAGATATGTCTTGGGAAATGAGTATTAACATAGCATTTGCTACTTTGATTTTAAAGAATGCAGGCTATATTTAAAGCAAAGCAATTGTGCAATTGGTCAAGTACCTGTTATTGTATTGAAAAGTACATAAATAGTCTTGGTTTTTTCTTTGTTTAAAGCATTTTTCTCAGTAAGCTGTTGAAGCAAGTACCTTGCATTGTATCCGCCCATTACATATACCTTGATCATTTCACCAAGAAAACTCTCTTGAACACCTTGAATATTTTAATATTTTATCATCCAGTTTTATTGGAGAATTCACTGGTTTTCTTAATTTATCAAATTTTGTAATTTGTCTTGAAGTACCCCAAGCTGCTCTCAGTTGATAGGAAGTATTTGTCCTAGATATCAGGCTTGGGCCACTCAAATATTTTTGGAGTCAGAACTTGAACAACTTTCATATTTGAAAGTTTCACATGCAAATTTTGGGATCATTAATAGAAGTTTTGAAACTGTAATACCCATAATGCAACACCTTAACAGTAAAGCCAGTTCTCAAAGCTTGGCCTTTTAGTGTTTCTTTATTGGTCGAAAATGTTTCGACAGTAGGACTTGTAACAATAACAAAATTACACCCTTAAAGTGTAAGAAAGTGCATGGATATTGGCTAGGTTTAAAAGCATGTCTATTAAAATTCCTTGTCAGAATGCTTGCTGGCATAACAACATCCTCTACTCTCACAGCCATGTTGTGTATTTGGTAAATAAAATACCAGTATTTTTTCTCTTTTCTTCTGTATTTGTTTGTTTAAGATGAATACTTCTGATGGCATGTAGAGCAAGGCTTTTACTTGTTTGACAAACCTTTTATAGTGAGATATATATTTGTTACATATTAGCATAGTGTGCTTTTGTATAATTATGTTCATTTTTGTATATGTTGTATGGTAGATAACTTTGATAAAAGAGAAACGCAAGCATGTAACTGTCAATACTGAATGTGGTTTCAACATTGTTACAGTGTTTCTGTGACTATGTTGTTGCCACCCTTTCAGTTTCTAAAAGTAGGACAAACTGTGGTGGCATTATTGAAGAGTGTGCGAAGCATGCACATCGAGCATGAATTGTGAAATTGGTGGGTGGGGTCCAGGGGCCCGCCTTAGGGCCCTGTCCAGGGGCAACACCCAGGTGGGGGCCCAGGGGGTAAAGACCTCAGAAGCTCCTGGGTTTTAGTAGTTTCAGGTATGTCAGGAAGACTTTTTGAGCCCTCAATAGCAAATATGTTTTAGTGCTTATATTCACATTGAGTTTGTATTCCTGAAGCATGCAGAAGGGTTTTAATTAGGTTTGGAAACCCTGATGAAACTGCACATAATCAGCTTTTGGGAAATTACATTAGCTTGTCGTGGCTTCAGTGAAATAATCAAAAAAATGCCATTCAAGTAATTCACTTAAGAAACTTCTGCATCATAGAAAGCATTGTTCAAAAACCTTGAGAATAAGTATTGCTGATTAAAGATTTGTGAGGTAGATTTCATTAAAATGGCCCATAGGACTGTTCATGTAAAGGTGATAGGCTCTAGAACATCCATATAACAAGTTACTCCCTTCTGTTGCAAACTTGACCATCAAAAAGGTGGTCTTGTGAACTTTATACCTGAAATAATTGGAACATGAAATGTATGCCTTAAATGTTTGTTTACTACAGGGTCACCTCCAAATGCGATCTTTCATGTATGATAAAAAAGTAAGTTATGAAATGATTTTCAGTTCAGTTGGGCATGCATGGCTCTAATGTTGAATGTCATGCAAATTTCTAAACAAGTTACATGTACAATTGAACATTTTTATGTCATTTTTTCGAATCATGAGTATTCATTCACGGAGCTACCACTTGGACCGAGTGGCTGCTACCTGATTTACTGTAGGATGACTTGGTAGTGATGATACCTGTAGAAAATAAAATGGTATAAAATACTTGCTGTATAATTGTGTTTTATGTGTGTTTTTGTAACTTGGGCTTTTGCAGTCATCCCAAGCTTACTTTGAAAATTCACAGGGGACTTAAAATCTCTAATGTCCCTTGCAAGTATCTGTTTTGTTCTGCAATACAAATATTGCATACCACAGGATTGTGCCCTACTAAACAATTCACATCCACAAAAAATTATTGAAAGTTGAAAATACACTCTGTAGCATACTAAGGAATGAAAACTCATACTAGGTTGGCTGCATTGGCCCTTAAATAGTGGATTCAGCTGCTAACCCAAACAAAGAGAGAACACAAAAGAACAATAGCCCTGAGAGAGAGAGAAACCATTTTTTGAAGGTTGTTAAAGCTTTGATGTACTAAAGTTTAACCTGGACAATTTTTCTCTGCCCATAACCATCTGCAACAAGATAAGATTCAATTATTTGTCACTCAACATTTAATAATAAAGCTAAAAGGAAGCCATAGAATGCCAAGAATAATGCACAATCATTGGAGGTATAAAGGATCACAATTTTATGCCAAGCTTAAGGAAATGCAAAGTGAGATCACACAACACACCATTATCAAGAAGCAATCAAGCATGTGAGTAAGTTATAGAGGGGCTTGGACCCTGAACAGAGAGATCCAGTGAGACTGCTAAAAGATAACAGATAAGTTAATTCTACATAAAGTTCCTAGGCAACCCTCCCCATGCAGCAACTTGACTAGGCTACAGGCTTGGCAATAATGGCACAGGCCTGACAATAATAGCATTCAAGGGTGGCACCAGGATTTGCCCGATGGGGGGGGGGGGGGAGCTGAGCCCAAAGCCCCAACTAAAGGCCAGAGGGATTAAAACAGAATTTTTGGCTTTTTTTACAAAAAATTGAAAATATGGGAGTTTTATTGAAGAAAATTTGGATTTTTATGGAAGAAAATTGAAAAATTTGGGTTTTTTGTAAGGAAAATTAGAGAATTTGGGGTCTTTATTGAAGAATCTGCCCTTCTTATGAACAAAATCAAGCAGATCGTTGGGGCGACTGAAGGTCGTTGGGACTTCATACTTTGTCGTACAGATTAAGGCTCCCTGGCGAAATTGATTTCCCAACAGGAGGGGGGAGAGCGCCATGGTCTCCTGGCCAACCCCTGCTGGTGCCACCCCTGATAGGCTGATAGCATTGTTCACTTTAAAAACACAGCAGTTAATTTATCCTATAATAAGAAGTTTATTACAATCAGGAAAGAATTGTCAGTCCGAGAAAATTTTCAATGGGCACAGTAGCAAAGGAAACTTCATAACTGTACCCAGAAGTCACCATTAGGTCAGCACATTCTACAAGATGACAAAATCTGGCCCCTACCATCCCTGGTTAACTAGCATGTCCTACAGCCTCTCTAGTAGTATGTATCTGTAAGAAACGATTTTGAAATTTCTACCCCAGAAAGCATTACTTTTCCCATTTCTAGTGGGGACATTATTTCTGCCAGTCTGCCTCAACCCTGTGTCTTCTCTTTGGAGAGTCCCCCCCCCCCCCCCCTTTTCTGACATTGATTCAACAAATCCAGAGTAGAACAGCCAAGCATGAATATGAAATGATTTAAAATTACCTGCCCAATCTACTGTAACTGCACTATAAAGACTCCCTACCGTTGAGTATTTACCAAGTGCTGTATAGCGGGGAATTTCCGCGAGGCTATTTTTTGGCAAATCTGTACCTTGTTCACAAATCTGCGGAGTGAAGAATTTGCTGTTGCAGGCAACCAACATAGTCTCATACAAACTAACGAAAGTACTTTCGCGTGTCTTAAATTCGCGATTAGATACTTGGTCGCGAAAAGCGTGAAAATTTAACCCCCGTGAAAATTTCCCAACAGTATTAAGGGCAGTGATGTTCAAAATTTACAGGACAAAAGTAAGACATCACACAAAGACAAACTTCCCACACAGGTTTGTCTACCATTTCCTGGTCTAACTGGTATAAATGAACCACTCCATGAGTAGTCTTCCTGCTTCAGCTTTTCTGAAATGGAAAGCTTTGGTGCCACTTGTGAAAACCTTTGCACAACGATGGTACTTTAGTACGTGTGTCAACAGAAACTTCACCAAATGCCAAGTACACTCTGAACCATGTAGTAACAGTTACTGCACTGAAGCCCAGGACACAATTTACCAATATAACAGCCTCACTCATCCACAAGATTTCTCTGACATTCCAGCAAGTCTTCACTGAACCATACTTCATCATTATACAAAAGGTACATATCACTTTTCATTAAAGGAATGCCAATTCACTTGCAAAAGCCCCTAAATCTTTTGTGAAATGGTACAAAAACAGCTTTTACCCTCAGAACAAAATTTCCTGGTAAAACTGATTTTTTATAAATTAAAGTTGGTGGCAGTTCCCTCATCCTATTCTCTTTTTCCTCAAACTTTTTAATCCTGCACGAAAAGAGCTGCTACTCTACTTTCTGGTTAAACATGTTTGCCACCTAACTTCAACTTCCTAGGATGACATGTTCCTAAATGAGTGTATGCAAGATCTTTAGAAGGAACCTCTGATGACACTGTCAGAGCAACATTCTTCACAAATTTCAGTCTTGGATCAGAATCTATAATCTTCTACTCTTAGTGCAGTCATATCATACAGTCCAATATTTGTATTTCAGTAGTAGCTACACCATACTACGTTCAATAGACCTAGTGCAGTTATAGGTAATACCTAAAACCACTTCAGCCAGGTTACATCCAAGAAAGGTGGCTCAATATCAGACATACAAAACTGTCATTGGGCAAACTAAAAACAATGAAGCAAAACTTAATATTATCACCAAAAGTTTTACCTTGCTCTTCAGTTTTATCGGTGTTATATAAACATTCAAGCATTTCCTTCAAGATGATGATGTTAGCATATGACATATCACCCAGTAAAAAGCAATTTAAAAGAATAGCTTCTTCAATAGTACCTAAACTGAAAGTAATAGCACTGGTAGTCTTAAATCCAGTCATTTCCTTTGTGTTATATTTTCCTTCCAGCTGCTCAATGTAAACATTTTTCATTCTGATATATCACCTTCCTCATAAGAGCGAGGTTAACAATGAATATTCATTACATCAATGATTTGAAATTAATACTGATATGGCATGAACGCACCAAGCAACGCATGTTTCTAGGAGAGCGTCAGTCTTTTTGACTATAAAGCATCAAATTAGTTCCTCAAAGAATAGTTTCTCTATAGGTCAAGTCTTGATGTGAAGATTCTTGAGGCCTGATATGCAAAAGAAAGAAAGAGTTTTAGTTTAATGATTGACTTTTGTTGTTGTACAAGAAGGCAGTTATGAGTCACTCCATCATTACTGGTCAAGTGATTTTCTGCTATTTTATTGCTTTGAGTTGCATTTTTTTAAAGGAGAAAACACTCCAAGTCTGCTCGTCTTTAGAGGGCATGGAATTAGTCACAACTCACAAAAACACTGGATGAGGATAGTGTAAACAAATCAAAAAGGCGACAGAATAGATTACACATTACGCATTCTCCATGCATGGTACTATGGTAGTACTACCTCTGAGGAAGTGTGTCCATGACTTTGCCAAAATGTTTAATGTATCTGACAAGCCATGTCAGATTTTTCCTCAGTGGCTCATATCTGATGCTTGACATATATCAATTCAGGCATTTTTCTTACGTCATAGCTTGCAAGTGTTAATACCAAATGCTGTGTTGATGTGCAACTGTTGGGACAGAAAGGAAGGATAAATGCATGCCGCTAAATGGCCATTACAAATATGATGCACCTTCTGAGAACTCAAAATATCCTCGTGTCCCTGTCTGGGCAGGTTTTCTGACTTAGTTTATTAGAGCATGAGTCACCCTCTCACACCTAGCTCTTCCCTCTTTTCTGCACTGAAAAGGTTGTACAGTGGTGCATCTCAAACAACAGTCTCTGTAGTATACCTTGCAATCCAAGTAGTTCTACTGGTTGATAAGAGAGTTGTGGTCAATAGTGCCTTGGAAGCTTGTTTGCTCAAGAGATTAAAAGTACAGATAACAACTCTGGGGACATGTGGAGAGAGCTGCAGAGGTGCAACATATTGCCAATGAGTCCTCCAGCGACATGGTATTGCAACTTTAAAATCAACTGCAACTGAACAACACTGGCTAAAGCACTGAGTTTGTCATCCAAGGATTGTTGGTTTAATTCTAGGCAGTTTATTACATTGTGCCCTTTCAATTGGATCTTTCCACCTGTTATTTCATGTTACTCTAAATCCTTAAATAAAATAATTAAATATTGCAGGGGTTAAAATATGAACCTCATTGATCGAACTTGCATCTTCACAGGACATTCCTTTTGCTGAGATACCAAATGTCGAAGTTTACTTATTCAATTGAGAATGGTACATTGTGCAACAGTTTTAGAGAGTATTCTTGTTCAACTCAGATCACTATTCGTGTTTTTCTTTGCTTATCCTAAAGCCAATGCACCTTATTCCAAAATGTGATTGATGTTTTATTTTTTCTTTAGTGACCTGCCTACACTTGCACCCTCCTCACCACATACTATGCAAGAAAAGTATAATTTTTCCAAGGTCTTAGGAACATTTTGACTGTAAAGAAAACAAAAGCAGGCAATGTGACTTGTACCACAAGTTGAACACAAATTATTGTGGAATTTACTTCTTAAAATAAAGCAAATAAAATTCCACAGTTTATATCTCAAACTGAAAAAACTGTGAAGATGAGAGTGAAACCAACAGAATTCATTTTCTGACCTCTGCAATATATATTCTTCAAAATTTAGACTTTTGGTACAAAACAATGGGTACCTGAACTGTAAGAAAACTTGTCAGCTAGAGGCTGTATTTGCTGCCTCACACTAGAGAGAATGTCTCTAAGGCAGATTGCACTGAATTTAACACGAGTAGTGCCCCACCTTTGTTTAAGATTAGTCTAAATATTGAGACTTATAGAATATTCAAAGGGGTAAAATGATGTGAGTGACTTGAATAGCAATAATGGGCTAATCAATGTTGGGATTAATTTGCAATTATTCCATCTTGACTAGCAGAAGCAACAATTAAAACATTTACCACATACAACAGTGGGCAGTGCATCAAAAAAAGTGCTTTGCAATTTTTGCAAAGCTACAGTAATTTCAAATTGATTACCAACTGGCATATCTTGGGTAGCAAACTGCTATACAAACCCTGCTGTTTCATCCTGTGTATTATTATTACTATTGTTATTATTATGAACATGTGAATTAAGACACGAACCTATATCAGCTGCATCCTTCCACGCCCAACACAAACAGTAATGTTGTAATAATTGATTTAAAAGTTCTGTTTCATCTAAAAACTCCAGTCTTTCCACTCTGTATATATCATCTGCTGGTAGATACCTGTAGACTTCCCCCATCTCCATGACAACTGCTTCATCAAAACCATTGGTAGTGAAACGAGATTTCTACAGATATTGGAAAGAAGCAAAATAAAGCATGTAAATAAGGCACTATCACAATGGGGTCAAATTTAATAAGGGTGAAGCTATCATGACAGATAGACCATAAAATCTCAGACTCTGCATAATTATAAAAAGAGGCAGCAATTTTTTTTTTCTTTTTTTTTTACAAACATACCTATGGAATAACCTGTAAACCAGTTACCTCTAAAACAATAAAACAGCAAGCAAAAAGAAAGCAGAGTGCTCTAACTTTATGTAGATGGCTCATGTAAGCCTAAAGTTTCACCACATTCTTAGAGTGGGCTAAGAGTGGATCATAATTATTTGCCAGGTGGTGCATTTGAATTGTGTGATTCATTGTTTCTCACATGTCTTCACTGACAATTATTGTAAAGAAAAGAAATCATGTACAGGGCATGTTCACAAAACTGAGTGGGTATGGCACTGCAGTGTACAAAACTGCTACATGCATTAGGCTGGAAGTACCAAAAGATAACCTATTATTTACTGTAACTATCAGCTGTCTCTTCATCTTAATAGTTTCTATAATTCAATGAAAAGAAAATATCTGAAAAGGCAACAAATCTTCTCCACAGAGTAAAAATTCTCCCTACTTAGTTTACTTTTAGCCCCTCCTCCAATCAGACAAAAACACCTGTCTAGTGCACTTTCCTGTTAAAGCTACAGTAACCTGCACTGAGTTTAAACTGTTCAAGGCCATATCCACAAAATACTGTGTGTGAGCTTGATTCGGTACACAACTGACTGCACAAGTCATCATTGACCAACCAGAGTGAAGCTACTGTTTGAATTAATGTCAATCAAAGTGCAGTCACCAATTGTATTAAGAGATATGTTCATATTCCTCAATATGTTTGGTGTGATGCAACAGCCCCTTTAAGACACACTGCTTTAGTGAAATGTTTTGTTTTTGTCTGCCTACTACCTATGTAATTTGACCTCTACCAACAGTGTACTTACAACTGACAAACTGATTACTCAATTATACCTCCCATAAGGCAGTTTCATGCATGCAAAAGTCAACCAATACAACCACATTTTGGAGGACAACAAACACACACGGATGCTAGGCCATGTAAAAGTAATGTGGTGCGTAGCGCAGTGTCCTCCAGAACAACTAATGGGTTCACTGAATTTCACCTTTTGACCTTTGATGCAAGCTCCCCATAGCCCTACACTAGGGTTCTAATCTTTACAGATCAGAATGGGTAGAATAACATTCATGTTTCAATTTTTTAGCTACCGCCTCATTTTCAGCAGGATGACCCCTGCACACAAAGTTTTAAGTCCTGCAGTACTATCATAGCCCACAATATCCCCTCTGGCTACCATTTTGTCCATAGGTAAGTCAACATCAATGCTACTATTCTGAGAACTAAGAAAACAAAAGACAGTCACCCCAACTAAAAAACTCTTTAGAAAACTGTTCACACATGTGTGTAACCAAGCTTTGCATTAAACAGGCACCGGGTGATTCACCCCCATGGTCCCTGAGATGTAACGCTTGCTTTGCTTAAAAATTATAAATATAAGACCAGGCAGCTTCTGATTTTTGCATAAAGAGCCCTGGTCATATCCCCTAATTCACAAATTCAAAAGTGAGGTTTAACTAATAAGTGAGCATGCACTCATTTGGAATATAAGAATTCTTTGACTTGTGGAAACTGACATGACTTCATGAGGTCATTTCTAATAACATGTTTTATGCATATGTACGTGTAGTAACTTGCAAGCCCCAAGTTTTGGTTGTGCATTGCAAAACACAGACTGGACTGGTGCCTGGTGAGAGCCTGTTTAATATTTGCTTGTGTGTAACTACCTCCTGTGAGGTAACATGCCACTCATGCACCATATCAAAGAAAAACCAAGAAGCTTCCAGGTATCCTCTTCCAAAAAATTGATAAAATAAAATCATGAACAGAAATATCCTACCCTATGTTCTGGAAAATATGATAACTCTTCTGAAGGTGATGGAATTTGATCTTTAATATGTATGCTTACTATGTTTGTAACTTATTGGTTTGTTAAAGGGCAAATTTGTTGTCCCAGACAGTTCAAATTCTCCCAGCTAGGTTTATTCCTAACCCCTCCTCAATTTTGTGCAATTCTGTTGTTGCACTTCACACAAATAGGCCTATCCAGTTAATAGGTTAACTATCTTCACACAAATAGGCCTATCCAGTTAAAAGGTTAACTATCAAAGCCTACAGTAGTTCTCCTGAAGACAATATCTGTTATACCATCCTCTTGTACTCTGAGAAATCTTGCCTGCTTGTAGAGATCTGAGCTAGTGACTCAATGGTCTGATGCACAGTTTTAGCTGCTGTACTTTCATAAAAAAAATCTCTCCATGTCATTGTCCAATTAGTGGAATAAAATTTGACAAAAATGTGGTTCTCATAGAAAGTTACTGTTTGATAGCTCATTTATTTGTTCACCTGAACTTCCAAATTTTTTAATGTTGTATTAAACATTCATAAACTCTTGTATGCATTTTTGGGAAAGTAAAGCTGATTGCCAGAGTCTGTTGGTGAACAATATTGTGTAATGATGATAGACTTTATGCATATGATGTCATAGAGCAGAAAGTACTCCCTCGTTTGGAGGAAAAGCATGTATCACTGCAAGTTACACCAACAAATGCAGGCAGCTGATTTGTCAACCAATCATACACACGCATAAGTCTACTACATGCACGAGCGAAATCTATGCCATTCGTGCACGTGTACTTTATTGTTTTCCTCCCAACTGATGTCGCATGACATCAATGCATAATGTCTATCAAAAAATGTTTTCTGTCTGTGCCACATCGATGAAATGAAAACAAAATATGTTGATTTAGTAGTTTACTTGTGATTCCAAATCTTTGCAAGGTTCCACTCCTTCCAGTTCACATCTTCTTGATTTAAGGTTGTTTAACATTACTTGGCCAAACGTATCAAACATGTGGACCTGCTCATAATTAAGAAACAGAACTGTTGGGAAGCTGTCTGCAATCCACTTGATCAGTTCAGAAGATTTATCTGGAGGCAAATATACCAGCACACACTCTGTTATGAAGATGGTGGGTTTACTGGTAAGGAAGAATATAAAATATAAGTGTTTTCAATGGAAGTAAATTGGATTAAATTTATAATGAACAAATAAAATGGCAACAAATATACAAAATCATAATTGATATACTAAGAGATGTATCCTTCAGTATTAAAAAAAAAAAAAAAAATGCTAATGAAAGGATAAAGGAGGAAAAACAGGAAAACATAAAACAGTAGGGACTGCATCTGACAAACTAGTTATAAACACTACAGGATGTAACTTTGAATTATCTGCTATTAAAGCTTGAAACATAATAACAATTACATTGATAAAACAAATGAAATGCATCAAACTGAAATGAAAAAGTGAATCATTAGGTATTACGGAGTAGCACTAACTACAAATCAGCCTTTTGTTATGCCTTAGGGCTGGGGAAGGGTGGGGGACAATGTTTTTGCATAACTGACAAGTCCAGACCATTTCACTCATGAAGGACAATGCAATACCCTGTCTCTTTCATACCGTCACATTTCCATAACCAAATCATGAAGAAACAATGTATGCATGCATTTTTTGGTTTCAGTGCTTTTTCCTGAGTGGATTAAGAAATCAGGAATAAAATATGCAGTCTGCATGCATTTAAACAAAGTTATTGTTTTCTTTTTAGAATTCCATACCTTCTCCATGATTCCGTCATTTTCTAAATATTACAAGACTTTTCCAGGCCTACAAAGTGAAACCATACTTATTGACTTTTCCAAGCCACAGGAACCCTGATTCCATTTGAAAAATATTTGCCTCTATTTCTCTTGGAAGGAAGGGGTTGGAGTGGTGTGGGGAAGAGATGGGGCCATTTATGGTAAGCAGTTTTGTTCTTAGTCCTATGTGACATGATACTGTAATGCCATAACAAGAAACATCTTTAAACTCACCTGAACTCAAATCCTGGTATTCCTTTAAGCTTGGCCTCAATCTGTGATGTGTTTCTTAGATCTGCCCACATGATATGATACTTGCTGGAATGAAGCTCTGCATTTTCTATGGTGAGAAATAATTGGTTTAGGATACAAGTATTGTTAGAAAAGAGAAAAAAGAGTATACTCACTGTCCCTACCTTTCACCAACAAACTGACCTGTACATCATTACAATTTTGCGATGATGCGACGATGATGAACTTAACTATGTGAGTACAATGATCAGTTTTAGTTAATAACACTAATGCCTTCTAGAAGAATTTAATATTGTATTGGGTATTAAGACAGCATCAGAGTTAGGCCTCTTCTTTAAATGGTACCCCTGTGAAGCTATGTCCTGAAGTACATATCTCGTACCAAATGAGCAGGTACACTCACATAAAAAATCTAGGAAGGCATACAGTACAGGCACAGAAAGATATTTCTGAGCAATATTACACTTTGACTATTGATGATGACTTGTTTTTGAATTATCACACTATTTTGATAGAGATAAAAATCTGTCATGCTGGAGATTTCTTTTCTTGTCTGCTTGTATTGGAAAAAAAATTAGATTAGAAAAACAAAAGCATCAAAGGGTAATCTTTGTGTCCGTGTGACATGTTACAGCAATCTCCTCACACATGTTATAATCTTCTAATGAGAAACTGATTAAAGATATGAACCAGAATGCAAAAATGCATTGACGTTTCGATGATATATGTTCTATTCCAAATAAAGCCAGGATGTCCCATATCTTTTAGTCAATGGTCAAATGCTATCTTAACATGTTGGAAAAATACAGTTTTGTAATCCTATTTAATCTTGGGAATTCTTGGGAAATGTGCATTTTGACCTCTGGTGAACCCATGTAATATTCTTGGGAATTCTTGGGAAATTTTGCTTTTTTACCTCTGGTGATCCCAGATGACCTTGACCTCCACCAAAAACAATAGGGTCCATCTTTTCACCATAACGCATCCACATACTAAGTATAAAATCTATCCAAGCTTTCTCCCTTGAGATATATTGCGTTAAAAAGGTTTTCAATGTTTGACCCCTGGTGACCCTATATGACCTTTGAACTCCACCAAAAACAATGGGGTACATCTTCTCACTATAATACATCAATTTACCATGTATGAAATGTATGGAAGCTTCCTACCTGGAGATATCGTGTTGACAAGGTTTTCAGACGTTGACCCCTGGTGACCCCAGATGACCTTTGACCTCCACCAAAAACAATAGGATTCATCTTCTCACTATAACGCATCTACATACTACGTATGAAATCTATCCAAGCTTCCTACCTGGAGATATCGTGTTAACAAGGTTTTCAGAGTTTAACCCCCTGTGACCCCAAATGAACTTTGACCTCCACCAAAAATGATAGGATTCTTCCTCTTACTATAACACATCTACATACAAGGTATGAAACTTATTCAAGCTTCCTACCTTGAGAAATCATGTTAACAAGGTTTTCAGGGTTTCACCCAGGTGACCCCAGATGACCTTTGAACCCCACCAAAAATGATAAGGTTCTTTCTCTAACTATAAGGCATCTACATACAAAGTATGAAATTTATCCAAGCTTTCTAGCTGGAGATATCAGGTTAACAAGGTTTTCAGGGTTTGACCCCTTGTGACCCTAAATGACCTTTGACCTCCACCAAAAATGATAGGGTTCTTCCTCTTACCATAACCCATCTACATACAAAGTATGAAATTCATTCAAGCTTTGTAACTCAAGTTATTGTGTTAAAAAGATTTTCAAGGTTTGACCCCCAGTGACCCCAGATGACCTTTCACCTCCACCAAAAATTGATAGGGTCCTTTCCCTTACCATAATGCATCTACAAACAAAGTATGAAATTCATCCAGGCTTCCTACCTCGAGATATTGTGTTAACAAGGTTTTCAAATTTTGACCCCCGGTGACCCCAGGTGACCCTTGACCCCCACCATAAACAATAGGGTTCTTCCTCTTAATATGGGGCATCTATGTACTAAGTTTGAGAACTGTCAGAGCTTCCTTTCTTGAGATATGGTGTTAACGAAGTTCTCAGGGTTTGACCCCTGGTGACCCCAGATGACCTTTCACCTCCACCAAAAATGATAGGGTTCTTCCTCATACCATAACCCATCTACAAACAAAGTATGAAATTCATCCAAGCTTCCTACGTCAAGATATTGTGTCAACAAGGTTTTCAGAGTTTGACCCCCGGTGACCTTTGACCCCCACCAAAAACAACAGGGTTCTTCCTCTCAATATGGGGCATCTATGTACCAAGTTTGAGAAATGTCAGAGTTTCCCTTCTTGAGATATCGTGTTAACGAGCAAAGTGTCACAAACACACACACATACACACGCACGCACATACACACATACATACACACACACGCCATCATGAATGCATAGGTTTCTCTCATCATCGTAACCAAAAAAGAAGTATTCATGTCATACATTACCCTTACCCCCTTGCTGTCCAACTTCTCAGGGAATGGAGTGTACCAAACCAGAATTTCTGAAATCTAGGATAGGAATTTTATTTTGAAGGTCCCCTTTCAACCACAAATTTACTCCCTCCTTGTACGCACATATCCGAAAACACACTCAAACCATGCAAGTAATTGCTTTATCCATTCTGCACTGTTCCTTCTATTTTATATTTTGGACAAGGGATGGGGGTTTAGGGAGGCTTTGCTTCAGGTTACAGTATGTCTATGCTATGTTTGCCTTATGCAGATGAAACTGGTAAGTCTTAACTACATCTTACCTATCTGAATAGGATTATCCCCACAAGCTTCCTTCAGAGGATTAAGAAGAGGAGATCTAGTTTTAACATACTGGCATTTCCTGCTTGTTACAGCTCTAAAGTCCATGTCAATGATCAAGTCTGGAAGTTTATCTTCATCCTACCAAAATGAAACATACAGCACATTATTACAGTGCATATTAGAACAGGAAACCACAAATGACTTAGTTCAATGACAGACTTAGGTCCTACAGTCTAAGGAGTGGATAGATTAAGTCAGCCCTGATAACGAGGGGTTTGGTTACTATTAAATTCACCATTTGGCAGAGTTGGCACATCCACACATGGCCACCCTAAAATATTGCATAAGTAGTCAATGTGCTACTTGCAGACATGGTGATGAAAACTTTGAAGTACTGTAAGTTGAGGGTGCATGTAAGGGGTGATGGGGAAGAAGCCTTTAAGGAGCATGAAATGAGGACCTATCATGGTGAACAAACTTCTAACTTCTCTAACATCAGTCTTTAGATGTATTTCACCTTTGTCACCTTTCTGGTGGCAACGGCAAGAAAGCAGTCATGTTGGGGGATAAGAGAGGAGTAGATGTACAGGCATGTAAATTGACCAACAATTAAGTCTGGTAGTGGTAATACTCATGTATGTTAAACATACCACTTTAAGTACAGTATACTTTGAAAATTTACAGGTCAAACATGCAAACGCCTACAAGCTAAAGACAACCATGACGTCATGTGAAATTGGTCTGTATGGAATTTGTTTATTATTCACCATGAAGAAAAGCTTCCAAAGAAAGGAAAATGACATGATTACACCTTAAGTTGCTACTCTAAGTACCAACAGTTCACACTATCATGGATGGAACTGTCTACTTTTAAATGACAGAAATGATAGAACACATAAAATGTTTCCTTGGTGTGGAACAACTTCATTTCTAGATTGTAGTACTTGGACATGACAGAACATCAATCAAAAATTTAAAAAGTTACAAACTTTTAATTTCCAAAAGAGAGTGTCAAAACCAGCACCAAGATTGATAATTTGACAGGAACACTTTGTTTGGGAGAGAACTTGATCCATTAGAAGCTGAATACTTCTGACTCGGGCAAAATACCCTGAAAGGACAAACACGAAAAAACTTCTTACATAATGATACCCTTCATCTAGTGACTACTGATAATGTCAAATAAACAGGTTATAGGAAATATGTTCTTACAGGACTGAAGGAAGTTCTGATCAAATAGTAATGCAGAATCTATGTTGTTAATGCACTACAAACATCAAAATACTGTAACTTTAAGGGACTTTTAAACACAAAATGCAACTTATACATAGGTTCTTGCACAGTGTTATCAATAACATTTTTCTCCTCAAAGTATAAAGAGGGGACACTAAACAAAACTGCATTATGGAGAATAATCTCTAAAAATGTTAATTTTGCATACCTCTATTTATCTCTGGTGCACGTCTCTCACCAGTCCGTATCATATACTGGATGTAGGGGTCTTTCCAATATCCTTTCTGAACTGCAAACCTGCAAAGATGATTTTACACATTTACTGATTCATATGCACAAAAGTAGCTCTTAAAATAATACAATATGACTCCATAATGTAGGAAGGAATTTTTTGCAGTGTTATCAATTGAGAACTTGCATCCATTCTCATTTAAACTATATTATCCCACACCAATTCACCAGATATTCAAAATGCCCTTGAGGTCAAATTCATTATGTGACACTGCATATTTTGCCTCTCAGGAGGCTCATATTTGAATCCTGAACTACTGTACTGTAGCACAAATAAGACTACATTCAATCACCCGCTCAGAACATTGATTTGCCACCCAATCACAATGCATGTTTTGGGATACATACTTCTGTAGCTTTGAAAAAAACCATTTGTCCTCTGATATGATAAAGTTAATATTGCACTAAAAACCATTTTTGATGTACATTGGTCCACCTTGAACAGATAAAATCTTGCCTAGTACATCTGAACTAATTGGATGACCACCGATATATCCATACCACTGGCACAGGAAGATGTTCCTAAGGTGGGCCACACTGAATGTTTACAATAGACTGCCATCATGAGAAAGGGCCTAAGGGGAGGTGATGTCTCCCTCCCCTTTGGGAAAACTTCTCAATATTTGAGGGTCCTCGGATGCATTTTGATGCTACATTTTTTTGCACATCTTAAAGAACATTATCTGAAAATACTGATATTTTAGAGTGGAATAATAACTTGAGTTTTTATCCATGAAAAGTGGAGGAAGGTGGAGGAAAACACATTTCGACTGGGCTTTAGCCTCCCCTGCCCCCTTCCTACCTTTAAAGCGTGAATCTCTTCATCCCAGACAATTCCAACCCTCCCAGGATTTACCTGGATGGCCACCCTCTCATCTTCGGCTCAAAAGAGTCTTCTTGAAAGAATGGCTCTAAGGGATAAACCAAGTGGAAGGTATCCGGCCCCTAGTAAGTTAATGTTGGATCTAACCCAGGATTACAATCTCCATCAAATTGTGAGTGAGCCAACCAGAGAAAACAATATCCTCGATCTGTGCTTTACAAATGACCCCTCATTTTTAATTCAAGCCATGGTAACACCAGGTATCAGTGACCATGATGCTGTTATCATCACTGCCTCAATCAAACCAAAGCTAGTACACAAACCTAAAAGATCAGTGTACCTTTATGCTAAAGGCGATTATGATAAAATCGAACAGGATTTAGTGGCCTTCAATGAGCAACTTTCAGAGGATTACATCAAAACCTCTGACATTGATTCTTTATGGACCAGCTTTACCCAAGTCATCAAGATGTCTATGGACAAAAATATCCCCACCAAAATGTGTAGCAGCAAGGTTAAACTCCCATGGATGACCGACAGATTAAGGAGAGCATGTAATAAAAAACGTAAACTGTACGATAAAGCCAGGAGAACAGGTGATTTCGAACTTTGGGACAAGTTTAAGGAGACTAGGCGTAAACTAGATAGGAACCTTAGAAAACTTCGTAGGGATTATTTAAGCAATATCTGCGACTCTTTGAAAACAAACAATACCAAACCGTTCTGGCGTTATATTAAATCAATACGACATGAGGTTTTTTATGTTAGCCCCCTCCAGCATACTGGTCGCTTCACCTCCAGTGCCAAAGAAAAAGCTAAAATTCTTAATGCCCAATTCTGTTCAGTATTTATGAAAGAAAATTTGCAGAATGTTCCAGCCCTAAATAACAGTCCATTTGCAAGCATGCCTGATATTGTTATAACCACCCATGGTATTGAGAAGCTTCTGAAAGAACTCCAAGTCAACAAAGCTACAGGCCCTGATAGCATTCCAGCAAGGATTCTGAAGAACTGTGCCTCTGTTATTGCACCAATCCTGCAGAAGATCTTTCAGAAATCTATTTCCACTGGTACCATCCCCCAGGACTGGCGTGTTGCTAATGTGTCACAGGCTATTTTCAAAAAAGGAGATAGATCCCTACCCTCAAATTACCACCCCGTTTCTCTGACTAGCATAGTATGCAAGCAGCTTGAGCACATCATTGCCAGTAATATTATGTCTCACTGTGATAAAAACTTCATTCTAAGTGATAGACAACATGGATTCAGATGCGGTAGATCTTGTGAAACTCAATTATCCGGTCTTATAGATGACCTAGCTCAAATTTTAGATTGCCGTGGACAAGCTGATTTGTGTATTATGGACTTTAGCAAGGCGTTTGATGTAGTCCCCCATTGTCGCTTATTACTAAAGCTTGATCACATAGGTATTAGGACTAATGTCAAAAAGTGGATCGAAAGCTTTTTGGCTAATAGAACACAAAGGGTTATAATTGATGGGGAAGCATCTACAAGCTCTGATGTGATATCTGGGGTTCCCCAAGGCAGTGTCCTTGGCCCCCTTTTGTTCCAGGTGTACATTAATGATCTTCCGGATTGTGTCTCTTCAAATGTACGTCTGTTTGCCGATGATTTAATAGTTTATCGTCAGATTGATTCTCTTAATGACTGCACTAGCCTCCAAGATGATATTACGGCACTTTGTGATTGGGAGTCACTCTGGCAGATGAAATTCAATGCATCTAAATGTTTTATTAAGCGAATGACACATAAGAAGAGGCCAATTTGTCATAACTACTTTTTGGGTGACTCTTGGTGTTGAATTGTCAAATGACCTTTCTTGGTCTAAACACATATCTCAGACTGTTAACAGTGCTAATAAGGCCCTTGGACTATTGAAAAGGAACTTATGGAATTGTTCTCCTTCCATTAAGGAAACTGCATATAAATCTCTCGTCAGGCCAAAACTTGAATATGCCAGTTCGATCTGGGATCCTTATTGCACCACCCATATTGACTCTATTGAGAAAGTGCAATGCCGTGCAGCAAGATTTGTTAAAAATGATTATCAACACACCAGCAATGTAAAAAGCATGCTAAAGGATCTGAATTGGGACAATCTCAAATTGCGCCGGACCAAAGTTAGACTTATCACTCTGTTCAAGGAAAGTCATGGATTCATACCAAGTAATGTTTCTCATCTTTCAAATAAAAGTAGAACACTCCATGCTAGGAATACCCATACTATGAACTATATTATTCCGTCAACAAACAAGGACTGTTATAGGTACTTACTCTATCCACGCACCATTCCCTTGTGGAATCATCTTCCACCGGAGTTAAAATCCGCCCCTAGTGTGCTCTCCTTGAAGCAGCTTCTGGACAAACAAATGTAATCCGAACGAAGAAGGACCACACGTCAACAGCCATTTGTGTGGACATCGATCAAGATCAAGATCAAGATAGCGGGTCTATTGACCCTTGAAGATCCCGCATTCCATTAGCCTACTCTTGAATGTGTTGAGTGTTGGAGCAGTAACAACATTCTCTGGTAATTTGTTCCATGTTTTCCACACTCTGTTGAAATATGAGTTTCTCCTTACTTCTAATCTTACTGTTGGTCTTATCCTTTTTGAATTTCCTCTGATTTTACTGTCCCTAATAAATTCAACAAAATCATCCACCTTGAGTACTATTTTCCCTTGTGTTATGTTGTAAAATGTTATCAGGTCCTGACGCATATGTCGTTGCTCAATTGTCATCAATTTTAATTCTTTCCTCATAGGATTTACTCTCCATTCCTGTTATAAGTCTGGTCATTCTCCGTTGTATTCCTTCCAGTAAAGTAATATCTTATTTGTAAATACGCCCTCCAAACCTGAATACAATAATCCAAATGTGGTCTCACCTGGGACTTGTATAAATTCAATACAACCTTGCGATCAAAACTGATGAAGTTCCATTTGATAATACCCATATCTCTGTTGACTTTCTTTGTTAATTCTGCACACTGTCTACTAAATTTCTTTGATGTATTACATACACTCCCAAATCCTTCTCCTCATCACTTTATTTCAATTCCTTCCCATCCATCCAATACTTGTACATGGGATTGCCATGTCCAAAATGCATTAGGCCTAGGCCTACTGAACCTTTTTCCTAGGCCTACATTGAATTTCATTTGCCACTTTTTAGTCCATAATATCAATACGTCTAAATCTTGTGGTAGCAACTTTCAGGTTTTGGGGGATGTCATATCCCCTTCAGCTTTTTAACAGTAGCCTACAACATTACAACACAAGGAGCCTAGGGCCTAGGGGACTTAGGCCACGGTAGTCCATTCAGTTGGTATCGTGAAACTAGTACTTGAGCTATACTAAGCGGGCCTTGGCCTAACAGTTATTGGTTAGCCTACACCTAAATTTCAGGATTCATTGCATCTTTTCCCAACCTCGCACTTACATTACTATCGCATTTCTTGGAGTTAAAATTACCTTTTGCACTGAGAGGCATCGTCATTAGTAGCCTGAACGGCCTCATCACCCATTTTCTGGAAAAATAACTTTCAAATCAGACGATGTCACGTAAGTTCAACAAAATCCTTTTGCAGCAGACGAAAACACAGATGCTAGCTTGCCTAGAAAGTAATCTAAATCCATACTGTTTACGTTTCACATTTGATGTGAATGACGACATCTGCTATGTAAAGAGGAAAGCAAATTCAATTACTGCAATATATTTGTTAATGAAAATAATTCAAAGATATCATCCTCAACGAAGTGCATGTCATGTAAAGGTGGAATGAATAGAGGCATAATTTACTCTTTCCCTCATACACTTCACAATAGTTAAGCATTTATTCCTGTCTAGTTATGTTGTACTCTCTGCTTAGCAGTTGCATTGCACTGGCATGGCCATATATATATATACACTGCAGTATAGTAATACGACACACTGCACAGTGACTGTCGCTGGGAACGGAAGGAGAAGCCGCCGGGACAGTACAGAATACAGATTGGTTGGAAAGCTAGGCCTAAACCCGTTGGAAGTTGTTCGATCGCGTTCGGGAGAGAATCTCATCTAGGCCAACTGTCATTAGTGTCATTGTTATGACATGGAGGTGGTATGGAACCAGCTTTTCACTGTTTCACCCGGGGACATTTGTAGACTTGGACTAGCCTAGCCCTTGCATAGTGCCGTGTGTTTCCGTTAGGCCTAGTAAAGGTTTTGCCATTATTAGCCTATAGCCTAGGCCTAACGTATGGCTAAGGTCATAGTACTACCCAGGCTTGGCCTAAAAACATTAGATCATGCTTACCTCTAATGTCAATGTACAGTATACAGACGAAGTTTAATAAAATACAATGGCCTGCCAACTTTCTTGCCAATCTCATTTCCGAGACAAAAATAACTTCATGATAATTAATGTACACGTCATCAGCGTTGGTAAGGGGTGGAGTCAACATGAGCGACCGGTTGCTTCGCTACAACCTACAGCAGACAACTCTTTTCACTTGTATACACGTTATGCAGTGCAGTACCGCTGTTAGTGTATGGCTTAGCTGCTACCGTGTACATATACAGCAAGCAAGAAACATCGTCCGTGTTGTCCATGCAAGGGCCTACATACAGGTCAGTTTGTACAAACTGACAAGATCTGGGACAAGATCTTACGCCTAACGTCAGGCTTGACTTTTCACTGTAAGGATTTGCTCGATTTTGAGCCCATAAATGTAAATTACGTACCGTTTTAAGATGTCACTGTATCTTCAGAAGTAGGCTATTCGTATATGTGCATTGTCACAAGGCATTGATAACATGAATAGTCAGTAGCCGTGAACACCATGTGACCTTCTTATGAATAATAATCTATCCCGCATTTTGGGGATTCGTGTAAATGAAAACTGGACGGTTTGCAGACTCTGTATAGAATATATACAGGGGGTGTATTATGATTTCTGAGAGAGCGCCATCTTTTGGAAGGCTGCTACAGAGTTAGTCCGCAGTCTGCTGACCTAGTATTTGGGAAGCTTTGGGGCTTCCCATACTAGGTCAGCAATATATCCATTGTCAAAATTGGGCTACCCCACCTTCAAAAATTTTGAATGGTCTCGAACATTCTCAGATTCACGTATACTCCTACATAATTGACCTCTATGGGTCCTTTGTATGTTTAAGACCCTTCATTCTAAGATTATTTGCACTTAGTGTCCAAAAAGAGACCAAAAAATTTGATTTACACAAACGATCCTGTTTTGTTTTTTAAACATTCTATGAAACTGCTAAATCGTGTAACTAGGACGTTCACACTATTGTATGCTAAATAGCACGCATTACTGTTCAATTGTGACATAGTCCATAGCTATTGTTACGTTCATACACGCGCATACGCGTATATAGCAACAATCACTGCAGCAACGCACGCAGACGATGTTACTCTCACAGTAATATGCGGTCAAAAGTTTGTGTTGCAATAGCCTAGGCCTAGTTCAGGGAACAAAGTGTACGTGAGAACTAGGCCTAGGTACCCTAGGCTACTACAGAGTCTGCTCCACAGGCTAAATGACACACTACCACTTCCCCCACCATAAGATTTGAATTTGATATTGATTTTAGGGTTGGTTTCACCTGGGTTTTAGAGAGTGTGAGGTGGTATGAGTCCATGGGGGTAATGTACTGCCAGCTTTGACACCAGTGAGTGAGAACTATCAATACTTCTATAGCTAGTACGTACAGTACAGGTGGCAAGTAGAGCAAATTTCAGTGAGTTGGTGGCAAAAAACTGTGAGGTGGCCACCTCACAAAAAGAATGCCAGGGGAAACCCTGGATTTACCATAGTTGGTATCACTGGGGGAAAATTGTCCAGGTGGGAATCGCCCTGGTTGGGTATTACCTGGGATGGAAATTGTCTGGGGGATAAGCCAAGCAGTGTTGTCCAGGGGAAATTGTCATGGTGGGAAGGAGATTTAAGGAACCTTACATATTGTATACCTTACCTAAGATTCTTACACTTTTGTTATGCCCGAAAACCCTTCTCAGCGAGACTCCTGGAGTCGCGGTCGCAGTCAGCACGATGATGATGATGTAACAAACTGTGCAGAGAGTCACTTCTTCTCTTCGCTGAGAATGGGGACTGCGACTCCACTCCAGATTGGAGTCCTGCTCGCAGTTGAAGTGGAAATCGTAAGAACACGGAGGACTGGGACTGCGACTCCGCCCTGGGATGGAGTCCCGGTCGCTGTTGGCTGTGGAATAAATGGCCACCGGGACTGCAACTGCGACTCCACTCCAGAATGGAGGTGCAGTGGACTTAGGCTAGAATAATTCCACCGAGGACCGGGAGTTCGACTCCACCCCAGAATGGAGTCTCGGTGGCTGTTGAATAAACGGTCACCAGGACCACGACTGCGACTCCACTCCAGAATGGAGGCACAGTGGACTTAAAATAATTTTTGCAAAAGTGTACGTAGGATGTATGTTGACTTATTCTCAAAATTGGATACTGTGACTCCAGAATGAGGCGCAGCTAGCGGACCTAGAATAATCTTCACAAAAGTATATGGAGGATGTACGTTGACTTGTTCTCATAAAACCATCAAACGGCCACTACGACCGGGACTCCACTCCAATTTTCTTTCAAAGTGACCAGGGTATTCTGCAGTTACTCCTTGTTATGTCCTAACATTTCAAGCATCTAAATGTGCTGTAGCTGGCATGTGGCACTGGCACATTTATACCAAGTTTAAGGAAGCATTGTTTTAATAATTGTATCAGCATTGCACAGATAGAAAATAGCCTTTTTCACTTCAGAAATCCAATACTAAGTGTGCCTTGACTTGAGTTGGTAACTGCATATAAAATGTTTATAGTAGACATCTTAATTCTGGTGAAGATAGTCAAGATACTCCAGCATGAGATGAGAACAGCTCAAAATCTGCCAAACATATGCATTTATCCCTATTTTAGAAGAAATTTACCATTCAGTGTAACCATAGTGCAACTATAGACATTCTCAAAATATCTTTCAAGAATTACTTCAAAAGTTTCCCCAAACCAGAGTACTGTGCATGTATTTCATTTCATTATGAGAGCATTTGCTTTAATTGTAATGATTTCATTTCATCGAATGTGTTGTGACATGTAATTGACATCACTCTTACAGTATGAACTTGAACACTGTCAACTTGAAGGTGACCAATGCAAGTACTTACGTTTGAACCTGACCAGACTGTTCAGGTTTTTACTTGCGCTGGGAAAGGAAAAACAATTGTTAAAAAGGGTGGATTATTGAGTGGAACATAAAATTACACATGTTGAATATGTGTAGAAATTCTTGTGACGAGATTTTTCAGAAGAATGTCTTTATGTAACAATAACCACTAAGAAAGATGCATGTATGAACAGATCTAACTTTTAGATTTTACCTGATCAACACACCTAGCCCCTGGGATTGTCCGGTGAAGACTGTGCTCACAGGCTAGGTTTGTGTTGAGGTATGTTTTTAAGAAAGTTTCTTCTCTGTGTAAGGAATGCCTTTGTTCATTTTTTTTTTTTTTCTTGCAAAAATACTATAAGACAGGCAAAGAAATTGCTTGGAAGGTGTGTTCTGGAAAGGTGGGGAATGCAGTCAAGGAACCTGAGGCATCTGAAACTTGTGCTTTGTTCCGTAATGCTCTATGGTATTTCTTGAAAGTTTGTCCTTGGAGTGCCCTCTGACATAGAGAAAAAACATGTTTATGAAAATAAGGGACTAGTTTTTTAATTTTAATAAAGTAATTTGATACTTTCTTTAGTGACAGACTCATGATACCACTATGCTTACTAAAGAAATGATAAATCTCTCAGCCATGGAATCAGAGTTTTGACCAGACTGAAATGGTCCATTCAAAGCATACTTTAACAGCTCAGTTCTTGCATGAGAGACAACTTACTGATGAAAAAATCTTGATTTTACTTCCTTACTTCGGGTACTCAGGTGGCAGAGTTACAACCTTTCTTTGCACCTCTGCATGAATGTTACAATTGATGGGTTCAAATCCCACACTAGGTTCTGTTCTGTATTTGTGCACTCTCCAGGCACTTTGGCTTTACACTTACTTGTCACAGCCTAGGCAGGCATGCCCTATGACTTCTACTGTCAAAGTTGCTGCACCACAGATGTTAGCACTGTACAGTTTCTTTGAGTGGACCAGTTAACTACCCAACATTTTCCTTAACTGGGTCCTGAAAAAGTCATCGCCAGTTTTGATAAAATCTTGTCAACTTTCAAGTCACTCAGTGGCTTTACACTCAGTGAAACCTTCAGCCCCACCATGGTAAGGGTGAGATGGGCTGTGTTGGTCTTCCCATGAAAACTTCAACAGCCAAAATGGGCAGTTCTAGATCTGCCCCTAATACAATGTTTTCAAAAAAAGAAAAAATACTGCAAGTATCATGTAGAGGAGTAGTGGGTGTAGCCATTGTAAGTTCAAGATGTGTATCATAGAAATAAATGTCTAAAAGAGTCATGCAGGTCGATGCTGTCAACAGTGCTGTCAAGCCTATCTTACAGAAAACTTTCTACCTAAAGTCACAAAAGTCCTTTGGTCTACAAAGTCCCTTGGCTCCTTTTCTGCTGTTTTATTGAGATTTTCATCCTACCCGCTTCACCTGGGTGTACTCTACTTAAAAGCCTTCATTGGCCACATTGGTCATCTTGACATTGCCTCATAATAGTGTATATGGAAAGAGTGCACACAGTATCCAATGGAGTTCTTACCTGAAATTATAGATTTCTGTTGGTATTTGACTGGGACTGAAATTTTGTTTCTCTCCTTTTTTTTTTCTTTTTTTTTTTTTGTAAAGAGAACTTTCTTGACCCCTTTAAGAGCTATGTTGAAGCACAATATACAGTAGTGCACATGGTCTCATTAATTCAGCACGATAAAGGTTAGCAGTGGCTTACAGTAGCTTGAGGAGGTTACCCAACTCAACTTCAGAGTTGTGACTCCTGCCTGGGAGTCAAGTAGCAATGCTTCTTTCTCTGGAGTAGAGACTCCTGGGGAATGTTCAATATTGTCAAAATAAGCAAAAAAAAAAAAAGAAAAAAAAGAAAATCATACAGTCCTTTAGAGTTTCACTTTAGGTGTTTTGCAGGTTTTCATGAAGTACTGTATTACAAAACTGGAATGTATCTTATTTAGCTACATAAACTGATCAAGTAGTGGTACAAATGTGGAAATGTGTTGACAAATGTTTGTACACATTACATTAAGATTTTCAGCAATTTTAAGTTGATTCAGTGAAAGACACCTCAATACTGCTTCAGCAGGCTATCTTTAAACAAATTAATTATTCCTTGAGATAGAGCATAAACAACTTTATTTCTTCTTTCTTTTAAATCAGTCTATAATTCTGCCAGTGTACAATGCAGAACAATGGCTAGATGAGTGCCTGCAATCCATCCTACAACAGACCTTCAGTGGGAGGCTAGAAGTGTCTGCTTTCAATGATTCAAGCACAGTGAGTATGGAGCTATTGTGTCATCCATATAATATGTACCATCATTGCTCTAACTTCCTACGTATGCAGTCCAACAACATTCACTCAAGCTGTTAAAACAGTTGACATATCCTTTCTGTTTCTGGATTTTTTCCACATTCAAGGACTTCAAAGATTGTGAAGAATTCATTTCAAACTGTAGAGGAAAGACTTTTTATTCTCACACACTCGTTTTAACCCACCTTCCCCATAGGTGAATAATTATCTTAAACTCTCTTATTACCCAAATGGGGATATACTTCTGTGTATTCATCCATTACAAGTTTTGGTTCAACATTACAACTAGTGCCCATAAGCTAAGGTTAATGCTAAAGGGTCGAAGTAAAGTTGCGGGTGAGGAATTGCATATGTGGGCCAAGAAAGTTAGGATATAGAGAGGTGGAGTATGGTTAGATAACTCCTGGACACTGATTGGACACCGATTCTAGATTTGTAACTTTTCATTTTCAGGACAAATCTTTCGATATTCTCCTCAAATGGCAGCCACTTTTGGAAGAAAGGAACATTTCAATGATTATGGGAGGCCATGGTGACAAAAGCCCTAAAGGAGGTACATTTCATGGAAGGTTTTCTTCACATTTGTTTTACTGTTATGTTTGTCTCCTCTTTGTATCTGATGTGGGTACACAAAACCAAATTAACTTCCTAAAAAAGGATAATAGTTTTAAGATTTGTTCTTACAGTATAGTGAAGATTATTAAAAGAAAAACATGTTTCAACACTAAGTGTACAGTCACTTGGATTTTGGAGGTAACAGGGGTAGCTCCATTTGAAAATTACTCTTACAGTGCTGGTTACATGTTTGCAGTGTAATAAGACAGCTGTAATAGAAAAAAATGAGATTTATTTCTTTGTATTCTTTGATCACATGTTTATTCAATGGAAATTAACAAAAATTATGGTTTTTATTATTTTTTTCATTTCTGTCTGGAGCAGTGGGTTTTGCCAAGAACCAAGCAGTTCGCCAGAGCTCAGGTACATTCCTGTGCTTTTTGGATGCAGTGAGTTAGTCTCTCTTTTTTTAAGAAAATGTTTTTCTGAGGTGCACCGCATTCTTTTAGTCATAATTTTTTCATTCTTTTCTTTATTTTTCTCTTTTTCAATTTTTTTTTTTAAAACTGACCCCATAAAAGACTGTCATTGTTAATGATCACTTACATGTGAAGAGTTTAACATGGCTGCTAATTTTCTGTACAAAAGTTAAGCAGCAGTGAAGAACAATGAAGATAATTGATTTCATTTTGTTGAAAATGTTTCTATAGACTCCTTTCCAAAAAGCAGTTACAAGGATTATGAGATAGAGTTTTGGTATGCGTCATTTTTTGGCCACATTAAAGTGCCTTTGACAAAAACAAGGCATACCAAAAGTCCATCCCATAATCCTTTGTAATTGCTATTTGGAAAAGGGTCTGTGCTAGTGAAAAAGGTATCACTACATTTACAGTGATATCCTGTTTATATAATTTCTCAAATTTACTAGGTGTACAATAAAAAAAAAAAAAATTGGGTTGACCGTTCTTAGAGCGTATTGATAGTTTCACTGGATTCCTCTAACAAAGCCTCAAATTATGCAATCCCTGATCATATTCATTAAACATCAAAAGCCATTGGCTTCCAGGCTTACGATAGTCACTATGACAGTATGAGAAGTCACTGTACCAGGACGCACGCCGCACAGTTCAAAAAGTCCCTTGCAGCAAGGAGCTGGTAATCCATCTCCCTGCTTGTAGGAACAGCCTGTAATTAGTGGAGGCATTTGTGTTATGAAAAAAGCACGAAAATACAAAAAAGTGAAGTTACCATATTCACATATTATGACACTTAGTTCGGTTACAAAGAATAGTTTCATCGCGAACGGACTCTGTTTGCTCGGACCCCTTTAATCTCCAAAACAGGGATGTGACTGAACAAGGAATATGCCGTACAGAAATCAGCCGTGGAACACTGGCGGCATTGTAGCACACAATATCTGCAGTGCCTTCAGTATGTAAACATTCTCGCTACGATCTCAAAATTAGAAACAAAAACATCATCATACGCAATAAAGGTCAGGTGGTAATATTTTTATCATTATATTGCTCTTTTAGACGTAATTGAACATTCCAACCATAAATTTGTCAGAATGTTGCAGAGATGGCTTCAATTTTAATAGATTTGGACTCTACATTTTTTGTCCCTGGTGATCGCCCGTCGCATCAAACAGAAGCTACGTACATGTCATGTGACACAACTTCACGCGTGCTGAGAATAATATACGTACTGCAGACTTACTAACAGGTTTACGTAGAGCACTAGTACACAGCGGCAGATCGTTGCGGAATAATACATTAAATGTCCTTTTTAAGGCTCCTAAATTGTATGTTTTCAGCAAAATTGTGAATTGTTTTAACAATTTCTTTGTACCTTTCTTTAAATGATCAATTCTTTCTTGCAAAAGGGTACTGCAAGTTCCACAATGGGCACTGTCAGTTGGGGACACACATTTGGTGTTATTTTTGGTTTCGATGATAAGAGAAACCTATGCAGTCATGATGGCGTGTGTATGTATGTGTGTATGTGCGTGCGTGTGTGTGTGTGTGTGTGTGTGTTTGTGACACTTTGCTCGTTAACACGATATCTCAAGAAGGGAAACTCTGACAGTTTTCAAACTTGGTACATAGATGCCCCATATTGAGAGGAAGAACCCTATTGTTTTTGGTGGGGGTCAAAGGTCACCTGGGGTCACCGGGGGTCAAAATCTGAAAACTTTGTTAACACAATATCTCGAGGTAGGAAGCTTGGATGAATTTCATACGTTGTATGTAGATGCGTTATGGTAAGAGGAAGAACCCTATCATTTTTGGTGGAGGTGAAAGGTCATCTGGGGTCACCGGGGGTCAAACCCTGAAAACTTCGTTAACACGATATCTCAAGAAGGGAAGCTCTGACAGTTCTCAAACTTGGTACATAGATGCCCCATATTGAGAGGAAGAACCCTATTGTTTTTGGTGGGGGTCAAAGGTCACCTGGGGTCACCGGGGGTCAAAATCTGAAAACTTTGTTAACACAATATCTCGAGGTAGGAAGCTTGGATGAATTTCATACGTGTATGTAGATGCGTTATGGTAAGAGGAAGAACCCTATCATTTTTGGTGGAGGTGAAAGGTCATCTGGGGTCACCGGGGGTCAGACCCTGAAAACTTCGTTAACACGATATCTCAAGAAGGGAAGCTCTGACAGTTCTCAAACTTGGTACATAGATGCCCCATATTGAGAGGAAGAACCCTATTGTTTTTGGTGGGGGTCAAAGGTCACCTGGGGTCACCAGGGGTCAAACTATGAAAACCTTGTTAACACAATATCTCAAGGTAGGAAGCTTAGATGAATTTCATACTTTGTATGTAGATGCGTTATGGTAAGAGAAAGAACCCTATCATTTTTGGTGGAGGTGAAAGGTCATCTGGGGTCACCGGGGGTCAGACCCTGAAACTTTGTTAACACGATATCTCAAGAAGGGAAGCTCTGACAGTTCTCAAACTTGGTACATAGATGCCCCATATTGAGCAGAAGAACCCTATTGTTTTTGGTGGAGGTCAAAGGTCACCTGGGGTCACCGGGGGTCAAACTCTGAAAACCTTGTTAACACAATATCTCGAGGTAGGAAGCTTGGATGAATTTCGTACTTTGTATGTAGATGCGTTATGGTAAGAGAAAGAACCCTATCATTTTTGGTGGAGGTGAAAGGTCATCTCTGGTCACCAGGGGTCAGACCCTGAAAACCTTGTAAACACGATATCTCAAGAAGGGAAACTCTGACAGTTCTCAAAACTTAGTGCATAGATGCCCCATATTGAGAGGAAGAACCCTATTGTTTTTGGTGGGGGTCAAAGCTCACCTGGGGTCACCGGGGGTCAACCTCTGAAAACCTTGTTAACACAATATCTCGAGGTAGGAGGCTTGGATGAATTTAATACGTTGTATGTAGATGCGTTATGGTAAGAGAAAGAAACCCTATCATTTTGGTGGAGGTGAAAGGTCATCTGGGGTCACCGGGGGTCAGACCCTGAAAACCTTGTAAACACAATGCCTCGATGTAGAAAGCTTGGATAAATTTTATACTTTGTATGTGGATGCCTTATAGTAAGAGGAACAATCTATCATTTTTGGTGGGTTCAAAGGTCATCTGTGGTCACTGGGGGTCAAACCCTCAAAACCTTGTTAACACAATATCTCAATGTAGGAAGCTTGGATAAATTTGATACTTTGTATGTAGATGCATTATGGTAAGAGGAAGAATCTCATCATTTTTGGTGGAGGTCAAAGGTCATTTGGGGTCACTGGGGTTAAGCTCTGAAAATCTTGTTAACACGGTATCTCCATGTACGAAGCTTGGATAGATTTCTTACATGGTAAATTGATGTGTTATAGTGAGAAGATGTAACCCACTGTTTTTGGTGGAGTTCAAAGGTCATCTAGGGTGGCTGAGGGTCAAACACTGAAAACCTTGTTAACACAATATCTCAAGGGAGAAAGCTTGGATAGATTTTATACGTAGTATGTGGATGCATTGTGGTGAGAATATGAATGCAATTATTTTTGGTGGAGGTCAAAGGTCATCTTGGGTCAACGTGGGCCAAACACTGAAAAGCTTGTTAACACGTATCTCAGGTAGGAAGCTTGGATAGATTTCATACTTACAGTACTATGTGGATGTGTAATGTTGAAAAGATGGACCCTTTTGTTTTTGGTGGAGGTCAAAGGTCGTCTGGGGTCACCAGAGGTAAAAAAGCAAAATTTCCCAAGAATTCCCAAGAGTTTTATAGGTTCAGCAGAGGTCAAAGAGCAAAATTTTCCAAGATTTCCTAAGATCGTCATCTGGGGTCACCAGAGGTCAAACTGCAAATTTCCCAGGAATTCCCAAAATTAAATAGGAACACAAAACTGTATTTTTCCAACATGTTAAGATAGCATTTGACCATTGACTGAAAGATATGGGACATCATGGCATTATTTGGAATAGAACATATATCATCGAAACCTCAATGCATTTTTGCATTCTGGTTTCTTTTGTCGTAATAACATTTTTCAACAGGGTGTGAAGAGAAAATTGGCGAAATCTTTTGTATTTTATTGTTTGATGACGTCATAGAGCTCCAAAAGTAGAGTACAGCAACAGAAGCTTACGAATATCGTGAGCTAATAATACCAAATATACAGTATGAAATGTACATCCAAAGTCCTCTTCTAGATTAATGTTATTACTCAAATATTTTTAATTCATGGTTCATTCAGGATGATGTCATGGATCCAGAAAGAGTGGAAGCCCAGCTTAGAGTAGCAGTACAACATTCCGATGCAGTGAGTTATTGTAGTGTTTTGATACTTGCATAACAGATGCTATATATTGGCTTTACTAGAGAATGGTGAGATTAAAAAAAGTGTATAAATTTAGTCCTTGGGTTGAAGTAACACAGTGATGTCCTTTTGCCCAAGTGTATTGGGCATACACCCAGCTTTACCATTGAGTGAGCACTTTAACATTACCTGTGTTTGGCATTGTTATTTCAGATAAGCATGTGATTCACCTGGAAATGATAAATTAAGTTAACATTCACCTGAGGCCAACTTGCTATCCTAAAACAGGTGCTCTCTGGTGTTTAGGGCTGAGGGCCACTGTTTTGTGACATTATGCATAACAGTGGTAGTAAGTCACAGCTTAAAAGGCAAATGGGCAACGGGCTACCACTTGACAATGTAGACACCATGATAACAGCTTTTTATAGCAAATGTACAAACTAATGACAATGAAAATTTACATGGCTGTACAAAGTTGATTTCTCGTTTTTGATTCCTTGCCGAAGGCAGGCAAGGAATCTATGCGATGGTGATGTCGTGTGTGTGTGTGTATGTGTGTATGTGACACTTTTGCTTGTAAACACGATATCTCAAGAAGGGTTACTGTGACTGAGCTCATACTTGGTGTGTGGGTTGGTCATATTGAGTAGATGATCCCTATTGTTTTTGGTGGAGGTCAAAGGTCATTTGGGGTCAGGAGAGGTCAAAACGTCAAAACCTTGTAAACACGATATCTCAAGAAGGGTAACTGTGACTGACCTCATACTTGGCATGTAGATTGCCCATATTGAGTAGATGATACCTATCGTTTTTGGTGGAGGTCAAAGGTCATTTGGGGTCACCAGAGGTGAAATGGTAAAAACCTTGGGAATTATTTGTAATTGTTTGTAAACACGATATCTCCAGACAGATAAATGTGAGGGATCTCATACTTACCATGTAGATAGCCCATATTGAGTAGATGATCCCTATTGTTTTTGGTAGAGGTCAAAGGTCATTTGGGGTCAGCAGAGGTCAAATGGTAAAATTTTGGGAATTAATTATAAACACGATATCTCAAGGATGATAAATGTGAGGGATCTCATACTTACCATGTGGATTTCCCACATTGAGTAGATGAAGTCTGTCTTTTTTGGTGGAGGTCAAAGGTCATTTGCGGTCACCAGAGGTCAAATGGTAAAACCTTGGGAATTAGTTGTAAACACGTTATCTCCAGACAGATAATTATGAGGGATGTCATACTTACCATGTGGATAGCCTATATTAAGTAGATGATCCCTATTGTTTTTGGTAGAGGTCAAAGGTCATTTGGGGTCACCAGAGGTCAAATGGTAAAATCTTGGGAGTTCATTGTAAACATGATATCTCAAGGATGATAAATGTGAGGGATCTCATACTTACCATGTGGATTACCCACATTGAGTAGATGAAGCCTGTCGTTTTTTGTGAAGGTCAAAGGTCATTTGAGGTCACCAGAGGTCAAATGGTATAACCTTGTGAATTAGTTGTAAACACCGTATCTCCAGAAAGATTAAGTGAGGGATCTCATACTTACCATGTGGATAGCCCATATTGTGTAGATGATGTCTATTGTTTTTGGTAGAGGTCAAAGGTCATTTGGGGTCACCAGAGGTCAAATGGTAAAATCTTGGGAATTAGTTGTAAACATGATTACTCAAGGATAATAAACGTGAGGGATCTCATACTTACCATGTGGATTACCCACATTAAGTAAATGAAGCCTGTTTTTTTTTTGGTGGAGGTCAAAGGTCATTTGAGGTCACCACAGGTCAAATGGTAAAACCTTGGGAATTAGTTGTAAACACAATATCTCCAGATAGATAATTATGAGGGATCTCATACTTACCATGTGGATACCCCATATTGAGTAGATGATCCCTATTGTTTTTGGTAGAGGTCAAAGGTCATTTGGGGTCACCAGAGGTCAAATGGTAAAATCTTGGGAATTAATTGTGAACATGATATAAATGTGAGGGATCTCATACTTACCATGTGGATTACCCATAATGAGTAGATGAAGAGTGTCTTTTTTGGTGGAGGTCAAAGGTCATTTGAGGTCACCAGACGTCAAATGGTAAAACCTTGGGAATTAGTTGTAAACACGATATCTCCAGACAGATAATTATGAGGGATCTCATACTTACCATGTGGATAGCCCATATTGAGTAGATGATCCCTATTGTTTTTGGTAGAGGTCAAAGGTCATTTGGGGTCACCAGAGGTCAAATGGTAAAATCTTGGGAATTAATTGTAAACACGATATCTCTAAACAGATAAATGTGAGGGATCTCATACGTACGTACCATGTGAATTGCCCATATTGAGTAGATGATCTCTATCATTTTTGGTGGAGGTCAAAGGTCATTTGGTTTCACCAGTGGTCAAAAGTTCAAAACCTTGTAAACACCATATCTCAAGATGGGTAACTTTGAAGGATCTCATATGTAGCATGGGGATTGCCCATATTGAGTAGATGATCTGTATTGTTTTTGGTGGAGGTCAAAGGACATTTGGTAGGGTTCACCCAGAGGACCAAAAGGTCAAAACATTGAAAACATGATATCTCAAGAAGGATACCTGAGGGATCTCACACTTGACATGTGGATTGTTCGTATTGTGTAGATGTTCCTATAATTTTTCTTTTTCGTGCAAGTCAAAGGTCATTTGAGGTCAAAAAAGGTCAAAATCTACTGAACATGATATTTCAAGGAGGGTAACTATGAGGGATCTCATACTTGGCCTGTGGATTGTTCATATTTAGCATTTAGGTCATTTTGGGTCACAAGATTTCAAAATGTTTTTACTGTATAACATGATATCTCAAGTGGGAGTAACTGTGAGGTTTCTCATGCTTGTCATGTGGGTGATTCATGTTTGTTACAATATATCCATATGGCAAGGAATCACTAAGCCTTTTGGCTTTCTGGTTACAGAAATTTGTAGTTTCATATGCAGTTGTTTTATTGTTCAGGATCATGTTGCTGAGTGTATAAAAATACTTTCAATAGGGTAAAGGTTATATAGGCTACTGATTTTGAAAATCCATGATTCATTTGCAATTTAATTTTATTATCCAATTCAACAGTTTTGCTCAAGACCGGGTTGTGATAATGTAGATCTTTTCAGCTGGGATAGGTGGAGTTTATTGAGCTAAAAAATGTAATAGCTATGCATAGACCTTGTGGACCAGATGAAATGTGGCCATTAATTTGGGGAACAAACCAAGTCTTCCATCTGTGACACATTTACATGCCATTTAGGACTACTGATAGATTGTGTACTAACATGTGGAAGAAATTTGCCAAAAAGTCTAAGATAACTTCAACAACTTCTCGTGAATGAAATTACATCGTACTCATATCCATATGCACCACGTGGAAACACTGGAAATGTGCAATACACTGTACTGAATAACAACCTTGGGGGATGCATTTTTGAGAGGAGGGTGTTTACTTATAAAGGGTAGTATTTTAATATAAACATATTTACCAGTAAAGCCTAAAATAGTGAGGGTAACATTTTAGTGTTTAAATGTAGTGTTTTAGGGTAGAGTTTTTAATGGAAACAAATTTACTAGTAAAGCCTAAAATAGTGTCTGTGAGTTGGTTAGGTTTGGAGGTCAAATTTGGTATGCTCTCCTTACCTTCCAGCTGAAGGTAAACTTTTTTGACGCTGCAGTATTGTGAACTAATGTCAGGTGTACAGGTTGGGCATAGCATATAAGCCGGTAGATGTACTCAAATTTGCCAAAAATTCACTGGGGTTGTTTATTGAGGAAAATAGGGTATGAAGAATTGGAATCAGGTGGAGTTGCTTTTGAAGTCTCCGTACATCATGTAGAAACTGTGATATAATATGGCTGAAAATAAGTTATATTTTTGTAGCTATAGTGCCCATCTATTGTATGTTTGTTCTGATTTCTGTAGATAATTGGCAGCCAGTTTAGAAGGGAGCCTGTGGATTCAACAGAAAGATTCACACGATGGTGTAACACTCTCTCACCAGCACAGCTGTACACTCAGGTACTGCAAGAATCTTGTAACAGGTGGCTGTGACCACTTTTGGAGCTGTTCATCTCATTTGTAGGATGTTAGGGGCTACCAGAATGGCAGAAAATGTAAGGGGGTTGTTTGAAGGGGGACCTCATTGCTGGGGCTACTGTCTTAGAATTCTAGTTTCATAACTACCGAGGTACTGGACACAGTCAGTCTCACAGTACCAATGTAATTGTGATGAGAAACATAAAAATTAAGTTAAGATTGTCAAGTAAGAACAGTAGTAGAATTATCCAAGGCAAACATTTTCTATGACCTGAAATTACAATGTTAGACTAGCTCTGAAAGTGTGAGATCAGGACAGAGGCTTTAAACATTCACGACTGCACAGAAACTCCTTTTTAGTTGCTTTCCTGCCTGTGTGGTGTTTCTTTGTTTTGTTAGATATGCACGAGTGAGTTTCAATAACATTTTTCAGTGGATAGAGAGTTGGACTTGTAGGATGGGAACTCACCTCCCCCTTGCCCCACTCATCACCAGCAAGCACCTCATCAACAACTATGAGGAAAGTGTTACAATAGATGAATTCTTGTTTTTGGTACCTCCTCCCACAAACCCACCCCACCCCCTTCCCTAAATTTCTGTAGCTGGAAAGTGCTTCAGGTCTCTCATTCATGTGATAGTTATTCATTAGTTTAATACCAATAAACAACTGATACTACATGACTTCTTAGCAGCCTCTGTATAACATCTTTATGACGTGACTACACTTTCCTTTCATTCGAGTGCATTTTCCTCCCACAGACATACACATCGCATGGCCCTACTGTTGCTATGCCAACTTGGTTCTGTTCCAGGAGTGTATTGGACAGGGTTGGGGGTTTTGATGAATCTGGAAAGGTAAGTTTTAGCTTGAAAAGAACATAAAATAAACGTTTTTAGATGGTTGCCCTGAAGTAGTTCTTCATTAAATGCAAGTCTCAAAATGAGGGGGGGAAGTTATTTTGACATGCTTGAAAACATGTAATATAGAAGGGAAGTCTGAAAGCATTCACAATTGCTTCAAATCAGATCAGCTTGCAATATCACAATCTTCCTCAAATTCAAGTACTTTCAGTTTTGTTGGTCAGTCTTTATAATTTTGTAGATTTATCTTTATACTTTGACTCGTTATGGGATCAGTCTGGTGACTAGGCTTGTGTGAGTCACTTGACTCCATAGTGTAGTGACTCCCAATTGATACTCGATTAGGGACTCCGTTGTGTATGAAGTCACAAATCTACACAGGTAAAATTAGTATGTTTTTGATTCCGTGCCGAAGGCAAAGGAATCTATGCATTCATGATGGCGTGTGTGTGTATGTATGTGTGTATGTGCGTGTGTGTGTGTGTGTGTGTGTGTATGTGTGTGTATGTGTGTTTGTGACACTTGCTCGTTAACACGATATCTCAAGAAGGGAAACTGTGACAGTTCTCAAACTTGGTACATAGATGCCCCATATTGAGAGGATGAACCCTATTGTTTTTGGTGGGGGTCAAAGGTCACCTGGGGTCACCAGGGGTCAAAATTTGAAAACTTTGTAAACACATATCTCAAGGTAGGACGCCTGGATGAATTTCATACTTTGTAAGTAGATGTGTTATGGTAAGAGGAAGAACCCTATCATTTTTGGTGGAGGTGAAAGGTCATCTGGGGTCACCGGGGGTCAAACCCTGAAAACTTCGTTAACACGATATCTCAAGAAGGGAAACTGTGACAGTTCTCAAACTTGGTACATAGATGCCCCATATTAAGAGGAAGAACCCTATTGTTTTTGGTGGGGGTCAAAGGTCACCTGGGGTCACCAGAGGTCAAACCCAGAAAACCTTGTTAACACAATATCTCAAGGTAGGAAGCTTGAATAAATTTCATACTTTGTATGTAGATGCATTATAGTAAGAGGAAGAACCCTGTTGTTTTTGGTGGAGGTCAAAGGTCACATGGGGTCACTAAGGGTCAAACCCTGAAAATCTTGTTAACACAATATCTTGAGGTAGGAAGCTTGGATGAATTTCATACTTTGTATGTAGATGCATTATGGTAAGAGGAAGAACCCTATCATTTTTGGTGGAGGTCATAGGTCATCTGGGGTCACCGGGGGTCAAACCCTGAAAACTTCGTTAACACGATATCTCAAGAAGGGAAACTGTGACAGTTCTCAAACTTGGTACATAGATGCCCCATATTGAGAGGAAGAACCCTATTGTTTTTGGTGGGGGTCAAAGGTCACCTGGGGTCAAACCCAGAAAACCTTGTTAACACAATATCTCAAGGTAGGGAGCTTGAATGAATTTCATACTTTGTATGTAGATGCATTATAGTAAGAGGAAGAACCCTGTTGTTTTTGGTGGAGGTCAAAGGTCACCTGGGGTCACCGGGGGTCAAACCCTGAAAATCTTGTTAACACAATATCTTGAGGTAGGAAGCTTGGATGAATTTCATACTTAGTATGTAGATGCATTATGGTAAGAGGAAGAACCCTATTGTTTTTGGTGGAGGTCAAAGGTCATCTGGTGTCACCGGGGGTCAAAACCTGAAAACCTTGTTAACTTGATATCTCAAGAAGAAAAGCTCAGACAGTTCTCAAATGTGGTACATGGATGCCCCATATTGAGAGGAAGAATCCTATTGTTTTGGTGGGGGTCAACGGTCACCTGGGGTCACCAGGGGTCAAACCCAGAAAACCTTGTTAACACAATATCTTGAGGTAGGAAGCTTGGAGGAATTTTGTATGTATTATGTAGATGCGTTATGGTAAGAGGAAGAACCCTATAATTTTTGGTGCAGGTCAAAGGTCATCTGGGGTCACCAGGGGTCAAACTCTGAAAACCTTGTGAACACGATATCTCAAGGTAGGAAGCTTAAATAAATTTCATACTTTGTATGTAGATGCCTTATAGTAAGAGGAAGAATTGTATTATATTTGGTAGAAGTCAAAGGTCATTTGGGGTCACTGGGGGTCAAACTCTGAAAATCTTGTTAATACGATATCTCCAGGCAGGAAGCTTGGATAGATTTCATACATAGTACGTGGATGCATTATGGAAAGAAGATGAATCCTATCATTTTTGGTGGAGGTCAAAGGTCATTTGGGGTCCACAGGGGTCAAACATTGAAAGCATTGTTAACACGATATATCAAGGCAGGAAGCTTTGATAGATTTCATGCTTAGTATATAGATGTGTTACAGAGAGAAGATGAACCCTGTTGTTTTTAGTGGGAGGTCAAAGGTCATCTGGGGTCACCAGAGATCAGAAAGCAAAATTTCCCAAGAATTCCCAAGAATATTACATGGGATCACCAGAGGTCAAAACACAAATTTCCCAAGAATTCCCAAGATTAAATAGGAACACAAAACTGTATTTTTCCATCATGTTAAGATAGCATTTGACCAGTGACTGAAAGATATTGGACATCATGGCATTATTTGGAATAGAACATATATCATCAAAACCTCAATGCATTTTTCCATTCTGGTTTCATTTTTCTGTTTTTCAAATTTTGGTGGGGTTCAAAGTTCATTTGAGGTCAGCAGGGGCCCAGTTGTGAACACATCATAAAAAATGATGTAGTACAGAGGTATAAATTTGAGGGATGAACCTCTGTGTAACAAAGCATTCCCTTTCGGCAAGGAATCACTAAGCCTTTGGGCTTTCTGGTTTTTAAATTAAATTACATTTTGATGAGCAAAATGCCAGTTTTTAGTGGTAATGCTATCCCAGCATAGGAACATGTTATAGAGCTGCAGAAAAGTTTCCCTCCAAGTGAAGCTGTACATTTCGTTTATCATTGGAAAGTGTTGCTTCAATAGTATATGGGGTTTGACATCACGGGATATGATTTCATTAAGAGCTGCAACCCCATTCAGCATTGCAATGAGTAATAGACTCCAAAATTGTTGGAGTCACTTCAACTTACTTGTTGCCAACTTCATCATGTCAAATGTTATCTTTTTGCATTCAAGTGTGGTTTTGGTCATGCAGTTTTTCTTTTGTTTTCAAGTTCAAGGAGAAGTAGCTACAATTTTCTAGTACAACTGTCAGAAATTTTATTTTAGAAAAGCTGTATTCTTTACAGAGATCCCCCCCCTTCAAAGGCATTATGACATGTAACTGGAAAAAGAGTGCTCTTACAATAGAGCATTTCTCCCCTCCTTTGGGTATGCCCTTTTATTTTCCATAGCTTTATGGTGCCTTAGTTCTCAAGTGGTACCATAGGCCACTTGCAGCCAACAAGATATCCTAAAATGGTGCATGGAACATTCAAGGAGCCCAGAATTTTATAAGAAAGAAAATTGTTGTACGAAATCCTGGCTAATATAAGAAATCTTAAGTAAAGCCTCAAGTAAGAGTGGTCTGTCTGAAACACTTGAGATCCCCTGATGTAGAGGATCCTATTAGGAGTTCCATTCTTCCCCACCCCCATAAAGTAGTGTGATAGCATAAGAGTTTACACAATAACTTGTTGCGCTGTATCAATTTTGCAAACGAAGTAGAAAACATAAGGATGTTAATTAAACATGATTATTTTTTCCAGGGTACACCTGAAGATTTAATCTTCTTTTTGAAGCATCTTCAGTTAGGAGGCAAAGTCATCCGTGTCGATCAGTGTCTGATGATGTACAGGTATCACCCTCAGGCAACTACACATTCCATTCACAGGTAAGTGAGGAGTATGTAGACCAGAGAATTGAGTTAGATTTATTTCCTATTTTCATGAATGCATGTCATAATGGGTTAAGGAATCATTAAAGGAAGGGTTCAAGCAAAACTTAATACAAAAACATGAAAATATGAAGGAGAAAATTGGTTAAAAGTTTAAAGAAAAACAAAAAAGTTTTGAACGATGTGGAGCTAAGATGTCCCATAGTTTCAAGTTGCTTCTAACTCCATCCCCTAAGATCTGGAGAATGACAACGAGGAATTAGATGCAACATTCACCAGGATGCTTTGATTAAGTAACAACCATCTAGCAAATCAGAACTAAAGTTTTAACCTTTCTTTTACATAAAGCACTTCATAAGTATGAATACAGATTTACAGCAGAGGCTTACTCAGGCAGTAAAAACTGTTTCATAAGATCAACAAATCAAAATGTTTGTCTGTGTAAAGCTGTGTCCCTCATATGCACAAGGAATGATCTATTCACAGTATTTGTAAGGACTACAAGATCTTCTATGCAACAACAATAATATTGACCCTTTGGCCTGGCCCTGTTTGTATTAACTGGTGTTCATTTTTTGTTACATTTGTTCGTCCTTTATTAAAGATTCGACATGCGCAGAATATGAGAGATTTTAGTACCATTCTACTGCACAATTAAATCAGAGGAGTATTACACTGGTATCCTGCTATGGCAGCATTTGTATTGGCTTGACACCTCCGACCCAGTATCCTCAAAGTAGCAGTAGTATAGTTTGTATGTCACTGTACTGCAGGTAGGGGGCAGGGCAGATTGTAGCAAGTCCTCTGGCAATATTAATAACATACATTAACTTCACTATGTGTGCTAGAATTATTCTAAAGGACTGCTATGTATGTGTACATGTGGTTAGTTCACTGCTGAAGTTAAAAGCACTGTTACACCTCAGTGTTCAAATGTCTCTACGTTCTGACACATGCAAACCTTATACCCTTACCCTAACCTAACCCTTATCCTTACTCTGACCTTCATATAGACTTGTCAGAATGTATAGACAATGGAACAAAGAGACATCAAAACAGAGAGCAGTCACCAATGATAGTAATGATTATTGCTATTGTGATTTCTGTGAGATAGTAAAGTGTGCATATACGAAGGCTTATGTGAGTGAAGCGAGACAAAAATATTTCTACATCTTAATAAAACCTGATGGAGTGTCTTGAAGACTTCACAAGAACATTCACAGTGGTTGTTACTGCCCTCTGTGTATGGGAAGCCTTAAAACCAACAGTAACACTGGTTACAAAACTGCTGACCATGCAGATGACTATTAGCTCTGTGGAATAACCCATGTGATGTCACATACAGGTAAGCTGTGCTGAAATGTGGAAAGGCAAGTTATGGGATACATGAAGGGATTGAGTGTACCCTGGTATCCTAATTCATCAATGGCTCTTAATCGCTAAACGATCGCAGAACTTTGCGATTAAACGTTTCGTAATTTTGCTAAACATTCACAGCCCTAGGCAGTGCTTTCTTTAGGATTCAGATTCATATTAGTACAAATTACAAGGAGAGGATCAATTTATCATTATATCATATGGTTCTTAGCTTCATGCACTTTCAGGTATAGTCATGAATTAAGTTCTTTATTAAGACATGCATTTTGCATTTCATTTTGCAGAGATACTATCTGGAAAATAAGATTGCAAGCCTTAGAGGAAGATGTTATTTCAAAATGGCAACAGTTCACTATCTGGAGTGCTGGCAAACAGGGAAGGAAATTTTACAGGTCTTTAAAAGCTGAAAATAAGAAAAAGGTGTGATTCATTTTTTTTCTAATATCCACTTTTCTATATGTGTTCATCCATAATTGTAGGCTACTTTATTCTTTGTTTAAAGGCAGTTATTGCATACATGTGTAATACAGAACATTGCACTTCTTTCAATCTTTGTTGTTCATAGAATGAATAAAGCTTAGGTAGCTGTGTGCCTTTTTTCAAGAAATAAGATATTCCTGCAAAGAAATACACTGTTTAGTAGCTCATGAAAAGTTTTTTCATCCACACTTTCCAATTTTCAGTGATGCAATATTCATAACGTTTGATAGGTGTTATATTTGGGGAAAAAATCTGTCACTAGAGTTCGTTGGTGAGAACAGAATGGTTCCATAGTGATGTAATTTATTTCCTGTCTGTGCCATGCTGGTGAAGGCTGAACAGAAAAAGCCCCTCTTATAGCAAGGGTTAATTGTGCACTTTCTGTATACCCTAAAACATGATGTCAGTTTCCTTTATCTCCATAGCTCCTTGAAGAAATTTCTAAATCCATAAAAGAATGTATTGCTGTACAAGCAAAGGAATACCCTTACTGTAATGCCCAACATTTTCCGCTTTGTAAATGCTGAATTCCACTTTCTTCTGCTTTATAAGTGACAAAATCATTTTCCTTTTTCTTAATTTAAACATCTGCAAAAGTTCATATTGTTCCTCAAAAGCTGTATAAAACCTCAAACTTCCATTTTTTAATGGATATACCAGAATGCAAAGCTGTACTGCACAATACATACGGAGGTAGTACAAAATATACTCGTTCGATCAACTGTAGTTATAAGTTGTTATGGAGGGACTGTTTTGTCATCATTTTATTTCGCAATTCTGTGATTTACTTTTACATAGTAGAGTAATTATGCTTTTTTACGATGTTTTTTCAAACATTTAATTCTTGTAATTATTAAACCACTCAGATAACTTAATAACAATTATTTTGATAGTAATTTCCTGATTTATTTCTGCAACTTTTTTCAAACCTTGTTTTCCGTTTTGTAATGCCAATTCTGCGATTTCCACGGAAATTCCACTTCACAGAAAACTTTGGGCCTTACCTTACTTTGCATTGGCACTAGTTTAGGTCATGGTGAGAACTATATACCTTATGTGTATAAAATCACAAAAGAAAGTGTGCCCCCATAGGTAAGCGCTTATCATTGCAACTTAAACCAACAAATGCAGACAGCTGATTTGTGCAAGTCTGCATTGCTTGTGTGTGAAGTCTACATCATGCATGCAGTGTGCTTCATTGCTTACCCTCCAAAATGATGTCGTGTGATGTCAATGCATAAGGTCTTTTTGCAGGCAGGGAATTAGCTAGAGGTAGAACAAGGTAGCTTTGGTACATCATTTCAAAAAATATTGATGTGCCTTATTTGATAGAGCTGTGTGGCACGTATTCCAATATTATGAGCTTCAAATTACATTTTAACTTGAAACAGTCTACCATAGAGAACAGACTGTGTTGTGTGCAATAACCTGCAAATATGAAGTGTGATATGTATTGAATGAAGAACATTTACAAAGTGCCCATTTATCTCACAGGTGATAAATTTCTGTGATGTTGATGTGAAGAAGATTGAGAAAGGAATTTACATCTACGAGGAAAGTGAGGTGAGGACAAAAGATACTGTAAAATTGAAAAAGATGGAAAAGACTTAAAAATCTTTTGAGCTGGGGTAACACTGTTAACATGGTTTGACTCCTGGCAGAGTCATACTGAAGACTTTAAAAGTGGAACCTACTGCCATTGTGCTTGGTCCCAGCATAAGCAATGGAGTAGGGAAACCAAGCCAGTGAGCCACAACTGGAAAAAGGGCTGTGGCTGTCCCAGCTTAATCCAGTTGGTTAGAAACTGAGCTGTAAAACCTCATCTAACTCTGATGAGGCTGATTTGTAGTGTGAGTACAGTGCCATGAGTACAAGGCAAATTACTTCTGATTACAAGTTTACATTAGTATCAATGCTTAACGTACACATCCTGCAAGTATGAGTACTCAGTCATACTCATGAGTTTGAACACTTACAAATGTGTCAAAATGTCAGTATGTGTGCATACTTACTGCAAGTCTGACCTAAGTTTACATTTCTTCCAGTAAATCAGCTTCACTGGATTTATTTCCAACATAGTTTCCAAATATAATGGGCTTGGTGGTTAAATTATACCGTCTTGCATTTGATAAGTACCTAGATCAAATGTAAAGGAAATTTCAGGTTGGCTCAAACTGCTTGTTTGGCTTGGCTATTCCCAGTAGTGCTGAGGGTTTTCAGGTTGGTAATTTTAGAAAGGTGTTCTGAGTGTCCCACCCCAGAAGGTATCTGATTCAGAAAGTTGTACACTTTAGGTCTTTTCTCTGTACAGCTGTTGAGCAGTGGTACAGTGCAATGACCTACCCCCCCCCCCTTCCCCCTCCCAGCCTTTGAGAAATGGCTAAAGGCTAGGAATAAACTAACTTGTCTTATCCCACCCTAGGCAGAAAAAAGTCTCCCAACTAAGTTTACTTCTAGCCTCCTCCACTTTAAAGCCAAAGCATCTGTCTAGCACAACTCCCAGACAATGCTACAATAGCTTGTACTGGGTTTAAATTGCTCATAGCCATAACCACAAATTACTGTGTGAGCTGTTTGCTATGCACTTGGTTACACCACTGATCTGCACAAGTCATTGAGCAAATAGGATGGAGCTATGGTGTAAATTTATGTCCATCAATTTGTAGAACAGAGATACCTGGTGGTGGAGATATCTGGGGATTCTTGAATATGTTAGGGTGATTTAAGAATGCCTTTAAATGGTTGTTGTGGGAGCAGGTTTGGGAATGATTGGTACACCTCTGTATTGTTACCTTTTGAGCACTAGTTGAAAAGAGGAAGGGAATTTTCCCATATTCTTTCAAGATCCATTTGGTACAGGGTCCCCCACAAGCTTAAGAATATCCCTGACCCTAAATTTACTAAACTGAAAATTTTGAATGCCTAATTAGCAGACTTGACACGAAAGTTTTCTGACAGGACTGAAAAATTTTCCCAGCAATCTTAATTTCTTTAACCCCTCATCAATTCCTGTTTTTCACTATGAAAACCTCAAATTTATGTTAGTTGACTATTATGGAAGATTACACCAGCAAGAAACAGCTAGTGCCTATGATGTGGTCTAATAGTGATAAATGTCACTATTACAGTATGCATGTATAATACATGTCACTTCTTGACCTTTATGTACTGACTCAATGACACCATATGGTTTGTTTATTTGCCCATTGTAAACATTACAATCTATAAATTGGTGCCAAGAGTATATCTGTTGTAATATTTATCAGTGCTTACCTTTAAAAGTTTGATTGTTCAATATTTATAGATATGATAAATTCTCATTAGTCAAGCCTGATTACTGCTTGAAGAAATACTTGTTCAAATCCTGGAACTTGGTATCATTGTTATCATTCTGGGGCCCTGTTTCATAAAGGGTTAAGATCAGTCTTAAGTTTGATCTCAATAGGAGGATTGTATGGCAGATCAAATTTAAGATCGATCACATATTTTTGGTTTCGATGATAAGAGAAACCAATGCATTCATGATGGCATGTGTGTGTATGTATGTGGGGGTGTTCGTGTGTGTGTATGTGTGTGTATGTGTTTGTGACACTTTGCTCGTTAACACGATATCTCAAGAAGGGAAACTCCGATGGTCCTCAAACTTGGTACATAGATGCCCCATATTAAGAGGAAGAACCCTATTGTTTTTGGTGGGGGTCAAAGGTCATCTGGGGTCACCAGAGGTCAAAATCTGAAAACCTCGTTAACACGTTATCTCAAGGTATAAAGGTTGGATAAATTTCATACTTAGTATGTAGATGCGTTATGGTAAGAGCCAGAACACTATTGTTTTTTATATAGGTCAAAGGTCATTTGGGGTCACCGGGGGTCAGATGCTGAAAACCTTGTTAACACGATATCTCAAGGTAGGAAGGTTGGATAAATTTCATACTTAGTATGTAGATGCGTTATGGTAAGAGGAAGAACCCCATTGTTTTTGGTGGAGGTCAAAGGCCATTTGGGGTCACCAGGGGTCAAATGCTGAAAACCGTGTTAACACAATATCTCAAGCTAGAAAGCTTGGATTGATTTCATACATAGTATGTAGATGCTTATTGGTGAGACAATGAACCCTATCATTTTTGATGGAGGTCAAAGGTCATCTGGGGTCACCAGGGGTCAAACACTGAAAACCTTATTAACATGATATCTCCAGGTAGGAAGCTTGAATAGATTTCATACATACTATGTGGATGCATTATGGTGTGAAGGTGAATGCTTTCATTTTTGGTGGAGGTCAAAGGTCATATGAGGTCACTGGAGGTCAAACACTAAAAACCTTATTAACACGATATCTCCAGGTAGGAAGCTTGAGTAGATTTCATACGTAGTATGTGGATGCATTATGGTGCGAAGGTGAACGCTTTCATTTTTGGTGGAGGTCAAAGGTCATCTGGGGTCACCAGGGGTCAAACACTAAAAACCTTGTTAACATGATATCTCCAGATTGGAAGCTTGGATAGATTTCATACTTGTTTTGTGGATGCATTATGATGAGAAGATGAACCCTTCCATTTTTGGTGGAGGTCAAAGGTCATCTGAGGTCACTGGGGGTGAAACACTGAAAACCTTGTTAACATGGTATCTCCAGTTAGGAAGCTTGGATAGAGTTTAAACGTGGTATGTGGATGCATTATGGTAAGCAGGTGAACACTATAATTTTTGGTAGAGGTCAAAGGTCATCTGAGGTCATTGGGGTCAAACACTAAAACCTTGTTAACACGATATCTCCAGGTAGGAAGCTTGGCTAGATTTCATACTCAGTATGTGGATGCGTTATGGTGAAAAGATAAATGCTTTCGTTTTTGGTGGAGGTTAAAGGTATCTGGGGTCACAGGGATCAAAAAGCAAAATTTCCCCAAAATTCCCAAGATCCTCTCATGGGTTCACCAGGAGTCAAAAAGCAATTTACCCCAAGAATTCCCAAGATCATCATCTTGAGTCATTAGCGGTCAAAATGCAAAATTTCCCAAGAATTCCCAAGATCAAATATGAACCTAAACTTATTTTCCAACATGTTAAGATAGCACTTGACTTGTTAAGATAGCACAGTGACTGAAAGATATGGGACATCATGGCATTATTTGGAATAGAACATATATCATCGAAACCTCAATGCATTTTTGCATTCTAGTTATGAAACGGGACAAGTTACATAACTCTGTATCTAACATTATCATATTAATTAACACAAACTGGTACCTAGTGTGTATGGACTGAACATTTTCGTTGGAATGTCATTGCTTGTGAATTGACTTTAGGTTAAAAGTTGCATTTGGATTTAACTATTACTGAATAGGAAGGGAGTGGTTGACCTTAGGCAGAAATGTACAGAGTTCCACATAATCATGGTAATTATACATTTCAAGTATTGTATTCATATTTCATTCATACTGAGGGTGAATTTATAAGAGACAACTTTTTCACATTTTCAGGAAGTACCAAAACCAAGAATACCCATAGTGCATTTCTCTGAAGCAAAACCACCATTCATCATTTGTGTGAAACTTGTAAGTTTTATCCAGGTTCAAGTGAATATTGTTGAACAATTTACAGTGATACTGTAAATTTCATAAAGCAGAATTCCAGTATTGCAAGCGGCATTGCAAAATTTCAGTTATCTATGTGAAAAGTTCAAAAGTTGGTTTTATGTATGCCTAAGTATAAACTGAAAAAATTGATTCAGGAATGGTAAACCCTTCTTGATGTGTTGGTATCACCTTGCAGTAATTAGGCAATAGTTGGTATAACTATGCAATAGTCAGATATTGTTTTCCATTAGAGGAATAGCAGTGCACTTGTAGCAAGGCTTAGGGATAAATTTTCTTGTTATTTTTAAGTAGTGCATGGTAGCTTTATAAGGAATGTTTATTTTAAGTATGACAGGTGAATTTATATGTAACTATCTTGCATTCTTTTAGTGTTTTCAGTTTGTGATTTTCTCTGACATTCAGTAACTTTGCATTGCCATAACCCTATACTGTGTTGTTTGTTAGGTCTGTAAAAATGTCTCACTTCAGGAAATATGGCATTAGCGAGCATTGGAGTGATATATAGTAGTATCTTGATATTTTTAGACATGGTTGCTTGGATTGTTGTTTTAGTAAGAAATTTGAACCACATTTCCTTCCTGCAGATAATTCTGGAAATTTTGTAGGCAAATTTTTATATGATTATAGGGATTACCAAGTAGGATAACTGATTTACTACTTAAACATGACTTCTAACATTAAGGTGTAAGCTTTGATGAAGATTTATGGATCAATGTAAAAGGATTTACAGGTAAATTGATGGAAGGTTTTGAGACTTTGACCTGTCATGTGATAGATTCAGTTGTCAACTCAAAATCTTACCGTACACTACACATTGCCCTATGGGTATTGCATTAATGGCACTAAAGAATCATACAGGTGAGGTTAGACGAGAGATATTTTCTTCCAGTTTTCAAGATTCATATACATATGTAAGGGCTACTAAAACCAGTGAATGAAACAATTTGATAGTTTGGTCTCTGTACTTGATCCAGTCAGCTATTGAGAATGCAGGGTGGGGGAGGGGAAGGGGACCAGACAGAGTGAGCTAGGAATGGTATACAATGCACTGGTTCAGAAGTTGGTAAGTTTGTTTATTGAGCAGTGCACATAAACAATTTGGGAGGTGGAAGGTTATTAGAAAGGGGGAATTTAATAGATTAAATGGGGTGTTTTCTTTTTATATCCAATGAAAAGTGCCATTTTTGGTTTCGATGAAAAGAGAAACCTATGCGGTCATGATGGCGTGTGTATGTATGTGTGTATGTGCGTGTGTGTGTGTGTGTGTGTGTTTGTGACACTTTGCTCGTTAACACGATATCTCAAGAAGGGAAACTCTGACAGTTTTCAAACTTGGTACATAGATGCCCCATATTGAGAGGAAGAACCCTATTGTTTTTGGTGGGGGTCAAAGGTCACCTGGGGTCACCGGGGGTCAAAACCTGAAAACCTTGTTAACACGATATCTCAAGATAGGAAGCTTGGATGAATTTCATACTTTGTATGTAGATGCGTTACGGTAAGAGGAAGAACCCTATCATTTTTGGTGGAGGTCAAAGGTCATCTGGGGTCACCGGGGGTCAAACCCTAAAAACTTCGTTAACACGATATCTCAAGAAGGGAAGCTCTGACAGTTCTCAAACTTAGTACATAGATGCTCCATATTGAGAGGAAGAACCCTATTGTTTTTGGTGGAGGTCAAAGGTCACCTGGGGTCACCGGGGGTCAAACCCTGAAAACATTGTTAACACAATAGCTTGAGGTAGGAAGCTTGGGTGAATTTCAAAAGTATTATGTAGATGCGTTATGGTAAGAGGAAGAACCCTATCATTTTTGGTGGAGGTCAAAGGTCATCTGGGGTCACCGGGGGTCAAACCCTGAAAACTTTGTTAACACGATATCTCAAGAAGGGAAGCTCTTACAGTTCTCAAACTTGGTACATAGATGCCCCATATTAAGAGAAAGAACCCTTTCACTTTTGGTGGAGGTCAAAGGTCACCTGGGGTCACTGGGGGGGTCAAACTCTGAAAACCATGTTTAACATGATATCTCAAGAAAGAAAGCTCTGACAGTTCTCAAATGTAGTACATGGATGCCCCATATTAAGAGGAAGCACCCTATTGTTTTTGGTGGATGTCAAATGTTCACTGGGGTCACCTGGGGTCAAACCCTGAAAACATTGTTAACACAATTTCTTGAGGTAGGTAGATTGGATGAGTTTCATGCTTAGTATGTAAATGTGTTATGGTGAGAGGAAAAACTATTTTTTGGTGGGGGTCAAAGGTCATCTGGGGTCACCGGGGGTCAAAGCCTGAAAACTTTGTTAACACGATATCTCAAGAAAGGAAGCTCTGACAGTTCTCAAACTTGGTACATGGATGCCCCATACTGAGAGGAAGAAACCCCTATTGTTTTTGGTGGAGGTCAAAGGTCACCTGGGGTCACCGGGGGGTCAAACCCTGAAAAACATTGTTTAACACAATATCTTGAGGTAGGAGGCTTGGGTGAATTCATACTTTGTATGTAGATGCGTTATGGTAAGAGGAAGAACCCTTTCACTTTTGGTGGAGGTCAAAGGTCACCTGGGACACCGGGGGTCAAACCCTGAAAACATTGTTAACACAATATCTTGAGGTAGGAAGCTTGGATGAATTTCATACTTATTATGTAGATGCGTTATGGTAAGAGGAAGAACCCTATCATTTTTGTTGGAGGTCAAAGGTCATCTGTGGTCAACCGGGGGTCATACTCTGAAAACCTTGTTAACACGATATCTCGAGGTAGGAAGCTTGGATAAATTTCATACCTTGTATTTAGATGCCTTTATAGTAAGAGGAAGAACTCTATCATTTTTGGTGGGGTCAAAAGTCATCTGGGGCACCAGGGGGTAAAAACTCTGAGACAGCTCCCAACCAGCACGGACTTTCCATATTCAGTACGGAAAATCATTGTAAATATGGGAATACGGATTTTTTCCTTGATAATCCAAATTTTGAATGAGTAAATGGGTCCCTTTCACGAACATCTTATTATTCTTTAGCCAACATATCAAAAGACTGAGAATAGACTACAGTATTTCACTTTTCTGTACAGTACTGTAGTGTATTATTTGAGCCCAGTAATCCTATGCTGTTATGTTATTGGTTAAATTTTTGTCAACAAGTTGATGTTAAACCAATCAGTAGATAGTTTGCAGCAGATCCATGACATTCCATAAGCTACCATATCATTGGTTGATCAGTTGTAAACAGATCCACTTTCAACCAATCAAAAACTGTGTTAAAAGCTAGTTTCTGAGTGCAGTGACAGACTCCTGCCAAGGTCTGTTGAGCTGGCTGAGTAGCCCAACGTTAATGTTAGATTTGACTGTAACTGAATTGGAAAAATAGCACCACGAAATGGAATAATAAAAATTACAGCAGGAATATCAACAGTATGTTGTAATATGGCTCCTCTTCAGAGTAGCAGAGTAGTATGAGTAACTTTAGTGGAAAATTTACAAGGCAGATCAAGTTTTAACGTAGGCCTAAGTGTTGTTACAGAACCAACAACAAACATTAGCCTACACACACAATAACGTTAGACTCAGTACATAAATCTAATGCAGAGTTCCAGGTTTATGGGCTAGGCCTAGACAAAGTCCTAGTCCTGTGACTAAGTCCTAGCCTAACTGCCACAGTACAGGCTAGCCTAATTGTAGTACAGTATGTATGGGCTGATATTACTTACAGTATTAGAGGTAGGCCTAGGTTACTGTAATAGCTATGGCCTAGGCTAGGGCTAGTCAAAGCAGTTATTGCCTGTCAAATGTTGGTACCCATCAGCTAAGTTTGTAGTATTTACAGAGAGATTTCTGTGACCAGCTGTGCATAGGCCTAGGCTAGGTTTATACTTATAGCTGGGCCTAGGCTAGACCTAGGCTAATGTTACTTAGGGCCTTGCCAAGTATTTAGCATAGCCTCTAGGCTATACTGTAACGTTAGGCCTTGGGAATACTTGGGATATTTTGCTTTTTGACCTCTCGTAACCCCAGATGACGATCTTGGGAATTCTTGGGAAATTTTGACCAGTGACTGAAAGATATGGGACATCATGGCATTATTTGGAATAGAACATATATCATCGAAACCTCAATGCATTTTTGCATTCTGGTTATCACAAGATGCTTGCTTGAAATCGCTGCCAAAATGTAGCATTAAACAAAGTTGTACAAATTTAGCCATTTGTGAAAGTCCTTTTGACAGAGGCTTTAACCCTCTTTGCCCTGATTAGGATTTGACAGGGGGTGGACTTGAAGAAAATTTGTCATCTCTGAACCTGAAGGAAGGAGAAGATTATTTTCACTTTAGTTGAAGGAAAATCCTGGGAGCCAGATAAAATGAAGAAACCTCTTCACCAAAACTCTAGGCAGCATATGAAGCAGTTGTGTGAGTTGATGTAAGAAAATTGTTTTGTATGCATAAAATGATTAAAAAATTATACAGGCAGGGATGCACATTCAGTTGTGGTATATACAGAGAAGAACTGTGTATTTTGCAGGTTTATTTGACTTCTTTAACAGCTAAAACCCTAAGGTTTAATAAAAAATATATTAACTACCATTGACTGTGTAATTTGGATAGTATTTTATGAATTTTACAAAGCAAAATAATATACATGATAACAGATGTATATATCATGTTATATCGACTTAATATGGATCCAAGTATTCCAAGAAAATTGTGATGTTTTAGCCACAACTTTGAGTAGAAAATGTAAGGCATGTAATTTATACTTTCGAGGTTATTGTTATCAGATGAAATACAGTTGCTCTCTATATTTTCTTTTATTGAATGCATTTAATAATAGTGAGCCTGACCACAGATTGACATTTGTATGATAAAGTGGAAGTCTATACTTGCTTTGTTTCAACTTTCATGTCAATTATACATGTGTAAAGGAACCAAAATCCTGTAAATTGGAGGAATAGTGAATGAAACAGTTTCGATATTCAGACCACTGTTGTGCATTGAATAGTTAAACTTACAAGGAAATATTGATTATAACACTGGAACTTTTCATACCTCATAAATCATGATTTACAAATATAGAATGATAGACAATTAACCATAAGCTAGCTAGATCACTTAAATTTCAAGAAATGTAGATCTCACAGGAAAAAACACACCACTTTGTAGTTCAGGGTCACCTAAACTTCCACATTCTCAAATGAGGTAACATTCAGAACTGGTACGGTTAGAAGCACTACTGTACGAGGCAGCTCACCCATTGTTACAAACACAGAATCATGTGTATGCTAATGCGCATTAGCTGGTACATCATTGCAAACACCTGTGCTATGATACTAGAGCAGCGCGTGTGACCAGTGACCAGATTGTCAATGTTGCATTGCCCGCTGCATGGTGACTGCTTAGCGTTCGCAATAACACCATCACTGAACATCCAAAATATAGGTGCGCTTGTTATGGACTGTCCATATATGTGCATACAGTAGCTGTTCTGTACAGCGTGCCGACCGAGTGCTTTATGCACAAAAACAGAACTGAGGCATATGTAGGGAAGCTGCCACATCTAGATACGCGTCCTTAGTAGTGCAGTGTTTGTGCTGCCAATTGCATCATAACAGTCAGCTGACCTGTTGGGGCATTTTTCGAAACTGGGTTTGTGTGCATTTTTCTTCAAATTCCATTTATGCCGAATTGCGTAGGTTTCAACTGTGTGTGAAATGACATTTGTACAGTACTGTATCCAATCTTGCATTGCGCAAAAGTTATTTTATAGGCCGTGTCATGCCCACTTTAAAGACTTGCCTACTAGGCCTTCTACCAGTATGGTAAATTTTCTGCAAGACATTTGCTCTGATTATAGCTGAGTCAGTTCAACATTTTTTTTATTTCAACTACATTGCTGAAATGCCTGTTGGTTATCAAAAGCAAAACATTCAAAGAAAATTTGGTCTCTTTTCCTTTTGTTCTAGCTGTTGACAACCATTTTCAGGGCTGATGACTAAGCAGAGCAGATGATCTCCAAAGGAAACAGGAAGGATTTGGTCAATGTACTGGAAGTGAATTTCGTCAATAGAATTTAGGGAAGTTGAAGGTCTTAGATGCAGCTAAGGATTTTGGATGCCTGGAGGTGCTGTCATGGACAGGTCCTGTCTTTTTTTGCCCTTGAATCCTCAGTGCACCTCCATAGTATCGTGGTCACCTATAAACCTGAAAAGTAAAAAGTACAGGTTGACATACAGGGCTGATAAGGTAACATGCTCATGAAGTATGCTGTGGCAGTCTACTAAATTGGTAGGCTCTTTTCCTACCAGCATTTGAATTAGTGCAATTTTTGGGCCTGGCAAAAAGTAGTGCTATGTACACAACAATGATGCTGTACAGCAATTTTTCATTTTTGAGAGGCAATTTTTGCCTCATGTTTGGTTATTTCGTTGTCTTTGAATTTTCATTGTAGATCAGCAATCACAGTGCCTCGCATTGTTATGCTATGCATTCCAAAACGTGCCTTGCATGTGTAAGAAAGTGTCTCATTTTGTGATGCAATAGCAGTTATTGCAAATGCTGGTATTGACATAAACAGTTACGTGGCAATAGCTACTGAAATCGCAGGTCAGTGCAGGTACTGCGGTTGAATTGAGCCAACATGAAATAAGGCTGATGCTGCCCTTAAATGAAACTGCTGTGGTAGAGATAAAGTAATGCCAGCTTTGCCACTTTGGTAGTTGCAACAGCAGTGAGTGAAGCTAACACTACCCCTAGGTGTATATGTTGTGGCAAGAATGTGCTGATACCAGCATTGCCTATCTACAGGTAAAATGCTGAGACCTGCAGTTTGTGGGTTTTATAAAATTATGAAGAGGAAAATGCCCTTTGGGGCGGAGCCTTTGTCTTATTATGCTAGGTTTGTTACACTTACAGAAATCAAGGATGCCTAGAGTTTGCTTGATGACAGCATTGAGGTGGAGCTAAGTCACATTTGATAACTTGAATGTTACACCCATGCACCTTACTATGTAACCTGAAAAGTCATGATGCTAAACAATACAAGAGAAATTGAGAAAACAGAATACAAATACTGTGCTGTTAGTCCAAGCATGGAAGCACTACCTCGGAGGTAGTTCCAAGGAAAACGTGGTCATCAGCTAAATTGTCTATGAGACCCATCATCTCTTCTATCCTTTAGACACTGTATTCTCTGTATCAGCTAGTTTGTGTGGAGAGATTATTCTGGTACCAGAAGTGACCTGGTGCTGCAATGTCTGTGCTTGAGAGCAGTCTATAGCCAGATAAGTGTGTTTATGGATTTATATGCACTTCCTAGCAGTTGTAAACAGGTAACCAAATGGACCTTCATCATTGTGTGGAATATATTTGGAAATTATGTATTGAAGATTTACAGGTAGTGAACTCAATGAGCCATGAAATACCCAGAATTGGTACAGCAGCTAATTACTTACTGTCATATATGTTCTTGTATTCATTTTTCTGATCTAAGTAACATATGTTCTTGTTCTGTAAATTTCTTAGTATCATTTCTGGTTGAAAAGTTCCTGGAGTGTCCACAGTTTGCTCTAGGTGTATCTATTCTAGGGATACACATAAAATTTAGCAGTGTATAGTTTGTGTTAGTCACTTTTCCAGCGGATATTCCACTAAGTTTTGCACTTCATCTTAGAGGGTCACAAACTGACCCCTCCCCTTCCCTCCCTGTTGTCAACAATACATTTGGACATAAGATGAAATGTTTCTCAGGGAATTTGGGAAGTTTTTTCAGGAATGTCAGGAATAGGTCAAGACTGTGCCATTTATATAAGACCCTTGTGCAGGAAGCAAGGTAAGTCTCAATATATAGCAAAGCTTACATAAGAAGGCATTCTAATTTAAGACAGGCAGCTGTGTGGGATAAAGTTGTAGCTTCCAACCAAAAACGTATAATAATGTAATATTACCTTAATGTGATTGGTCATTGTACATCAGTGCATGCTTGTTGGCATAGGGTCAGTGAAGAAATATATCTGAGGAATGAGGAATGAGGTTTTGTGTTGCATATTTCACACATCTGGCTAGTTTAGTCTTTGCTCTTTAGAAGGGTCAATGTAGCTAAGTACTGAAAACTGCTAAGCAATGCAGAATGTGATGTCAGCATAGTCTTTGCATCTGTCATCTCAGGAAGTTGTTGGCTGTCTGGTGTAAACTTAATATACATACTAAGGATATCATTCCACTGTACCTGGATATGTCCAGGTAAGTTGAGCAGGCCTAGAGGTCTACCAGGCCACCAAATGTTGTGGTATAAAAATGGTTTGTGGCACAGCTTTATGTTTCTGTTCTTTCCTACTTTGTTTCAACAAAACAGTTGTGTTATTAGAAAAAAACCAGGATACAAGGGGGAATGTGAGGGCTGAATGCCTTGTTAGGTACCAGGGGACTTCTGCCTCCAGGGTCCATGCAGGGAATGACAGTGACATTCATGGAGAATCCAGAGGACTCAATTTGACTCTAAAGGGAGGCTCTGAAATGAAATTGTGTGCATGCTGAAAGACATCAACAAAAATTAAAATTTGAACGAAAAGTATTACTGTATACTTCAGTCCATCTGGTATTAGTGAAGGGGGAAGGGAAAACAGGAGAATAGGAAAAAGTTAGCTTGGAGTAGGTCCAGGCCTGTAGTCAGACAAGGTACAGTGCTAATGAAGGGGGGTGAGATAGCTTCCAGGGGCAAAATACTTCTTAGAGAGGTTAAGATATGCTAATGCATCAAGCCATTAATATGTTTCAGTTTTGTACGACAGGCTAACACTTTTCTCAAGGGGATGCTACCCTTTCCCCTGCCCCTCCCCTTGCCCTCCCCCCTTGGCTACAGCTTGGCTACAAGCTTGCATGTGGAGGCCTATCCTAGGAATCAGTTAAACAACTTTTTCAAACAATAACCACAGTTAAGATGTGTTCATATTTATCATTTGACATTTGCTAATAAATTGCATGTACCAAGAAAAAAATGCATTTAAAAGTTATTGTGCAATTAAAACTTCCAGCAGCCTCTATGGTTCTTACAGATCTTATCCCACCCCATAATACCAGCGAGTAACAGTAAAGGAAATGCAGGCGGTAGTGTCAGGATTAGAAAACATCCCTAGTAGTAGCCACAGAGTTCAAGATAGTCATCAGTTATATATAACTTCAGTGATGTCCTGGCAATAGGATGGCCATATGTCTGGCTTTTCGCCAGGGCTTTCGGGCTGCCTGGCCTTCAATTGTCGTTACTTGATGCCGGACATTGATTTGTCCTCCCTTTTGTCGGCGTCCTTTTGTCTGGGAGGTAACAATGAAAACTTATAAAGTACGAATGTTAAAAAAGTCAGTCACGAATAAATTTGTTGCTACCATATACAATATTAATGACCATGTGGGGAAAAATTTGCAGGTATACAGTATGTATATAGCGAATAAAAGCGCTACTCTTCAGTGACATAAGATGAACCATATTATAATCCCTCACGCGCAGTCGGTGTGGAGCAGTGAAGGACCTGACATGGCTTAGGTCCGGGTCGGTCATCATGTCCTGTTTGGAGATGGTCACCTAACCTGGAAATGTAACTCAAAGCACTAACATCTCTTAAAGGCAAACTTGTTGTCATGGGCGTTTCATATTCGGATCTTTGGGCTTCTTGAGCTGAAGACTATAGTATGAACTGCTGTGGTTCGACTAGATAAAAACTGATTATCGCTTGATGAGCCATTTTCATTCTTGTCTGTTATCTGCATCATCCTGCAGTAGGCCGACTGGACATCTTAAATTCAATGAGTCACAGATGATCAAATCAATTTTTGGAAAAAGACAAAATTTGTTCCATATTCACTTTTTAATAAGGAGAATAACAAAACGATCTCGAAAATTCAAATCCCACATACTCACATCTAATAGGAAACTGTAAACATATTAAACACAAAATTCCTTATGGAGTAACTTCTTGAAAGATAGCGACAGGATGATCGTCGCGGGGCGTCGTACCTCGCGTGGTGGACTCTTTTGAGTTTAAGTATGCTATTATGTGGCATGGAGTTGCCTGGTCAAGGAATAAATAGTATGGCCTGCCACGTAGGCTGTAACGTAGTTACCGGTAGATCTGTTTGGAGAAAGCAGACAAGATGACTGGTTACGATGACATACAAGACACCAACAAGGGAAATGTAGTTGTCATTTAGTAGTAACTTCTGTTCGAATTAAAAAGAGGGTCACAGAAAATGGTGGCATTTCCACAAAGGGATGTTTGTAATTCCCAGTGATGGATTTCCAGTGCATCATCTCTGCCGCTACTACCACTGGTAACCTCAGGATAACGGGTGTTCGTGCTTAGCTGTAGGTTATTGATATATTCAAGCAGGAGAGAGTAGTGGTGGATCTCTCAAGGCGAGTCGTCGGTGACGACCCCGAGGCCGATTTCAGTAGCCTCGGCCTATAATTTCCCAAAGAACCCACACAAAATGCGAAATATTATCCGCAAGAATAAGGAAGAATAAGAATAATTTTCCCGAAAGTGTTTATGAGTGTGTATCACCAAAACAGTCAAGCTAAACTTTACAGCAGGGTGCGCCACAGGTTAACAGGGGTTTACCACCGTCGGGGTCTAGCCCCAACTCTTCCGCCGTCGAGGTGAAATGGGAATTTGTCGCCAGGAAGCCAAAATATAGGCCTGTTTTTATTACCTTTGGTATAATTAAAATCCAAAGTTTAAATAAAGTCGCGACTCGGAGTGTCAGAACCTTCCAAACCTGCATGAACTGAAAAATTCTAGAGAATTTTCCACTGTTGAGATAACCTGCCACAAAAAAGCGAGTGACTAGGTTTCATCTCTAGCGGATATTACTCATCAGTATAACTGATCTGTGGTCGCTGGAGTTGTGCGTTTGGAACGCCAACTTTTCTATCGTGTTGGCAGACAAGCGACTCGCAAGTCTACCAACACGAAAGTTGTGAAGCGACGTACGCATGCAAGACGCAGAACTGTATAATCAAGATTTGTGTTCAGGGTTCCGTTTCTTGCATTAAGCCTATATGCGACGGGAAGGATGTCAAATTTTCCACCACACTGAAGACCCACTCATGTTAGATGCAAAACGCACTGGCGTAGCCACGGGCTGTCGCCCCACATGAAAGCTTTTCGGCCTCCCACTCGCCCCCCTCCCCCGGGATTTCGAGTATCCAATAAAATACATGTGCGAAAAACATAGCATTGGTCTGAATGGTCTCGAATCCCCATGATGACCACCGACTCAGATGCAAAATGCAAAATCTCGGCGCGCTTCGCGCGCATTTGTCACATTACACACTCCATATCTTTTAACCATTGAGGCAATAATACATTATTGTGACCAAAGCCCTTATTACGACAAAGTACATCTTCGACCTTTGCAGGAACCTCGCATCATTAGAGAATGTTAGGGCAATGTAATAGCACAAGTAGCATACACGGTAACATTCGTAGGATGTACTTATCGTAACACATTTTTTACAACGAGTGCCATGCCACAGCCTAGTATCACAAAATAATGATAATTTCTAACCATGTAATTAATTGAAAGATTTGACATTTTGCATGTAAGCTACATTACCTTAACAAAATTTTACAGGGGGAGGAGGTACCCCTCCAATTAGACACACCTTTCCTTTAAGTCAATCAAAAGTAAAAATTCACTTAATTGCAAAAAAATTTTCCATTATATAATCAGTTCGAAAATTTATCAAGATAGCACCATTTTTCGTCTAAGCCATCTTAATTGAACAAAAATTTCTCAAAGGGGAGGTGGAGACTCTCCCCTAAGACCCCTCCCACAGGACATCCCCCGTACAAGGTGACAAAGGAAGGATTCGCTCCCGGTTCAAACTAAGCCCGATGCAAATATGCAACATTAATACACATTTTACACCGGCTCTCTGGGTGTATCTGGGGTGGGCTTACAGCATCATCTTCTATAGTGCCCCCCCCCCCCCAGTGTTGTAATCGCGTCACTGAAGTTCGAGTCGAGTCGAGTCTTTCACTAGTCGAGTCAGAGTCTTACACTTGCCATGTCAAGTCGAGTCGAGTCTCTCTGTCTACTCGAGTTATCTCGAAGTAGTTCAGCGCATTGACCTACAATTGACCTACAATACTAGATCAGACAAGCAAGTTATTTACACAATTGCTAAACATGCTGTCTTGGTCACTCCGGATCCTGAAACCGGTGGGGGGGGGGGTGGGGTGTGCCTCCTCCTTTCATCTATATGTCAACGAGTGTCAAGTTATGATGAATTCCACCATTACAGATTTGTTTACTCTTTTACTTTGTACAGCTCACTTTCACTCTCCAATTCACTTAAATTAGTCATCAAGTTTTTTGTTTCCTTTTTTAAGGATCACGGTACAGATATTTTTGCATCGAGGAATCTATAAGAATCTCATTTTGATGCCACACCACCAGGTCTCAGTAAAAGTATTCATAAAGTAAACCGACCTTTTCTTCAATTAGAAAATATTACAATAAAGGAAAAAATTATGTTTCACTTCAGGTGATCTGTTTATTACCTATTATCTCAAGACTCAAGACAACTATCAAGCACATAAAACGCCCCTCATATTTCTCCAACCGCTGTATACAATTGTATTGTCTGTATTATCGGCTAGTGCGAAAGTCGGATATTTCCAATTTTTGGCTGCCAATATGTTTGACTCGATCGAGTCATTGTGAGAAAAGACTAGAGTCAAGTCGAGTCATCCAGCATAGTGACTCAAGTCGAGTCATTTGCACTTCCTCAAACTTGTGACTCGAGTCGAGTGGAGTCTTTTGACGCAACTGACTCGAGTAGAGTCGAGTCATCATAAATCGTGACTCGAGTCGAGTCAGTGACTCGAGTCATTACAACATTGGTGCCCCTCATCACCAACCTCTGCACGGCGCCACTGTGCAGATTTACCGCAATGTGTCAATACCGGCGTTTAACTCACAAAAGAAATGTCATGATATTTAAAAAGTAACTTTAGTACCAGACTGTTATTTTTCTATTTCAATAAACTATTTCATGACTATATATCAAGACACAGGCGCGGATCCAGGATTTTGAGAAAGGGGGGGAACACACACACCGTCGGCTGAAGGCCGACGAGCGAGTGCCGAAGGCGCAAGGCCCCGGCGGGGGGTTTGGGGTCCTCCCCCAAGAAAATTTGAATTCTAGATGCGCTTAGATGCGATTTCCCAGCATCTGGGAAGCATATTTTCCATATCTATTTGCTCATTTTTTCGGAGTAAACTAGAGCACCAATGGTGCAGTAGCTCAAACCCGGGAAAACTTTGGGGTCAGCTCTTCTCCGCCCCCCCCCCCCCCCTGCAAAACCCTATGAAAATCACTGCATGGTGCGATTGCTGGAAACACAATCAAGATAAATACGTCGTTCCGAACAGTAGTAAAATGCAAATAAAAAATCGAGACCTTACCCCCTCCCCCCCATTCTCAAAAGCAAGGAAAGGAAATTGCCCCCTTTGTCCCCAGTGAAAATAACAGGACTAACCTATTTTAAGTTCAAAGCATTACCATTCCAATTATCTATGAAGAAAGATGTTATTCAATATGACAGTGAGCTACAGTAATCAAGACACTAATTAACAGAACAGTTTTGACATAAAGCAATATTGATGTACTCACATATATGCATTACCACAGGTCCAAAGATTCATATTTAAAATCTGAGAAGTGTGAATGTTAAGGCAGTTTATAAAATCCGCAAGTCCTACTTGACAAGTAGCAGAGGACCAACCTCTTTTGTATTAACTTCTTAAGTCTTGATTACTGTCTGACCTTAGCAGTGCAATCCTTGCCTTCAACTGCTATATTGCACCAGCTAAAAGCCCAGTAGCTTCTGGTTTTTACACACATTGTAAAGTTACAACTAGTAAACAATCTGGTATTAGCTCTCTGCTGCCACAAGGAACTTAGAATATTCAGTTACCAGGAGAACAGGTAACTTTGCAAGGAAGAGGCATTGTCAATTACAACTCATGCACAATGATGAATTATGATACCAACCAGGGAGCTGTGCCAACAGACCTTCTACATCACCACAAACAATACAGAAATTGTTCATGTACTGCCCAGAAGCTAAGCAGTTCCCTTTAAACTAACCTTTACAACCTCACAGGACTGACCTCTTGTACACAGACAGTTTTAAAGAGAGTGTAGTATACAGAAAAATAAGTAGTAAAGTGATTTTGTGAGACTGGTAAAAATACAGGGGTGGCACAAAATTGGTTAGAAAGGTATCAAAATTATCTTTCATCCCAAATTGGAGAAGTAATATCTAATCTGCACACGCCAGTCATCCTTCTGAGCAATTTTGAGGTAATTTTGTAATGCATCTAGGAGAAAATAGCATTTCAAAATATTTACAACTATGGCCTTAAATGAGCCTTGGATGTCCTTTGACCTACATTTTTACACCCAGCTGGAAGCTCTTCAAAAGTCGATTTACTAAAACCATGTTTGGTAAATATCAGACTCACAGGTGCAAAGCAATACCACATCAAAGATATTTCCACCTTTTGACCTCTAATGACCTCGTATGACCTTGGATGAAAAATCTGTGTACAACCCTAAAGAACCACTATGTAAGAAATATTATGACCAAATTTCAAAAACATACAGCGCTATTTGAGGGAGGAGATACATTTTGAAGATATTCACATAACGGCCTTTAATGACCCCTAAATGACCTTTGACCTCAACTTCTTGAACATGACAGGTAGCCTATAGTTCAACGACCAATGTGTCCGAGTTTCATTAAAATCCATCCACGAGTGTGCGCCTGAGAGCATTAAAGGCAATTGTGGACAGACATGGTAGGTAGGTAGGTAGGTAGGTAGGTCGGTAGGTAGGTAGGTCGCTAGGTCGGTAGGTAGGTCGGTAGGTCGGTAGGTAGGTAGGTAGGTAGGTAGGTGGGTGGGTGGGTGGGTGGGTCGGTTGGTCGGTGGGTCGGTCGGTCGGTCGATAGATAGAGTGATAGATAGAGTGACGGTGGCGGATCACAATAGCTCAAACAGCTCTTTGAGCTGGTTTGAGCTAAAAAAATCGTTGGTCATCGAAAAGGTGGGGGGGGGGCGTGCGCCGGGTGCGCCCCCACCTGAATCCGCGCCTGGGACGAGATCTCAAAATAAAGGATGTTTAGAAACTTTAGAGCAACTTGCAAAGCCAGCGAAGTGTCATTTCCTGCAACCAAGGAGACCTTTTTAGCTAAAATTTCCGGGTACGCTGCGCGCCAACCAATGGTGGCGCTCCGCTAAGAGAGTCACAAGGTGCCCTCCCATGAAGTGGTCAAGCATCCTCAACGCCCCCTACCAAAAAGATCCTGGCTACGCCACTGGCAAAACGTAGTGAGAAAATTGTGTAGATTGTAGTTGGGTCATTCCATAAATGTGGAGGCCAATGGCTATTTTGCACTGTTTAAACTTTCATGCATGGATAGTTTTGTTAGCAAAGAAGATATGATGACTCTTTTGTCTTTATATTGTCAAACTCAACATGAAGCCTTGCTGAAACCACTCACATTTGATTCACACTATCAGCCAAGCAGCATTTTTGCCAACAATGTCTCCCAAATGCAGCCTTTTTCTCCAAAATTTCTGTGACATAAAACCATAATATTTATCTTTGGATATGTTGCCATCTTTCTGAAGTGAATTTTCTTACTTTAGAGGTCAAAATTACTTTTACATGAACTAATTTTGATTTAAATCACAGCTTTCTTTGCTAACCAAGTGGGAAGATACTGTAGGGTGCCCTCAAACATAAGGGTTTCACGCGTAACATTTGGTTTCTCACAATTTCCGTTATGCGTGAAATCAATACTATCTTGTAAAACAAAAAGAAAACTTGTTGTGTTTTTTGCATTTCTGGATATTGTAATAAGTTCTTTGCCAAGTATTAATAAAAAACATCAGTTAGAGGGAAATGCAACAGAACACCCAAAATACGACCATGTTAAGTTTTAAAAATTAAATTTGGTTTCTAATGCACATTTTTGTTACACTGTGATATTTCAAAGTTGTCTTATTCAAAACTGACTTGAGTTGAAGTGCTGATTTTCCTCTGAATTTTTCTTTTGCATAGGTTTATTTGATATTTAGGTATCAACATTGTCCTGTGTGTGCATAATTTGGTCTGAGGGAGGATAGAACCTTTGGTTTCCACTTGAGAAACCGTTACACGTGAAATGTCTATTTCCTGCGTAAAATTGAAATGAGCTTTCAATATGGTGTTTAATGATGTGTCATGTGTTAAATGATGACCAAGCTATTGGTAAAACTGATTATTGGGAGTTAAATAGTTTTATTTAGTGGTATAGTGTGAAAAGAAATTTTTAGTTTCTCTGTTACGCGTGAAATCCACTTTTCATCAGTGTACACAGTGTTATAAAGGTGCAAATGATCTATTCTCTCCTGAGGTAATGTACTTTAGCATCTTCAAGAACCTAAACAAAGATTAGGCCACAAAAGATTCCATTAACACAAGATAGATGATTTTGTACATTCTAGGCCTGAAATATGCATGTCACAAAGTGGCCTCCATATTTATGGAATAACCCAGTTCCAAGTTGCAATCTAGATTGTTTGGAAAGCTGAATTTTAGGGTTGGTGCCAGAAGGCCTGGGAGGGGTAGAGCTGCGAGTTTAACGAAATGCAGTCTACCACCTCCCCATGGCCGTACGGGCCGGGGGCTAGGGGAGGTCGCCCCCCCCCCCCAAATGTCAGAAACCTGACTAAATCGGACAGATACTTTGTCTCAGTTGGGCGAAAAACTGGACTGAAAAATTACGTCTGGAGTCGGGCAAAAGTCACCGCCCTCCCTAAGAAAAACAGTCCCGTACGGCCATGCACCTCCCTGGGGAGTCATGTAGCACAAACCATTTTCACATCACGCTGACAATGACCTAGGCCTGACTTGTGACCTCCGATTTACCATGACATTTCAAGATACAGGCACTGCACCGCTAACTCAAATGTAGTTCTGCACTGAATAGCCTAAGTTACATGACTTAATTTGTAACTTGCCAAGCCGATCTCGGTGGCTTCCGCCACAGGGGACTCAACATCAATGGGTCTGGACGCACAGTTAGGCTAGTGACTGTGCCCGGCAAATTGCTACAAATTAATAAAAGACCCTTCTTCAATAGTTTGATTGGGGGACGGACCTACTTTCGTCCCCCAATATTTGGTCAACGGCCGTAATTTGCCTATATTTGCTGATCATTGCCAGTGTAATAACGTACAGTCTCCTCCAGTAATTTGGTTAGGGGAGCGGAATACATGTAGACCTATATATATATATATATATATATATATATATATATATATATATATATATATATATATATATATATATATATATATATATATATATATATATATAATATATATATATATTATATATATATATATATATATATATATATATATATATATATATATATAATATATATATATATATATACATATATATATATAATAAGTCGTGATTGGTAGATCGAAGTTAGAATGTGTAGGTCGAAGACCTATATATAATATATATATATATATATATAATATATATATTATATATATATATATATATATATATATATTATAATATATATATATATATATTATATTATATTATATTATATAAGGAGGAGAGTTCCACGTGTTCTCCGAGAAAATAAATCGATATATACACATATGAATAGTAGACTTTTCCTACCCAATATATATATATATATATATATATATATTATATAAGGAGGAGAGTTCCACGTGTTCTCCGAGAAAATAAATCGATATATACACATATGAATAGTAGACTTTTCCTACCCACTCATGGTCATGAAGCAAAAATACCATGCGTCGGCCGGGAATTGAACCCGGGCCTAATGCTTGGAAGGCATCAATGCTAACCACTACACCACCGACGCAGTTACTACACACTGCACTCCCATTACAGTTAAGAATCTTTGGAAATAACAAACTTCCTGTGCTGCTGTATGCATTATAACGAAATGCACGGTTCTCGACCTACGTAGAAAGGTCAACCAGCGTGCACTTTCAGTTCGAAGTCATTAACTACCCTGCACAAGTTGAACCCTTCGTGGCAGCTCCTTGTTCATACCAGGGAAGTGTCCCTGTTCATAGAAATGTACGGTACAGCAACAGCTAATGAAAAAACTGATCAGCGTAACCTTAGGCGTAACGTGGAACTGTTGGTGTACAATATGTGGTATACAAAGATATTATAAGATTATATTATTATTATTATGTTTATAATATCTTTGGTGGTATATACAAGGTATGTCGTAGCTACTGATCTGCAGCTAGCTACACTGAGTATCAATCCCATTCACAGAGGATTCTTCGAAAGACGGTTCCTGTGCATGCCTGAGGCGAATAACAGAGCCGTACCTGCCGAAATATAATCGATGAGGCCTACATTGCCAACATCGCTTAACATAGGAATGTTAGTAAAAAGTGTTAGCTAAAATCAGAGTTATCCGTCGTATAGCCTAATTAGTGAACTAGTAGTATAGGCTATACAAAAAGCATCACCACCAATAAAACGCTAAAGGATGAATATTGTTTGTTACTGTTTCATTTTAAATACATCGTCATGTGGGCCTACACGCATAGCTCTTCTTTAAGTGCTTCACAGCGCTCAAAACACTGGTGTCCAGTCGCCAGTCCCCCCCCCCCCCACCACCACCACCCAAAGCTTTCCCCACGAGCCCCCTCATTGAAATTTTATGGAGTGGAAAATTCACCCATTTCCTGCTTAAAGTATAAATTTCACATACAGCGAATAACTTTTGCAGTGCAGAATGAAGTATAAACCGAGGTAAAACGCTTCTAAAAGTGTCTTAACAAATGCCACTGAGTTTTCAGCGACTTTCGACACGAACGCTTTGTTGATTCCTTGCCGAAAGCAAAAGTAATTTATGCAATCAGCGTACCGAATGTGGTGTGCGTGTTTATGTATGTGTGTTTGTGACGGTTGGCTTGTAAACACGATATCTCAAGATAACGATGATGAATATTCTCATACTTGAAATACAGAATTAGCATATCGACAGAAAGATCCCTGTTGTTTTTGGTGGAGGTCAAAGTTCATGCGAGGTCAACAGAGGTCAGAAACCGAAAACCGTGTAAACATGATGTCTCCACTTAAGAAACATGGGTGCTATTCAGCCTTGGCATGTTGATACGTTATAGTCAGAAGATGAGTCCTATTGATTTTGGTAGGGTTCGAAGGTTATCTGAGGTCACCAGAGGTGAAAATACGAAATTCTTGAAACTGCTTGTAAACACGATATCTCAATTTAGCAGTGATGGACACTTTGCATACTTGGTATATAGGCCTAACTCTATCATATTGAGGGGAAGAACTCTATTGTTTTCAGTGAAGGTCAGAGGTCATTTGAAGTCATCAGAGGCTAAAAGAACCGAAAACCTTTAAAATCACGATAATTCAAGACAGGGGTGATGGATTTGTTGGAGGTCATCAGAGGTGAAACTACGAAAACCTCGTAAACTAAATTTAGGCCTATAGACAGTGGGTGGTACCTCCAAATTGTGTCCGACGTTTTGTTACAAATGAAAAGTTAGGGCTGAATTTTCTACCATTCCAAAGAAAATTAAAGATACCAGCATTTACTTTTTCACACGCATAACTTTTACAGTAATAATTGCAATTGAACTAGGCCTACCTAATTATGGACATTTATGAACACGTTTAAAGGATGCAGCTGTGACTATTGTATAATTAGGAATACCATATACCTAACGGGTTCTTGATGGCTTAGTGGAACAGCGCTCGTTTTTTCACACAGACCGCACGGGTTCGAATCCCTTCCACAACGCTTTTTTTAATTTTTTTTTTTGTTATTGAATTATTGATGGGGTTCAAAGGTCATGTGAGGTCAGCAGAGGTCAAATTGTTAAAACATCGTAAAACTGATACAGTCAAGGAGTATAAATTTGAGGGATGAACCTCAGTGCAACAAAACGTTCCCTTTCTGCAAGGAGTTACTAAGCCTATGAGCTTTCTGGTTTGATGCGCATTCTGTTTCGTGTGATTGTGTGAACTTAATTGAATGCTTCGTATATGAATGCCCATATTTTCATTAACAACTCGGAGCTTCCGGGCGTTGCCCTGAGACCCCACGTTCCCTTATGCAGGGCAGTGGACCCAAAACTCTGGGAAGAGGAACATGCGGCCGGACTTGAGATCCCCATGAAAGTCCCCCTGTGGGCTGGGGGTTGTAGAATGCCCACGGTATTCCCCGCCTGTCGTAAAAGGCGACTATAAAGAGGAAGATTTGCACCGTATTTAAACTTTACTTGAAACTATATAACACATTTGTGTTGGTGTGTCGTTAACTTTCATCTAACTAACCCATGAAAGTCTTGACTACACACTTGTCACATGACATAGCCAACCCTTTGCTCGTTCTTTGAAAAAGGTCCTGGCTACGCCACTAACTAAAATCTCGGGTGGACTTAGTACTCAGCTACAATACATGACATTGTGGCGAGGCATAATGTCGAGAAATAAAATCAACTTGACATGCTTGTAACATTAATAAAATGGATAGGCCTTCGTATAGGCGATATTTCTTAAAACGCCCCCCCCCCCCCCTTGTACTGTTAGGAAACACAAGGAACAGTATTTTTCGTTTAGGGGCAAAGAAAAAGAAAGGACGGGGTGATGCCCCTGAGTAAGAACTTCTGATGGTTCAGATGTTCCATGGTCCGTAACAATGGGACACTAATAAATTGACTATGCGATCAAACTATGATGTTGGTATACCTGTGTCCAGTTTTTAAATGTATGCCACAAAGTATGAAAACAGAAAATTAGGCATTCAATTGTTCAACTCTCACACACACAGCACATTTTTTGAGACATGAGAGAATGAAGTGTTTAAATTTATTCAAGTTATAATTTAAAATCTGGGGCGCACATCTCTGTTTGAGAGTGAGGGGGCGAAAACGAATATGGTGTACGCGTGGATTTGAAACTGTGCACGCGTAGCGTGCACCGCGAGCGCGAAACCCTCGTGGGTGGGGTCCAGGGGCCCGCCTAATGGCCCTGGTGGGGTCCAGGGGCAAAGCCCCGGTGGGGGTCCAGGGGGCGAAGCCCCCGGAAGCTCCTGGGTTTTAGCATTTCAGAAGCTGTAGAAAGATTTTATTCGAACGAAAGTTTTTTAGTGTAAAGGCTCCTGGGTTTTAGAACATTTACACTTGTCAAAAGGGTTAGTTAGGGCACAAAGTTAATTAATACTACTGATGTGCTTCACGAGCCGGGGCACAAAATGCAGAGCTAGATCGCTCTTGCCTAGATTAGGAAACGAAGTGAAGGTATAACTAAGACATGTCTTAAGTGTTTTCGACTGAAAATTGATTCGTCTGCGCCGGGTTTCAGCTTCAGATGATATTCCATACGGCCTTGGTCAACAGACATTCAAATACTATGTCAGTTATAGCCTATAATTGTATTGTTGTCATGTGTTGTTATCAAGCGATGTCAAAAGTGACCAAGCGGCGAAAAGAATGAGTATTGCTATTCACATTTGGGGGGGGGGGGGGGCCCAATTAGGTTTTAGCCCCCTCACTTTTTCACTTGAGGGGGCAAAGGCCCTCCTTGCCCCCCCCCCCCGGATTTGCGCCCCTGTTTAAAATGGTTAATTGGGCAATAATTTGTGATTTCCCTCTTGTACTATTTAGAAGCATATTCACCTATTTTTCGATGGTTTTCCTAAAGGCATTGCAACTTCTTGACCAATGTGACCAGCGTCTGAGGCTCAAGAAAGTGTTGACTATACCCCACTGCTCACGCCCAGTCGCATAGCCAGCTTTCCCAGTCGGGAGGGGGGAGGACAATTTTCTTCCTGGTTTTGACATTTCGTCCCGGCCAGTTTCGGGATCGCAGAGTGTTTGCGTATTCAGGAGAGGCCTGGCGCCGGGACTGGCCGGATTGGGTGTATATATTTTTCTTCCCCTTTTCTATTCTGTTTTCCTTTTCTTCTCTCCCATTTTTCTACTTCCCTCCTCCTTCATTTCCATTTTTCTCCTTACCCTTCCCGATTTTCCTTCTCGATTTTTTTCAGGGGGCATTCTGCCCCCTTGCCCGTCACTGGCTACGCTACTGCTCACGCCGTTGCTTGGCAAAATGTTGAAAATGTTGCAGAAGAATTGCCCTGTCAATTCTTTTCAAAAAGTTTTCAAATTGTTGTATACACTGTTTACACTGTGCAACAAACCGAAAATAAGCGTTTTGGGGGTTTGTTGCAAGTGCATGTTTTTGGAAGTGTTTTGGGAATGTTTTGCAAATGTTGCTCATGTATACAGGCCTTGAGTAGCCACCCGAAGCCTCGTCTATGTATAGGTACCAGAGAACTTCCAATAAATCACCAGTCATATGTGATCCAATACAACCCGCAAAAATAGCCGCAGAGGTGTCGTGCCCGTTGCCTGACAAGGTAACTGAAGGTGGAGGGAGAAATTTTTTAGGGGGCGAGATATACTAAAAAGCATTATCAATCTTTTTTATTAATTTTCTAGAAAGCGAAAATTGTTCTCGGGGTGCCGATCTCTGCACCCTCCCACGCTACGGGCTCGCGGAGCCTGCGTTCTCTTCCCAGGTCATCATGGAACGCAACCAGAGACGTACGTCTCTCCTTGAGATCATACAGTCATAACTCCCAATAGTCGCCAGTTCGGGAGATAACCACTTTCGGGGGAAAATCGATTTTCGCCCGATCGGGGAAAAATCTAGCCATGGGTGGCGCCATTTTCAAATTTTCCCGTGATGCTTTGCGATCCTACCGCGCAAATTTAACGCAGACAATCGTTCAAAACAACCTTGCAATTTTTATCGATCCAAGGAAAGAGAAATTCTGGCACATTTAAAAACTTTGCTGCCAGGGGAACAAAAAGGCCGAGTCGTGTTTGTTAGTTCACCACGCCGATTTTGAGATATCGAGCAATTTTGTTACGCTCTTTGTCCTAAGCTTTAGTTATGGACTCGACACAGCCGCAAGTTTTGTGCACTGTTTTTCACACAAAGGTTTGCAAGTAAATTCTTCCAGCACTTGTGTTTAAACACGTTGTTGAAAGTTCCATGTAGTTTCGTTCTTCGTGTGTGAACTATTATCTTGTATTTGAGTACAGACACATTTATTATAGCAAATCAACGACTGCTAAGAGGCAGGCACTAAGGGCTCATGATTATTCATGGTTTGAGTCGTGCAAAATTTTCCCCCAATCGGGTGAATTCTCATTTTCACCCGAAAGCGGTTATCTCCCGAACTGGTCGCCGTCGTGTTCCAGCGACTCGGAATCGACAGTAACTGGTACTAGGGTCATGATGGTTACGTAACTTACGTTCCTAACATTATTAAAGACCAGTCCCTGGTTTACATTATTTTACCACGAGTTGTTCTAGTCTTTCTAGTCAAACTGTAATGTCATTTATTTAAACCCTTGCCACAAAGGCTACGATATAAGGCAGCGGATTTGCCTTTTGCCCACAAGCGGTCAACCATATGGGTAAGCCGGGCTGCTCTAGGTCAAGTTAACCAAAATATAGGCTTCGTAAAACTTCACTTGCATTTACCCGCTTTGGCCACAAACATCGATTGACGTGCATGGCTAAAACCCTGATTTCTGGTTACGACTATATGCACATGATTGCCTATTAACATCCCATTTGGCGCCACCTTTGATCCGATGTAAATATTATTTCTGGCACATTTCTCTTCCCTCAAGTCTTGAAAGTCTTTACAATGAGCTACTGTAGTTTCGAACTATTATTGCCACGTTTTCGCACTAAAAAGCTTACTTTGACGTGAAACATGTCACCAAAATACAGAGATTGCGAAACTCAACCTTAGGGTGTCATTGTACAGTATGAGCGACCCACGGGGTTATAAAATACCATTCTCCCCAAAACTTGAAACGATGCCTTTTGTTTTGAATGTGAAAGGCATTATGGGGATTCTGTAAGACATAAATAGATCAGAACATGACATATAGTCTTGTTTTGTTACTTAATGCGCTAGGTGTTGTGTGGCCATGGTAACGATCTCCGCAAACATCTCACATTACATGCTTGTTGACAGAGTTGATCCAGCCACGTGACAAAGTGCCCGTGACCGTGCCGCCACTCGAGGCCCCCTAGAGTGCTGAACTTGGTGACAGGCGGCAGAAGTCATTGTAATCGTGACACTGGCAGCGGATTGGTGTAGATATAACACCTGGTCTGGCACACTTTCACCAAACAAATACTGCACATTTAGATTACTTAATTCTATCTGCAGTTGAGCGTCTGAAGGGTTTGAACGATAGTGGGTCTCACAGAGTGCACCGAAATATATCACCCCGTTGGTGCAACACAACGGTATCAGTTATTCGGCTTTACTGTTGCCAGGATTCTTCAACCTGCATAAAACATTAACTGTACTTCGTTAACAATTACATGTCAGAAGGGCTTTTCCATTCCACTTAAAATGCATAAAGCCATTAACGCAGACCTTTTCCCCGGGGCTCACGCTGTAGGCACTTCGCCCCTTCGCTTTTATGGATGGTGTCGCATTAGTTCATAATTAAATCATGTGGCACTCCAATAGTCTAAATTGGGAAGCCGTACCCATCAGGCGCGTAGCCCCGCCCCCACCCCTTGAGCATATTTTTGGTATTTTGTAATGTTTATTTTTACAATATTGCTAGTGTTTCCCCTATTTATATGCGATAAATAGGCCTGGGAGGTGCCATTTCCAGCGATCTGGGAGGCATTTGGGACCAAAATTTTCATGCGCTGTGCGCCAACCCATCGTGACGCGGAGCGCTGAGAGTCTGTCTATGGCCTTCGCCCCCCTTGACAACTTCCTGGCTTCGCCCCTAGTACCCATATATTCTAGTCAAAACCTTGCTGGTCTTGAATGTTGATGGTGAACAGCTAGTAGCTGTGTGCATAGAAAGTTCGTGTCAATGCATAAGACCAGAACAACCTGGTGGCAGATTCGATGCCCACAACGCAACGAAAGGGCCACATGACAATCTACCGCAATTTAAGACGCCGGTCAAGATTCAATATTAAAAAAGCTATGTAGACATGTGGTTACCACCCGGACAAATCCCCTTGGAGAATTTCTCCCGGGACAATTCGCCCTCGGGACAACCCACCCCCGGACAATTTCCACTCCTGACATCTGGTTCTCGGACAATTCCCACCAGAACAAATCTTCCTTGGGCAACTTCCTCCGGGACAATTCGCCTTCGACAATTCCCTCCCCCCCCCCCCCGGACAATTTCCACTCCGGACAACTTCCGCCCAGAACAATTCTTCCGGGGTGACTAGAAATACCCGTCGAAAGTTCTCATATTTGGTCAGGAAATAAGTTTAGAAATTACGCTCTTCGTGCATCAGATTGCACTAATTGGCGTCTTACATCGAAAAATTTGGGACTTTTACTTTCTTGATACGCCACGCGGCAGCAGGTGGTGGCGCTCCAATTAGGTGTCCAGTACCCCCTCCCCCGTGTCTTCACCCTCCATGAAATTTTGGGTATTGAAAAAATTACTAGCACAAAGCCATCGTTTGTATATCGATTTGGAACAGTGGGCCCACTGCAACTTTTTCAGTCAATCAGGGAGGGCTGGTCTCAGCGGCACTATTTACCCCTTTTCTGATTTATTGCTTAAGATAATGCAGGATACATATTCGTCATAACTACTATTTTAGGCACCCACAACCCAATAAAACAGATACAGGGCTTATTCCCCCAAATTTTCCCGGCGAGGCCCCGGATCCGCCGACGTAGCCTGCACCTTCGATGCTGTTATGTGAGGGCTCCCTTTTAACAACATAGGCCTACCTTGAGATAGTTAATTCTAAATTCTAAGGGTCACAATTTGTAAATACTCCAGAGCTTCCGGGGTCTTTGCCCCCTGGACCCCCACTACGGCCGTTGACCCTGGACGCCACAAGTGGCCCTACGGTGGGCCCTGGACCCCAGCACCTACAAGGAAGCGCTTGTCACCATGACGCCTCCATCGCCGATTCATTCCTTCATGTTGGTGTGCTAACCCAGTGCCCCCATCCCCACACTTAGAAAAAAACTCTAGCAACACCACTGATGATACCATGACGGTCCCTTTGGACAAATGATGCCCACTGAAATGTTTATAAAGGTCTTGCCTAGTTATCACATTACTACAATGGGGGGTACTTTTCGGCGCCCCCGGTAGGGGTAGGAGAAGTCTGCCCCCCCCGTCGGGGAACTTTTACAATATCGTCGGGGAGTTTTAGTCCATACGTTAAAGTATGCATTTCCCGAAGGCGACAGTCGCCCCCATAGCCGTACGGGCCGGGGGCTGGGGCGGCCTCCCCTCCCCCAAATGTCAGAAAACTGGCTACATCGGGCAGATATTTTGTCTCAGTCGGGCGGAAAATTGGACAGTTAAATTAGGTCTGGAGTCGGGCAAAAATCACCGCCCTCCCTGAGAAAAACAGTCCCGTACGGCCATGGTCGCCCCAACGTTTTACCTGGTGGTTTTTGCTCTTGAGGGCAATTTCTTTAATAGGATTCCAAAATTTTCGGCGCGCTGTAGAGTCACTCCAGTTTCTTCAATAGTTCCATTCCACATAGCTAGATAGCATAATTCCTGTCTACCTTACCAAGCAACATGCAGGCAGAGAACACAGCTCATGTAGAGGCCTCGTGAATTTCATCCCACATCGCAAAGCCTGGTTGCTGTTCTCTTGTGTGTGTCATGCGGTACGGCAAGTTGGTGAGCGAATCACCAAGCAATTTCATCGGGTAGTCCAGGTGGTTTCGATACAATGTATCTTATCCCCGATACGGTCTACAACCCCCACAGGTTTTCTTTTTGTCTTTTTTTTTCTCAATGATTACATATGTTTTTTGTGTAAGCCTACCAAAAATTTTCGCGCGCTTTTCAGTTTCACGACTCAGAATCAAAAGAACACTATCAGTGCACAACTCGTCTCGAAGTGTTAAGTGATATTAAAAATTTGTCTTGGAATGGCATGGGATAATTAGGCTCCTTCATATCCCATTCTCACCATCCCCTCAACATATAGGGGTTGTCGGAACTTGGGGTCGCTGGCATGGCCCGGCCCCCTGTCAGCAAATTCTGTCGCCACCCATGATCGGTTTCCTTATTTTGGCTTTCAAAAGGGTCATTTCTGCGAGAAACTGACCCAAAATTTTCGATACGCTTTGCTCACTCTTCCTCAGCTCCGTCACTTATAGCTAAATATAGTACAAAATCACCTTTCAAGTAACTTATAAGTAGATAACATGGATTTATGTAAATGTCGGGAATTTCATCTCATTTAGTTAAACCTAGTTGATGTTCTCTTGAGTTTGTGGTGCGGTACGGCTAGTGACTCGAGGAGGGAAGTACAATGTAAGTTATGCCCGATAGGGTCCAAATGCCCGGACAATTGACCTATATAAGCTTTAAATAAGTACAGATTCATTTAAGTGTTGGCTTACCAAAAAAATTTCAAGCGCTTTGCAATTTATAGACTCCGGAAAAAACATGAAATTAGCGCGGAACTATGTTCCTCTAGTATATACAAATTTTTATGCAATATATGCCCCCGCAGTAGCATGGTATAGTACGCAGGTTTTCTTCAAATCCCCTCACCAATCCCTCGACGGCATCGGGGCTTCGGGTCGCTGCCCCCCCCCCCCGTCGGGGAGTCTTCCCCCGGCAAATCCTGGCGTCACCCCTGGGCACGCCTGTCGTAGATACCCTATTTGCCCTGTTGTTACCTATTGCATCTGTGCATGGAGTTAAAGGCGCGGAAACTCCATGTCTAGCGTAAAAACAGCTTGAATAGATAGTGATAGATAGTGGAGGCGCGTATACCTTTCCTTATGCGCCCTGCGTTTGTGTACAAAAATGGAGATCGTCCCTTTGTCATTTCATAAAGGTGTCGTCCTGGTGGAAGGGTTTAAGGGGAAGGAGACACCCCTCCCCTTTGAGAAATTTTGGTAATTTAAGGTTGCTTACATGCAAAATGCCCAACAAACCTACATGTCACTCAAAAAGCCGTCCTTTTACCTGCTAATTCGTTAACAGCTTTCAACTTTGCTGCTGTGCCGCTTCTCAGAGAATTGTTATCGGAACTTTGATAATAAGAACAACACTGAGGAAAGGTTTGAAGCGTGCGGAGAGGGTGAAAATTTTGATAGTTTTTAGGATTTGCGAAAATTCTGATAGTTTGAGAAACATTTGTGCATGATAGAAAATGATTACAATAGATCCATCACTCGGTCAAAAACACATCTCACCCTATCCCCTACAGAAATCTATAGCCTAAACGCCTTTTGGGATCATTTTAAATTTTCAACAAACCTCTGAAATCGATTGGGGGGGGGGGCACGTGTCCCAAGCCCCCCGTGCCGGCGCCTCTTTGTATAATTACCATAATAATGGTCATGAGATGGAGTGCAAACCGTGACGTATGCACGCCAAGCGCGCCGAAATTTTTCATTAAATAAAATTTCCATGACAAAACCTACATTCAAAATCTGCATCGAGACACTTTCAAACTTTTCACTTGCCCAACAAACCTACACGCCACTCAGAAAGCCATTCTTTTACCTGGTTATTCGTAAACAGCTTTCATCTTCTGCTCCTGTGCTTCTCCGGGAGTTGCTATCGGAAGATACTGATAATAAGAACAACATTGTGGTAACGTTTCAGTGAAAAGCGAAGGATTTGCGAAAATTCTGATAGTTTGAGAAACATTGTGAGAGAAAATGATTACAACAGATCCATTATATACCATACATTTACACAAAACATACATAAATATTCAACGGCAAAGGGCAGTTTGATTCGATTTTACGTGAGGAAAATAACGTTTGGTAACTCACTTTATCTAGTTGGAAAATATATACAAAGTTAACATAGGGCCATAGGCTCAGTCGATAAAATGAGCTAGACTGAGACATGGGCGTCAATCTTTTCTCGAATGTGGGGGGGGGGGGGACATGGCCACTTCTGTCAAAAATTTACTGTGTAAAAATCTTAAGTCAATGGGCGTTTTTCCAAAATGTGGGGGGACGTGTCCCCCTGTCCCCCCCAGGATTGACGCCCATGGACTGAGATATCAGAAATTCCAACTGGTATTTCAGATTTTCCAACTATCGTCACTCTGACGAACTTTGAGGGTGAGACACCCCCACATCCCCGGTCACGATGGCCCTGCCTGAAACTCTAGGATCCCCCCTCGAAAATCCCGGATCCGCCCCCTGGACTTCCTCCCCGTCTGGTTTCTACGTTCCTAATGAGCTAATGAGATGCGCACATGTACAATTGGTAAACATTCCTTTACACCTTCCAGGGATTTGGGTACTCCCTACCTGACAGTGTGATTGACTGTTTTCCTGTTCCCATTTATGGCGTCATTAGGTGAGTTAAGCAGACCGAAACGTGATTGTTCTTCCCATAATAGATCCCAATTACACCCCCATTCTCTTTAGGCTAAAACTAAACCACGACAGCTGAAACTAGCTATTTAGCATCATTTCACGAGCGATCGGCGCTTTGGAAATTGAAACAATATTCTTCCACAGTCGTCCTACAAAAAACCACAATAACATAAATAAACTACATAAAATACTATTTGTTCCCTGAATGACCCATGTGTATAGCTATTTTATCCCCACTAGTGTGAATCTCACAAAGAACATCTGCCCCTAAGCTGAACAATCAATCTAACAATATCGCTATTTGATTTTTCCCACGCAGCCAAGCGTGCAAGATTTTCAAAAGGCACAAAAAAATGGCGAATCACTCGCGTGCCGAGGTGTAACGACGCGTGTATGCGACACCTATTTGTAACACCACGCAGACAGCTGGTGACCTTGTTGGCATTAGGTAGTAACCACGTAGACTCCTCGGTTGTACATTCATCATGTGATTAACATGACACTTTTCGAGACGATCTCATCATCACAACGCGGCTTGCAATAAATTCTTTCTCATTCAGATGTCTGGACATCAATTTATCTCACCACTCCCTATAATTCGGCCTTCCTAAGTGGACTTGGCATAACAATTTTACTGAAAGATACAAAATACTTTAATTTTACAGTGTGTTACAAGAAAGTACCTCCTCGAAGGTAGTACCTACAATGAAAGTCACAACCAACAGACGTGTAGTAAGAAAACACACTCACGCTAAGGCATAAGCGCCTGTTACGTACCCGTATTCTCGAGAATGGATCTGTGCCCGCATACTCGAGAATGGCTTTAATTAAAACTGATTCTCACAGATTCTTAAAGTTGATCATTCAGTCATTGCTACTAATGCAAAATTACAAACTCTAGTTCGTAATAAAGACGTGTAGTCGTAATCGTATTCGTATACTCGTATATCGTGTACTCGTATTCGTATACTCGTATACTCACAACTAAAGACATTACACTTGTACTCGTACTCATGACATATACATTCACACAAGAAAGCAGGCGCGGATCCAAGGGGGGGGGCTTTCCCGGGCTTAGCCACCCCCCCCTTTTTCGCCACATCAGCAATAACAAATACGCGAAAATTATAGCATAATGTTAATCTAGGAGAATATTCAAGGGGGCTTTCAGCCCCCCCCCCTTTTTCGAAATGTCTGGATCCGCGCCTTGAAAGTCTGCATTGTTTTGGACGCGTAACGGTTTAAGTCCGTTTATCTTTCCATGAAATAACGCCGGGCGAATGGGAAAGAGGCTTAATACATAATTTCGAATTATTTTGTTAACCATTTTAAAGCTGAAACCAGCCACAGTCACTGTTCTACATATTGTCTCTTAACCCCGGGCCCAATACTTGACACCACACACTTTTAGTTTCCTTTCAAATATTTATGCCCATCCTATCACTGTTTTTTGTTTCTTTTCTTTACGTTTACAGAAAATTTCAAAATGATACCTAAAACAGCCGTATTTAGCGGAAGATGACCCCCTGATCCCATCCTTAATAACGCGCAAATGTGAATGATTGCTAAAATTATAGCCTTGATTATTTGTAGTACGGTATGTATTTAGTGTAGACTGGCGATGATGGCAGGGCCAGGGAGAATGCACGTCCATGACATGGCTAGTACTTATGAGTAGCCCCATACTCAAGTCTGAGTTCCATCAATGAGATTCCACATTTAGCAAAGTTTACACACCGGTGGCATGGTGGACACAGGTATACAACTTAAAGATTCATTCAACTCATGTTTAAACAATTACGGTAATTCAACAGGGTTCTACACATTAGGGCACTGTTTTCGTTTGGAACAACTTTTTTATCTTTCATCTGCGCCCCAATTGTGGAAAGTTGAATCTTTAATGACAATAGGCAGTGACCCCAATCAGAGTTAGTATGCCCCGTCACTCTAGTTCATGAATGGTCTATTTTGAACAATGTTTTTGTTAGTGAATTGTGAAATTCAAGGAGAATTTCTTCTTGCTTTACCTATTGTTTGTAATAGTTATGTTACAAACGTCTTCAGAGGTGCCTGTAATGCAATATGAGGAGATTTGCAAGAATTTGATGATTTTTCAAAGCAAATTTTGGGGCGACTGCCCATTGCCTTTGATGAATCACGTAGATGGAACGTCGGCTTACTGCAGTAAATAGGAGCTATGTCAATCGATTGTTGTCAAAATTATGATACTTCACTTTTCGTCATTAGGTCACTGCCCACAGAAAGGGGGCGCCGCCCTTACCTTCGGCGCTACCAGGGAGTCACCAAACTATTTCTATGTGTCCCCTCCCACAAGAGAGACGGCCGCCAAAAGGCATAGAAGTGTTTTAAGTTGTAGTGAAAAATGGAAAGGCTTGAGGATGATTCTTACATTTCAGAAACTTGTCAAAGCCTCAAGAAAACTTTGCTACCGGATCCAACGTGAGAATAGTATCATCCTCAAGGGCAAAAAGTTGCAGTTATCCCAACCTCCTTTTGAAACGCCAGCTTAAATCTTACGGATCTCGCTTTATTTCCTTCATAGGTGTTTTTTCACGATGTATCAGAAAATAAACATTGTATTTTAAAGGTAATGTACTAGATATGCTGCACGGTTTCAATGATTGCAATGATTCAGTAACAAAAACAGTATAGGCTATCACAGGATTATTGAAGAAAGCCATACACATGAAGTAGGCTAACGGGCGGGGTATACACCTAATTTTTCAACTTATAATATTATTATCAGTGCTGTATTTAGGGGACATTGGGCCATGCCTCCCTCATTGATGCCGATTTGTTTTTTCTTTTTAGGACCTAAATATGTATTTTTTTAGCCCAAATTTTACTTCAAAGGTAGCATAAAAGGCACCAGGTTGAATGTAAGGACACCTAATTTTGCAAAAATTTTCAAAGGGGGAGAGGGCACCCCCTCCCCTTAGACACCTCCCCCAGGCCGGCGATCACACAACACAATGAATGTTCCCTACCCCCATGAGAAAAATACCAAAAATTATTATCAATATGGAAAGGGGAGAAACATGGAAAATTATTGTATGTTTAATTGGCAAGCGGGGTGATAAAAACGACGCATGCATATATGATTTGAACGCGCGTGGAGCACGCGGACTTTGTGAGCCAAATTTTTCGGGCAAGTCTTTACAGCCCACCAAATCAACTTGGGCTCCTACGCCTATGGCTATAAATGCGCTAGGTGCATGTTCACTAGTCCCCTGACAAATGAGCCACTAGCTTAAATGTTGGGTCCGCTCATATCCAGTTACGAATGCCGCGGTTGCACTTCCTATAACTACGAGATGTATAGAGCACATCTGAGACCGTGCAGCTGAGCTCTTTAGTAGGGTTATACTCTTTCTTTTTCAGACATCCCGAAGCATGCTTTTACGATATAGCCCTAATTACCTTTACAGTACAATACTTTAATCAATGAATTTGTGAAGCAACTTCAGCAAGGACACATAAGAGCGTATTGTGATCTCAGCCAAATTCGGGCCTAAACTGGCAATTTTAACGAAATATGGCAACAGACCAAACTTTTCTGATTGCAAATTTATATTTATTTTATAGTTAGACTGTTTTTAGAATCATATGTCATATTTAGATTGTAATTACCTTTTTACCGTATGACAAAGTCGTGCTTGGAAATTCACACTAAACAGCTAAACTGATGAGAAACTACCACATTGCCAGTATCAAGGTTCTCTGTCTTATGAAGTTTTGGTACCCACTGGTGACCGTACACCACCAGTGTTTCCACACAATACACACAATAACTCGCCCTAGCAGTAGGAATACGGAAAAACCGTTCTAGTTGGCAGGTCTCGACACGAAGACGCATCGAACGTTTCAAGAACGCATTGCAAACGTCCTAAGGGCCTAACGAGATCTCGCTTGGTCGCGTTTGCGCTTTGGGAGGGCCGTGGGAGCACGGTCGAATTCAAGACTTGAAGAGACAGAAGCGCGCTGAGGCGCAGCGGGTGCATTGGAAGCGCAGTGGGCGTGATGGGAGTGTGCTAAAATCCCGTTGTTGGATATTTTTAGAATTTTCCGGACAGTTTTCGGCGTTGATCGTAATGCGCTTTGCCAAAAATTAAAGCACACTGTGAGCACCGTCCCGTCGCCGTAGAGTGTGGCAGGGGCTTTAGACAACACCACTTACCTTGAACTCAGCAAAGAAATAAGAAATATTCACTGCACAATGAGAATTTCTAAACATAGAATCGTTCAAAACTTTTCCAAAGATAAAATCTTTGCACCTTTCCTAAATTAAGTAAATCTCGACCCTCCGCTTCGACCAATCCCTTAGGGCAACTCGCTGATGAAGGTGACCAGAGAGGTGGAAGACACAGTGCGTCTTCCAGCTCCCTGGGGTGACAAGGGAAGGATTTGCACGGGCACAGGCGTAGGAGCCCAAGTTGATTGGGGGCTGTAAAGACTTGCCCGAAAAATTTACCACCCAAAGTCCGCCTGCTCCACGCGCGTTCAATATGTTAATGTTTGTATATATATATATATATATATATATATATATATATATATATATATATATATATATATATATATATATATATATATATATATTTATATATATATAGATCATATTGGCATGCATCGGTTATCACACCGCTTGCCAATTACATGCAATAATTTGCCATGTTACTACCTTTCCATATTGATTATAACTTTTTTGATCTCTCATGGGAGTGGGGTACATGCATTGTGTTGTGTGATCGCCGGCCTGGGGGAGGGGTCTAAGGGGAGGGGTGTCCCACTCCCCTTTGAAAATTTCTTAAAAAAAAGGTGTCCTTACATGCAATATGGTGCCACATATGCTACCTTTGAAGTAAAATTTGTGTTAAAAAATTACATATTTAGGTACTAAAAAGAAAAATAATCAGCATCATTGAGAGAGGCATGGCCCGATGCCCCCCCCCCTAAATACACCACTGATAATCATAATATAAGTTTAACCATTAAAAAACACACTGTTGAATTAATACCGGATATGTAGGTGCTGGTGTAATTCAATCAGAACTTAAATTTTAATTACCAAGGAAGTTTTTTTACTATTGATTAACTTTAGCTACATTATGGCATTATTTTTCTTTCAGTAGGTGCCCGAAAAATTCTCAGCATATTGCCCGAATTTTTACAAAAATATTTGGTTAGGGGCTGCAGTTCCTCCTCCCCCAGCCCCCCCCCCCCGCCTCCTACGTCTATGTGCAGGGCATCCCCTGTCTAATGGGTACGTCGCTGGGGGTTTCCACGTAGTGTCATTAACTGTCTCCCTAGGATTTGCTCAGGCTACGGCCCTAATGCAAGTGAAGCGAGTGATGCAAGGGTGAAGCTTTGTAAATTTGAAAAGGATTCAAATATAGTACCAAGGAATGAGGAGAAAGTGTGCAAGCTTGTGAAACTACAACTGTGGTGTATACGACCTTGTCTGGCTATTCCAAACGCACGGGAGTTACATGTACCATGGCCCTAACTGAGGAGACTTTCTGAAACCAAATATTCCCTCCGTCCGCGAATACTGTGCAACTTTCTGATCTAGGACTCGTCGTGCATATCGTGGAGTTCTTATACGGAATAATCAAAGAGAAGATACGACAGTTACCCTTTAAAGAACAAGCTCCCACATGCATAGCCAGACTGAAGCGGGTTATGCACCCTACAGAGTTTGGCAGTAACTTTAACACCAGTAGCGTATGTACTTAAAAATAGCCGATTCTACTTTACATTCAGGTCTGTATAACTTAACTTTCACGCAGTGCTTGAGAAATCCAGTTTGTCCATGGGCGTTGGCAGAATGTCCAAAAGGGAAGGGGGGGGGGATTTGTGGAATCCGGTACAACAAATGCATGCCTCACAGGGACTCACCAAAACATTCTGGCCAAAATCATTTACAAGGCTAATAACACTTGTTGGGTAAGAAAAATAGTTTCCGTTCGCTGAGGGTAATTGAAGTTTGCGGACCCTCACCCTTTCCCCTACAGTGTATCAGTGTATATCTAGAAACTACACACCGACCCGTAGTCTCCCAGCCTATTGAGATGTACTTTAATTAGGACCCGACTGCATGACGAAAAGCTGTAGGACTATCGGAAAGTCTAGGTGAGGTGTATCTTTACTGTTTTCGTCATACCATGGAGCTATACTAGGTCTTAGTAAGTCTTATCAGGTTCGCGTGTATGGAGTGTGCAGTTACTTGTTGAACTTTGTTCAAGCGTTGCCTGGCCTACCCCTGGTAATAAAGGTAACACAATGATAGTACCACCTCCAACTTAAGATCGGTTAATAAGATAAACGCTGAATCAATATTTAATCATTTTCACGACATTTACCGAACAAACGTAGGACAATGTAAAGGTCTCGTGGTAGCATTCCTGAAATTTCCACCCCCAGTTGTTTGTCTGTACCGACTGCCGCTTGTATTTGTAAATTATATGATCTATATGTCGTCGACGACGCCGTACAATCAGCCTTTTCAAGTTGGTGTTTACTACCTGCAGGTGCAACGCTGTGTATAGATCCCTTACTATTTACAATGCAACAAAAACTGAAAACTTGTGGGACTACCTCGTATGCAGTGTATGCATACAATTCAGACAGACTTAGAACATCCCACGCACCGTCTGAGAGTCCTCTCCATTAGGGTTACAAATAAACTTCACTTCGGGGGTGGTGGTGGGGTATAGGGGGTGTTACTTCCAAAGAGAATAATACACGGCATGATCGCCAGAACTTTTTCCTGGTATACCCCTTTTTACCTTTTTTTTTAATTATTCTTCAAAGGCTAAACCTTTGTGGCGTTATCATGTTCAAAAAGTTTAACCCTTTATAGGCCTACAGCGTACTCTTACTGGGCCTTTTGTTTAACAAAAACCTCATTTAGGTGCATTTGTGTTTCAAATTTCACACTTTGAGTCGTAATTGAAGGATATGGCAAGTACTGAAATTTCAATAGCATAATGGAAAGTCTGAAAAGGGGACAAAATTCTCAACCAAATGCAAAAATCCCACCTTCACTGATACCTTTGGGACCTTTTTGTGGACTTCTGATTTTTCAACTACGGCTCTGGTTAAAATTTACCCCTTATTTGGACGGCATATTATGGACCATTGCACCGCTGATTTTGCTGAAAAAAGACACACGCCCCCCCCCCCTTTGCCGTCTTTCTGGACGAGCATGGATTGTAAAAATTTTAAAGCGGCCCCCGAGGGGGGGGGGGGGACTTCATAGCATAAATTCAAAAATAAATATTCCCTTGCAATGATGAAAATTAATACCACAGGAGGATTCTGCAATCAGGGAACAAAAAGACAAATATATATGCTTTATGGAGGCATTAGCTTGCAATTAATTTATTAAGAAACGACTTGAAGAAAGGTTTTTACATAGTAACAGACTCGAAGCAGCGTAAAGTTGCAAGGCAAGTTTTAACTGTTGTCTTTGATTATTTTTTGGAAGTTTACGGACTGACTGATCACATCTCAAATTTACACCTTAAAGGATAATCTGAAAAAAAAAGAAAAGAAAAGACAAAACTTTCAAAATGTTGGCTGTATGAAAGTAACTGAGTAGGATTATAGCCTTTTAAGAGAACTACTAGGCCTAAGTGTGCATTGGCTCGATGATTAGCCTATTAGTACAAGTGACTACGGTATCTTTTCAAACAACGGCCCTGGGGAAGCAAAGGTAGAGTTATAGTTCAAGAACGGATTGACAGAATAAGATATAATGTTTTTGTTTGTTGTAACTTGGCTTTTTTGTAATTTGTTGTTTTTCTGTGTTTTCATGTAGGCCTACTCAAAATTTAGCCCACGGTTTTGTCTGCCCTTAAAATCTAAACAAAAAGTTCCAATAATGGACGTAAATTAAAAGGGAGAGAGCAGCCGCCCCAAGTACATTTTCAAAAATCTGCTAAATCTTACAGATCTCCGCGTATTTCTCTCACAAGTATTTTTCCTTATGGAATATGGAAGGTAGAGCAAGGAGTGTTTCTGCATGAATTTAGCAAAAAAGTAACAAAAATATTGTCACATGATTGAAAGGAGCTATTTCTGAATTAGGATGACGGGGTACACTAATTCAAATTGCCGAGGGACTGCATTTTCCCTTTAAGCAGCAAGATCATGAAACACTTCCGACTCCAAACAACTTCTGGGGGAAACTACATGGGGCAAGGAATATGGTGGGATCAAATCACAGGCAAGAGATGGGGACTCTTGTGGGCCCCAATTCCTGATGTTGTTTGCACAGGGAGTTGCCTCTAGTGGCAACTCCCTGGTTTGCATGGTTTACACACATTCTCGTAGAGCGTCATGATGATTGGTTGCACAAATTATGCTGCGGTCAAGATGCTTTTATAGTCCATGCACTTGGCCTGCCAATATTGCACACGTGCCGGGAAAGGTTATTTTCAAAGTAGTCCCTTAACTTCGGTTATTGTAAGTGTATTGAGACCAGTACCTCTACCCCTCCCAGGCGAAAATTGACACGAAATGAAGGTCATTCTTTTTAAGATGTCGTACTTGGCCGTGTTTTATTTACTTCAAACGAGACAGGTTTTCTGGCACGTATGAGCTACAGTATTTGCTGTTCCCATTCTTTGATATGGTCGCGTGTACTTTTTTCCCTTGCGTGCAGCTGAAGTCAGTCACGTCAATCAACAAAACAGTAAAAGGTGGTTTCTCTACTAAAAAGAGGAAGAACACCTACATATTTTAAATTTCAAACTTGCTATTGTTTTGTCTAAATTTTGCTTTAAATATATTTCTTTTTAAAGACGTACTTAAAAAGTAAAGTTAACAAGATTTACGATTTTAACAGTGTAATAAATATACAAAAACTTTTTCCAGTAATTATACAACAACCTATTTGAGTTTGGAAAAGTCCAACGTGACGTTTCGCTGTTCAGCGGCGTTCGTGTGGCGCTAGATACTTTGCAATGCAATGTGCACGGTCTGACGGTACGCACAGCTTGAGTTCACGGTACGTCAGCCTAGATCCTAGTAGTATACAGTGCAAATATAATACCCTTGCGTGCTGCATTCATGCATGCAGCGCAGCTGGCTATTTACCTCAGAGCACATGCAGCGATCTAGCTATAGCGTAGCGGAAGTTTTTAACTCATTTGAAGCGGAGTAGTTCCGATGAGACTAGCCCTTCTTTACATTCCGTGGACAACTGGAAACAACATAAAAGCAGACGCAAGGGACATCTATAAAGTTTTCACTCGTGAAAGAATGGTGTTTTCATTCTTTCGCTGACACTTCAATAGTTTTCTCCCGTTTTGAAATATTTTTCACTGGTTTGTAAGATCACTCGCAAACAGCTCAACGTTAGCAAGGAAGTAGGCCAAAGTACAGCCTAGTTACTTGTCTGGTCAACGAAGGAGTGTTCGGGAGGACGTGGTGCAGCGAAAATTCAGTTAGGCCTAAGGCTACCTAACGTGCTAAGCTCGACGACGACGCAAACCTTTTACTAAATACGATGTAAGCTAGCATTAACAAATGGTTTTTAGTGAAAAAATGTGGAGACATGTAACGGTGAAAAGGAAAACGATGTGAAACTCAGTTATTCTAATGCAATGCACGCGTTTGACTTAATTTAGCCTACATCTTCCAGAAAAAATCTTAGCCTACTTGATATCACTTTGCAGCATGATGCTTCCATTCAACTTCCTTTGGAAAGCGTTACTTTTGTGGATATTGAACGCTGTTGGAGTTTGGGGGAAGTACTCTCAAAACCAGTGTGACTGGAAAGCAAGGTAACGATTCTTACCCCATTCAAGTAGGCTAGCATAAAGGAGCAGCCTGAGTACCAAACATTTGGCCTAGCCTAGGCTATTCTGTCATAACATAACAACAGGTTAAAGGGCAAAGTAGGGCTAAGGCCCCATAAGATGCCCTGAAGTCCATACAACCTTAACTGAAAACAAACAACCAACCAACACCAAACGAGCCCAGCACAAATTAGATCCTACCACAGTTATGGAAGAAATTGACGCTGCATAATATCAGTATTATCATGGAGCAAGGGTAGCTTCTAGCCTAGGGTACCTAGGCCTAGTTCTGATGTACACTTTGTTCCCTGAACTAGGCCTAGGCTATTGCAACACAAACTTTTGACCGCATATTACTGTGAGAGTAATATCGTCTGCGTGCGTTGCTGCAGTGATTGTTGCTATATACGCGTATGCGCGTGTATGAACGTAACTATAGCTATGGACTATGTCACAATTAAACAGCAGTGCTGCTATTTAGCATACAATAGTGTGAACGTCCTAGTTACACGATTTGGCAGTTTCATAGAATGTTAAAAAAACAAAACAGGATCGTTTGTGTAAATCAAAATTTTTGGTCTTTTTTTGGACACTAAGTGCTAATAATCTTAGAATGAAGGGTCTTAAACATATAAGGCCCCGTAGAGGTCAATTATGTAGGAGTACACGTGAATTTGAGAAAGATCGAGACCATTCAAAATTTTTGAAGTCGCGGTAGCCCAATTTTGACAATGGGTATATTGCTGACCTAGTATGGGAAGCCACAAAGCTTCCCAAATACTAGGTCAGCAGACTGCGGACTAGGGTAGCTTCATGGTATTATCATCATCACATCATTTTCTGTTCTAAATTCTATTTAGGTGTTGTAGGAATAGGCAGGATCATGGCCACTATTGATCCAGCAGACTAGTGGCCTAGGGCCTACAGTCTTATTCTAGGAATAATGAAGTTTTCAGACTTTTTGCTAAAACTGTTAGGCTAAATAAGTGTTTTTAAGAGTGTTCTCAAAATGCTGTTGTTTGTATTAAATTGTGCAATTTCTCAGTTCTAGTTATTTTGAGAACCACAACCCTTCATTTACCATGAAAATGTAAATTTAAAGTTTGCAACTCCCCGAGAATTACATTGGACTAGCCCACTGGATGGATAGTGGCCATGATCCAATAGGCCTAGGGAAAGCCCGTTTCACACTGCACAATATGATTCCACTTGATACGATATGACGAAATGAAAATGTGGCCAGCCATTTCACACTACAGGTGACTTTTTCAACCTCTCTCAGCCATATTCCAGTCACTGATTAATGTTAGTCATGTGATCTAACAATATACCATAGGCTAGGGTTGTAGCAATTCAGTGCCATCATTGGCACACAAAATACCACTTGGGGACAAGTGGGTGAAAGGTGAAATTATTTCAACTCAATTGTATAGCATCTGAGGATAGTGTGAAAGAGGCTAAGTAAAAAATTGTGTCCAGCATTTGTCTTACTGTATCACATGGGATCACATCATGCCATGTTTGAAAATAGTCTTTGAATAAATTACATGCACCTGTGCATGTGACTTACATTGAAAAATATAACCTGCTCAAAGAAATTCCCATGTGCACTTTACAGTCTAATGGGGTGACCGTCCAATGCTCACGTAAGATCTATCATTCCAAGATTGTCACATGGAATGTTAGGCTAGATGCATACTCGACAGGCGTCCTACTATATAACCTTCATATAAAACATGAATGGATTCCCATCACTCATTATGCACTTATTAATTGAATGACGCACCCACTAATACCCTGGACATGGTCAGTCATTGTCCACAATTTCATTGACAAAACATATACATTGACGTACCCCTCCATCAGTTCTGTGACTGACAACTTGTGTAAAATGACACACCCCTCAGTCACCACACTGATGAACAATTTGTGATTTTGATGGACATTTGAGTCACCAAATTGACTGACAAAAATTATGGTTTACTGTACATGTGGAGCAATGCTGAAAGTTGGCACCTTTGTACAATGGGTAACAAATGACTCACCCCTTGGTCAGTATATAGACTGAGATCTGAGGTAACATGACTCACCTCTTGGTTACCCTGGTGACCAACAATATTGGGACAATGATGGACATGTGATTCACACTGCGACTGATCAATTAGCCACATTTGACTGACCATGCCCGGGGGGTAGTAGGGTGCATCATTCAAAGAGCATTACAGATACATCAGTACAAACATGTTCACTACATGCAGATTTTTGAAGTGTGATATCCTAATGTCACAACCAGGAGTTTGATCACAATGCAATGTCTGAACTGCAGAATGTAAACTGATCAAAAGAAATTTCACTTTCTACACTCCTAGACAGCTTTTTGAAATCTCATTTTGAATGACTGTTATGTATGCATGCATGCAGCCAAACAACTGCAACTTGCATGCAGTCAAAAAGTTGCATGCATTGGTGCATGTGTGCATGCCCTATTTTGAGCACAGTGTGAAAGGGCCTTTGGCCTAACTTTGTTAGGCCCACCAGATTTTAGCACTTGGTTATTGATACAGTAATCAGTAAAATGGTAAACTTACATTCTCTAGGGGGCAATGTTTATTTATACAGGTGCAGGTATCAAGCTAAGAGTGTTACATACTCCAACATTCAAGTATTGTGTTAAAAATTAAGTCACCTAAAAAAGATCGAAGTTCAAACAGTTGTGAAGTATGCAAAGCTATCATGCAACTACAGTAACTGCAAAAATTACCGGTAACATTGTACCCTTCATGATGAGGCAAGCAAAAGCAAAGTCAACTTTTAACTGGTTTGCCCGAAGATGGCACATGAGAGATGCCAAGAGGGAGGAGAGCTGGAGTCCCAATGAAAAACTCACCTCAAGTGGGATTCCCACCCACAAATTTGTGAATTGGTACATGACAGACAGAGTAATAAACTCTGCCACCCCAGGAGGCCAGGACCCAATGTTTTGGCATTCAAGCCTATTTTATATAAAAGCCAGGTCATGCAAATCTGCACTAGCTCAGTGGTTCCAACGTTCCATGCCAACTTAATAACAAAGGGAAAATTTGGCTATCCCACATGTGGGACAGTCTACACTTTTGAATTGAAGTTAATGAATGTATATAAAGCAGTTAGTTCTCACCCACTATCCTTGTGTTGAATTGAATGATGAAATTCAAATTAGTCCTCATCTTTTTGTTTGGTGTTTGTCAGTGTCATGTCTTTTTGGAATTTGGATTATAGTAATAGTGAGTCCAAGTTGTGTTGCAGCTGGGTCCCATTGTTGGCAGATTCCACATGTAACTACTGTTGTTCTTTGTTAGGATTGAGGCTGCAACAAGTCACCTTAACTAAGTTTTCAACAAAGGCTGTTGTGTATGAAAACAAAGAGGCTCAATGACAGGAACCTAGATCAGAACTGGGTTTATAATAAACTGTATTAAACCATTTCAAAATGAGATTTCAACATCAGAATTGGAACTATTCAGGTCTTGCTATGCATGGAGTGACTTTATTTGAGGGCTTAATTACTTTTGTCAGATGTTGTGTGTTGCTCAGGTGGGCTCATGGAGTCGTGGTGGTATGAATGTATAGAAAAATAAAATGGTTTTATTCTAATTGCCTTACAGACTGAAAGGAGAAACCAAATACTTAAGCAGGATCCATTTGTAGCATGAGAGCTTAAATTGAATAGGGGTAATTAGTAGCGTGTTCCAAATATAGGCTTCATGCTTCTAACGTTAAGTGTTTAGGGCTATAAAGGTCTGTGAAAAATACTAAGGTACCCTGATCCTTATAGGAAAATGTAAAATTTATAAGTCTCAGCCACTAAGTACTAAAATAGAAGAATAGGAGGTGATATGATGAGAGATTTACAGTACTTACCTGAACTTTCTTTTTCATCACACTCTGTAGAAAGAAGGTTTATAAATGTCCATTTTAGGAGAAAAGTTCTCTCGTACACATGAAATTCTGCAAAAGAAGACAACTTAGAGAAAGCATTGTAAATATTCTTGCAAAGAATAGATCACCTTGACTGTTTATATTCCTTGTAAGATTGTTCAAATCAACTCTCATGCTTTTTCTACTGCACACATGCAGTCAAATGCAGTACTGTAGTTAATGGTACAATTTGAACATCAGTGAGGACAAGCTAAGTGTTTTGAGAACCCTTAGTTCATTTATGACAAGCAAATGTAAATCAGATAACTGACCTTTTCCTGGTTGTAAAAATAGGCCAGCAGCAAGGTGCAATGCTTGTTTAACTGTTACAAAATAGCTCTGATGTGGAGAAAAGTTTGTTGAAGTGCCGGCCCCTGATGGAAACTGCAATTCTTTCCTAAGACAAGAAATTCTCAAACCCTCAGTGGAAGGCCAAGAGGCTATTGTGAACTCCTTTGAAAAAGGAATTAAGCTTGCTATTGTGAACATGATGAAGGAGTAAAGACTTAGGGCAGACTTAAGTTAATCCTTGTGCCACACACACACAGACCCAGTCTTGGTGTGCAGTGTTTGGCGAAAGAAGTTTTGATGGGACATGCTTTGTAAGGACAGAAGAATACTATAAGTGTTAAAGTCTATAAGACAAACCACTGTATAGGATGGATTCTTTTTTGGGAGGAGCTTGGATACTACAATGCTTGTTGTAGGAAGCAACTCAGTACTCTTGATAGGATGAAAAGTGAGGATTATGTCAGAATACCAATTATGAGAGCTTGCTTACTAGTTTAATGAATGTAATGCCTCTGTGCACCATGAGTGGGCACCAAAGCTACATGCTTTTTGGCATATGCCCAAATCATGTCACCTAATTTTTGAGCAGTTTGAGTTCCTTGGCCTTTTGAGGACATAACAATGGAATAGGGGTATTTGTTGCATTTTGACTGGGGCTCAGTTTTTCAGGAAGGGGTGGGGAGGTTTCTCTCCAAAAGAACTGGACCCTTCCTCAAGAATTAATGGTGTAGCCAAGAATTCCTACTACCTGAGATGTGATTCTCCTATTGAAGGGGCTTATTGAGTTAGTTCACGAAGTTTATGATTTTTTCACACCTGTTGAAGTTTACTTGAAAGTTTACTTGAACATCTTGATGGTAAATGGTCAAACTAAGAGATTCTGCTCATATGATACACAACTGAAATGGAAGTGATAGGGTAATTAATGATTAAAATCATCTATTACAAATTCATGACCAGACACTTTTAACCATTCGGTATTAATCATATGTAACACAAAAACTATAATTTTCCTTACATGTTGGGTAACTGTAGGAAGTAATGCATGGGTAATGAAGCTAATTAGAAACATTATCATGCAATGATTTCCTTCAAACTCGTCATAAAATAATCGATATCAACTCAGTAAGCCCCTTTAAAGTGAGTAAATGTTGCTTCTGGTTAAAGGGAAATGTGTTTACAATGCAACAACATGGCACAGTATGCAGAACATAGCTGTCATCATTGTTACATCATGGAGCTACCACGAGGTGGTAGCTCCATGGTTACATGTAAACCATTCAGTTCAATAGCCAATTTGCCCGCCCGGTGGACGTGTATTTATATTGGCTGCACTCGTAATACCAACGTCCCTGCACTTTTGCAAGAATTCTTCCTCAAACTGCGTAAAAACTGTATTCTATTAACTATTCATATATATACAATCACAACAAACAGAATTGTAAATATTCAACGAAAAACGACTAAAGCAAGTCTTGATTATCATACTGTTTGGAATGACAAATGTCAGTGGGGTTTTAGTGTGTCATTTCGCCCTCGTCAAGCTCACACAGTGAAGTCCCATTGACTTACTGTGTAAAAGTGAACGTTGCAGCTGAAGCCTTTTCATGCAATATGAATATTCATAGATTGAAACCAATCAACAGTCGAGAGAGTAAAATCATATTGGGCTCATGAATATAACGAAACTGGATGATCTCTGTCATTGTTCGCAGATGGTTAGAGTATGTACGCCAAAGAGAAGTACATAATCGACACTTGCTATGAATAAACTCAGGCAATGCTGTAACTTTTCTTTCAAAAAGTGTATGCTCATCATTTGAAAATTTGAAGGTTTGATTGAACATATTATTCATGATTTACAAAGCAGAAGATTTGTCATTTTCTTTCTCTGAGAAGTCTCTTTCTTGCAAAACTGAAAGAACTCAAAAAAGGGTCAAAAAGCAACCTGATTCAAATTGCCTTAAATCTGTTATCATGGTTTGAAGGTATTCATAATTTTCTGCACCACTGATGCAGTTAATTTCCTTTTTAAAAAGTATTGTATTTAGGTTACAGTAGGTAAGTGCAGAACTTGGAAAATTTATGGAAGGGCCCACTTTCTTCCTTTTGATTTTTGACTTGAAAACTACAGGTAAATAGTTGCCTCTTGAAAAATACCATCACCCTGGTCCCTGTTGTTCTTAGATAGGCACCTTAGGAAGGTCATCCTTATGCAGAGACCTTGGTAAACAATGAAGGTCTTTTCCAGGGCATGGGTCAACTTTTGAACCAACAGAGTGGTGACCTTCTTTAAACTTTACCCACCTGTGTACAATCAATATCGTGTGTAGATGCTGAAATTTGGAGAGAGAATAATAATAATAGTAATGGTGGAACATGTGTTGTGGTTCCTAGTTTCGTCAGGGAGTTGTATTGGTTCCTCATGCAAATTTTATGTTACAACATCCTGGTTTCGTCATGGTGCTGACATGAGAAACTGGTGACAATGTAATTTTCTCCAAATGATTTACAAACATACATTGTCACATTGAATATCATTTTAGCATAACAACAACAACAACAATAAATGAATTTATAAAGCACACAATATCTACAAGAGTAATCAAAGGCACTAAGTAGTGTAAAAAGTAGTAGACAAATGCCAAAAAACAAGAGGGATAAGAGGGAAAGAAAGATAAGAATTAAAAAAAGTGAAAATCATAGAATGAATGAACACAACAGTAAGCAGTAAGAACTAAAAACAGCAACAATAGATCAAAATAAAAAGAATGAAAGGTAAACATACTGTACACAGGAAACATTAGAGATTAAAAGCCAGCTGAAATGGTTACGTCTGTACTGTATTCTTTTCCCCTTTTTGAAAATTCTGTAATTAATTTGGATATAAGTTTCTGTACTGGCAGAACACTGACAGCCCCTGTATTTGTTGAATGAGTTTGCCTGAAGCTACATAACTACTGCAAACACTAATTTTTGGATACAATTGTCCGATGGACAAGCAGATTTTATTTGTAATTGAAAAAGCCACAACATTAAGCAAGAATGTAAAACTGAAAAAATCTTACTTAAAAGTGGTAGTAAGGCCATGTATGTAATACTCCATGTTAAGACAATGTTATCACCTGTTATTCGTCATTGAAACATAAAAATAAAAGGCAAAAAATGCTCGTGAGGATGAGGTGGGCTTTCATTGAAATGTTTTGATACTTAGAAATAATTCATTTGGACAACCAAAAAATATTTAAGACAAGTAAAAGGTGGTTTCAGGTTGCCTGGAGAGCAGCCTGGTTTCTTTTGAAAAATCAGGCCTGATCATAAAGGATATTTGGTTCAAACTTGGAGGGGAAAATCAAATGTAACATCACTCAGGGATTCTGCCAGAAACTCAAAAGGGGGGGAATTTATTAGTAAATTACTGCTAAACCCCGAGTCCAAATTGATGCTGTCCTTGGCCAAAGTTACAAGTGGGTCCAGGGGGACAAAAGCTTGCTTCAAGGCCCCTATAAGATGCAATTTGAAGGGTTTTAAAGGCCATTTATTTATGTAGGTTCAGACATTGCTGCAAAGTGTCCTCTTCTTAAGTAAGAAACCAAGATAATGACAATTTTTATATTTTCATGGAAATGAAAAGGTGGGATTTTACCCTCCTTCTTGAAAGGGATGACAGATCACCCTTTCCCCCCTTGAAAAAACCCTGTCACTACATATTCACACACTGTATGTGGGACAGACACCTATTTTGAACTTCTGTTTGTTTGAACATATCCTCAGTTTCATGAACTCTTCTCACTTTGAAGGTGCAGAATATTAAAGGTCAAATGCAGTCGCCCCTTTCTTATTTTGAAACAATAACTAAATGTCACAAATTTCTTATTTCTCTTCCAAGTATCTTTCATAATATTATAGGACATAAATATTGCATATTCAAGGTAAACCAAGCAGTTACTCCTTGTAAATTTTACAATTGAGTGAGAAAAATAATGTCACATGATTCTCAAGATCCATTCAGGAAATAGGATAGTCTACTATACAGTTCTTTAGTGGGGTGACTGCATTCTCCCTTTAATGTCAATATAGTTTACCATGTATGTAGACTGCAGTAAATTGCTATGTTACCTTGTTTCGCAGTTGGGAAGTAGTGGCACAAATCTACAAACAATTTTGAAATAATGTGCACATGCAGAAGGGCTGTTGTACAATATTTGTCATCACACGCTTCAAATATAGGCCTAGATACTAAAGCTGTGCATCTGGTCACATATTATATAACTTTGCCCTCCCTATTTCAGTGGCACTGGTTCTGCTTGTAAACAGTAGAGGCCATAGGCTATCCAGGAATTATAAATGTCTGTGTTTATTGGGACTCCCAGCATCCTGTGTATCTAGCAATATTTTCACACATAACCAGTGAGGAGAGGTGTAAAATGGCTGTGAAAATCACCAGGATGATATGTGTGAACGAATTGTGTGTCAATGTGACAAGAGTAGTAAATAGTTCAGCAGCGCTAAGTACCTGTGATGATATTTGCTATCCCAGCATTCAAAGGGTGTTAAACAACAGGTATTATTTGTTGTGGGAGAATGTGTGAAGAGGGTTTTACTTTGATTTTCTTGTTTGCTGTGTATGTTTTGTATCACCTATAAGGCTGTAAATAAGCAATTTGTGTAAAGGCATTATTTGCTAATTTGCTATCACTTGTTTTAGTTTTCTTACAGTAAGGTTTCACAGATAGTGTTACAACAACAATGACAGTACGCAGCCATCACAAGATCCTCATAAGTGGGGTGACCATTTCACAAGGGTATGGGGCAGAGCTGGTGGTGAGGGCCAGGAGGCAATGATCCTCCTCAACGCTGTCACTCAATGAAATCAAAGCACATTAAACTCACTATATGATGGTTCCAACAGGCCTAAACAAAACCAGCAGTGGTTTTTTCCCCTTCTTGGGGGAAAACCTGGGGCCACCATGCCTGCCACAGCTGCCCATTTTGACAGCCATGACAGTACCACTGAACTTTTACTTGAATATAAACACTTTTTATGTTATACCCTGTATGAAAGACTTTGTAGCAATATTTATGTGATTGCTGTTATTGAGAGAATGGTACCACCATAATTGTTGATGACTCCTCATGGTTACATGTAAGTTTTCCTCTAGGAAGGGTTCTGTAGAGCTCTCATAAGAGCATGCTTATCCAGTTTTTTGTTGGGTGGGAAGTTGGGAAGCAGCCACTGTATGTATACTTTCTTTAGGCAAAATGTAAAATTTGGTGGGACAAGGGTGTGATGATCGGAATCAAGGTGGACACTGAAATGCTCAAACTTACACTTAAAGTTGTTTTGCAAGGTCAGCATTGAGTGACTGCCTAGGTAATCTGTTTTGGGAAACCAGAAAGTATGAACTACTTGCAGAGCTGCCAACTAGTACGTTTTAAACGTATTAATACGTTTTTTTAGGGAAAAATACGTTTGTACGTTTTACTGTGCTAAAATCCATTTTTTGAAAGTTCTGAGTATGGGTGTGCGAATCTGGCTGTCAGTGATAACGAGCTTATGCATTGTTGTGCTATTGCCCTCTATAAGTGATTTCTACAGCTTGCTGCATGGGCGCACGCATGCACATTGCAAAATAGACGATTGCACACATGATACAAACCTTACACCATGCGTACAGTACTGTACATGGATCTTCTCATGCTCGCACTGCACGTGTTTGCTAATGGCCGTAACATACTCACTGTTTATGCTAATGCATACAGGGTGTGCAGTTTGTGTGAAAGGAGTATGCATGCGGTGTTCGTACGTCAATGTATACATACATGCATGCATGCATACATACATACATACGTACATACGTACACACCTACATACCTACATACATACATACATACATACATACATACATACATACATACATACATACATACATACATGTATGTACATACATAGGGTCAATGTCTTCGTGCATAGGCCTACATGCATTTTCTTTCTTGGATGATATCATTGTGGATACTATCAAGGAATAATGGCGTCGAAAACTAGGCAGTTGCCGATTTGTTTTGAGTATAGCTTTGCACTAGGCACTATGCAGCAGAATCATGCAGCGTGGGATCGTGATTTAAATGCAAGGTGAAAATGAGCACGAACAATTTAAGGAATAGGCCTAGGGCCTAGGCCTAATGTAAGGCTAATTAAACCTCACTTAGCATACAGTAAGACCTTAAAATATTCTAGCCTAGGCTAGGCCTAATGAGTAATGTTAGGCTACACTTTTTACTGAGTAACAGCGTAATGTTACAGTAGGTCTCTTCGTGCCAATATTTTTTGAAAACTTCCGCAATTTTCTTGTATGATACGTCTTCTTTCGTAGTTGATTGCCCATGCTGCTATAAGCTATATTGCTAATCTCAATTGCAAGGCATTATGGGATGCAAAAGGGAGCAACAGCGCCAAACCTTCAACGTTACTAGTTGCTCCCTTTTGTATCCCATGATGCCGTGGTAAAGTGCATCGCGTACTGAATTAGGCGATTTCTTGCTATCCTAACAAGGTCAAATATAGAGACTACTGAGCCTAGCCTAGGCCTATTCTCGTGAACAAACTCGCACTGAGAGGCAGTTGCTTATTTGATCTGAGTATGGCTTGGCGCTAAAGCAGGTTATTTGGGGAAAATGCCATATTGCTCTGTCGCTCTGAAATCCTTTTTTTCCCCTAAAATATGTTTTTTGTAACTGAAAAATACTTTTTTTTTGGTGACAGGTTGGAAGCTCTGTACTTGTATTACATCAGATGGGGAATGGGGGGGGGATGTTGTGATTGATAATTCATCAAAACAATGCATACTTGGAAGGATGTATTCATCAACTCATGGTGCTCCAAATTGTCTTTGAACAAGTTGCACATTTTCAGACTCAAGAAAATGCATGTATCTTCATTGATTTTTATCTCAATACATAACATGTATTGAGATCTAGTCACACTTAGTGCTAGCTGTAGCCAAAATGCTCAATATCATTGTCATTTTGTGGCTGTTTATGACCCTGTCTTGAAAGCAAGTACTTTCAGTGTACTGTAGAGGAAAAAGTGTGGTGGGTAAAATTTGAACTTGTTGATTTTGTTGGGATATTTTGGCAGATTAGTGCCCCCACCCCAGGAAAAAACTAGTGAAAAGGAAAACAGAACAATGGCAGTCCATTGTTTATACTCCCAGTTCCCATGATCCCTTGCGTGCATTTGAGTCTGCTGTTGAAGCCATCTGCAAGCTGTAAATTGATGGATGCATGATTTGTCTATGATGTACTGTGCACATGTATACCCGTACCCAGGCCTGCATTACGTGTGTTGTAAAATTTGTGAGAGCAACTGAATGGATAGTCAGGGTTGCCCTGCTTGAGGTAACATTTTTACATTTGACCAAATGTGAACGTGTTACCTCCTGGAAGAGTTACCCTGACTACTGAATGGATTACTAGGTGCACAGATTACTGGCATCTGTAATCGTCCTCTCTGAGAAGCGAAAAGATGACTTGCAAATGCCATTGTTTATGTGTACAAAGAGGTGTTGGATGCTCTGCTCTGACTGTTAATGTGACAGGGAGAGTTTACAGAGGTTTGCAGTCAGCGCAGCCTACTGTAGCCCAAGTTTCATATTTTGCCTTCCTAACCTAATGTTGTTTGTACAGTATATCGGCTAGGCCTTATTAGCCTATATACTGTATTAATTACATGCACACGGGAGGAGGCCATGTCGGCTTTGAACCAACTCGGCCTAAAGACAACTCCGCTCCAAGCCAGTGTGGCCTAAAGACATCTCAGCCCAAAGCCAACTTGGCCACAAACCAACTCAGCCCAACCATGACAAATCTGCACTGTAGACAGTGTGTCTCACTGGAGCACACTGATAGTGATAGTCCAAATTCAAGGATCCAAAATACCCAGATGGGTCAAGAATTCCCAAACATAACTGAGGCCTAGGAAGCTTAAAATTTTAACGGCCGTTGAGAACAGAATTACTGACACTAATGCAAGAAGTAGTTGTTTTTGGCTGTAAATTCACAAAGGCTGGGTTCATGGTTCTTTGAATGTCCTCCCTCACCACACATAGCACAGAGAGAAGGCTTCAAATATTTCTCAAAAAGTTGATAACATATATACATGTGTAGGCCTAGGCCTATACCTACAGTAAGTGTATTGTGGCGTATACCTACAGTAAGTGTATTATATCATGTTTAAGAAATTACCTGCCCTGCCATTTTTTTTTTCAAGATGAAAATTGAATGGGGTCTATGAGCAAAAGCCATAGCTGATTTATTCTTAATGTAAACCAAAAAGTATGTGGGTTTGCTTGTTCTTACATTGTGTTTATTAGGCATAATAACACTGTTACAAGAAAGTGATAAAAAGTAAGACTTTGCCCATTAACAAATACTTGGGCAAATATGTAACTTGGTTACTTGGACCCATTGATGAATGAATAATGATTTAGTGATGGTCAGTGATTGGACTCAAAGCTAGGATAGGGGTCACTTGGGGTCATTTCTTAAGTAAGCAAAAAGTGCTGTCTACAAAGATTCAGTGATAATCGTAGGTGTCTAGCATTGTAACTTGGGTAGTACTTTGCATCCTTGAGGGTGTTCAGAACTATTTGGTCACTGGTCATGTACTGGTCATTTTGGAACTCGGACACAACTCTGGACATAAAATCACTTCTGCATGGAATTATGCCTAAAAAATGACATTTACTGATTCTATGAGAACCACATTGACATCCTGTATTCTCATCCTAACAAATGTTTGACTGTATTGAAATATAGCACCATTGCTGCTCTAGTTCATTATTTATAGCCATGCAAGCCAACAGTGATTAAATTTTCTTGTCCCTAAAAGTGTAGAAAACCTGCTAGTTAGGCCGGTTTAGTGTAGGACAGGGTTAATATGTTCTACCAAGATACGACAGCTTAAACATACTGTAGGCTTTTTCTCAGTTATTTCCTCTAAGTCTATACGGAACAAACTAGATCTTAAAAGCAGGATATTTGTGCATGTGGACATGAAGCATTCAGCATGCATGAATTGACTTGTAGGACATTTGAAATCATGCCAATATGTTTGCGTGCCAAAACTTAGACCTGTACAAAAGACTGATGGGAATGGAATTCAACAGGATGGACCAATAGGGCGATAATATCCGCTATCAGTTTAAAACAGCACTGTTATAAAAACAGAAAGCAGGAAATTTGGCAGCCTGGTTGGCTAAAAAGGAAATGGGTTGATTCTTTCAACAGAATTCTAATTTAGAGAAATGATGGTGTATTCCTCTAGATGTACGGATGGTATGTACTGAATGCACAGTGGACAGTGCCGTGGTACTGTTTCCCATATTCAGAAGAGAACTTGAATGATAAATGTGGGAAACATGAACTTCACAAGTTCACAGTACACAAAGGAGGGAGTTGCCAGGAAACTCCCTGGTTGGTGTATGGTAGTGCTTTTTTAATTTCAGTCAAGATGATCAGAGTTCATATTAAAGTAAAATACATTTCTTTTCAATTCCTCTACTGTATGAGCCTTCAACCTGATTTCTCAAACTGCATGTGACATTATAACTATGCACTTGAAGTTGTATTAAACAGCACATTCCTAGAAAGGGGGAGGGGGATGGATCCACATGGAGTTACAACACTAATACTGGAAGCATGGAGCCTTCTCATTTCAAAGACATGGAACTCAAATATTGGGGTGAAGCAATCGCTGCAATCTGCCGCACATCCATAGGCCTTTGTGTTGCATCTTATCCAGTGTTGAGGAATTTTAAGTGCATTAAGTTCTTCATCTACTTGTCAGGTTCTCATGGAGGCTAGTAATGTCATACTTGAGATTACTTGTAGCATGACATACAAGTTTTCACCCCTTGATAACATCAGTTTAACCAAACTGAGATAAGTACTTGAGCCCACACCTGTTTAGCATAGGCCCCAAACGAAGGAAGTTAATTACCTTTTACAGATTGTACAGTGCTATCATAAACACAAATCTCATTAAAACTTAGAGCTACAAAAGAAGAGTGAAGTTACTGTTAAGGTTCAACAGGAAGTGTGTAGGCAGAGCTAGCTTGTGGGCTTTATCTCAGTTTAGATCTATATATATTGTAATATGAACAATGAAACCATGGCAATCATTTTGAATATTTGGAGATTTTATCTAGTACTCATACTTTGAGTGTGTTCCCACTTGAGTACAAGCAGGAGGTCAGATCCAGATCTGACCCCTCGCAGGGGATCAACTTGCAAGTGGGAATGCTCTCATTCCCTGGATCAGATCTCAAGAGCTTGATTGCCCCTTCAGGGAGGATTAGACTGCATGCAGGCAATCAAAAAAAAAGTGGGAACACAACAGGGGATCAAGGTGACCCAAGATCAAAGAAAATAAATGGCATACGTCTGCAGACTGTATTACCTGCATTGAAGCACAGCTTGCCCGTAGTCTCATATCCTGTGCCATACAAACTTGTGTTTCAAACAAACATGACCTACTGACATAATTTCAATGACACAACTTCCCATCTCTTGAACTGGAGAAGGTGATCAGATCTCACGCTCTGGATCAAATGGGAACAATCTTGCGGTTGGCCACACAATTTTCCAGTTGACTGAGCTGGGGGGAGGGGGACAGCAGTGGGGGAGGAAGGGCTTATTCTGGTGCATGCACTATTCTATCACATTCATAGCTACACCACATGTAGGTCACACAGAAGGCTTAAATGCTGCACTTTTGTGCATGTTGTAGTGTAAAACTGTTTCATGGTATATATACTGTATTGCAAGAAGAGGATGTAGGTCAGCTTTGGCAATATGTCAACTGGAAACTTCTCAGAATTTGTACCTTTACTGTACCTCCTGTGGTACGTAGAAACACAATGGCTACACTAAAAAGTGAGAAAAAGTTGTTCCTACTCTAAGGTCACCAAGGCTGACTGGGCCCAGGGAGTAGCTCCAGAAAGATTAGGTGAGATCTACAGGTTATGCATGAAGACCCAATTTCATGGTTTTGCTCAAGGCCACTATTATGAAAGACCTGAAACTTGTGAAAAGTAGAAGAAAAAGTCCAAGCTGTTATGGGTTGCATTATTGTTCTGTCACTGAAAAGTACCATCTAGCCTATCTATTGGGTGTTGTGTTCAGTGAAGGTGTGTTGAGGTACAGTGTATGGTAACAAAATACCACAAGACTGAAGATGAGTCACCCCCTTGTAGGTATGGTGTTCTTGGATTCAGACACTGTGTGGTTTGTGTTTCTATAGCACTGAGAGTGTGCCAACCCAAAGAGACAGGTTCAGTACTCCTGCTCAGCCAATTTGTGTTCATTTGCTAGTGACTAGACAGAAATTTGCACTTTGGTGGTGTGGGTTGTGGGGTTATGGAGAATGAATGAAATAAGTGCAGCATATGAATATGGGAAAAGGTGCAGAACACATATTGTTTTAATTCACAGAAGGAAACACATTTTGTGCAAGGTTGCTTCCTAAAGTGGGAAAGGAGCAAGCCCACCATGAGACTGAGTCCCTTTTTAGTGGCTCTGATCTACAGTACCACTGTTTGTGAGGATATGATAGAAAGTTTCTTGAACTTAAAGGCAATGGGCAGTCGCACCAAAATTTTCTTTGAAAAATCAGCAAACTCTTGCAAATCTCCTCTTATTGCATTACAAGCAATGCTGAAGACATTTTGAACATAACTGTTACAAACAGTAGGTAAAGCAAGGAGAAATTCTCCTTGAATTCACATTTCACTAACAAAAATATTGTCACATGATCAAAATAAGCCATTCATGAACTAGAGTGACCAGGCACACTCACTCTGATTGGGGTGACTGCTAGGGATGTACCGGATCTGGAATTTTAAGATCCGGCCGGACCGGATTTTACCGGACAGTACGAACTATCCGGCCGGATAAAATCCGGCCGGACCGGATTTTTTCATTAGGAATCTTGTAACTGAAATCTGGGTCCAAGTAAAACAGAAGTAGGCCTACCAATGGTACATAATGTCAAAGGGGTCGGGCTTAGAGATCACCCATTAGGTTTTACTTTATAAGCAATTGCAATATATGTATTAAGAGTAAATTTTAATGATCAATACACATACCTCCTCTACAAATACTGGAATGGTACAGGACCTCTCCTTTATGGCTTCATGTGTTGGAGGGGGTGGGGGCACACATACGATGGGGGGCTGCAATAATTTTACAGGGTATTACTAGTCTAGCCTATAGCTATACCCTTTGGCTAATTGAACTAAACATTTTGGGTGAAATTTTCTTTAACTTATATTGTGAGACTGAGTTGTTGGTTATAAAGGAATTGTACTTGGCAGTTTACAAACAGGAAATGGGCCAGACATTAACAATAGCATGCCCTGCTAAGGCTGCTATTGCTTAAGTTACTCCTATTCACTACTGTAATGTCAATCCTTTTGGGTAACCAAGACCAGCTGTCATACAGCATGAGTGATATTGACCATACTGTATGTCCTACCTTGAACTAAGTTACAGTATTTGAGTGTCAAGTGTTGGCTATCATTTAGTAACTGGTTGTCATTAAATAGCTTAATGTGGCCTCTCTGGAGTCACAATAGTTCAGACTTTCATGACACTTACTTTGGAAAATGGCTTCTTTCATTTGGAAATATTTTTCTGTCAAGGATCAGGCTGATGAAGTTGCTGAGTGTTTATTATGTAAAAAGGGGATAAGAGGAAGACCAGCATGAAGTTAAGCCAAGAATTTCAGTACCACTCCATTACATAGGCATCTTCTGTACCAAACCTATTTTCATCATGCATGATATTATTTAAATGTACTTGTAGAGCCTCTTACTAATGATTCACAAAAAAATCCGGTTCCGGCCGGATTTTTAAAAATGTCCGGCCGGAACCGGAACCGGATAATTTTTCATTATCCGGCCGGATAGTCCGGCCGGACCGGATATCCGGTACACCCCTAGTGACTGCATTTTGTCTTTAAACATGGAAAGAATAAAAGCATTTTCAACACAAGACTGGTATTTACTATTTTCGTACATGTAATTTATGAATTTTAATCACTCATTGATAACTTGATTCAGAGAACGCAAAAGTTGCAATCAAATATCGTTTTTCATGGACTGAAGATATCACATGTATCTTTTCCTTTCTTCTCAGCGGTGAAAATGAAGACCCAGCCCTTGGTATGGTTCATCAGGTCTATCTTAGGTGTACAAAAGGTCAGGTGCAATGGAGACATCCACAGAGTGCAATAAGGATTACTTTTCAGTTTCTGGACAAAAATGTAGACTTTCGACTGTGCATCAGGCCGACATCAGATAGCATGGGGGCTAACATCTACAGAGACATTCCCTATGGTGATATCTTGCCCGTTGTCCTTCAGAGGCGGCCAGATCTGGAATACATGAATAAGGTTCCAAATTCTGAACTGAGAGAGATTGTAACTGAAATGCTTCAAAGAACTAGACCAAGAGAGATTCAGTGTTTTGAATCCCTGGAGGGCAAAGCAGTTCTTCTTCTGGAGGCACAGAATAATCCATTGCACCTCAACCTAGTTACAACCTTTGACTATGTGCTAGAGCCTCTCACACACAACTTGTTGGATTTGTATCACAGTTACAATGGTAAGACATGGTTTCCAAAATAATCTCCACCTTCCCATAATGTCTGTGGTTTTTCTTGCTTTACGTAGATTGGGGACATTTTTACTCAAGGTACAGGCCCTTCCCCTTTTTTTTTCAAGGGAGCTAGAAGACTTAATTATGATTCACTGAACCATATCTTTGCCTCCATACCTCATCTCCCCACCTTTTCCTTTCCTTATTTTACCTTCAGTGTGCCTCCTCACATCCTCATGTGTCATCCTTCCACACATGTAGAGGTCTAAATTTTCATAAGCGTTGGAAGCTTTTTGAAAGGGGGGGGGGGTGGCAGAAGTGACTGTTAGTGATCAGTGTCCTGGGGGAGGGGTCTAAGAGGATGGAGAGTTCCCTCCCCTTTGGAAATTTTTTGACTCATTTAAGTGCCCTAGATGCAAAATGATGCAATATTTGTCAAACTTTGAAGTTATTTAATCCTATTCAATGCCATATTTTGGCAGCATGTCATCCAAAGTGGAGGGGGGGGGGGGCAAAACAAGGTTCTGCCCCCATCAATCAGAGTGAGGGGACGGTTGTCCCCGCTGTTTCCCCATTCCTATACCTATGATCTTAACTGTACTGCACTATACTCTACCATAGACAGTATACACCAGTCTCTGTAGGCAAAATCATTTTGGCCTTAGGTCAGAGAGCTTTTGGACTATGATAAAACCTACACATGCTGATTTTAAGCAATCTTGTAGAATATATATGAATGTGAGAATGTTCAGCTGACAGTTTCAGGGTTCCATCACACATTTGCACTGTGAGTTTTAACATATTTGCAATAAAATTGTAATATACCACACAATCAAGATAGTCTTTTCAAAGTCATGTAATAGCAAAGTATTGCAGATAAAACAATATCACAGAGGATACCATGCATACATGTACGCTCCTTGTCTACTATACATTTACATTGGCTACAATGTTTACCATGCATGTGATGCCATGTGCAACTCCTCTACCCTACTGTACCATAACAAAGGGATGTTCAGTATAATAGTGCTCGGTTATAAAATCAAATAGGCCTACATTTGTGGTACAGAAAGTTTTCGTATCTTTGAAATTGAAAAAATGGTTTTCAGTACAAAATAATGGCTAATACAAAATGAGGCAGCACAGTAACATCATTTTAAAGCTCTCACAAAAAGAAATTCAGTTATTTTTAGCTCAAGAGTAATTTGTTGGCCCAAACTTACAAAATTTCAAATGGTGCAACATCCATCACTCTTGTAATGCAGAATATTTCTGGGAGGTAAAACTGAACTGAGTTTGTATGGGTGAGACTGAATGGCTTAAAAATGAAACAGCTTCCTTTGAATGCCATGTTGGTGCATTGTAAATGCAATAAATTTTGCACAGTATATATGCATATCCTGCAGTTCGTTATACTGGATAAGTTGTCAAACATGGGTGGAAGAAAATTGGAAGCTGGGAGGCTAGGCTCCTTCCCAGGAAATTTGACATTTTGAGGGAATTTCTGGCAGTTTAAGGGAAATTTCCATTCTGCACATGAAAGTATGGAAAGAATTATGGAGAGTTAACTCCTTCCCGGAAAATAAACATTTTTTTTCTTCTCTTGTTGTCACATATCAACTGTACATATATTTGGTCTCAGATGTGAAAGTTTGTCGACCTGTACAGAAAACTTGTGCCTCAACCCCTTACAAATGTTGAAATGAAGTTCTAAGACATTTTCCAGACTGCAGTTGCTGGCATACTTCTTCCCCTTCAAAACTAAACCCTATCTATATCATGTTCAACAAACTTTGGCCCAGAACACATGTTGGGGGCATGTTTAAGTAGTGTTAATAGTGCAAGGTGAAACACTGACAGAAATTTACCCTGGGGAGTAAAAACAATATTAAATATAGACACTGAATATTTTCATACACCAGAAATATTAAGTTTCAGTGTTGTTGTGTCTGGTATTTTACAGGTTTGTACTTCAAAAAGAGATCAAGCTTGTTAGACTAGAAAAGCTTTGGCTGGTAGGCCATATTAAGTCTGGGTTAACCCAAATTGTTCAAGGGTGACAAGATTAACCCATTAAAGGCATTTCCCAGTGGAATTTACAAGGGCCCTTTGATGTGAAAGGGGAAAAAATCCAGTCCATGTCATCTTAACCCTGTAGCAGTACTCCATTCCTAACTCAAGGTATCTTTTAAAGATTGGTTACTTTTACCAAGAGATACCTCCAGTACTGTTCTCATGAAGGTCAGAGAATGTTATGTAAACTGGGCACATTGCCTCAGAATCCTTTTGTTATTTTTTATGATTTAATGTCATCTCTGTCCTTTAAATTTGATACTGTAGGAATTCTTGGATATCGTTCCAAGTAGATGTAACATAAAAGTTTGCAATATGTAGGGTATAGCAATCAAAGTTTATAAATATCCCATACAGCAGTGTTAATGCCATAAAGAAATACAATACAGTGTGTAATCAAAGTGCCGTGATGACGTCACAAATTTCCCACCATGCACTGTGTCTTTGGCAAAAATTAGTAGTTTAATTGAAAATTAATATCTTCCAAATGCTACATGCTATTTAGAGATGGGAATTTTGCCGGCTGAAATGAAAACAGTTCTGCATTTTTTGAAGTCACTAAATTTTGTCCATGGAATTTTCCACCATTTGTGGCATACATAAAACTGGGAGTGTAATGTCAGTGTAGTCATGTAAGTGGTGTGGTGTTAGTGGTGGTGGCACAGTGGAATCATTATACTTGAGTAAAACTGGAGTTTAATATAAAACTTGCAGTAAGCTGTGAAATTGCCCACAACACTTTTATAGATGTTGCAAGTACAGTGGTTTTCCTCAAGTTTTGATGACTTAAAAGGTTTTCATTGTGTTAAAACTAGATAGGTTGTTTCTCATTGATTTGGACATCCTCTGTAATGCACCAGGGTTCTTCTAGCTATGGTGGGCGACGCTGGGCGGGGCCGCCCAGCACTCCTTATTTGGGCCCGGCACTCACAGGTGAAATGTACTGTGAGTCCCGTCCGGCACAGTATTTCAGCAAACTAAACCGAAACGTTGCTGAAAATGCGCTATTTTGATCAATTTACAAGCACACGTGTTATAATTTTGCAATATGCGGTAAAATGAAAACGCTGAATAAAAGAAACAAAACTAATAATGAATTAACAAAACAGTTTCTATAGCCATTTCTATACTGCACCTTCAGATGATCGTTACAGTCAAACAAAATTAATTAAAAATGGCAAAAATACCAAAAACATAAAAATAATTACACATCAACTAAAACACTGAATGAAATTACACATATAACCAGGTCAAAAAGTGCAAAAGGTAGCACCATTTTGAATCTAAGTCCCTTTAAAGATACAAAAATTTTCTCACCCTCCCCTGAAACTTTTTTCAACTCCACATAAAGTATAGTTGTATAGGGCAGAAGGAGGTCATAGTGTGTTCTTCCTCAATTTCTGCAAACCAGAGCTAGTTTCAATCAGGGTCAAACAAGAATGACTGTTTGTCATGGAAAAGAGCTTCACAAGGATAAACCTCCCTCTTTCATTCATGTTTAGCCGATAATCCTTCTGGCATTTTGCCCCACGGCCATCAAGATGGTCATGTGTACAATAAGTTTGACTAAGATATTTACCCTTACAAACCATTCTGTCAATGTAGAAGTAAACCCTTCCATTGGCTGACAGTTTCAATCAAAGCGATTGCAAGGAGGTTATTGATGATTTAAATCTGATTCATTCTTTTCCTGTCTCATGGCCAACTGTGGCCCTGAAAAGAATTGCCATTGATCTCTTTATCAGGTTAGTTCTCCTGGACCATGTGGGTCCTTGCATTCAGGCTAATAGAAATTCCTTTTATTCTAAAGCTTAGTGTCCCTATAACTGTTTACTTGCCTTGTGCTTTGAGAAAAACTTTGCACATGTTGAAGCTGCAAACTTAATTCTCCCAAATGATGGGAAAATTTCAATCGTTCAGCAAGTCTATTTTAATCTTTTGATTATCCCAAATTGTGAGGTTTCTTTGAAGAAATAAATCTCCAAAATTGCATCATTGCAACAATAAATTGGTCCTGATCTGAGGAGCTCTAACAAAGGAAATTCAGGTTTTAGATGGAGATTGAAATCCATAATGAAGCTGCAGAATGTGGTTTTGCCGTCATGTCTGGCTAAGTGCAGCACAAGCTTTTTCACTTAAGTAGATTTCATAACCAGATTTGAGGGCATCAATGAGAGATCCATCTTTTGTTAACCAATTTTTGTGAAGTACAGTAGTTGATGAGAAACAGGAATCAGGATGTATTTATGGGTATACTTGTTGCACTGTTCCAATAGGCCTATTCATGGGTATACTTGTTGCACTGTTCCAATAGGCCTATTTATGGGTATACTTGTTGTACTGTTCCAATAGGCCTAAATAGGGGGCTGTTATCCGAACAGCTCCCTGCCGTAAAGAGCCAGTTCAGAGTGACCGTTGCCTTCTTCATAAGGTCAAGGGTTATAAGGGTATCCAGTCTTCCAATGGGTGAACACTATTATAGCAACACGAAGAGCACACTGTACAAGCCTATGCACAGCTCGTGATGTATGATTGCATTTTATACCCATATATATGGCCTATGGCCTGAAGAGACTGCACATGGGCAGTAACAACTCTTACCAGGCTTATTATTGTAGGGCCATTGTCACTCATAATGTCATTTCATGGTAAAATGCAGTCACCCCAATTGAACTAAGTGTATCCTGATATCCTGGTTCATATGCAGGACTAGCAAAAAAATTATTTCCATGGCAGGAAGTCAAATTTCCCTCAATGTTTAAAATGTTTCGTGTGCAACAACAAAAAACAAGTAAAATAAAAGTAGAAACAAACTTCCCTCTAAAAAACCAAAACTAAAATCTACATATCAGATTTCTAGGCAGGTTGCTTCACAAATTCCTAATTTCTTCTCCCATGCATGTATGGCTTATTTTACATTTTATTTGTGTCCATGTGTGTGTGTGTTTTACTATAAAGCAGTGTCCAAGTGGTTAGAGCATCTGACTTGCAGCTGGAAGGTCTAGGGTTCAAATCCTGGCCAGGTCATATCCCAGACTTAAAAAATGGAACCTACTGCCTTTGTGTTTGGTGCTCAGCATAAGCAATGGAGTAGGGAAAACAAGCCAGTGAGCCACAACTGGAAAAAAGGACGTGGTCGTCTCGACTTGAACCAATTGGTTGGAAACTGGGACGTTAAACCTCATCTAACTAACTAACACTGTAAAGCATTGTGAATCCTCATGAAAGATACCCTGCACTTTCAAAGAAAATAAGAGAGTAATTGAAAGTTTCAGCTGAAACTTTTAAATTAATATTAGATTGAGTGCTAATTCCCTTGAAGTGCATGCTCATAGGATGTTGGTCCTTGTTGGGTGCAAAAGAACAACTTTGTAAGCATCCTCTTATGGTACCATTCATGAAGGAGAAAGTTTAGGTTTTTTCTTTTTTAAATGGGACTGTTCAGCAGAAAAACAAGTTCTACAAATTTAGTTCATTCACTTTCATTGTAATTTGTGAGCTACATGTATAATTCCTTCAATTTGAAGAGGAATGCAAGTTATAGTTCTGAACTCAAGACTTTGGCCCCATGTGACCACTTAAACCTAAGTTGAAAGTAAATTCTGCATTAAATAGGCAAAACAAATTTAAATTGAATGAAACCAATGCCTGAGAGGAAACTTCTTATCCCTTCACCTGCTCAGTGTGTCATAGTGTGGAATGTGAACAGACCCATAGTGATAACTAAGTTTTGTGCCATAGGAGGTACTTTTCATCCAGGGCAATGGGGGTAAGTCACCACATGGAAAATAGTGTATATTGCAGGATATATGTACACATTCATAGAAAAAATACAGTAGCTGCCCTCAGATCACATACAGAAGAGAACATATACTGTAGCCCAAGCTTCAAAGGCAAGCAGGCTACAGGATTAAATTACAGAATTGCTTGTCAAACCACGAAGTTGAAAAGTAGCAACAGAAGTATGGGATTGCATCATCTTCATCTGCTTGAAACATTGGAAGATAGATCGGTTAAATGGGAAAAAAGATGTTTGTAGGTCTCCATTATGAGAGGTTCTGAAACTCAGTATAAATTAAGCCTAAATGGGCAAATAAATGGTGATTGTCTTCTCATCAGAGGTTGTTCAGTTCTTCTGTAACCTAGTTACCTGACACTAATGGCCATGTAATGGCTGGGAAATGGTTGACTTTGAATACAGTGCAATTACACACAAAGTCATAAAGTGTACTATTAACGTAAGAAACTCAACCAAACATTCGTCAAGTGGTTAAAGACAGACTGTCATCACCCCAAAGTATATTTTTAGTGTATGTATATCAAAATTCTCAGTTGGTGACTGCTGTTTGATTGACATCAAAGTTTGAAAATTTGAAAGATGCAGAGTAGCTCACATTCCACACAAGGCAGAGAGAGTACTTTCATTACATTTTATAGCCTTGTGTGCTCACCAGGACATGGCCTTAAGCAATAAAACAGGTTTATTCTTGCACAAGGAAGAGCCTCATACAGTTATGGGAGGAGCTAGAAGATGCATAGTTGGGAGAATTGGAACTGTCTGGGATCATGAAAATTCCCCTTTAATACTCCACCAGTTTTGAACTGGTTTTACAGTGCTGAATGTAAAGCCAAATGTACAGTACCATAAAAGTTTAATACTCTTAATACCAAAACTAACACGTGCACATATTAACCTATTAACCTGTTTTCAGTTTGTCAGCAAAACATGTTAAGGAAATCTGGACAATATCATGATGCACCTCAATTGTCTCATCATTAACATATGCTGCTGCTGGGGGACTGCTCTATCATTTCAACATCTCCATATTCTGTTGTCCCACAAGTCTACAAAGAGCACAGTGTTTAGGATAAGGGTAATGTTAGGGTCGGGTTAGGGTGGCAGTATCACTGTTAACTGGTTAAGTGTGTGGTAACAACTAACATAGAGACCTTGGAATACAGAGGCATAACCCTACTGCTGTACTTCGTTAATGTTTTTCTTTTTTGCCTGCATGTATGCTGCACAGTACATATGCATGCATCTGATGCTTCTAAAGCATTACTTTTGAAGATAATAGGCAAAAAATAAGAAAAATGGAATGTTTTGAATGTTTTAAGAACAAAGAAACATTGTTATTTGCATTTTTCATCATCAGGATTAATAACTTTGTATCCCATTATGCTGTAAATATTGATCGTATTCCACATTTGCAGAGATGTGTGCATATTATAAACAAAAATTAAAAAATATTAAAACTGCCATACCAACTTAAAGGGGATTAGCAGTCACCCCAAACTTAGTTTGAAACAACAGCTAAATATCTCCTTACTTCACTTCAAGTACCTTTCATGATATGTCAGAACATAGACTAAGTATTGCATATTGAAGGTAAACTAAGGATTTACTCTGTGTGAATTTCACAGTTCAGTGAGAAAAATATTGTCACATGATTCTCATTCATGAAATACCTGGGTAAACTACAGTAATCCAAATTTAAGTGACTGCATTTTCCAGTTAAGCCAGTAAGTGGTAGGTAAGTTCAGTTATATCTGTTGCAAACAAAGTAAGAACATGTTTCCCTTAGTGGTGATAGACAGACTCATTATTGGATATAAAAGATTCACCAAAAATTCATGTTGACTCATATTTTCTTGGCTGGATTCAAGAGCATAGGTCTATAAGTACAGTACATAGATATTGTCCCTCTGATTTTGAGAAGGAAATCCCTGCTGTGTAGCATTTACATGCTAACCACAACAAAACAATCCCCGATACAGTATATACCTAACCTATCATTGGTACAAAATGTGGTTGGTTTTACAAACAGATGCTCATGGTATATAATATATATGCATTTGCTGTATGTAAGTACAACATATTGTTTTCTCATATTAATGTACAGTAAAGGCATGGACAGCATTTGAACTCAAAAACCCTAAGTTGGGTATTCTTTTGAAAAGTAACCCTTCAAAGTTTAAAAATTATTTCTTTATGGGTGCAAATTTTTAAGTGGAATTAAAACAGTGAACCTATCACCAGTTTGATACAGTATATCCAAAGCATATCTTGTGCAGATTTCACTGTTTTTCGAGAGCTGGCCAACTCCCCAGGGCCCCAACCCCCAACAAGTGCAGTATACAGCTTTCTAAACATAAAATACTTTACATTTTACAACACTTGACACAGTAGGTATGAGTACTCTATGAGGATGATAAGGTCCAGCTAACAGTGAGAGTAGGGGAAGGGTGGGGGGGGGGGAATTATTCTTGAAAAAAAATAAACGTTTTCACTAGAAAAACATTTGTCTCTTGCCACTTACTTTGAGGGGAAAAAAAGGAAAACACTGTACTATCTGTCAGTATGTGTGTTGATGGGTAGACTCAGCTTATTCTTTTCTGGTAGTTGGACCATTTTGCTTAAATTAAGAAAAGTCCTGTGGGCTACCTCCCATGGCAGGAGAAAACCTCAAACTGCTCCCAAAAGGAGTTCCCGCCTCCCGTGGGTCAGCCCTGCAAAGTGCAAGCAAGGACAGTGTTGAATGTCTTCCAACTAGATAGACCATTCTGGACACATTTCAACATGTCTACATAAGTTCGTCGCATTCAGTTTTTAATCGCGTTCTTGTTCTTCAGTGCAAGCACTCAAAGAGAGATTGCATTAGATAGAATGCAACAGATCTAGCAGTTTGGTCATTATCTTTATTGAAAAGGCATTTCTCGCAGCAAGTGTCATTTCTATAAAGGAGACTATTTGCATACTCTCTTGCTTTCCTCTCTTTTGTATTTGTTTGATACTTTCACACCATTGACACCTTCAGTAGGCATTCTTTTGTGTTTAGCTTAGGGTCTTCCAAGTAGGACAGAGGCGACAAGCACCAGAAAACATTTCATCAGGCAGTTGCAATGTTTACAAAATTCATCCCACACACACACACGCTAAGATGCATGCAATTTGTCCTGAATGGAAGCAAGCTGTCACTTTTGAAAGATGCTCCAGTAGAATCAAGCTTTCTATATTTTGATAAATTTGATGGTGATGGGCACATATTACCTTTTTGCCTGATCTTTTGAAGTTTGTATGTAATGGATGGGTTAGCGTGTATGCATTGCAATGGTATACTGGTTTCTTTGCTTCAAAAAGAGAGACAGTTTGGGTATATATTAATTATTAACACCCACTTTTACTTCACCCACCTCCCTGCATTTCCCATCTTTGAGAAAGAGTTAATGTATAGAATTTTAATCTCTATTGTCTGTATTACATGAAATAAAACAGAAATCAGAGATAGGCCTATATCCTTGAAGGTTCTGTTTTCTGTTAGTGTTAGTTCAAGACTAGGTGTATCTGGTAGATGTATGCATGGAACTTGAACAGAGCATACAGTTTGTTACAAAGCTACCATGAGTATTGTGTGTCGTGTACTTTACATGTGCAAATACTGTTCCAACATTATGCCAATATCTCTTTAGACAAATACTATAGTTTATGTAGAATGATTTACCTTTACCGTGGTAAAAAGTTCAGTGTGTTCACATTCATTTGCATTGTTTTACAACTAATTCAGTATACCCTGTAGATACATCGTGACAGTTCAAAGTGTCCATTAATGTAATACCTGGAAATTCTACTCTTGAGAGCACTCTGTACTTAAAGCAGGCAGCTGCTATGGAAGCTGAGCCAGATAGCTGTGCTTCTTACTGCAGAGTTATGATTTGCAGAGGATTAGTGGCAAGATAATGAAACCAATGCTTCAGCCAGAGAAACATCTAGTCATCATTTGAAAAGCAAACCCCCCCCCCCCCATAAACATTTCTTTCAGTACAATAACCTTCATTTAAGGGTGATTAATTTGGATGCCAATGAAGTCGAAGAGAGCTCTACAGCTATAAGCAGAGCAAAATCCCTCCTCCCTCCATATAGCTTCCTTCTTAGAGCCATCAAATTTGGATTCTCCTATCTGAAATCCTTGCAAAAGTCTTGTTTGAATGTTTGAATGGAACCCTCTCTCCAGCAGGTATAAACATGGAGTTGTCATTTGTCAAATAGTGCAGTTTTCTCTGGTACAAGGCTATCAGGTAAGCCATCCAGCCTGTTTAATGGCACCAGCTTTTTCCATGGAGTGAACTACCTCTGACCAGGAAGGTTGCTTTAACAACTGTCTTTCTGGGAGGAGGTGGAAACAGGGACTGCACAGCTCCCTGGTAGAAAACTGCATGCTGAAACCATGGAGTTAGAAACAATACTGCAGAGTATTAAGCTCACAGAAACAATTAAATCTACCCTTGGCAGCCTATGATTTGCACTTAGAATTCCTCAAGAGACAGTTTACATCTATCAAACATGAAGTCACCCCTGTAGCTGTAAATCAACATGATCATCTCACTACTCTAGAGTCTGTCCCTTGGCATGTCTTTTTTAGGTTCTTGGATGATAAGTCTTCCTCAACCTTCACATAAAATGGGCTGTTTTACCTTTTTGGGGCATGCCAGTCAAAAGTGCTCAGGGAGCACCTTTACAAAAATAAACTACCAGGGCTTGGAAGTCAGCCAGTATTGTCATAAGACTGATGATGGGGCTGTGTTTTGTCTTTCAATGTACACAGCTGCCACAGACACCAATACAAACTGTCCTTTTATGGTGAAGAGCAAATGAAGACCATACTTCCATTCCATGGACAAAGTCTTAAGTGCCTAGATAAGCATCCCAGTGGTAATTGATTTAATACTGTATATACCAGGGTAAAACACAAATCAGGAGGAGTGTAGTGCTTAAAATTTGAACCAGAGTGAGTCTCCTTGTGTAGATGTGGAAAACTATCTCCATACAAAGTTTCACTAACCACTGTACACAGCTGCCAGATTTTCATGTGTAAACATTTTATAAAAACAATAACATTCCTACAGTATGTGTAGAAGATTTCACTTCTCAGACATATACACATATCCCTGGCTACCTTATGTTTGCACTATTCTTGACCCAAGTGACCCCATTGGAGAAGATCACAATAAAGCCTTTTTTACACTTAACTGGTGCACTACATCATGATACCATACAATACGATACAACACAGTGAAAGAGTCGCCAGCCCTTCCACACTACACTGCACTACACTACATCAATGGTCACACAAAATATTGCTCAGTGACAAGTAGAAGAAAACTGAAATAATTTCAATCTCAGTTTTATCTCATTTTATTGGTTGCATTGTATCATACCGAGTGTGAAAGGATCTAAGTAATTACATTGTTTTCAAATTTTTTATCATATTGTATCCCGTCCCGCCACGCCTAAAGTAAAAGGGCCTTCAGGACAGAAATTCCATGTGGAGTGAGATAATTGTTGACTGGCTGCTAAAGGTCCAAAGAATTAGATAGGCCATACATCAGAAATGTTCCCATACCATGCAACACTGGGTGGCCCTGCCTAGAACTTTTTATTTCCACCTTCCCTAAGTATTATGTAATCGTGAATCTCTCCCAGCTCTATAATTCTTTCTGGTACAAGCAGTATTTAAAATTCTCTACCTCTAGCCCTTTCCGGTAGGTTTGCAATATGTTTAGACATTCAGAAAATCCTGGGGATATCTCTCTACTGTGTGAAGGGCTTCATTAAGGGTATTTTATGCAGATGTTGCAGAATACAGAAATACAGGTATATTTAATGGAAGAATGAAATAATTCCCTGTAGAGTTGCTTCACTCAAAACCAGTTTTAGAGAGTCTGGTGTGGGGTGAGAAGATAATGTGAGACCATTGGGTTATGTCAAATTCTGTAGCCCAAAATGGTTGTAAATGTTTCCTGAGTACCATAGAGAGTAACATGGCATGATCTTGCTCTCCATGAGGTAGCCTACTAGCTTATCACCTGAACCATCTGCAATTAATTATAAGAGGCTTCTTTGAGGGACATCTTTGATGAACACTTGCATGTACCCATCATGAGGGCCTACAGTTATGCCAGACACTGCAAAGAAACTGGAAAAGGGGGCACTGCCTACCATCATCCACTTGAATCTCTGCCAGCAGTTCAAGGCTATCATGGTATCATCCACCATACAGTTAACTACTGCATTACATTTGAGGAGACCAGTACTTGTGGTACCTCATCTTTCTTTACAGAAGTATTCAATTCTTAGTGTTAGTTACTGTACCCAATCAACTATCCATAGTCCTGTTCAAATAGTAATCATGAACTTGTTAATCATTTCATGACATGAAAGGTATTAGTGAAGTTTAGGGTCCATTTTACTCCTTGCCTCATTTATTACTTCACCTGGGACATTAATAGATATTAAAAATAGAATGCAGTAGAAAATTGTAAGAATAAGGCATGGACTGGATCCTGCAATGTTTGAATTAAATCAGTCACAATTTACAAGCACCTTGAAATGTCTTAACAACATACAGCACTTACAAAAATTCACAGTAGCAGTCTGGCTTTTAACTCAATGGTCTCACTCTGTAACCTCCCATTAGATGTGGTCTGCAGAGAGTAGTTTGTTTTGTGGTAAGGGGTAAAGGTCAAGTTCTTTGTAGGATGGTAAATGAAATTCCTAACAGACACCAAGCAGTGTCAGCTGATTGGGTTGTAACTACTGCCGGTTATGAAGGAATAAGGTTCGCTCAATTATTAAGATACAGGCAGTAGTGTATTGTACACTAGGGAGTGAGACCTAGCTAAATCTTAGGAATTGTAGGAGTGTATGCTAGTCAAACTACTGTACTGATGGTAAAGTGACCCTTTTGTTTAGTGTTGTTTGGTTTTTGCCCTCTGCCCTCCAGTTTGGGGACCTACGAAAAAGTGAAATATTGCAGCTATACATGACCTCCATACTGCAGATGCTTGAGTTCAGTAACATCAGATTAACTTGGTTTTCTCAACTATTTATCTCCCTCAAGTTGCAAATATTAGCTTATGAAAATATTTTACTGGTACAGCTGTTGGAACAGATGCATGACACATAGCCTACAGTTTCTTGATGAATGTAAGGGTTTATGATATTCTACAGTGAGCAGTAGCTATATTGCCAAAATGAAATATCGATATATCGGTGACAAAATATTGATAATATTGATATTACACATAATTTTGTTATCCTCTGCATATGCTGCATTGACAGTTGGCAACTTGTAACTGATGCACTACACAATCATTGTGTACATGGTGCATTGAGCTTTTTCAGTAATACCTTCCCATTCCATGCTACATAGGCTTATTACATGCCTGTGTGCTTGTAGGGTATATTGATTGTGGTTGAGGTGGTCATTCCTGTCAAGTTGAGAGGTGAACCTACTATACCTAATGCAAGGCCTGAACTTTGTTTGACAGTATTACTAAAAGTGTATTACACACATTATCAATATACCCCCACTGCTTATTCTACAGTACAGCAGTTCTGAGAAAGCAATTCTGTTCTTTTGCTTTTGGCCACTTGTATGCAAATACCAGGTACGATTAGAAGGGATTTCTTGAGCAGATTGCGGAGCCAGCTGAGCAATTCTGTCCAGTATCTGTCATTGATGGATTGAATTTGTCTGTACCATTGTGCTTTAGGGCAAAGGAATACAATCAGTAGAAGAGATATGTTTCTACTGTTTGTAAAAAGATCATCTGACATCTGTATCTTTGTCTTGTATCAGCTCAAGTTTACAGCATTTCTTTGTCTTCTGTCTGACATTGTCTGTTACCCTTTCAAAAATCATCTGCTCAATATTTTCCCCTCAAGATCCACGTGCCATTCCTAACATCAAGAGTGTTAACTGTCCACAGTCGGATTAAGAGGTAGTGTATCATGTATGAATGCCTTTGTGGCATTCTGACATGTGCTTATAAATGTACATTAATTATTCACAGTGCTACATCAAATGGAAAAGTTTTGAATTCAAAAAGACACTTTGGCCCTTTTTTGTACCATGATCACTGTTTTTCTATACTTGAGCCATACAGAAAGTCACCATAACTTTCAGCAAAATCACTAAAATTTTCAGCAAGTCTGAGTAAAGCATACCTTTGGGCAACAGGCCCCCTGTATATCAATTAATTAGCACATGGAATGTGCATTTTTGTTGTGTGGGTTGTCATAGGCTTCACATTTTTCAACCCTGACATTGATGACATAAAATATCACTCATCACATGATGAAATGTCTAGTCTGGAAAAGATGCACTGTGAGATATGACAAAAGGGGGACTCTAAGTTATTCTATGCCTCTTTTAAATTTAGGCATAAAGTACCTTGTTATCTTTGCCTGCCACCTTTGTTGATTGGCAAAGTTGACACAGACAATTTGATTGACAGCTCAAAGATAATTTTAACCATACAATTGGCATTCCTTTTTATTGCACATCACTTGATGAATTCAATAGACTGAATTGTATGTGTTTTTTCTTCTTTTCCACAGATTGTCGAAAGTGCAATGCGACAGAACTCGTCAGAGAATTTTGTTCTAGTGACTTTGGTAAGCACAATAAGCCTTGCAGTTGTTGTGCAGCTAAAATCCAATGTACACATAAACTCCATCATATATATGCTTAAAAGATCTAGCATAGTGATTTATGAAATCATTTGTAACTTCATATTCACATATTTGGTTGTGTTGGATTTACTGGTTTCTTACTTACCCCATCAGCTGCAGTAGGGTCACTTGTATTTACTACCAGGAATATTTTGACGGAGATAGCATATAGGTGCTGTGCAGTAGTTGCCAGGTTTAACCAGCACTCTGGTTCTACAACATTATGACGAGGTGATTATCCCACCTAGTACCCAACAACAGCAACAGAAGGGGTTTGAAATTTGAAGGGACGGGGGACATGGGAGTGACCATATTATGGGGGCCAATAACATGTCAGAGCTGTTCTGTGCTTTTGGAACAAAGTAAGGGCAATAGATTTTCCCGTGAAAAAAATTTCTTCCATACCCCCCCACCCCCCTCTTGAAGCTACCACTTCCTGGAATACTCGAGTTCTGGTCGTTCACCTGCTAAGCTACTATCGAGGGTCATTTCAAGTTTGTTAACACAAGTTTCATTTCTTAGAGGGTTAAGTTTTCCACAATGCTTAACATGAAGGAGGAGTCTTCTACTTGATGGCTCTATAATTACTTTAGTCACAAACTGCATTACATCGATCACTCAGTGGCTTAAAATTGTGAACGGAGTCAGCCCTGTATTTTCATAAAACTTCATTATTGTATCTCTCTTACTATAATTGTGGCATGGCAGTTTCTTATGAAA